>CM076712.1:61980833-63367500 GCA_038501285.1 Penstemon eatonii | reverse complement strand
TATGACCGAGGCAAGGGCCAAGAGGGACATAACGGGACTACCGACAAGGTTGGAGAGCCTGTCGGATGCGCTGCATGGCACCCGGGGCACGACCCGGGCAAGGCAGGGACACGTACGGGCACCGGCAAGGCAGTTGGCCAAGATGTTACCCGTCGAGAGGCAGTATGGCGTCCCAGGGGCTGCCCTGGACGTTTTGGAGAACCAAACAGGCCCTATGAGGTTCCGGAGAGTTCTAGAGAGATCCACGCAAGTCCGGGACGTTCGGGAGAGATCCGGAAGGTTTCGCATAGTTCCGGAAGGGCCGAGAAGAAGCCGCGAGGTGCCGGATGGATCCGGAAGAGTCCGGAACATGCCAGAAGGACCTAGAGCCTTGTGGAAGGCTCAAGAGACTTGTAGCAACATCTTGTACATAGTAGAGAACTCTAGAACATTGTACATAGTTCTAGTAGTGTAAGAATTTTGGAGAAGGGTCTAGAGAGTCACTCCTAGCCTTTAGATCGGATTAATCATAGTCGTCCATTCAAGGAGGCAAGTAGTATAAATAGAGGTAGGAGCTCATTTGTAATCCAACAAGTTGTAAGCTCCAAGTTAATACATAGAGCATTCCTTAAAGTTCTCACTTGTGCACTTTACTTTCTTCCCAACTTACTTAGCTACCTTCTTAGGGACAAGGCGAGGCTGACTTAGCCAATTCCGACAGAGGGGCGGAACGATCTCTGGGTGCGTTAGTGCGTTAGTGGCTAAGTGCCGCACGGTAAACTTACGAGAAATACACAATTTATGGCATCTACAGTTAATCTACATATTATTTTAAGTTTGTAAAGTTTATACCTAATCAAATTAATTGTATATTATTATGCAGTTGTATTTCTTTAGCAAAATTACCAGCTAATATTCATATTACAGCATGAAGCTGGTCGAGCTGATTATGTATGTGCACAGAGGCAGATTCATGAATTGGGAGGAAGAATTGAGATAAGGACTTCAAGTGTAAACGATATTAGAATTGAGCTAGAGAACCACACACTTGCAGCAACTGAAGCCCGTAAATTGGAGAAAGTAAGCTTTTTGATGTTAGTCTTGCTTTCATGTTTCTTGAATTTCTGACGATTCATCCTGAGGGGCTTTTGGGCTATGCAGAAATGCTTTGAACATCAGGAGAGTTCGGAGTTCGGGACTAGTAAAATTAGGAGGTTAAGAAGACCTTGGAGTGCGATGGAAGAAAATATTTTGAAGCTTGAAGTTGAAAGATGGGGCCACAGTTGGAAGACAATACTGGCGGAAAATGAGAAAGTATTTGAAGGAAAGAACTAATGTTGATTTGAAAGATAAATATAGGAATTTACTAAATAGTGGAAAAATATAAAGTGTAAATTGTATACAAAACTCTTAGGGTTATGTGATTCGATGTAACAAGAAGTTCTTAAATAATTCTGATTTGGACGGAATCAGTGAAGTAATTTCAAAATTGATGTACATTTCAATTATCTCGACACAACTGATAAAACCATCCATAATATACAAACTTTGTACATACTTGATTGACAGACAATCTTTACAAATAACGACACAACATTAATGCCCGATTCAAAATTCTGGTTTCATATATAAATCAATTATTCACTTCACTTGCTTGCTGATGAAGAAGAGGGTACGGTAGCAGTAAGTGCATCAGGATTATTATAATCACTGGCAGTGACACTACCAGTACCCTTTACATTGTTGTCAAGCTTGGCTTGTTTCTCACGATTGCCACTGTTTTGCTCCTTCACCAATACAGGTTTGAACTGACAAAAGTGAAGAAATATCATTACTTGGGCTCATATGGACAGTGGAAGAATTGATACTAAATTAATTTAACAATATGTACCTGGTAAATGGAATATATAACATTCCTTCTTATCTGTGCCATCATCTCTATGAAAAGATTATAACCCTCAAGTTTGTACTCAATGAGTGGATCCCTCTGTGCATATCCTCGTAAACCAACAGCTTGCTGAACAAATTTAAGAGCTTGCAAGTGTTCCTTCCATAAACGATCAATGTTGGTCAATACGAGAAACTTTTCTGCTTCTTTCATCAAACCTGGAGCCTCTTTCTCCACAATTTCCCTTTTTTGGAGGTATGCCTCACGCCCACGAAAATGAAGGTAGCCTCTTAATTCTTCATAATTGGTGGATTTACTTTCCAACAAATCAGGGGTCATATCATTCAAAAGATAGCAATACCTATAAGAAGACCAAGTTAGAGCTTTAATTTGTCTTAATGAAGGACAATTCTGTCTTAGTAAAATCTCAATACCACGTATTCAATTTAAGTATTAGTTTGGTTTATGGACTTCAACGAGTAAAATGATAAGTAAAATCCAAATGAACAAGAAATGAAGCTCAACGTTGCGCCATTGGATGCAAGAGAAACATTTTTCTTAGCATTTTACTCACTCAAATCCAATAATCAAACATTATATAACTGCAGGAGGAAAAGATGAAACTAACTGTTGAATTTTAGCTATAAGTCTCTCAAAATCCCAGCTTTCTCTGGGAGCATCAGAACCAATATTTGCCTGTTAAATTATTGAGAAGAGCAGATGTCAAAGAAGGTGTTGCATATATATAGTCAGAAAAGAGTCAAACAGATGTTCACCTCTAGTATATCATCCATTGTTAATTCAGCATACTCAATAAGGAGAGATTGGAGATCATCAGATTCTAATGCTCGCCTTCTCTCTGTGTATACCCTCTCTCTTTGGCTGTTCAAAACCTCGTCATATTCAAACAATTGCTTTCTAATGTCGAAAAAGTAATTCTCCACTTTTCTCTGAGCCTCATCTAGTGCTTTTGTCAGCATCTTGGATTCAATTGGTAAATCTTCAACTCTAAAAGCTCTCATCAAACCCTAAATGTTACAACAGTATTAAAACCTGCCCAACTGAATCCTGGTTAACTAGAAAAAATGACAGGAGGAAAAGAGAACCTGAATTCGATCTCCACCGAATATGCGAAAAATGTTGTCTTCAAGACTAAGAAAGAACCGAGAACTTCCAGGGTCTCCTTGTCTGCCACTACGACCACGCAGCTGTACACGGAAAACAACATAAAATTGAGGACCAAAAAAGTTCAATAAAGTTATAAAATGATGTAATTTATCACCATTCTCGAATTCAAGGTAGATATTAAAGCCACACCTGATTGTCAATTCGGCGAGATTCATGGCGTTCTGTACCCACCACATGAAGTCCACCAGCCGATACAACCTTTTATGATCAAATTAAAAAAAAAAAAAGTTCTTAGTAAGACTATTAAATGAAAGGAAAAAACTTTCCCAAATTCCATGGGTTTTATATCCACTATTGTATTCAGGGTCTACAGAGAGAGTGCTTACAAGCAGTTCAAAAAAGTAATGACGTTCATCAAACATTCATAAGAAAAAGAAGTTTTAATTTTCGCACTATATACTTCCATCCCGATAGTCATTTCATTGGAGTGCAAGAGAGCAGATGTAGCACACATAAATCATAACTTAGAAAATAATTAAAATGAATAAAACATGAAAAGGATTAAGCATGAATTGAATTAGTGGAGAGTAATCAACGCTACTGTCACTTCTGGATGCATAACAACTAACTGTCCCGTTGATACCCCTAACTCTTAAGTGGTGAAAATGCTACGTTTCAGTTTTCAACACAGGGGCCCAGGTGCATAAATGAAGGAAAACAGGAAAATAATGGAGACAGAAGTTGAATTCTGTTTACTTTTATTTTATTTTTTCCCCTTCTTTTTTTCTTAATTTGTCCCGTCTTCTGTTATAAACAAGACATGTACACGTGATAGCAGATATGATTCATATGGATTACTTATTTAATATTATGGTGAAGGGTAAGCTTGCATTCACAGCTGAAAATAAGTTCAGTGGGATATTCCATGGATTCCTTGCAGCCAAGAAATTAAAAGGCCAAGGTGGTCCCTAAGAAAATCAATGATACAAACAACTTTGTGTGGAGAAAAATGATTTCATTCTGAATAAAAACGTAAGGATACGTTTGGAGCTTGGATCATAGTGAGTAAAATGATAAGAAAAATGTAAATGAACAAAAATTAAAGCCCCAAGTTCCATCATGCAAGAAAAAGAATTCCTTAATGTTTTACTCACTAAATTCAAGAATCAAACAAAGAATAAATCTATATAAGGAATGAATAATAGGTACAAATTACCTTCTCTCTCTCTGCCTCTGTGTAGACCTTATATTCTATAGCAATTTCAAGAAATGCACTACGCAGCTTTGAAATAACTTCATCTTGGACAGGACCCTAGACATTCAAGTATTGGAATCATTAGTTAGGATATGATTTTATAAGCATGTGCACAAGGTTTGTCAACTCCATTGTCCATTTAAAGTGAAATTTGTTGCAGCTGACATGAATTTTACCTTTTCACAAGAATAAGATAGTCGCTCTTCTGCTTCAAGCTCAGTCAATGACCTCTGACCCCATGTTTTGGCAGCCAACTGTACAGCTTCCTCAGCCAATTTTGAATTCTCTTGGGATAGAGCGCAGGGAAATAGGCCCTCATTCACCTGTACACGCAATGCAGTGAAATAATGGTTCTGAAGATGCATAGTAAAACAGGCTACAAAGAGGTTGAAATCAATCCATGATGTATAATTCTCGATTTGGGTCTAAAATTAAGATTACAATAAGTGGTTGGCATATCTAAGACAGTAGTTACAGATATTAGCGTGTTTTCAATAATGTATTGAAATTCTTGAATATTTGTTATTGATTCATCTAAAAAAATTCCAACATGGTATCATAGCCTTAACTGATCTTGAAAATGGTGAGAGGCGAAAGAATGTCACCAATAAGCATATTGATATGGTCAAAGCAAGAAAAAGAGCTCTACGACATAAAGCAGAAAAGAAATAAAAAGTGACCAAAGAATTAAAGAGGGGAAAAAAGAGCAGTGGTCATGAAAGGAAGGGTAAAAAGGAAAGAAAAGTGGGCCTCAGTAGGTGCAAAGAATCAAGAAAAAACATGATGTCAGTAGCCAAAGGCAAATGTAAAAAGAGAATGAAGCAATATATGCACCACCAATAATAAAACTGAAATTCCAAAGAGCATAAGCTAGAAGCTAGCGTATAACATGTCAATAAATGAATATTTCAATTATGAGGTTTTGATGATGAATTAGAATTCTCTATTAGGCTCAAAAGTAAAATTCATAATTAAAGTTGTTTGCATTTTCGAGAAAGATTATTTGGTCAAAATATTGTACACAAAGGGTAACTTGCTTTTAAATCCTCACAAAATCAAAATTATCCATACAAGTGAGATGGAGTTGATAAATGGAATCCAACCTTCCAGGTCTTCTTTGGAGGAGATTTCTTTACCGAAACAAAAACTCCTTCAGCTGGCTTAACAACTCTGCACCAGTTTTATCTTTATCAACAGCATAAACCATAAATATAACATTCAATATCTTGCACATGCTTAGAAAATATGTTCACATTAAAGCCATGATAATATTACATCTGAGTGCGGATGGGCCAGAATATCTTATTTCTCATGGGACATGAATTTCCAAAACTAAATTTGCAAAATAGTTACCGTTAGCATTAAATGTCTCCTTTTTAAAAGCTTAAAATTTTAGATGAGTTGGACATTCAATATGGTATCAGAGTCAGGGCCCAAACGAAATCTTGTGTTTGAATCTTTGCGCCACCCAATTGTAAATTTCACGTGTTAAACTTGAGTAAATTTATATCGCCTGCACGCGAGGGGGCATGTTAAAACTAAATATTAAATGTCTTTCATCTCTAACAACTCAAACTTTTAGATGAGTTGGACATTCAATAGGTGTTTCAATCATCTAAACTGAGGATGAAAATGGAAAGCATACTCCATTTTATAAAGACTTTGATATATTCTTTGTATTTTGAGAAGCCTTTTATAGATACACAAAGTATATGTATGTCTTGTATGTATTCATAGTATAAATTCAAATGCCATTACTTGTAACTATAATATAATGATCTACAGTACCTGCCCGCCCGCCCTTTCCCTCCCTCCTCGCATCACTAACAGAAACCAAGCCCCAAAAAATTAATTGCATTTGGATACTGCATTGAGATGAGACTGATGACATACCTTGGCATCAACATTTCACGTAATTTCAATCTTGCCATAAAATCTGCATTACCACCAAGTATTATGTCAGTCCCACGACCAGCCATGTTAGTTGCAATTGTAACTGCCCCAAGACGACCACTCTGAGCAACAATCTCAGCTTCTCTTTCCACGTTTTCTGGTTTTGCATTCAGAACCTTTAAAGACATTACATCAAATAAGATAGTCCCTAGGAAAATCGAAAAAGAACACATAGTGGTCGTCTAGATTTATTGTTAACATAATCGAATATTTTGGTGTTTGGTGAGTGTTTTTGTGATTCTCTTGGTTTCCATAAGTAACATTTGAAACTTGGTTTATACGAATCTAAAGAATTTACAGAATTAATAGATATCATAAAATATTATATTAGTGGGATTTGAAAAATTGAAATGGTGGTTGTCTTGAATTTAAAAATTGGGGTTGTTTGGCGGAAAGTAGGTTCATATGTATCAAATCATGTTTTATATGTAAGTTATACTAATATTTTATTATGTATTTGTTGGATTGAACAATTTGGGTCACTTGGATGCGAAACAAATAATGTACTAAATTAGATACTATGAAGGTATCTAAATTATGCCTCATAGCCTTGCAACTTCACCGTTTCACAATAGGTAGAAAAAATCAAATTATCACATATTTATAATAACCTCGTGGAGAATTCCAGCTTCACTGAGCTGTGCAGATAATGCATCACTCTGCTCAACACTAGTTGTGCCAACAAGCACTGGTCGACCTGTTTTGTTCATTCGAGATATCTCTACTACAACTGCCCGCCATTTTCCTGTAGTTGCCCTGAACACTACATCTGATTCATCCTTTAGGGGAGTGGGATCATGTCAAAGAATGAAGTTAGTAGGAGCTCTTAGTGTTTTAGACAATAAGTTAAAAAAGAAATGAACCCTCAAACTTTTATAAAAATTTAGCTATCATAAACTTCAATTGAACTTCAGAGTTCCTGGTAAGAAAGATACTTCGCAATTATTTTTCACTTCTAATGTAAAAAAATTAGAAAAGAAAGAATATCAATTTCTAGAGGAGACAACAAGCATAAAAATGAACCTTTCTTATCATGGACTTGTTTGTGGGAACAATTGTAACTTTGAGCTTGTATATGCTTTCAAATTCTGCGCTCTCAGTAGCAGCAGTGCCAGTCATGCCACAAAGTTTTGGAAACTACACCAAACATGGCAGCCAAACATTAAAAGATGTCCAGCAGAAGTGTACCTCACCATAGCCATATATATCACGAAGCATGTCCGGTCATATTACTCGAGAGGAAACACTAACCTGGAGAAAGAAGTTCTGGTAGCTGATTGAAGCCAAGGTCACAGTTTCATTTTGTATCGGCAGTCCTTCTTTTGCTTCAACTGCTTGGTGAAGTCCATCACTCCAGCGTCTCCCCTGTGAGCAATGTAATCAACTCTATATTCAATGCCCATAATTATTAAAAAAAAATTAAAACAAATAGTATACTTTTGTTTACAATCCATTAAAATAATTTAAGGAAATATAAAGAACCTTCAGTGACTCATTTATTGAATGACCACATTATCTAAAAGCTCAAAATGTTAAACATCAGAGAAATTCAATATTCTACTGTCTCTACAAAGTAGATAACTAGTGATAAAGCAACAAAACGAGCAATTACAAAAAATGATAATGTGCTCATACAAATCTGATGTAAGAGCAATTGCACTAGAATCATATCAATGAGCTGTGGCATTCTATATATATGCTGCATGCCAAGTTTGACCTTTGCATTCTACAGAGTATATATTTGAAATAAGCAACTCTTTTGATTAATTAACTACGAGGAAATCGTGAATTTATCAATAAAGATAGAAAGAAAGATGATAAAGCAATGTCACCTTTGTGGTTCATATTTCGCCAATAAGTAAAATATTGAATTCTAAAAATTAAAATTCTTAAAGCAGTTGCACATACATAAATGTGCCATGCATGCAAGCCATATAAAGGAGCAAGAGAGAATGGCGAAACACAATGAGAGGCACAAACACACAAACATGTAAACATATAGATCACGAGGGAGAGAGAGTGGAGGAAAAGAAAGAGAGATGGATGGAATGAACTTTTCCCTATCAAACAAGACATGTGCATCCTAGAGAGCATTCTAATTAATGAGACTAAATTGTCCCACATGGATTGGATAACAAAAGTAAGTCCTCCTTATAAGGTCTTGGGCAATCCTCAACTCACAAGCTAGCTTTTGAGTAAGTGAATTTGGCCCAATCCATGTTGTAAAATCTAATATGGTATCAGAGTCTCGGGTTGATATGGGTCACCTCCTTTCGTGATGGGCTCATCCTTGTTCGCATGATGGGATTAATCTTCACCCATACATTTCACCTAGGTAACAAAGGCTTGGGTTGTCATTCTTCGTCCAGTTAACAAAGGCATGGACGGTCATTATTCGTGTGTTGGGGCCCACATTCGCAATTCGCAAGGTTGGGCATTAATATGTCACTTATTGGGCTTATTTCACCCACACATTCAGCCCACTCACACGTGAAGGGGAGTATTGAGACTAAACTGTCCCACATGGATTCGATAACAAAAAGTCCACCTTATAAGGTCTTGGGCAATCCTCAACTCACAAGCTAGTTTTTAAGATGAGTTAGGCCCAAGATATATAAGTGGACTTGGCCCAATCTATGTGGTGAAGTCTAACACTCATAAAAAATAGTAATTCGTGTCAGGGATGGGACCATATTGTGTTCCTTGTCTACGGTACTCAAAATTTAGGTAGATGGTCACCTGCATTACTCTGCCAGTAAACTCATCCACTATAAGAACCTCCTTGCCTCTGATTATATAATTCACATCTTTAAGAAAAAGTTCCTTAGCTTTTATTGCATTTAGTATGTATGATGCCCACTGTTCTCTGGGGTCATATAAATCTTTAACATCCAGAATTTCCTCAGCATCTGCGTAACCTTGTTCTGTAAGTAAAACCGATTTTTGTTTCTCATCAACCTGCACGAGTTACAATCATTAGTGAAAAAAATCTATTGTTCCTACCCAAAACTGAAACCGAGCACTATACCTTGTATGCATTCAGACCTTACGGAATGAGAAAACCAACATATATAAATAATCTGTAAAAAAGGTTTCTTGTCCTTGAAATATTTGGTTTTACATTCCATAAAGGGTTCCATTATAGTTGGATACACTTAAAGAAACCCAAAATACTTCATTTCCTCATGTTATATGTATAACAACTGATTAAAAGAAGAAATGACCCAATACTTGTTTTTCTATAAATGGAATACTTAGCAGAATCAATTAGTCCAATTAATTGAATTTCTTACAGTGTAATGTATTTCACGTTCGAAAGCGGTGGCTATCTTAGCAGCTTTATAGTAACGATCACTTGGTTTTTCAGCAGGTCCTGATATGATAAGTGGAGTCCTTGCTTCATCAATGAGAATGGAATCAACCTCATCAATCACACAATAACTGAAACCTCTCACAACAAGTTCATCAACACTCTGCAAGATCAAAGGCAATTTCAGATCGACATGCATCATTAATACTTTCAGTACTACTATGCGACATGATTATACAAAAAGATTTATAATTTAAAAGAATTACGTTCCGTTGCAAGATTGTCTCTCAAGAAATCAAAGCCCAGCTCGCTATTCGTGACATATGTGATGTCACATAGGTAGTTTTCCCTCCTTTGTTCACTTGTCATATCCTCTGGCATCATGAACTGATTGTCAGGCAGTTGAAATATAATTCTTCATTCAGAAAATAAAGAAATAAATAAATCAAACTTCTAAATCAGAGATCAAGTCAAATGGCATGAATCACAAAGAGGAGAAGGTTGGAACATGAACTTCAAAAAGGCTTTTTGAAAGCAAGATAAAGCCACTACTTCATGCCATTGTTTAAATTATGACAAATAATTCCTATCTCCACTCCTAGCCCTGCCTCGCTAGATAAAACCAGGAGTAGGAGATGTAGAAGGAGAACAAAGAGGAATGCTAAATAGTGCAAAAAGAGAAGAAAGAGAATAGTTTCATGATAGTGCAGACTGAAATATGATGACCTAGGCTAAAAGTAGAAATCACTGCATACAGACAAGAATCATCAGGCAGACCATTGTATGGTGAACGTCTTTGTCATAGCTAAAGCCAGAACAATTATTAGCATTTTTGCAGGATTTTCAGAGTTCAAGATCTAATTATACTTAACAAATAGAGAATAACGTTCATATTTAAATATTCCTAACACCCATGATTCACATAAAGTACACATATAGTTGCACTCCAGTTTCGGGTAAGTGAGTTTTTCATAAAAATTGAAGAGTGATGTTAGATGCTGTAGCTATGGCTTTTGCCATAGTGAGAAACTAAATACAACAAGGAAACCAAAAGGAGCGGGTTAGGTCTAAGGAACATGAAAGAATTAAGAGTGCATCACAAAAAGAACTATCCCCAAAGTTTCTCTGTGTGAGATTTATTGGAGTTTAAAGTAGAATGTTTGATTGAAGAGCAAAAATTAAAGCCAGATTAAGGTGTGAAAGTATAAGCTCCCCGTCAAGTAGTGGGGATAACAAGTGATAAGCCAGACGTACGTTGGATCAAGCCAACCTTCATTCCAAGAAAACGTGGAACTTGACCAACCCATTCACAATCTCGTCTAGCTAAATAGTCATTAACGGTAACAACATGGACCCCTTTCCCAGCCAATGCATTTAGAAAGGCAGGCAATATTGCAACAAGTGTCTTTCCTTCTCCTGTTTTCATTTCAGCTATTTCTCCTTTGTGAAGAACCATACCACCTATTCAACACAGAAATGAAGAGGAACGAGGAGTTGAACACCAAAAAACTTGTTAATTAAACAGCAGAAGAACTAAATTAAACTATGAAAGCAGGTCAAATTAATGTATATATATAAAAAAATACAGAGAAATGTCCATTCAGAGAACTACCTATCAACTGTACATCAAAAGGGCGAAGACCTAGAACCCTTTTAGAAGCCTCTCTTACCACGGAGAATGCTTCCTGCAAGAAAGCAGCACAATATAACAGCTAACTCTATTAACATCAATAAACATATCAAAAATGTCGAAATAAATTTACGTACAGGTAAAAGGGAGTCCAAGGAATGACCACTGCGAGCGCGTTGTTGCAAAGCTGAGGTCTTTTCCCTCAGTTGGGAATCGGAGAGGGAAGAAATCTCAGACTCCATCTGATTGATAAGGGATAAGGTGTTGGCATACAGCTGTCTAGTCGACTCCCCGGTGTCTGTGCCCGACCCGAAAATCCCGCCAAGCAATCCACCGAAAGACGCTGAGACGACGGGGCACAACATCCTCTTCCGCGGCGACACTCTAATTCCTCCCCTTAGTCGTCCAGTTTCAGCATTCCTACTAACCCTTATTAGTTTGGGTATTCCAAATGAATTATTGTAAGTATTAATATTATTCCTTGGGGAGAAGGTGGTGAAGGATTGAGGAGCATGGCTGCTGCACTCAACCCGCGGCGGCGCAAGTGCTGCTGCAACACCCACCATCTTGATGCCCACAATATACTTTATTTAATTTATTTTTTTGTTCTACAATATACTTTATCTAATTGTTCTTCAGCTCAGCTGTTTGATTACTCGGAACAGGAACAGTAGTGCAGTAGCGCACAAAAGAAAAGAAAGTTGTTGGCCGTTGGCGGGTGGACAGGAACTCTGTGGGGGTCGGTGGGAGGATAAGAGAGAGAGATACAAAAAATAAAAATTAATGTTCAAATATAATCTTAAAGGATAATTTATGTTTAATTACCAAAATTATTCTATTACTCGAACAAATTACCTATCTAAAGATTCAATAAAATAATATATCAAAAATGATTTTTTACTCAATTATATTATTTATTTTACATATTAATAAAATTATTGATTAATTAATTTGAAAACAAAATCAACCTACCCCCAACTCAAACACCATCCACCCCTCTACCATTTTTCTTTAATCGCTCGTTGTCCTCCATTTTGCATGCCACGGTGCAGCTTTGCAAGCAGTTTGGTCATAGTTTGATCACCGAAATGAACCATATCGATAGCCAATAAGGTTGTAGATGAATGAAACATTATATAAATTTAGTTTAAATTTTATGGAGCTTAAAATTTTGTGTTTGAATTTGGTTTGATTATTAAATGAATTTTTATTGAATAAAAATAAGTTCGAGTCAAGTATCGATTAACTTGATATTTTATAAATATTTATCAATTTTAATTTATCAGAGTCGAGCTCAAGTCGAGCTTTAAATATTATCGAACAAAAAATAATCAACCTTCTTTGATTTATCTGACGAACCAAACTCAAACGAACTTTTATTAAACAAACTCTATTTAAATATCGAGTAGCTTTATTTGATTTTTTCAACTCTAATAGTCAAGGACGAATGCATGTAGGGGTTAGTGGGTTATGTAGACCCACTCATTTTTTTTATAATTATTATTATAGTGGTATTATTTAATTTTGGGAAGAAAAACATGTTGGAACAAAATAATTTAATCCATTTCAATCCAACCCAAAAACTTGACCATTACCAAAACCCTTACCCATTCCAACCCAAATTACAAGCCCAAAATTTAATTTTTGTCATCTCCCAACTCCCAAACCTTAGTTGTTGCTGCCGTCGCCAACTCAATTCGCCCCAGCCCGCAGCAGTTCTGCACAGCTACAACACCCAGCCCCTCTCCTTTCGAAAATTGAAATGTTAGTTTTTTTATATATATTTTGTGTCTCTGTGCATTTGTGTGGGTCTATTGTTGTTGTTCAGATTTTGGGTGAAAATATTATTGATTCCAATCCAAAATACTTAATGCTTAATGAAAATATTTCTCGCCTGCGTTTCCTCTTACGACTATTTTTCCGAATGTTAGTGTTTCACAATGTTGCTTCTTTTGTAGTGGTCACTAAAAGGAAATTTTGAGTCAATATATTTTTATATAACAAGACAAAGTTGGGGGAATATTTAATTCTCATCAATAATCAATCTATTATGTTATAGAGAGGACTTAAGAGTACTTATTGAAAAGTAAAATATTACTAAGGAAATTCTAGGGTGTCGCTACGTTAGGGGTGTTCAAAACTCCTACTCAAGTTTAATACTCAAACTCTTAACACTTCTAGGGGTGTTCATTTACCCGTCAGACCCAACCCAACCGATTTACCCGATAGGTTTTAATCTTGAAAAATATATAATGGGTTACAATTTGTCCCACCCGAAAGCTATGGGTTGGGTAGCCGTTTTAATGGTTAAAAAATGCCCCTAACCCGATCCATATTAAGCCATCTCCAGTGGTCCCCCTCCACCCCTTCATCTCATACTCCCATCAAACTCTCATTTCCTTCTCTAGTCTTTTTTTCATAGTCATCTCCAGACTCCTTAGATTCAATCTCTCATTTCAATTCATTCCAATTTTAATAATACTAATAATAAATCATATTTAATTTCAATATAATTAGTTTTTCACAAATCTCTTTTAATTATGTTATTCTAAATTAACACAAATTAAAGTTAAATTTAAAAAATAATTGAGAACAAAATCCGTAAATTTTAAAATAGTAGACAAATTTAATTTTCTTACAATGTTATTAAATTTCAAACAATGTTTAAGGTTATTAAATAAAAGTTACAATTATAAGTAACAAAATTAAATTAATGTTAAGTTTTTTTAAAAAATAAAATTAATAATAATTTTTTATTATAAATTAAATTAATTGAATAACAAAAGAAAGTCAAATAAAAAATAAAAGAAGGCATGTGTCGTCCACCTGCCCATCCATCGAAATGGGTGGCGAGGTCCAACCACCCATCTCCCCACCCTCCCCTTCCCCCTCATCAATGGAGATCACTCCATTTTCCTCTCTCTCTCACCGACTCCCCATCTTTTTCAAGGTCATCTTTAACCGAGCTTGCAACCGGGCATAAGGGGGGGTTACAGGCTCGGTTCGGTTGGAAATGGGTGATGGCAATTGGGCGGGCAAGGGGGCAAAGGGTTCCGGGCAGGCAACCATTGACTGCCTGCTTGTCGGCAGGCAAACGCCCCTGTCGGCCCCTGCTGGGCGCTGGCAGGGGCTGCCGGGGCTCGGGTGCTATTTTTTTTTAATTTCTTGAATTAAATAAACGAGATTTGTTGAACAATTTCTTTTAGGTAGATTGAAAAGACATGAGGACAAGACAATTGGGCAAGGCCTTCAGTTGGAGGTGCCCTTACATGTTATCTCATAACTCACTTACCAATTATCATTTACCAAACAAAAGTACAAAACATTAAAGAAAATAATTAGGGCTTTCTTTTCTCCTCCACTTCTCCATCGCGGCTTCTCAAAACTCCAAATCAGTTATCCATTTTCATCACTTATCGGTTCTCTCTGTAACCCCTATCCTTCAAATTCCACAGGAGATGCTGATTTTTATCAAGTTTAAAGTTATTTTTGCAACCTCTTTAGAAGAAGTTGCTTCAATTTGAAGAAGAACTTAATGAGGAATGGACTCGATGTGATTGTTGATTGCATTTCCCTAGTGATATGAGTATTATACACCATTTTTTGTTGTTCATGTTTTTAATTATTGGAGTGGAAGCGAATGATCAAGATGGAAAAATATTTGGTTTAGAAATTAAGTTGTCTATGTTCATGATAGGACCAGTGAGGATTTGATGTTTAGAAATTTAGAACGTTAATGCATTTAGCCTTTTCGCGTGTGTTGAGAATTATCATGAATGATTTTATGTTGTAGTTTTTATGTCATTATTATGAATGATTTTCCTGTCATTGTTTTCGTTCAACCCGTCAATCTGCTCGCACTCGTCTCACCCGAATCGTGTGGTTTATAAACTTAAAAATGAGGGTGCAGTTTGAATTCTTGGCAACCCACGTAAGTCGAGTCGGGTTGATTTTTTCATCGATACCCGCCAAACTCGAACGCGTTCAATCCTAAACACTCCCCCTCAAGCTAGAACATACTTTCCTCTAAGCTTGCAATAGAAAAGCTGAAACAAATTTTTTTTTTACTAAAAACGATAACGAATTTATGACAAATGTAGCAATTGGTGTCCATCAATGACAAACCAAGAGTGAATCCTCCAAATACACACAAAACAATACCGACAACCAATCTTGAAGTCTAAACAAACACTGAACACCATGGTGATAAACAATTGGTAGCACTATCGATCCAAGATAAAAAAAGTGTATCCACAAAATCGTCTATCACACTTCACGAAAAGAAAATTGTGGCAGATATAATACGCCATTGTACAAAAGACACAGCAAGAAAACAAACTTTGAGAAGAGAGAAAATATGGATCTGTTTATTGAATGTAAAATTGATATTGTATGAAATTGTTGCAGAAAAGTTCGGGGGGAGAAAAAGAAGTGAAAATCGAATGCATTTGATGAATAATGAAGAATATAGAGAAAAATCCGCAGATTAAGAACCCTAAATTGATATGGAAACAGAAATTGAAAGAAAGGAAAAATCACAGATCAAAAGTGGATGAAAGAAGACCACAAGTATGAACTTTTGTGTTGATTACTAATATGGAAACATAAATTGAAAGAAAGGAAAAATCGCAGATCATAAGTGAATGGAAGAAGACCACATGTATGAACTTATGTGTTGATTACAGATGGGACGTAAAATGCTTGATGGAAAATTAGGTGTCCCGATTTTGCTGACCAATGAAAGTTAAGGGATGTTAAATGCTTGTTGAAATATTAAGTATCATGATTATGCGAACCAATAAAAATTAAGGGACGTAAAATGCTTGCTGAAATATTAAGTATCCTGATTATGTGGACCAATAAAAATTAAGGGACTTAAAATGCTTGCAGAAAAATTAATTGTCCTGATTCTGCGGAATTGCCGGCACCAGTACTACTGTCAAATAGGGGTGAGCATATGGTCCAAACCGGACCGAACCGAACCAAAGTTGGTCGGTTCGGTCTTGGTTTTTCGTGTACTATTTAGCGGATCGAAAAAGTGTGGTCCGGTTCGGTACAAAACCGAACGGTCCAGTTCAGCCCAAAAAACCCGAAAATATATATTTCCAAGAAAATTGATTCTTCTTCTTCACAAAAAAGGCAGTTCAATTAATTCTCAAAACCACACAAAAAACTTTACAATGAACAACAGTGACCTCTTACCTAAAAGTAATAATGATGAAGATTAATTGAACTAATAAAAAGATAAGAAATTAAACATCATTAACCTCTTACTTCTTAAATAGGACTTGAAGAGAAGAAACGGCACTGGTGCGGTAAAAGGGCGATGAGAAGAGAAGAAGTGGCGGTGTGGTGTGGTGTGGTGTTGTTGTGGATGGGGCGATGAGAAGAGAAGAAGCGGCAGTGCGATGGTGCTATGGAGGGGCGGTGAGAAGAGAAGAAACGGCGATGTGGTGTGGTGGAATGGAGGTGTTGTGGAGGGACGGTGAGAAGAGAAGAAGCGACGAGAAAAAATGGGAGCTGCATATTTGATTGAAGAGAGAGAATTAATGAATTAGGGATTTGGTAGGTTACTTTCACTCTTCAATTCACATGTAAAAAATGGATTTTAAAAAAAAATTGGTATTATCAGTTCGATTCAGTAAACCGACCGATAATACCTAAAATCGAATGACAAACTAGGTCGGTTCTTGAGCGAGAACCGTTTCGGTTCAGTAAACGATCTCGACCGGAACTTCAGTCCGGTTCGATCTGGTCGGTAAAATCGATCGTGCTCACCCCTACTGTCAAATGTTCGTTTGACCTACTAAAACCACCATACGTACCCGAGAAAAAAAAAACCTTACTCTTTTATTTGTGATGCTATGATGTCATGAAAACATAAATGAATTTCTATCAAAAACGAATAAAATGCTTGCAGAAAAATTAATTGTCTTGATTCTGCGGAACAATAAAAATTAAGAAACGTAAATGGCTATTTTGCCGACCGACACCAGTACTACTGTTAAATGTACGTTTGACCTACTAAAACCACCATACGTACCCGAGGGAAAAAAAACCTTACTCTTTTATTTGTGATGCTATGATGTCATGAAAACATAAATGAATTTCTATAAAAAACGAGAAACATCAAAGTATGAAAATAAAGTCATCCACAGTTGTAATTTGAAAAAGGAAAACAGAAAAAAAAAAAAAAGTCAATCCAAAAATTATCACTGATGAAAATATATTAAGTGACTCTCAGCTTGGTTCTGGTACCAATACTCTCAAATTCCGCATCCACTCACAAAAGCTAGGATCATCAAAGTGAATAAAACTGCTTTTAAGCTTTGTTCTTTGTTCTGCACTCAAAGTTCTAAGCTGAGGAAATCTTGCTTCCTGCAACAATCACACAATATTAATTAGAGTAAAGAACGGTCGGAATAAAGTTAATTAAAGACTTGTAATTACATATACCTGCTCATAAGGAGGATCTTTGTGTGCTGGTATCAAGCGAGAGACAAAATATCGAGCCTGAGAGCTCCCCTCCTATTACAAAACCACAACCATTCAGCATTATATTCAAGAATATAAAAGGCAACGTTCTAGTCGTTAAAAGGAAATTACTACCTTAAATGCAAGAATCCTAGGAGCTGGAAACCGCATGTCTGTGAGCTCTTCAGCCAATGTTCTACAAGCAGCTAAAGCTGCTGCACTTTTTCCTTCCTGTGCAGCAAGTTCAGCCCCCTAAGTAACATAAAAGAATGTAAAGGTTACACAAGAAGTTGCTCAAATAACACTGAACATCCAAGCATCAAGATAGATCTCATGCAAAAAAAAAAAAAAAAAAAAAAAGGCAACTGGATCATGTTTATGTTGTGAATATGAGAAAAATACAGTATAATATAGAAGGCTGAAAAGTACTCCATCCCAGAAAGTTTGTCTGGGTACACTAAAATATTTTTGGCCCCTTCCTACAGGTTTTTTCATCAAAATAAGACAAGTCGAAGATTTAACCATAATGTCAAATTTGGCTCTTTTTTACTGTGAAAAGATGTAGGTAGTAAGAAAATACCAAATTACCAATAGTTTGAGTAGCAAACAAATTGTCCATGAGATGTATGGTCTAGATATATTTTGATAAGGAAAAGTGTACCTTGTAGCTTTGGAACCTACTGTTAAAACCATGTAGAAAACCATAAAAACAACCTTTATGGCAATCATTAGAAAAAAAAAAAGGAACTATGAATCCACCAATAATTAGCACTGTTACACAAGCATGAATGGATGAGGATTTATTGAGATAGTTGAGAACAAAAGTTGGTAAACAAAAAGAGAAGTTCATAGAATGGCATACCAGCCAAATGAAGACATCTGTGCCATGATCAAGAACCACTGCAGCATCAGATTGCATAGCAAGGTCATAGGCTGGTAGTTCCTCAAATGTGCCACCTTCCCGATGCATTAGACAGCGTGGTGCCAACATACGAAGGGATAGTTCAAAGGATGAATTGAGGAATAAAGACCGCAAAACAGACCTCTCATCTTCATGACCAAGTATACTTCCCAAAAGCGGGCCTCTTCTAAGATGAAACAAGAGTTCTGGCAATGTGCATAGCTCCTTAGGGTACCGAAAAAGCTTTGACTTTGGCATCTGTGAACCGAACTTACTTGCGACGTCTTTAATTCTCTCGTCAATTGTTGCTCGCATATCACGAGCATCATTGAAGTTTTTGGCACGCAAAAGAGTTCTTTTACCAATAAGAACAGCAGCCACTTCATCTTGCACGCTCTCTAGATAAGCCGAAATACTATCTACAGTAGGCAGTCTGACAGTAATCACTCTTGAGATCTCAGCTTGGTAAGCATTTGAATACTGAATTGCAAATTGGAAGTACACATATTCACTCTTGATATCTCCACGATTCTCCATCGATACAGAAAAACATTGTGTTTCTTCAACACTCAGCATTTGTATAGCAACAGCACTATCGCTCTTAAATGTTTCACGGTTATCTGTATGAGCCTCCTCGCCAGGACCCACCACCTGACTAACAGTAATTTTATCTGAACAACGGATCTCCAATAAACCATGGGAACCTGCAGCTCTAGTAGATGCCCTCTGCAAATTCACACCAAATGCTTCTCCAAAGTCATCATGGAGAATCAAGACACCTCCGGAAGATTTTGCAAGTGGCTGCATAATAGGAACACGTACAGGGCAAGTCCCAGCACATAGTATATCAACCACTGTATTGCGATGATAAGCCTCACGGCCTAGATTCTCCATCCACTTTAGTGCTGTTTTCTCCATATGTGGATAATTTGGATGACTAAGAGAATGAGGAACTGAACCAGGGCCGTAAGTGCTTGGTCCACCAGCGCATACAATTATCCTGCTATTTCCACCTGGCCTTTTGACGACCCCTCTTGACATTTCAGCTGATGGCCCTTGAATTATTGCAAGGGCAACCTCTACTGCGGTACCTAAGCAACGGTCCCTGGAAACTTCAGGAAAATTAAGTTTATATGCCCTCAATGATGAAAATATTGCATGTGCAACAGGACGAGAAGCATGAATTGTTGACAAATATATCCCAGTCCCATAGATCAATGCTCTTAAGGCATCCTCACTTGGTGATTGTTCACCAGGAAGTACATCAGCAGATGCCATTGATTCTTCAGAGAAATCATACACGGAAACAGTGCGACCATAAAGAACAATTCCAATTCTAGTTGTTGGGGGCAAGGAGTCTACAAATGCATGCAAAGAGCTCTGTAGATGCTGCAAGTGTTGTTCGTCTAGACATTCGTCTATTACCAGAACAATTGGGGCCGATATCCTAGATTCAGATACTGGAATAAACCCAGGTCTCTTGTTACCAGTTTGAACATAATCAACCAGTGGAGATGATAGTTCGGGCAGATTCCGAAGTTCCTCTTTGCTTGCAGCTATGTATTCCCCTTCACTCCCATTCAAATTTCGGCAAATTACACATTGCCACTGGCCTGAATCAAGTAAGATATTACAGTGGAGATTGGAAAAAGCACCACAATTATGGCAGCGATGGGGATCACGTTGTATTATTTGAGGACCTGGTGAAACTTCCCTGCCAGGAGAAACTAATGCCCCAAATCCTAAACTGGGGACGTTGGCTAGCTTCTTCTGTTTCAGTACCTGAAATCAAAAGAACAAAACCTCCCAGTTACGGTGAAATTACGGATCCACAAAATGAGAAGTCATAAGATAGAAATTTGGCATGGAAGGCCAAGAACAATACAAACAAATTTCCTTGGGGAATATAAACTCTGATAATGCTTTTAACAACTCCATTTTATTGAATTAGAGAAAATGAAGGTTTACACAGAGTACTTCTGAAATAGTTGCTTGTGAATGCATTAAATAGAAATAAAAGTATACCTTGTGAGCCGAGAATAGAACATTTGGAGACTCAACATCATGAGCAAACTCCCCGGTAACATCAGAAATATGATGCTGCAATTCAACTGATCCATTTGAAAATTGATGAGGCGAAGATGTTGGTAGCGAAGAACCGGAGGAATAAGCAATAGGCTGAGGAGTTGCAGGAGAAGTTCTAAATGGCACAGCAGCTGGCTGGAGAGGTGACGAAAACACGGGAGGGCCTGGTGGAGTGCTCATACGAGGAACAGGGCTTCCAGTCCTGATTCCATTCCCCGGTGATGGCAAATTAGGAGTCTTTATAGATGGAGAGGGTATTTGATTTGATAGTATTACAGGTGGAGGGGGAAATCTTGGTCCTGATGATGGTGAAGCAAAAGAAGGGGCAATCAAATCTGGTTGAGGCGTGGAGTAGCTGGAAGAAGGTTGCTGTTGGTTGGTCATTATGATAAGATTCAGATTTTATCCTATGAAAATCAGTGGAAGTAAAACCTCAACCAGTTCAACTCGACATCGTTATTCATAACATTTTCGAAATTAATCAAGATTTAAAGTACATGTATCCGCAAATACCAAACAACCCCCGAGAAAAATCAACAAGAACGAATTCTGATCAAAACCCAATTCAACATTACCGAATTCCAATCCAGGGTTTTTGTCTTGATCTTGAAAACCGACCAAGATTTCGAGTTTCTAGAAAACAATTAAGAGCCGTTACAATTAATTTGGCAATAGTCCGAATCGAGCTCCCGTAGATGTAAATCGATGTATCTGGTATGAAAAACCAAAAGCTTGATTAAAGAAGAAGTCGGTTTAGGGATAATCCTTGGAGTATACTGCTAGAAAGAAGTAATAATATGTACATTTGGAGCATTCGCATAAAAGCATGAATACCTGTAGACGAAGGGGAGGTTTTTTAGCTAGAAGATCCGATTAGATTTCGATCATTCCCCTTGCCGCTTGAATTAGGGATCAAAAACCTCTCTCGCGCTACTGCTTTCTTCCCGTCTCCGTATTTATCTATCTGCCCTCACAAACCGTCTGTTTTTTTTTTTTAGGGAAGTTCCTATTCTCTTAAATTTTAATTAATGCATATTATCTCACACACAAACATAAAATTCATAAAATAAATGATGAGACTCTCAAAGGTGTCTATTTTCTCTAGTCTAATTCTAACATTTATAAATAATATATTTTAATTATAATGTAATAAGATTCGATTTATATAGTATTTTTCATCATCTCAAAAATAAATAAAAATAAAAATAAAAATCAATTGACTCATCATGTCATCAATGACATCATTATTTTCTGTAGTTTAATTCTAACATTTATAAATAATATATTTTAATTATAATGTAATAAGATTCGATTCATATAGTATTTTTCATCATCTCAAAAATAAATAAAAAATAAAATCAATTGACTCATAATGTCATCAATGACATCATATGATGCACTAACATTGTCCACGCCAATATAGTAACCAGTATATAATATGCCTCTCAAGATTAAAAAAAAAAGTGTATTTCACACCGTCGAAGTTACATATTTTTGCATTTTCCCATCTAAAGGTAACACTCTAAATACAAAAAAAAATTAAAATGAAATTCTTTTAAACATTTGTAATAAACAAAAAAGAATTGAAATTGAATCGTAGCTTACCAATGAATGAATAAAAATACGTATGATTTAACTAAGAACTTAATATTACTTTGGTTAGATTATCAAAATATAAAGAATATTCAATAATATCAAGACTTGCACAACCTCGGGTTTTCTTGGAATTCTTTCGCAAAAATTGGGTGAATTTGATGGGAAATGGTGACATCAATGAAATTTTGTGAAATCGATAAAAATAATTCATGAATTCGTTGAAAACATGTGATATCAATGAAATCTCAGAATAAATTGGTGAACACTTGTGAAGTTGGTGAAAAAAATGTGAAATTCAATGCAAATTCTGAAATTCGTGAAAATGAATTAAACCGGTGAAATGATGACATTAGTGATAAACGGATGAAATCGATGAAAGTTCAAGTGAAATTGGTGAAAAGAACATATGAAATAAGTGAAAAAATGTGCAAAATAGGTGAAAACGAATTAAACTTATAAGTACTAGTGGAATTAGTAAAAAAAAAAGAGTTTAACCGACAAAAACATGATGAAACCGATAAGAAATGATGATTTATGAGAAAAAAGTAATGTAATAGAATGGATGGTTTTGTGTCTATTACCAGTTCTTCCAAAATATTAAACTGGTAAAAATGAATAAATTGGCTAAAAATGGATTAAACCAATAATAAATAAATTTTAAGTGATGAGTTAAATAGTGAAAAACAGGTTAATTTTCTGACATAATAAAATTAATTTTACTTTAATTTATAAAAATTACCAGTGAAATTAACTCGACACCTACCACATATGTGCAATTTCTTAGTAATAATAATAAAAAAAAAAGGAATAGCAAAAACAATTTTATTTACCAACAAAGGGAGGAATAAACACTGAAGTTAAAAAAAGAAAAAAAGAAATGGCAAAAATTGAATGCATTTTATTCTAGTCTAACAACAAAATTTTCAAGAAAAAATATGAAAAAGATTAATCAGATGAAGCGCTGCTCATGTGCAATGCGACTAATGAAGCATAATAACCATCTTTGATGTTTATAAGACTGTCATGCTTCCCTTTCTCAACAATCACCCCATTCTTCACCACAGCAATCAGATCTGCTCCCTTTATAGTTGATAGCCTATGAGCCACAACCACAGTCGTTCGATTAACCATTACTCTATCTAGAGCGTCTTGAACTATCCTCTCAGACTCGGCATCCAATGCACTTGTTGCCTCATCCAGTAGCAGTATCTTTGGACTTTTAATAATGGCACGTGCAATGGCTACACGTTGCTTTTGTCCACCCGACAATTGCACCCCTCGCTCTCCCACCATCGTGTCATATCCCTGGTGCAACCCACTGATGAATTTGTGGGCATTTGCTAGCTCAGCTGCTGCTATGATTTCAGCCTCGGTCGCATTTCCTTCCTTTCCATACGCTATGTTGGCACGGATGGTATCATTGAATAAAACTGGCTCTTGACTAACAAGTCCCATTTGAAGTCTAAGCCATTTCAGTTGGAATTTGTCAATCTCAATTCCATCGAGTTTTATATGACCAGAATCAGGATCGTAAAATCTTTGCAACAAAGAAATTACTGTTGACTTCCCACTTCCACTCTCTCCAACCAAAGCAACTGTCTTGCCACGTTGAATTGTAAGGGAAAGGTCTCGAAATATCTGAACATCGGGCCTAGTGGGATATTTGAAGCTGATGTGTTTTAGTTCGATTTCTCCCTTTACGTTTTCTAGTTTCATCCCAGACTCATCACTTGGATCAATCTTGGACTTTCTATCAAGAATGGCAAATACAGAAGCAGCCGCACTCTTAGCTTTAGTTGAATCTGGAGCAAGTGAACTTGATTGTGATATTGCCATTGCTGCCATGGTTAGAGCAAAGAAAACCTGCAATTAAGAATATATGTTGATGCAAATCTCTTAGAATTATTATTGTTATAAAGAAAAATAGATATTATTATATGATTCATCACATTCTGTTGTGTACTATACTTACTCGAAATACATCTGAAAACGTAATTTTCCCATCTTCAACAAGTCGAGCTCCAGCATAAAAGCTCGTAGCATAGACAAGAAACAACAATGCAAAAGATAGACCGAAGCCTATCCCGCTAATAACTCCTTGTCTGATCCCATTCTTCATTGGGCCTTCACATTTCTTTTTGTACATCCCCATCACCTTCTCTTCAGCACAAAAAGAAGCAATTGTTCTTATACTCCCAACAGCGTCGTTAGCTACTTGACTTGCTTCCTCATACATCACCTGCAACCAGAGAAACAATGGAAACTCATTCATTCATCCCAATTAATTACTCGGATGATGTCTAAATAATTAGATACAAGAAAGAAAGACAATACATATTGAGTGTATGTACCTTTGCATCGGCACTGAAGCCTTTCATGAACTTGATCTGTGCATATCCACTCAACCCTATAAGAGGTATCATAGCAAGAATGATAAGTGCCAATTGCCAACTAGCTTCAAAAGCAATACCCAATCCAACAGTAGCTGAGGATAAATCTTGAACCATCTGTGCAAGTGTATCACCAACCAAAGCACGTACGGAAGCAGCATCAGCAGAAAGCCTTGCTCCAATAACTCCACTCGAGTGTTCAGCCTCGTCAAACCAACCAACCTCCATATTAACCACCTTTGTAAAGCACATTAGCCTAATTCTCTTAATCAACTTATTTCCCGCCACACCAAAAAAATAAGTCCTCGCTGGATATGCAACTAGGGACGCAGCCCCAAGGACCACAAATATCAGAGCCCAAAATTTGGAATCTCTGCGCAATACATGTGGCGTCTCAAAAAATGTTTCGATCACACTTGAAATCAATATACCAAAAAGAGGCATTATTGCACCATTAACCACAGCAGATACAGCTCCAGCTATTAGTACCGGGATCTCGGGCTTATTAAGATAGGCAAGTCGACGAAGAGGGACTTTTGGAGGCTTTTCTTCTTCGGATGATGTTTTTTCTACTGAGACACTGAGGGGTAAACCAAACGTGACGGGTAAAGATTGACGATGACTGCTGCTATGTCCTAGTCCACCAGAGGACCCTCTACTTATGGAACGTGCAAATGAAGACATTCTTTGACTGGAATATTCCATGGAGGAATTAAGATCTGATTTTTCCTTCCCATCAGGATCATCTCTATTTGCTTCTTGTAAACGTATGAGCTGAGAATATGCCCCTTCCGGATCATGGAGTAGTTCATTATGCGTGCCTTTTTCAACCATCTTTCCTTGGTGAATGACAGCAATCATGCCGGCATTTCTAACTGTGCTCAAACGATGTGCAACGATGATGGTTGTTCTATTTACCATGATCCTGTCCAATGCCTCTTGAACAACTCTCTCAGATTCTGCGTCCAGTGCACTTGTAGCCTCATCTAAAAGTAAAATTCTTGGGTCTTTCAGAATTGCTCTGGCTATGGCGATTCTTTGTTTCTGTCCACCTGAAAGCTGAGTTCCATGTTCACCAACCATGGAATCGAGTCCCTGGGGCAACTTATCAATAAATTTAGCAGCATTTGCCAATTCTGCAGCAGCTCTGATCTCTTCAGTAGTTGCACCATCTTTACCATATCCAATATTATCTTTAATACTTGCCGTGAAAAGCACAGGCTCTTGGCTCACAAGACCAATTTTTGATCTAATCCACTTGAGTTGGAACTCCTTAAGGTTGATGTTGTCAATTAGAACTTCACCAGCTTGTGGATCGTAAAATCTTTCAATCAAACTTATTACAGTCGATTTCCCACTTCCACTTTGTCCAACCAAAGCAGCAGTCATGCCACTTGGGATAAACAAAGAAAAGCCTCTGAATATTTGCTCAGTTGGTCTAGCAGGATAACTGAAATGGACATCTCGTAATTCTACGTCCCCACGAATATCTTCTTCTAGTATCTTCCCTCTTGTATCGTATGCATCTATTTCCGGTTTTCTACTTATAGTTTCAAACATCTTGAATGCTGCAGCTTGACCTGCAGCAAATGCACCCATGCAAGGAGATGCCTGTCCTAAAGACCTATTGAAAATATAAATATGTAAAATTTTGGAGAATAAATTATAAACAAGTTTAATCAATTCAATGATGTGTATACTTAACTATACAGAGAATAACAGTAAAAAGAAATGTATACTAACATGGAACCAGTTAACACAGCAACGATGACATTAAGAACTTCACCACCAGTATAACCTTTCTCCAAGATCATCTTTCCACCAAACCAAACAGCCAAACCATAACTGCAGAATATAATGAACATAACCGCTCCAAGACCAAGACCACTGGCCCACCCTTCTTGTACGCCTGATTGGTAAGCCTTCATCAGGGACTTGTCATAGTCAGCTACAGCTTGCTGTTCCCCAGTAAATGAGGCAACCTATATAGAAGGTCATAGATAGATAATAGAATATATCAAACCAAGT
The DNA here is from genome assembly GCA_038501285.1 of Penstemon eatonii. Classification (NCBI taxonomy): domain Eukaryota; kingdom Viridiplantae; phylum Streptophyta; class Magnoliopsida; order Lamiales; family Plantaginaceae; genus Penstemon; species Penstemon eatonii. The sequence continues at coordinate 63,340,883 of CM076712.1, read as the reverse complement.
CCAACCATTCATTATGACATGTTATTTTTAGATATTAGATAGGGTAAAACTAAAGATAAGGAGCTAATTAAATACCGTTCTAATGGAACCAATTGTCTGTTCAACTACAATTGCAGCCTTAGCATATGCCTCTTGTCCGCGAGAAGCCATCTTGGATAAGGCCATGGACATGACTCCACCAGCTATTACAAGTAAAGGAATAGATGATAACATGACGAGGGTAAGAAGCCATCCTTTAATAAATGCAATTGCAAAGCCTCCTAGGAATGTTGCTATCAGCTGTATAAACTTTCCAACCTGAAGAAATGAAATTGAATTATGAAATTTGAGCCTGGGATGGATTATTAACAAATAAATTATGAGAAGAGTAATAATGTACTCATAATACCTTCTCACCCATTGCATCTTGAATAAGGACGGTGTCACCAGACATTCTTCCAACTACTTCTCCAGTATTAGTTTCCTTATCAAAGAAAGCAACATCTTGTTGCAAAATTGTTTTTAAGTAAAGATTCCTAATCCGAGCAGCTTGCCTTTCCCCGGTGATCATCCAACAAGCCACCTCTACAAGATAGATAGTTAGAGATCTGATCCATCAATTTAGACTTTTAATATTTCATGCTAGCTAGTTTGGGGGTACTTGTACTTACGAAGAAATGCGGCTGCACCACACCCCAAGGCCAAATAAACAAACTTCAACGCTACCTACAATTATGTGAATCCAAATCAAATATGAAGATATAACTAACTTAGCAGTGCCAACCAGCAATCATCAATTGTTTGTTTGATTAGTAGTTACCTTTGAAACAACAGAAACAACACCAGTTGTTTGGTTTTGGCCGAAAGAATCAATCAATTCTCCAAAGAGGATAGTCATCAGAGGCAAACAGATGCCATTACCAATGGCACCAATTGAACCAACAATCATCAAAAGTTTGTCCATGGGATCAGCAAAGGCAAATAGCTTGTAAAAGGGCACTGTATTTGTGGCTTCATTCTTTTGTGACTCATCTCCATCTAATTTGCCTGAAGGACTGCTCTCGGCAGCTAATCCAGATGATGTGGATGCCTCGTGATTACTCATGTGGTGATCCAAACCGTTGTCCACTTTCATAGTATGTATATATGATAAACTCCCTAGGTAGTCTATGTCAATCAATCAATCAAATTCTGCGCACAGTTGGAAATCAAATGTATTTGAAATTTAATTTAAGTAACAGTAGATCAAGACAGAGCCACTAGAGAATTAAGAAACTCTTTTAGTTAGTGGAAATCAAAACTGGATGTCATCAACTATATAACTTAAAAAAATCATGTTAGAAATGGGGCATTAATCAAGCCTTCCAAAAGATAGTATATAGTATCACTCAAATATAGCAACTAAAAAAGAAACCATCTTTATTAGCCAGCCATGAAAAGAGAGCAAAACTAAAATTTATGGTTCTTTACAGATCAGAGGATTAAATCAATACCAATATTGTAAGAAAGGATCACCCTTTACCAAGCAGAAACAGGAAGATCCTTCCCATATAGTATATGTTTAATACTATAAAAAGAGATAATAATAATAAATCAAAAGAACGAAAGTAAAGGTGTCAGTATTAATTATAGTAATGCTAAGATCTATCTATCTATCCCCTTAATTTGAAGCTTTAACAAATAAAGCATAAAAAATACTGTATATTATTTGGCTCGCTAATTAACAAGTTAAAAACAGAGAAAAAGATAATGAGGCAGAGAAGAGAACAAAAAAAGAAGACAGAAAGCAACAAAAATAATGGATCACATAACACACAGTTGTTGTAAATAGAAGAGCTATAGTCAGAAAAAAAAAATACCAGCTTTCCTTTTAGGTGGGTGGATAGATGGATCATATCATACCAAAGATCTCTCTCTCTCTCTCTCTCTCTCTCTCTCTCTCAGACAACTTGTAGTAGTAGATTAGTAGTTGTAAACAAAAGTGTTCACGGAGTGCACTTTAAGCAACTTTTTTACATTAATTAATAAATTAATTAGTAGCTAGTAAACTCTCTTCTCCTTCAGTTCTCTCTCCTTGTGTATACTGGGATGAAGAAACTAATTATATTTATAAGGATGGTAATCTATTTGCTTCCTTAATTTAAATCTGTCCTTTACTTTCTGCCCAAGTTGAAAATTAAATAGAACATGTTATAGCTTGGTGAGCAAGCTCTAAAGAATTTTTCATTTTCAAATCTGTGAATATAATATACTAGTGGTCTGGTCAAATATCCACATATTTAATTTGTTGGCTCCTCTCTCCAAATCTCACCAGCTCCACATTAACCCATGTTACATTTCTAGTATTATGGTAATAAATAATTAAGTAATTCATTAATGTTATTGGAGATAGTTTTTGATATGCAAGAGATTTCTAATGCTTGTACTAATAAGAATCACGTTGGTCGTTGGACTACTCTACCCAAAATATTCTGCATATTAAAAATAATAAACTTTTCTTTTCGTTTACTGAGAAAAAAAAAACAATTGTTGCAGTGCAAGAAGTTGAGCTTTGTATCTAGAGGTCTAATAACTACGTGAAAACAATGTTATCAAGTATATTTCATTTACCTATTCGATTATTTTTATTTGCGTCTTAGTAGAATTTTAGATAATTTTAGTTAGTTTTATGTTATTGTTCATTTAAATAGTTGGGTTTTTTGTTTTGTGCATGGATTAATGTATTTTCTTATATAATGTGTACATATTGTAGGCATAAGCTAACGTGAAGCCAAAGACATGATGGAAAGCGAAGAAGGATGAAGAAAGAACCAATGAAGTCATATAATACAAAAGCCAAGAAGTAAAAAACTGTCAGAAATGTTCGTGTGCACTTCAAGGGCCTTAACTCTTTAAAAGACGCTTCAATGAAATTGGAAGCTACACATGAATATATTTTTCTCATAGAAAACGCCTAGCACATTAAAAATCTAGTTGGAGAAATATTGAAGATTACAAAAGGAATGCGATATTAGAGATCAATATCTTGATTAATCTTTTTGTCTATGAAATCGGGGAAATTGGACAAATGCTCTTCCCAAATATTGTAACTAGAAAAATGCCCTATCCATTTTTTTTAACATTAAATAATTAAAAACCTATTTCTATACTTAATACTCTCAAATTCAAACACTCACTTACTCCATATCAAACTAAGCACTTTACCATCTCAAATAATTTTATTTAATTTTTGTTCGACGAAAAATATACATGTGCCCCTCATATGAATTTTCAAAGTACAAGTCCAACTACTTCGCTCATGTAAAGATATGTTATCAGGTGGGGAAGGGTTGAGCGGTGGTTGTGGTGCCAGAGGTGAAGAAAGAGGTATTGGTGGGGCCAATAATTGCAATTACCCCTCCCAGTTTTTACCTTTTTAGGTAACTTTTGTCCAATTGCAAATATCTCCCGAAGAAATTAAAATGGTGACTTAAATTAACACGTGCTTGACGCGCGACCCTTTTTCATTCAAAAATTAATGGCCGAATGAAATGTAAAAAAACTTGTCCAACTTTTGTACAAAATGTATCATTTTTGAAAAGTTTGATATGAAATATATAAAGTAGGAAATGTCTGATGTCATTGGACATTTTGGCTATAAATTGTGATTCATATTTATTATTGACTTTTTTGAATGATTGAGATGAAATATCTCATATACACTTATGTTTTATAAAATCTTATTTTAGAAATATATATATAACGGAATTAAGGGAGCTAATTAGAAATGAGAGAGAGGGAGACTAAAATGCAATTTGACAATAATAACAATAACAGTAATAATGTTTCGAAAAAAGGGTACGTTACTTTTTTAAAATTGAAACGTTAAAGAGATCATTCAGATTGGATCTTTTTCCGGCAGTGTGCATGTTTCATCAAAATGGTTATTGAGGCCATCACCAATGGGGGTCGAGGCTCCGGAGCCCTGGGGTTGTCCCTGTCCCCACCCGGAGCCTTGCATGTTCGTCTCCAATGGCAGGGATCCGGAATGAAATTAATTCCATTTTATTTCCTTGCCCACTCTCATCTATTATTTTCCTTATCGGGTTGTCTGTATAATTATTACTCCACATATTTCATAATAATTGGAATATTTGTTAATTTTTTTAATTTAAATTAATTGATATTTGAGTTTTCAAAGTATTTTTTTCTTCTAATTTTGCTCATTTCTCTCATTGGAGTTAGGAAACTCAACGGTCACCACTCACTAATTGAAAATTAAAAAATAGTCATCATTATAAAAAGTATTTAAAACTTTTTATCATATAAAAATATGTAATTATAAGAGTTCTTAATATGAAATGGACGGAGTGTTGGAAAATTTTCAAATAAATTTAATTATTCATACCTTAACGGTTATTTTAAATCAACTTATCGTGCCTTTAACCGTTGCATCATAACATCATTCACTATGGATTGTGACCTTTCTTCTTTGGGTCACAATAAAATTCATTCCGTTCAAATTGCCGAACAGATGTGTCTCCTCCAATCAGTGGGGATTTATCTATTTAAACCATGAGCACTGAAGAAGAAAATATGATTTTTCAAAAAGAGATATCATAAGCTTTCCTTTATTTTGTTGATGTTAGTTTCGTAAATATTAGACAAGAAGGAAAAGATTGAAAAACTAACACAAGTCTTTTCTGCCTAATTCAGTCTTTTTCATTTATTTACACAGACATAATTTCGACAAATATTTTACAATCAATAAAACTCATAGCAGGCCCCTTAATTATATTCGGGTTTGTTTTCGAAAATGTAATTCGCAAACAAACAAATAGTTTATTACTGAGCTCCATTGTATCCTGAGATAAATTCGTTGTAGAACTCGTTTACACATTGGTGAGGGCGAATATTGTCTTAAAAAAAGCGTAAAATTTGCACGACTTTGAGGAAGTCAATTTTTGACATTACTGAATTTTTGTATCAGTTTGATATGCAAAATCCAAAACGTATTTAGTGTAATTTTTCCAACAGGGAGTACTCTATAAACTAAAAATAGTTAAAAGTCAAAGTTATAGTGTAGGTTACGTAGCAGGCACGAATTGAATCATGATCTAAGGTTTTTTCTTGATAATTTCTAACGTTTTAATTGGGTGAATGGTAGGTGGGTGGAGAGGAACTTTCCCACTCACTTTTTAAGTAATTACGAAAAAACAAATAAATGCATGCGGCCCATGTTTGACAAATTTTCGGTTAATATCATCATCATCAACGTCATCATTTAGATCGCACGATCCCCATAACTCAATGCCTCAAATCACCGGCTAGCGATATTGTCAGAGCAAGGATTGTTGCTGCAAGAGCAATTTTTTTTCATTTTCTAATTTGTCCCTTCTAGTCAATACTTTTCAGTTCCTAAAATACCCCTTATTATATCATTAACAACTCACTCTCTTCTTTCTCCTATTAAAATATCATTAACTACTTTTTCTTTTCCCAAGAAATCTTCAAACATGAAAATAATTTAAGTTGAATTTTCATTTTATAGAGTTTAATTTGTTGGGGAGGTCATGAACATAGATTACAAGTTTATAATTTCGTTTTAATTAAAGTTTAATTTGAATATTATTAAAAAATTAAAAAACTTTATATAGAAACAACACAATAATATATTTTCAATGAAACATAAATATTCATTAAGCAACAAATAAATTTTCACTTTCACAGTATAATTATATTTTTATTATCTAACTTGTTAAATAATTTTTAGGAACAATTTATATAAAATATTTATGTTAATAATAGTTACGTCCCTAGCTAATAATAGTGACGATAAAAATATTATTATATTGATATATGTGAATCATTAATTAATGTTACTAACTAAACACAATGTCCTTTAATATATGACGTCCCTAGCTAATATTAGTGATAATTAATTAACATACATGTTTTTATAGAATAATTAACAAACATTTATCACTAATAATTAATTATCATATATTTATCAAGAATGATTATTAGGTGACAAAATTTGTCGCTATGTCTTTGTCAAAACCATTGTTAATTACGATAAAATTTAAGGTTATGTTTAGTACAATATTTTTTTTTGAAAAAAAAAAATTGCTTAGCACATTAGTCTTTTTTTTTTTTGTAAGTTCAACTCTTAACGTAATTAACCTAATATTTAAGAAACAATTAAAAAATGTTTATAAGGAATTCCCTTTTTTTTTTAAAGTAAGGTATTTATGGAAATATGAATTTTTTAATACTATTGACTATTTCTTATAGATATATAACACGTCTTACATAAATATTTTATATAAATTGTTCCTAAAAATTATTTAGCAAGTTAGATAATAAAAATATAATTATACTGTGAAAGTGAAAATTAATCTGTTGTTTAATGAATATTTATGTTTCATTTAAAATATATTATTGTGCTATTTCTATATAAAGTTTTTTAATTTTTTAATAATATTCAAATTAAACCTTGATTAAAACAAAATTATAAATTTGTAATCTATGTTCATGACCTCTCCAACAGATTAAACTCTATAAAATGAAAATTCAACTTAAATTATTTTCATGTTTGAAGATTTCTTGGGAAAAGAAAAAAGTAGTTAATTATATTTTAATAGGAGAGAGAAGAGAGTAAGTTGTTAATGATTAATAAGGGGTATTTTAGGAACTGAAAAGTATTGATTTTTATGACTTTTGACTAGAGGGGCAAATTAGGAAATGAAAAAAAAATGCTCTGGCAGCAACAATCCTTGCTCTGGCAATATCACTAGCCCAAATCACCTCACATGTTACATTTGTGTTTGACATATAAAGGGTGTTTGCAATTGCTTTTGAACACCCAAAAGTAGTTGCTTAAAGCTAAAATAAAAAATAAGTATTTTTATTTAAAAGTAATGAGTATTTGCAGATAAGTAAAAAAAGCAATTCTAAGCAGATTCTTTATTGTTTGTATTTCAAATAATGATTCTTGTGTTTTTAATATTTGTAAATATTTAATTACATATTTATCCTATTTTTTTCCAATATCAAATAGCAAGTTAATTGTTTTGAAAGAAACATATTCCCAAAAAATTTGACTTTTATATACACATATATTTTCAAGAAAATCCATATTTCACCAAAATCCGTATTGTGGAATAAATATTTTCAAAATATTGTAAACAATACGAAAAAGGTGTTAAAATAAGATAACAAAAAAATAATTCAAATTACCTTACAAAAATACTTGGATTAATTGGAATGAATTCTCCCAAAGTGAGAGGAGCGTACAAGTATATATATATATATAATAAGGACAAAATTGTCACAAACAAATTCTAAAATATAGCAGAAATGCAATCACACCAAAATAGCAATGGAGATGGCCGGGGCCGGGCCGGGACTGGGCTAAGGACGAAAAACGGTTCGAGATGAAGCAGGGCTGCGGGGCGAGGAGGCGGGCTCGGGGCGGCCCTGCGCAGGGAACGGGGCGCGCCCTATGTTGAAGACACGCGCCTCTCTTTAAAAGAGGTGCCGCCAAGTGGGGACGCACAAGTCTTGAAGGGCCGAGTGTTAATCGATCCAAGATTTGCATCCCCCCTGCGCGCAAGGAGGGAGCCTTCTAGTGATAATTTCTTAACCCTTATGGTTTAGAAATCATATATAAACCCAAATTTTTCTTATCACACTTCCAATGTGGGATAAGTCCATTTCTTTCCAATTTTTTCCATTATATATGTGAATTTTGAGATTTGATTTCTCATTCACCCGTACTCCGATTTGGACGTGCCATATACCATTTTAATCTACTCACGGAGTATAATATAATTCAGTTAAGACCCGACTCTTTACTCAAAGTGGGTCCCACTTAAAATACGTCCAAAATGGTCCATTAACGTATTTTTTCCAACACTATGTTTATGAGGAGCTTTAGGATTTAGAAATGGGAGAAGGGATGTTATGGTAATTTCAATGGGTGTATTGGGGCTGTAATGGTAATTTAATTATATTAATAAAATAATTATTAGTATTATTAATATACATATTGAAAACAAAATTAAAACTAGATAAGTGAGAGTGGTCAAAGGAAAAAAATGAAATTAATTCATCCACGGAGCCCGGCCATTGGAGACGACCAGGCAGGGCTCGGGGCTGGCCCAGGCTAGCCCTTCTCCATTGGAGATGGTCTTAGGTGCTTCTTCTAAAAGTGTTTCAGTTGAAGAAGCAATAGAAGAAGCACTATTTACAAACACTTTTAAAGTGTTTTAAGCACAAAAAAAAGCAAAAAAATACTTTACACCCCTTAAGAGCATCTACAACCTGGAGGCTTGGGTTTAAATCTTTACTCGGGTGAATCTGTACCTTCCTGAACACCGTCTTCAATTCATAGGACTATCTCATTCAATTAATTAAAAAAAAAAATTCTCACTCTCACCTATATTATCTATAATAATAATAATAATAATTTAAGTTGTTATATGTGTCAACGTAGTTGTACCAATATTTGGCGTAATTTAATACAAAATTGTATTTCTACATTTTGTCCCAATTGTACATTTAACATTTATGTTATATTAGAGATTAAATAAAATTTAAATATTTCAAATTAAATTTTAAATGTGATTAAATAAATTTTACTTTTGTAGACAAATATATAATCTCAAAATTAATAATGGATAATGATTTTATTATACCATAATGTTATATTTTACTTTCATAGGTAAATTTTTATATTCAAAATTAAAACTAATAATGTTACATCTTTAATTCAAAATAAATTGTTATTAAATCTTACACAACTCTTATACTTAAATGTATCTTCCATTTCGAATTAATTAAATTAAACAATGTATTGTTAAATTCGTAATTAATTTTTTCAATTCTTAACTTTTTTTATTAATAATTTATTTTGATTTATTTAAAAAAAAAAAAAAGTAAGACCGTGCATGTTGGTACCAGGGTTGTGGCCCTAGATGTTTGGAAACCATTCAGGCCTGTAAACCACGAGAGATTATTTAGTACAACCGCTGCACCACGTCATCAAGTACACGTGGTGCAGCCCACCAATACATATGGGACATGTGGATTATTAATCCACATCACCCCATGTTCTGGCCATGTTCCAAAAAAATAGGGGTTCAGAAAGTTGTGTTCACACTGCCAGAATATAGGTGATGTGGATTTTTAATCCACATGCCCCAAGTATATTGGTGGGCTGCACCACGTGTACTTGATGACGTGGTGCAGCGGTTGTACTACATAATTTCTCGTAAACCACCCCTTTTGGTTTGGAAATGGCCTAATGTTACACACGTAGATAAGTGATACATGTCAGGCTCGCCTATTAAAAAACATTTGCATTGCACTGGATAATTCTAATTAAATCAACTAAAAGTAAAGTAAATAAAAGCCCTGTTCAACGGTGCCCTAATCACGTACTCACCACCAACATGACCTCCATCGCCACCAGCCCACCACCTTATTCCTTCGAGGCCACCACTTTGCCCAAATTCCATCACAAATTCACAATCAAATCTCCACCTTCCTCTACCATCCCTTAATCGACGTCTCCAACCATCTTCCACCGACTCCGCACAACACCGCCATACTTTTGCGTTGGTTTGATGTTACAGTACATGTGGTTGGGCAATTTAATATGAGTTGTCTCGATAATTTTTATTTATTTTATTAATTTGAATAAGAACAGTAATTTAAGTTTCCATTAAAGATTAAGAGAAGTAACTTAAGTTCTAATTAATTTAATTAAGAAAAAGTAATTTAAGTTTGAATTGATTTGATGAAGAAAAAAATAGTACTAAAAAAACTAAGTTGTTTTGAATTTTTTCAACTGGATCTAAATATAAATTTATCTGATGCAATTCAAATGCTTTTTTTATTAGGTGAGCTTGGACATGTGTCACTCATCTATGTGTGTAACATTAGATGTTACACACAAATGTAACGGGTGAATTGAAGCTATAACGCAATACTCCCATCCATTACTAAATATACATGTCATTTAGTAATTCAAATATATCATATGGAGAGATTTTAAATTTTTTTTTGACAATTATCTTTTTTATTAATAAAAGAGAATCAAGAGATAAGGAAAATTGCAGATTTTTCGATTTAAGGGTAATTTTGTACCATAAAATTTTTATTCTCCTAAAATAATTGTGAAAAAAAGATTAAATTCTTAATCGATAATAATTTTTAATGCTTTCACAATTAGAAACCTTCTCTTTTAATATGAAAGTATTGAAAGAATTTGGCTTTCTGCACTTTACACCCTCAAAACACAAGAAATTCATATTTATTTATATTTATGCTTGGAATGGGTTTTTTTGGGTGAAATACAGTTTACCCCCTTAAAATATGAGGGTGGTATTAATTAACCCCCCTAAAGTATCACTTGTAACACTTACCCCCTCTGGTATAATTTTAGAGTTTTTATTCCAAATATACCCTACCCATATATAAAAATAAATATTTTTATTAATTTATCAATAAAAAGTTGCCTCTTTATTAATTATGAATCCATCTATCCACCAAACAATATTCTGTTTCAATTTCTTCATGTATTTAGTTCCTTCGCTTATCTTGTCTCAATTTTATCTTCATTTCCTAATTTTTTTATTCCGGTTTCAATTTGTTCTTTTTATTTTTTTTTTCAATTTTTTCTTCATTTATATCTCGATTTTTTCTTTACAATTTGGCTCAAATTTTATTTGGTGATAATTATCTCCTTTGTTTTTGTTACAGATTATAATTCAAAATTTTGTGTAATTCTCCTTTAAGATTTTACTCCAAAAATTCGTACAAAAAATAAATGAGATAACTACCACTAAATAAAAATTGAAAAAAAATATAAAGGAAAAAAAATTGAGATAGATAAAATTGAAATAGAAAATAATGAAAACAAATTGAACATAAAGAAAGAAAGAAAATGTGATGAAAATTGAGAAAAAAAATTGAGATTGAAAAACGGAAGGTAACAAAAAAAATGAAGAGATTGAAACATAATATTGTTTGATGGATGAATGGATTCATAATTAATAAAGAGGCAACATTTTGTTAATAAATTAATAAAATAATTATTTTTAATAAAAGGGGTGGGGTATTTGTGGAATAAAAACTCTAAAAATATAACATAGGAGGGTAAGTGTTACAAATGATACTTTACGGGGTAACTGATACCACCCCTACTTTAAGAGGGAAACCGTATTTCACCCCTTTTTTTTTTTTAATCTTGAAAATTTCAATTTGAAGTCCCATTCTATTTCGCATGCAGTATTTATTTATTTATATTTATGCTTGGATTGGATATAGAAGTATTTTCTAACTCGTTTGGACATGGGTAAAGGCCTGAATCCATTAACAGTCCATGCAGGTTTGTGCAGGCCGTAAAAAGGAAAAGATACATGATGAGTTGGGCCAAAAATTTATGAGTATTTTAGTTTGCGATGGCCCATATATGGCAGAAAGTGGCCCAAAATAGAAATGATAATTGCGGACCCAATACAAATATGTAATAGGATTATATGAATTTAAATATTTTGAGTATGCACAGTACAACAAAGAAGAAGCGTGGACATAACAACTAAGATAAGAAGCATGAATTTGTAGGTATAATATTACTGGAAAAGAAAACTGAAACAGAAGTTGGAAGGAAGTCTTTCCCGCCCCTCGCTCCGTAGCTGGATTGATGTCTTTAGGCTTTACCAAATTAATTAAACAACAAAGAAGAAGCATGGAGTCGGGCAGGGGGTGAAGGGCGCCCGAGGTGAGCGATTTCACCTTTTTGGAACAAGAAGAAGCATGGACATAACAACTGTGTCCACAACTAAGTTAAGAAGCATGAATTTGTAGGTATTACTGGAAAACTGAAACATAAGTTGGAAGGAAGTCTTTCCCGCCCCTCGCTCCGTAGCTGGATTGATGTCTTTAGGCTTTACCAAATTAATTCAGTCCCCATGCACTGCATTGCATTCGATCATAAAGTGATCATCATTTGTGCTGTGCGTGTCTGGTGTTAATTAATTCTCGACAGAATATTTTGGAAAGTGTAGAAAAACATGCCTAACTAATTAATTAGTGTATATATAGGAGTATATTGTATTGAATGAATCAAAAGTCAAAACAAACTATGAATTACATTTGCCATACCAAAACCAAAAAGGAAAGGAAAGGAAAGAACATGAATAGAATGATCACCATATAGGAATATATATATATACACTTAATTAATTAGTATATATTCACTAGCTAGCTAGCTAATTGCCTCTTAATTTATTGGTACATCCATCAATCATGGAGTATGTAAAATTAATTAGACTTTGCGCTTGTGTGGAGAGCCACCAATGATGCATAAAAACCATCCTTGACATTGATTAGAGTGTCGTGTTTCCCTTTCTCCACAATCTCTCCATTCTTTACTACGGCAATGAGGTCTGCTCCCTTAATTGTTGACAATCTATGAGCCACAATCACAGTTGTTCTGTTCACCATTACACGATCTAATGCATCTTGAACTACTCTCTCCGATTCAGCATCCAATGCACTTGTAGCCTCATCTAGTAGTAGTATTCGTGGATTCTTCGCGATTGCCCGTGCTATGGCGATTCGTTGTTTCTGTCCTCCTGACAGTTGGACTCCCCTCTCTCCCACCATCGTATCATATCCCTGTTGCAATCCGCTGATAAACTTGTGCGCATTTGCTAGCTCCGCTGCAGCAATAATTTCTGCTTCCGTTGCATTCCCTTCTTTTCCGTAAGCAATGTTAGCTCGGATTGTTTCATTGAATAAGATTGGCTCTTGGCTCACAAGTCCCATCTGCTGCCTTAGCCATTTCAGTTGAAACTTTTGAATATCAATCCCATCAATCGTGATCAGACCAGAATCTGGATTGTAAAATCTTTGCAACAAAGAAATGACCGTTGACTTCCCACATCCACTTTCTCCAACTAGAGCAGCTGTCTGAAAATGTTTAAAAGTCCACTCCAGACATTATATTATATTTTGTATTCAAAAGTGCAAATACTAGAAATTAAAGATATGGGGGGGCTAGCTATAAGTACCTTGCCACGATGAATTGTTAGTGAAAGGTCCCGTAAAATTCGGATATTTGGTCTAGTAGGATACTTGAAGCTCAAGTGTTTTAGTTCAATTTCTCCCTTCAAACTTTCAAGTGTCGTACCAGATTCATCACTAGAATCAATGTTTGATTTTCTGTCGAGGATGGAAAATATAGAAGCGGCTGCACTCTTGGCCTTGCTTGAATCTGGGGCAAATGTGCTTGATTGAGATATGGCCACTGCTGCCATGGTTAGAGCAAAGAAAACCTACGTACAGATCGAAGATATATGATTTTATCAATATATTCTATGATTTGAATTCTAATTAATGTAGCTAATTATATCACTTACCCGAAAGACATCTTCAAATGTCGTTTGTCCGGCCTCAACAAGCCGAGCACCAGCATAGAATGCGGTAGCATAGGCGAAAAATACCAACGCTAAAGACAGGCCGAAACCTGTTCCACTAATCAATCCTTGTCTTATCCCTATCTTCATTGGACCTTCACATTTCTTCCTATATATTTCCATTACCTTTTCTTCTGCACAATAGGAAGCCACTGTTCTTATAGTCCCAACAGCATCATTAGCCACTTGACTTGCTTCTTCATACATCACCTACAAACATAAAAGGTTGTAAACATATTTATATGTATTTATAGTTAACTAAAACACCCAGGTTTTGAGACTGACTACCTACCTTTGCGTCAGCACTGAACCCTGTCATAAACTTAAGTTGCACAAATCCATTCAATCCAATTAAAGGTACCATAGCAAGAACGATGAGTGCCAACTGCCAACTTGCTATAAAAGCTATAACCAATCCTATTATTGCTGAGGAAAGATCCTGTACCAGTTGTGCAAGTGCATCACCGACTAAAGCACGAATAGTGGCAGCATCAGCAGAGAGCCTTGCACCAATTACCCCACTTGAGTTTTCAGGTTCATCGAACCAACCAACTTCCATGTTGACCACCTTCTCAAAACACATCATCCTAATTCTCCTTATCAGTCTACAACCTGCAACGCCAAAAAAGTATGTCCTCAAGGGATATGCAACTAACGACACTCCTCCAAGAACCACAAACATCAATGCCCAGAATCTTGAATCTTGTCGTAATTTATGTGGTGGTTCATAGAAAGTTTTAATGACAAGAGAGAGTAATATGCCAAAGAATGGAACTATTGCTCCATTTAGGACAGCAGATATAGCTCCAGCAACTAAAATTGGTGCCTCGGGCTTGTTGAGTCCCGCAAGTCGACTTAATGGAACTTTTGGATGTCTATCCTGGTCATCAGAAGCAAGTTCTAAATCGCTGTATTCAGTTCTGGCAATACTAAGTCCCCTGGCCAGGTCAAATGCGATTGATAGCGAGTGACGACTGCCACTTCTTAGCCTGGAAGATCTACGACTCATTATATGGAGGAGAGATGCTCTCTGACTTGCCTGCCTACTATACTCCGTACTGTAACTCGATCTATCTTGCACATCAACGTCTTCCTCTATATCTTTATGTGATTCTTGCAAGCGAATGAGCTGAGTATATGCCCCTTCAGGATCCTCCAGTAGTTCAGAATGTGTACCTGATGATTATAAGTTATACACATTAAAAAATATTAGTACTATAAGTTTTATGCAAACAACTATATATATATAAATAACAAATTACTCTCTAATAACTCAACAAACAAACCAAAAAGGTATTGGGGCAAACCTTTTTCCACCATCTTTCCTTTGTGAATGACTGCAATAGTATTGGCGTTTCTAACTGTGGTCAAACGATGTGCAACTATGACAGTTGTTCTATTAACCATGATTCTGTCAAGAGCCTCTTGAACGACCCTCTCAGATTCTGCATCCAGAGCACTTGTTGCTTCGTCTAAAAGCAAAATCCTCGGGTCTTTTAGAATTGCTCTAGCTATGGCAATTCTTTGCTTTTGTCCACCAGAAAGTTGAGTCCCATGTTCACCTACCATAGTGTCTAAGCCCTGCATTATGATAATACATGCAATTGATATTTATTATAAACTAAATGGTGAAAATTAATCGCGTTAGACATAGTTGAACATAATAATGACTTGACTTGAGCTGAACAAGAACCTGGGGCAGTTTATCAAGAAATTTAGCTGCATTTGCTAGCTCCGCTGCTGCTCTAATCTCTTGATCGGTAGCACCATCTTTTCCATAGGAAATATTTTCCTTAATGCTACCCATAAAAAGCACAGGTTCTTGGCTAACAAGACCAATTTTTGATCTAATCCACTTGAGTTGGAATTCTTTGAGATTAATTCCATCAATTAGAACCTCGCCAGCGCGTGGGTCGTAGAATCTTTCTATCAAACTAATCACTGTTGACTTGCCACTCCCGCTTTGTCCAACCAACGCTACAGTAGTGCCGTGAGGGATAGTCAAAGAGAATCCGCTGAATATTTCTTCGGTGGGTCTGGCTGGATAGCTGAAGCAAACATCTTTCAATTCTATATCCCCACAAATGTCACTCAAAATCTTTCCTCTAGTATCAAATGGGTCTATCTCTGGCTCCCTATTTATAGTCTCAAACATCTTGAAGGCCGCAGCCCGACCTGCTGCAAATGCTGTCATGCAAGGTGATGCTTGCCCTAGAGACCTATTGAAAATATTTGTATTAATTTTTGTTAAAGATTGGTATGTATTTATATATATCTCGTAATTATCTGATGAATAACTCACAATGAACCGGTTAATACAGCAACAATAACAGTAAAGATTTCACCCCCTGAATGACCGTTTTCCAAGATCATCTTTGCGCCATACCACACAGCCAAAGCATAACTGCAAAACATAACAAACATAACTGATCCAAGACCTAGTCCAGTGGCTAGACCTTCGTGCACTGCAGATTTGTATGCCTTTTCAAGGGACTTGTTATAGTTAGACACGGCTTGCTTCTCTCCCGTAAAAGACACAACCTGGATTGAAGAATGAAGACCAGATCAATGGAATTACATTCATTCAAACTAACAAACAACCTTGGCCTAACACACAGTTATATATACATACAGTAATATATTTTATTTTTATTTTTATGCATACCGTACGAATGGCACCAATTGTTTGTTCAACAACAACTGCAGCACTAGCATATGCATTTTGACCACGAGACGCCATTTTGGATACGACATGGGACATGATTCCACCAGATATCATTAGTGGAGGAATTGATGATAGCATCACAAGTGTAAGAAGCCACTCTTTAGTAAAGGCAATAACAAAACCCCCAAAAAATGTGGCCATTAACGATACAAATTTCCCCACCTACAACCAACAAATTAAACACACAGTATTTTTCAAATAAAATAATGCATTTCAAAGGGAGGTAAAATTAAAAAATTGGCATAAACTTGTAATTAATAGTACTAGTAGTGTATGTATGTATAAGTAGGAGTATTAATTAAATAAATTATACCTTCTCTCCCATTGCATCTTGAATGAGTACAGTGTCACCGGACATTCTTCCAATGACCTCTCCTGTATTTACTTCTTTGTCAAAGAAAGAAATATCTTGCTTCAAAATATTCCTGAGATAAAGAGTTCTAATTCTTGCAGCTTGTCTCTCTCCAGTGATCATCCAACATGCCACCTCTGTTGTTGCAGACAGAACAGAACAGAACAGAACAGAACAGAACAGAGCAGAATATATATATTATATATATATATAAGAGAACAGAACAGAACAGAACAACCATGTATATTAAAATTAATTACTTACGAAGGAATGCTGCTGTACCGCACCCCAAAGCGACATAGACAAGCTTTAGAGATACCTAAAAATAAAATATGTATACATATGTCTAATTAATTAATTAAGTAGATCGATGAACACCCGTACAACAGAAGAGTAATTAGTATGTATGTACGTACATCAGAAACAAGAGGCATGACTCTATCATTTTGGTTCCTTCCAAAAGCATCTGCCAATTCGCCAAAGAGGAATGCCATAAGGGGAGGGTTTAGGCCATTCCCAATTGCAGAAATGGTACCAACAAACATCAAGATTTTGTCCCATGAATCAGAGAAGCTGAAAAGCTTGTAAAAAGGAACCGTATCATTATTATTATTATTATTATTATTCTTCTCATGACCTTTTTCCACCTGCTGCTCATCATGATTCCCTGAACCGTTCTCGCTCTGTGTTTCGCCACCGCCGGCTGTACTAGTAGTGGTGTATGCAAAAGCCTCGTCCTCTACACCCATATTAATTACTATATAGAATGAATTTTAAATTGAAGCGCTCTAGCTACCTGCTAACTAATTGATTGATTACTGAACGAACGTATATATGAATGAATTTGATATTATACAAACATCAAGAATTAATACTGGACTGGGATACATGAAAATGTATAAATTGATTTAGCTTCTAGGCTAGCTGAGACTTACTTGAAGAAGGAAGAGGAAGATATTTAGAAAATAATATATCATCAAATCAAACACACATATATATATATGTATTTACTAATAAAGAAGAGCTAGCTAGACACCACGGTAAGTTGGGTGGGTTGGTCGTAATCATGATTAAATTATTTTCAACCAGCTTAATTTGAATTCACCAACTTAATTATATATAAATAAATACTATTAATTATTACTGTTTAGACGACCAGACTTTAAACAATTAACTAATCCCATCCCATCCTATATAATATATAAAACTTAAAAACTATCTACCTAGCTACTTGATTACAAATTAATGTTTAACAAAAGATTAAACAAAAAAAAAAAAAATCCTAGTTACTTTATAAAGTACAGTACTGGCTAAGAAAGTAGCACCCCACCTCAATACAATAACGTTGCCATTGTTCAAACCCAGGCCAGTTAAATAAATAATAAATTGGGGTACGTGTAGACTTTTTTAGCATGGAGAGTTGTAAGACGAGACAAAGTTTACATTCAAAAACAACGCGTGGAATAAAACTAATTAACTAGACCAGTTCAACTTCAACATATTTTGTCAAGTATGTTCAGATTAATGTTATTTCGATCATTTTGTATGTGTATATATATACTATTTTGTATGTGTATATATATATACTATCTTATTTCAGTTAATCTTTGCTAAAAAAAAAAATTTGGTTATTTTAAAAATATAGTGTTGTAACGAAGTGTTTTACTTATTCATTTTGAATTACTTTGATGTTTACACTAAAACTCAAGTCTTTTTAAAGTCTTAAAATTTAAGAAAATATGTCAATGAGGTAGTAACCTAGTGACAATCACTGATAAAGCTGAGTCATTAAGATCAAGAGATTCTGGTTCAACTATCACGAAAATGAATATTTCTCTATTTTTAATATTTATACTAGTCTTTAATAGTTGTTTATTATTTATTATTTGTAAATTTAGTACTTGAGCCGTGATTAAAATGATCAATGATGAATTTATCTAAAAAACTATAAGAAAATAAATATTGAACAATTTATACTAAAAGCACCTACAAAAAAGGGGAAAAGGAAAAAAATGGAATAGACTACTTAGTTTAGTTAACACTATATATGGAATTATAAATATCCACTAAGACCTGCAAGAGCATCTGCCCAACTTTTCCAACATTTCTGCGAAGGTGTAATTAATCTTATAGTTTTATTATTGTGTACATACAACGTGGACGCAATATATATATATATATATATATATATCAGTTTTATCTTATAGATGCTAGCCATCTTCAACAAGTGTTATATAAATATTTTTAAGCATAAAATATAAAGATTTTTTTTTTGGAATTGATCAAAAGAAAAAATGAAAAGTCTATTTAATTTATTAATGAATATAATGGAAAAAGTTGAAAAGTTACATAATTAAATAACTTTAAATGTCATGGGAAAAATAGGAAAATAAAAGTAATTAAAAATTCATAATTTCACTATATACATTTAGGTCAACGCTTGTCCGAAATAATAGAAAAAAATATATGAAAAGTTTGGTATATCAGATTATCATATTCAAAACCAACCTAGCTATATAAAAATGGTGAAAAAAGTAATTTATTTCTGTTAATTGTCACCCACTCGAGACTCGAGAAAATATAATTATTCACAATCATTAATTTGTGGTAATAATAAAAACAAGAAAAAGTAGTATATATATATTGATTTGTAGGTCAAACTGTTTGGTAATTAAACAATTTGCAGGGACTACTTCAAATGTATTGGTCCATAAAATGAAAAAAACTAGTATACGTCCCGTGCATAATTTAAAAAATATATATATTAAGTACCTTGTTTAACATATTAGAAATATTTATTGTACGACATGGTTAAAATATATAAAATGAAATAATAATATTTATATACAAAGAAAAATAAATTGTTAAATATTAACAAAAAAAGATAGAGGATGGAGTTATATTCTTTAAAAATATATCACTCTAGAGTCTAGAGTCTAGACATCTAAGTTACATAGGAATATTTACACACCATCGATGTTAAACTAATACCTGCATAATGAGCAAAAGCTATGTTAATAATAGTTTAATATAACCGATTTATGCATGTAATAATTTACTTATTCTCAATATAAGCATTTTTTGGATATTATGTAAGAAAATGAATTATGACTTACTTTTTTTAGCCTAAAATAGGTCGTCTCTTTGGAAGATGCGAGCATTTTTCAGACCAGTCAACAGTCAAAACAAATTTCACCACACAAATATGTGGCCTTACAAACTTCGGTGGCACTGGGATGATAAAAGTAAATGCACGATGCAGTAATGAAAAGACTCTCTCCCTTAATATTTTGATGCCATTTTGCTGAGTAGTACATGTATTTAAGTCAGAGTAGCATTATGATTAGTGTTAAATCTAAAACTAATATCAAAATTATATTTATATCTGGTCTCGTAGTTTTTTAAGATATACAGCTTCATTGCGAAATATATATTTTGCTTGATTATCGTATAACTTCAAGTTCATAGTTCCACTGCCATCTACTACTGTAAGACGAACGTGAAATCTAAAAGAAATACATTTGTGTTAATGTATGAATAAATAGTTAAAAAAAGATGTATCTACTGAATCAATACCTGAAATTTTGTACAAACCTTCTTCTAATTGGATTTAAAAAATTAGTTTAAGAAAAGAAAAAATTCACTACCTGAAATTAGCCTTGACCACATCTTCACATGTAAGACAAACCACTTTGCGCTCCATTAAGTTTTGATTGTCAACCTAATCAGTTTTGATTGTCAACCTAATCAGGTAAACATATATATACCAAAAATTAGCAGCATATTAAAAAGGGGACTAACTCATGTATTAAGAGTAAACGGCATAAGCATAAAACAGTACATGGACCAAAAGTGCTAGGATAAGAAACTGAAAAAGAGAGTTTAAGAATTGAAAACTAACCTTTAAGTATTAATTTTGTGCTCCAAACAAACTCGTATCTGCACCGAATTTATAACTGAAGTTCTAGCGACACAAAAATAAATGACAGTGGCGAACAGATTAATGGGGTAAACGATATAAATTCGAGACAATCAGCATTCATTGAGTCATCATGGTAGCAAAAAACTTATTAGAGAC
The DNA here is from genome assembly GCA_038501285.1 of Penstemon eatonii. Classification (NCBI taxonomy): domain Eukaryota; kingdom Viridiplantae; phylum Streptophyta; class Magnoliopsida; order Lamiales; family Plantaginaceae; genus Penstemon; species Penstemon eatonii. The sequence continues at coordinate 63,320,283 of CM076712.1, read as the reverse complement.
CACCGTTCTTATCTCATTCACTTGGTTTTTTGTTGGGTTCTCGGTCTTGTACCACATACTCCTGCCAAAACAGAAAGCAGAGAACTTTGAAAATATATACAACCGTGAACATAAAGATCACAACTTCTGACAACTAAAATATAGATTATTGAAGCTTGATACTGCCTTAACAAACATTGAGCGTAATTTACCTCTTTATACAAATTTTAGTAGCATATTTCATTGGCAATTATTGAAGAGCTTCATACTGCCTTAACAAACATTGAGCATATGGAAGAAAAAGGAGTAAAATACTTTGAGAAGAAGATGGGGAAAATTGAATTGTAACTGGGTTTGGGATTGTACGTGTTTTCTGAGGTGGTTATATATTTGGATGTAGTTATATGATTAAGTAAAATAAAATAAGGAGAAAAACATGGGTTAGGGACTATGTAGTGGGTTTGAAGGTGGTTATAGATAATTATTAAGTAAAATAAAATAAATCAAAATAAGGAGAAAATAGTATTTTGGTCAAAAAAAATTAATTGAAGTCAAACACCGCTGTGAAATATATTATTAGTAGAAGTAGATAACAGCCTTCTTACCCGTCGATCATTATTACATTATAAGTTAGCCCTCCCACGTATTCTAGCTAATAACACGTAAAATATTTCGAAGAATATAAAGTAACTACAATTATATATATATATATTCCCATATATTCTCTTGATCTCAATGTCAAATGTTCTTGTTTAAAAATTGTTCCACACCTACCAGAATCTCTTGGTTAGGTGATCGATCTCCTATCATTATGTAAAATAATTTATTTCTGTTACATGCATAAAAATAGAAGGACAATTATAGTAGTTAAAGGCAAATACCTCCCTGCTTAATTTTGGAATAAATGAAGAAGAGGGATTCGAACCCGAACCAAACTCAGTCTCAATTACATACTCATAAAAACGTGATAAAGGAAATAACAACTCTAGCTATATTACTTATTAAGCTGGAGTCCTACAAAGCTGCTGACAAGGCGCCAAATGGGACACACGTGGCAAGGAAGAATAGGACCACTGCTGTGGTCCTGCAACGGCTTCTTTTTATCAGGAGGAACACGCACGAAAAACGGCATTCAGATCAATTTTGCGTGAGCATCTCTCTCTCCTTTTTCTCTGAGTTTTAGCTACGGTTTCTGCAATTTTACCATTGATTCAGCTGTGCTCATTCTCATTTCAGGTGTGTGGGAATCTCATGGTTGGATTACGGCCAGCTCGATTAATTTGTTAATCCTGCTGTCCTTTATGATTATTAGTTGTAATTTGAAGTGATTGAGTTGTAGTTGAGCTGTGATTGAGTTGGAGTTGTGTAATTTCTTCTGATCATATATTTTGTGCGAATTGGACGTTTATTGCATTTATATTGAAGTTTTGGTTATTACTGTTATATTGTTTGTTGATTTTGCTGTGTGATTGGATTTGGAGTGTTTCAGTGGTATCCAGAGCTCCCAGGTTCTGTGTTCGCTGGGGTTGGAAATGGCAGTTAATACAAGAGCTCAGGAGATGCAGAAGGAGTTGGATCAACTAAGGTCAAACTCTGTGGGATTGGAGCAGAAGGTGGAGCAGTATATGGAGGAGATGAGGAGAAATTTTGCTGAGTTGATGAGTGAACGAACCAGTGTCAATCGTGTTGGAGATCCAATGGGAAATGATTCACCCAGAGGTAATTCAACTAATACTGGAAACTCTTCTCACCCTATTCCTAACAGACACCACATGAGGATAGACTTTCCTAAGTTTTATGGTGACAACTTAAAAGATTGGGTGTATAGAAGTGAACAATACTTCGAAGTGGATGAAACCCCAGATAATTATAAGGTCAAACTGGCTGGGTTAAACATGGAAGGGAGAGCCTTACATTGGCATCAATCATATGTGAAAATGAGGAGAGGAGTGATTCATTGGGAGGAGTACATACTGGCTTTGGAACATAGGTTTGGATCATTGCTGTTTGAGGATCCTATTGGGGAGATGAAGAAGTTGAGACAAACTTCTTCAGTCCAGCAATACCTTGATGTATTTGATGAGCTATTGCACAGGGTTGATATTCCAGAAGACTATGCAGTCAGCATGTTCTTGACTGGGTTGAAAGAAGAGGTGGAATTGCCTATTAGAATGCTGGCTCCTAAGACACTGCAGAAGGCATACAACTTAGCCAGATTACAGGAACAAACTAACTATGCTATGCATAGGAAACCTTCCAGCATAAGCATGTCAAGGAACACTGGTCTTTTGCCAACTCCCACCAACAAGAATCCTATACCTTATCAAAACCACACTACCCAGATTCAGTCTAAACCAGCACCTAAAGCTTCTAAGGTCCTATCTACTACAGAAATGGATGAAAAAATAGCCAAAGGGCTCTGTTTCTGGTGTGATGAAAAATACACCTATGGGCACCAATGCAGTAAAAGAAAACAGGTGTGGTTGATGGAATTAGATGAAGTCAATGATCAAATAGAGGAAGATAATGACAACAATGAGGATCAAGAAGACAAAGAGGATACTGATTTACCTATAGTTTCAGTTCATGCCATGACTGGATTAGCTAACTTCAATACAATGAGAATCACTGGTTCTCAAGGAGGTAAAACAATACACATCTTAATTGACTCAGGGAGTACTCACAATTTTTTGGATTTATATGTTGCTAGAAAATTGGGTTGTAAACTGGAAAAGACCACTCCTCTTGCTATTGCTGTGGCAGGGGGAGACTACATTTATAGTGAACATATCTGTAAGGGATTTACTTGGTCTATGCATGGGACCCTTTTTACTATTGATGTAATGGTTCTACCCTTGGGAGGTTGTGGTCTAGTATTGGGTGTACAATGGCTTGCCCCACTGGGAACCATTGAATGGAATTTCAGTGAACTGTCTATGAAATTCACTACTAATGGTAGAACTGTATGTTTGAGGGGAAAAAAGAATGATGTGAAGATGGTCAAGGGGAACAAAATGAAAAAAATTCTGTCCAAACCTGCTGAACTAGCTATGATGAGCCTTAGTTGGATACAACCTGCTAATACTTCAATACAAATCATGAGCTTAAACATTATGGATCAACAAGGAAGACCATATGATCTACAACAGCTCTTGGATGAATACACAGACTTGTTTGCACCCCCAACTGAATTACCCCCTCACAGGTCACATGATCACTCTATAACTCCGAAAGAAGGAACTCCACCCATAAATGTCAGGCCATATAGATATCCTGCCATCCAGAAGGATGAGATTGAAAGAATGATCCAAGAAATGCTCACTGCTGGAATTATCAGGCCAAGCAACAGCCCTTATTCATCACCTATTGTGATGGTGAAAAAGAAAGATGGGTCTTGGAGGCTCTGCGTGGATTACAGGGAGCTCAACAAATCTACAGTCAAGGACAAGTTTCCTATTCCAGTTATAGATGAGCTACTTGATGAGCTACATGGTGCAAAATTCTTTACCAAGCTGGACTTAAGATCTGGGTATCATCAGATAAGGATGACTGAGAGAGACATATTGAAGACTGCCTTCAGAACACATAGTGGGCATTTTGAATTTCTGGTGATGCCTTTTGGGCTAACTAATGCCCCATCTACCTTTCAAAGCTTGATGAATCAGGTATTTCAATCATACTTGAGAAAATTTGTTCTAGTGTTTTTTGATGACATCTTGATTTATAGTTACAACTGGCATCAACATTTATATCATTTGAAATTGGTCTTTAATATATTGAGAGAGAACCAGCTGTTTATTAAGGAAAGTAAGTGTAGTTTTGGTCAAACTCAAGTAGAATATCTTGGTTACATCATTTCAAATGAGGGTGTATCTGCTGATAATCAAAAGGTGGAAGCTATGTTAAACTGGCCTATACCTAAGAACTTAAAAGCCTTGAGAGGGTTTCTTGGACTCACTGGGTATTATAGAAGGTTTGTCAAGAACTATGGCACCATAGCCAGGCCCCTTACAAACCTACTCAAGAAGGACAAGTTTGTTTGGACTCAAGAAGCTACTGAGGCCTTCAAAGCTTTGCAGCACTGTATGACTACCACTCTTGTCTTAGCTTTACCTGACTTCAATTGCCCCTTTGAAATTGAAACTGATGCCTCTGGTAAGGGTATGGGAGCAGTTCTAATGCAGCACCACAGGCCAATTGCTTTTTACAGCAAAGCACTCAATGATAAGCATTCTGCCTTACCTGTGTATGAAAGAGAACTCCTAGCTTTAGTGTCTGCTGTGGAGAAATGGAGACCTTATTTAGTTGGGAGACACTTCATCATACACACTGATCATCAAAGTTTGAAATTCTTATTGGAGCAAAGAATTTCAACCCCTGCCAAACAGAAGTGGTTAGTAAAGTTGCTTGGGTATGATTTTGCAATTCAATACAAAAAGGGCCTTGAAAATACTGTTGCTGATGCCCTGAGTAGGCAAGGAGTTGATAATAGCCCAGAACTCAAGGGGATGATTACTATCCAATCTAACTTACTGTCTAGAGTTCAAGCCAGCTGTTCCAGTGATCCTTCACTACAAACCTTGATCAGTACCATTACTGCTAATCCTGCCAATAAACCAAACTATTCTTGGATCAACAACACTCTGAGAAGAAAAGGTAAACTGGTAGTGGGTAATGATGACATCCTTAAATCTGACATTATCAAGCTATATCATAGCTCTCCTGAAGGAGGCCATTCAGGGATGGTCAATACCTTGGACAGAATTAAAAGATATTTCTTCTGGAAAGGCATGAAGACTTCAGTATTTACCTTTGTACAAGAGTGCCTCACTTGTCAAACATGCAAATCAGTTAATACTTTACCTGCTGGGCTCCTACAACCATTACCTATTCCTGAGAGAGTTTGGACAGAGATTTCCATGGACTTTATTGAAGGACTACCTGCTGTGCATGGCAAGGAGTCCATTCTGGTGGTTGTTGATAGATTGAGCAAGTATGCTCACTTCATTGCTCTTAATCATCCTTACACTGCTTTATCAGTAGCTCAATCTTTTGTAGACACTGTTTTCAAATTACATGGAATGCCAAAGACCATCATCAGTGATAGAGATCCAATTTTTTTGAGTAAGTTCTGGAAGGAGTTTTTTAAGATACAAGGTACTGATCTACTGCATTCAACTGCCTATCATCCCCAGACTAATGGCCAAACAGAAATTGTCAACAAATGCTTAGAGTCCTACTTAAGATGCATGGTGGGGGGACAGACCTAAATCTTGGCTCCAATTGCTTCCCTTGGCAGAATGGTGGTACAATACCACCTTTCACTCAGCTACTCATCATACACCTTATGAAGTAGTCTATGGTCAGATCCCTCCCCCTCATTTACTATATCAACCTTTAACCTCTAGTGTGGACATGGTTGATAGGAGTTTGAGTGCTAGAGAGGCAACTATTAGACTGCTTAAAACTCATCTTGCTAATGCTCAGTCCAGGATGAAACTGTTAGCTGATATGAAGAGAAGAGAGGTAGAATTCATGGTTGGGGACTGGGTCTTTGTGAAGCTGCAACCTTATAGACAAATTACAGTAAGGGGACAACCTTACTCTAAACTCAATCCCAGGTATTTTGGCCCTTTTCAGATCACTGCTAGAGTGGGACAGGTGGCTTATACTTTGGCTCTACCTTTAGACGCCAAAATTCATAACACATTTCATGTATCTCAGTTAAGAAAGAAGTTGGGTTCAGCTACTGCTTCTCCTACTCTACCAGTGGCCCAAACTCCTCATGGGAACATACTTCTAGAACCAGAAAAAGTCATGGACAGGAGACTCTACAAAAAGAACGGCAGAGCTGCCACACAGGTCTTGGTTAAGTGGTTTAATGCACTAGATGAAGACTCAACTTGGGAGGACCTTTTTGTCCTTCAAAAAAGGTTCCCTTCTTTCATTCCTTGAGGACAAGGAATCTCTTGCAGTGGTGGGTATTGTTACATGCATAAAAATAGAAGGACAATTATAGTAGTTAAAGGCAAATACCTCCCTGCTTAATTTTGGAATAAATGAAGAAGAGGGATTCGAACCCGAACCAAACTCAGTCTCAATTACATACTCATAAAAACGTGATAAAGGAAATAACAACTCTAGCTATATTACTTATTAAGCTGGAGTCCTACAAAGCTGCTGACAAGGCGCCAAATGGGACACACGTGGCAAGGAAGAATAGGACCACTGCTGTGGTCCTGCAACGGCTTCTTTTTATCAGGAGGAACACGCACGAAAAACGGCATTCAGATCAATTTTGCGTGAGCATCTCTCTCTCCTTTTTCTCTGAGTTTTAGCTACGGTTTCTGCAATTTTACCATTGATTCAGCTGTGCTCATTCTCATTTCAGGTGTGTGGGAATCTCATGGTTGGATTACGGCCAGCTCGATTAATTTGTTAATCCTGCTGTCCTTTATGATTATTAGTTGTAATTTGAAGTGATTGAGTTGTAGTTGAGCTGTGATTGAGTTGGAGTTGTGTAATTTCTTCTGATCATATATTTTGTGCGAATTGGACGTTTATTGCATTTATATTGAAGTTTTGGTTATTACTGTTATATTGTTTGTTGATTTTGCTGTGTGATTGGATTTGGAGTGTTTCAATTTCATATATATATATATATATATATATATATATATGCATGATCATAGAAAATGTAAAAACCCCTTTCGATGTCACAATGTGTTAATTTTATATGCCCTAACTATATATGTGTGAGTATTAATTCTTCATGATTTATAAAGAAAGTAAAATAAAATATGAAAACACATATAACATTAACTCAACTACAGTACTCCCCCTTCAATTCAGATTGGTATATTAGATGATCAGGTGAAGGGTTTCCGTCAATTGAAAATAACATATGAAAAGTTTTCCAATTTACTAATATATATATATATATATATTTTATATAACGATCGACATCAAACAATGTCTACTTTTTGGGTGGGCAAATTAGCACTTAATTCCATTTCCCCTAGCTTATTGACCAATTAATGGTGTGTGAATAAGCATGCACTCATTCTTTTTTATAAGACCAATTGAAGACACATTGTACACGTTCTTTCGTATTCGATACATATATAGAGTAGGTCTCTGTAATTCATGCGCGCATTTAAATTAATATTAAAAGCAAAATATATCTACTAGTACAATTCAATTTGTTATTTATTTTCTTGCATGCTTCTTCAACAATTAATTAATTGCTCTGAAATTTGCAACTTCATCTTTGAATTCTTCGATAACTAATTGTTCCGAAATTCGCCACTTCATCGTTGAAATCAGTTGAGCAGGACTTTGGATTTATTTTAGGGGTATTCTTCAAGGTGTACATATATCTGAAGGCTACATATTTGGGACAAACCAAACATATTGACAATTTTGCCCCCCGTCAAGTGTGGTCAAACACTTTGGTGAATTTATTGGTGGAGGATCAATATTTTCATTTATTAATAATTACTTTAACCATTTGGAGTGCAGGAAGAATAATGATATATAACATGTAACTAACTGAGAAAAGGTATATAATTACTATTTGCTTAAACAAAATTATCAAAAAAAAAAAAAAAATATTTGCTTAAACAATATCCCGACGACGGGGACAAATACAAGTCAATGCATGTGAATGGTTTAATTGCGGTTTTATTTGTTACAACATATATATATAAATAGTACTAAAATATCATTCACACAGCGAGTAGTGCCTTGTCTGATAATCAGGACTTTAGAGGTCTTTGATCAAATTTCATCAAATAACTTAATTAATAGTAGTCTTATTAGTTTAAATTTTTTTTATTTATATCTGATAGTTGAATATTTCTTTTTTACTTATTTGCTAGTGATAAAAAATTAAATTTAGATATTGAGCCAGAATTCTTCTTATTGGAGGAGTTATGCAAAACTCATGAAACTTATCACAAATGTATTCACAAACCCACATTCAAACTCTTGAAATCTATAAAACATTGACTGGACACATACTACCTATTTTTCTCCCAAATTTTATAATAAGAACATTGATTTTACATGTACCACCTATTTTTTTTTTTCAAATCCCAACATCCAGACACAATCCAAGTGAGGTTTCAAAGATTTCACCAAAACCCGCCAAACAGGCCAAATACCTTCAAAATAGGGCCAATTATTCCAATCTAACTTGATTTGTGGAGATTCATGAAACCTACTTTACATATATAAACCCATTTTTTTATGTTAATTGTCAGATTTAATATTCAACTAACTTCTTATTACACAAAAATAAACATTTTACCACCTAACATGGTTGGATTTTATAAGTGAATGAAATGGTGAGAATGAGAGTTGCGTTTGTTTGATCCAAAGAGGTACTCTTTGAACCGAAACATAACGATCCAAACAATGTGCTTCTTGCGAAATGACACTTTTACGTCTATAAATAGAAGCAAAATCAGGCCAATTTTGTATCCATTATAGCATATATAAAGCAAAAAATAAAATTTTGTCTTCTCTAACTTCATATTTTAAATTTTCCAAAGTCAAAATTCTGTTTGTTCCAACTCCCTTGTGGGCCGTGACCTTCTTTTTTTGGTCCAAACAACAAATGATCGAAATTGTTGTAATTTAGGAGACTACCAGGAAATACTGTGTGCATCGAAGGCAACCTAAAAAATATTTCCTTAAGGAGATTGCATTCGCAGCCTCAATCTTACTATTTCCTTTTTTTTTTTTGTGGGTTGAAGTGCTCTTTAGATTAATCCCCACGAAGTAAGTAAGTTCACATGCTTTAAATATAACTTGTACATTTTAAATGCTTCATAAATATATAATTGCACCGGTTGTTCGACACCAACAATACCATGTAGTGTTTGTAGACACGCCTAACATTGCAGCTAAGAGTATTGACCAACAAATAGACACATTTAATAACACATGGGGTAAAAGTCATGCATTCGATTACACATGACTGTAATCCCTTACATATGTAATAACATTTAGGTGCAACATGTTTAATTGTTAATAACATTGAATAATTGATGCGTTGAAGGTGTACAAATGAGGGTATATTAGTTCATCCACATTTTTTAAGGTTTGATAACTTATGAAAGACAATGTTTTAATAATTCAATAAACATATGGGGCAATTTGTTCATTAAATATCAAGATGGGATAAATTGATCATTACGATTATAACAAACAGAAAAGATAAAACCCTTTGACTTAAACTTTTAGGTTAAGAATTGTTCTTAATATGTCATTTCAAGCTTTATTAACTAATAGTAGAATTTTCAAGGCAAGAATTGTTCTTAATATGTCATTTTCACAATAAATTAGAGCGCACAAATATTAATGAAAATAATCATTAAAAATACTTTTTATATTTTATTTTTTTTAAAATAACTTATTATTAAATTTCTTAATCCGCATGTAAAAATGTCATTTGTGTCAATTAATTTAAAAGAAAGGGAGTGTACAATGAAATTGAAGCGTGGGTGCCATTCCTACGTGACCAGGTACGCAGTTTGTAGGTAGCTACTATAAGTTTATTTTATTCGTTAAAATTTGGTAATCATTTCTGTCTCGACCTAACAAGAATTTTTGTCAAAGTAGATGGCCTGCAAATAATTGACAATCATACATGATAACGCTTGTATGTATCTGTCTTGTAAGTTGTAAGTTGTAACGTGCAAGTGCAAGACTATTATATAGGACTATATTTTTTTCTTTTTCCAGAATAGATTATTTTTTTTATTATTAAGGAAGAAAAAATTGAGCTAGCTTGCCCCACTTGCACAAAATAAGGATATGAAAAGTCGTCAGAAAGGAGATTATGAAGACTGGTAGCGAATTTCTTTGAATTAGTCAACCATCACATACTAATTAAACAGGATGGTCAAATAATTTTACAGATTCAAATGAACCATATGAAATCATGAAAAAATGTTCTTATCTGTCTGTCACCTTTAATTGACATTTTCCTTTAAAACGCCCTCACCGTTACTATTTTCGACAACGACTTTATAGCTGGAATTTGGGGTTCATAACTTTATTTGACTGTCCCTATTAAGTCAGCTTCATAATTTTATTCTACTTTAAATATTTAAATTCAAATCGCAAATATATATATTTGATACTAAAATTCGACAATGTTTAAAATATTAATTTTCAAATAAAATATTTGAATTATTAAATTAAAGGCGGCCCTAAATTAAAGAATAGTTGTAGTTCTAACAACTCACCACAAAAAATTTAAATTTTAGTGACAAAATAGTAAATGACAAAGTGACAAAAATTTTAATATTGTCACTAAACTTATGTATATAGACACACTAGTGACAATAAATGTGAAAAAGTTGTCACTATTGACATTTAGTGATACCCCAATAGTGACAACTAAAAAGTTATCACTGAATTATAGTGACAATATTTATTGTCACTAAGTTGTCACTGAAAGGGTGTCACTAATTGTCAATAGTGACAACTTAAGCCCCATAAACTTGTCACTAATAGCCATTAGTAACAACTTAAAAATATATTTTGTCATTATTGTACTTGTCACTATTATTATTGTGACAAAACTAATAATCTTATCACTAAATATATGCAAAAAGTGACAATTTAAAAAATATCACTTAATATTTTGTCACTAAAATCCATTTTTCTTGTAGTGACTATTCACTGTACAATTTGAGTTTTTTCACGATCGTGATAGATATGATGGTTCAAATATTCATCTGAAAACTTATGTTATGAAAATATTATACTTAACTTTTTTAATGCAAAAATACTAATTAAAAATTGATATATTATTTTTTATAAAATACATGTTATTTTTCACATAGATAATCAAATGACAAATTCATTAATTATTTTTTACAAATTCATTAATGAAGTATATTATATTATGATAATGAAGTCCAACTATTGGTCTGCGTTTTAGAGTCAAGCCCAGAGAGCCCCATAAATGGACTGGGCTGGGCTCACTTTCTGACACATACTGGCTGGACTAACTTTGATTTTCTTCTTTTGGGTAATTACGGATACTTCCTGTTGTAAGATTTAAATACAAAAAAAATTCCACGTATTAATATTTTTACATTTAATCTCTTGTCTCTAAAATATTTTAATTTTGTCCTGAAATTATTTCTGATGTCTAAACTATCTTATAAATTTTATAATTAAGGTGCTAATTATTATATCTTATAAATTATAAAAATAATAATCATAAATTTTATTTCAAAATAATTGATATAATTTATAATTGTCCATAAATTTTAATAAATATTGTAGTTTTTTTACATATTTATTAATAATTTAATTCTATAATAAAAAATTTAATAATAAAATTTTGTTTACACTAACTAAATAAATAAATAATATTTGTATGGCATTAATAAATACTGAATTTATTCAGCAATATAAACTTTATTAAATTGAAACATTTGATTTATAATACAACATTAATTTTATTAAATTTTCTAAAATAGAAAAAAATTTCATTAAAACTAAATATGTAAGCAGTTTGTTTATATTTATGAAATATTATTATTAAAATTCTATTTAGTTTATTGTTATACAATTTAATAGTTAGTAAATTTGTAAATAAGTTTTTTTTTTTTTTTGCGCAATACTTATTGAAACTTATGGGCAATTATTGACAGTAAATATATTATTGTTCCTTGTTTTTATAATACATAAGATATAAAAATTAACACTCAAGTTTTTAATATTTAATTTATAAGATATCTAACATTATAAATAACACTGAAGTGTAAAATTGAAACATTTAGGTGATATTTAATAAATTGTATGAAGGTTACAAACCTCAAAAAATATTTATAATACCCTATACGTGAATATTTTTTTTTTAAAAATTAAATCTTGTAGGTATCCGTAATGTACCATTTTTTTTTGTGTGTTTGTGAACGCTTAGACCATCTCCAAGGGAATCTCTATATTCCAAATTATAATAAAATTTTTAGGAATCATAAAAAATGTACTTCAAAGGAGTCTTTAAAATATAAGACTATCAAAATTTTATAAGTTTGGATTTTTATATTTGAGAGTCCAAAGTGAAACTTTAAAAGTAAAAGTAGTGTGTTAAAGTTGGAGTGGAGTGGTATAATATAATTATTTAAAAATAGAATCTTAAAATATAAATAAGCTGCTAAAGTGAAGAGTAAAAAAGTGGGAATGTATAACACTATTTACCTTTAAATTTTAAAATAAGATGAGTGAGTTTAAGATGTTTTGGAATAGGAAAGGAATTTGTCGGTCATGAAATTATTTAGTGTAACCGATGCACCACGTCATCAAGTACATGTGGTGCAACCCACCAATACACTTGGGATATGTGGAGTAATAATCCACGTCACCCATGTTCTGACAATGTGAACACAATTTTTTGAATCCCTATTTTTTTGGAACATGGCTGGAATATGGGGTGATGTGGATTATCATTCCACATGTCCCAAGTGTATTGGTGGACTGCACCACGTGTACTTAATGACGTGGTATATTGATTGTACTAAATAATCTCTCGGGGGTGAGACTGGGGCTGCAAATCGTCTGTGCCACTCCCTGTGGCAACCACAGATATATGCCACGTGTCAAGTAGTGTAATGAACCTGATGTAATTTAAAGTTTTTTAATCAGCACTCTTGGAAACGAAATATGAAATGAACAGGCTCTACTCATTTTCTATTTTCTCTCTCTTGGTTCAAAATAACACCAAACCAAATCCAAAAATCCAATTTTCTTGATAAAGTATCTTGAGGGAGACTTAGAAATATTAACGAGATGTCTCAACAATTGTTAAATTTTTTGTTCGTTGAAATTTGGGATTTGGGGTGTGAAATTTGGGATTCGGGGTTGGGCATTAGGCCATCTCCAGTGGGTATGGACTCCCATTCCCCTCAGACTTCCCTTCCCCTTCAGACTCCTCTTTTTATAGTCATCTTCAGTGACTCAATCTTCATATTCTATATTTAATTTCAATTCTCAAACTTCCCCACTCTCACTTAATTTTTCCAATATTCACATTCTATTTAATTCCAATTCTCATTCATTTAATAATACTAATAACAATAATAATAATAATAATAAAGTCAATATTAACTTAAATATTGGCATTAATAATAAGTAATTTAACATTGTCATTAATAATAACTAATTTAGCATTGACATTAATAATAAAAAAATATTTAATAATAACAATATAATAGCATTACAATGATTAATAATTCATATATGGAAATTCATCGCCGGTGCCACCATTATGCCATTTCTAATTTAATTTATCGTATTTAAATTATGTAACCAGTATTCTATTTTTAATTTAGAAGTCGTATTTAATTTCAACCTAACTTTATTTATTCCACAAAATTATAATTCTCATATTTTTCCACTCTCCCTTAATAAAATTAATAATAATAGAGCTAAATAATAATAACAATTTATAAACATTGTACATAAAATTATAATATTAAAAGTTATAAAAGTACAAAATGCACAAGTAATAAAAAATAATAATTAATGTTAAGATATTAAAAGAATATATTTTAAAATATTTACATTAAAAAATAAAAATAAAAAACGATATGGGTTACAACAAAAAAAAAGAAAAAAAAGAAGAAATGAGGCTGGGCGATCCAATTACTTAAAAACAAAAAAAAACAAAGAAAGTGGGGCTGGGCGCGTCCCAACCTCTCAACCACGAAAGATTATTTAGTACAACCGATGCACCACATCATCAAGTACACGTGGTGCATCCCACCAATACACTCAGGAGATATGGTGTGATAATCCACATCACCCCATATTCTGGTCATGTTCCCAAAAAATAGGGTTTCAAAAAATTTATGTTCACATTGCCAGAACATGAGTGATGTGGATTATTACTCCACATGTCCCAAGTGTATTGGAGGGTTGCACCACGTGTACTTGATGACGTGGTGTAGTGGTTACACTAAATAATTTCTCCTCAACCACCTCCCAAAATTCATCTCCTTCCCCATAAAACCTTATTTTTTTCTCCCCCTCCTTTATGGCTTCCGGAGCATTGGAGATGCCCTTAGGTTTTCTATGTTCCAGTCTTCTATTTTATTCAGAACAAGAAAGATTAATTTGAGTCTCAATCCTAGATGTTAAATTGTTAACAATTTTAGAAGCAGCAAAATCGTTGGAAGTAGGGACTTTGAGAGATTTTGTTTATGAAGTGACATATTTTGCAATATTAATTTGCAGATGGTTCAGGTTATCGGAGTTTTTTTGAGTTTGTGATAAAAGGTCGCCGGAGTTAATGTCTTTTTTTTTGTTTTTTTTTGAGGAACGCCGGAGTTAATGTAAGAGGAGGCGGTACTTTCGGTCATTGTTAGGGAAATTTTCTCTCTTTTCCTTCTTCTAGCCAGTTTGATTGTAAAGAGAGTAAAAAGAAAAATAAAAGAAAGTCATCTTTCTTTAGATGTTTGGTTGTTTATTTTCTTATGTATTGTTTAGTTGTCCCTGAAAGTAAGACAAAGTGAAGGAAAATTAGTTTTTTTTTTCTCCCAGTTGTTGTTTGGATAGTAGGAAAAGAAGTTATTATTTTTCTTTAGTGTATTGTTAGGTTGTCGGGAAAATGAGGGAAAGTGAGGAAAGTCAGTTTTTTTTTCCATTGTTGTTTGGATAGCAGGAAATGAAGTTATTATTTTCCTTCAACTTTCCTGCAGGATGCAGGAAAATTTTGTCCCCACCAATTTGATGGGAAAATCCTGGAAAATCGTGAGAAAAATTCTGAGTAAATTGCAAAACACCCCTTGTACTTTGTCTAACTGTCATAATCCCCATTTTGTGACTTTTTCCTACCAAAAGCCCATTTGTGTTTATTTACTATTAGCAAAAAATGCCCTCTCAAGTCATTACAACAATTATACTCCCACAAAATTATGCAAAAGCACCCCTTTTACCTAAAATATTATCAGTAACCCCTTGTTAACTTTAAAAATTGACAATAACCCCCTCTTAACTTTAAAAATTGATATAAAATTGGTGTCTAAAAAATGTACAATAGCGTCAAATTAAGCTAAATATTATAGTTAATATAATGAAAATGTGATTATTCATATAATATTTTGATCATTTCCTCCAGAATGAGTTCAAGACAAAGGCGTTTATGACTTATCCTTCTGCAATGAGAATCAAATACTTGAGGGAGTTTAACATCGCGATCAACAAAACCATTGATGACCATAGCAATGATTTTTATGATTTATTTTAAGTTATTTTAGTCTATTTATTTAATTATTGTTAGCTTTTATTTGATTCAATTACTCAATTTGTACTCTATATGTTTTAGAGATTAATTTGATAAGTTTTATTTAATATATTTTACAATTTTGCTTGTCTTCATTCATTTCTATAGACTAAAATATTTTAAAAGTTTTATTTTACAATCACTTTTAATATATTTTTAGAGATTTACTTTTAAAAATATTTATCAAAAATATTATATTCCTAAACTTTCTTGACAACCACACATCAGCAAGAAAATAGTTTTTCTGACAACCAAATATGTAGAGGAAAATGACATTCTTTTCCTTTTCCTTTCCTTTTTCTTTTCTTACAATTTTCCATCACTTTCTTGACAACCAAACAAAGCTATAGGAAAATTTTGTGAAGAAAAAATTGATGGGGAAATCCTGGGAAAATCCAGGGAAATTTTAGAGTAAGTTGCAAAAAACTCCTTGTACTTTGTCTAACTATCATAATATCCCATTTGTGATTTTTTTCTACTAAAAGCCCATTTGTGCTTATTTATTATTAGTAAAAATGTACCCTCTCAAGTCATTATAAAATTATACCCCCACAAAATGATGCAAAAACAACCCTTTTACCTAAATATTATCAGTCCCCCTGTTTAACTTTAAATATTGACAATAATCATTTGTTAACATTGAAAATTGATATAAATTTGGTGACTAAAAAATATACAATAGCATTAAATTAGTCTAAAAAGTATAGTTAATATAATGAAAACTTGATTATTCATACAAAATTTTATCAACAAAGATAACATAATTCTTATCTTGAAATGAAAAAGGTATAAATAAGAAAAGACAATATCAACTAATTTTTACATAAATCTCAACTAAAGAAAAATTAAAGATTTGCAATATATATATATATATATATATATATATATATATATATATATATATATATATATTATATATATATGTATGTTATATAATAAATGTATATATAAACGTGTAGGCTATTTTAATATATTTATTTCATTATTGTTAGCTTTTATTTGATTCAATTACTTAATTAGTACTTTATATTTTCTAGAGATTAATTTGATAAGTTTTATTTTGCAATCATTTTTGATATATTTTACAATTTTGAATATATTCATAATCAAACAAAAATATTATATTTCTAAACTTTCTTGATAACCAAACATCTGCAAGAAAATAGTTTTCTTGACAACCAAACATGTAGAGGAAAATGACTTTCTTTTACTTTTCCTTTCCTTTCCTTTCATTTTCCTTCTCCTACAATTTTTCCCCACTTTCTTGACAACCAAACACAGGGCCGGTCCTGAGTTTTTGGTGGCCCTAAGCCAACTAAAAATTGTGGCCCATAAATTTTCATGTGCAATTAAATTATGTTAATAACTAATATATTTTTTTGTAAAATTAAAACTACTAATTAGAAAAATAAGAAACAATAATATCGCTTTGTGAAAAATATCGGTAATACGTGACACACTTCTATTTAATAAGAAAATGATAACATATATGAATGTGACATAACCACATAAAATCTTAGTAAAATATTACTTAAATATTCTTCTACTAGTATTTTTTATAGCAAAATCACTAATTAAACTTGCATAACAAATATTTTTCAATTAACAATATGGCTAACCGATTCGATTTATTTTGTGACAATGGTTGATCAGAAGTAAGACTTAATCAACTATAGCTTCGAAAATATTATCTCTACAACTGCAACTGTAACGAGAATACTTAACAATATTCGATAAGCAATCCATCTATTTGAGAAATAAACATTATATAGTTTGCAAATAATTCAAGTTTCATAGTTCTTTTGGTAAAATATATCTTAAGACTCTCAACTCAAATAATTAAGTCAATCTCATTTATATCACAAGTGTCATTCAAATAATATTCAAGTTTGAAACAATAAATACTTAAAAGCTCATCATCAATAAATTTTAACATCATCAAGTCGAATAATTTTTTTTTGATATATTAATATGGATATCTTGGTCTCATGATTCACAACTCCAAAAATTTAAAATTGCAATACAAAGATTCATTTTCTTACTTTTTGATTTAATTGTGAATATGTTGGGCCTGATTTCTTTAGCTATGCATTTGCACTTTCCATACTAGAATCTTAGCTCCACAAGCAAAAATAACAAAAATTAAAGGCAATTTGAAGATGCAAGGATTCAAACACTGACCTTAAACGCACTCATCAGGAGGTTTACCATATTTGCCACAAGCAATCTTTGTATAAATATTATATACATATAAATATATATATATACATATATATTAAAATATTTGTTATTGGAGGCCCTCGTTCACCGGTGGCCCTAAGCGACCGCATGTGCGGCTTATGCTCAGGGCCGGCCCTGACCAAACAAGCTATTAAAGATGTTTGGTTGTTAAGAAAGTTTAGAAAAATAAGTAATATTTTTGATAAATATTTCCATTTAATTATATATACTTTCAAAATAGTAGAATATATCAAAAGTGATTGCAAAATAAACACTTTTAAATTGTTTCTAGAAATATAAAGTACATCTATATACACATTTACATAAGATCTATATGCATACACACACAAATATATATATATATATATATATATATATATACACACACACATTAATTTTTATCTATATATATGATTAAAATCTTTAACTTTTCCTTTGGGTATGTAAAATTTAGTTAATATTATTTTTTGCAATTTGTACTTTTCTAGATCAAGATAAAAATTATAATTTCTTTGGATTGTTTGCGTATGAAATGATGTTTTTTGATATTTTTGTGTGGGTATAATTACTCTATTATGACTTGAGATATTTTTTTTCTAATAATAAATAAGTTCAAGGGAGTTTTGATAAAAAAAAATCATAAATGGGAAATTTTTGATAACTAGATAAAGTACAAGGGATATTTTGCAATTTACTCCAAAATTTTGTGAGAATTTTTCCAATGAATTTTCTTCGCAAAATTTTAGTGCAGGAAATTTGAAGAAAAATATTAATTTCCTTTCTTACTATACAAACAACAAGTGAGAAAAAAAAGTGATTTTTCGTCACTTTCCCGACAACCAAACAATAGATATATTCACTTATTTTTTGATAATGAAAATAAGTTTTGAATATATTAGGTTCATTACACCACTTGACACGTGGCGCGTATTTGTGGTTGCCACAGGAAGTGGCAAACACTATGGCACAAACGATTTGTGGCCGCGAGATTGAATTAATAATAAAGAAAAATCTCCTCTATCATATTACTCACAAGATTTTTGGTTGAAAGCTTATGGATTGTTTGTTTAGCGTTTCCCAAAATTATTTTTTAGTTGGGAAATGTCAAACAAACATACCTTCTATTTTCTAAAATTAATTTTTCATCTTTCAATTTTTTCAAATTCCTCTCTCAGAAGCCAGCAAATAACAATTTTCTTATCTTAAAACAAAACCTATTCAAGCTCGTAAGGTGTAACCTATCTTTTACACAATTTATCTCACATAACAAACATGATTTGACGTAAAGTCTTATACATCTTACACTTATAACCTAACTCTTCCAAAACATACACCTACTTAACTACTTTATTTCTCAAATCACTATCTAAAAACTCAAACAAACAATATTACGCAAATTGAAATTATTTAACAAATCTCCACTATATATTCTTTCAAACTACTCTTTGAAACACCAAACAAACAGGCATATAAGATCGCCAAAGTTTTTTTCTTAGGAATTTTAAATGCTTCGTGAATATATAAGTGCAAGTATTGTTATATACACCAACAATAGATAAATAAAAAGAAAATTTTATTATAGAACCTCACGAACCAAACTTTATATGGAGCCGGACCACTTCTTCTTTTCTCTCAATTAAACTCCAACTATTATCAATTGACTGACTAGTAAATTAATAAGATTATATGTCTTGTTGAATGATTTGATGATGTGGACTGGAGGACTGATTGAGTTGCTAACTTGCTATATATATATTTCTTTATAGGAATGGATAATTTATTCCACTATAATATCACATTTTTTGTCACAAATATTGATGTATTGACAGTTTATTTGTTGGGAGTGTGCGGATTTGTATTTATTGGATTGGGCCAGTAAACAAAAAATATTTAGTGGGTTCCCCGTTCCAAAAGGCCATTTCCTCATTACCCACGCCACACCAGGCCTAATAATAAGATAATAATAATAATAATAATGTCTGAATGGATAGATTATTAATTAATTAATTAATCAAATGACAGGATAATGGAGCATTGCTGACTGATTAATCGATTTTTTTTTTTTTATGTATTGAGTATTACATTCTCACTGTCTCTCATTCTCAGTATGAAAGATGTCAACTTTATTCCCTCTTCTTAATCTCTATGTATTGAATTGTATTCCACTCAATTCCCTTTTTTTCTTTTTTTTTTTCTTTTTCTAAATCAACAATTGATGATATATAGCTCCGATTGATTTTTGGTAGCTAGTAGAAAGAAAAGCTATGACAACAGAGCCATTACTTTTACCCCCACAACTCCATGATTTCAGTATCAAAATTCAACCTAGTTCTAATCCTCATCATCCTTCACACAGTACTGGAGATTTTAATGATGGTTACGAAGAGGATGATGATGATGATGATGATGATGATGATGAAGTTCATGACCTCCCCTCCCCCTCTTCTTCCTCCCATTGGGCCAGAAAAAGAATGCAGCGCTGCAAAACCGCCCCCGCCAGGGCTGCAATGACCGTTGACCACACCACCCCTACTACTAAACCAACCTTATTATCCTCCTCTTCCCTGGTCCGACAAGCCAGCCTCTTGCTCGTAATCTACCTCTCCTTAGGCGTTGTTGCATATTCTTTCAACCGCGACCATTTCTCCTTAGGCGTCGAGACCCATCCTGCAGTTGACGCCCTCTACTTCTGCATAGTAACCATGTGCACAATAGGCTACGGAGACATCGCCCCCTCCTCCCCACCCGCCAAATTCTTTGCCTGTGTTTTTGTGCTGGTTGGGTTTGGATTCATAGACATTCTCCTCAGTGGGGTTGTCAATTACGTGCTAGACTTGCAGGAAAATAATATGATTCTTATTCAAACTCATCAGAAGCAGAAGCAGAAGCAGAAGCATAAAGGTGGTAAGGAGTTGTTGGATTACATAGTGGATGCGGGTAAGGGAAGAATGAGAATTAGAATAAAGGTGGGATTGGCTCTTGGGGTGGTTGTGATGTGTATTGGGATTGGAGCTCTGGTTTTGTGCTTTGTCGAGCATCTGGACTGGGTCGACTCCCTCTACTTATCTGTGATGTCGGTCACCACTGTGGGGTATGGGGACACAGCATTCAAGACTCTTCAGGGGAGACTCTTTGCATCCGTGTGGCTATTACTATCCACGCTAGCGGTCGCCAGAGCTTTCCTTTATCTCGCGGAAGCCAGAATTGACAAGAGGCACCGCAAAATTGCAAATTGGGTGTTGCATCGTGATATTACTGTACAGGATTTGTTTGCTGCTGATGTAAATAACAATGGTTTTATCAGGTAATCTATCTATATATCTCCTCCTATATATATATATATATATATATATATATCCATCATTAATTAATTATCTACGTACTTTTGCTTGTCTTCATTCATTTCTATTCAAAGTAAATCAGAGTACATCATATACAAGCTGAAAGAAATGGAGATGATCAGTGAAAAGGATATAATGCAGATATGTGATCAGTTCAACAAGCTTGACCGTAATAACTCCGGGAAGATATCACTTGTTGATCTCTTGGAGAATCATCTATAGCAGCCAGCATTCCTTACAAGCTAAGGCTTTTTCAGTAATTATATTTCCATGACTTTTAATTGTTTATTCAATTCATGTATCTATAGCTAAGAGAACAAATAAACAAAGATCGACGACAAGGTTCGTTCGTCTGTATGTATTGAACTGACTGACATGTTCAAACTACATATATAATATATAATTAATGTAATTTTGATTTTAATTTTCTAAGATTGAAAGGAATTGATGTATGTGGGTGGATAAATAAGGCCGGTAATTAATTTGATTGCTGCATAGCAGTATGCTTGTTTGTTAACCTCAGCCAAGTCTTAATTATTATAAATAATAATTATATGTTGCTATATAGTATATATTATAAAGGAATGAAGTATGGACATGGTCTCAAAGATCGATATTCATCAGGTCAATTGCCACAATAGTTGAAAGAAACTGAATAAATAGTTAATTATTACATGATCCACGTAACTAAGACGAAATCTACTGATCTCTTTGTATATATATCAGTATCGATCATGTCCAAATTAAGCCATCAAATTAAGCCATTGCATCTTCAAATACGCAATTCGTATAAAGCAAATAATGTTAACATTTGAGCTCAAATTAAATTTTGTCATTTAAGAAGAAATTAATAAATATACTAGCAAAACAAGAAATCTACTACGTATCTCAAAATCATCATCACTCACATAGTGCAAGCAAAGCCATGACACAGGAACAAAAAAAGAAAATATAAATAAATTTATGATTAATTTATGAATGAATGAATGAATATATATATATATATATATATATATATATATATATATATATATATGTATATATATTTCCTAGCTAGGAAAAAGTACAAAACATCTCAATCAATATCTATATGCTGGTATATATATATATATATATATATATATACGCAGTCCATATTCATCAATTTAAATATCATTCATGTGTTGTGTCATGATCACTATTTTACAGGCCGAGCTTGTGGGGGATACCGGTTCCGGGGATCCACGTTTGTCCAGCGAGAAAGGGCCCAGGAGCGTATTTGGCGGCCTCTTGCGGTTTGAGAACTCTGAAGCGCGAGAAATCTTTGCTCCTCCTGTCAGTTCTGGCTCCGGGTCCGCGGTTACCAAACTCATACATTTCGCAGGTCTTGTGGTTGCTTTCACCCTGCCAAATCATATAACCCTCTGGCCTGATGAAATCGCCCAGCTCACTCTGCATCACCACCGTGAGGGCATCTTTTTTCCAGGGTCGGCCGAGGTATGTCGGGAACTTGAACCTTTCGTTGAAGAGGAATTTGTCAGGGGCAATTATGCAATTCTGAAGCACCAACCCGTTGGTGGCCTTCTTACCACCTATTGTTCTACCATCTGCAGTCACCGTGTTAAATTGCTTTGCCAATGGTTTTCTGACTACGATCGTGCTTTCTTGGATTACCGCATCCCCCATTCCAAAGATGAAATCAACGGTGCCGTATATCCAGCAACCACGATAGAATTGGCTATATGCTTGATAGTACAACGTGTCTTGGAAACCCTCAAAGCTGCAGTCAAACAACGCTGTTTCCTTCCCTTGGGAACGGAATGCCACAGCTTGGTGCCCCTCTGGACCCGCCTCATTCCGGAATGTCATAGCTCGGGCAATGAATCCATTTCCTTGGGCAGCTGAGATAAATATATATAAATAATATCTTGGATTAGTTAATTTTGTATGCAAAGTATTTTATAAATAGTAGGGCTATATATATATATATATAAGTACCGAATGTGGCTGTATTCATCGTGGTAATTCCCATCTTTCCATAATTTTTCTTCCCAGTTACGATGGTCCTCCCAATTCCATCTCCATAGATGTAGATATTATTTTGCTTATTTCCAATTATGACTTGTTCGTCGTAAACACCGGCCTTCACATAGATGGTGTATCTACCCTGGTGATTCTTAGGGTAAGCCGCAACTGCCTGGCCAATGGTCTTGAATTGTCCACTACCGTCCTTGGCAACCACTGCGTTAGGTCGGGCTTGTCGGCCACCCCTGGAAAGGAGCCTGCGCTCAGCCGCCCGGAACCAGGTCGGGAAACCATCGCGTTTGTTAATAGCTGCCTGAAGAAGACGTCGAGAGCTAGGCTTCACATTCTGCTGCTGGACGTTGAAGAGCTTCAATATTTGAGATAGTTCGGCGAAAATGTGGACAGCATTGTGGGCGAGCTGGGTTGAATTAACCAATCCATTTTCCAATGCAGATTTCAAGTCTGGCTTCTCTATTTGATCAATACAGATCATCTGCAAGGAATGAGTGGCCGTCATCCAACTCACGAGCTCGTGGGCCTTGTCCTCGATGGTGTCCATGTTGGCGTCAACAACCTGCAAGGACTCCTGGAGGGTGTCGATGGCTTTGTCCAACAACTGCTTGCAGTCTTCAAGTGCCAAATAACTGTAATTGTCGCTGTCTTTGTTTACAACGGTCTTTTCTGTGACCTCCAATGACTTCTTCATCTCGACGAGGGTCGCTTGAACCACGGCATCAATGTAGTCCTTGGCGGTGGCGGATGAATTCCTGGCGGCAGGTTCAATGCTCCTGAAACAGGCAGCCGTGTAGGTGGTGGGCTCGCAGATGGCGGCCACATATTTCATTGTGGCAGATGCATCCTGGTGCTCTTCCTCGTCATGTGGGCTATCTTCGAACACCAGAATCACGCCAAAAATCACCCCCACCACCAGCAGGAGAGACACCAAAGAAACCACAATCTTGCCCAACATTATTCAATTAATCTTTTTTCCTTTCCCTTTTCAGAAGTAATTAATTAATTAATTAATTAACCTTCTATTTAATAATCAGTCAGTTTCTTCTCGTCCTGATTAAGGCACCAGGACGAGACAAGGGGCTGGCTGATGAACTTAAGGGGAAAAAAGAAAAGAAAAGAAAAGAAAAGAAAAGAAAAGAAAATATAAGTATTAAACGTAATGCTTAAATGTTGTTGGATTGGAATTGGATTATATAATGTCTGAACTTCCCATGGATTGATGGATACCCTGCATTTCAGATCCACATGAGAATTGCGAACAAATGAATGATAGCTAGCTATCTACCTAGCTATATTGGCAATGGCTCAACGCCATCTTCGCCCATGTTAGTTTATTAATATTATTATTATTTTTTTTAAATTCTAGCTCGTTCATTAAGATTAATTATAAATTCATACATTCTATCTACTAGACTAAATGCTATAGTTCAGTTCAATTTAGGTACCTATATGGTCCTATATATATGATCCTATATTAGCCTATTAATTAATTAGCACTTGTCGATCACATGTGATCAGAGTTCATCTTCTAATCACTAATTTAATTTATGCATAATCAAATTAAAAATTTAATCAATTAATTTCTTGTTAAATTAATGTTGGCAATATATATAGAACTTGGTTCATTAGCCAACCCAACCCAGCCTAACCTAACTCATTTTTTTAAGTATATATGGGTTGGACTGAATTAAATTTAATACGAGTTAATTAGGTTTATGAGGTAAAAAATGTATGAAGTAAACATATATAATATAATCATTCAATAGTTTAACATTCAACCAATGTTATTAAAACCGGACCGGACCGGCCGGTCCGACTGGTTCGACCGCGAACCGGAAGTTGGTCCGGTCCGGTTAATTCGCTGGTTTTAACGGTTCGACCAACGATTCGCCTGGTTTGACCAGTAAAACCGCTAAACCAGTAGGTTCACCGGTTCGCTCTCCGATCCGGTTTTAAAAACATTGCATTCAACACTACCTTACTCGAATACGACCGCAACTTTCCAAGTCAACCTACATGACCCAATTTTTACTCGTACATAACTTATGTTTTTTTTTGCCTAAAATTTTGCGTAAATTAATCCTATTCATATCGCATATATAGGGTTAATTTCAAAGATCTCTCTTATACTTTTAATAATCTCTCACCCACCACCACCCTCACGTAAGATTGTTAGCAATTAATTATGGACGTGGGAAAAAACTAGCATTACTTCTTAATTGTATTTTTACACTTGTTGATGATTAATTTCGTATAGATTCTCCGGACTTTTATATATCTTCACCTATCCATGCACTATTTAAACCTCCAATTACATAAACCCTAGTTGAAGCTAAAAACCTGCGATTAAGAAGTTGACATTTTGATTAAATTTTAGAACTGACAACTCTACTAATTTAAGCCATTGAACTAATATAAATTGTTCACAAACTTTTAGCCAAAAAATAAAAAAAACATTTACGAAACTTAAAAATACCTTTCAATAAACTAACATGTATTTTAGCTTGAATAGTTATACACCCCGTTTAAAATTTCCAATTAAATTAAGTCATGATTTTAATTTTATAAAATTTAGAAATCCCATTCAAAATTTAATTAGAAAAACATTGAAGTTTTAAGTTTAAATAGTTATCATTGTAATATTCTCAATTATTTAAATCAATGCATTAATTTATAAAAAAAAATTATATAGTAGCAATGCATTAAATAAAATATTGTATCTTAATACAGTTTTTCTTCCTTTTTAATGTCTAAATTAATATATAATTAAGTTTAGGGGTTAAGATATAATTATGAATTTTCATATCCAGCCAAAGTTGGACCTGAATGTCAAAAACCCGACATGGCCCACATGTGAGTGTACGTAATTACCGCTAGATTTTTTTTTTTTTTTTTTTTGGGGGGGAAAAACGAATGAATAATTACTGCTAGATGGTATAAATCATAATGCCATCTTTGTTTTGTATATAGCCAGTTTGAGCTTCTTGTTAAAGCTGAAAATATACTAATATAATATTATTTTTTATAAATAAAAGCAGAAAATATTAAGTAAGCTAACAATTTAAGGTATATATGCATAACTATATGATATGCACAATAGCGGGGGACTTGCTTCCCCCTGGCTAGTTCACCGGCTACTCGGGGCGTGCGCTTGGCGCCACCAACTTCTTCCTTTTTATTTATTAATATTAAAATTCCAAATTTTTGTTTATTTTATTAATATGTAACCCCGACTGTTTGAGATAACCTAACCATATATAAAAGAAGGTCTTAGGACTTGGACGTCCCGCCTGGAAAAATTAAGTATTTCTTATTAGTATAGTAATTAGATTTTGTCATATATAATGGGCTTGATAGTTTGCGTGATTGAACTGTCTCATTAATATACTGGATGTCGAATTAGGAGATGCTACATGTTGTGTATTGCCTCATGGGGTTTTATGAATGACACATGTCCAAAGTGGATCAACTCATTCTGCTTTTATATTAAAAAAATAGACCTACTTAGGACGCATGTAAACCAAAAAGAGCGGAAGGCAATACCCATCAGGTAGCATCTCCTAATTCCTGGATGTTTGTGTTTGATCCCAGGCTCCCAGCGACAAATGTCTCAAATTTTGAATTGTTTTTCTCGATAATTGTGAAAGGAGTAGCTTTTGTTTATTTATTTTACATTTGCAGTTTGCATCATTCATTATTTTTAATTGTTAAATATCTTATTCTTTGTATATAGACTATTATTTACCCTTTATAAAGTTTATATATTTTTATTTATATGGTTTTTTTTCTCAATAATGAGAAACAATTTGAAAGAACCAAGTTGACCTTTAGGACTACTGGCTTTAGAACCCGAAATGAATAGACTTATTCTTTGTTCACTTGAATAAGAATTTGAATTTGAATTTGAACTCAAACGTGGATTGATGTTTTGTTTGAGAAATCTGAATTTCATTACGCCACTAAGAGTTCGTAAAAAAAAGTTAAGTTTTACAAATGAAAATGGGTTACATTAAGGGGCGTTATCCTCCAACAATGAAACTCGTCTAACTCAGCCAATGTATAATAGCGTGCAGAGTATGCACGTTAGAATCAAATATTCAATTTATTACACAGTACATTAATGATCGATCTTAATTACAGTTATTCATAATTAATTCATATATACTAATGTTCATTAATGAACACAAACTGATCAATACATCTTATAATGTTGATGCATAATATATATTAATAATTATTGTGTTCACAAGCCAAGTTGAAAAGGCATTTGAATATTGGGCAACCAATCTTGTCCTTTAAGGAATTGGCCTGGAGTGTATTTTGCAGCCTCCTGAGGGCTCAAAACCTTGAAATTCTTGAACTCTTTGCTCCTTTTGTTAACGGCTGCTCCAGGTCCACGGTTGGCATGCTCGAAGTAGAAGCATGTCTTGTGGTGGAAGTACTTGGGGTCGGTTGTGCTCCACGGCAACCATCCCTCGGGTCGGATAAAGTCCCCAATGTCACTCTGCATCACCACGGTTAGAGCTTCGGATCTCCATGGGCGACCAAAGTAAGAGGCAATCCGAGACTTGACTAGATCTAGTTCCTTCTCTGCAACTATGCGGCAATTTTGGAGGATCAATCCGTCACTACCCTTCTTCACCTCTCTACCATCGGCTGTGATTGTGTTGAACTGGTTGTCTTTTGGCCTCCTCACTACAATCAAACTGTTTTGGATCACTGCATCCCCCTGACCGAAGATGAAATCGATGGTGCCCGAGATCTTGCAATCGCGATAAAACTGACGGGATGAGTGGTAGTACAAGGTATCTTGGTAACCCTCAATGTTGCATTGGAATACGGCAGACCTATCACCGTTAATGCGAAGAGCCACAGCTTGGTGCCCATCTGGACCCGCAGTGTTGCGGAACGTCATGCTCCGGGCAATAAATCCAACTGCGTTGCTAGCTGTAAATACATACATAAATAAATACATTATTATTATTATTATTATTATTATTATTATTATTATTATTATTATTATTATTATTATTATTATTCTAATGAGTAGCTAGCTAGATTTAATTAATTAATTATATACTAGTTATTAATTACGTACAGAATGTGGCGGTATTCATTGTGCCGATCTTCATGATTCCGTAGTTTCTCTTGCCAGTAACAATGGTCTTGTTTGGGCCATCTCCATAAATCATGATCTCGGTTTTTTTGGAGTCAATGTTGATGTACTCCTCGTACACACCGGCCTTGACATAGATGATGAACCTGCCTTGATGTTTCTTGGGGTACGAATTGATAGCATCTCCGATCGTCTTAAATTGTCCACTTCCATCCTTTGCAACAACAACATTCGGTGTGATTTGGCCACGGCTTTGCGCTCTCAACAGCCTTCGGTCAGCTGCCCCAAACCAGCTTGGGTAACTGTTCAGACCCATCAACCGACGAGCTGGCTTTAGGTCGAAGGGGAGGTTGAATGCCTTAAAGGCTTCAGCGAGTTCAGCAACGATGTTGATGGCATTGTGAGTGAGTTGAGTGGCATTAACCATGCCGTTTTCAATGGCGGTTTTGTACTCGGGGTTCTCAATTTGGTCCTTGCAGGTGGACTGGAGGGTGTAAACGGAGGTAATCCAGCTCCTCAACTCGTGTGCGCGATCCTTGAGGGTGTGCAACTCAGTGTCCCCGACCATGGAGTAAGAGGCTTGGAGGGTCCCAACAGCCTGGTCCAACAAATCTTTACAATCTTGGACGGCCATGTGATTGTAAGGGTCTGCGTCCTTATTAACCACGGTCTTGCCAGCGAGGTCTAAAGCTTTCTTGACCTCATCGAGAGTGGCCTGAAGGGTGGCCATGATGTAGTCCTTGGGAGTGGCAGTCTCGTTTTTGGCAACGGCTGACAGACTTTGTGTACAAACATCTTTGTAATCTGTGGGAGCACAAAAGCTTTCGATTGCCTTAACCATTGTTGAAAGTGGTTGTTGTTGCTGCTTATTTTCGTTGTTTCCATTGCTGCTTCTCACAACGGCCACCACACCAATGACGGCACCCACTACCAGTATCAGGGATACCGCAAAGATCCCTATTTTTTTTCCAGCTCCCATTTTCTTTTTCTTATATTATTTTTAAAAGAAAAAAAAAATATATCTTCAGCTCATACGCCCTGAAAAATCTAGGACGTATGAGAGATAGATAGGGGCTAGAAACAATAAGAGATTTAATAAAGAAGACGTACAGGCTTGCATTTGAACTTTTTGGAGGATGAACTTATATATAGAAATTTGGAGTATGATCATCTTGTGCGTCTACTCGGGATGTTCTATGGTTTTCCGACAATTGAGGTTGCATAATTGTGGTCCTAAATTAAGTAAGATTCTGTATCATCAACAAATAATGGTACAAGCCTATTTTTTCGCACGTTTTAATTATATATTTTTTTAGCATATATGTTTCAGATAGATAATTCAACGACAAGGTAACTTAATATTTTTTCATAATTAATCTCTGATATTTTTTATTTAGAAAACATTCTTTTGACGGAATGAATACATAACATAACAAATCCATCTAATTGTAGTGTTGTCACTCTCAGTCATGTCCATTTCTTGAAATTAGAAAAATACATGTGCGACGCACGTGATTAATTAATTTTTATCCGGTTCAAAATATCACAAGACCGACTTATAACATAAAAAAAATTGCTTACTCTTTTGAATAAAGGTTTTGCTTTTAAATGAATTTTTAGAATCATAAAAAAAATAGTCAAAACTATGAATTTATCCTTTTGAGGAAATTTATTTTTTCATATGGCTCAAAATATCACAAAACCATGAAAAAAGAACATTGTCCAAGACTATAGAACATTGTCCAAGACTATGTACATACTTTTTTTGATCAATTTTTTTTTATTTTAATCTAATTTTCAGTATCATTAAAAAAATTCAACCAAAACAATAAACTTACCTCTTTGATTAAATTTCAATTTTTTCATACATTCTTGAGTATATTTCTTCTAGAATTTATGTAAAAGTATCCTTAATAATGGACAAAGTATTAGTAATATAGGTTGAAAAAATATAGTTTTAATATTTTTATCCCATAAAAATAAATAAAGAATGTATTTGTACTTATGTTTAATTATGATACAACACTATATTTTGCCATATGAGATGTTAAAAAAAATACCATATCGATAACATGTTTCATATTTTTACGTCACCATGAAAGTAGGGTATTTCTAAAATAAGATTTTATGGAATATAAGTGTATATGAGATACCCCATCTCAACCACTAAAAAAAGTCAATAACAAATTTAAACCACAATTTTTGGTCAAAATGTTCAATGATAATGTGGCATCAGTAATTTAGAAAAAAATAGCAAATGTTAAATTACATACTAACTTTTTAATTAATATGTTTGAAAAAATATCTCTAATCTCTAATTAATTTCATATCTCTTTCCCAAAATAAAATAAAATAATTGAGGGAATTGCACTTATCATACCAAACTGTATACATTGAGGGACACATGTATATTGTTGAAAAATATACATGTGCCCCTCAAAAATAAAAATTTTCGCTTCTCATTTCTCTGTTGTAATTTGTGAACAACTTAATTATTAGTACACTAACACAATGTTCCCTGTCTTTGGTGAAAAATAAATTATTTCCGGAATTTGTGATTGGTACTTGCACAACTGGTACGAATCTAAAACCCGAAAATAGTTTTTAGTGCTTGCTTTACTGAGCATGACAATGAGCTTTTGGGCAGAAAAATGGTCCGCAACTTCAAAGCTCAACAAGCCCAATGGAGGATTGGGCAGTGGTTGTGGTGTTGGAGGTAAAAAGAGAGGGATTGGGGAATTGCAATTACCCCTCCTAATTTTCAAGGATTTTTTGCTCAATTGCAAATACCCTTGAAGAAATAAAAATGATAACTTAACGGACACGTGTATGACACGTGACCTTTAATATCCAAAAACTAACGGTCGGATGAAATTGACAATTAAGACTATCAATGTTAGATCATTTGAAACATTTTTAAGGAAAAATGCACTTTATACCCCCTCCCAAAGCTACATATATATTTTGAATTTTACCACCCAAAAATATAAAGTAAGTATATATTAAATCCGGTTCACTTTCCCACCTCAAATGATTTTATGCCACAATTGATCGCCGAAAAACTCATATATATGACTCACATGTGTATTTTAAGGATAGTAAATTAGTCAAAACATGACGTGTATCTTTCCCTCTCTTTACAAATAAAATATTTTTCTGCTTCACTTTGAATTTTTTATTATTTTACATGAACGAAGTGGTAAATTTGTCTTTAAAAAACTAAATCATTTTAGCTTAAAATTTTAAGAGGACACGTGTCCTCAAGATAAATATTATCTAATACGTTCCTCATCCCTCACAAACTCGTTTTAGAAAGATCCATAAAAGTATGATGAATAATATTTTTTTAATTATTATGAAGCATATGATTAAGTCATTGTATTGTACAATGCATATTAATTTTTCATTAAAGATGAGTTGGGATTAGTATTAAACGTGGACGGCGGAGGGTGGCGCGTTAAAGGGGACCGGACCAGTATCACTTTTGTAGCTTCATTTATACTTGTTAGTACTAAATTAACTCAAGAAATCAACAAGTATTAATTGTTAGAGAAATAATGCAAGCCGACGAAGCTAGAATCTTACTCGGATTTCCCCCTAATTCGCGTCCCTCCTTATCTCAGGTCAGCTGCTCCATCTCTCAATTTCTATCTTGAAGATGATGACGATGATGATTAGTTTTTTTATTTATAATTTCCTGTGTTATTATAAAAATTGTAGGTTAAAGATGCTTACAGAAAGAGGGTTTGGGAAACTCATCCGGATCGATTTCCAGTTCATGAAAAAGCTCAGGCTGAGAGCAAATTCAAGCTGGTAATTAATTATTATTGCAATTGGGTTTTCTTGAATAATTTTGCCAATTTCTAAAAACGACTGGCCGGCCGGGTCATTATTGCAGATTTCAGAAGCCTATACTTTCTTGAACTCTGGTAAATTTATTTCATCTTACTATAATGCCTTACTCGTTGTTCTACAATGAGAAAAATTTAATTTCCTCAGGGTCAATTTATATATATATGTTCTGCGGTGATTTCAGGTGGTGGAAGTGGGCAAAGTTTACGAACAGGTACTAAAATTAATTTGAGCGTGGTTGTATTTGCAATAGCTAGTAGCTTTATGGCAAACTGCGATTTCTGTTTCTCTAATTAACCAAGGAGCATCAAAATTAACCAGGAGCATCGGCATCGTATTCGCGGGTTGTAAAAACTGGAGTTCCAAGACCAAAAGGAGGACAAAGGCATTCAAGACTTGCTTCAGTTCCTTTCTTATTAATAATTCTGGGTGCATTCACCCTTGGTGGATCAACTGCTTCTAGGTATTTCCAACTCGTAATCTCAAAATATAATTTATATTCTGAATTTCCTGTCTGTCTGTCTGTGTATCTATCATTTATATATATATATATATATATATATTTATATATATACATCATCAGGGCTTACAGAAGACAAAAGGAGGCGCATCCTTCTTACAATCCCTTTCTACCTTAAGGTCATAATACAATATATTACCTCTGCATAGTATAATACTACACAGAGAATATTACTCGACATAATCTTGACCTGTTTCATTTACATGTATGTTTTGCTTGCAATAAGAGAAATTTAAATTGTACTACAATTGTCTCTGTAGTACTTGTAAGTCATTCTGAGTTGGAAAAATATATAAATTGCACAAGCCCTTCTCAAAACAATTACTTAATTAAATCTTGACATGTTATGACAGAGATAATATGCATCTGTATTCATCAGCTCCTCTGATTATAAAGCCACTCAAGTCTCAAACGAGCAATAGAATAAACACGAGAATTGGTATATTTGCTCACATAAAGAACTTAATCCTGTATCTACCTGTTGCATCTGAATTACAGAATAACCTCTATTTTTAAGGTTTTCTTTTGTCAGTCACTATCAAAAAGACATTGCATGACCAGTCTGACCAATATCAAATACTATCTTCTGTAAGAGCAGTAGTAATAGTTATAGGTTGCCATCCCAAATGTGCATGCTTGATCCATTTCTTCATGTTAATTATCATATTCAAGATTCGAAGGACCTCTCCTAGAGGAAACGCTTTTAAGCAAGAATTTTTAAGAATCAAACCTGCCTCATACCTATGCAACAAATACACAAACATTAACAATCAGTTCCCACTAGGAATTTTAAATATCAGCAAATGAAAAATCTATACATACTTCACCAAAATTAATACCTGGATTGGGATGCTATCAACGCGGAACGCCCATCAGAAGATGTTAAAAAGTTGTGAATTGAAGCCCAAGTAGCTTCTGGATATTGTTCAATATTACCGCCAATAGGATTCTCGCAAGTCCATAACCTCTCAATTCTACCAACATAAAGCTCCATCTTACCTAAATGTTGTTTAATTATCATTTCTTGTTCAAGAGCACAACCCAAGGCCTTCCTTACATCAGTGTTGCGGTACTTTGGATCACCATAACGTATACACTCAGTAATATTTGATTCCGTAGGCACAATTTTCTCAACTTTCAGAGTATTCAAGGCTAGTAAGATAACACCTATGAGGCCTTGAACATATTCAGGAGGAGGGTGGGATCCTTGACTACCCCAGACACCATTTCTGGCCATATTAAT
This sequence comes from Penstemon eatonii, assembly GCA_038501285.1. NCBI lineage: Eukaryota > Viridiplantae > Streptophyta > Magnoliopsida > Lamiales > Plantaginaceae > Penstemon > Penstemon eatonii. The sequence goes on along the minus strand of CM076712.1, from coordinate 63,286,683 downwards.
AGTAGGTACAACTACTGCAGAGGGTGAGGAGAGAGGAAGTTCAGAATGATAATCACCTGCATATTTACCATCGTCATTGGAATTCGTAGATACAATGGCTTTAGTTCTAGAATTTTCTCCATTTTGACGACTGAAAACTGGGTCATTATGGAAAAAACTAGGGTAATCAGAGACACCAAGCTTGCCGGTATCTGGAAGATCTGCAGATGAAGCTCCGGACAAAGTATTATTACGAGAATTACGAGAAATCAAGCTATCCGGAGTATAAGCCGGTCGAGGCTGGTGATTGTGCATATTTTCTATCAAGTTACTACTTGTGTTGTTCAATAGGGGTTCGACATTTCCACCAAGAAACAGGTTTGGATCAGACCTACTTGATGCAACGGAATTTGATGTTGTAGTGAAGAATTCGTGGGGAGCTTTAAAAAACTGCTTTGGTTGTATGCTTTCTGGTAGATGAGAAAACTGCGTATCTTCAATTTCTCCGAGCGTAATGGGTAAACTCGCCATTCTTGTTATGTTAGTTTGATTTGCATTTCTGGGATCAGATATATACTTAGAGTTGACATCAGCAATCTTTCCAGGAGTAGAGAACTTCTGGCCTCCGAAAGCAGCATTGGTATAAGCAGGTTGGTTTGAGGGAATATTGTCGTTAAAAACCGAAGTCTCTCGTTGAGAAGTAGTTCTATCAGTAGTAGTAGTGGTGTTTGAATTAGAATGTTCACCGCTGCTTGTAAAAGGGAACCCTCCATAGACAAGGCTAGTCCAATGCCAGACGCACTTTGCAGCAGCAACAAGAGCAGCAGAAGCCTGAGGGGGTTGTGCCAGAAGGATATTATATCTCCGCATGCGTAATTGATGGAGAGCATTCGAAAAATCCCTGTCACCCGAGATGAGCAAATAATTTGCTGGGGCAGGATTGTCGACTGCCCAGAACAGCATGTCAACTAATATTTTCTTGTCACTCGCATCTTTGGCTCCTGAGTTAATAAAGCACAGATTATAAATCCCATTTATTTCACCACAATAAAGAATCAGTTTTACAAGTTGTATCTTCCTCCAAAATTTTCAAACTCAGCAGCATTGGCACTTCAAGCATGACATGATGATAGAGCAACATTAGGTTCGACTCAATAACTGAATGAAAACCCAGAATCTCGAACCCCCAAGAAAATTCATTTTACAATTTAATTTAACCGAGTAAAACCCTATAATCCAAATAAATAACCAACAATACCAAAATATATTGGAAAAATAATGTCTAAAAGCTCAAAAAATTAAATCACAAATCAAGAACATCTCCTTGACCGCAAAAAAATGGACATAAATAAAAATATAAAAAAAAAAAAATCCTGAAAGAAACTTCAAGGGGTATTCACGTTATCAAAACTGGGGAGAGCCATTCTTTATTAATCTAAGAAGAAAAAACGAATAGCTTACAGGTAAATTCATTGATTGGTATATTTAATTTCAAAAGGAAGGAAAGAAAGAAAGAAAAACATTTGTACCGGCGGGAACGTGGTTGAGAGAGACGCCGGTGCTGGAGAGGGCTTTTTGAACGTAGTTAGGAATGCGGCATGTGTCGCAATAGGCGGAGATTGAGATGGGCCCACAGTAATTCATTTTGACAAGGGCGGAGCTTATGTTCTGCGCTATCACGTGAGCGTCGCAGCCTTTTGGAACTTGACAGTTCTCTATGTCCCACCATACCGACGTCTTTGCCGTCGCGTACTGCGCCTCCACCACCACTCCATCCCCACCCCCATTCATCACTCTCCCTCTATTCAAAATCCGGCCTTCTTATTTATTACCCATCTATTTATTTATTTATTTATATTCTTTTTTTCTTTTTTTTCAAAAAATAAAATAAAAATAATATGGTTATTATGTTTCATACCCTTCCTCAGAATTCGGGATTTTTGTGTTCTTCTTCTCCCATATAAATAATAATAAGAAGAAGAAATATACTCCTTATACTTTTTATTATTATTCCATTTGCCCTCCCTCCCTCCCTCCCTATACACTGGACTGGAGTATTTTTATATTTTATATGGTCGCCCCGCCGAAAAATGGTTCTACATTTTTTAAATTAAGGTTTGTGGTATTTACTGTAATATCCTCCAATTCTCAACTATAGTTGCTCATTGGGCCCAAGAAGAAATCCAACCAGCCCAATGGCTGCCCAATGCACAATTTGAGAACCCATTTACTTTTTTCCTAACCAATAAGGAAATTAATTGGTCTTGGATGATATTTTTATTAATTCTCGAGTATCTTCAATAAATACTAGACGGAAAGCTTATTCGGGTGCTAATAAGATTCAAAGTTTTTACTTAATATTGTTCATATATAAATAAATAATTTCAAATGCAATACGCCTCACAAAACTCATTCTTCATAAATACAATGAATCATACATTATGGACAACAACGATCACTGGCGAGTGAGTTAAAGAAATCTCATTGTAACTGTTCAACAGCTCTCCACAGTTCGGTACGCGATGTATTATGCTCACATCTATCTCTCATCATGTTTGGCCACTTTCACCAGCAGCATGTCCTGGACGTGCATTTAAAAGTGGCTGGAGTGCTTTCACTACAATGCTCATATTCGGCCTGAAATCAGCTTCATATTGGACACACAAAGCAGCAACAGCAGCCATCTGCGTTTGCAAAAATGGAAATTAGTTGTGAAAATCAGTACAATTTACAATACACTGACACAATAACGCAATGCAAGTCCAAAACATATGGAGAAAAGAGAGACTTTATCGGAACAAACAAATTGACTTTCATGAATTTAGACTTTTAAGTATACTAGCACAGGTACACTCCACCTGAAATGCTAATATTGTTATTTAAGCAATTAGAGGTTAGTATTTACCTTGGCAACTGCCTTGGGCGGGTAATCTCCTCCCAGTCTACCATCAACACATTGCCGCACCTTGTCTTCACTTAGTTTTGGTGTAGCCTGAAATATATAAAAGAATTACATCCTACATAGGTTGCATACAACAATATACAAGAAACTGTGTGTGTGTGTGTGTGTGTTTGTTGGGGGATTCTTTTTGCTGGTGGTGGTGGGGGAAGAAGTTGGTTGGATCGATACCCATGTTACTAAACTTTGCTGCCCACGTGGTAATGTGTGATCTACAGGTTTGCGCCCAGTGAGAAGCTCTAGAAGAACAACACCAAAACTGTACACATCACTCTTTGAGTTTAGCTGTCCAGTCATTGCATACCTGCAACAAAATACAAAGATGCACTAGCAAATGAGAACATATTGACATCTGTTTCTGAAACTACAAATTCAGGAAAGAATATGATATATCATGGTTTCTGAGGAAACACACAGACCATATCACCTATTAAGTTGCACTTAAATAAATAGTTAAGAAGATATACTTCAGTGGTTATACAAACTATTCTAAAATATAAACTTATGAATATAATAATAAATACACAAGGAATTGTATATGCACAAACACATGATTCATGTGAATATACAAGTAGCTAACTTTTAAGGTTCCAAACCTAAAGTAGAGGCGGGGAGGGGGGAAGATGGAGGAGAAGAGACACATATGCATTAAACACAAAGCAACCTACTCTGGAGCATGATATCCAAATGTTCCAAGGACACGAGTCGAGTGAAGACGAGCTGCCATATCAGGAGCTTGATTCGATAAATCAAAGTCAGCAATCTTAGCTACATCATCATCAAAGATTAGTACATTGCTGGACTTAATATCACGGTGGATGATGTGCGGCTCTGCTTTTTCATGAAGATATTCAAGGCCCTTAGCAGCACCAACTGCAATTTTCACTCTTTGCGCCCAAGAAAGAACAGGACCAGGTTGAGCTCCTTTAACGCCTTTTCTTCCTGAAAAAATAAAATCGGATATTTGATTTGTATTCCTCCATTGGGATGAAGAATCACTTTTCTTCTTATTCAAAAATCTTTATTTCCTTTCTTTTGTTGTGTGGGGTGGAATTGTTGAGATGATATACTTTTTATTTTACTCATGACAGAGCATATACAAGAAATGAGAACATTTTGAACCAAGATGCATTGCTCTCCACTACATAACAAGTTCATCTAATCACTATCTTTTATCCCCTAGACAGCTGATCCAATATACTGAAGCAGATACTTTACAAGAATAGCAGAGAATCAACATAGGGATCAAATAAACAATGCAATGGTTAAGTAGCTATGTGGGCATTCGGAATTGGAAAAGCTCTTGAAATCAGATGCATAATGATCGACACTTAAAACATCACAACATAAATCACTTCAAGCTACTATAGTGAACTTATTGGTATAGCAATGCCAAAATATTGTTCACACAAAAACTGCACTATAATGCAATAAAAGAAATTTGACACTGTATTAGAATGTGAATGTGTTCGTGGCAAAAAGAAAATTAGGATCTGTTTCAGATACTTAATAAATTGTATGTTATCTAAGAACTACAGTCCAAGATAAAATTCTAAAGACTACAGATAAGTAGATTACAAGAACTCTTGCTGTGTTATGAGTGTTATTGACATACCATGAAGAATGTCATGAAGAGATCCATTAGAAGCGAACTCATAGGCAAGAACACGTTGGTTTCCGTCAACGCAATAACCAAGCAGTTCCACAAAATTTTCATGTTTTAGCCTCGATACCATAGACACCTGTAAGTTCAAAAGTAGGTCACTTCAAAGTTCAATTCCTAATTCTAGGGGCACGAATTAAGTTACACCTTCAAAACAAACCTGGGCTAAAAATTCATCATCTGGTTGTTTGCTTGAATCCAACTTCTTAATAGCAGCTGCCCGATCATTCTTAAGGATTCCATAATATACTCTTCCATATGAGCCTTCCCCTATCAAGGAATCAGTGCTAAAGGTACTCGTAACTTCCTTCAGTTCATCCACTGGAATTGATGGGACTGCGATAGGCTGAAGTTTCACAGCTTGAGCTTTTGATGCAGCTTCTGCATGATAACCTGTGTCATTCCCTATTCAAAACACTCGTCTCAGTTCAAGCTCAATATTCTTGCTAACAACAAAACAAAGTGAATCTAGCTCATAACAAAAGAAGTTTGTCCATAAATCATGGCAAACATTTCAAATAGTTCAATGAACAAGATTCCAAAAAGAGGCCTTTAACGTTTCATGATAGCCCAAATACACAACAATTCAATTTGATTTAAGTTTCACTATAAAAGCTATAGTAAGTGAACTGCAAAATGTAACCACTGACTTTGTTCTCAATTCAGAACCATGAAACATATAAGTAATCCTGGGAAGCTATTGTAAGAAGGCACAAGCAAAATCAATTTGCCCATACAAATCCAAGAAATAAGTAAATAATGGAATTTGTATCCTCTTGACTAGTCCTTCCACAAAATATCTGATATTTGTATCCTCTTGACTAGTCCTTCCACAAAATATCTGAGGGAGGGGGAGGGGAGTGAAGAACCACCAGGGGAAGAATCCCAAATAAACAAAAATGTGAAGTTCCAAAACATAAGGCATATAATTTCATGCAAACCTTTTGAAAAAACTGTCAGAAAGCAGGTTGATACAGGCAATGATCTATAACAGTTTCTTCATTGGATTAAAGCACTACAAGCATATAAACCCAAAAATATGTTCAAAACAATCATAAACATCAAGATTTCCTGAGTCATATAATGCCTAGCTATAGGGTTTGTCGAATTACCAGCTGAATTTTTAACAGCGTACTGCCCTCCACCATCAGAATGTTTATTGATATCATCTTCTTCGCAACAGCTAAAACAACTCATAATTCTCTACCACCAATGAATCTCTTCCTCGAGCAAGCAATGTACTCTTTGATCCTAAAAGCAAGAGTAAGCTCACAAGGATGCATCAAAATGTTAATAAAGGCAATTCTCAACCGGTTTTATTGAATTAAAGATTTATGGATGTTAACACTTAACACGTGAAGGAACAACTTGGAGACGGACTATTATTTCAGCAGAGTACATGACGGATCTGGGGGTACCCTATTTTGAATTGTCTAGCTAATATGCACACTAATGTACATGCAACTAGAATGATTGTAATAGAATATAAGCAAAAGCTGCATTTATTATGCACACCCATTCGCCAATCAATAAATAGTCTCAGTAAAAGTGTAAACAAAATAAATACATTTCCATGTCAAGGGATGGAAGCAAAAGCTTGTAAAAGGAATTCTTTTTATTTGTAGACAACAGTGATCCTATTCGAGAGTTGTTTGTTTCAATGGAAGACAAGTATATACATTGATCTAATTGCGCATTAAAAAGGAAAGAATACTCATGCAATCACTCCGAATTCCCAATTTTTGCTGGAGAGCCATACCAGAGCATCACCTCAACTACTCTTTAACTTAAGGAAGACGTATGCATTTTGGATCCTCCACAGGACTTGCGTTGTTCTTTCTATTCTTTTTTTCAATTTGTCCCCAGTCGGCACAAACAAAACCAACAGATCTAGCATTCGTTAAACAAAAGATGGGAACTAATTTGCTGGCATAAAAAGGGGAAATTTTAGTAAGAAGCACTTAAATCATGTAGTTTAGTTAACAAGTGGATGGATCAGTAAAACTTAGAAAACCCTACCTAAGTAAAGCAAGCAACATTGATCGGGAACAAAAAGAAAAATTACCTGACTCGAGTGAGCAAGAGAGAAAAGGATAGATAGAGAATAAAATATTCGGGGCGGTCAAAAAGAGAAGATCTGGAATTCGAAGCCGGCGATAAACACGGAAATCAACAAAAAATATTGTGGACTAAGAATAAGAATTGGTAAAGATAATAATACAGCCCAATTAAAAAATACAATATTAAATGTATCGAGTAGTATCTCCTTATAAAATTTACTTTTTATTGTTTTCATCCACATATTCTATTTCAAGGATTCGTAATGAAACATTGACTACTCAAATCTCGCATTTGGTTTCAATTCATATGTTTTAATCATTCATCTCATCTCATTCTTTTGATCTTATAATATTAAGGAAGACTGAATTGTTTATTAAAATTCAAAAATTATCTAATATTTTATTGATTTTTTGTTGTAAGAATAAAAAGATAAATACATCTACCTTAAATTGGGACAGTTAAAAATAAAAGCAAGATCGTTGTAATTGCATAAATAGAGAGTATCTCTAATTAGGCATAAAAGAAATACTCTTTGCATTGCAACACTATATATTGATTGTATTTATTTTTTACAGTTACATCCTGAATCCCTCTTAAAATATTAGGAAAAAATTATTAAGATCTAATTTCATAATTGTAATTGCCCCCCACATTTTACAATTAGAAAAGTAATTCTGAGGCATGGACGGACAGGCAGAACATTTCTTGCTTTCGTGTTTCCTTCCCTATATTTTTCACCCCGTTGGCTGGCATATATACTACGAGAACTTACATAGTGGAGGAGGATGTTAATACATCACCCATATTATATTATGAACAACAAAATTTGGTTTTAAAAAATGCGTTCACATAGCTTTGAACATGGGTAATGTTGATTTTCACTCCACGTATAAAAAGTGCAACAGTGGATTGCACAATGTGTCCTTGATGATGTGGCGCGGCGATTGCACTACATTATTTCCTTGGCATACAATATACTACATGTTCTCTTACATAAATGTATAGTATAATTATGAAATGCAGTTATATCGATTACAACAGAGCTAGAAAACAATAATGAGAATGGTGGACACTAAGGCTATGTTTGATTTATGGATTTCAGTGACTAAAATGATAAGTAAAATGCAAATGAACAATAAAAGAAGCTCAATGTTACGTTATTGGATGCAAGAAAAAACATTTTCCATAGCGCTTTCATCACTGAAATCCTTGAATCAAACATAGCCTAAGTTATTATGAGAAGAAGCTATTTTTTTATTCATCTAATAATTAATGAGAATAATTAGAAGCATATAACAAAAAAGAAAATGAATAACAGTTTTACGGAGGCGGAGACAGAGCGCTGCACAGTGATTTGTATGCGTTTACACACTGCTTAAATTTCTCTTCTGCTTCTCCCTGTAGAAAATTAGGATCATCCTTGTTAACATTAATAATAATATACTGTATTGTATTATATTATATTCACACACTTAAAACTACTTTGTAATCTTTTTCAGCTAACAAAAAGCAAAAGGGAGGAAAACATCAATCATCCATTTGACAAAAGACAACAACTGACCTGTGAAGAACCTTGATGCTTGTCAGGATGCCACTTCAAAGCAGACAAGCGAAAGCTGCATGAGAGAGACAATTGCAGTAGTTGACATTTAACTATTATTATACTTCATTGTGGAAGTACTTACGCAGCCTTGACATCCTCGATTCTCAGAGGACCAGCTAGCGGTAAACCAAGAATTCTTCTATCACCAAATGTTCCTACGATGGAATCAAATTCTGCTCCGTTTCTAGGATGATTCTCTTCTTTATTACTGAAATAAGTTCCTCTCCAATCAAATCCCTTCTCCCACAGTTTGAAGGACCAAGTGAAGCATTGGTCCCCAAAATTAGCTTGGAATATCCTCTCATGCCCATCAAAATCTTCATATATTTTCTCTCTCTTATGCTTAGCTGAAATTTTAATCCCGTTGTTGCAGGAAAAAGTTTAATCGGGATGATGAGAAGTTAGGAAAAACCATTCATAATGTAATAGAGATCTCTCGGCCACAAGTATTCAAAGAGAAAGGTTCAAACGTAAACTAACATTTCATCTTTTGATGGTGAGCTTTCTTAGCTTGACGGGCAGCCTTCATTCGAGATTTCTTATTCATCCGATCTGAATAATCTGCTTCTATATTTGAAAATGAGTCCTGGCACAAAATCACATTTGTCACAAATAAACGTGGAAAAGGGAGAAAAGCAAATGAAAAGCTACGCTACAAGAACAATTGATAACAGACAAATAATTGCTGAACTGATAGGGGCACAAAACTTATTTGAACTTGAATGATGAAAGCTTAGCTTATAGAAATACACCAGCTGAATATAGGTCAACCAAATCTGCATAACCAAGATATTACATGAAATTTGGAAATGCAATGCCAACAAATAAGGACAGTTCTTGATCATTACCACAGCTAGATCAAAATTCATCCAACTAATTGCATCTTAGAATAAAAAACAAAAAGAAAAAATCAAAATATAAGACAAAGTAATTGCAAGAAGAACCAAATTAGGGAAAACTTTTTTTATATATCTGATGTACTCATCTTGTGTTAATGAATATGACCTTTAATAAATAAAGCTGATGTAGAGGATATGAACCTCTAATAATAATTGATCAAATGTATACCTTAAATCTTGATGTTGAGGAACCCCCATTGAAGAGTAGATTTTTAAGAGCTTTCTTTGTGTTAGCACGCTTCTCACGTACGGAATATCTTATATAGTCCTGAATCAATTTTCTTGATGTCAGAAACCATAACATGTAGTGGGGCGAGATAATGTTAGCTCAAGAATATGTCAAACTCATTGTTTAACAACATATCTTGCATAGTCTCCAGTGATTTTAATTATGAGATAGACAGAAAACAATAGAGACGTCAGCAGGTATGACTCAGATAAGCAGAAAATTATTCCATAATGTAGATTAAAGAACCATATTTCCCCTTCAATTAATAGGCTGCAACTCAGTTATCATGTCGTAATAAGATATGAGAAAGCATATTGTAAACAGAGTAGGTTCAGGTTAGAAATGCCACCAATACTCCTTATCACAGCAAAATCTAGGTCAAGGACATGGTGATGTTATTTTTAAATGAAAATCATAGAACCATTATTATTTAGTGAAGGTAGCTACTAAACTTTAGGAGTAGAGGCCTTTTGTTCTATACTTGAATAATGGAGCACAAGACAGATGAACATTGGTAAAGCCTTGAGAGTAGATGGCTAGTTATCACTGTTTTGAAGCATCTCGGAGAGGTAGGAGTTTTGTAGTTGGAAAAATATATTAAGGAAATCATTTCAATCAAGTAGATGATGGACTAGAAAGAAACAGTACAACATCTCGTGTATTAATGTAATAGTGATACCTTTGATTTCAATTTCAATAAATAATGAGTTGTCACACTAACAAGATAATTAGAGAGAGAGACTCTGGGAGAGGATGATTGACAGACGATGTAAGGTTAAAAGAACAATTTCAAGGATTTAAATAATTTATACCAAGGACATTGACTTCAGAAATCAGAAGTCATGCTTTCATATGTTTCCCTTGTTCTTAGAAATAACTCAATGTGGAAAAGAGAGTGAATACCAGTACCAGGTGTTCTTAACCACAAACTCAACTATCAAAGTTTTAAAATAGATATTTACCTTTGATGGTGGTTGTTTATCTCCTCTTACATCCTGTAAACGGTTAGAAACTTAAATTTCAGAACGGCGAAATGATTAAGAACCATATTTCTTTTCACAAGCCAAATTTCAATAAATTCAAACAAACAAAAAAAAAATGAAAATGCCAAACCAAGATTCAACCAAAAAACTGAAACGGAAAAGGATAAGGAGAACATACAAAATTGAACTTGGTTTTCCATTTCTCAAAGGAAGCATCAGTTGAGTGGAACAAACCCAAATGGTTGTTAGAAGGTGTAGCTGATTGAGTCATTGTGTTCTTCAACAAAACGTTTCTCCATCTCGCTAAAACTTGCATAACTGAAACAAATACTCCACTACTACAAATGAATAATTAGAGAATATGAGACAAGATCAATTGTTCTGTCATGTATAAACAATGCTTATTAGGGCATCTCCAAAAGTGGATGCAAAATGGGTATGCAAACAATTAACTGCCATTTTGCATCCATTTTTTGCAATTTTAGTCTCAAATGAAGGTATGGGTATGAAAAGGAGAATGCTTTTGCATTTTCAGAATTGGGACTGCATATTTGGATTTTTTAGAGGAGAGAAATCGGGAATGGATAATAAGGAGGGAAAGAAAAAATTACCGTTTAGAGCCGTTGGAGGAGATATGGAAATTAGAAGAAAGACGTGAAGAATCACAGAGGGATCAGAATTGGGGCTTGCTCTGCTGAAGAAGACGGCTTGCTTGTTTAAGACGACGATGTCTGAATTTTCGATCTTTTTATAGGTTAATTATGGGCTTAAGTTTGGGCTTTATGATGCATTTATTATGGTAGCTTGGTTTTATCTGAATTAGTTATCTTGTTAACTTATCATGCCTAAAAATTAAAGTGAGACCAAAATATTCACAGTTTAAATAAATAAATTGTTATACTTAGATTTCTAATAATTACAATTCAAGTCTTCAACATATTTTATTGTTAGATAAATTTCAATATGGACTTTAATTTGAATGAATAACAAAGAAACTATATATATATATATATATATATATATATATATATATATATAATTATATGTTTAAGTTTAAATTTAAGTTATAAATAAACTATTCAAACTTAAGTTATCAAGTAATATAATTAACTACAAACATTATTCAAGCTCAATTTCAAAAAATTCACATTTTGAAGTTTTATTTTTTGAGTTTTTCAACTTACTTAAACTTTTGTTTCTAGTTATTATTAATAAAGTTCAAGATCTGATGAGAAAAAAAATGAATAAATGGGTTTACAAAATTAATAAATTATCTTAAAAAATAGATATTCATTTTGCACATTCATGCATGAGAGTGATATGTTGTTATTGGGTAAGCAAACAATATGGACTTGTTTGTTTGGCGTTTTTAAAAAAAAAATCGTGTTTGAAAAATGCCAAATAAATATGGTTTCTACTTTCGGAAATAAATTTTCCATTTCTTAATTTTCTCAAACTACTCTCTCAAAAGTCAAACAAACAACAATTTTCTTATCTCTAAACAAAACATATACAAACTCTACTCTAATCTGACATAAATTAATCTATCACTTACACAACTTATTTCACATAGCAAAAATGATTTGACATAAAGTCTTACATATCTTACACCTACAATCTAACTCTTTCAAAAATAACCTACACCTACTTTATTTCTCAAACCACTCTCTTAAAATTCAAACGAACAACATTACATAAATCGAAATTATTTCACAAACTTCCAATACTCTCCCAAACTATTTTCTCAAACATCAAGCAAACAAGCCCTATACTATTCAGAAATGCATGATGCATTATCCAAACTCAAATTTGCATTTCTTCATCGGAGATGGCGAGATGCTCTTACATACCAACATGTAAACTTGGGGTTTTTCAAAATGTTAACATTTTTTCGTACTTTGTAATCTAGGCCTGTACATTCGGTCTTACCTAACTGGATATAATATTAAAATGTCAAAATAAAATGCTAATTAGTAATTAGTGAATGTAAGAAATTAATGATGTCTTAGACTGTGCGGGGCCGTCCCGACATTTTTTCTTTTTGGGTCTTAGGTGAAAATTAAAATGGGGACACTCTATTACAAAAAAATAAAATAAAAATATGTACTAACTTAAATTTTGATTTCTTTACTTTTAAAATTATTAAATTGTCTTTAAGAATGTACTTACATATTTAAAATTGATAGATAAAATGATATATTATCTGATTTTTTAAATTCAATAATAATATTTTTATTACATATTTAAAATTGATAGATAAAATGATAAATTATCTGATTTTTTAAATTCAATAATAATATATTTTTAATTTTTTATAATATTTAATTTTAAAACTCTTCCCTCAATAAATACAAATACTACAAGTATGGCGAATAAATGTATATAACTAATGTATATTAATAGAGATAATTTTTTACCAATCAATATCAATAAGTAGATAAAATATTGAAAATACAATATTTATGCTCTCGTTGCTATCTTAATTCTTAAGGTTGTGCATGACCATACCAATTTTCAAAATCTAGACTCGTGCAGTAATTTTAAAATTTATAATGTATACCAAACCGAACTATTTGATTCGGTCAATAAACTAATCACTCCCCTACCAAAACATCGAGAAGTGTATGCAATTTTAGGTCTTCTTTGTTATAGTATATTAATATTAAATATTGTAGCTTGACTCAAACTCATTGAATCTAAGTTTCTAATGGAGGTAAGATCAAAAGAATCAGATCATAGAAATGATGCTCATATATAATCCTTTTAATTAGCTTTTATGCTTACAAAACTTAATTTTGTCTTTAGGTTTAATAACTATCACCATACATTTATTACAGGAGGAGTATGTTGCGTGAGTTATACTATTCATGAAATAATTAAGCTGATCATTCATAGATTATTTGAAGCATTTTTTTTTAAGATGAACCTCAATAAAAGATTTTTATAATTTCTCCATTTGTACTAAGGGGCTATGCTAATCTTCCAAATCCTGAGTTTAAGTGTTGCAAGTTTGAATAGAAGAGCAGCGTAATGTTGAGCATCCACCAATGCTACTTTTACATAAGGAATAAGTTTGTAAGATAATACAAGAAAAAAATATTCAGTTCTCAGTCGAGTTCCTGAATGAAACGTAAGAGAGCCCCATTCGCAGCCCAAGACAGGGTTGTGTAGTAAACAATTTCTCTTTTATAAGCATTTGTTCTCCAGAGTTGTATCACGAAGAATCTCTTACGAAAAACCAGATGTGTCCAAATATTCGCTGCTTATGTTCCACTGGAGGGAAAGAAATCAACCATCTGCATTCCTCTTCCAGCAACTGCAATCTCATAATGATTTCTGTATTCAAATGCTAATAATCAGATATAGAACTACATCAACAAACTTATCATGTCGTTGTTTGCGTAAAATTTAGTATAAAATAATTTCCATCACCTGCCACAGACTTTAACATCCAATGCTTCTGGCTCTGGCACGCTGATTATTAAATGAGCATACTCTGTAAGTCTGTCATGGCCAAGGTTCCAACACCTGACACGCTGATCAAGACCGACAGAAAAAACCCAAATCCCATCCGTCCATATACCTTTCATTAAGAAAAAAATAAAATAAGAACAATATTGTAAAATCATCTCAAGATGAGCTGTGGTAAAAGAACTAGTAAAAATACCTTTGACTGCAGAGCTATGAGCTGAGGTGATCTTATCAAGATATAGAAACTGCATCTGATGATTTTTTATCAGACAACGGTGATTGTAATGGATTTTTGTGGTCATTTTCTGAGTGTTCTCTGTCGTAGGATTTATTTCCAGATCACATCTAATACAATTAATTGCTTGATCATCACCACCACTTACTACAAAGAATGAAAACTGAGAGTCAGGCTGCCTAAGGTCCTTCACATCTGAGACATGAAGGCAGTTGACTCCAGACTGGTGGACGGTAATTAATACATGCACTGCTTTCAATATAGTTGTTTCAGGTGATGAATCATCTTTTTGTCTTCTTAAAACAAGTAAATCATGATGGCCTTGGAAACAAATACTAGCATTACTTTTTTCAGATGTTCCATTCACATGATTCTCCATTTCACTGCCAGATCCTGTGCTACCCACAGATACTAAATCAGTGTTCTTATTTTCGTTAAAAACACAATCCTTTTGCAGTCTCCCTTCACCTGGTTTCTTCTTTGCACAGGGACCGTCTATGGATCGCCACCATCGGCCCCCTTGGCTTCCCCTACCAGTGCGTGGGCGTTTCTGGAAATCCATATAGTTTTCCATTTGAAGGCCATATATTCGTTGCATGAAATTTTCAACGCATTCAGTCAGATCCCAAAAGGCAATATTTCCATCGGTGGATCCAGTAATTACCAAGTAAAGATTTCCAATATGCACGTTTCCTAGAAAGTGATGTATAAAAGAGCAATTTAAAACATCACAAAAATTTCAGAAATAAGAAAACATGGATAAGTCTGATGTACTAGATTTCCAACTTGAATAGAAAAAATCAAATTAATTGTGAATAGAGGGATGGAAAATGAAGCATTATATTCATATAAAACTTTGATATATTTGGAAGTATTATGAGCAATGCAAAGTAAAACTAGCATGAACAAACCCAATACTTCCGTGTCTGGAGTATCAGATGACAGTCAACTGTAAATTAACCTGTAGATGGCAGAAGCTTAGGAATGACAACATGCTGCAAAGCTAGCACTGGTGATGACAAGGGAGCCAATGAGGCAACATCAAACCTGCCATGTAGATTGAGAGATAATAATCAAGAAAAAAGGATCACAATCACAATAAATTACCCTGTAACCAGTAGAGGCCCTAGGAGTGATCACAGTTCAGTAAATTGGTGAAACAAGATCGAAGGGGTCTGAGGCAAACAACAAACTAAACCTAAATTAATGGTTTGGAGCGCGAAATGGGATCTGAGCTTTTCCTTTAGGAAATATGAATAAAGACAAAGGAGGTGACTGGTGAGTGGAGAATGCTTGGATAATAAAAAGCTCCACAGATTTGATGGGCAATTTTATAATTTCAGTTTTATGGTCAATAAGTCGAATTAACTGTACTATTCAAGTAAATTACTGAAGTGAACCAATTGACTCTGTTCAGATTTTATTAGAAAAACTATCTAACCAAAATTGTGACTATGTGAGGAAGTTGATCAACACATACCAAAGCCGAAAAGGCAACACAAGAGCCCTTAGAATAACCGTAGCATCTGAACAAGCAACAATAACAAAACAAGTAGAAATCCTGCAGAAGAACGCTTTCAATGTTAAGTTGTGATAATTCACTGAATGAAGTAATCGAGAGAGAAAATGACAGGAACCAAGAGGTCTTATAAGTTAATTAACAAACCTAGAGCCGGCATCTTTAACAAGAAAAGAAGTAACATCAAGGTATCTCCAATCATTTTCAGTATTATCTTCAAGGTAGAAGTTTGATCCCATATTCCTGCTTTTAGAAGAATGCGATCCAATGGTAGCTACTGACGAGTTTGTGCTAAGATCTACAGATCTATCAAGAACTTCCTTTGTGTTTGGTCTATTCACATAATTAGTATTCTTGGATGGCATATCAGTGGTGAGCCACTGGAAGGACAATGAGGACACAGCTGTTGAAGATGAACGAGTGATGTTGTTTTCATTCCCATTATCTATCTCAGAGCACTGAGCATCCAACCTTCCATTGCTCATCCTAATCATTTGTCTCCATGCAGTTACAACCCTTTTTGCACCAACAGATATTATAATATTAGGGTTCTCTTTATCCTCTAATGTCCCCTTTTGTTCATGTGTTCCATTAGGTATGCCAATAGAGTCTGGCGTGAATGTATATATCTTTGAGACAGAGCATATGGACCGTACGGCTGATCCACCGACATGTTCACCAAGAAGTTTGGAAGACGACCAATTCTCTATACCTGGTTCATACCTGTAATATTTTTACATCATTAATTTGTAAAAAGGCTTGTACGTAGACTTCAAACGACAGTATCCAGTTTTAAGTTGGATAATTTTTGCTTAACTGGGAAAAAATGTCATACCTAGTCAATCGCACTGTTCCATCTTCACATCCTGTAGCAATCCAACTAGATCCAGAATTCAATCCCTTGTTCTCATCTGAGTTACATAGTGAATTTCCATAGATAAAGCACAAGGAGTGTATCTCCCTCCCATGAAACTGGAAATGGAGATTCCGAGGATATATCTGCCTATCATTTTCTGGCACCCATTGTCTATGAATATATATGGCATCGTTCTGTAAGAATGAATAAAGAGATTAGAAATATGTAATATTATTGTTTGCTGACGTCCCACCTTAATCTCGTTGTGCATAGCAAGAAAGTAGCATAATATTTTAAAAGGACACTTGGGCTAGCTTAAATTGGCCATACCCCAATCCCATAACATCAATGGGTCTCTAGAAAATGGAGATTTTAACTGCAGCTCAATAATTGTACTAAATAGTTCTTGTTTGGTAGAAAAAGTGGAAAACATGCATTTCAATGTAAATAATTTATTTAATAGTGGTGAATAGAGAATCACTGGAATGATGTTTTTTTTTCCTTTTTTTTTTGGGATAGTTTAACTTATTATCTCATTAACCAAGTAATTTATTGCTGAACGTGAATTATAATTAAAAACTAAATACTTTACCATAAGGTCTAGAAAGTAATGAAAATGTAGTTCACTTGAGTAATAAGTCTCCACTAGCTCTTTGGTCACTTTGTTAAGAATATTAGCAATAGTTCTCTCTCTGTGGCAAATTAAAGTTGTAATTAATAATGGAAGACAGCGGCAGGCTGAGTTTTCATGGTTCTCCACCATTTCCACCGTGGTGCCAGGTGGAGGTGGCAGCAAGAAAGCCATGGGGATTTAGTGATCCGGGGATGAAGAGGCGGAAGAGGATAGCAAGGTATAAAGTGTACACCGTTGAAGGTAGGGTCAAGGCTTCTATCACAAATGGCATCCGTTGGATCGAGAATAAATGCTCACAAATCATCCATGGCTACTAATACATACAAGATGTCTAAGTAGATTTTTTTCTCATTTTCTAAATCCATTTTTCTTTTTTGGTTAAGGTTTTTGCATGGGTAATATACAAAACCCATTCCTTATCCCATCTAAGGAAAATATTTCAAATAACACTTGATCTATTCGACAGAAAAATAATTGAATTAGCTATCACAGCTAAATAAAACCCTGAGGGGAGGTATAGAGGACAGAAGAGATCTAAAATTAAAATAGAACGAATGAAACTTGAGAACATACCTTAACGAAAGAAAAGCAGCTCATCGCCTCTGGCGAGTCACCAAGATAATATGAATGAGGACGACGCCAACCACCACATGTAATTTGTATCACCTTAAGCAAACATTCAGACATGCATTATAAGTTCAACTAAGCATTCAACATTTGTGAATACATATTGGTGCAGAGTGGTAGTAAGGAAGCTAACCTCCCAACATTGTGTGGAGTATATAGCACTAAGTCGACATAAAAGACTGTTAGGTTAGTCAAGTAACTCAAAGAAAGTTCTAGTTGTATAACTACCACGGTATTTCTGTTATGTGTACTCCTTTACAAAAGAAAAGGTTTTCTTTCTTACTCCAGTCTCCACTTAAAAACAAACATCCTTCAACAAGGGCTGCTTAGTTCATCAGTCCAACTCAGCGTTGGGCAAATTGGCATGATGATATTCAAGCATACACAGGCTTTATCACTCCCAATCATGTAAACTAATGCGAAAGACTTAAACTTTCTTTGATTCTTCACTTCTATGCGATCTTACATATTCAATGAACAAAAATGAATATCGGCTTTATATTTTAAAACTAAGGAGAAATACATTTGGGAGTGATCGTCATTTTAATGGAAGGTAGAAATAGAAATCTGTAGAAGAAAATAGGCAAGGGATATTAAGACATCGACAGTCACGAGTTCAACGTTATCACAACGATGCAGGAATGCAGTTGTCATTTTGTACATGCTACATCATCATAACAATGGAGTGCAAATGTCATGTCGTAGAGCATTATCTTACTGAACCACTCGAATCCCAGCTAAAGGGAAACTACACGTTTCTAATCAAATCCTACTCTTCCGGCAATAACATATGATTTCATTTCATCACTCAATGTGGCAGGTTAAAAAATAAAAAATAAATCCCCATCCTATGGACAGTTACTATAGCATTCATCAGTGTGTTCACGCATCCCTATAATTTTACGGCAACAATAATTTCCAATTAGTGCAAACAGGATAGAGGAAAGTCAAAAATTCCAAGTGAAACATCACTTACAATGGGTAATATGGGATACAAATTCTTATTTTTAAAACGGCCAATTTTGATGGAGCCCCCGGTTGGAATAATCAATTTCAGATCTTCCGAAATCATGTTCGATGGAAAAAACGCTGGGCATTGGGTGAGAAACATAGATGCGTGATGACAAGATAAAACATTTGAACAATGATGAGATTAACCTTGTTTTTGCTAGTTATGTTTATTCTTCCTCCATCAAAATACGGAGGGGACTTTTTCCATTTGTGTTCGTGCGTGTTGTGCTATCTATGCAAGAGATATAGAAAGAATAGAAAGAGCACCTTTGTCTCTGAAGTTAGATTCCATATAATGAAGTTTTCTGATGCAAAACCAACTGCATAGTTGCCAACATCAGAATGTTCAGCAGTGGAGAAGACAGATCGAATTGCACTTAATTCTTTCACTTGTTTCATCCCTACAAATTCCAAATTAAGCTGATCTCTGTCATGCTGCAAGTAGCATATGCATCCATCTGTTCCAGTCTGCCAGGGAGAAATATATTAATAAACTACTTTACTAAATCCCTGATGACGGCAAGGAAAAATTGCATAATCCTGTAACCTCTCACACAAAAACAAAACCTCTGTTATATGGCAATTCACAACAGTTATTTATTTTTGTGAGCACAATTTGAGAAGGAAATGGATATTGTAATTCTAGATCTTTAATCAGCACTTTCAGAATCAGATCCTACCGAGCGTATTTCATCTTGATCGGAACAAAGACCAGCAATAGAAACACTGCACACACTTGATACTCCATGAGCACCTTTGAAATAATTCAGTGGAGGAAATGCTTCCACTTCTGCAGCAACAGAAGTACCGCATAAAAGGTCTTTTGGTAAAGGAAACAGTAACAGATTACCACGAATATCCCCACACACTAGCAACTGCAGGAAAAACAACACAAAACATACTCAACAAAATTACCTGCATCTTCACAGGCTTATCATGAACTTCATTACGACCAATTTTCATAAGACAGCGTCAATAATTTTTAAGTATTCTTGTGGAGACTAGAATCAACATACTCTTCAAATCTTCATATATGTGGCAATCAAGATTGAGATCTAGTACATATTCTTATGACATGGCATCATTCCAAATATGAAGATAAGAAAAGTCACCTCTTTATTAAATGAAGCATCCACACACATTATCCGCATCCCAAAGCATGAAGCATATTCTGCAATCAAGAAAGAGTCATAATCTCCCCTACCAATCAGAGAAGCAGAAGGCAAGTTGTGGGATAGCTTCCATAGCTTTAATCTACCACCAGGATCGGCAGTGAAGATGAACCTACATACAGAAATTAAAGAATAATGTAATTCACCGATGTCAATATAGTTAGTGTAACGAAGAATTTGCAGTACTTGTATTCTGATAGTAGAGCAATGAGATGCTTAACTGAAAACAATAAAATTTAATAAAAAGCTTTATCGGATCTGTTAATGAGGGAGACACGCCTAAACACAAACAATGTAACTACAGAATTAACTATCGGAATTCGGAAGGAGAATAGCAAAAGTCTTTGTCTTCTATTGATTTATGTAGTAGTAGTATTTTTCATTGAGCACCCTAGGGTATCTACCAATCTGCTAGTTGGCCACCAGCTAATGAATGAAAATCCATATTGAAGGCTGAACACTACGAAGAGATATTCATATACCAGTCATGAGTTTGCGCCCATTTTCAATAACCAATCATCAGCCGATCAAGTTGTGTTTATACTTGTAATCCAATCCTAAATCCTTTATTTGTGAAATTTGATGATGTAATCAAATCCTTAACTTATATTTTTCCTGTGACAAAGTTATCAATACCTATTGTCTAGTGACTTGCACCAATAAGTACCCAAGAGATGCCTCTCCTTTTCAGCTGACCAAGTAAGAGTATACTCAATTTTTGGTGTCGATCCACTTCCAACAATTTGGATGACCGTCAAGCTCCCTTTGCCATCTCCAACCGCAACACAATCTTCAAATCTGCCAAAACCGTTGGAGCATTTTGATAGTAAGTCCATACAAATGATTGGTGCTGCTGTGCTGATTCGGGCAAGTTTAGTCCACTTAACAACCCCATTTTTAAATAGACCAGCGTGGTACAGGTAACCGTTGTTGGTCGCAACATAAAGGGAATCTTCACGTGAGAAGTGCAAACAGCGCACATATTCACTTTTGCTGCAAGAATGCATAAGAGGTGAGAAGCTCGATGCAAGAAAGCTAGCAAAAATAGCAATAGCACTGAAAATAACGAAAAACTTGAGAAAATAATTTCAGAACCACAACAACATGTTGCAAAGAAAGTCAACACTTTTGAAGTTGTAAATCACTCAAACTGGAATCACGAGACTTACATTCTCGTCAAAACATAAATTGTACTAACAGTTGAAGTGAATTTTGTTAAACCGATGCTGTCACAGAAACACACCATGTAGAGGTTTCTTTACTTGTATTGTTACTCTACTAAGGAACATCATGAGCAAACTAGCCTCATGAAAGCAATTCAGTTGCAACTATAACAAAAATAAAGAAATCCAAACACAAAACTGAAAGCACATTATATAAGATAGTTACATACTAAAATGTGTTGTCAGTGTATTTAAGGCACATTACATAAATGTTGATTATCAGTTAATCATAATCAACATAATATAGAAATAATACTTAGAATTATCATTCCAGTTCTTCAAAAAACTATACTTGAGAACTTAAATGCATGAAGATTATCAATTCACATTGTTCATGCAAATATACCTATCCATGAGCCCACCGTGTCCTGGAGAATTGGGTAGAGAAAGAGCAAAGACTTCCTTTCTGTTGCCTAAATCCCCCGATGCCACATTTCTTTCTATTCCTTTGGACGATGTAAGAAACTGGTGAACTTTTATTGCAGAATCAAAACCAGCGGTGACAATAAGTGAAGAGCTGGGATCATATAAGCAGCGCCATACTCCCCTCCCACTGCAGAAAATGTGGAAGATAACTATCACATATGGCATTCAACTATGAAGTAATAACTGAACTTTACCCAGAAACCACTTTCACCACATCATGAGCATAAAAAGGAAATTTGAAGAAAGGAAGCCATATTACATACTAAAATATCCCAGAGCAAAATAATTATGATATGGCATCAAGTTTCAAATCAAAATGCTTTACAAACTGAATTAGTGGACGAGATATTGACAAATGAATAACAAGTACAAACAATCACGAATAAGAATCCTTAACGGCCAAGTGTTGGTGAGTTTTTTGCAACTTACATATGCTCCTTGATCTCTTTAAGTTCTCTGCCATCATGATCCCACACACGGCATGTACAGTCCTCGCCAGCAGTGATGATTAACTGAGCAGTTTGTTAAGCCACAAAAATAAGTAAATAACTGCCAATTCCTAGTGTTTCATATGCAATATGAAAACAATTATCACATAAACTGTACATAAAAATACACAGGTCTTGCAGAAAACCAGAAATGACACAATCAAATTTAACAGATGATTGGAAATAAAGAACACAATCTCAGGGGATGAGTAATCAATTTCTATTTCCAGAAGCTGCAACACAAAGCAATCTCGTATAGAATTGCTGCTATCCTCGAGCAAGTAAAGACTTGCTTATCTATAGTACGTTAACATGATTCAAGCATCAAAACACTTCTAAACTCATACATTGTTTATATTCAGCCACTAAAATTACGCCAGTGCCACAACTTTCACTTTTCATTCAATTAAATAAAGAACTTTCCAGATGAGTTCAAAATTAAATTGGGTAAGCTTGAGCACTACTAAAGACCAATGCTTGCAGGCGGAACATTTGCTTGAGTCATCTTAATACACACCTCGTCGCATGGATTTTATACCTCTGAGGATGATTCCAATTTTAAGATATACAATACGGAACCGAACTTAGAAAATATAATCACAAATTCATACGTGATCATCCTAAACCATGAAGAAACATTCTTGCTACTGAATCCCGACTGATAAGAAAAAATTATAATGGGAGAGTACAAGCAGAGTCATTGACTCTGTTTTTCAGATATGGTAACTAGCTCAGCCATGAAGGAAATGATTTTACCATTGTCTTTAGTGGTTTCAATGACAACTTCTGAATGTTTTTCTTTTAGAACTTACTTTTCTATAGGCACCCCCTTAACCTTGCGTTAAAGGGTGCCGGTGACAGAAGCAAGAAGTTCAAGGGGTGCTGTAGCAAATAGCCTTATTTTATACTACTGGAGCAGGTCTAACAAATTGCTTCACCTTTCCCGATAATAAGAAGAAAAAATTCAGTGCACTCGGGATCGATAACTAGAACTATGAGAAAACAATTTAAAGTACTTCATTTTCAAAAGGGACAAAAACTCTAAGAGAAGAAAGAACATGAGGCTAAGTTAAAGAGCAAGAGCTCGCTCCAACACTGTATACCTAATGTACACACAAATGCAAATAACCTTAAATCAAGCTTACAGAGTCAGATATACAGCAGTCCCAAATCCTGGCATTGTGCCCAAAGAGAACGGGTCCTGTCAAGTGATTAACCATATCCGGCAAAGTCGTGGTGGAACCTTCTTTTTCGGATTGAACTTCCCAAATTCGAGCACTGCACTAGTCAAGAAATAAAGGACCATATAAAATCATGAAACAAGCATGCTTTGATGTTTTTTAAGCTAACAGTATGCAGCTAAGAATATCAACTACCTACGGTCATCAGAAACAGAGACAAGTTTCAACCCACTAGAGAACCAGGCAATGCTGAAGATTGAACCTTCATGTCCTATAAGCCTACTTATATGAACATCCTTGTACTTTGGACTAGGAAGCATGACATCATCATTAATCGTCTGTTGTACATGGTCTTCCACATGAACTCCAGGAATTGCAGCATGATCCTGATGAGCCACTTTCCAAACAACAATCTGCGGAAACAAATAGGTTCACAGCTTCAATTAAGTTTCAAGTAAGGTTTGTGACGAAACAATCTTCTTTACTGATGTAATAAAGCGCTAGAGGGTGTTACACTACGAGAAATACTCCTTCTGGAATTTCAAGAACAAACCAAAAAATAAAATTGAAGTGCTATTTTTTTTTTGCAAAGACCTAAATTTAAAAAGATCAGACAGAATACGGATATCAATGTCATACAATCTGGACACGCCGAGACATTTTCTTTGGTAGCATTACGCCACAACACATCGGGCACACAAAAAGGAATCAACAAAAATATTGTACATACACAAGAATATCATCTTATTACATTCTGCTCCATAAGATCAATCCCGTTTCTAAGTTGGAGATTCATGATACCTTTTTTGCAAAGAATTTCCTACCTCATTGTCTCTTTATACAAATGAATGTAAACTTATCCGAGTGAATGAGAGGGGGGGGGGGGGGGGGTTCAAGCTGTACAGAGGAAAATGATCAATAGGGTGTATCAATACCTCATTAAAGATTGTACCAGATGCGATACGAAGAGATTCAACTTCATTTCCGAACATCCGCATTGAATACAAGAGGCACCTTACTGTGAAATGCATGGTAAAAGAAAATAGCAGGTTATAGCTCCAATCTAACTATATTCAATGTTGTATGAATAAATTAATCAACTCAAAAACAATCGAATTGGGTTAAGCAATCAAAATAACTGAAACCTGTACAGTGATAAAATATGCATAGGATTGAAAATCATGTGTTTAGGTCTTGCTCTACTTTGCCTCTTCACACCAGTTTGCAACGAGCAAAAACAGATGTTGAATGTTTGCATTATTGAATTATCTTGTACAGCAGTGTATGAAAATGATGCCCAAAAGCAAAAGGAATGATGAATGACCAACAAAGCCAACCTGAGCATTTAACTTCAGAGAACATAGTATATTTCCCGATATCCCAGAAGTACACAATATTGTCGCTGCATCCGACTGCAAGATAGCAGGAATCCTCCCATGAAGTATCACCTTCCTACTTCAATAAAAAAATTACTAACGTAGGAAGCAGAACAAAAAAATATCTGAAATAATTATTAATAAAACATTAGTGAACACCTTTAGGAAACAAATATCTAAAACCCAGTGACCAAATTTTGGCAGAGAGTGAATAAGAGTAAGTTCCATGTAAAGAAGAGATTCAACGTGCAAGGTGAACAGTTTCACTCTCCTTTCCCCATAGACAGCAATCCGGAAAGAAAGAGTAGAGCCCAACACCTGTTTGTTAAAAGGCTCCAATGTGATACCATGAACACGAATCCCATCAAATACTTGAAACGACCTTATATTTTTTCCACTATCCAAATCATACACTAGAATCTGCGAACCAGTTCCTGTTGAAGGAAAATTAAAAGATAATACTGTATATATATATATATAAAAAAAATGTGTTTATATGTATATAAGCGTGAGGTAGAGGAGCGAACCAGCAAGGAGGAGAGGAATAGAGGAGAGGTGAGGGGGGAGGTGGAGGAAACAGAGAGCTGAGATTTCTCCCAGGTACTGCCTGCGGCGGAGCTCCCATGACGCACTCATGGTTGCTGAGATTTGACGTATGGAGGTTCTATGGGGTTTAGAAATCACAAAGGTTTACGGCGGCAAACGTCAATCTAACTGTTAAATTGGAATATATAAAGAAATTAAATCTTAATATTTAGAACATTTTAAAATCTTATGGCATTGTAGTATATGAAAGTGGCTTGTGATATTGTTTGTTTGAATTTTATGCGAAAGTGGTGTCAGTTTGTGTAATATTGTTTGTTTGAATTTTATGAGATTGGTTTGAGAAATATATTGAGAGTAATTTTTTTTGGAAGAGTTTAACATTTTTATGATTTTATGCTAAATCATGTTTTTATGAGTTTAACATTTTTATGATTTTATGCTAAATCATGTTTGTTTTGTAACATAAGTTATGTAAGAGATAAACTATTTTATGTCAATTTTAAGTAGAGTTTGTGCAGGTTGGTATCCTAGATGAGAAAATTGAATGAGGATAAATTTATTTCAAAAAGTGAAAATAATGTCTTGTCTTTTCCATATACAATTTTTTTGAGGAAATGTCAAACAAACAGGCCCAATGTTTCTTGCTCTTGTAAAAGTTGTAATCGCTCCTACTTTGTAAATTAGTTACCTTTTTTGAGAAATAATTATTTTCTTTTCATATATTGTGATTGATATATTATGTTTATCAATAAAAATAATTATGAGATACTATGAAAAATAAGCAAACAATCCTATTAGAGAAGTCAATGATTTTGGTCGATGAATCTTACCACACTTGTAAAAATCAAACTAAACTTACCTGCAATGGCTCCTAAAGGATTTTCCGTCTTTCCCTCGTTCCTATCATCTTTCTCTGTTTATAAAATATGATTATATTATATTGATTTTTCTTCACGAGCTACAATCAAAGCGTGAATATAGGAATGTAAAGAATACATTCATTGAAAAAAAACACAAAATAATCCAAAAATTCAGAGTAAATAACCTAGAAGGATTTAATTTAAACCTCTCATTCAATAAATCAGAAGAAAAGTTTAGGTTACTACTCGTACTTTTGAATGAGAAAAGGGATAAAGTGAGGAACCTGTGAAATTTTTGGAGGGGGTGAAGTGTAATTAAATCTAGAAAAGCACAACTAAATAGGTAAAGGTAAAAATGCGGTGAACGTGGATCGAACACGTGACCTTCAGATCTTCAGTCTGACGCTCTCCCAACTGAGCTATCCCCGCTTGTTAATGCTCTAATGTATATTAGTTTTTTATTTATAATAATAATAGGACTTTGCTTTTTCTTTCTTCTTGCTTAAGGGAAATTTCGTGCCTAAATTCACTGGAGTGCTCGATGAGTGACAAGCGTGTATGCGAGGACAAGTTTTATCCTCTTATACAATGTGTTTATATCCAACTCATATGGATAGAATTCATGATAGAAATAGTGTCCTGCAAGCCAGCTGTATGGCTAGCATTAATTGTAATTAATGAGGAACTATTCAATTTAGATTAATAAATGCACTTTTATTAAATGGTCAACTTTATCTTATGTAATATTTGTCTACGCATAAGGATAGAAGTCCTTAGATCACAGGGCTATGGGACAACCCGTGGACTGATCTCTAAGGCCGTGATCTAGAATATATTCAAGAGTCGTAGAATCCAATCGAGATAGGACATCGTTGGATTCGGTTAGACTCTCACTATTGTGTATACTCCGATGAACTGGAGGACGCTGGGGTCCACGAGCGTGACTGGGATAGTCGATACACATAAGTGGGTGGCTTGCTGGGATGGCAAGCGCACTGAATACCCCAATTAGGAAATAACTCACCATGGAAGCGGCAGTCGCATATCGGGGTTGAAGTTGTTCCAATTTACAATAGTATACGAGGAACGATCCCTAACAACTTGAGATGATAGGGTTTATCTGGTACGAGAACGTCTATACTTTGATATGAGTTCCGACTGACTGGGGATCACCAGAAAGTCTCTGTGGACTCATGTTGGGTATAGAGGAACTCGTATGCAGATTCATATCATCAACAAAGGATCCATTGACTCGACTTGATAGGTCGAGGAATTCTCCTATGGATTTCTGTGAGAAATTAATTCTGATGAAATCCTTGGCCAAGGTAACTGACGACTTTATGTAAGTAGCTCATAAAGAACAAGTCAGAGAGAATTTATTTCGAGATCAGAGAACATAAGGTCAAGACAAAAGATAAGGGAATCCGATGAAAGACCATACCCTTAAGTCTCGACTAGGAGATTGATCGATGGAGAGATTGTGTCGTATATGGAAATTGTAAATGATAAAAGGTTCACTGAATTAATTCACCAGTGATTGGGCTCCATGGGCTTGTGACTGGACATCGACCGTGGAGTGTGGGAGAATTCCCAAATTAGCAGGGGTGCTAATTTTGGAATGATTAATCGACAGAGTGTTCAATTAATTTAGAGCATTAATTGCTCAAGTAATTAAATAATATTTAATTACAACCCACGGCCAATTATGTGGTGAACCTACGGGGGCATACACAATACACATGAAGCGAAAGCGAGGAAAAAAGAACGAACCAGTCGACTGGGTCGACTGGGTCAAAATCGACTGGGTCGATTAAATGGGTGGGTCGACTGGGTCGACCCATGTGGAACGAAATTGGATCCAATTGGAATTGGATCAAGATTATAAATTAAATTGGAATTTAATTTATGAGTAAATTAATTAATTAGAATTTAATTAATTAATGGAATAATTAATTAATTGGACTTGGAGTTTAATTAATTAATTGGGAGATGATTTAATTAATTGGGCTATTTAATTGGAAGATTAAATAAAGCCCTGAAAGATTAATTAATATGGGCCATGAATTAATTAGGAGACTAGGTCTTCTAATTAAATAGGGCCATGGCCCATGTAGGAGAGAGAAGACCTAGTCCTAATAGGACTAGGATAAAAAGAAAACTATAAATAGCTTTCTTCTAGTTATTTTTCACACAACTCCTTAAGCAAAAATTGAGCAAAGCAAAAATCTCTCTCCCTCTCCCTACCTGGATCGGCCGAACCCTGCTTCCACTTTGGAAGAATTTTTCGTGTTCGATCTTTGTTCCAAAATCGTTCTTAAAGTCCTGAATTAATATAGCCTATGTTCTAGTCGATTAGGTTATATTATTTTCGTGATATTGTGGTGTATCAACTCATAGAGGCGCAACACGTGGGGCGCTATACAAAAAGCTTGGATCGATTTTCTGTGAGAGAATTCAGAGTTCATCTAGCCAACTTGGATTTGCAAGGAGACAGGTATAAACGAGAAAACTTATACTGTCATTGATTTATATTCATATATATACAACTAGAGAATATCCTGGCAAGATTCTTTAAGAGGCCCTAGAAATTTTTATATTCCGCTGTGCCTAGGGCTGTTTTTCTTACCGAATCCCAACAGTGGTATCAGAGCCAACTCTAGGCTTTGTATATATATGAATTTGCGAATTCTGTGTTTATTAAATCATATGTTTGATTTATGTGGCTAGTTCTTTAACTATGAATGTTTTAGGACTTTATTGTTAACTTAGAGTTAATGGGAAATTTTAGATTCGTATTTTTATCATGTTATTTTAATTTTGGATTGAGATTTAATTGGGACTGTTTTAATTAAATCATAAAAGTAATCAAAAACAAAAAAAAAAAAAATTTTAGATCCAACCCTGCGGTGGCACGCGGCGGTGCGCGGCAGCGCACCGCGGCTGGGCGACCACCGCAAGCCGCGGCATGCGGCAGCATGCGGACAGCATGCTGTCCGCGCACGCTGTGCACAGCAGCAGCCCACGGGCTGTTGTCTGCGCGTGGCTGTGCGCGGCAGCCTGCTGCCGCGCGCTGTCACGCGCCGCGGCTGCTGCCCGTGGCAGCTCACGCGCCCCTGCGGGATCGCGCGTGGGTTGTCCGCGTGGCAGCTCCTGATTAGCTTCGACTGGTCATGTTTGGGTTGGACTCTAATTCTGCCTATTTTGAAAATTCTGGAAATTTAGAATTTTGGGAAGATTAGGAAACTTGGAGTTTTGGGATAAGGTAGTTATCTTGTTAGAATTAAACACTACCTTAATTAAACTAATCTAAACAAAATAGGATTATCTTGAGAATCTTGGAGATTTGGGAATATTGGGAAACTTAGAGTTTTGGATAAGGTAAGAATCTTAGAGATTTAGATTACCTTAATTAACCAATCTTAATCAAGATAGGATTTGTAGATTACTTGAAGCTCAAGTAAGAGCTAATTAATCTTAGAGGTTAATTATTAATTCAAAATTAATTAACTTGGATAAATTTTATGAATTAAAATTAAAGGAGCCGGTAAATTTACATTTTTGCCCTTATGTGAATTTATGCATGTTCTTGAGTGAATATGTGGATTGGTCGATTTTGCCCTTAAGCCCTGTGTAGTTTTGGTTTATTTATTTTATGGGTTGTAATTAAATGGGCCTGATTGGTGCCCTTGCTTGCGCAAACAAATGTAATAGAATAGGACCATTTAAATTATGTAAGCTAGGCTTAGATTAGGCTTGGAGCCGAGAAGACCTCATGAAGACTTGGAGATCCACATGGAGGCCCATTTACCTTGGAGGACATGGAGGCCCAATTCATTACATGGAGGCCCAATCAAGCTGGATATTACAAGAAGGCCCATGATGTATGGGTTTAAAAATTGTAATAGTTAGGACATTTAATTTTCACCCTAGACTGACCAATTGATTCATCACGTGGCTCGTGATGGATCGCATAGGATGGGCAATCGACCAATCATATCTTGCTAGGTGATGAATGTTTACTTTTTCGCACATTATTCTTTGATGTATGAGATGCATGCTTAGGATAGAAAACGTAAACAAGATAAGAATAATCTGATGAGACCTCGCACACTTAGAAACCTCCAATTGAACTTAAAATTCAATTAGAATATTAAATCGAATAACGGGCGCATATGAATAGTGTCTATGGTCCGAGCCTATCCAATTACTAGGTCTTAGGCATGTTGTACGAATATATCTCGATGTCTCACGAGTCGTGGGTCGAGCTATAGGAAGATAATATGTCTATTGCCTCGATGCACGAGTTAAGTGCCAAGGGAGGGGATAGCGAAGTTTTAGGCGCTGTCTCACGAGTCGTGGGGCGTCTAGGATTGAACTATTTCTCTTCACGAGTATTGGACATGATTTAACGCTAGTAAATATGGATGTCTCACGAGTCGTGGGTCCATATCGAAAAACGAGGCTAAATGAACTTAAGGGTTAACTGCGATGGTTAACCGTTGACATAGTCGACCACCAAGTGGATCAAATAGTATGGCCAACGAGTCGTGGGTACTAGGAGATTGCATTTGGGCCTTAAGCCCGCTAGGATATTTTAAATTCCCGAAACTTATGTGGGGGCATAAGATTTTGATTAAAATAGTGGGAGTAATTTGCAAATGAAATCCATGTTTGTGAATTGTGCATTTTAAATTGATCTTTCGCGTATTTATTTCTTCTATCGTCGTTTTGTAGATATAATGTCTAAGAATCCCATTTCCATCATACTTGAACATAACAAATTGACTGGACCAAACTTCCATGACTGGGTCAGGAACCTTAAGATCATTCTCGCTTCTGAAAAGCGAGGTTTTGTCCTTGATGGGCCCCCTCCCGAACTTGCTAAGGATGCCGACGACACTGAGAAAGAAGCCGTTGATTTATGGCTTGACGATGACTTGCAGTCACGTTGTCTCATGTTGGCATCCATGTCGAATGAGCTTCAAAAGCAGCACGAGCATATGAAGTCTTCTTTTGAAATCTACACGCACCTGAATGGTCTATTTGGGGTGCAAAGTAGATATGAGCGGTATGAAACTGCTAAGGCTTTGCAACAAACGAGGATGGCTGAAGGTGCTGATGTTCGATCTCACTGCATCAAAATGATTGGGCTCATTGAAAAGCTTAGTCATCTTGACGTAAAGATGGACAAGACCTACTGCCAGGATATAATCCTCCAGTCATTGCCTAGATCATTCGAGCAATTCGTAGTGAACTACAACATGCACAAGATGAATGTTGAACTTCACGAGTTGGCTAATATGCTCGCCACTGCCGAGGCTTCCATGAAAAGAGAGAAGCCAGTGATGGTTGCTACCTCAACCCAATCCAAGTCCAAAAGGACAAAGAAAGGGAAGGGGAAGGGAAATGCTTCTTCAAGCAAAGGCAAAGCACCATCTGGGCCCGTAGGGAAGGGAAAGAAGCGTAAAGCTTCGTCTGGTGAACAGAAATGTTTCTACTGCAAGAAACCTGGACACTGGAAGAGGAACTGCAAAGAGTTCTTGGAGAGCTCGAAAGGTATATTCCTTGTTGAAGTTAATTTATCAATTAACTGTGCATCATGGGTGCTAGACACTGCTTGTGGTTCTCATCTTTGTAATGATTTACAGGTGATGGGAGCAACAAGGCCACTTAGGCCAGGGGATTGGATCCTGAGATTTGGCAATTGAGCTAGAGCTGCTGCCGAGGCCATAGGCGAAGTGGAGTTAGATTTAGGTGGTAATAAATTAGTCCTTAGGAACGTTCTTTATGTACCTGGTTTGGTGAAAAATATTATTTCAATTCCTGTTTTGGATAATGAAGGTTTTAATTTTACTATTAATAAAGGTTCTTTTTCATTATTCATGAATGATAATATGTTTTTCACTGGTACATTAAAAGATGGACTATATACCATTGAACCACCTAAGTTAATGATGCATGTACAACAAAACAAAAGGAAACAAGATAATGAAATATCTGCCCAATTGTGGCACGCTCGACTTGGACATATATCTAAGTCAAGGATTCAAAAGTTAGCATCTTCTGGCGCGATTGAAATCAATCGCATTGATGAAATGCCAACATGTGAACCATGTTTAAAGGGTAAAATGGCTAAGTTGCCGTTTAAAGGAAACCCTGAGCGAGCCAAGCAAACATTGGACTTAATACATACTGACGTATGTGGACCACTAAGAAAAAGCGCCCGTGGTGGCTATGACTACTTCATCACTTTCACTGACGACTTTAGTCGTTATGGATATGTGTTCTTGTTGAAACACAAGTCTGAAGCCTTTGAGCGATTCAAAGAATTCAAGATGGAAGTAGAGAATCAACTTGGTCAGCATGGAATACTATCGCAGTGGACTCCTCCTGCAACACCCCAGTTAAATGGAGTAGCAGAGAGAAGGAATCGAACATTGATGGACATGGTTCGATCCATGATGAGTGCCACTGACTTACCTCTTTCATTTTGGGGACATGCCCTCCTCACGGCAACGAAGATACTGAATATGGTACCTTCGAAATCCGTAGAAAAGACACCATACGAACTATGGTTTGGCAAGGCACCCTCATACGCATTCATGCGCATATGGGGATCTCCCGCTTACGTTAAAAAGCTAGTGGGAGATAAATTGGAAACTAAATCCACTTTGTGCAAATTCGTGGGGTATCCGGAAAACTCAATAGGATACGAGTTCTACGATCCTACAAGACAAACAACGTTTGTCTCGAGGAACGCTCACTTCTTGGAGAAGGATTTCTTGGTGGACAAGAAAGAAAATAACGTAGAACTAGATGAGGTCACTGAAGCTGAAAAGACCTTGGAGGTCGATCAAGCTGACCCGTCACCACAGGCAGTGGGAGAACAAGAGCATGAAAGTGCACCAGAAAGTACACCGATACTTCGTAGGTCAGAAAGACAACGTAGAGAACCCGAGAGGTACTACGGTCTGCTGCATGAGACTGGACAGTCTCTAACCGACCCAAGGACTTACGAAGAGGCTATGCTAGACATAGACTCGGGAAAGTGGCGCGAAGCCATGGAATCCGAATTGGACTCCATGCACTCAAACAAGGTCTGGGCCTTGGTAGATCCACCAGTGGGAGTGGCTCCCGTGGGTTGCAAGTGGATCTATAAGCGAAAGCTTGGAGTGAACGGAGAGGTGATCACCTACAAGGCGCGACTAGTGGCAAAAGGATACACTCAAAGACCAGGTATCGACTTTGAGGAGACCTTCTCGCCAGTCGCAATGCCCAAATCCATTCGGATCTTGCTGGCCATAGCTGCGTGGTATAACTACGAGATATGGCAGATGGATGTAAAGACTGCCTTTCTCAATGGAGACATTGATAAGGAGATCTACATGGAGCAACCAAAAGGATATGCATCCAAAGGAGATGAACACAAGGTGTGCAAACTCCAGAGGTCCATTTATGGACTGAAGCAAGCTTCCCGAAGTTGGAACATTCGTTTTGATGAGACAATCCAAACTTTTGGATTCATCAAGAACATGTTCGAACCTTGCGTGTACAAGAAGATCAGTGGGAGTACAGTTGAATTTTTGGTGCTTTACGTTGACGACATTCTTCTCATTGGAAACAATGTAAAAGCATTGTCTGAAACTAAAGCATGGTTGTCTACACAATTCTCAATGAAGGATATGGGAGAAGCATCCTTTGTACTAGGTATAAGGATCTACCGAGATAGATCAAAAGGACTGCTGGGCCTCTCCCAATCCCAGTACATAGATAAAATCTTGAAAAGATTTAGTATGGAAGAATCCAAGAGAGGATTGCTTCCAATAAGACATGGAATTGCACTCTCCAAGACTATGGCCCCAAAGACGCCAGAGGAGAGAAGCAATATGTCTCGAATACCGTATGCATCCGCGATAGGAAGCATAATGTATGGTATGCTATGTACAAGACCAGACGTAGCGTACGCTTTAAGCGTTACAAGTCGCTACCAGTCTGATCCAGGTGAGCAGCACTGGATAGCCGTAAAGGCAATTCTGAAGTACCTGAGAAGGACTAAGGAATTGTTCTTGGTATACGGTGGAGGAGAATTGAAATTGGAAGGCTATACAGACTCGAGCTTCCAATGTGATGTAGACGACTTCAAGTCGACATCAGGATACGTTTTCTGCCTCAATGGTGGTGCGGTTAGCTGGAAGAGCTCCAAGCAGGAAACAACCGCGGATTCAACCACTGAAGCAGAATACATTGCCGCGAGTGACGCAGCAAAGGAAGGTGTTTGGATGAGGAATTTCATCCAGGAATTGGATGTAATACCTAGCATTGCTGAGCCCATTACTATCTTCTGCGATAATAATGGGGCAATAGCGCAAGCAAAGGAGCCGAGATCTCATCAGAAATCCAAGCACGTACAGAGACGATACCATGTGATAAGAGATATCATTGGTAGAGGAGACATTAAGATGGAACGTGTCGACTCAGAAGATAATACGGCGGACCCGCTAACGAAGCCTCTGCCTCAAAAGGCATTTGAGAAACATCTGCATAAGATGGGACTCAAGAACATAAAAGACTGGCTTTAGGACAAGTGGGAGATTGATAGAAATAGTGTCCTGCAAGCCAGCTGTATGGCTAGCATTAATTGTAATTAATGAGGAACTATTCAATTTAGATTAATAAATGCACTTTTATTAAATGGTCAACTTTATCTTATGTAATATTTGTCTACGCATAAGGATAGAAGTCCTTAGATCACAGGGCTATGGGACAACCCGTGGACTGATCTCTAAGGCCGTGATCTAGAATATATTCAAGAGTCGTAGAATCCAATCGAGATAGGACATCGTTGGATTCGGTTAGACTCTCACTATTGTGTATACTCCGATGAACTGGAGGACGCTGGGGTCCACGAGCGTGACTGGGATAGTCGATACACATAAGTGGGTGGCTTGCTGGGATGGCAAACGCACTGAATACCCCAATTAGGAAATAACTCACCATGGAAGCGGCAGTCGCATATCGGGGTTGAAGTTGTTCCAATTTACAATAGTATACGAGGAACGATCCCTAACAACTTGAGATGATAGGGTTTATCTGGTACGAGAACGTCTATACTTTGATATGAGTTCCGACTGACTGGGGATCACCAGAAAGTCTCTGTGGACTCATGTTGGGTATAGAGGAACTCGTATGCAGATTCATATCATCAACAAAGGATCCATTGACTCGACTTGATAGGTCGAGGAATTCTCCTATGGATTTCTGTGAGAAATTAATTCTGATGAAATCCTTGGCCAAGGTAACTGACGACTTTATGTAAGTAGCTCATAAAGAACAAGTCAGAGAGAATTTATTTCGAGATCAGAGAACATAAGGTCAAGACAAAAGATAAGGGAATCCGATGAAAGACCATACCCTTAAGTCTCGACTAGGAGATTGATCGATGAAGAGATTGTGTCGTATATGGAAATTGTAAATGATAAAAGGTTCACTGAATTAATTCACCAGTGATTGGGCTCCATGGGCTTGTGACTGGACATCGACCGTGGAGTGTGGGAGAATTCCCAAATTAGCAGGGGTGCTAATTTTGGAATGATTAATCGACAGAGTGTTCAATTAATTTAGAGCATTAATTGCTCAAGTAATTAAATAATATTTAATTACAACCCACGGCCAATTATGTGGTGAACCTACGGGGGCATACACAATACACATGAAGCGAAAGCGAGGAAAAAAGAACGAACCAGTCGACTGGGTCGACTGGGTCAAAATCGACTGGGTCGATTAAATGGGTGGGTCGACTGGGTCGACCCATGTGGAACGAAATTGGATCCAATTGGAATTGGATCAAGATTATAAATTAAATTGGAATTTAATT
Source organism: Penstemon eatonii (assembly GCA_038501285.1). NCBI lineage: Eukaryota > Viridiplantae > Streptophyta > Magnoliopsida > Lamiales > Plantaginaceae > Penstemon > Penstemon eatonii. The sequence continues at coordinate 63,250,808 of CM076712.1, read as the reverse complement.
TATGAGTAAATTAATTAATTAGAATTTAATTAATTAATGGAATAATTAATTAATTGGACTTGGAGTTTAATTAATTAATTGGGAGATGATTTAATTAATTGGGCTATTTAATTGGAAGATTAAATAAAGCCCTGAAAGATTAATTAATATGGGCCATGAATTAATTAGGAGACTAGGTCTTCTAATTAAATAGGGCCATGGCCCATGTAGGAGAGAGAAGACCTAGTCCTAATAGGACTAGGATAAAAAGAAAACTATAAATAGCTTTCTTCTAGTTATTTTTCACACAACTCCTTAAGCAAAAATTGAGCAAAGCAAAAACCTCTCTCCCTCTCCCTACCTGGATCGGCCGAACCCTGCTTCCACTTTGGAAGAATTTTTCGTGTTCGATCTTTGTTCCAAAATCGTTCTTAAAGTCCTAAATTAATATAGCCTATGTTCTAGTCGATTAGGTTATATTATTTTCGTGATATTGTGGTGTATCAACTCGTAGAGGCGCAACACGTGGGGCGCTATACAAAAAGCTTGGATCGATTTTCTGTGAGAGAATTCAGAGTTCATCTAGCCAACTTGGATTTGCAAGGAGACAGGTATAAACGAGAAAACTTATACTGTCATTGATTTATATTCATATATATACAACTAGAGAATATCCTGGCAAGATTCTTTAAGAGGCCCTAGAAATTTTTATATTCCGCTGTGCCTAGGGCTGTTTTTCTTACCGAATCCCAACAATTCACTAGTGTCGAATGAATGTAACATTGGTTAAGTACAAAATCTGGATCATATGTTATCCTCTAACCTATACTTTGAATTAATTTTGGAAAAAGAAGTGCTTAAACTTGAATCATTTGAACAACAATTGAATATTCTGGTGTGTTATAAATCAAGATGGGAAAGGCCAAGACTCAACCCTTCAAAGATCAATTCTCTTTCGGTTCGTAGCTTTTCTCTTCAATTCTCTTTCATCTTTAATTAATCGCAATTTGTTTTATCAATAACAATAACTAATAGTAATAAATTACACACAAAGGAAAGACTGCAAGAATTACAAGAGATCATCGTCAACTATCCCGATTGCGTGCACGTAAGTCGGATCCTTTCCTCGTGTTTTTTTCCTTTTAATTTAAGCCAAGTTATTTTTTAAAGAATTTTCAAGATTGATATAATATTCTTCACAAAAAACTTATCATTTAGAGACTATTTAAATATGTAACATTAAATAAAAATGCAAAATTACTTACATAATTATTTGGTTCAAATATGATTTTAGTAGAAGAAATAAGTTCGACCTAAAATGTATAAGAAATACGAAACTCTAAAAGATTCCTTAAGTGGTAATTTAACATCATTATTTTGAGTCTTATCAAATTATTTTTTCTAAGAATTATATGCTCTTTCACGAATTCTCGATTCCACATCCATTTTTGAAGCACTTTCTCTAATAACATTCATCACAAAATTAAATTTATTTTCTCCATATTATTCTAGAATGATACAAAACATTTCTAATTGACCCACAACATAACCAATATGCATGTTATGTAATTGACATTAAACTTTTTTGGAGTTTTTTTTAATATTATTATTATTATTAAATGAAATCCACAACAAAATTGGCTAATGTTGATAAAATAATATAATGGGCTAAGGTGGTCTGTGGAATTTGGGTCTGAGCTCCCTTAGACTCATGCTATTTTTTAATTATTTAATTCATATATATAGAATTGTGGGCCGAGTTGAGGGCCCTAGACAGATGCATTGTTTGTCAAAGGCTAAAGTCGGGCTTGTATTTTAAATAATTTATAAAATATTAACCTTATATGTTTGCTAAAAAATATTGTGCAATTATATTCTTTAACTATCGCCTACACAAGACATATATATAAGCGTGCAATTAGCTTTTCTTAAACTAGATATATATTTAATGATAAAATCTTGATAATATCAAAATATATTTGCAGCATATTCTAAAAACAAAATATAAGAACCGTATAAACAAATACATCTTATACACAACTTTTTATATAAAATACGTCGCTTGCCTGCTCAGAAAAAGGTACAGGCAGAGCGGCAGAGGAGGGAATGGGATGTGGATGTTTGGGGCTGGGCACTGAGGGATGTGATGGCGCCGTATGTGGCCGCGATGGATCTGAAGAGTGAAGAGGGAATTGAAGGCGAAGCAGATTGAGATGGGAATCCTCTGAAGAGTGAAGAGAGAATTGAAGGCGAAGCAGGTTGAGGTGGGGACTTGAGGGATACGCTCAAAATGGCGGCGTTGGTAGAACGAAGCAGTGGGATGTCATAGCCCCGAGTGAGCTGTACTACTAGTTAGTCACCAAATGACAACTATTTAGTTACTTTGATTTTTCAATGAACTAATGTACCTTGATTAGAATTAGAGCCATTTACTCAAATGCCAAATATGAAAATAGAAACTACTCAAATGCCAAATACCAATTCATAAAAAAAAAAAAAAAGGAAAAATGTTAATAAATCATTAACCCATATAACTTATTACACTTTACCCCCCTCAATTTTCTTTATTAAACAAACACCCCACCCAACCCTAAACAAAAACAAAAAAACACACTCTCTCCCTCACAAACAAGATCGCGCAGCAGAAGCAGGAGTAAAAAAAAATTCCTCTTTCAATTTTTTCTCAAATTGAAGCAAATCGGAATGGCAGATCAAATGATTATCAATGATGGTGATAGAAACCTGCGAGAATGGCCATTTAAGGTAAGAATTTCGTGTTTTTTTCGAAATTAATTCCGGATCTGATGAACTGCTTTCGGGGCGTGTGGACTCCCCCCACACGCCACACGCCACAACTCTACGCAATGTTTGTGTGCCACACGCCAACACATCACACGCCACACGCCAGAAAGAAATAAATTTTGACTATTTTTGTTGTTTTTGTAGGGATACGTTTCATTACCGACCTCAACCCTACGGGATCGTGTGGTTTTAAAAGGAGAAGTAACACAGCGTTGTGCATGGGGCGAGATTCCCGATATTATAAAATTGCTCAGACCCGAGCATTGGGAGATTATAAATTTGTACCCCCAGATTGGGAGTTTTCTATATCTAACCGGGAACGGCAAATTCAAGGCGTCGGTGTTGCGCTCAGTGATGCTCCGAGTATGCAAACACAGGGAAAGAATAAGTAAATACGAATACTGGTTTTGGGTAAAAGGAAAGCTAGTTAGGTTCGGCATCGAATTGTAATTGTAATTAAAATTCGGGGGTAAAATTATGGATTGAATTGTAATATTTAATTCGGTTATGGACCATTTGTGCAAATTATAGATTGTATTGTAGTTATAATTTTTTTATAAATTTTGGGGGTAAAATTATATTTTTTGAAAAATTAGGGACCAAACTACAAATTCATATTAAATGCAAGTTCTAGTGAGTGAACATTTTTATTTTGTGCAAATTATGGATTGAATTGTAATTATAAAATTTGGGGGTAAAATTATAATTTTTGAAAAATTAGGGACCAAATTGCAAATATGTGTTAAACACGCCCACAAATGTTCGATATGAATTTTCAATATACGCATTTTCAGGGTGATCATTTGGGTAGGAGTTCACCTACGCATTCTCAGGGTAATAATGCCGAAAAACCAAGGCAAGAAAGAAGAGAACAGAGGATAAGAAATCATAGTAGGCTTTTAAAAAGTCCTTTTACCGCTAATGTTATGAAAACAAAATCCACTAAGTAATTAATTTTTTTTTGTAATATTTAATTCGGTTAGGTACCATTTGTGCAAATTATGGATTGAATTGTAATTATAAATTTTTTATAAATTTTGGGGGTAAAGTTGTAATTTTTGAAACGTGAGGGACCAAATTACAAATATGTGTTAAATGCAAGTTCTATTGAGTGAACATTTTTATTTTGTGCAAAGTTATGATTTACGGAGGATATAATGTTCCTGTAAGTGTTACTTCTCCATTTGGGTGATAAATTGACAAAATATTAGAAAATTTACCAATATGTACGAAGTTATGATTTACGGAGGATATAATGTTCCTGTAAGTGTTACTTCTCCATTTGGGTGATAAATTGACAAAATATTAGAAAATTTACCAATATGTACGAAGTTATGATTTACGGAGGATATAATGTTCCTGTAAGTGTTACTTCTCCATTTGGGTGATAAATTGACCAAATATTAGAAAATTGACCAATATGTACGAAGTTATGATTTACGGAGGATATAATGTTCCTCTAAGTGTTACTTCTCCATTTGGGTGATAAATTGACAAAATATTAGAAAATTTACCAATATGTATGAAGTTATGATTTACGGAGGATATAATGTCCCTGTAAGTGTTACTTCTCTATTTGGGTGATAAATTGACAAAATATTAGAAAATTTTATTGCAGTCACAGTTGTGTTCTCAAGCGATCAAGGTAAAATTTTTAAATTTTTGTTGCTTTTATCTTTCCTTCTCTGTTTGATGTAATTTTTCTTATGCTGCAGGCACACATGTTATATATCTTAGTAATTTTTCTTATGCTCCTCGTCTTTATAGAGGAAGAAAGACTTAGTTTTCTTGGTACAACTTACTCCAGTTTCATATGAACCGTAAACGTGTAATTTACAGATTACTGCACATGTTTTAAGCCTTTATTTTATTCAGTGAACGGTTTCATCTTTGCATGGGATTAGAGTTATATGTCTTCACCAAATCAAGTAGTTTGTTGCAGGATATAAGTTTTGATAGAGATTGGGATAGAGAATTGAATAAATGCAAAGAGAGGGCAAACGAAATAATGAAAGCTAAGAAAAAAAGTATAATATAGACAAAAATAGAAGACACTCTTGAGGTTCAATTCCTTATGTTAATAACAAAAGCCATACCTTTTGAGTTTTGATACATTGAAGAAAGGAAAGTAATTTTCTTAAAAAATTATGAAAATTTTAAAATTAATTGATGTAGACATTAATGCAAACTTAACCATTTATTATTAAACTGGCAACAATAAGTAAGGCTTTTCATTTTTTTTTTGTATGTATTGAAATTATAAAGATACAGCCGCTGAGGCCCCAAGATTAATTTCCTAATTATAAATATTTCTGTGATTAGGATATATTTTTATTAATTAATGTATTAATCTTCTAAATAAAATTATATACAGTATATGGGATTCACTCAATGTTAGTTCTTGCCACTGGGCCGTGCTTGATGCTGTGGCTATGTTGCAGTGCACATTATCAAATTAAGGTTTTGATACTAGTAGTTATAATACTTTTTTCAGAAGTTCTATTGTTCAATGTCACTATCAAATACTTATCGAATAATAGTATATCAACTAACGATATTTTAAATAATAAAATTTAAAACAAACAATCACTAATTCAACAATTTCTATGCAAAGATGAGGCACATGTAATTGTCGCATACAAAAACTTTAATACTTCATCAGTTATCCAAATAAAATAAAATAAAATACTAAATAAATAATTCATCATACGGTAATTCATATCTTAATTAAAGAATTGGGTAAACACCACATTTGGTCCCTCTTATCATTAACTTTTTATAGAGTGGTCCCTCTTATATTTTTTTTCTAGTTTAGTTCCTACTGTGTATTATTTGTTTCACTTTAGTCCTTTTCAGGTGTTCCAAGGCGGTTCCGGTAACATGTGATATGCTCATAAGGGCAATTTCGTCATTTCAAGTAAACTAACATGGATATTTTCGTCTTTCTAATCATTTGAAAAAAACTAAAGACTTAATCTCTTCCAAACTAGACTTTCATTCAAGTCCAACTTAATCGTCCATTTCGTTCCAAACTAAAGTTCTCCGAAAATCTTCTTCAAACACCAAAATTGCTCACCAATTACACAATATCTCAAATTGTCTCAAAAGCGAACGGACGAAAATGTCCTAAAAAATATTCATATGCATGTCACGTATTATCAGAACCACCTGATAAGGACTAAAGTGAAACACATAATTCATAGTAGGAACTAAAGTGAAATAAATAATTCATAGTAGGGACTAAAGTGAAAAAAAATATAAAAAGGACCACTCTGTAAAAAGTTAATGATAAGAGGGACCAAAAGTGATATTTACCCTAAACAATTTTTGTAACAAGAAAAGGAAAGAAAAAGTGGTTTACCTTAGACACGTGGATGAGGCGGAGGTACTTGGTGCATCAGGGAATGTGGGCGACACGTAGAAACAGTCCGAACCGGCTCTCTTCGGACTAACCGACAAACCCTGTTTGGTACCGCTCCGTGCTTTATGACATCATTCCTCCACTTATTTATCTAATATATATGTATATATATATTTGGCCCGACTGACACCTAACCTCTAATATATATCTAATATATATGTATATATATATTTGGCCCGCCGGTTCACCGATTCAACCCGGTACAATCTGATCTTTGAGTCAGACGGGTTAATAGGGTAAACCAGACCGGACCAACCTCCGCTTCGCGGTCGAACAGATCGGATCGACCGGTTCGGTCCGGTTTTGATAACATTGCATAAATATATATATATATATATAATTATATATATTCAAGGGGGGAAGAAGAAGAAACATAATTTGGAAGCTGAATATTCGGTGGAGGGTGGAAAAAATCTTCAAAAATCTTTATTTTCCATTTCCTCTGCCGAACTTAGGGTTTCTACATAATTTGATTGCTCATCGGTACGCCCAATTTCTCTGTTATATCCTGTTTTAATTCAACAATACATGGTGGAATTCGAGCTGCATTATTGTTTGTATTGATGTTTTGGTCTATATCATATATATAGTTTTGTTCGTTGTTCTTACGAAGAATTTCTTCATTTAGGAATTTGGTTTACTTGTAGGTCCCTGAATTTCGAACTTTTCAATGATATTTCTGGTTTCTTTAATTAATCACAGATTAATTTGATTTTTGTGAAATTGAATTTGCGGCATAATAAAATAAAGATTTTGAGCAGGAAGTATATTATATATATATATATATATATATATTTCATGGAATATGGAATATAGAAACTCGAAAGACAAAGAAGTGGTAATTGACATTGATAGTGGCCATGGAGCTTCTCCCAGAAGTGATCCCTCGGGGAAGAAATCATTGAGCAAGGTTGTTAGTGGAGTTTTGGGATTCAATGCTAAGAAAGGCGGTGGTGTTTCTTTTCCAAATGCCTACGATAATACCATTGACAAGAATCATGGAGTACAAGAGCTTGTGCCTCTTATTCAGATAGACCGTGAGCAAGAGAAACGGAAAGCTGGAAATGTAAACAAGGCTCCTAAACCACCACGGCCTCCTAAAGGTCCATCTTTGGATGCTGCTGACATGATATTGGTGAGAGAAATATCCAGGATTGCCATGAAAAAACGTGAGAGAATCCAACGTATGAAAGCATTGAAGAAGATGAAAGCAGCAGCCAAATCATCGTCATCAACATTAGCTCCATCATCTGGAAGCACCATCTCAGCTATGCTTGTCACAGTTCTCTTCTTTCTTGTGATAATTTTCCAAGGTGCAACAATCTCTTTGTTCATTAATATATATAAATTCATATTATATGATGTTGATGCTTCAAGCGTAAAGGTTGACGCTCGAGATATTAATTAATGTGTTGCGTATCGTAAGTTGGATGGCTGTTGAATTCAAATAACTCATTCTCAAGTAGTTTTGACAGAGCAATTGAATTGAATTATGTATGCAGCTTTAATTTCTTCTTTTTCAGACTAGTAGATAACCAAAATCTCTTTTAGTTCCAAAAATCACTTATGTTCATTTTTATCGGGTCACGATATTCAAGGTCTTTCCAAGGTGATGCTAAGTTTGGTTCTTAGAATCTAGCTGAGTAATAGATTCTCATCGCATCAAATATTGTTCATTTTTAGCACTAAAATTCTTTGCCTGCAGGACTTGGTTCCAAGAATAGCTCAAGCATGGGTACCATCGGGGCAGCTCCTCAACCAGCACCAGCGACTAAAGACTTGATGTCTCTGCAATTTTACAATACTGTTGTTATGTCAGATGAAGGAGTTGTGCCAAATCCGGGGGTGCGTAGTCTTGTAACCTAATGCAAAGATTAGGTTTTTTGTTTTAATTCTCCTTCTAATTGATTATACTGAATTGTGTGACTTTTTTATTGCAGATCTACAGAAAAGCTCAATGGTTCAGAGTTTAATTCTCCAGAATAGAATAGCTGCAGGCAGTCGTTTATTTGCTTCTCATATTATATAGTAGATTCCAAAATTTAATTAATTCAAATATTCGTTATGTTAATATTTCCCAGTTTATGGTTGATTTTACAGTTCTCTAAAGTTCATCGGTACAGTGAATTAGGATTTGGAGCAGTAAAAAGCAAAACTGTAGTAAAGAGTAATGAGAATCCAGTAGCAGCTTCTCATGCTAAAATTAACTACTATACTGGTTTCCAAAATAGTTTAAAATCTAAATTTTCAGGCACAATTTATGATACTCTAATTAATTAATCTAAAATGTACTATAGTAAAAAAGATTGCTTCATAGAAAAATCATCTCATATTACCCTCCCGCAGAACATCGATCATGTCATATATCCGCTTCTCTGCCTTTGAATTAACCTGCATTTCAAACAAGTGCTAGTATTCAATACATAAACTATAGGAGAGATTGTACTAAAGTGAAATGGATAATTGCATATATCATTTCCTTTTAACATTGTCATCAAAAGAAAGGGGTATTTGGTAATAAGAAGAATTACACAGGAGTGTGTTTGTGAATAAGAACTAGCACAAAGATATGATTGGCAGATAAGTCTGATTTCAATATGTATTGAATATTTGAAGAGCAGAAGCATGAGCAGGTTTATATGTAGTATTTGAAAACATAATATACCTTCTTAGCGAGAAAAAGTATGGCATCAACAGTACCCTCTGCATAGATTGATCTACCACAAACATTGTGCTGAAACTCGAACGATACACTTCTCCAGCACAGACAAAATCGAGGATTAGAAAATCCAATGCTTTACAAGTATCATCGGGTCAAAAAGGATAGAGATGTGTCTTACGTTTCATCAGGTGATGTAAGATGGTACATGTGGAAAGCATGACCATTTAAATGCTCTTGAGGGACACCCACCATCTCAACCTGTAACCTGGGGTCTCGTATTTGCTTTACCTGATGTAACTCATTGAGAAGAAAACGAAAATTATTGTGATAAAACATCTTGCATAGCCTATTTTTAAAAACTAATAACTAAAAAAAGTTTGGGACCAAAAGTGTCGAGGCCTGGGAACAGGTCATGTGGTATTCAAAATGCAATTTTCCCGAGAATAACAGAGGACGGTTGGATGTATTCGCAGTTTTATTCCTTTACAACCTTAAGCCTCTTATCCTAGAACTAGCATTAAAATTTCAAAAAGGTATACTTAATTTGTAGGAATATGAACGTATCTACATGACATTCTCAATGGACCTTGCCTTATATACTGCAACTCCCTTTTGAGCTATATATAAGCAGTGCTCAACTTATGAAACGGTTATACAATTCAGGTACTTGCTTTCCTTGAAAAGTGCATGAATAAGGGAAAAATCATAGTAATTTAGTTGAAACCCAAACCTGATCTAATTCAAAAGATACCCCAAGCTTCTGAAAACATGAGATAACAGACTTGGCAGTTCCAGAAAGGTCCAATTTGCTGGCTTGATGTGATTCCAACACCTGATACAAGTGTTACACATAAGACAGAGAGAAAGAGATAATAAATGGTTTAAGATACATATAGATACTTGTAAACTCAAGGCAAAAATTTAGGAATGGAATGTACTTCAGGATGAAGCAGAGTGCAGGGAATTTACTTGTAGATTATACCCAGAAAAGGCGCCAGGAAATTGTTCTGCCATGATTTCCATGGCTGCAAGAAATGCTACCACCTAAAAAAGGATAAGTAAGTAGATATCAAATATTGGTAAAAAAAGGAAATCAAGAAGTAATTTTCAGATTTATCTAGCACCTGTTTACCCATTTGAGGAGAGATCACAGCATAAACATTGGAGTCAGCCACAGTCTTATAAAGCAGCTCCCTGTCCCCGCCGGTTGTTCCCATCACAAAAGGTACTCCAAGTTTTGAATACAACGCAGCATTTTCTGCAAGAAGATTTCCAATCTGATAACTGGATAGGATATAACTTAAGAGGTTACTTTAGTTTATATGCTTACCATTGACAGCAGCTGGCACTGTGTAGTCAACTACAATGAGGTTAGGATAGTCATTAAACACTGAAGACAGAACGTCTTCTCTTTGTGAAGTACCCTGCACTTCAATCTGCATCCCATCAATATCCAATATCTTCCCATCGTCTTCTGGCCCGCCTAATGCTACAGGAACAGGTTCAAGCCCAGCAGAGATGGCCGCTTCAAGCACAGCCCTTCCCATTTTTCCAGTACAACCATTCACCTATTTCCACAAAACTTACATTTCAATGCCCCAATTATCACAAAGTAAAATTCGAAAAAGCTGCTTGTGTACCATGACAGGGAGCCCAATATTTTTGGAGACGTGCACGAGGTCAAGAGATTGTACAGAGGTGCTTGCCATTACGACCAAAGATTTTCGACTGTTGGGCCGAATTCTATTGCCTACCGATTTCCCAATTTGCAGAGTTGCACAGCTGGAATTTGATGGGGTAACAAACGCCATTGGAAAAGAATGCGGAGGAGGAGGGCGGCGGGGGTTAGGTTTTAATTTGACATCATTCTACTGGGTAGGCCGGTAGGGTACTCTATTTTTTGTGATGGCAAAAAATGTTGGTTAAAAGATATTTCATATTTATATTTTTATTAATTAATAATTAAATCACTTTAAAAATCTAGTAATATGAAGTACTATAAAGTTTATTTAAATTTGTAACACACCATAGGTATTATGATTTGCTATAGATATACGTGTGATGTAGATTAAATTATAAATAATCTTGTAATAAACATGTTCATTAAGTTTAAAAATATACTTATTGTAGCGAATGTGATGTAAGTGGTATTTTGCCGATAGTTCAACATGTTATTGTTTGTCCTAATTGAATAAGATTTCATATCACTCCTTAGAATAATGCATTGTTTTCATGTCTATTTTATTTCCTTTATCATGAATGATATATATGTATGTAATATATTTTTTTTTTCTTTTTGAGGGATGAATGACATATTTGTTAAGTGAAGAAAAAATTAATGTAAGATGTCAAATAGGCTATTACCCTTTCTTATTGAATATTGATATTCAATCCACATGCTTCGTACCGCAATACCCCCACCCCAGCCCTTGCATCGCCGCACGCCCTCCTTGTTCTTAGGCCATCTCCAACCCGTAGGGCTATTTACAGCCCTGGGGTGTCAATCTCCACCCGGGGAATCTGCCCCCCCCTGAGCATCATCTTCAACCGGGAGGGGGTTCTCTTCCAATTAATTAAAAAAAAAGTCTTCCCCACTCTCACCTATATTATCTATAATAATAATAATAATAATAATAATAATAACTTTAAAAATAAGTAATATTAATTTAAATATGAAAATGCATAATAATTAATTTTAAAGACAATGATAACAAAATAATAATATTACATTCGGGACAAGAAAAACAATAAGGATTACACGAAAATAACAACGAAATTGCAACGATGAAGACAACATTTGGAGTAATTTAATGCATAATAATATTTCTACATTTTGTCTCAATTATACATTGAACATTAATGCTATATTAGAGTTTAAATAAAATTAAAATATTTCAAATCAAATTTTAAATGTGGCTAAATAAATTATTATTTCATAGACAAATATATAATTTTAAAATATTTATTTGAGTTAATTATCTAATTTTATTTGAGTTCATTTTCATTCATAATGTGTAAAATATTTATTTGAGTTAATTATCTAATTTATAAATAAATTTGGCTACAAGTTTCTATAATTTATAAAGTTTAATTTGTACTAAAAGTTCAACAAAAGTGATGTAGCTCAAATGGTAAGAAGTCATGTTTCACTATAAAGGTTTCGTGTTCAAATCCCAATTGTTACAATAATTTTTAACATTAAAAAATAAAAAAAAAATAAAAAAGGAAATCCATCAGGTGGCGCCACCTGAAGGATTGTGGCTGGGACGCGCTATCCCAGCCTTGGGCAAAATCGCCCAGCCCATCGACCTGGGCGGTCCAAATGGACCGCCCAGTGTCCTCTCCAACCCGCAGCTGGTGGGCTGGCCCAAATCGACCCACCTCCCAGCCCGGGTTGGAGATGGCCTTAGCATCAGCTCCATTATTTGTGAAAATAAAATAAAAAATTGTCTTTTTCTTCCACTATATGTTTGATTCTAAAGTGTGTTGTGTGTTGATTCTCTCCTACTTAATCTATTGTTGATTCTAAGTGTGTTGTGTGTTTTATTAATTGCTTTTTTGATTTTTTTTTATAATCCAGGTGTTCAAGCTTAAACTAATCATGGACCTTCAGAACCCTTGTTCTAGAACCCTGAAGGATGTAAATCACGGAATGTGCCTCACCATAGTGTTGTACATTCTGCACACAAAGATATCTTGACCACAAATGACTTTTAGACAAACTCATGAAAATGCTTCCATTCAAGTTTCAAATGAGATTCGAACTCCCACCTTGACCGTTTGAGCAAACCTTATGAATTGTTGGTCAACTTAAGTGGGGACGTTCTTTTCCTATATAACTATTTTCATCGTCCAATTCTTTTGTCCGGGGATTATATTTCATCAATTTCTTGAGGTAATCATGGATCCAACAACGACAAAAATATGTTTCTTGTAGAAATTTGATCATCCATAAGTACGAATACGTATATATGAAAATGCGATGTGAATTTATCAAATCTACTAAACTATCGAAATAAATGTCCTAGCAGATCAGACGTGCTGACCAAAGAACAAATATTTGCTCTGCCAATAGAAAAATTGCTCTGGGCAGCCTGCCAAAATAATTTTTTTTTGGAGACCTGCCAAAAATGAATTTGCTCTGGGTAACTTAAAGTGAAATTGGTGAGAAAATGTCTTTTTTTTTTTTATATTTTCTGAGCGAAGATGTTAAGCGGCCCAAAAATACACCGACAATATAGGTAATCCATTTTGAGTTTGGGCCAGAGGCCCAATAATAATATGTAAAAAAGGTCAGTTATACTAGTGTGGCTCTATATGACCATCTCTGAAATTAAACGCACACAATAACCACAAACCCTAACCATACTTCTTGTCTCTCGTTTTCAAGGGTTTTTGGTCATCCTTAATTGAAGGCTCCTATTTTCCCATCCGACGGTGTATATAACCGTGAATTCATTGGAGACGGAGCCGTAGATTGATGGGGACGGAGAGGAAAAGGAAGGTAAGCTTGTTCGACGTGGTGGACGAGAAGGCGTTGGCGGCGAAAAACGCCAGGACCAACGGCGCCATCGGAATGGGTACCTCCGTAGAGGTAGCTTCGACGATCAATAAATGGAATTTCAGGCCTTACTCCCAGAGGTATTTTGATATTTTGGAGAAGAGAAAGTCTCTCCCTGTATGGCATCAGAAAGAAGAGTTTCTGCAGGCCCTTAAAGCCAACCAAACCCTAATTCTTGTTGGTGAAACTGGTAGTGGTAAAACCACTCAGGTTAGTAGTAAATCAAATACTTTATATACTTGATTTTCCGAATTTATGTGTGTTTTATGCAGTTCATGTACTTCTCTTATTAGGGAATTTATCTATTGTCAATAGTATCTATATAATTGATGCGTTTTTGGCAAAGTGAATACTTTTGAATGAAGCTAAATCTGCAGTCGTTAATGTATCTTAAGAGTGATTTTATAGCACATGGCAGTTATAAAGTTCTGTCAGTTATAGTTATGCTTAGTGTGAGTGAAGAATGATGAATATATTATTGTGACAGAGATCTATTCTGCAAGTCTTTCCCCTCTATTGAAAAGAATACTTGTTCTGTTGGTTGAAAAGCTTCAGAGTAGTAAATAAACACTATCTCTTCATGTTGTGCTGCATATGGTGATATTAGATTTTCTATTATATGACCCAAGTGCCTTACATGGCAGTTATAAAGTTCTGTCAGTTATAGTTATGCTTAGTGTGAGTGAAGAATGATGAATATATTATTGTGACAGAGATCTATTCTGCAAGTCTTTCCCCTCTATTGAAAAGAATACTTGTTCTGTTGGTTGAAAAGCTTCAGAGTAGTAAATAAACACTATCTCTTCATGTTGTGCTGCATATGGTGATATTAGATTTTCTATTATATGACCCAAGTGCCTTATCTAGTTCTGCTTTGGAATGTTGCTGAATGATCTTTGGGTTGGACTAATTGGTTTAGTGACTGATTTCTTCTGATTATTGTATTATCTCAGATTCCCCAGTTTGTGCTGGATGCTATAGAGTTGGGAACTCCTGACAAGCGAAGGAAGTACATGGTCGCATGCACTCAGCCTCGGAGAGTGGCAGCAATGTCTGTTTCAAGAAGAGTGGCGGAAGAGATGGATGTGACTATAGGGGAGGAAGTTGGTTATAGTATTCGTTTTGAGGATTGCAGCAGTGCAAAAACTGTTTTGAAGTAAGCTTTGTTCTTCTTTTATATTCTCTTATGTTTAGTCACCTGATATGCTTAGTCTATATCAGTGATTTCATGATATATGTTGTTTTACTTTGCAGGTACTTAACAGATGGTATGCTTCTGAGAGAAGCCATGACAGATCCACTCCTGGAGAGATACAAAGTGATAATTCTTGATGAGGCTCATGAGAGAACTTTGGCAACTGATGTTCTATTTGGGCTTCTGAAGGAAGTGTTGAGAAATAGACCCGATCTTAAACTAGTAGTTATGAGTGCTACGCTAGAGGCTGAAAAGTTCCAAGGTTACTTTAGTGGTGCACCGCTTATGAAAGTTCCTGGAAGGCTTCATCCGGTCGAGATCTTCTATACCCAAGAGCCTGAGAGAGATTACCTGGAAGCTGCTATAAAGACAGTTTTTCAGATTCATGCTTATGAAGGTCCTGGAGATATTCTTGTTTTTCTTACTGGTGAAGAGGAAATTGAAGATGCTTGTAAAAAGTTGGCAAAAGAAATTGCTAATGCTGGGGATCAAGTCGGACCAGCCAAAATAGTGCCACTATATTCCACACTTCCGCCTGCAATGCAGCAGAAAATTTTTGAACCTGCTCCACCACCAGCTGTGGAAGGTGGTCCTCCGGGAAGAAAGATTGTTATTTCCACAAATATTGCTGAGACGTCTTTGACAATTGATGGCATAGTTTATGTCATTGACCCAGGATTTGCGAAACAAAAGGTTTATAATCCACGAATTCGTGTGGAATCTCTTTTGGTCTCTCCTATTTCTAAGGCTAGTGCACACCAACGTTCTGGACGTGCTGGAAGGACACAACCAGGAAAATGTTTTAGGCTCTATACTGAAAAGAGTTTCAATAATGATCTTGTACCCCAAACATACCCAGAGATTTTGCGGTCAAACCTTGCAAACACGGTTCTCACTCTGAAGAAGCTTGGAATAGATGATCTGGTGCATTTTGATTTTATGGATCCACCTGCTCCAGAGACTCTAATGAGAGCGCTGGAGGTCTTGAATTACTTGGGAGCACTGGATGATGATGGGAATTTGACCAAGTTGGGTGAAGTAATGAGTGAACTACCATTGGACCCACAGATGGCAAAAATGCTGGTTGTTAGCCCAGAATTTAATTGTTCGAACGAGATCCTTTCTATATCTGCTATGCTTTCAGGTATGTAAATTTGTTCTTCTGGGCCGTGTCGGGTTTTGTCCCTTGTGCTAATTGAAAGTACATTTTCGTGGTAGAGTATGTGCTTTCACCAGTAGTGAAACCTATGCTCAGTAATTTTACATGCACGGATATGATTCCGTGCATTGTAATAACAAATATTTGACTGCATACATGAGTTCAGAAGCACTCGTGTATGTGGTTGATATTTGAGTGTCTATTTAGGTTGTCATCAGCATCTCTTGTCTGGGTTCCATGCCTCCCATGGCATGCACCAGGGATTTCTAAGTAAGTGCTGATGCAGATAGTTGCAGTTTCTCAGTATTCTCTCATCAAGCAAATGGTGTCGTCTCGCCTCTATGCATCTGCTGACCTCTCTTCCGTGGACCTCCTCTGTAAAACTAATTTTTTCTCTAGTACCCAACTGCTTTGTGCGGCCTAGAGAGGCACAAAAAGCTGCGGATGAAGCAAAAGCTCGGTTTGGTCACATTGATGGAGATCACCTTACCCTGTTGAACGTTTACCATGCATACAAACAAAATCGTAAGCAATGCTAAATCCCTTGGTCATTTGCTTCTCAAATATTTTCTTTGAATTCTGGTTCTAATATTTAATGCTGTCAATCTTCAGAGGAAGATCCACAATGGTGTTACGAGAATTTTGTCAATGCTAGGGCCATGAAATCTGCGGACAATGTCAGGGTGCAACTAGCTCGCATTATGGCCAGATTCAATTTGAAGCTATGCAGCACAGATTTTAACAACCGTGATTACTATGTGAATATAAGGAAAGCCATGCTTGCTGGGTACTTCATGCAGGTTGCTCATTTGGAACGCACTGGACACTATCTGACCGTGAAAGACAACCAAGTATGTGCTCATATGAATTCTTAGTAGATGTACATTTGAAAGTACTTCCTAATCCAACGAATGATTCATTTTGTAATATTTGATGGTGGGAGTTGTATCTGCAGGTTGTACATTTACATCCTTCAAATTGCCTGGACCACAAGCCAGAGTGGGTTATTTACAATGAATATGTTCTTACAAGCAGGAATTTTATACGTACAGTAACGGATATTCGTGGTGAATGGTAAGCTGACCTGAACCCCTGGTGATCTTGTTTTGTTTGCTGTGTTCAGCTTTTCCTTTTTTCTCTCATTTTTCATGCGTGTTCTACCTTGTGCCTATCCTTGGTTTGCCTACCCATTTTCATCTTAGAATCTACGATTGATTTTTTTTTTTGCCCTATCGCAATTTTGTAGGTTGATTGACATTGCACCACATTACTATGATCTTACAAATTTCCCGAATTGTGAGGCAAAAAGGCAACTAGAGAAGTTATACAAGAAGCGCGAGAATTTTAAGGAGGAGAGCAGGAATAGGAAGTGAGTGGGATATAGATTTATAAAACCAAAAACCAACTAGCTCCTGAATAACTCCGTGCCTGTGTGGCTCTAAGATAGTTGTTTACGCATACTTCACATTGAGCTTCAACTCTGTTTAAGTTTGAAGAGTGGTGACTTGTACTGTACTATTCGTGATTACTCGGTTTGTATGGACTATAAATGATTGAATGTTACCCCCTCCTTTGAGCAGTCAATGCAGTGGAATTGTGTAATATCAATGCATAAGTTAGAATTTCTTGACTGGGTTTCTTGTTCTTTCATGATGGGTTCTGTATTTAGTGAAGAACAAGGAGATTGTAACTGAACCATGCCATATGTCGCGGACTTATGTACTTTAGGTTTGAATCCAGATCAGTTTTGATATGATTGGATTTGGAAATCTGATCCAATTTGAGTCGATCAGGAGTTTCGGATGTTCCGAATTCTCATTTGT
Organism: Penstemon eatonii; assembly: GCA_038501285.1. NCBI lineage: Eukaryota > Viridiplantae > Streptophyta > Magnoliopsida > Lamiales > Plantaginaceae > Penstemon > Penstemon eatonii. The sequence continues at coordinate 63,233,206 of CM076712.1, read as the reverse complement.
CCAAACATTATTTAAAATGATTTTAATTTAGCCAAACTCACGAAGTAACTTAAAATAATAATATATCTACCAAATCATATAATATAAGATTAGTTAATTAATTAACTCACAAATATGTGATTTGATACATAGTATCTATTTTTACTCTTCAAAATTCAAAATACCTTGACTGTACTATGTAGTATGGTTTCAATCCAAACACGACTCCTTAACGTAAATATGGTTTCAATTCAAACATGACTCATTAATGTAAATACAATCAAGAAGCGTTTTAAAAATTTTTCTACATTTCTACATGTTATTAGAAAGTTTTCAATTTCAAAACATTTATCTTAAATCTCTCTCTCTCTATATATATATATATATATATTTATTTGAACTCTTTACCATTTAGATCAATAAAATTGAATCAAAATATGTCAAAACACGAACAATATTCTTATTTACAAGTTTATTTATGCAACTTAATAGTTCAATTTAGTCCATAAGCCTTTTTCTTAAATGAAAATAGTGATTATATTGTTACGCCAATTTTATATTCGAATGTATTTGTAATTTATTTTGTTTAGTAATTTATAAAAAAAGAAAACATTAAACTAAAAATAATATACCATTTTAGTGGACTCAAATAAAATTAGCTTAACTAAGTCCATGACCTCCAACTTTGTTTTCTAGACAAAAAAATCGGAACAAATTATTAATTCATATTCCATTTGATCAACGATTGTTAATGTTTATTAAATGTAATGCTTTTATACATTAAATTATTATATATTTTGTTATTAAATAAATTAAAATTGACTTATTATAATCATACCAATTTCATCAAAATACTCCTCTAAAGAAAAAAACATCAAATACCAATCATCCATTTCACAATTGAACTAGATTTTCTTTTTGATGAATCACAATTGAAGTAGATGTTATTATATCTTTTATCGAATAATTTTTTTAAATTATCTCAAAAAAAAAGGATTTTTAAATACTACTCCTATATTGGATCTTGACAACCTCAGTCAGGTGAGGAGTTGGAATGGAGCCAGAAATAGCATTGGACTTAATTGCAAAGCTGCTAATTTAGACTAGGGATTATTTGTTTGTTTCTTACCTCGTGAAGAATTGATTTTAAAACTTCGCTTAAACTCGGCCGCCACCCTCACTCTCCGCTTTCCTCTACTGTATCCGCCGTCATTTCTTACACCTGGTAATTAACCTATCATGTATCAATCAAACTTCTCACATTTTTTCAATTCAATTACTCCTTGATTTATGTTTTTATTAGTTGAAGCAGTAATTTTATTCTCAAATTTGGTATTAATCTGGTATTTACTTCATATTGTTAACGCAAATGGTTGATTGTTTAGAGGGATGGCTCAGTTACAGGCAATCTCTTCGTGTTCTTCAACCAATCTCCTTTTCCATGGAACCAAAAGAGGTATGTATAAATGTTCTTACCTTCCTTGTAAATGGTTTTAAATATACTCATTGGAGTAACTTTTTTTCTTTTTCTTTCAACTATAGATTCAGCTCATACATACGACAGAGTTCACTGCCCAAGAAAAATGACCTCCAACCAACAGGTCTTTTTTGTTTTCATTCTAAGTTCTCCTTTTTTAATGATTCAAGGGGTGTGTGGTTTATAATGTCCCCATTTTCTTTTGTAAATGCCAGCTAGGGGTGAAAGCGAGCGACTTTCATGGTCATGCAATTGTTCAAAACCTAGCCTCCTCGGTTTCCGCTTGTAAAAATCAAGGTACCATCTTCTTTGCTTGACAGGACTTATTCTTTGCATAACTTGCATTTGTTATTGGTTGTTCGTGTTTCCATGTCATGCATATTTCATGGAAATTTACAAATATACCAGTTAGAATCCATGGAGTAGTTTTGTTCATATTTCATGTGCTTAATGTCTGGAAATACGTCATTTGAGAGAGAACTCTTTTACTTTTTAGAAGTTGACCTTGGACAGTTAGACGTGCAATGGATTGTGTGTGTAGATACTTTATGTTGTCCAGTGTATAAGAAACTATGCATGTTGATGGTTATTTCTGCTAAATATATGTGCATATGCTTTTAGAAAGACACTACATGTATTTTAATCACCTAAAATATCTGGCCATTGTCATTGCTAATGACCTACGGATTTCTAATTTGATGCAGTTGTCCGAGCAGTTTTGTCTAGTGACAAAGACACAACGACTTCTGGTGATGTGGATGGAAAAAGATTGCGAAAAAAATTGAACAAAGTGGTCCTCGCCTATAGTGGTGGTTTAGACACCTCTGTAATTGTACCTTGGCTTCGGTAACTGTTTTTTTCTTGAAACTAGATGAATAAATTTATTCTCAATTTTCTCTTCTTCGAATTATGAGGTGGCTTTGTGGTGTCCCTTTTTTTGTTCCCAAACGCTGTGATCTATTGAATATCAGTGTTTGAGAATGAACACCTGATTTTAGTTCCCGTAATAACCATGTTGTGGGTTGCTCTCTTGGTCCCCACATGTAAATGGTATTGGTGAATGAATATATGTTCATCAAGCCAAATTGTTGTCTTTAAGTTACTTGCAAAAATATCCCTGGACATAATTGCAACTTTGGTTCCTCAACCGCTGAGACTACAATAATTTTGATGACATATATCAGATTTCAACTCATATTCCACAGCCAAAAACTCGGAAGTACTCTTTCAGTGTAGAAATAGATGGCTCAAGCTTTATGATGGCTTTGTCAAGTTTGGTGCTTTTAATTACTGTTCTTAGTTGATGATTTTCTCTTATGTAAAGATCTATACACGTATAAGAAGTCTAAGTTTGTTCATGTGTGTGTGTGTATGCATATAAATATTTTTAAGATAAATGCTTTTCCTGGACTCGAGTAGCACACATTGTTCAGAGCCAACCGAGTGCTTACTTTTACCTTTTTCTTCTTCTTTTTTTTTTTTTTTTTTGTTTGTGATGGCAGGGAGAACTATGGCTGCGAGGTTGTTTGCTTCACTGCAGATGTTGGTCAAGTAAGTGGTAATCAAATCCAAACAAAGGCATTAGTTCATAAAATAATGGATATATATTTCAGTGCGTTGAGATCAAAATTAAATATAAAGAAAATAATAGGCGTTGATAGGTTAATCTTGTTTAGTTGCTATTTGTTTGATCAAATTCTATACACTTTAGGGGTTACAAGAATTGGAAGGACTGGAACAAAAAGCAAAAGCTAGTGGAGCATGCCAACTAGTGGTGAAGGATCTGAAGGAGGAATTTGTGAGTGATTTTATATTTCCTTGCTTACGCGCTGGTGCTATCTATGAGAGAAAATACTTGCTTGGGACTTCAATGGCTCGTCCAGTTATTGCAAAGGTTGGTGCAGTGTACTGATGGAAGATTAGCTTTCATTCCATCTTGATTTGAATGATCGTATAAATTCATTTTTTCTTGAACTTTTGGCTTAACTTTCTGTTGATTTTGTTTGTAACTTAAACATGCTAAATTGAGAATGCAGGCTATGGTTGACGTGGCCAAAGAGGTTGGAGCTGATGCTGTTTCTCATGGATGTACTGGCAAGGGAAACGATCAGGCAATGCTGAATCATCAGCCTTTTGTTTTGGTTCAACAACTCTATATATAAACAAACTCTCTCTCACTAATCTTCTTCTTCTTCTTCTTCTTCTTCTTCTTTTTCAGGTCCGTTTTGAGCTTACTTTCTTTGCTTTGAATCCTGAACTGAGTGTTGTTGCTCCTTGGAGAGAATGGGAGATAACTGGAAGAGAAGATGCTATTGAGTATGCTAAAAAGCACAATGTGCCTGTTCCAGTCACAAAGAAATCCATCTACAGCAGAGATAGGAATCTATGGCACCTCAGTCATGAGGTAATTTCTTTTTGACAATGGCGTAAGCTTCACATAGCTTGTTTCTGTACTGTTTTAGAGTATTGTGTGACTTACTTCCTTCTCATACCCCTCTACAGTTTTTATTGTTCTTTATTTGTTATGTGTACTGTGGATCTTTACATGTAAATGATGACGAGTTTGCTGGTAAATTATAAACGATAGGGGGATATCCTGGAGGACCCTGCAAATGAGCCAATGGAGGACATGTACATGATGAGTGTTGACCCCAAAGAGGCTCCCAATCAACCTGAGTTAGTTTCTATTTCTTTTCTTAGTGCTAGTATTTGGGTGTTATCGATCTTCAATACGACATGCATGCTTAAAACTTGTTTGGTAGCAAGGATTAGGTAAGATTATCTCACTTATCTACCATTGACCTATTAACAGATGATGATTATCCTCCATTTTATGCATCATTAAACAATAAAATTATATCACATCCAAGCCCGATGATAATTTGCTAATATTTAGACATTACTACTAAACAAGTCCAAAGATAATATTTAAATAAATATATTGACCATAATTTTATATTTAAATAAATATATTGACCATAATTTTATAGCTGCTAGTCTGCTACCTTACTAGTTCTTAGTGGGTTACTTTTTTCTTGCCCAACAATTTTAGGTACTTGAAAATTGGCATTGTGGAGGGTCTTCCTGTTTCAATAAATGGCAAGAAACTATCTCCTGCATCTCTACTTGCAGAACTAAACGAGATTGGTGGAAAGCATGGAATTGGCCGTATAGATATGGTTGAAAATCGTCTCGTTGGCATGAAGAGCCGAGGAGTGTATGAAACTCCTGGTGGGACAATCCTTTTTGCTGCTGCACGTGAACTCGAGTCTCTAACACTTGATCGTGAAACAATGCAAATTAAGGATGTTCTTGCACTTAAGTATGCTGATTTAGTATACGCAGGGAGGTGGTTTGATCCACTACGCGAGTCGATGGATGCTTTCATGAAGGAAATCACAAAGACTACCACTGGGTCGGTGACTCTCAAACTATACAAAGGATCTGTGAGTGTTACAGGCAGGGAAAGTCCCAATAGTTTGTACAGGCAAGATATTTCCTCGTTTGAGAGTGGCGATATTTACGATCAAGCCGATGCCGCTGGATTTATTCGGCTCTATGGACTGCCTATGAGGGTCCGTGCTATGCTTGAGAAAGGCCTTTGATTTATACTTGTTATCTATGGGCATATGCTATTATAGACATTGATTCAACTTCTCTGCACATCTTTCTAGTTTGTTATTAACTCAAGGTTGTAATGTCACTTGAAATACTGGTATTTATGTATTGGGTTTTTTGATGTTGTTGCATTGCTTCAATTTCAATAATTTCTGTCAACTATCAATTTTTTTTCAGTTATGTAGTAGTAAGTCAATTAGGGCTGGCTGTCGACTAAGCGGGTCTTGAATTAATTACTTAGAAATTTTTTTTTTAATTAGAATCTTTAATCAATTAAGATTTGATAGATCCGATTCAATTCAAAATTCACAAGTAAAATTAAGTAGAGCGAATACAATATGCATCTAAGTTGGTTTGACGTTAAAGATCTCAATTGATGATAAAAGAACGAGCAAAAGTCAAAAACACTCCTATGCTTTATTTAGCTTTCAAAAATTCTCCCGTGTTATTTTAACTTCAGAAAAACCTCCTATGATTTTAAATAAGTGTCATATACACACCCAAAAAAGAGTGTGTTTCAAACGTTAAAATTGCAAGTATTTGTTCATATTTTGTTTTTGATATGACAATTTTACCCATGACATCGAAAGACAAAAACACCCCTATGCTTTGTTTAACTCCAAAAAAACTCCCTATGTGTCATTTTAAATCCTCAAAACCCCCCGTGTTTGATTTTATATACCGCACTCAACCCAAGTAGTATATACTTATTTTTTCAAAAAGAATAAATAAATTTTAAAAAAAATACATAGGGTAATCTTGTCTTTCCACCAAAAGTCAGAAATAAAATTATAAGTATATACTATTTGGGTTGAGTGTGATATTTAAAATCAAACATAAAGGATTTTTTGGTAGTTAAAATAACACAAGAGGATTTTTGAGAGTTAGACAAAGCATAGGGAGTGTTTTTGTCTTTTGCTCTAAAAAAATATTTGAAATTTCATAAAAAAGAAAAAGAAAAATTGAGGGATAATAAGTGCGATTTAGGCAAGTATAATATAGAAAAATTCTTATCCAAGCCTAGCTTGACCAAACTCATCCAACCGCCACGTAAGTGTATTGCACTTGCTTTGTGATTGCTTGACCAAACTCATCCAATCACCAAGCAAGTGTATTGTACTTGCTTTATGATTAGTCACTTTCCTGAAAGTTATATCCAATCATAAAGCAAGTGTATTACACTTGTCATGTAATTAATTTAGGTTCGACCAAACTCGATCTGAATAAAAAAATTCCTATACTATAATAACGCATGCATTATATTTTTTTTCTCGTATGTTTTAAAACAACTCAGAAGAAAGAATATAATAATATAGAAGTATATACTAATATAAAAGAAAGAAAAAAGGGGTGGGGTGGGGTGTTTTTTGAGTGGCGAGGAAACAAGTGACCGCAAGACAGACGCGTCCAAACGTAGAAGCAGCACCACCTTCTAACCACTCAGAGGTTTCGTCAACTCTGAAATTGCACGCTGCTCGGCATCGGCGTTTGAATTCTTTTTTTTTTTTAATAATTAATAAAGGGGACAAACGCCGGCAAACACCCCCCAAATCCAATTGAATTTCCCAGAACTTTGTATGTCCTCACGTTTAGGGTTAGTTGAAGAGCGTGCAACTCCAGCCTCACACCCGAATTATACTTCACCTTTTCACGCTATATAAACAAATAAAAAACTTTTACATCAAAGCGATGTGGGATAGGAAAAAGTTGAAATTACCAAACACCATTTCAATCGCTTTTGGCCCAAACACACTTACTATTTGTCTCACACAGAAGAGAAGGCAATTAAAACCTATTTATTCTCAGACATAGTGGAACCATGAATGCAGATAGATAGATAGATATTCAATCAATCCAACTTCCAGCCTTTTGTTTTCTAGCATGCCATTTCTTCTCCAATTGAACCCCACCTCTCCTATCACCATTTTGACCATATATCTTGGAAAGCATTGAATACACAGCAGGATGATCTTCTTCCAGTTTGCTTATTCCGTTCGCAGCAGTCTCACCAATCCCCAGACAAGAATGTAAGCCACAGGCCCCCAACAACGCACCCCAAACAACCACATCCGGCTCAAAAGGCATCCCTTTCACCAATTCCTCCGCCTTTTCTACCTCCCCTGCCCTACCGTACAAGTCCACCATGCACGAGTAATGCTCCATCACTGCTTGCACTCCATACTTAGAACCCATTGTATTGAAAAGCTCTTCACCTTCTTTAACCATTCCTCCATGAACACATGCTGAAAGAACATTGATAAATGATATCTCATCTGGCCTTATACCGCTCTTCACCATCCTCTCAAACTCTTCCAATGCCCGAGCTGCAACCCCGTGTCTTGCATATCCTCCAATAATCGAGTTCCACGACACTAAATTCTTCGTCTCCATGTACTGAAATACACGAAATGCTGTACCTATATCCCCACATTTTCCATACATGTCAACTAGACTAGTAGCAAGAACCACGTCAAGTGGTATACCAAACTTCAAGATGCAAGAATGAATTTGATTGCCCATAACAAGAGAAGAGCAACCTGCACAAGCATCCAAAGCACTTGAAAACGTGTAATGATTAGGACGTGTACTCGAGTTCATCATCGAGACAAACAAATCTAGAGCCTCGGCAAACTTCTCACGCTGCACACACCCTCTCATCATCGCAGTCCATGAAACCACATCTTTTTCATTCAGCTCGTCAAAAACAGCCCTTGCTTCAACAATCATTCTATTCTTCATATAGCCATTAATCAAAATACTCCAAGAAAAGGCATTTCTCTTAGGCATTACATCAAAAGCTCGCTTAGCTGAATTTATCAATCCAAATTCCATATAACCCAAAATTAGCACATTCCATGGTGCCACATCTTTCACTAAGATCTCATCAAACACTCTACAGAAACTATCACGATCTCTTAAGCTAATGTAGCCCCTCATTAAGGCTGACCCAAGATAAATATTAAGATTAATCCCTAGACAGATGACAAGACAATGCACCTGCGGGATTAAAACATCAAACTGCGAATTTAAGAACGAGCTAACGAGCACAGCAAACGTGAGCTCGTTCGGCCTCGTGCCCTGCCTGATCATTTGTAGGAAATGTTTGTGGGATTTTTCTGGATCGTGTGTATCGCGGAACCCAGAAAGCATGGTGTTCCATGAAACGACGTCTCTTTGAGGCATTTGATCGAACAAGTTTTGGGCTTCTGAAATTTGGCGGGATCTGATGTAACCGTTGATTAATGTGTTCCATGAGACGGTGTTTCTCCAGTGGGGATATTGGTCGAACAGTTTGCGGGCGTCGTTCACGTTTCCGCGGCGTACGTAGGCGTTAATGCTGTCGTTTAAGTTAATGGTGGAGAGTGTGTGAATGTAGAGGGAAGAAACCCGGACGAAAGGGATGCCCGATGGGCGCATTGAATTTGAGGGTGTGTCTGACTTTGAAATTTTAATTTCATCTATTTGTCAATGTCACGTTTGACTTTCCAGAGAAAAATCAAAATCAAAATCAAATAATAATATATTATTTTTGTAATTAAATTGAATAATAATTTTTACCTTATTGAACCTGATCAAATAATTTAAGACCTCATTTGTTTCAAAACTACAAATGTATTTTGGGTAATTTAGACTAGCAAACATGATTATATAATTGATCATGCTTTTAGAATCTTGAACAAAATTAACATACTAGCAATTTTATTAGGAATACGATCGATCAAACATAATGAGTTACGTCGCTTTCAAAACGAAATGAAAGTATGATACATGCACTTTATTTATTTATTTATTTATTTATATTTAGATGATATATTAATTGTGACTATTGAAATCTAACTCTGGACTCAATTTATGTGCCTTTTACAATCATTTAATTTCCAGGTTTCTATGAGAAGCACACATAATCATACATAAGGGATGGGGATGGGGATGGGGATGGGGATGGGGATCGGAGAAATCGAATAATGCCTCGTGAAACTCTTATGACTACTTATTTAGCTGCTTTGGTAAGTTTTTGATAGAGAGCATCGATTTCCACCTGCAAAATTACGTTTCATTTTTGTTTATCATATCTTATAAACTGATTGTCGTAGAACTGGAACAGATAGAGCATTTACGACGTACCTTATAATGCTTGAGCAACCTGTCTCGTCTCTTCTTCAATGTTGCGGTTACCAATTCTTTCTCAGACAATTCAAAGAGTTGAGGCTCCACAATTACACCTTTGATATGCTCAAATCCTCTCAGCTGCTTTCAAATAAATCAATTAGATAATTTATAAATGCTCGTTTGTTTGTTTGTTTGTTTGTTTGTTTTATCACTGCATGCAGTCAGTGCTGCTGACCTTGTTTCTCTCTGCTGTGAGCTTCAGTTCAATGATTATATCATCTTTAAGTTTGTCAAGGGAACATAGACCGAGAAACGACGACTCTTTCTGCCCATTCTGATGTCCCCATTTCTTGATCGCCTCTTCATTCGGCACCACAACTGCAACTAGCATCGACTTGAAGCTATCCCCGTAAACCCATATCTAAAACCAAAATTAAATAATTCAAAAAACGTACACACATATATTAAACTGAATTGCATTTGATGCTGCTTACGTCTTCAACCACAGGTGTAATACCGTAAACTTTTTCCAGGTATTCAACAGCAACATACTCTCCAAGAGATGTCTTAATAAGATTCTTCTTTCTATCAATGATTTTAACAATTCCATTGGGCAACATCTCTCCTATGTCACCTGATGATGAGGAGGATATATATATATAGTGATCGAAAGTTGATACGAAGAAAAAGTTAAATGTATGGGGCCGATATATCTTTCTCGGAAAAAAATGAAAACCTGTATGAAACCATCCGTCTGTAAGAACTTCACGGGTCAATTCCGGGTTCTTGTAGTATCCAGCAAAACCCGTTTTCCCTTTGATGCATACTTCCCCACGAGAAGGTTCGCCCAGAGGATTATAGCCCATTTCTGGGACTTCCTCTAAACGAATTTCGCTATATACAAATGGAGAGCCTACTGTTCCGATCAGGTCCATGTCGTCAGGAAACCCAAGAGTCGTCAATCCACAACTCTCAGTCAACCCTGCAGCATAGAAAATCGTGATTTGCATTTGAGAATCCACTAAACCTCATCTAGCATCAGTATAAGTTTGTTAATGCTGAAAATAACACTTGATTTTGTTATATATCTACCATAGCCTTGTACTACAAAAGCACATGAAGTGACACGTAAGAATTCCTCGATTTCTCTGCCTAATGGTGCACCTCCAGAAACTATTAAACGTAGTCTTCCACCTAACCGATTCTTGACCTAAACAAAAGCAAGTAAATATGTTGGAAAACCAGGTTGTTTTTTTACATTGACACTGAATTAGACGACAAAGGGTAAAACCTTTCGAAAAGCAAGTAGATCTGCCAACGGTGATGCATCCTTTTGTTTGTACCCACGAGTCATCCAGTAAAGTTTGCTGTATAAAGAAATGTAATAATGGTAACAAGGGCAAGACAGACTTATTTATTTTGGACCAAAGAGCTTTAAAAGAGACAAGTTACTACTTTTTGTAAAGCATGTCGAAAATCTTCCTCCTCCTCCAGTTAAGGTCTTCAAGTCCTTTTAGGACCCCTAAAGGAAACCAAAAAAAAAAAAAAAAAAAGTAAATATTAAACTTATCAATTTGAACATATACATCTGTCCATAGTTGATTTAATTTGCATGCCTTCATGTATTCTTTCAAAAACTCGAGGTACTCCAGCCAAAAATGTTGGCTTCAATTCCATTAGATCATCCCTTATTTCATTTATTTGCTTAAAAAGAAAACAACAAAAAGCTTGATCAGTCATCATTAAATCAGCAAAAATAAAAAATGAATCAAGAAAAATGAACAATGAATGCGAATGCAGCCGAGAGAAAGGTGTTGTAGAAACTTACTCCGTGATAGTAGCCAATAGAAGCACCCTTGTGGATGAAATATTCTTCAATCATGCGATCAAGAATGTGAGCAAGGGGTAGGAAGGAAATGTACACGTCATCCGTCGTCATCTATTAAGGTTAGATCTCAATAATAAGTGTTGCGAAATAAAAGGTTAAACGAAAATGAAAACCTTGCTGCTGAAATTATAAGATTTTAAACACTTACTACTACATGGAATATCTTCACTTAGAAGAATTTAAAAAAAAAAAAAAAGGATAAATAAAGCATTAAGAAATTGAGAGTTTACCTTGTCTTCAAACTGCTCCATAAAAATATCGATGCCTCTAATATTAGTTGAAATATTTTCATGGGTCAATATGACACCTTTAGGATCTCCACTGGTGCCACTCGTGTACATGATTGTGCATATGTTAGATGGTTGCGGTGGCAAAATTTCAGACGGATTTTCTCTTCCCTGAAACCAAGGGAAATTAAGTTGATACTACAAACCAAAATTATGCTCAGGAGTCGCAAAATACAAAGCAATAATATATTTGTTATTACCAAATTAAGGAATTCACTCCAAGAGTATGGTTTTATGCCCATTGTTGCAGTCTTATTCTTCTGTTCCTCGTTTAATGAAGTGAAGCAAATAATCACTGCAATAAAAACCAAACTTGGTAAAAAAATAAAACATGTAAATTTTTTACCCCACAGACGCACTTACGTTTTAGCCTTTGAGCATGAGTGCATTCAGGATCCAGAAGCTGCAATGAGGAATTGACTTTAGAAACATGATTCCTATATAATAAAATGAAACTGTAGAATAGTTTTTGTGATATGCTTACTTCTTTCATTTTTTTATCTTGAACGAAAACGACGTCAATCTGAGCATGGTCTATTATATAGTTTACAGCTCCTGGGCCTGCAGTGATGGGAAAGGAAAAATAATAAGGTCAATTTGAAATTCTAAACTTCATGTTACTAAGGGAAAGATTAGCTAATTGAATTGTGATTTAAAAGGGAAAGATTTGAAACTGAGACAGGGTAGGGTAGGGTGTTTAATTACCTAAAGTATCGTAAAGAGGAACACAAATCAAGCTGTGGGCAGAGCAGGCCTAGAAAAAACACTGGTGTCAATATATATAATACTGTATTAACTAAATTGAAGAAGATTTTTATGTTTTTTTTTTTTTTTTTTCAAAAGAAGAAGAGGTTGGAGTGTTTACTGACCTCCATTGCCACAATCCACTGGGGACAATTTGTACCATAAATTCCAATTCGAGCACCCTATAATAATAATAATAATAATAAATAAAGAAAACAGTAGTTGGATTTTAAATAAGAAGTATCTATCTATCTTACAGGTTGAATTCCATGTGCCCTCAAGGCAGAACCAGTATGCAGAGTTTCATGGTACACTTGCTTGTAACTCTTCCATAAATAAGGCCCCCACTGATGATAGTGATATTGAAAGTGATAGTGAAAGTGAAACCACACATAATACACATATATACACATTCATCAGTAATAGTAATATAAAATACCAACAACAACATGCACCATAAATAAAAGTAATATCTTTATTTCCATATAACATGATACCACCTTGCCGTCGTCGACCGACTCACGCCATCCCAGCATCCGATTCTCAGGATACATTTCCACCGATGCTCTGCACGTCCCACTCATATTCATATACATTCTTATACTAGTAATAATTCAATTTATTTAAATGGATGGATGGATGGATCACCTGAAAACTTCCCAGGCAGTGGATAACTTAGGATCAACGGGAGGGTATTCATGTTCAGATAACAGATTACGGTAAACGGGGCCGACTGATGGCTTCCCATCTCTGCCTTCCTTTCCTTGTTCTACTTTGACAGCAAATTTCTTCATTCTCTCTCTCTCTCTCTCTGCAGATATTTCTTTATTAATTTAAGCAGCAGCAGACAACATAGGAAAACCAAGAACCAACTAGCTAGTTGTGCATATCTATCTAAATAAAACAGAAACTGGTGGCTGACCCACCACCTTAAATTAAATGTCAACAGACCCCCTCTCAGCCGTTTACTTTGTACACCATCTTCATAAATGCTTCTAAGACTGCCTGACTGACTTGCTAATTTTGACTTAATTAAAATTTTGAGAAATGACATGGTCAATTTCTTTTTCTTGGGAAATTTACCATTGTAAGATAATTAATTATATGACATTATCAACAGATAGATAGATAATAAATGGAAGTGGAAGCAAGCACTCACTATTTTACATACAGAGAATAATAAAGTATTTGCATTTTACACAAAAGTAAAGTATATTATAATAACAAAAACATAAAAGAAAAATCTGAAAGAATTAAAAGAAGAATCTGGCCGGGGCAAGACAAGAACTTACAGAACGTACGAGGAGGGAGCAGCAGAAAAATAAAGTTTGGTTTGAGTGATGGGAGAAGAGGGTAAGGGAAGGCCATTTGATTTCATTTAATATATACGCGCAATACTTGTCAAGTGGTAATAAATATCCAGTACAATCCGGTAGTTGGAAAATTATTATAATTTTCATATCTTTTGCCAGAGTGTCAAAAACAAATTTCTAATTTTGATTACTTTATCCTTATTTTGTCTTCTATATTACTTATATGAATAATAAAAAATAAAAAAACTAATTAACTGACGTTATTCTTATAAGTTATAAGTACTCTTCTTCTTTTTTTAGATAGATTTGAATTTGACCACCCTTTCAAATCTCGCAAAGAATTATTTATTCTGGTAATAGTTTGTTGGTTATTACAAGTTTTGCCATAATTATTTATCACTATTTTATTTATAAATGTAAAATACCATTACTTAACGCGGATCTTTTTTTGCTAATAAAAGGAACTATGATTATATTGATATACTTACTAGTAGATTGGAAAAGTGGAAGGGGGATCCAAAAATTTGTAGCCTTTTCAAATATTAAAATCAGGACAGGTCCAGGCCATGATTAATGGATCTTATTCAGAACATGGACCAGTTTCTTTACACTACATGGAAATATTATTAGTAGTAAGATGGCTTAAGTTGTTCTTATGAATAAGAAAATTCACAGTATTAGGCTTAAAATTAAAGAAAAACTAAGTAGGATCAAATTTTTATTTTAGGTTATGTACTAGCACTCACTCATTATTCTATATAAGATAGTAAGTAGTAGTATTATTTAACAAATAGGAGTGAGTGGCAATAATTTAAATTTAATAATTTCATCTAAAATGAAGTAAGTAAAGGACTAGTCACAGCCCACCCAGATAGAGTGGCGCAATCAAAGTTCTTGTGACTGCATTAAAATCCTTTCCTCAACTTGTACGCGCGCCCATAATACCAATCTACCGAATATTAATTATTGCAATTATAAACATTACCAATATACTACTATAGTTTAGTATTAAATTCATTCTTCAATCAAACTGCATTCAAATTCCTCCAAAAACAAACACAAGCAAGCTAACACGTTCATTAATCTAACCACCTCTTTATTTTCCTATAAAATTGCTTCTCATCGATTAGAATGAATAATTAATGGAAATTAACTGGATTTGCATAATATTCAATTTATCCCCCATGATTTGAAAAAAGAACATTTTACGTACCCCTGTATTCTTATATGTTATGCTACATGTTGAAACACTTTTTATGCTCCCTCTCAATTTCGATTCACAAAGTGTTTTTTTCGTATCACATTATGCATTTCATCAGGGGTGGGGGTGGGGGTGGTTGTTAAATTGGAATTAGCTCGATTAGAATGACCATTAGTTGGAGAAAGAAAAAAAAGAAAGAGTAGATTTTGTAGGATTCCGAATAAATTTTTCTTTCGATTTCTTCTTGTCAGCTGTCCTCGTAAGAAAATTTAGGAGAGCAGGGGAAGATGGATGGAGATTTATGGAATACATTAATACCACAACTAATTTCTTTTGAAAAGACAGACACTACACTAGCACATACAAGACAAGCAAGAGGACATTTCTGGACCACCAATCGGAGTGCATGTGTGTTAAGTTTACGCAAAAAAAGTTTATATTAAATCATTAAAAGTAAATGAAATTTGTTGAGTCAGATCATATGAATATTCATAGGACGGTGATGTAATTCAATTCAAGGTCGTTAAATGCACAATTGAATAACTAGGGGTCCCCTATAATTTATTCACAAGCACATGACAGAAAAAAAGCTCAATTTAATATTGATTGCACTGAAAAACACTTTAGAAATCAAATACTATCAACCAAGCAACATGTATGTATCCCCTCAAAACTCATAAAATGAAAGTATATTTGTGTATTTCAAACAACTCTGAATCCTTTTGCAAAGAAAAGGTCAAAAAAATTAAAGCATATGAAATTTATTTTTACATACAGTAATTGTAAAGTGACAGCAGCAGCAGCAGCAGCAGCTTTAAACGACTGGTCAAAATGAATCCCACCATATACAGTAAACCACAGAAGAAGGCCTCTTTACCTATATATCGGAACCGTGGAGTGTGAGATTCTTTAAGAGTAAAATTTATAAACAAAAATCAACTATCAACATTATTAAAGAAATTTTACAATAAGAAGAATTTAATTTTCATTGTAAATGCACCAATATTTCCATTTCCACCCTCTTCATTTCAACCATTTGTATTATTATTATTATAATTTATAAAGCACCTTCCGTTTCTTTCCTATTCATCACCATATGGAAAACGTTGGAATTTTTATTTCTTTATTTCATTTCCTTGCTTAATCCGTAAATAATTCATGAACACCATATCAACATTCAGCGTTATGAATTAATGACATGCAATCAAGGTTTTATATCCTTCCATACAACAAGGAATTCAATCCCGAATAATTAATTAAATCTAAAATCAAGTAATGGTTAATCAATTGAAATTTGTAGTTACCAATTAAGAATGATCCTCCAAGGGGGGGATCCAAACTCCGTAAACCCACTCGCGGTGGAGACGCAGTTGAGACTCGGAAAAGTCAATCTGTTCGCGCGAGCATCGAAAGTATACGGAGTAACGACGGCCGCCGCCGCCGTCAATATTAACTACGGCAGTGACATTTCCCTCCCACCAGCCGTCATCGTGGAAGGCGTCGACATCCTCGCCGACGTTGAAGTGGCGGCGCGATTCGCGCGGCGGAGTAGGACGGACGAGGATTATGTCGACGGTCTGCTGCAGAGGAGTGTCATCGGAGGAACTTGTAGTGAGAGTATGGAATTCGAGTAAGAGACGAGACTTGTTGAGGTTGTATCTATTCGGAAATTGGCTGATGACGGTGGCGGTGAACCAGGACCCACGGAAACCCTCCTCCTCTAAACTAACCTCTACTTGTGTGCCTTTCTTGAACGGATCGGTCGTCGTCGTCATTTCTTTCTTTTAACAATTAATAAATTGACCTTCTTTCTTCTTCAATCAATTGGAATCCAATTTCTTTCTTTCTTTCTTGGATAGAGAGAAGAAAAGGGAAATTAAGAGAGAGAGAGAGAGAGGGAAATGGGAAATGGAAGGATTTTTTAAAATGGCCGGTTGGGTCCCACGCTAACAACGGTTTTCTGCTTTTTCTTTTTGATAATTTACTCTAGGAAAATTATTCACCATGCCTGGCTTGGCCAAACTCATTCAATCTCCAAATAAGTGTATTGAGTATTACATTTGCTTTTTAGTCATTTTGGGCTTGGCCAAAACCGATTGGGTTAGAATTTCCCTTTACTCTAACTACGGTTAATTTTAAGAGCGTTGAAAATATCCCTCTTGCATATATCCTATCCTAGGGGTGGGATCGGTACGGGTTTTTGGGAATTCGGGAATTTCGGGATCGGTATTCGGGTTTCGGGATTTAAATTTTCCTTCCCGAAACCCGTTCCGATTAATCCTCTACCAGGTATTTCGGGTTCCCGAAAAAAATGGGGAAATCAGGAACGGGTTCGGGAACCCCGGTAGTGCTAAAATTTTTAATTTTTCAGTTTTTTTAATTGGACTTTCCATGGCCCAAGATAAAGGAAAAAAGTTTAGATTGGCCCAAACAATTTCATGATCTCATCCCAAACAAAGAAGTGCTATTTTAGTCTGACTTTGCCATGAATACAATAATCGAGTGATATATATATATATATGATCTCATCCCAAAAAAAGTTTAGATTAGTTTATAAGATAAAACGTGGGTGGACAAACTGGACATGAACAAATAAAAAATTGACTCATATATATATGATATATATATATAATCGAGTGCATATATATATATATATAATCGGGTTCCCGATCGGGTAGGACCTCCTACCCGAAACCCGTACCGATTTATAATAATCGGGAAATCGGGTTTCCCAAAACCCGAAAAACCCATAAATTTTTATTTTTTTGGTAAAAATCCGATCGATACGGTTCGGGTTCCCAATTCCTGATACCAAATGCCCACCCCTATCCTATCCTATTCCCGGTTCTAGTTCTAGTATTATTTTATTTAATTAAATTGTAGTAGTAGTTGTATACAGTAATACATTAAAAACCTAAGCAAGCATATTTTTTACTTTTATATTCCATGTTATTCATGTTTGCAGTTTAGCTTATCATTCTACAAGTAAAGTATACCTAGCAAGCTTCAAAGACTAATACTCCTATTTTTAAAAGATCATGAAAGAAAACAATGCATGATTTCAAAATGAGAGAGCTCAGCTAGCTGATTTTTTCACATCATCACAAAGACATGCTAAGTTACAACAACAGCAAATCGTTCTTACAATCTAAAACACAAGTAACATCAACATCCATCCACAGGAAGTCAAGTCTAGACACTCAATAAATACATTACATATTCCAACATCAACAAATTACGAATCTGCATACTAGGTTGCATATTATCTATCATAATAACATAGAAGAAGCTGCCTCCTCACCAAACTCCAGCTTCAAATTCTTAATACTCTCTTCAGTTTCCAGCAATTTAGCCTGCAAAACATCAATCTCACTATCCTTCATTTCTTTTGCCAACTCAGCAAGTGAAAGCTTTTCTTTGAACTTCTGCATCTGCTCATTGATTTCTCGTATCTCTTCCTCAATCCTACTTTTATCACTATTCTGCACTAAGATTTGGCTCTTAAGTTCATTAGCTTCATCTACAAGCTTTCTCTGCTTACCTTTCACAGCCAAATATCTAGTGATACGGTCACGTATAAAACTAACATCAAATCCATGCCTTTCTAAGTCAGCAACTATTTCCAGAATTTCACTTGGGATGCCTTCAGCATCACTCAGCTGCAACTTGGAAGCTTTTTCCACTATACTGGAATATGTTACCATATAACCTATAGCCAAGCCTTCACGTGAAGTTTCTGTATAACTTTTCAAAGGCTGGAAATGTGGCGTCTGTGGTATTTTCTTGAAAACTTCCATGGATTCGATTGTTTCCCATAGAGAAGTGTTTTTCACAAAAGGCAAACCTTGCTTCTCACTTGGTTCTACAGAATCTATATCTATCAAAGCAGAAGGTTGCTCTAAAGCTTCTGCCTGTTTCTCATTCTCATCGCTCTTCAGATTCTGGCTGCTTCTCGTGCATTGTTCCATAATACTAGCGAGTGATTTTCCTGTGCAGAATTTAATACACATAGTGCATCCATTCAGTTTACTTTGAAAGTTCTATATTATGAAAATCATTGCAGGTTGTTTTAGAGAATAATTGCATCCGATATCCAAAGAGGTCAGAATGCAACTATCACACACACAATAAATTGAGTACCTTCAACTTCAGGGGCAAACTTTTCAACTGTGATCTGCCTGCTTACTTTGTTAGATGAATGTTTCTGTTGCACTCTGATTGACTGTCTAACCACCTTCTTATTAGCTGAGGTTCTCTTCCGTTTACTTCCTTTTTTATTTCTCGGATTAGACTTACCATTAGCGAGCTTGGTTTTGTACGCAACGAGTGGATCACTATTTTGTATGCTTAAAGCATCAGAAACATCCCCATTTTCAACATTTCCTACAACATTCATCGCATGATTCAAAGCTCAGAGTGAATATCAATTTGACAATTTATTCTGAGGGAGAAGAAAGAGAGGATAGCAGAAAGGAATCCATATTACACCTGTTAATGGAGTCTGAGGGCTCGCGATAGGATTCTTTCGTGGCCTTCCCCTTTTCCTTTTCACATTAAATTCTTCAGCTACTGCTGATGGTTTGCTCTCCTGCAGGTAGCAAAGAGTTATTAAAATAAGTAGACCAAAGGCATAAAAACAAAGTCTGTTCTCTAAGTTCCATTACGGGAAAGGATTTGCATAAAGCCAATATATAAAAGACAGGTGATATTTCATAGCATTCAGGGTACAATATTATAGACATGTCCCTGTATATTTATTCATTTACAATCAGCTGTTGAGTTATCCATCGTGTACTTGAATAGGCCTGAATAAAAATGTTCTACCGGAGGTTGTATCAAAAGTGAAGTTCCAGAAATGATCAAAGTCAGCTGAATGACTACATATGCAAATATGCAATACTTCTTATAAACCACCGAAGCTTCTTTTTCATTAACATCAGCAAGCAAATGTTCTTCACTTGCTATTAAAAGAGCTTTAATGAAATGCATCGGCCCTTTTGGAATTTCAACATAAAGACCTTTGTTAAAGATCGATCACCACCAAAGTAGTTCCTCCTACAAATCACATTATTCTTCTTACTCCTCTCCTAATCTTAATGTTATCACTCTTTCTCGATCACAGTTTTTATTTTCTTATTCTTTTTCAATTGTATCTCCTTTAAATTGTTAAGCATGTCTTTTAGTTAGCATTTCTCATTAATTATATTGATGCCAAAAATAATTGACTAAGTTATAATTATAATTATCAATAAAATACACACAAGCATATTAATTCATTATTCAGTAATTGAGAAGTTAAGAATCTGCATTAAGTGTGCCATATCCCATTTAAAAATGTGTTTCCCATCACCATAGTCACCTTCAATATCTGAATTGCTGAATCATTCAGTTGCTGCTTCGTGCCAGTCACAAGCTTCACATTTTCCATGCAGTTGGAAGGATGACCCCTCTTATCCCTAGATCTTTCTACTTCAGGGCATCCCATTTCTGTACATGGCAAACCAATGATGAAGAGAAGTTCATTTTCTTTAATCGCATTTTCATTTTGAACATCATCTGCAATGATTTGTGCTGCATCTGATTCCAATTGAAATAATATCATAAATGAACAGGAAATATTCGAGGAAAATGATTATCAAAAAGTGTATACCTCCAATATCAACTTGTGTATTTTCACCTTGCAATATTTGCGTACTCATCTTCACAGAACTAGATTTGGAGTTCACCTTATCACCACCATTTTGTGTAGCAACTTTTCTTTGCGTTCTCTGCTTAATGATTTAGGAACAACATCCCATCAATAACTTCAATACTTGTAACAGCATGTCAAACAGAATAGAGACATAAAGAACTAAATAATTATTTCATAATGCTTTTTCTTTCATGATATTTCCCAAGGTATATATGAAACTTTTAGCAAAATCAGTATTAGAAAACCACATCCATCCAAAAAATGAATGTCTCTTCGCGATGTTGGAACTAGACTAATCTTTTACGTGTAGTAATATAAAATTATCTAATCAATTTAAAGATCTTAATAATATCAAACATACTAAATACTATGATTTATAAGTCTCTTACAAATTGAATATGTTGAAATAGTCTAACGAATGGACCGCTAGACTATGAGTTGTAGCAAATTGGGCATTCAAATTTAGACAGGAGATGTAGACTTGTAATATTCATACAAAGTGCTTCATAATTGTAGCCTAAATAACCATATCATTATACAATTCAAACTAAATTTTTAATATGGAAAATCGCTGAGAAGTGAACCTACAGAAGAACAACGGTTTTTACCAGACTTATGGTGCCTGCATGATAAATTCTAATTGTGTGTACAAACCCTATTTATGTCATTTTTCAAGGACACAATTTAATAAACCTTAAATTGGAGGGACTAACTTGGGTGGCTTAAAGTTTAACCTTTTCATCATGGATCAATTATGACCTAAAAGTAATCGAATCAATACATATGACGGGAAAAATTTGGCAAGAGTGTGACTTACAATTTTCTTTCCCCATGAAGGATCAGCAGAAGACTGATCCGCTGTAGCAGTTTGCGTTGCGGAACCTGTCATAATATTAACGGGAACTGGGCTTGGAGAACCATTTAACATTTCTTTAATTGATCCATCACGTGTACCCTGTTCGCTTGCTCCAACTATATCTCCTTCCTTTTGCTTTTTTAAGGGCTTTGAAACAGCAGCTTGTGTATCGGATACACTTTGCCTTCTTTTGGTCAGATATGTCGTCACTTGTGACGGTTTCTGATTAACAGGATCGGATTCCGGCAAGTGATCCTTCCTCAAATTTAATGAAGAGAGAGTATTCACATCAGTGTCCTTACTATCACGGGAATTGTTCACTGGAACAGCCACTTCTTTGTGATTAACATTTTCAGGTGTGTAATTTTCATGCTTTACATCTTCTGAAGGAGGGATCATGACATCCTGCGATAACTGTCAAGACACCCAGTTTTTTTTTAACTACTGGCTCAAAAATTAATGCATAGTTAGCACACAACTTTCTTATAGTAAGGGTGCTCAAGATTGTGGCTTCAGGAAAGGAAACCTCTTCTATAATCTAAGAAGAACAAGGTGATACTGATGCAGAGACAACTAAATCCACAAGACACTTCTGCAAGAAGACTTGTGTAGTACAGAAATTCTTACTGTAACGTTACACACTGTCAAAGTCATAGCATGCTACTAAAGTACTCTAACCAATCTGGAGTCGCTTTTGCCAATTGGGCAACATCTGATAACCAATCGCTTGCTATATATATTGCACATATCAATATTAGGAATTTAATAAAAAAAAATTGATCATTTTACATTCAGGTCAGTCTTAACCAGAAGTACTACTTGCCTTGTGCCACATGCACAATAATTATAGAAGGGCAAAGTTCTTTTGCTTATTTCCTCGCGCAAGTAAAAATGTCTATATGATGGTATCAAAACAACATAAACGGGTTCTTAAATGCAGGTACGACAGCCATAAATTGAAGGGCTTTAAGAGGGAATATCTATAAGAAAATTATTGATACCTAAACAATATGTGATACTAAGTAATGAAAAAGCCAAATTTTGAAATATATGACAAACCTGAGAAGTGAACCATTTCCCATCCTTCCATTCCATATGAGGTCTTAATTCTGATTCATGGAATTCTTTCTCTAATTTTCTATGCTTAAAATAGACATTGTACTTATTACCCTCAAGTTCTTTCGTAATTACCCCACACCACCAGCCTGAATCAACGTTTGCGTCAACTTTTTCTAACAAAACAAAAGTTTTAGGCTTGAAAGGTGGAGGGCGAGGTCTGATATGGAGGGAATCAACTGTTACTTTATGAGACTGCTCCTCGCTGCCTATGATTGACTCCACCAGAAAAGCTCCATTTCCCAAGTCTTCATGTATAGTGGCCAGGAACCAAGCATCCAGACAATCTTCTCTGTCAAATGACACTTCTGCTTTTCTCCCGACATCAAACATTGAGGCTGCTACACTCTTTCAAGATTTAAGAAGAATAAAAAAAATGAAAAGGTATAATAATATATATCATTTGAAATACAATGATTGTCTTGTTCAAGAGTTCTCACTTCTCAATACAATTAAGTGTTCCATACGACATTATCAGATCACAATGTACACTCATTTGTCAGAACACAAAATACCAACAAACTGTTATTAGAGTAAACAGACTTATGTACGAAGGTAATTTAGTCCTAGTTTTCATTACTTATGCTATTTGATTCTTGGATATGAGTAGTAAACCGTTAATAAAAGTGTTTTTATTGCATCAAATGATAGAACATTTGGCTCCCTTTCTTGTTCATTTTCTATTTTCCTTATGATTTTACTCACTGAAGTCAATAACCAAACATAGTCTTAGATCGTTTTGTCTTTTGAATGCTCATGAGAAACCCTAGACTCTCTTTTCAGCTCATTTATTGAATGGCTTTCAAATCCCATTTCTGACAACAAACCACCTCAAATGTTCCCAACTATTTATAAATGGAAAGATTAAATTCAAATAAGTTCGTTATACCTGCTTCTCGGGTCGGAACCAGCTCCAATTAAACCAATCCCAGTGAACCCTAAGTTCTGCGATCCCAAACTCAAGCTCGTCCGGCGGGTATTGAAAGGTCACGATAAACCTCTTCTCACCTCCCTCATACAACACTGGCTTCTTCACGACACCTGTCCACCAACCATCCTTGTAAAACGCGTCTACGACGTCGTTTGGCTCAAAACCCGTAACGAGCTCCTGCGGCGGTGGTGCGGGCCTTACAAACGAAATGTCGACATACTCTCTCAACAGCGTCAAACTGTCCTCTCGAGCCAACAAATTACGGTACTCCACGTAGAGCTTTTGCGATTTCTTTTTCGCGCCTTTATTTTTGGGAATTGGAGAGGAGGATAAAATTACTGTGGCTAAAAAGTAGACCCCCTTGAACTCTTCCTCGTCGGTTTGGACTTCAACTAAGGAGCCTTTGGTAAAGTGCAGCTGGCTTTTGTGGCGGCGCTGATAGTAGTGGTGGTGGTGGTGGGGAGAGGAGATTGGGCCGCCTTGGTGTGGTTTGAGGAGTTGTAATTGTGTTGAAGCCCCGTCCATTTCCCGAGTGAATTTCTAGGTGTAAAAGGACTTAATGGTCCCTCAAATCCCAAACCGAAAACCCTTTTTTTTTTCCTGAAAAAAAAAAAGCAAAACAAAAACAAAAAATTAGCTTTAAATACTTTTTTTTTTAAACTTTTTGGCAATTTTTTTTAATATAATACTTTAAATATCGCCAACAAAATTACACTCTTTATCACTTTTAATAAATGTAACTAATAAATTTAGATAAAAATAAAATGAAGCTTTATCTACATTGTTTTAGGAAAGAAATAAAACAAATTCTTAAATTTCTTTCACAAATTTATGCACGTGCAAACTAATATCAGGAAAGAATTTGGGTAATGCTTGGCGAACCCTAGTTATGGCTTACCCAGTGTTTTTAATAAAGCCCGGTGAATATTGGAAAAAACACTCAAATCTTCTCCACTCGGCAACCCTTATCGCATCGTGAAAGATCACGACCACTTGAAATTGACTTGGTAGTCGCAAGAATTAGGGACTATTTGACCAAAAATAATAGAGGGTCTTCTTCAAATCGACCGACGGAACCACCAAACTGATAAATCAAATGAATCAAATAAACTTGAAAGCCATTAATTGAATAATATGAATTACAAGGTTCATGATTCTTTAGCATACAACAAAATAAGCAGAAGTGTAAAACCGAAAGAGGAGAGAAAATACCTAAATAGCTAGGTTAAACAAATTAAAAACTAAACTTCTACTTAATCTATTCTATATACATATAAAAGTACGAGTTGGCCTAAGGGAATTTCTTCCCTTTTTTGTGAAGACTAATATACCCCTATTTAAATTATATTATGATATTTAAATTTATGGCAAAAATGTAAAATAGAAGAATCCTAAAAGAAAAGAATTACATAAGTACAATTAGACAAGAAGTCTCATATATAACAAACTTATAATTATCTTTTAAAATTTTGCAATTTATTAAAATATTAATGGTTAAAAAAAAACTATAACTCTATATTTCTTCAAAAAAAAAATTGAAGAGTTCTTAAGAAGTTATCACTTATTTGAAGAACCTAAAAAAACATTAAGGAACCTCTATGTCAAATTCGTTCTATGTGATTAAAAAAGATACTATTTAGTTAACTAAAAAATGTATAATTGGCTTAAGCAAAAAAAACTTCAAAACATATTAATTATTAAAACCGGCAAAATATGTAAAATTTTGATTAGTAATATATGATAAAATTGGTAAAATTAATTAGAAAATTGGTTAGATAGAAAGAAAAGCGGGTTAAAAAAAAATTGTGTCATTGATAAAATAACAAGATTAACAAGCAAAAAAAATAGGTAAAATTGGTAAAAAAAAAAATAAATAAAATCGGCTAAACATAGAATAACAAAATCAGATCAAATCGATAAAAGAACAAGAACAAATAAATGGGTTAATTGGCAAAAAAAAATGAAATATGTGAGAAAATAAGCTAAATAAGCAAAATAATAAGTAAAATCAGACTAAATTGGCTTCAACCAGAGAAAATTAGTGAATTGATTAACAAATATAAAAATCGACTGAAATTGGTTTACACTATAGAGAACGAAAAATGTATAATTGGCTTAGCAAAAAAACTTCAAAACATAGAAATTGTTAAAACAGGCAAATATGCAAAGTTTTGATTAGTAATATATGATAAAAATGGTAAAATCAATGAGAAAATTCGTTAGATAGAATGAAAAACGGGTTAAAACAAAAATAAAATTGTGCCATTGATAAATCAACAAGGTTAACAAGCAAAAAAATAAGTAAAATCAGTAAAAAAAATAAAAAAAAACACGAGATAAAAAAAATCAGATCAAATCGATAAAAGAACAAGAACAAGTAAAAGAGTTAATTGGCAAAAAAAAAAAAAGTTAAATATGTGAGAAAATAAGCTAAATAAGCAAAATAATAAGTAAAATCAAACTAAATTAGGTTCAACCGGAGAAAATTAGTGAATTGATTAACCATTGTGAAAATCGACTGAAATTGGGTTACATTAGAGAGAACTAAAGAAATTGGGTTACAATAGAGCTAACTAAAAATGTATAATTGGCTTAAGCAAAAAAACTTCAAAACATTGAAATTGTTAAAATAGGCAAAAAATGTAAATTTTGATTAATAATATATGATAAAAATGGTAAAATCAATGAGAAAATTGGTTAGATAGAAAGAAAAGCGAGTAAAAAAAAATCGTGCCATTGATAAAACCAACAAGGTTAACAAGCAAAAAATAGTTAAAATCAGTAAAAAAAAATGAGTTAAATCTGCTAAACACGGGATAACAAAAAATCAGATCAAATCGATAAAAGAACAAAAACAAATATATGAGTTAATTGGCAAAAAAAAAAAAAAGTTGAAATATGTGAGAAAATAGGTTAAATAAGCGAAATAACAAGTAAAATCAGGCTAAATTCAGTTCAAGTGGAGAAATTTAGTGAATTCATTAACAAATGTGAAAATCGACTGAAATTGGTTACACTTGAGATAATTATGGATTGATTAAGAAATGAAATAAACCACAAAAATGAAATAGATGAAATCGGTGTAAGAATGGGTTAAAATAATAAAAAAGAAATGATAAACTCAGTGTAAAATAGGTACACGCGATATTTCTTTCAAAAATTCTTAAGAATTTATCACTTACTAAAGAATCTAAAAACAAAAGGTCACGTTCAAGCTATATGAATAAAAAAAAAAAAGTACTATTTAGTTAACTGAAAAACTTAAAATAGGCTTAAACCAAAATAAGTCAAACATAGAATAGTTAAAATTGGTAAAAAACGGATAAGATTCTACTAAAAATATATATATGATAAAAAAAATTGATAAATCAGAGAAAAAATGGGTTAGATAGAAGACAAACAACTTAAATATAAAAAATGGTGCCATTGATAAAACAACGTGGTAAGGATGATAGGTAAAATCGACTAAACTTGGGTCAAACCGAAAATAATGAGTGAATTGATTAACAAATTTGATAAAACACAAAAATGTGTGGAATCGGTCGAAGAACGGGTTGAAATAACAAAAAAAAATGATAAACTCAGTGTAAATACAGGCGCAATCGATGTTTCTTTGGACAATTCTTAAGAAATGATCAATTATTATAAAACCTAAAAAGAATTCACATTTCTTTTTATCATTTAAACTAAAGCAATCATATTTAGTTAACTGAAAAACTTATAATTGGCTTAGGCTAAAAAAGAGTTAAAACTGGTGATAACGACATTACAATGGGAAAATGGGTTAGATCGAATAAAAATGAGTTAAAGCAACAAAAAATGGTACGATCGATAAAATAATGAGGTAAATTAACAAAACACAGGTAAACTGGTAAAAAAAATGAATGACATCGATTGAACACAAGATAACAAAAAATGGGTCAAATCGATAAAGAACAACAAGAAAGAGTTAAATTGAAAAAAAAAATCTGAAATAGTCGCGAAAATAGTGTACATCAGCAAAAGAATAGGTAAATGGGTTAAAGCGGATAGAATGAGTGAAAAGAATGGTATAAAGCACAAAAAATGGTGAAATCAATGAAATAACGGATTAAAATAACACAAAAACAAATGGTAAACTCAAGTATAACTGGAGGAAATCGATGAAAGAACATGTTAAAATAACAGAAAATAGGGTAAACTTAGTGTAAAAGCAGGTTTACACTACAAAATCGGGGAGAGTTGGTAAAAATGGGTTAGATTCGTTAAAACTTGATTAGACATGTAATTGAAAATGAATGAATTTAGTAAAAGATATGTATAATATACAAAACTGATTAAATCAATAAAAAAAAATGGGTTAAACCTGTGAAAAATGGTTTAGATGAAAATATCAAGGTAAAGGAAGAAAATAATAGATGTTATTCATTCGTTCAAATGATTGTTTTAGAATAATAGTTCTGTAGACATGTAGTTTCAGATTAAAAATACTTAATAGTTATAGTTCATTTTTTATTTTCAAGTTTTGATTATAAGTATTTATGTTAATTTTTGGTAACAACATAGTAATAATTAAAGTGAATTAGTCAAAAAAATTATATGATACGCCATTAAGATAGTATATTGAAAAATGATTGTATGATTCAACTAACATAGAAAATTAGTTAATCACGTGCAACGCACGTACACTTTCCTAGTATATATAAAAGATACAAATAATACTTTCTCCGTCCCAATTATCTTTATCATTTGGTACAGTTGACCAGTCAATTTGACTAAAATTACAAAAATTATATCAAATAATTTAATTAATATATTTTACTAATAAGTTGATAATATCATATGACACCATATATATTAATATTTAAATGGTTTAATACACTACAAGTTTAAATACTTTAATATGATAAGTCACTTAAAATATTGACAGAGTAATGTAGCAAAGAGGGCAAAATAAATGGGACGGAGAGATAGGTAATGATTGTCTCTTTTGAAAAGTAATATATATAACAAGATAAAAATAAAATCGAAATCAACTATATAACACCATGTAATTTAACCTGCAACTTACCTGTATAACATTATCAAAGGAAAATTAAGAAAAGAGAGTTTCAAGGCATATATAGTTTCAAAAATACATATATTTTTTTCCATTAATTCAAAATAGATAGTTTTAATGGAGAAGATGGAAATTAACAAGATTGCATATACTCAAGTAACCAAATGAAATGATCTAGCAATAGGGAGAACACGATCAAATGAATGATTCCATACAAAAAACAAATATATGGGTAATAACGAAGGAATATATTCCTTAAATTGCTTCTCGCTATTATCACAAAAAGAGAGATAAATAAATAATATTTACCAATATGAAAATTCAACATAAATCGCAGGATCATCCATATGTATATCATGGGTATATATACCTCCAAGTATAACTTTTAAACCTAATACTCAGTTATTGGGCTTTTGACACTTTGAATCCTGGAATTATGAGATTTTGGCACTTTGCATCTTAATTTAAAAGTTTTAGTACTTTACATTATGAAAATACAATCTAGTTGGCACTTTGCACCCTAGTGTGTGGTTTGAAGAAAAAATTCATTGATTGAAAAGTGAAATAGTTATTTTCGAATGTTTTTGGCATTTGCACCCTAAAAATATAGATTTTGACACTTTTGCACTCTAAAATATAGAATATTGACACTTTGCACTCAAAAAATATAATTTCTGGCATTTTCAACCCCGACTTAATATGATAACTAAATTATGAAAATAACATGCAATAAAATAATATGTTAGATATGTAAACGTGTATTTTAGATATAAGTTAATAATCTAGATGATACTTGAATATAAAATGAAGACAATGTCTTTTTTTTATATCTAAATTTTACTGATGGAAAATGTTAAAATAAGTTATTATAAAGTATAATAAATTTAGAATAACAAGTTTATGATTGTTGTGCATAGAAATGACCGTTTTATCTCTACATCGTCGACATTCATAAGTTTGGTTTTTTTAAGAAAAATACAGTAAGGTACAATATGTCATACAAATTATATTTTTAGGGTGCAGAGTGCCAACAAATTTAAATCGGGTGAAAAATGCTAATATTTTATAATTTGAGGATGCAAAATGCCAACATTCTATATTTGAAGGGTGCAAAATCTATATTACCAAAGTGCAAAGTGAAGAAAAAAAAATTGAAAAAACTATTCTACTTTTTTACCCATGAATTTTCTCACTAAAACACACAATATGGTGCAAAGTACCAAATAAAATTTATTTTCAGGGTGCAAAGTATCAAAACTTTTAAGTCAGAGTGCAAAGTGTCAAAACCCTATAATTCCAAGATGCAAAATGCCAAAAACCCCTCAATTATCCATTCTTTTAGCCTAACATTTGCACAAAGTGAAAGTACATTTTGATTTGAGTATCAAAGTGGTTTCGTCAAAATTGTCCCGGGTAGCGTACACATGTTATCGAGATTGTCTTTAGCCGTCAAACACGACACAAGAACATTCAACAAGTTCTTGTTGGGCAACAATTTTTTTCGTAATTTTCGTAATGTCAATTTATCCACCGTAAAATGTACAATGTTCAATTTTGCCTTATGTGATCCGAAAAGAACAATTTATCCTTATGTGAAAATTTTAAAGGAAAGTATATTGAACATTATAAATATAAGCAGGTGTATTGAAAATAACTCAAGAAATCTAAAACAAAATGTTGATTCATTTTGCAGTAAGATGACACAAAAACATGCAAAAATGAAGATATTGTCTATTACCATAATGGTTATGGATGAAATTGGAAATATGAATTTATATGTTCAAGTTTGATTTGAATTAGATATCGAGCTTGAATTTGTATTTAAAGTTGAATTGATGTTGGTCCAACCAACACATGCTTTATTCAAACGAGATCAAATTGAAGCTACACATTTTACATGTATTAATTATTCAAATTATAGTTTATCAAAAAAAAAAAAAAAATGTTGTTAAAATGATTTGATATTGTATATTATGAAACAAAATCGGTCGAGTTTTCTTTTCATTAACAAGCTGGAATTGTAATTCTTGATAGATAGAATTATTTATTAATTTTTTACGTTTCGCCCCCTCAGCTCTTGAAATATCATATTTATCCTTTCCACGAGGGCCACGATTGTTAAGCATTAACAATGGCGACGGCATCAGCAGCAGCAGCAATTGCTAACTTACCCTTCTCCCGAATCTCATACTCAAAATCCCCCAACACCAAAACCCCCCAAAACCAATCATTCATAACCCTAACCCTGGATTTCAATTTCAAGCTGCGGAAACAAAACTACCGGAAATCTCACGTGGTTAAAGCTTCGGCTCCGGGATTGTACTCCGCCGATCAGTTCGAGCTCACCGCAGAAAACGTGGACAAGGTTCTGGACAACGTCCGCCCTTACCTCATGGCCGATGGCGGAAACGTTGATGTTGTATCCGTTGAAAACGGCGTCGTTTCGCTTCAGCTCCAAGGTGCGCGTTGTTGTTCATATTGACTGTATTTATTATTTATATAATCTTATACATAGTTTAAAGATAAAATTCTGAATAGGAGCGTGTGGAAACTGCCCTAGCTCAACTACAACCATGAAAATGGGAATTGAAAGAGTCCTCAAGGAAAAATTTGGAGATGCTATCAAAGATATATGTCAAGTATCTGATGAGCAAAAAACAGAGACTAATGTTGAGGTGTGTATGTTACTTTATTATGTTTGTTTAATTTGTTGGCAATTTCAAATAAAACATATATAAAAGATGTAAATTGCTGCTTGTCTGTCGGAAGGAATTATATATATATATATAGATGTGTATCAGGCAGCTAGCAACTGATCAGTTAATTTTAATTAATAGTTTACCTACCATGTATATATTTGTCTGCAGGCAGTGAATGGTCATCTAGACATCTTAAGGCCAGCAATTAAAAATTTTGGTGGTAGTGTTGAAGTGTTATCTGTTGTGGGTGGGGATTGCTTTGTGAAGTACATTGGACCCGAGTCGATCGGATCAGGGATTAAGGCAGCCATAAAGGAGAAGTTCCCAGATATCGTAAATGTTGAGTTCACCAACTAGTTCTTTTTGTTTTGGGTGGTAAAATCTATCTTTATTCTTTGTGTAGCATAAAGCTTTTGTATGTCATGCAATGAACTCACAAGCTCATTTTGATTTGATTGTTTATGAATCAATGATGCCAAAACGAGAATAAATTGTTTAAAATAATTATGAATGCAAACTCTGATCTGAAATGTATCAAATTCATTATTTTAATATTCCCTTTTCTCAAATAACCAGAACAAAAACTCTGAGCAATTTGTCGTAGTTGACAACAATAATCATATCATATATAGTGTAATCATCAAGTAGTAAAATTTATCACAGGGGCTGTATTGCATCATGTTATACAAACCAAAATTGGTAAAGTACATAATTATAATAGATTAATTGGTGTCAGCAGCGATACAAGGAGGAAGTTTAGTACGAACAGAGAAATTCGATTCGATTCGATTATTACACCAATAATTAACAAGTTCCATCATATCTTGGACAGACCAAATAATAGATTGTTGTGAAATTAGGATTTTTGTGGCCTAGAACCATATAAACTCATTAAGCAATACCTAGCTTACATAATGATTGATACCTTGTCTTGGCCACCAACATCCCAAACAGTGAAACTAATGTTCTTTCTTATATATATATTCCACATTGAATCCTGATAAAAGATTAATACAAAGAAGAAGAACTGGAATTAAGTATACCTTGTGAAAACACAAGAAGTTACATGAACTTGTGGAATCTATATATATAATTTTTCAATTTTGTATCAAACACCTGACATCAATTCTACAAACCTGACAGACAATAAAACCGGGAAAACATCACATTGTAGAAAGCTTACCAATAGTAGGAATTGTAGTAACAATCTCTCCAAGTTTGAACTTGTAGAGAATTGTTTGTTTTACCAGCAGCATCAAGGCCCACCATCAATATACGCATCTCTCTCTTGGCAAAGACCCGACTGAAAAGCTTGGTGAAAGACAGCCCCATCTTCACATATAAATGTATAATGTGAGAACAACAACTTATGTACAAATAATTTAACACAATACGAAGAATCTTAAGCTTATAACGTTTCATCTTACAATAACACACTTTGGCAATAACAGAATGATCGACCTTAATACAATAATGTAAGTTTCAGAAAAGATCACATTTTCTTTCTGCAATAATCCAATGAGTAGATAGAATACATGCTAATAATGCATCGAGGCCAATCACAATACAACATATACCGTAGACAATAGCT
Organism: Penstemon eatonii; assembly: GCA_038501285.1. Taxonomy (NCBI): domain Eukaryota; kingdom Viridiplantae; phylum Streptophyta; class Magnoliopsida; order Lamiales; family Plantaginaceae; genus Penstemon; species Penstemon eatonii. Next base: position 63,200,666 of record CM076712.1, on the reverse strand, counting down.
TTGACTATTCTCAACAAATTCAAATAGAAACAGAGATCAATCAAGAGAAATACGAGAATGTATCACAACTCGGGAAGAAAATAATGAGTAGTACTCTAAGATGAAAAGCAGGTTGAAGTAATATGAACAACTGAAAATCATGATTTTAAACGAGAGAAGCATCTGCTGCGATTTTGTTTGTAGAAAATGTTAGAAGCTATTCACATAAAAGGTCTATGTCACCATGACCATGGATTTTGAATGAAATCGAATCTAAGTTAATTACAGACAATGAACGTAATCAAATTAAGTGGATCCAAGGGCATTGAAATTGTAGGACTGCACTGAGGAAGAAGGAAGGATTACACTCTCAGTCCCAACCCAAGATCTCTCCAACCACCAGCAGAAAGATGAGACTTAGACCAATTCACTTGTTCTCTAATAATATTTACTTTTTGAGGGAAAAACTAGCAAATGCGGGGATAGCTCAGTTGGGAGAGCGTCAGACTGAAGATCTGAAGGTCACGTGTTCGATCCACGTTCACCGCATTTCCTTTTTATTCAATACTATCACGTTGATTTTAAAACAAGACCCAAAGGAACATGCTCCTCTAAATCCACCTCAATATGGGCCCATGAAAAGGAATTGTAACAGAAATTTGGAATACCTGCCCCAAATGAAACTCTTATTATGTACTGTACATGGTTCTCTAAGTCCAACTCAATATGGGCCCATAAAAAGTAACTGTACCAGAAATTTGGAATATTTGTTACCTGGACCAAATCAAACTCTTGTATCGTACTAGTTCATATTAATTTTTTGGCAAAATTGTCCTTTTTTTTAGTATTATACAATGTGGTGGCCCTAAAAGAAAGAAAAGGTATTATACAATGTAGTGGTTCGCAATTATAGTATGGTGCATGGTTATCGAATTGGATATAGTATCGTGTATCGTATTTCATATATATTGAATCATATCTTGAATTGTAAGATATATAAATTAATTGTTATGAATGACATAAAATATATTTCAATAAATAGAAACATCACAAATATGTCCTAATCATGATGTTAGGTTATTAGGGTTTGAAATCGAAAGACCTTTTTTATTTATCATTGTTATCTCTAAAAAGAAGTTGTCAGGAACAAGGTTCTAAATTTAGTGCACGAAAAATTGGCCTTGAAAATGTCACGAAGCATTCCCAGCGCTTCATAAGCATCGGGAAATAATATTTTCGTTGTTTAAAAAGCATGGAAATGTGCATACCCGATGGTTATTTCTTTGTCCGCACCCACTTACCCGACGCCTATGGGGAGGTTTAAAAAGCATCAAAAAATGCCTTGAATGTAGTAGTATTTTTAAGGTAAAATTCACCGAGAAGAAAAAATATAAGAATCAGGTATGTCGAAATTTCTAAGTTTTACGATTTAATTACTTGGATTGTCATACATGCACCTCAAGTAATGCCATTCAATTATTTACTTTTTAAGCAAAAAGTATACCTATAAATTAACACTTCATATAGGATCAAAAAAAGCTTGTCTACTAAATTAAAATTATTATTGTGAGAGCACTACATCTAGTCTAATTAAGATTTTTTCAAACCCATGCCTAAGACACTTCAATTTTATTAAATTCGGGAAATTTGACCTGTAGCTTAGTTTATCATACTATTTATGGAATTTAGCTAGGTAGCCTGCTGGCTGTTGTATGCAGTATGGGCATTGTGATGCATGATATATATAAAAAATATCTGAATTCAATTGTTTAATAATGTTCGATCGGCTTCCACTGACAGTTGATAAGTAGGTAGGATTTAAATTTTAAGGTAGAAAATTTTCTTTTCTTTTCTTTAGTATCTATGCCTTTTTCCATGCATTTATTTCTATTTTTCTGCTAACTGCTTTTCCTAATATTTGTTCCGCCTCCGTCCTTAGGCAATTATAGAACTGATCGATTATGATCGATCGATCTGGTTCCTAACATTGTCCTTAGGCAATTGAATTATGCTTGCCTAAGCTCCCTATTCTGAAGTCTGAACAAACAAACTTATTTTTATAAGGAGCTATATATATAGGCTTTATGTATGTATGTATGTATGTATGTTTGCTGCTGGTTGGAACATGCATGATGATCTGTACAAGTAAGTAAGTATATATAGATAAGATATTAATTAATAGTGGAAGGAAATTGTAGCTTAATCACAAAAAAAAAAAAAAAAAGGGAATTGATGAAGACCCCATATATGTTCTTGCCATAACTACCCACTTCCTATATAATAGAAGTTGTAGATCAAAACAATTCATGATTTCCATAATAGAAGTTTCTTCAATTAATTAATTAGATTATCTGGAACTAATTCCTTAATTCATATGATATATCATATGGGTATGGATTGGATTGGATGGTCCCAAAATTTAAGGGCCTGTTTGTCTCGCATTTGGGAAAAAAATTTCCCATTTCCGAAAGGCGAGACAAACAGGCCAATCCATTTCCGGAAGTTACGGCTACAGGGAATTTTTTTCTGAAACAAATTTCTAAATTGGGCTGCAGCCCATTTTGAAAAAAAAACCTACTACCCTATTACTCCTCTACTCCCCTCTCTCTCCTCTGTCTCACTCATGCGACATACTCTTCCCTTTCTCTCTCTCTCTTCTCTTTTCTTTGTTTCTTTCTTCTTTCTTCAAACTCAATCGGATTCAATAACAAATTAATTCATCATCCTACTCGATCCACATTTATGTATGCCTTCTCTTCGTACTGTAACTCCAACAAAGAAAGAAAAAGAAAGAAGAAGAAAGAGCAGCAACAGAAGCTAGGGTTGAAGAGGTATTTTTCTGGTAATTAATAATTAATTAATTTATATATATATATATATATGTATATATATATGAAGAAAGGGATGAAATGGAAGGGTCGATGCTTTCTTATTTGACCAACAAAAAGATTCAAAAGCAAGATAACTAGCTAGTTAATTGTTGACCTTTTCTGGAATATGTATATTGGGAGAGGAAAGAAGACGGAATTATAAGAAGATTGATACTTCAGAAGCGACAGAGAGAGAGAGAGAGAGAGTATAATACGTATATTATAAGTATATATATATGTGTGTGTAATTTGTGTGTGTGCAGGTCATATTTTTCTTAGTAAGTGGGGGTAGCTCCCGGAAAGCTTCTCAAGTTAGGCCATTTTCATTGATTTTATAATTCTACCAATTTTTCTTCTCTCACTTTTTATACGTGGGGAGAGAGGGAGGGGAGGTTTTAATTATTGTGCAATTAAATCGATTGTCTTCTTGTAGGCTTTTTTCTTCCATTAATCGATATTTATTGATGCTGTCCTTAATGTATTCACACTGCTCTGCTTCATGGATTCTTGATCATTTGAACTGTTAGAAGATGAATTTTTATCATACTTCTATGATATGCATTATCTATGCCCAGTAATTTTCATTTTCTAACGGAAGTCATATTGGTGTACTTTGTGTTATGATTTTACCTACACTCTGATCCCATTAAATTTTATGTCATTAAATCATTGGCATTTTGAGCTTAGATGAGAAATATGAATCAATGAAACCTTCTAATGTTCTTTTGTCAAACTTAGATTCAGATTTCAAAGTATGTGCATTGAACCTTTTGGCTTATGAAGTAAAAATCATTCATCTTGTAACCAAATGCTAGTATTGGTTAGTTTGTTGCAATAATGTAGCAATAGAATTTCACTGCCATTCTTGGTTAATTTAGATCCTGCTAAAAAAAAAGAACAACCTGGAAAAGATTTAGAATTTTTTCTACATGGATAAGAACTTGAGTATGATAATCTCGTTCGGCTTGTATTTTGACAGGGGTAAGGACTTGAGTATCGAAAACATGCATCAAGGTTTTACTATCATCTTTGAGTCAACATTCGAGAGCACTGAAGGTATTGCTGAATATCTTCCTCATCCGGATCATATTGAATATGGAAACAAGTTATGATCTCAAGTTGAGAAAATTCTCGTAGTTGATTACAAGCCCACAAAGGTCCAGCTCTAAATCCACAGAGTTATGATGCTAGCTAGACAAGAATAGAAAAAATGCTAGTGAAAGATAAGTTAGGAGGAAAATATTGGACGACGAAAAACTCATTTTCACTTTGAGTTTTGTGTTGTTTCGTATAAAAAAAAAAGACGAGATGATACTCGTTTTATAGGCTTTTGGGATTGTATATAGATGATAACTGAGTATATATAATAGTAAATTTGTATAGATTAAGAATGTAACATTACAGTTACAGATATTGTTGACCAAGAATAGAAAAAATATTAAGTTGAAATATTTTGGATAATTAAACTTCTATTTATGGTATCCACATTGAATGCTTTATTGCCTAATTCACTGCATAATGACATGTATAATAGAAATCGAGTAAGTATGGTAATCTAGCTTTAAATTAGGGAGGTAATATTGTGATTAAGTTAATTTGGTAATATAGCTTTGAAAATAATCTCCTTTACATATCTCCATCATCTACAAGTCCATTCTTATAATCTTCTCCATCAAATCCAAATTGCAAGGTGCACCAAACTCAAAACAATTTTTCATAAATTCTAAACTTAATTCAAGACCCACAATTCTCAATTGTGCTAATAGCCCAAACCAAACCGTTGTAGTTAAATTCTAAACTTAGTTTTAGATCCACAATTCAAAATCGTGCTAATGGTCTAGATCAAACATTTTGGTTAAGCTATAAACTTAATTTAAGACCTACAATTCAAAATTGCACCCATGATCCAAGGTCAATTTCGCAAATTGACCCACTTGCATTATCAGGCCAAAATAAAGAAAATCCCAAATTATTTTTATAATTTTAATTTATTCATGACCTGTCCCACAGTGAATAAGGCATGACAAACAAATTAAACCCATTTTACCAGGACATACCAGTTCGACCGCGAACCGGAGGTTGTTTCGGTCCAGTTTACCACCTAAAATCACTTGATTCAAAAACCAGTTTGAATCGGATTTAACCGGTGACGTCTCGAGCCAGACATCATATTCCAACGATGCGCAAACCAAAAATCAAAATTCGATGCCTGGTTATTCGATTAGTGATGCTTCATCACATATTGGTCCCGAGCGTGCAGTATTGTTGACTCGGAGGCAGTTGGCCCGACGTGGAGGAAATAATAGTCATGATTGATCGGATAACAGATGGGGTACATTCACACCTTCGTGTAATTGGTGACATTAATTGTAATATTGCCATTAATTTTATTAGGTTAATATTTTAAGGATATTGTGTAATTTCTAACATATTTAATATGTCATTTGAATGAATTCGTCGGTGAGATAAAATAATTAAAAGAATTTTAGTATAATATTTTATAAAAAAAAACTTCGAAAAAATGAAAATTAATCTACTTTATTTTTTATTAATTTAGAAAGTACAAATAATTAATTATAAAATATTATTTACCACATATATTACATATAATATATACACCAATAAATTAATTATATATAACTAATTGATGTGACATAAAGTCTTACACTATCTTACACCTAATTAACTAAATTAAACCTACAAAAAAAACCTACACCTATTTTTTTCCCAAACAACTCTCCCAAAACCCAAACAAACAACATTACGCAAATCGAGATTATTTCCCAAACCTCTACCACTTTCCCAAACCACTCTCCCAAATGCGAGACAAACAGGCCCTAAGTCTTTTAAGATTTATTAATATAATAGAATAGTATATGTTTGGTTGAATCAGAAACCGTGCTCACAACATTTCATGTCTTTCGGTCCAATTAATTAACTGGTGTGGTGTGTGCGAATTGCATCACGATATTGCCATGGCTTTTCAAACAGATGCACATAGACATGATATCATGTGAATTGAACTAAGTCAAAAGGAAGATTTTAATAAGCTATTTACTTTTTCCAACATCAAAAGGATGCCACTGCAAAGGAGCAAAGAAGATAATTATCTAGATGCATATAGCACTTGTTTAGTTAGAAGTGCGGTGGGTATACGAGATAGGATGAACGTGGATGAGTACGTATGGCCTATGGTGGGCTTCATATGAACAAAGAAGACAAAAACATCTTGGCATAAAAGGGACTCGAGTTTCAGGGAGACAGCAATAGAGTTGCACAAGCCGCAGATAAGGTGATGGATGGAGCACATTTTTTTATCCCAAAACAGAGTTTTTTTATAATTGAGGTTTCATGTAGTGACAAAACAAAAGGGAAGCAGGGGAAAACACATTCCAATCAAGATTGAAGAATTTGGGTTTCTTATAGTTAATTTAATGACCTTTGAGTTTAAATCAAGCCAAACTGCCTTGACATTCGCATGAACAAATTTTCATGAACAAATTTGTTTTAAAAAATAGATATCTAGTATTATAAACCAACCAAGAAACAACAGTTCTTGATATTATTCAAATTGAGAAATAAATCAAATATTTAATTAGATATCTAGCTGCCATGATATGTGGGGCCTTAATCCTATCATAGAATCAGAACTAGCTTATTATTAAGTTGATTGGCATGGTGAAACTGCATTAGTTTTAAAATACTCCACTCCTATATATCAACATACATATTTCTTCATTGTAGTATTTCAAAAGGTCTGCTGTTATAATCATCGCCTACCATGTATTGTATTGAAGCAATTAACATAGATAAAATAAAAACATCAACCAGCAGAGCATCAAACGTAATGTAAATCAAAATTTCAATTTCAGTCTCGGTACAAAAAACAAATTAACCTAAAGATTGTTCAGAAACGAAGATGCTGCTGGAAATGGGTCTATGAAACCATGTAAAAGATAAAAAAAATTACTCAATCACCACCTGCCTTATTGTAGACATATGTGAGGCCACACTTACCACAGTAGTGCCTGTCAAAATGATTGGCCATGAAAGTCCCGGCACCACACTCTGCATTAGGGCACTCCTTCCTCAACCTCTGCACCTTTCCAGAATCATCAACCTTGTAGAACTGGAGCACAGCGAGCTTGACCTTCTTATGCTTGTGCTTGATCTTCTTAGGCTTGGTGTATGTCTTCTTCTTTCGCTTCTTCGCGCCACCACGGAGGCGGAGGACAAGGTGAAGAGTCGATTCCTTCTGAATGTTGTAGTCGGCGAGAGTGCGCCCGTCCTCCAGCTGCTTCCCGGCGAAGATCAGTCGCTGCTGGTCCGGAGGGATGCCTTCCTTGTCCTGGATCTTTGCCTTCACGTTGTCGATGGTGTCGGAGGATTCAACCTCCAGGGTTATTGTTTTACCCGTAAGGGTTTTCACGAAGATCTGCATCTTCGCGGCGGTTGGGATTGGGAGAAATGGATGCTAGGGTTTTTGGTTGCCTGTTGGCAGAAAATGAGATGATGATTTGTGTGTGTTATACAGAAAAGATTGGTTAAATAGACTAGGGTTTCATTGGGTCGAACTATCAAATTATGTGTGGGCCTAGGTGGGTAAACCAAGCCCAATTAGATTGGTGGATCCTACTATTCGCTATATCATCGGGCCTGATAATTGAGATTGCTAACTATTCCAACTTTTTTTTTTTTTAATTCAATACTTAAAAAGAACAATTATCATAAAAAAAAAAAAAAATTCAATAAAATCAAAGGCGGGATACTCACCATCACAAAAAATAAAATTAAAAAGGATCATTGCCGACCAATCCTAAATTAAAGGGATCCTTGCCTACCAATTCGAAACAAATCTTTTAACTTAATTTAATTATTTTGCAAGTTTATATTTTCTATCAAAAAATGTAACATGAAAAAAAAAAAAGTAAAAGTATATGTTGACTTATGATATATGGACCTTAAACGAAGCAAAGTTCTAATTTGCTTGCTAAGAATTAAAATATCAAGCACTTTGTAAGTCCAATCGTTCGAATAAAATACATAACTTGCTACAATGAATACATCCATGTTTTCACATTATTGACATAATAAATCATAGTAATAACTTCGTAACTTGATAAACATCAAATAAATTGTATATATAACACATCATTGCATTCTAACAAAATAAAAGTACACATTCAAACCTAAGTATTCCAATATTCTCAATACTCTTTACCAAATACTAGTATGTAATATCATAGTACAAAATAGGAGCAAATGTAGTAACCAACAGGTGATTGGTCTAGTAGAAGGGATTAGTCACTACAAAGTAGCGGACTCAGATTCGAATCCCTATTGGGAGAGGTATCCACATAATGTGTCCGACCCGCCTCAATAGGGATTAAACCCTTGGGAAACAAAAAAAAAAAAAAGGAGCAAATTTAGAAATCACCACTAATCTGACTAGTTCATTTTCTGGATATTCAATTCCATGGATTCCGGTTAGTCCGACCCGATATTGCAAAATATGCAATTTGTTGGAATATGATGCAGGGACTGAAGTATAACACAACTAGGGTTGTGCACGATACGGTAAACCGGCCAAACCGTACCGAAACCGAAGTTTCGGTACGTATCGTATACTGAACCGAAATTTCGGTTCGGTATACGGTACGAACTCCATTACCGAACCATGTTATGCTTCGGTTTTCGGTATTACCGGCCGGTTTACCGAACCGAACCGGCATACCGAATTTTTTTCTTAATTAAGACCTAAACATTACGAATAACCCGTTCCAGTCCTCAGTGCACTATTCTTATTTCTTCACTTCTTCATTTACGGACTGCCCTAGCAAAACCCACAATCTTCCTCTTCCTCAATTCAAAATCTTCCTCTTCCTCAATTCACCACCCACCCCCCACCGCACCACCGTACGCTGCGACCTCCTGCTCCGCGCCTCCGCCGTCTCTCTCTCTGCCCAGATTGTTTACAGAGGTACATTACACATTTAAAAACCCTAATTTTGTTCTTTTTTTGAAATTTTGATTGAGAAATACAGAGAAGGGGGATGAGAAAAGAGTTGGTAAATTTTCTATTGATGTTCCAAAACATTACATGATGCTGAGGCTACTTAACTAATCAAACTACAGAAAATCAAAATGAAAACATAGAAAACATAATTAGTTGAAATGGCAGCACTATGCCTCAGTTCTTCTATACGGTTAATGTCCTTCACCTTACAACACTTTAAAACAAATGAGAGGCCCAATAATTTTTCGGTTTTTTTGTACCGAACCAAACCGAACCGTACCGAACCAAAATTTTCGGTTTGGCAAACGGTACGATACGAGATTTTAAAATACCGATCCGGTCGGTATACCGAAAATCGGTACGGTTCGATTCGGTTTTACCGTTTGCACACCCTTACTCAGCATCATGTAATACACAACCTGTGGGCGCGGGTAGGGTATTTCGGGTATTGGGTATTTCGGGCCGGGTACCCGACTTGGCGGGTAGTGAATTTTCATACCCGAAACCCTACCCGATTTGGCGGGTACCCGAAGTTCGGGTACCCGAAATTTTCGGGTATTGGGTATTGGGTACCCGAAATTTCATACTTTTTTTTTTCAACATATATATACGTAAAATTGTAAATAAATGAATTCAAACATTAATTGTACACAATAACTTCAAAACAAAACAATACAAATGTCTCAAGCCTTCAAGATTCAAGTATTCAATAAATTACAATCAAATCAAACTCGAAGTCTCAAAGCATCAAAATATTAAATATCACAATCGCATGGCATGAAAGTTACAACTTACAATAGACATAAAATCACAAATCACATTCAATAATATTTCACATTTTAACTTATCATTCGGATCTTCACCAATCATATCCACCTACAAGCTTGAAAATCCAACTAAATTACTCGAATTTTTCTTTTAAATACCCGAACGGGTACCCGAATACCCGTTCGGGTGTGAAATTAATACCCAATACCCTACCCGAAAATATATTTCGGGTTCGGGTACTCGAACCCGAATATCAAAATACCCGTTTTTTTATCCCAAACGGGAAATACCCAAACGGGTCGGGACGGGTCACAAAATACCCGACCCAAACGCCCACCCTACAGTGACAACCATAAGATTAGGGCTGATAATGGGATTATACAAATCAAAACAATTAGGGGTTAGCTGTGTGGAGCAGCAGTCGGTAGGGTTTAATACACTAGGAGGGAGAACAGGCATAAAGGATGGCGAGTCACTGCAAATTATGGCTCCCGAAGAAGAAGAGATTTTGTGCAAACTCGCCTCTCCTCAATTCCATGTAATATCAATCAAACTCAAGTTCACCTTCACGTTCCTTTTGCTTATCCTCTATTGATGATATCTTAATTTCAACGATTTAGATTCTGCGGGAACCACACCCAGAGGTCTGATACGCAGTGGATTCCCTGCCCTATTGACCCTTCTCAGTAATCCTCTTTCGATTCTTTGTTCTGTTTTATGCTGAATCCTGTGATTACTAACTTCCTCGTTTTGATATCATATTAGCTGTGTACTTGAGGAAAATCTTGAAAGTCACTTAAATAGATGCCCCTTGCTGAAACAAGCAAACTCTCTCCATCGTCAACCTTTCTACCAAGAGGGGATCAATGCCGGCAGAGAAGAGGAGCAAACTTCCACCAAAGATTGCATCTTTACTTCAGAGATGAAGAGAAATGCTGTTTATGCCATGCCTGTTCCTGAATTTTCCAATTTGATTGCTAAAATCAAGTCCGTACACGCATCCATCTGCAATTGCATTCCGGATTCTTACAAGATTCCTGAAGCTTGTAGCATTTGGACCAGTCGACAAGTCGACAAGTATTCAACTTCTTTTTACTTATTTGCAATGCTAATCGGTTCTAATTGAATGAACTTTTAAGTAAATTTTATGATGTGACCCAGGAAAATACCGTATCAAGAGAAACATGTTTTGCAACAAGCATCAATTCTGGGGAATTTAGAAGAATTTGGGGTGTTAAAGAAATCTTGTTTGGGTTTGGATGCACCAAGTAATCAGTGTGATTCAAACGGAGAGTCTGAGACTTGTAAAGATGTTTCTGCAGTGGTTGAGTTTGGAGCTGGAAGGGGCTACTTGACACAGATGCTCGCTGATTGTTATGGGATAAAGAAGGTGTTATTTGTAGAACGGAAGTCATATAAGTTGAAGGTAATAAGTTTATCTTAAACCAATTTCGTCTTAAATATGTGCTTCGTTTTCTGAATATTGCTTTTGCATAATTAATTATTGTCCAATTTGCATGTTATGACCTCTTTTCGCTACAGTATACCTTCTGTTATTGTTTTTCTAATTATCTTTCATGCTAACTACCACTGTTAGGCTGATCGGAGTTTGCGGCAGAAAGAGAGTTTAGTGTTAGAGCGGTTGAGAATCGACAGTAAGATTTCAAAATCATGTTTTCTGCCAATACTTGAACCATCTCTTCCATGTTATCTACTTTGGGTGTATTGACTCTCGTACCGTAAAAATTTTTGGAAAGAAGGATGTGATAAGCTTGCTTAAATTCACCTATCGAAGAAGATCTTAAAGAAACCTTTTTTCTGATTGCTTGCGTCTGCCCAACCACAACCTGGCTCTCAATATGCGGAGTTTCTTTCTGATTTTATTCGCCTGGTTGCATTTTGTTACCTAACTTCTAAGTTCAATTGTAGTCAGGATTCAGGAAGAAATTCCTTGTGAGGCCTGTCAGAGTATAAAATATTCACATGTGCTTAAAAATGATGGTTGCAGATAATGATAAAGAGCAAGTGTACAGAACAATTGTGAAGGCTAAAACCCACAGAGTTTTCAGTTATTTGGCTTAGTTACACTATGAGAATAACTCGATAAAGGAATGAGATAGTTACAAGAACTAGGGGTGGAACATTCGAATAGATGCTAGAACGTCAAGGAATTAGATTTAGCAATGTATTTTGGTTTGTTTGGCATCCTAAATAAATTGCCTCGACACTCTTTGATGCAGCAGAACCTGCTCGTTACTCTTATTGGGCCTGTGAACAGCGCATAAGATGGTAACCTTAGGAAAAGTAAGGCTTCGTTGTGTGTGAGGAAGGGATGTACTTAACTTATGAAGAAGAAGAAGAACTGCAGCAGAGAAAGAAGAAACTAAAACAAGAGAGCATATAAGAAAAGAGTTAAAACAAATCTGCATAAAAACAATATATATTCTTCATGAATATCATCTCTTTAAGATTAGAAGACTACAGAGTATTGCTGACTTAATGATACGTCCATACAACAATTTTTTATTCTTTAATACTTTATATGTTTCTGCTTTTTGCCGAGATTTTGTTCCTGAGAGTGTATTCACTTGATATTAAAATTTTCAATTGCAGTTGAGGATCTGAACTTGAATGCGGTTAAGTTCTTAGAAGGAGCTACCTATATTGCAATTGGCAAACATCTGTGTGGGCCTGCAACAGGTACTGGAAATTTCTGTAACTGGGATCCTGTATAAACCACCATCATATGGTCATATTACATATATCATTCTATTTTGCTCTAGATATGAGCTTAAGATGCTGCATACGCCGAGGGTCTCTTGAAGATACTGCTGCTCAATCCCAAGTCAGTTGTTACCTAGGGGGCTTAGCGATAGCTACATGTTGCCACCATCTATGCCAGTGGAAATCCTATATAAGTAAAATTGAACCTTATCTTTTATTTTATTGGTGAAACTTTAGTTATAAACATTTGGAGTATTACTCTGCAGATAAGAGATATATGTTTGATTTGGGTTTCACCAAGGAAGATTTCCACAAGATTTCATGGTTTACCAGCTGGGCAGTTGATGCTGACCATGGCTCAGAAGTTTCTGTCACAGATTGCTCGACCCAACTTGATATCACGTATAAATCATTATGTTACTCTGTACTTGTTTGGCACGAGCATGAAATTATATATTCTAATGGATAGATACTTAACGAGGCTTCTCTGGATGTATCTTTTTAATTGTCGATCTTGATTTTCAACTTATGTGTGGAATTTCTTTCTCATGTTGTAGGAGTGAGAAGAAAGAGTTCTTCTGTTTGGACTCAGATATATGTGGAGTTGAAGACATTGCGAGGAATATGCCGCCCATTGACCGAGCGGTGCTGGGGTTCATGTGCAAGGACATAATTGATGCTGGGAGGTTGATGTGGATTAAGGCACAAGGACTAAAATCTGAACTCGTCAAGTATGTTCCCTCTAGCATTTCTCCTGAAAACCACCTATTGGTTGCCAGCCCAAGTATAGTATCTTAGTAAAGCAATAGTGATGTTTCCCCTGTTTGTCAAGTCTTCATACATTACATTGTTCTAAGAAATTTTGTCAAGCCTTTTTCTTCATATGGTAGTTTTGTTCTATATTGTTTCATGTCTTTAAATGTAAGGACAAAATCTCTTAATTGAGATAATTTTAGCTTAGCTATCAGTTAGTGCTAATGTTTGCCGGACGGACAAAACAATTAGACTGACAAGTGCAATAAACTTTGTGATTGGGATGAACTTTTAATGGGTAAGGCTTTGTGTTAAGTTAATAAATTTTCAGAGTAATGATCCATGAATTTCAAGTTGTTGCAGGTAGGTTCAAGAACTCAAGCATTGAAGTTGTTTGTTAACCACCAGACAAAATGACAAATGATGGATATAGATAAAGGAACATAGTTTTTTTTGTCATTGGATGGATGAATTATGTAAAAAAATCATGGTTAGAATTTTCTTTTATTAAATTAGCATTGATTTTATTTAGTCATTCTCATTAACAAGTGTGAAAAAAAAAAAAAAAAAGGGTAAATTTATAGTATTTCAGGTAGTTAAACTTTTTAATTTCATTATGAGAGCATAAATAACACCATCACCATTAAATTAAAATAAATGATAAGATGGAAGCAGGCACAAGCAAGGTTTAGTGAAAAATTTATCCGTTCCAACTAACGTGATAGTAATCATGTACCACCGCAACCAGTGGTGAAATAGTGAATATTGATTGATGACGTCATTTCATACTTTCATATTTACGAGAAGAAAAAGCTGATTGATTGCTTTGCTTCTTTCTTTCTTTCTTTTGTTTTTTTGCTACTATCCCTATTCCCTCCCAAGTGCAAGTGTGCAATTTGATCTTCTCTTCTGAGCATCTTTATCTCTTCTTCTGCTCGCTCTGACTTGGACTTGCACTTGCACTTGCACTTGGTAAGGTAAGGTAATAATAGTAGACTAGTACCAATTCTCTTCTCTTCTCTTCTCTTCTACAAATGTAAAGGTGGTGGTACTGGTACTGGTACTGGTACTGGTAGTTCTCCAAAATCCAAACAAACACTCGTCTTATCCCGTTCACTCAAAAAAATGGAACCATCTGGAACCATAGTCTTCACCTCCGTCGGAAGACCCTACTACGGCTTCGATATTTTCGCCGTCAAGCTGCCCTCTCATGAATCCTCCCCTAATTCCACCGAGCACCGCCTCACCGACGGTATTTCCATCAATTTTAACGGCCAGTTTGTGGATGAAAACAAAACCCTCGTTTACATCTCAGAGAGAACCGGCTCGCCCCGTATTTTCTTGAATCAAACCGGGAACTCCAAGCAAATCCACTCCCCACCAGAAAGCCTCTTCCATGACCGTCCTCTCATGAAGAACGACCGTCTCTACTTCATTTCAGCCCACCAACAACCCGATAAGCCCTTCCGGAGCTGGTCTGCTCTTTATTCGATTTCCAAACCCGAATCTCTGCCTCTGCGCTTGACACCTTACGGGTCCGCCGATTTCAGCCCTGCCGTTTCACATTCTGGGAAGCTCATCGCCGTTGCTTCCTATGTCTCTGGAAATTGGGGCGGTGAATTCCATGATCTCCGAACAGATATTGTCGTTTTCCAAGATTCAGATCCCTCCAAACGTGTTGTAGTTTGCCAGCACGGAGGTTGGCCTACGTGGCAGGGTGACTCCACTCTGTATTTCCATCGGCAAGCAGATGATGGTTGGTGGAGCATTTTCAGAGTTGATTTACCTCCTAATACTAGTACCGATGATAATTTAGCCCCGATTCGTGTAACTCCCTCGGGGGTTCACTGCTTCACGCCTGCTGCTATTGCTAACAGCAGCAGTAGGAGGATTGCGGTTGCCACTAGGCGAAAGGGAAATAACAAGTATCGCCATATTGAGATTTTCGATGTTGAGTCCAACAAGTTTTATCCGGTGACCCAGCTGATTAACCCCAATTTCCACCATTACAATCCTTTTGTTTCTCCGGGATCTACCTTTCTTGGTTATCATCGATTCAGGGGAGAGGGAGGAGGGGGGGATTCAACTATTCCACACCTAGAGCCTGTAATTTCTCCTATTCCAGGGCTTCGTATGCTCAGACTCAATGGCTCCTTCCCTGCCTTTTCACCGGAAGGTGATTTCATTGCACTCAATCTCGATTTTGACAATCTCGATTCTGGCCTCAAAATCGTCAAGTCTGATGGTACGAAAAGGTGGACATTGTTTGAGAATAGGACCGCCTTTTACAATTCTTGGAGCCCAGCTGATAAAAATGTCATCTTTACATCTATTGGCCCTATCTTTCAGTCTGCAAGAACAGCGGTACAGATTGCTCGAGTCACATTCGATTTAGAAAATTTAACTCATGGCGATGTGGAGATCAAAATCCTGACCAAAGAAGAAACTGGTAACAATGCTTTTCCTTGTTGCTCGCCTGATGGGAAACATGTTGTGTTTCGATCAGGTCGTACTGGGCACAAAAATCTTTACATAGTTGATGCAATTAAAGGTGAATTTGAGGGTGACATTCGTCGGTTGACTGAAGGGCCATGGATTGATACGATGCCGAGCTGGTCGCCTGATGGGAAAGTGATCGCATTCTCTTCGAATAGACACAACCCGGATAATGTGGATTCATTTGGAATTTACTTGATTAGACCAGATGGGAGTGGTGTTAGGAGAATTAAAGTGACTGGAGGGATTGAAGAAGAAGAAGAAGAAGAAAGGGAGAGGTTGAATCATGTTTGCTTCAGTGCTGATGGAGAGTGGCTGCTGTTCACGGCCAACTTGGGTGGAGTGACGGCTGAGCCTGTGGCGCTTCCAAACCAGTTCCAGCCTTACGGGGATCTGTACTTGGTGAGGTTGGATGGGAGCGGTTTGCGGAGGCTGACGTGGAATGGTTATGAGAATGGCACGCCAGCGTGGCACCCAAAAATGGAGCTAAAATTTTCTAGTTTGTGTTTGGGTGATGAGAGTGGAGGAGATAAATTGAAGGGTCAATTTGATGAACCCTTGTGGATCCAATGTGATTTTTGAACTTGAAATTGCCTGTAGATGTGAAAAATAAAGGAAGGTGGTTATACCGTCGTAAGGTGCCTCCTTATATAGTTATATGTATATAACTTATATATATGTGTGTATGTATGCTCATACTTTCCTTATTTACCTACCTCAATGGAGAGTAGTTATTAACGCCTAAATTACCATACCATTTATTTGACATCAAGTGTAAGAGCAATACATCAAAATGAAGCATCATTTCATTTTAAAATTAATTTAATAAAATTACTTAACTTCAAATTAAATTTATACAAACTAAAGTTGCAATTAAATTAAATTAAAAACATATAACTTCAAAAATGTTATTGTGTCATGTTATCTGGAAATTAGGAGAAAAAAGTAGGCATATTGATATAGCCCATTGGCGGATAATTATGAAGCTCTTTAATTTGCCTGGGGTGCGTGGGTGGGGTCTTATTTTTTATGCTGAAACAAAAGATGATCATATGATGAAGTTAAATAAGTTGGACGAACCACCCTTTTTTCAAATTTTCAAGCAGTATGAAATAGTTAAAATTGCAGGTTAAAATAGTTGGAGATGCTCTATATAAGAATATAAACATTGTAGACTTTTGAACCCAAGTAAATAGCATTATAAAAATACTCAAATTTTATCTTGTTAATTGGAGGAGATTGGACATAATTTTGACCTAAGTATATATAGGCGGAGCTATCAGTGGGTTGGATTCGGAGTGTTAGATTTGTATTAAGATCCGATTTCATTTATATTTGTCGGGTCTAAAGTTTACAATTTTCAAGTCCATTAGATCTTATTTGATTGATTAAAATATTTTTATGGACAAAATGGTTAATCTTTTTGTGGCTTAGCTGATCATAAATAGTTTTTTTTGTTTTTTTTTTCGTTTTTAGTTATGAAAAAAATAATATTAAAAAACTACCGTCATAAGTATAATGAATGTTATATAGCATATAAACGTATTTGAATATGGAGCAAATGCTTTTAAGAGTGGATGGACCCTGGCTCTTTAGAATTCTTTTCATATACTCCTATATATATAATTAGGTACAATTGTTAATAATAGGAGTAATATGATTATCACGCATCATAGCTTGAACTGGAACTGAAATACAATTTTGAAACTGAGTCCAAAAATAAACCAACTGTATTCGCCACTTTGTATTTAGCTATAGGGCAATTCTTTTTAATTCAACATAATTAAGAAGTGATAATACGAGGATTCAAATTTTTATTTCACCATAACATTTAAGGTCTTTCCTGGCGCATAAAAAGCGTCGGGAATAAATAAAAAACGTGCCGGGAATATATTTCCGACGCTTTTAAAAGTGTCCCACAGCTGCCGAATAAAAAGGGCGACGGAAATGAAAAAATCGCCGAGAATAAGTATTCCCGGCGCTTTTTACGCGCCGGGAATAAGTATTCCAGGAGCTTTCTAAGTATTTCCCAGCGCTTAAGAAGCGCCGGGAATACACCAATTTTTTTGTTTTATAGTATTTTTTATTAAAAGAATCTTGAATTGTTAATATATCATGTGTTCTTATTTATTGTTGCATATAACCCAAATCTTAAATTTAATAAACTTTTAAAAAATCTTTGAACAAATACAATTATAACAAACATCTCTTCCAAAATCATACAAAATATACAAAGCACAAATAATTTTCATCAACCAAGTACAAATAATTAACAAACATATGCTTGATACCAAACTTGAACTTTAAATTTACATCAAACTAATTAAAACTTCAAATAATCCGCGTTTTACCGCTCCAACAATTCGTTACACTTTCATGTTTGCCTGAAATATAAAAACTTGATGTGTTAGAAATACTCTAAAGATAAATATAAAAATCACACAAAAAAAATCATCATATGCTTGAAAGTTCAAAACACCAAGTTGAACATCAACCCAAAAAAAAAAAAACCAATATTTTAGTGCTTAATAATAAGGTGGAGAAATTAAGAGTTTAATTTCTAAGAATTAAGCAGATAACCATCAATTCTCATAGAACAGACTAAAATCAAAGATTCAAGAATCAGAGTATGGATTAAGGGCATTTTTTTTTTTTTGATATGTTATGGATTAAGAGCATAGAATACACTAGGAAGTTAACGAAAACACTAAATCAGAATCGCAGAACCTCACAAACATAGGTATAAAAAGTTAACATCAGATTAACATGGAATTAGAAAACATTCATGACTACAAGACGAACAAAATTAGAGTGATATAACTTATGTTGACATCAGATTGACATGGAATTAACCTCAGCATGAAGATCTATACTTTATTCATTTTCTTATATTAATTACTGTTTCATGGACTTCCACAAAGAATAAGAACAATATGTACACAGTTGTATGACACAATTGAAATTTGAGAAAAGCCAAAATTTTCTCATACCTCGTACATAGAGTAGTTTGACTAGTTGATGGTCTCTGCAAATAGAAAAGAAAATGACATGGAAATGCAAGAGTTAATTAGGTGAAGAAATCTTATAACTATTGATTCAAGAAATGACAATCAGACCATATTTGGATAAAACATCAAACAATGATAATTATATTGATCTGGACTTATATGCTCCCTGTGACAGCTATTTTGACTTCAAATTTTGAAAAAGATAAAGAGTACCCTATTTTTCAAATCGAAGAATCAGTATGCAAGAAGTAATTAGCAAGATTGCTGTTTCTTTTACTTCTTCGAACCAGGCCTGTTTCAGTGTCTACATAATACAGAAGTCTCTTAAATATCAAACTAAAGAATTCACAATTGCAATGAAAATCAGTTTGTCTTTTAACTACAAGACGCACACAAATAAATTAAATTGAGAAATACAAAACTAATATACATTAGGAATTTAGTTGCTGCCCAAAAAGAAAATGCCAGGGAATTTGTCCTCCAACCAGAGTAGCTATTTCTACAACTAGAAAATGGTAATGAAATTCATCATAGGTATCCACCTCCTCATATATCTATACTACAACCAAAACATTGACTTGCTCTGCTTGTAAACTCTATTTCCGGAGGAATTAGATACAACTAAGGATTGATGCAATTGACTTGTGGGAAGAAAGATAACCATTATTATCAAACCAAGAATTAATCTCAGCTCTAATTACTAGTCCACTAGTTGCATAAAAATCACCACATAACAATCATTCATGATAGAGAGAATTAGATGCTTCATAGTCTTTAGAAGGACTACAACAACAAAATATCTCTACAGAAATAGTTCTATATCTAAACCAACAGTCCAATGAAACAATGTAAGTACATCACTCTTTACTGGAAATTTATTTAGAGGAAAAACAACTTTCCAAACCTGGAATAGAATAGAGAATAGAACGTCATAGAATCCCAACTAGAAAAAGGCGATTGAGCTTGCTTCTGAGCAGTAATTACTCTACAAACTTCAGTCTCATCAACAAGATGCTTCAGTGACAGGGACCTAAAATGTAAAAGAAAGGAATTATAATATCAAGAAAGGAAAGAGCTTGTCTGAGAGATAGAACTGTTTGTTTCACATCAATGTGCTGAAATGAAATTATAATCCTGAAACTACAGCGCAACACAAAAAACCTGTTCGATCAAGACAACCAAAACAATATAGGCAATATGCATAATCAGATTCACAGATATGGAAAGAGAGTGGGAGTTAGGAGAAACGTACAATAGAATGAAAAGAAGAGGAGAAACAAACCCTTATTTTTTGGAGCAGATAATGTACGATCGATTGGGCGTGAAGTGCGTAGAAATAATCGAGCAAGTAGATCATCTGATTAACAAATTGAACCAAATTAGCAAAACGAGCAAATCAACCAATTGAGTTCAGCTAAATCAACAAATCGAGCAAATTAACGAAGTCCACCTCAATAGATTTCAGCTAAAATTGAAAACTCAACATAAGTCGCATCTAAGAGATGAGCGAGTTTTTTATTTGGTTTGAGATTCTTTTAGAGAATTAACGCAGCTAAGTCGTGTACTCAAATATTGGATCCAAATTCTTCATTTGCACCCAGTGTTTTGCATTCTCTGAAAAAGTTTTTTTTTGCAGCAATAGACATCAAAAGTGTGAATCCATTTTTAAAATCAATTTAAATTAAATTTACTTCACTAACCTAAAATTAAAGTCTATTTAAAAATACAATCAAAAGTAATTTTGAACTAAAGAAAAAATAAATAAAATTCAAAATATTTGTAATTTTTTAATAATTATTAATTGTAGACAATTAACTCGTTGATGGTGTCTTCATTATTTTTTTCAAGTGCGGATTTATATTTTATGTAATCATTTATTCTATCTTTGATATGCTTTTTTATCCATTTGAATCGAAATTTGATATTAGATTATGAAAAGCTTTGTGATAATATTTTTATCTGCGTGTTAATTTATGATTAGATACTGAGATTTCAGATAAGATTTTTTTGTTGAAATTTCTTATCAGATTTCTTTCCCAAATCGTATACGTGTCAATTTATGATTGGATGTTGAAAATAGGTTCAGCAATTTTGAGGGCTCAAATTTGGGTTCAATTGAAAGTAAATGAGTTTTGGGTGCATTTTGCACTTCCCTTTAGGTCCTCCACTGTGAGTTTTTTTGCAAATTTTGGACCTAAACTAATTTGGGCTTCCAGATGGGTACATCACTGGTGATGCTCTTAGCGCTAAGATTTTTGGCCAGGTTTGGAATTTCTGAGGGCTCTAGGGTTTTTGATTTGAGTTTTTCAAAACTATTAAAAAAAAAAAGGAAGAGAAAAAAAGAAAAAGCGTTTTATAAAGAAAAATAGAAAAACGGCAATTTCTGGTAACAAAGCGCCTGGTATGGTTAGTGGGTATTAGCGCTATTGAGTTCTAATTGTTGAGTCTTTTGGTTGCTCTTTTTGCAACTATAAAAAGCCCTCCCCTTATTTGGATATAGAAGAGAATCAAGAGATACAAGAAAAAATTCCTATTAAAAATATCTTCTCCCTAAAGTAGTTTGTGTAGATATATGATCACGTTTCGTTTGATCGAACACTAGTGGTAAGTGTTTCATCATTAGTGAAGTGAAAGTGGTTTGTCTTTAATTCCGAAAGCACCGTAGGGCAAATACAACTTTAAGGAAATCGTATCTAATACGAGTTTCTTCCTCATTCATTATTTTTCGTTGTATCTTTGTTTTTCTTACTCCTCTTAATTATATCTAACATTCAAAACTTTATAGTATGTATTATTGTTTGATTTGAGCTGATAAGTAATATGAGTATATTTTTATTACCTGTTCTTCAACTTTTGTCTTCTCCTCCATTTTTTTAATATTGAGTTTTATTCTTCTTTGTCCCATTTTCTATTTTATTTATTTATTTATATTTTGGTTTTATTCGTTTGTTCAAATTTATTGTTTATGTTTACCCACCATATTTCATCTTCTACAATTCTCAGACAATAGTTTCATTGAGACAAGTAAAACGTTATATTTTTAATTCATGATAGAATCTGCAAGTGGTAAATAAATGGAAGCAATCCGAATAATTTATCTGGATCCAAGATATCTATGAAATTAGGATCCGGTCGCTAATATTCAAGATCTGAGCGGATTCGAATAAAAAAAAGTTGGACTAATATATCTCTTGTATATAGTGTACCATAATTTTCTTTTCTTTTATTAAATATTATAAATGCCCAACAGAGTAAGGAATATAGTGGGATTAACATGCAGTGACGGCCATGGAGATTGGAAATTGAGGCTAATTATTTATTTATTTTTATAATATATTTTTATATAATTGGTTAAGCCCCCAAAAGCTGGGGTCTTAGGGCATCTCCAATGGAGACCCCATATGGGTCATCAAACCCATTAACTTCCAATTTGATGGCTGAAATAAAAAAAACTCCTCTCCAATGGAGGCCCTATTTGAGCCATCAAATTGATGTCCAGAAGCTCCTGCCATCAAAAATAGGGCCAATTCCTCTTGGCCCCAAATTTTGGTAGGAAAAATTTCACACTCCCAACGGCTAGAAGATTGAAAACAGTAACTTTTTTTTTTTGAAAAAGAGCCGTTGCAAAATTTTGTGTATAAATTAAACATCATTTTCATCACAAAATTATACTTGCAACATATCTAGATAAATAAAAAAAAAATTAGCAAGTTGGCCCTGCAACAATTTAAACATTTGTATTATCGTCAAATAATTGGATATGTCACCATAGAAGCTACCCAAATTTAAATTAAAAAAAAAGTAGAGTATTTTTATTTGTTTTGTAAAAGCTCCTAAGGTTTAATGTTATTTCTATAAGAACTTGATCTACCAAGAAATATTACACACAAAACATGAAATAATATGTCTATAAAGTAAAAGGTAAGTTATCTTATACTATAAATTTTACAATTTTACAGAAGCAAATCTAGCTGTTACTTCTCCTTCCCTGAACTGAACAATATATCCTTTTCCATACTTCGGGAATCACAACCCTAGGAAAGTACAGATAACTTGCCGCCGTACTGCATACATCCAATTCTTAGCACCGCCCGCCCTCCAAATTTGCTGATTCGGTTAATAGATATTATAGTATTTCATTAATCTTACCCTCATAACCCTAGATTCATTCCGAATCAGAGGCGATGGACGATAGTTGCGCGGTGTGTGCGGAGAGCTTGGAGTGGGTGGCGTACGGTGCGTGTGGCCACAAGGATGTATGCTCCACTTGCGTTGTTCGCCTCCGCTTCATCTGCGACGATCGTCGCTGCTGCATTTGCAAGACCGAGTCCAGCGTTGTTTTTGTCACCAAGGTGAGTTGATTGAACTGACTAAGTTACGATTATACAATGCTTTGTACTGTGGAATTCGAGCTTTCCATATGAAATTGGTTTTGATTTCTTACCTTTCTTTTCTTATGATGATAAGTATGACCTCTGCATGATTTCCAATTTGATTGTTACCGGAGAGGATTATGGTCTTGGATTTTTGTTTGCTGAACATCATGACACTTCTTCTTCGTTCATTTTTATCTTATCTTTTATATTGAGATGGGGTTGGCTCTTGACAAAATAAATCACAAACTTGCTTGGCTGCTCTCAGGCTTTAGGCGATTATACCAAGACAATTAGTGACTTTTCGCTACTGCCTTCTGAAGTGAAAGAGGGCAGAGTGGAACAGTATTGGTATCATGAAGACACGCAGACATTCTTTGATGATGTAGATCATTATAAAATGATAAAGGCCATGTGCAGGCTTTCTTGCAGTTTGTGTGATAGAATGGAGGATCAACCCAATGATGGTTCCAGGAGAAGAGCAAGGTTCAGGAATGTTGAGCAGCTAAAGGGTCATTTATTTCACAAGCATAGGTTGCTTATGTGCTGCTTGTGCTTGGAAGGAAGAAAGGTCTGGCACTTTTTTATTTTTATTTTGCATTAAATGACTAAATAGCCCTTCCTCTTTTATTAGCTTTATTATTTTATGGGAAAGTCTAGTTCGCGACACTGCAGCAGTGTTTTATTCTACATAGGCAGTATATTCTACTATTTTGTTTTGTTCAGGAGTTCTGCGAGGATGTTTAGATGCAGATTTACTCATTGAGAATGCTGTTTGATCATAACTGACAAATTTCAGATAATATGTGGATTGATTTTATGAGAAATATATCTGACCTTCAGAGTCTTAAATATTTAGGACAGGCATACTATATCATCAGGTACATAACAATGATAACAGACACGCTTTCCCAGCTAGTTTTAGAGTCTCATAATTAGTTTTCTCATTGTCGTTTTGATAAGTAACTTTTTAAAAGATCAGGACTTGCATTCTCGGTGAAAATATGCCAATACCTAGTTGCTTCAGATTCCGTGATACACCGTCAAAAGGATCTGCTGGAAAAGATAGTCACTGACGTAGCTTTTTCCATGATCAATAATGCCTGCTCATAAGAATTGACTCTTGATTATTAATGGGTTGACCTGACAAGCTGCTGTTGGATTCTCAGATTTTTATTTGTGAGCAAAAGTTGTACTCGAGATCAGAACTTAGTCAGCATATAAACACAGGTGACTCTAAGGTGGATGGAACTGAGAGTGAAAGAGGCGGCTTCATGGGGCATCCTTCATGTGAATTCTGCTTATCACCATTTTATGGGGACAATGAGCTTTATACACATATGTCTACTGAGCATTATACTTGCCATATATGCCAGAGGTAATCAATGTGATTTTCAATTGAAACTATCAACTGAGTTGACTATGGTCAACATATTGAGTAGTGAATGGCATTAATGCTTATGTGCAGGCGACATCCAGGACAATATGAGTATTACAAGGATTATGATGACTTGGAGGTTAGAACATTGTTGTGATAATGATTTCTGAAGTTTCATGTTTGACTATGAATTGGTTTCTTATCTGAAGTAATTTCCCTTTTCAGGTCCACTTCCGTCATGATCATTTCCTATGTGAGGACGAGGGTTGTCTTGCCAAAAAGTTCACTGTATTTCAGTCTGAATCTGAATTGAAGGTTAGCTTCTTGTGCATTTTCTGAAAACTGACTACTTGTGTTTATAGATGTACTTTTTACTTGGTAATTCTTTTCTTTTCTTACGTGTATATCAGAGGCACAATACTATGGAACACGGAGGGAATATGTCTCGTTCAAAGCGCAGTGCTGCTCTTCAGGCATGTTTGTTAAGCCATAAATGATTAGTTGATGCATGTTCATGTAAAGGCAACTCACTTCTGTCTGCCACTGTAGCATGATTATGTCCTCACATGTTCTATACTCTCTACAGATACCAACCAGTTTCCGGTATAATCGAAGTAGTGAACAGAATAGTCTCCGTAGAAGAGGCCTTACTTTTCGGAGAGATCTTATGGATAATGAACTTTCTTTAGCCATCCAAGCAAGTCTTGAGACAGCCAATGTGTCATTATCATCTAGTCAAACTGTCACTGATCATAGACGAACGACTGATGTTGAGACACTAGTTCCGCCGTTTGAATCTCTTGCTACCTCAGAATCTGAGCGGCCTTCACGTTACCTGCAAGTCATGTCTCAATATTCAACAAGTGGAACACTGGAAGAATCTTCCTTCCCTCCTCTCCAAGTGGCTCCTGGGAGTAATCAAGAAAATTCTCAACGCGATTCTCTTCATAAGAAAACTATGGCAGCACATCTCCGCCGTCAGAGCAATCGCAAGACGAAAGCCTCGAGTTCATCTCCTGCTTGGCCAGCAGCTAGTCGGGCCCCTACTAAGCAAGTGATTACCACTTCTCAGCCAGCAATGACCCCTTTTCATGGTTGGCCTTCAATGAATGGTGTCTCTGGATCAGCATCTAGCTCTGGCCCAAGAATAGAAATAGGAACTTCTTCATCTAATCATCCATATTCTGCTCAGTCTCGCTTGCCATCAGCTACTAATTCATCATTTTCTGGTTCTTTAGTTTCATCTAAGACTTCTAAAATCAAGAGTCAGATCAATCATTCTTCATCAGCCCCTAATCTTTCCGAACGTGGATCTCTCGAGTACTTACACATTGATTTTCTTCCTGTTTCAGCAGCACAGACACGCAAGTTACCAGCCACAGACAAATCTGTGGTGAAGGTTAAGGATGTCCATACAGCAAACAAATCTCTCTTGGAGCGAATGCGTATTGCTCTTGGGTTTGATGAAGAAAAATTCACTGCTTTTAAAGAGATATCTGGTGAATACCGCCAAGATTCGATGGACGCCGAGACATATTTAGCATACGTGGAGCAGTTTGGATTGTCCCATCTTGTTATAGAGATGGCTAGACTCCTTCCTAATGCTCAGAAGCAAGAACAGCTGATTGAAACCTACAATCTTAATCTGGCATATAATGCTCGAAGAGAGAATGGTTGGAATAATGGCGTTCATGTAAATAATAGTAATGGTTCCAAGAAAGGTAAAGGCAAATCTGTAGATTCTGGCAACAGAATAGTTAAAAAAAGCTTAGCTGATAACATGATAAGCCAAATGAAAGAACTTCAGTCAAGCACCAGAGCATCGGAAGATGAGGTTGAGGTGTTGTCTAAAGATGGACATAGAGATGACAGGGGCAAATCAAAAGTTGTAATAGATGATTCACAGGTAGAAATGAAAGGTCAAATTGAGTCTTCCTCTGCTGCTGGTGGAGCTAATCAAAATATAGGTACCGGTAATGGGAAAGGTAAGCAGCGAAAAAAAACTTCCAAGTTTCACCGAGTACGCCTCGGTGAGGACTCTATTGAGGCAGTTTTGGATCTTAAAAATACTGACCCTGATCCGGATCCGGGTCTGAATTCGAAGGGGGCAAATTATCCTTTGCAGAGTTTGCCTGCTCGTAGTGTGTGGCAAAATGGTGGAGGTCGGAAGCTTTTGGGAGTTGCTTCAAGAGTTAATAAAAACCGAGTTTGAAGTGTTGAGAGCATTTTTATGCTTTGATGTCCATAACAAATTTACTTTTGAATTTTGAATTAAGCGAGGGGATATTGTATACGATTTTGTCTTTTCATGCAATGTTGGGGTTGTTGCACTTGGTGGGGATTTTGCTGTTGAACTCTTGCAAATTGGTATCCCATTTGTATATATTGATCTCCTGAAAGACTAAGGTCCGGCAATCATCCAATTCAAATTTTTTGATGGTTAAAAGGTCAAATTTGCTCTAATTATAACCAAAGGTTTCTCGCTTCTGTAGCATATGTAGAGGAAACCATCTTCATCTTTAAACGAATCATACACAGACTCGATCAAGCTTGCTTCAAACCAAAAACATAACTAACATGTAAGCAGACTACCCTGAGATTATGGTAGTGTCAAATTATTTCTAGGTAAATGAAGAGAAGAGCTGGAGATTTTACATGTTTGTGGTAATGTGTTCTTCACAAATACAAAGAGAGCTTTGTACAAGGAATCTGATGGCATGATAAAAATATAAATCAATTTATAGACAATTAGAGGGACATAAGAAATATATGAGTAAAATTTCATTCATTAAGGCCATCTCCAGCAGTGGCTGGAGGGCTCGGGGAGGGCTCGGGCTGGGAGGGAGAAACTGCTGGAGACGGCCGGGGCTCGGGGCGGGGCTGGTTGGCGGGGCGGAACGGGCGGGGCCACGGGCTGCGCGGAGCCCGCAGCCCCGCCCGCTGCGTGCGTGAGAAACTTGGAGAAGAAAACACGCGCCCCTTTTAAAACAGGTGCCGCCACTTGGCGGCACCTGATTGGTTCTTTTCTTTTCTTTTTTATTTATTTCTTTTGAGCCGTAATTAATGATAATACACGATTTGTTGCCATAATTAATGATAATCAGACGCTTTGTTGCCATAATTAATGATAATAACATGTTTTGTTGATAATAATTAATGAGGCATAATTAATGTGATATTTATGCATAATTAATGTGATATTTATGCATAATTAAGAAGCCTTAATTAATGTGTTATTTATGTTAGTTAGTTATTTAATTAATGTGTTACTTTAATTAATGTGTTATATACTCTATATAATTAGTGTGTTACTTTATATAATTATGATATAGTATATAGTATGATTAATTATTTAAATTAATTTTAAATAAAATTATGATATACTTTATAAAAATTTAATCATTTAACTACAATATTGGTGGTGGCTATAATTATTTAAAAATACGGAATTAGTTAAAAATAAAATTAAACACTCATACAAATAAAATTTAGATTAATACTTAATCTAAATTAAATATTTAAAGCGAACAAATATTGATAAATACTTGTTTGTTGTATTTCCTTCCTTGTTTATTGTATTTTGTATTATGTATTAATTCTTAAGTTACTTTAATTAAATATTCTATTTAATATTAATATTTTAATATAATTAATAATTAAATTACGAGTACTAATATAATTATTATTATTAATATTAATATTAAAAAAATATAAATCTATAATATTAATAGGTGAGAGTGGGCAAAGGAAAAAAATGGAAGTAATTCCCCCACGGAGCCCCAACTGCTGGAGACGACCAGAAGGGCCCCGGGCTCCGGAGCCCGGGGCTAGCCCTCAACTGCTGGAGATGGCCTAATCATCTAAAATACAGTACCAAGTAATGAGTATAAACATCAAAACAAGGTGAGTTTCCAACTGTGTACCCATGCATTTTCTTCTTGAATAAATTTTTTTTTATCAACTACAGTCACAACCAATCCAACTTTGGTATCAATTTAGCTTATTTTGCATATATTTAGAATTACAAATGTGGTTAGGATTAGATTATAATTTTCTCGATAATTTGTACATGGGTGATGCTTATAAAATTTTTATTTCATATCAAATGATATACTCGATTATGGTCTTTGTTAGCTAGGTCTTTCGAGGATAACACAATCCAATAACTAGCCTAGTGGTTAAGTATGGGGCTCAATGACCAGGAGTTCATGGGTTCAACTCCCACGAATGTGGGTATTTTCTCTAGTTTCATAATAGCATTTCTCTAGTTTAATACTAGTAATTATTTCACTTTGATATCATTGTAATAGTTTCGATTCGATATAATGTTTGATGTAACAATGTATTCACCATCTCAAAAAAAATAATTTCATATAATCTCAATATTCAAGTTTCTAGGGTATTTTGTAGATATTTTCCCACTTTTTTATGAAATTCTAAATTAGGAAATTCTAGGTAAGTTTATAGAAATATCATGTAATTATCTAAAAAAAGTTTTTAGAGGATCATTTTTAGCGATTGTATCAAGCCGATCTTTACCGTCTGTTGAGGAAGTGCTTGCTATATTAGGACAATTTATCATTCTAAAAGACTTAAATCCACAACTCATATTCTTACTTTCTACTTTTTTTAACTCTCTTATACATGAAATATGTTAGTCAAAAATATTATTTATTAAATTGAAAATACTAAACTTCATAAACACTTTTAATTAATTTATAATCTCCTATTTATATAAGATGATGTACAACGAAAGTCTTCTCACTGAATACTTGGTATTTTTGAATCTAGAATTGTTACTGCACTTAAGTTGTACTGTATTGATGCTTTCTTTTAATTTTAATGTCTGGTCAAACAAATAAGGAAGATTAAACTCTAGTATGATAACACAACTAAAAAAGTTTACTTGTTTATTGATATAAGTTTGGTTAAGTTAAAAAAGTTCGAATGGGTTGGGTTTGGTTGCATGCCTGTTTATTGATATTAAGGTCGATTGGGTCCGAACCCGTCCTTTGACAGGCCTACGTAACGGACTGCAAGATTTTCCTCCTGAGTTCTAATATAAGTTTGGTTAAGTTAGAAATTTTGATTGTGAATGTATTTGTTAGTTAATTTTGGACTGGAGTTATTTAGTGTGTTGAACTAGAGTTATTATATCGGTGGAAGAAAGCCTATTTTACATACATGATCTATTTTCAGATTGTATCATATGGGCAAAAAGTTGAGAAATGTCTGAATCCTTAGGGCCTAACCCAATCCAAACAAACGGGTTCAATTCGCCTCCCCGGTCTCCGTTGCTCCCACCTCCATTTACATGGCGGACGAGGAGTTCCAGCATTGCATTCGTTGTGAAATTTTTCAGAAAATTAATCAGAAGAATACTTGGGATTTGAAGTTGATAGATCACCTGTCCGAGATAGTTAAATAAGTAAGAGAGAAGACAAGTCATCAAAATGTATGGCTTTTGTGATTAACAGAAGGAATTGTTCACGGATTAAAATAAAGGCTTAAAATATGTGCAGTAAAATAAAGATGAAACATGTATATATATATATATATACAAGGAAAAATATTATCTAGACGAGTGAATAGATTGACCTTGAAACAACAACGATTAATTACTATTGCTATAAAACAAGCTCGTATTTTATCTTTGTTACCTTTTCTCAATAATGAGAAACAATTTGAAAGAACCGAGTCGACCGCTAGAACTACTGGTCTTAGAACCCGAAAGAAATAGGCTTATTTTTTGTTCACTTGAATCAGAATTCCAATCCGAACTCAAACGCGGATTGGTGTTTTATTCGACAAATCCGAGAATCCGGATTTCATTGTTCGGATTGGAATTCTGATTCAAGTGAACAAAAAATAAGCCTATTTCTTTCGGGTTCTAAGACCAGTAGTTCTAGCGGTCGACTCGGTTCTTTCAAATTGTTTCTCATTATTGAGAAAAGGTAACAAAGATAAAATACGAGCTTGTTTTATAGCAATAGTAATTAATCGTTGTTGTTTCAAGGTCAATCTATTCACTCGTCTAGATAATATTTTTCCTTGTATATATATACATATATATATATATATATATATATATATATATATATATATATATATATATATATGTTTCATCTTTATTTTACTGCGTGATTAACAGAATGAATTGTTCACGGATTAAAATAAAGGCTTAAAATATGTGCAGTAAAATAAAGATGAAACATGTATATATATATATATATATATATATATACTACATAAATATATTAGAAAATACTTTTCATGTATATTCTCAATTTCGACAAGTGAGTTACACTCTCATATTGAAGAGTGTAAATTGCTTCTTTAAAAAAAATTGGGATAAATTGCTTTTTTAATTTTATCAATCACAAGGATTAATATAAAATCAACTCTACTAATATATGATAGTCATATTAGTAATATTTCGAAAACCAGGGAATATAATTAAATTTTGAAGTTGTACTTAAGAAAAAGTATTTTTTGTGAAGTGTTCATACTTTTACTCTCTTTGTACTTTATGATGTAGATAGATCACTCTTTTTTTTTATTATTACTCCAGTATCATGACTTCTTCATTAAATTCTACAAAATTGTGTTACGAATTTTATTTTTATTAATATTGGAATTGCTAATTTAGGCTAACATATCTTTATTAAATTCTACAAAATAATACAAAAGTTCATTCAAACCAGCCCAATATGGGACCACAACCAGCCCACCCACAGAAGAGTTGAGTACAAACTCATAGTCCACCGTTCGCATGTAGGCTAGGGCTGTCAATAGGTCGGACTAGGAAAGGAACAAGACTTGTCCGAATCCGAGCCCGATTTCATTTCTTCCATCCGGATCCAGCAATTGCCATCACGACTAAACTAGGATCCAGCAAGGTCCAGATCGGTCTACATGGATGCTTGGATAGTTGGTCCCCGGTCAAGAGAGGTCCCAACCCATTGAACGCCTCAAGCCCAAATTAACAATAAGTCAAGCCCGAAATCGGCATGTAACTACGTATTAATTTATCGGCCAATTAGCTAGCATATTTAAATTTCCTTTGTAAATTCATTCATCAAATTAAAACAAATTAAGATGCCACAAATAACTAACGGGGGATTCTAGGGTGCTGCTAATACCACATTAGGTGGTATTATCACACAATGTGTATCACATTGTATGATATAAGGAGTATAATATATACCATAGAATGTGACACACATTGCGTGGTAATACCACCTAATTTGGAATAAATACTACATGATGTGGGGGTCATACGAAATATATGAGGTTAATACTATGTAATGTGATCATGTACCATAGAATGTGATACACATTATGTGGTAATACCACCTAATGTGATATTAGCGACACCTAACGTAGCGGCACCCTAGGATTTTCCATAACTTTAACTAAGACTAAGATACATAGGTAGAGCGTCACACACATTAATTAATTCATTTCTCATATAAAAATAACATTTCACAAAATTACAGTCAACTAAATTCAGATCTAGGTTATTAAGTAAGGAATTAAATTCTCTATGTTGCCTTGTTAGAAATATATGGAAGACATGCAAGACACTTGATTGGTTGCAACACGAAGCGTGACTTTTTGTTGGTCGTTAATCGTAATTGGGTTTCCACATGCAGTTGAAACCAATGTTTTTAAAACCGGACTGGAGAGCGAACCGGTGAGCCTACTAGTTTAGTGGTTTTACTGGTCGAACCGGGCTAACCGTTGGTCGAACCGCTAAAACCAGAGAATTAACCGGATCGGACCAGCATCCGGTTCGCGGTCGAACCGATCGAACCGGCCGGTCCGGTCCGATTTTAATAACATTGGTTGAAACCAACAATTATTTATTTATTTTTTGTTAGCCAAACTGTAATGGTTGCTTCAAGAATGAAACTGAATATTTATTTGGTAGTCATTTGTTTTTATATAACTTTTTTAGGCTAATTTATTTTTGTATTGTTTGTATCAGAATGAAACTGAATTATTTTTAATTGTTGAGTTTTGATAAAAGCTCTGCTTGATTTTTCAGAATATGCATTAATTGTTGGTCAAATAATTAAAGAATCATTTTTTAAGACTATCGATATTGAAAAGATTGTTGCTGCCAAATCAACCTTTTTTTAATTCCTAATCTTAACTAAGGGTCATAAAATCTACTTTTTAATCTATTTTTCTTCTCTCTAGAAATCTCAAAATAAAAACAATATTATAAAAGTTGTTTATAATATTTGTTTATAATACTTATAATATAATATACTACTCCAAACAGAAACAATATTTGAATCAACATTAATTGTTTGGTTTCTCTGTCGGACCAGAACCCTACTTGGACCCAACCCAGGACTCCGTGACAATGCTCCTATTGACAGACCTGGGTCGGGAGCTCAAGGAATTGTTCAGGTCCAGGTCACTGGGTGATGCAAGTTGGACTGGAGATCAGATCATAAAGAGCAACATAAAGGGTTTGGACCTTTGTGGTCAGTTTTAGGGTTTGGTCTGGATCCAATATTTAAGAGATCAGTAGAAAGGGTTTTAATTTGACCGAATCCGAGTCATGACCCAATGAGGATTCAATTCAGTATATATTGGAATTGGAGTATTAAAAGAAATGACGTGACCCACCCAAGAATCCACCCACCGACTTTGCTAGTGAAGAATGGAGAGACACGAGAGTCGCTCTGATTACGTCGATACGACGCCGTCTTTTCCTCCCGACGGTGGCCACCACCACCATCACGACAACAGCCGTCACCACCAAGATCTCGGCGGCGATCCCTCTGCCCCCTACCTCAACAACAATTCCAATCATTCCCTCCCTTTATCTGGGCAAAAGAGACAATTTCCTTACCCTAGTAATAATTGTTAAAAAATCTAAACTTTTAACTAGTTACTTATGACCTAGCCTTATGACGATTATTAAATTAAGTTTCTACAGATAATGTTGATTACGGCGGTTATGTAAAGCTATACGTGGTAGGAATTTCAAGAACAGCTATGGAACAGGATGTAAGTAATAATTTTGACCTGAATTAAGAATTAATTTTTGCTCTTGCATTATCTTTATAGCATTAATCGGGGTATAAACGAAACTAGCAGTGTCAAACGACACACCTTCCAAACCAAGTTTGAACTTTTGTACCACTTGAAATTGGGTATGAGCTTGGGCTGATTATTAAACAAACCGAGCTGGAACGAGTTCTTTTACCGGACGAGCTCGAGTTGTGTATTGATTAGCTTGATACTTTTACATGCATTTGGTCAATTTTTAGCTTCTCAAGTCAAGCTCCAACCAAGCTTCAAATGTTGTCCAATCTTGTTCAATATATTACAAACCGAGCTCAAATGAGCTTTTATCGAATGAGGTGGAGTCGAGTATCAAATAGTTTGATACGTTTACATGTATTTTTTCAATTTTCAGCTTATAGAGTCAAGCTTGCCGAAGTTCAAAAGTTACCAAATGAAAAATGTTAGTCAAATTTGTTTGATATGTATGCCCACTGAACTCAAACGAGCTTTTATCAAACTAGCTTGAGTCTGGTAGCTTGGTTTGATTTTCAGTCCTAGCATATAGATTTTACCCCTACTGGTGTAAAATAAGTAATGTTTTATCTTTTACATTCAGATCAGTGAAGTATTTGGAGAGTTCGGGGAGATTATTGAGGTTGTTCTTCTCAAGGATAAGCGGACTGGTTTTCAGCAGGGTATGAAGTGATGGTATTTGTGAATTTTTTACTTAATAGTTACTGTTATGTTGAACTTTTTTGTCTTTGGTTGGCGTAATGACTGTTGATTGTACTTGATTTTGACCGGAAACCAGAATTTGATAATGTAATTTGGTGTGGTTTATTATTTTATGGCCACTTGAATGTGCGACTGTTTATACAATTACACATCGGTTTATTTGTTTGATGTGAACTTAATTCCAAGGTAAGTTTTTATTGATATTTTGTCCTCTAGAGGTACCCTAGAGCTTAATATTTTTTCTTTAAGAAATATGTTTTGCTGAGCAAAGGCATGTAACTATTGAGGGAAAAGGTAGTGTTGTTCTCAGGGGATCTGTTTCAAGTGCCTATAAATATCTATGGAAACAAAATAAAAAAATCCTACTGTACTGAATCTGATGATCCATAATACCTTTAATGGCATATCGTAATTAGAGTGGGTTAAAGATTGTAAAATTCTCCAAGCAACTATCTTCCAATTTTTTTTCTAATACGACATGCACTTGCAATGATCTAATTTTGATGACTCTAATTGGTATTATAAAGTCTATATGGCAACCTATTGCTCACTGTATTCCTGACCATTATGTTTGGCTGGTTATATGTCTACCTTACAATGCATTTTATGCTGTTTATCATTTGCACCTTTCCCTATGTTGCTGTTTTCCATTCGCACCTTACCATGTGCTGCTTAGCCTTTTCTTAGAGAAATAGCTGTTAAATCTTTAAGTTAATCATTATACAATTTTTGCCAATATGGAAAAAATGGAAAATAATTTTCTCACTTTCATGTTCTTCTAGAATGCTGCTTTGTGAAGTATGCAACTATAGAGCAGGCTGAGCGAGCTATTGGGACATTGAATGGTCAATACACGTTTTCTGGGGTTAGTTATCACATATTTCTGGCAGATGATAAGAGCACAGCCGTTTCCTTGAAATGCAATTGTCGATGTTGGTCCTCACATGTCTACTTCTCCTAGGGTTCGGGTCCTGTACATGTAAAATATGCAGTTGGGGAACGTGAACGCCTTGGTGATTATCTTCTCACTTAAAATTTTAATGTCTCATTTCTCATGGATTTCTTTCAATGCCTTATGAAATCATTTACTTAATGGATGGGAACATTGTTTTTATTGCACACTAGTGTTTAGTATGATTTAAAATAAACTAAAAGCGCACTTTTTCGCGCATAATCGATATATGTGAGAATGACAACCTGTTTCTGATTGTTATTGAAAATTGATTTGTAAATCAGACTTATCAGTAATCATTCTCAGTCGCCCTTCAGATCTGGGTGGATGACTCTTTTCATTTTAAAATATCATAACTGAAAAGTTTCTAAAATTAACTAAAGCATTTTGTGAGTTCTCACACAACCTGGCACTGATATCTTAGATCAGATGCTTTTGATAGAAAACAAAACACTTTTGAATGCAGTTTCTGACTATAGCTGATCTCATTAATCTTTCTCTCCGTAGGGAGCTCTGGTGCACATGTCCACAAGTTGTATGTTGGCTGCCTGAATAGACAAGCTATGAAATGGGAAATTGAAGAAGTATGGACTCTTTAATGTTTCTTCACTTGTCTAACCTTCTAGTTCTAGGCCCATCGTGTTGCAATTCAAGTCTGGTCTTTCTTGATTTCCATTTCCATTTGCTTTGCCATGGTGGATGTCTTATGTGCATTATTCTTTTACATTTACTGATGTCTTTGCACCAAACCTTGTCTTCCCATGCTCTATTTGATGCACCTGTCCTCTGCACTTTAGCTTACTATGAAATATGAATTACATGTAGACTTCACTTGTTTTATCTATAAGAAGTCCCATTGAGAACAGAATATGACTGGCTTCTTTCATTGCAGTCACATTTTCTAATCAGGTATTGTGTTTGTGGCACAGCACTGCGTTTTTTTATCTTTTCTTGAAAATACATATTGTTTGTATGAATAACAGACCAAAGTCGTTCTTCTGCTCACTTGAGAAGAGCTCTTTTTTGCATTATTCTATAATTTCTCATTTTCTTTTAATTACACTTACTATATAAATTGTAAGTAGACATTATGTTGTTTTTCTCCCCCCCCCCCCCCTCCCACTCTATTTATAGCTTATTATGTCATATTATGACTTATTTCTTCTAATGTCAGATATTCACCCCCTTCGGAGTCATTGAAGAGGTTTTTATTGTTCGGGATGAGTTCAAGCAAAGCAAAGGTTTCTGTTTTCTGGTTTATACAATTTCCCCCAACCTGTATTCATTGATTGATTGTACGAGGCTCGAGAAACATTTTGCATAATGAAATGTCGTTCTCCATCTTTCTGCAAGTGTTATTTTGTAGTCTATTTTTTATGCCCTGAGAATGATGGCCAGAATTGATGAAATGAATATATCTTAGTTTAGTTAGGTGTGTGCATTCAGCATTACAAAAATGTACGGTATTATTGAACTGAAAATTTTGGCTACGCCATTTGCCAACGGAATCCACTAATTAACAGGAATACATCCAGCAGTACATTACTTGAACAAAAGCATGATCATTTTAATGCTCTTGCCACCTATTGAAAAAATACAAATCTTTGTTTGTTGATTATTGGTTATTTTACTCATGTGGACATTCTATGGCTTTCAAGGATGTGCATTCGTCCAGTTTTCTTGTAGAGAGATGGCAGTTGCTGCAATTCAATCTTTACATGGAATATATGTGATGAAAGTAAGCTTTTATGATGATATTGTATTTTATTTTCTTATTTAACTTTTAAGGAATATTTCCTAAAAATTGTTTTTGATTTAGGGATGCGATGTGCCTTTGATTGTTCGATTTGCCGACCCCAAGAGGCCGAGGGTGGGAGAATCAAGGTACCATATGTTTAGATATCCATTCTACCTGTATGTTTTTCTGTTGAGAATAACAGATGTTGTAAAAAGTGATTTTTTTTTCCAAGATGAAGGAATTGTATTATGTGATAAGTTTTAAAAAATTCACTTGTTTTCCTTACTCTGTGTACCTAGTGGGCTGGTGTGGTCTGAATGCTTTCTGCCTCCTATCTATGGATCTGTTAGTTGCATTTATTATCCAATTGGTTATCAGCTAAAAGTTATGCTTGATTTTGTCCAGGCCTGCACCATATCTCAACGATCCTGCCAACGGATATATGTTATCTAATGAAATGCAACAGATGAAGCCGGTAATCTTTTTTCTTCCTTGCCTTTAATTTAAAAGCTTCGATTCCAACTATGGGCACGAGATTTGATCAGAAGTTGAAGTTGGTTTGCAGTCAGGATTCATGACAAGAACAATGTCAAATTCAATTGCTGCTGGTGATATGGAAGAATGTGACTGGAGCGAGCATGTCTCTCCTGATGGAGACCTGTACTATTATAATTGCGTAACATGTGAAAGTAGAGTAAGAATTTCTTCTGCATGTGCATGTATTAATAATTATAGTGAAGTTTCTTTTTTCTTTCTAAATTGATGGTGATGTATTATTATTATTGTTGGATAATAAATATTGATGGTAGTGGGAGATGCCTGAGGAATATGCATATGCTGCTGCATTGGTCGACGAACAAGAAGTTGATATTATTGATAACCTGGAAGAACAACAGCAGCAGCAGCAGCAGCAGCAGGAGGATGAATCAAAACTACATATTAATAATAATAATAATAATAATTCCCTTTCTCTTTCTCCCCAACAACAAGAAGAACAAGAACAAGAACAAGAGGAAGAAGGTGCAGCTCTAATCAAGTCCTTCTTCTCATCAACTGGTTAGTAGTGTAGAGTACTAGTAGTATCCATAATTCATGTGATTTAATTTTAAGACATATAAATAAGTATTGTCAAGTCATGATGGTGGTTCGGTTAATTTTTTAAGGGCCCATTTGGATGGATTACTAATTCGTTCGGAATATAGAGTTTTTATTCATTTCACAAGAAATATATAGCTAGCCAGATAATATTGATCAACAATTAAGGAACAAATGAATTACTAATTGCCATGTAGTCATCAATTAATTTCAAACAAATGAAAAAGAAAAACAATATAATAGGAGTAGTATTACGTACTTAATTGCCACTAAAATCCAGGCAACACGAAATTATATATATATGAATAAGCTTCAATTCAACACAATATATATATATATATATATATATAATAAATGAAAAGAAAAAGAATACTCATTAATTAAGGGTATCCTTTTCAGAAATAATGATTAAATGATATGACCATCAGTAAGTAGAATTAATTAATGTTAATAGGAGTATTAATTACTATATAATATATATAGCTAGCTACTGATCATGATCATTTGAACCTGCAGCTGACAATACATCAACCATAATTTGCATGACTTGAACTCTCATTTGTAAAGCCATAATATAATCTGCTGTTTCCATAAATACCCTTTCAACTGATCCCGTGGATTCACAATTCGGAACCAGCTTTTTCAATATTCTCACCTTCCTTTCAGTCGAATTTCGGGGGCTTGTACGATCCAAACGCGCCCTTCTCTTCGTTGGTATCCTTCTGCACCTTATGTTCTTCATTTGAACATGGGAAGACAAATTTGATCTACTTATCAGAGACTGCACCTTGATTAATGTTTCTATCTGCTGATTTTTCTTTCATATATATATATATAATATGTAATTAAACTTATAGAGAAATCAAATAAATTCTTATTCAAGAAATTAATTATATACGAGGATCAGAATGTAATCTACTTCTTAGTTTAGGAGTTCCTTTTTTTGACAAATTTGGTGGTGAGAACAAATTAAACTCAATTGTCATTCAGGTGACACAATTGAGCCTTTATTTATACTGTGTGACAATTAAGAAGGGAGAAATCATTGAGTTGAGGATAATATTAATTAATTAATTGTCAAATAAAATATTAATTAAATTTTAGGCTGCCAATTTTTGGGTAGGCCTGAATCCTTCTGTTCTTCTTCATTTAATTTTTTTTCTTTTGATTCCAAAATGACATTTTCAAGAGTCCTTAATTAATTATTTAGGCTATTAATTAATTAAATATAATATAGTATATTCTAATTTTAATCTGATTGGTTTTAATTCTACCTTTGTTTCAAAATTAATTAGATGAAAAGGGGGCGGGGCAGAAAATTGTAATTTTTTGTAGAGAAAAATGTGAAATAAAAAGTGTCTTATATAAGTCCATTTTTTTTGTATGGGTCATAAATTATATATCCATATTATTAATTAGAGAAGAGATTCCAAGGGAGTGGGATCAATGAATGCTGGGAAGCCTTGTACATGTAATTTGAAAGG
This sequence comes from Penstemon eatonii, assembly GCA_038501285.1. Classification (NCBI taxonomy): domain Eukaryota; kingdom Viridiplantae; phylum Streptophyta; class Magnoliopsida; order Lamiales; family Plantaginaceae; genus Penstemon; species Penstemon eatonii. The sequence goes on along the minus strand of CM076712.1, from coordinate 63,161,270 downwards.
GAGAGTTAGAGATCTAGCTAGTTGCATTCATTTTATATATCTATGGTTGTGGCGTTGCGCATGGGAAAATTTTTGTATAGACCTGGTCTATGAGCTTTTCATAGACATGGTGATTGTAAATGCACCACATCATACATTTTAATGATGTTATGCTCTCAAAATGCATGATGTGGTGTATTTACTACAACAAGGTCTATAGAAATCTCATAGATTAGATCTATGCAAAAATATCCCTTGGGCTTGCGGCATCATGTTCTACTTCTTCTTCTTTTTTTTTTTTTTTTTTTTTTTTAAATTTTTTTTTTTAGTTGGTGGGGCATGCATGTTCTTCAAGCTTAATGCACATGCAACCACATGATTAATCCCTTACCTTCTAACTAAATTTCGCCACACCTAAATAATGTTAGTTATATATATATAAATCACAAAAGACACCCTGGATTATTCCTTCTCCAACTTTCCAAATTCAATGCACAAACTCCAAATTTTTTCCAGCTCAATGTGACTGGCAATTACGTGTATGCCCATTTTAGGGCGCCGTGGAGGTTACATATATTGAACATCAAGTTTAATTTGCATGTTTATATATACCTTAATTAATTAATTAATTAATTTTGTTTAGATCGAATGTATGTTCTTCTATGTTAATGTTTGTCGTAACAAAAGGGGATTTTTTATGTTGGGACTTTGGATAAGGATGCATGGTTTAACATATAGACTGGTATATATATATATATATTTAATACATGCAGCATGTAATTAATATTGGGGTGATCGATTAGCATATAATTATTAAATAATTACACCCTACGCGCGTACCCACTCACTCGATCATGTGTTGTTGTGTTTGTTATTGTTAGCCAACATCGATCCATCTCATTGTGATTAAAAATAATTAAATATAGCAATATTAAAGTTAAATTAAATATAAAAAATTATCCATCTATGAATTTTAAATATATTACTTTCATTTCATAAAATTGAGTTGGAAGAAAACAATACAAAAAAAAAATATTACCGGACAACATATATAATATAAACGTTCAAATTTGATTTTACATCAGAAATGATAATCGATCACGTACCACTAACAAAAAAAATATTACCGGACAACATAATATAAACGTCCAAATTTGATTTTACATCAGAAATGATAATTGATCACGTAAGACTAATAAAAAAAATACATGACTTCTAATTAATGGGTGAAGGGGGTTTAATTAATTTACTGCTATATAAATATATATCAGGATGAATTAATTAATGCCATGAAAAATAAATAGAGTAATTAATGTATATATGTGTGATTTAAAACTAGTACGAGTATATATATATCTTGCAAATAACCCTATGATACGACATTAATTATGACATATATAGCTAGCTGGCGGTTCTTCTTCTTTTGTTTTGTTTTGTTTAAAATATATATGTGGATTTTGTAATGAAATACGAATGTTCTTAGAAAGTGCGTCAACTATATTTTTTAACTATATATATGTTTCAGCATGTTCTGTTCAATGTTTGCCCATTAATTATATATAATGGATGGATAGAAATTTTAATTAATGTTCATATATAATCTTAAGAGGGAATTGCACTTTTTATACCAAACTTTTACCTACTTTATACATTTCATACCATACCTTTCATAATTGCACATTTCATACCAAAATCAATCAACATTTTTCAATTTACATACCACCGTTAAATTTTGGACGGAACTGGACACGTGCGCAGCACGTGTCCGTTAACTCTAAAAAAAAAAAAAAAAAGAGTTCTGAATTTCACTTTTCATACCAAACATTTACCTACTTTACACATTGCATACCACACCTTTCAGAATGACACATTTCATACCAAAATCAATCAACCTTTTTCAATTTTCATACCGACGTTAAATCACCAAAAAAAAAAAAAAAAACCTCGCGGCCCACTGTACTACCACATATATTTGTACCCTTTCGAAAAAGAAGCAGGAATGTTATCGATCATATGATTTATTACGGTTTCCTCAAATTGAGAAGACCCAATGTGGTACTACTGTTTCAATTCAAAATCATCATATTCATTAATTGATATAATTTATAATTGCCCATAAATTTAAAAATTATTTCAATTTTCTACGTATTTGTTAGTACTAATAACACCCAAGGGTAAAATTGGATCATTTTAGGGGGCAAGGGGTTAATTATAAAAAAGTGACGAACCTGAGATACTTACCCTTTCGAAAAAGAAACGGGAATGTCATCTATCATATGATTTTTTACAGTTTCCTCAAATTAAGAATAGCATATGTGGTAGTACAGTGCCCGCAAGGTTTTTTTTTTTTTTTGTGATTTAACGTCGGTATGAAAATTGAAAAATGTTGATTGATTTTGGTATGAAATGTGTCATTCTGAAATGTGTGGTATGCAATGTATAAAGTAGGTAAAGGTTTGGTATGAAAAGTGAAATTCATAACTTTTTTTTTTTTTTAGAGTTAACGGACACGTGCGGCGCACGTGTCCAGTTCCGTCCAAAATTTAACGGTGGTATGTAAATTGAAAAAGGTTGATTGATTTTGGTATGAAATGTGTAATTATGAAAGGTGTGGTATGAAATGTATAAAGTAGGTAAATGTTTGGTATAAAAAGTGCAATTCCCTCATAATCTTAACGTGCAAGCATATTCTCGATCTGTTGAGTTGATTTAGTAGGAAAACACTATCATCAAAGATCAAATTTCTAATTCCTGACTATTTTAAAATAGTAGTAATAGAAAATCAAAGGATGGATGGTTATTAATTATATTGTCAGAGTTTTGGAATTCAATTTTCAATTAAATTAATTAGTTCTAGCTAGTGACAACATGGACATTAATCGTAATTTTTTTTTTTGAAAAAAGGAGAACATGGACTAACATTAGTCTTTATTTACAAAATTACATATAGTACGTATAATTTATATACTCGTACCATGTACTCTTGAACCCACAAAAAATAAAAATAAAAATATATATACAGCCACTTTGGAGTAGAATTGAATTTAGATATAGCAAACTCATTCCTTGAGTTATATATATATATTTGTTTTCCATAAAATATGATTAATGGCTGAAAATTAATTGTGCATCGTGATCATAATATAAGAACATGGAGGCACATGTACCAAAATATGGGCAACTTTATATTAAGGGTAAATTACGAATATCCCCATATAAAGTCTAATTATAAAAAAATTCTTCACGCATTTGGCATTACAATCAGCCGGGTTTGTCACTTTCTTATAAGTATCTCCTTGTCCCTAAAATGTTTCAATTTTGCCCATGAAAGTACTTTGTAATGTTTATAAAATTTGAGTGTTAATTGTCATATCTTGTAAATTATAAAAATAATAATCATATATTTACCACCAAAATAATTGATATAATTTATAATTGCACATAAATTTCAATAATATTTCAATTTATAATACAATATAAACTTTAATAAATTAGAATATCTTATTTATAATACAATATAAATTTATTAATTTATAAAATATTTAACTAATGTGTAAACAATTTGTTCATATTTATAATTATTTATATTATTAAAAATCTACTTAATTTAATATTTACAATTTAAATTGGTAATAAATATATAAATACCCTTTTTTTTTTTGCAATATTATTAAAATTTATGGACAATTATAAATTTTATCAATTATTTTAGTAGTAAATATATAATTATCTCTTTTCTAGTTTATAAGATATAATAATTAGCATCTAAGTTTTAACACTTAAAAGACATTACAAACAATACAAATATCATCCAAGGGTAAAATTGAAACATTGTAAGAAGGTGACAAATATGAGGAGGATTTTTGTAATACCTAATACGTGAGAGTGATTTTTATAATTAGGTAGTATTCGTAATTTACCCTTATACTAATGCATAGTAGACCAATCAAAATGCACACAACCAATTATATATATATATATATATATATATATTGAATGGTATATATGGTGCTGGTGCCTCATATATATACAATCGTGTCGTGGCACATTACTATACAGATTTTTATACACAACATGATAACAAGTAGCTAGCCATCTGATCAATTTCTGTGGCTTTGCAAATAAAATCCTTAATTTAAAGAAAATAAAATTCCAAACACGAGCCACGACTATCCGCCAATCTTTCTTTTCTTTTTTTATTTTTCTTTTTCTTTTTCTTTTCTTGAGATTGAATGTCTTCAGCCTTTCTTTGATCTCCATAACATTTTTTAAGTAGGTGGTGAGATTAATTAGACGATAAATGTCATAATATTATATTATATTATTATGTATCAATTAATTAGCTGGGAATTTCTTTGTTATAAGTTTTTGTGGCTGACAAATGAAAAGACAAGGGTCTCATCTCATATTAATTTTGAATTAGTTTGTGGTTTTACTAATTTCTATTGGGCTTATACCACATCCCGAAAAGTCCGATAAGCTGGAATTAATAGAATAGAGATGTTGGGCTAATTTTGTTGGGCTTTCAGCTATATATAAAGTTGTTAATGTTTTTATACAGGTCTGTCCTACTCCTGTCTGAGACTAAGAAAGTATTTTACTTAAGTGTACGCGCACAAATATGTATAAGTGTAATGTGTGTTATTGCAAACAATACCTCATCTTATTAACTATTGAAACTATTAATATATGTTCAAGTGTTACCTACACGAAGAATGAAATAGGCCCAATCAGAAAATACCTTAAATGAAAATAGACCCACACGAACAATAGGAACTAATTTTATAAAATCCGAAATAACTCCAACAAACCCAAAATTGAAAGTAACAAACTGAAGAAGGAATTATGAAATCAATAACCTTAATTTTGAAGGAAAATTCAAAAGAATAACAATTTATAGAGAGATTGAGGATTTACACTGGTTATTATGCATCCACGATTGAATGGAATAACCTGCAAAATAGTCGACAAAAGTGTAATCAGAAAATTAGTAAAACAGTAAAAGCAAAAAAATAAAGAAATAGTGGAAGAGGATGCACCATACTGATTTTTTTGAGGCCTTAATAATGCTGGAAATTATGCATTGAGTACCTGCACAATAAAACAGATAATTAGAGCCCATGTGTATGAAGAACAAAACAAATACATTTGTAACAATTAAAGAATTTGGATTCTGATCCATGTTTTGGAGAGAGAGAAGGGAATTATGAGATAAGAAGAGATTAGAGAGTGGGAATTGTCAAGAGAAAGAGTGTGGGTGGGTGGGTGGAGAGAGAAATAGACCGAGTTTTGAGGGATAATGGAGAGAGAAAGTGTGTGGAAAATATTTACACGGGAAGTTAAAAGGTAAAAATATTATAAGGCCCATTTTGTTGAAGCTTTAAAGAAGGAAACCGTATGTCTAAAATTGGAAAACACTTTATTGGTATATTTTTTTCCAACTTTGCCCCTTCTTTTAAGATAACTTGTCGGTTGAGTTTTAAATTTTTAGGACATTTTTTGTAAATTGGGTAAAAATAACTTCCATTTGTGAGTGCGGGAAGGCTTTGTTTTTAGATATAGTATAGATATACATATATATAAAATGAAATATATTAGATACCGATCGATGGAGGTTAACATAGATAAATATTAAAAGTTGAAGGACCAAAAGAAAACAATTTGAAAAGGTTTAATTGACCAACGGTGCCCTAAAAAGGAAAAGTTGGATAGGGTTTTTTGGTGATCAATGAATCCAGCCTCAAAGTTAGGGGCGGCGGGGGAGCAAGCAGCCGATGAAGATAAAGATAAAGAAGAGGCATATTTCAGGTTTGTGCGTGAAATCTAACGTCCTCTATCTAACATCAAAACCAAACCGATTTTAATTCAACTTACATACATACATACATACATACGTTAGATTCACGCACAAACTCGTAATCTGCCTTTTCAATTTATATCACGGTTTCCAATTCAGTTCAACCCAATTCCAATTGGATCCGGATCTGTTTCTCTTTAATTACTTATTATTAGTTCATCTGGTAATTGTTCTGAATTTGTTTGTTTGTTTGTTTTTTAAGATCTTTTGTATTAATTGTATATAGTAGGAGTATTAGTATTAGTATTAGTATTAATTAATTAATATCGATTTGGATGCAAAATCAATATCTGTGTGTTTGATATTCTAACACTAACAGCATGTTGGCTTTTTTCTATTTCTTTTCCGGATTGTTTATCTTCTCGATCGATCGATCATTTCTCTTCTCTTCTCTTCTCTTCTCTTCTCTTCTCTGTTATAATAATTAATAATTTGTGAAAAGCAGCTTAATTATTTTATTAAATATTCTATCTAATATAGTTATTTTTGGTGCTTGCTTTATTGATCATGACAGTACGGTTTTCAGTTTCACAAAGGAGAACTCCTATTAATTTTCAAAGGAAAGGAAAAGCTTCTTCGATCGGTTATGAATTTTAGAAGACAGACCACAGGTGTTATTTTTTACTATTGTTTTTGGAAATGAACATTTTAGTAGGTCTTTTTTTTAATTAATTTTGAAGACCAATTCCAAGTTTTAAGCACATCAGGCATGTGAATGAATCCATGTTGATATCAAAGCAAGCCCTCCGGCCCTTTAACAATCAAATTACCACAACAATAGCTAGCGATGATCTATTTAAGTTTCATTATTCTTATTTTCTTGATACCACTTTTTAAATTAGCTCAAAATTAGATCTAAGTTAAGTAAATATATAAAATAAATAAATGTGACAAAAGACAATAGTAAAAAAATATACCAACTCACATTATTATAAGGTATATTTATTCATTAATTAATTTATGGCTAATGGTCACATATGATGAGAATAGATGAACATGCATAAGCATATATGATCGATCAACTATTTTTGGACGTAATTATGTCCTAACAAAATTATATAATAATTAATGTCCGCCGCCGAAACCTCCACCACCTCCAGCTCCTCCACCAAATCCACCTCCAGCTCCACCGCCCGAGCCTTCTCCTATTCCTCCACCACCACCTTTTCCTCCTCCAAAGCCCCCACCTGCACCACCTCCGATGCCTCCACCCGCACCACCTCCACCACCGAAACCACCTCCTACACCACCTCCATGGCCACCTCCTATGCCTCCGCCTTTGCCGCCTCCGAATCCTCCTCCAGCACCGCCACCACCACCACCACCACCACCACCTCCTAGTCCTCCGCCTTTGCCACCACCCAATCCTCCTCCAGAACCACCTCCTATTCCTCCGCCTTTGCCACCTCCCAATCCTCCTCCAGAACCACCACCACTACCTGCACCTGCACCACCTCCCAATCCTCCTCCAGAACCACCACCTGCACCGGCACCACCTCCTATTCCTCCGCCTTTTCCACCTCCCAATCCTCCTCCAGCACCACCTCCTATTCCTCCGCCTTTGCCACCTCCTGTTCCTCCTCCAGAACCACCACCTGCACCGGCACCACCTCCTATTCCTCCGCCTTTTCCACCTCCCAATCCTCCTCCAGAACCACCACCTGCACCGGCACCGGCACCACCTCCTATTCCTCCGCCTTTTCCACCTCCCAATCCTCCTCCAGAACCACCACCTACACCGGCACCACCTCCTAATCCTCCTCCAGCACCACCACCTCCAATTCCTCCGCCTTTTCCACCTCCCAATCCTCCACCAGCACCACCGCCTTTGCCACCTCCCAGGCCTCCTCCACCACCACCACCTACCCCACCTCCAATTCCTCCGCCATGGCCACCTCCTAATCCTCCTCCGGCACCACCACCTCCGCCTTTTCCACCTCCAACTCCTCCACCAGCACCACCCCCTGCTCCTCCTCCTAAGCCTCCACCAGCACCACCTCCTTTGCCACCACCAAAACCACCTCCACCTGCTCCCCCGCCAAATCCACCACCAGCACCGGCTCCTCCTCCAAGTCCACCACCTTTGCCACCACCAGCACCACCTCCAAAGCCGCCTCCAGCACCAAGACCGCCTCCACCAAACGTTTCTTTCTCAATTTTTCTTCCTTCAACAATTTGCATCACAAACAAACCAATTAAAAAAATCATTACAAATACACCAACATTTTTAAAAGACTTCCCCATCTTTAATTTACTCAAAGATGTAATGAGAAAAATCTCAGATTTATAAATGCTTTGTTCTGTGGAATGAAGCTTTTGTTTGAGGATATATATAGGATTTATTTGTGGAAGGGTTATAAATGCATGCAGTTGGGATAGAGACTTTGTCCCTCTATTCATGCTAAAAGAACACAGATTGTCAAAGTATTTTAATCCTTTGCACACTCAATCATCCATGTGCCTCTGCAGATTTTGTGTTAATTGCGATTTAACTCTCAACCACCATAACTCCACCCTCCTTAAGCTGTAATCATTTTCGATGAAGATACCATCTTAGGGCATCTCCTATGTATAGATCAATCCAAGTCCAGCTTTCCCTCACTCAGTCCAGCTTCCCCTCTGAATCCAAGTCCAGCTTCCCCTTCATTTTCATAAGTCATCTAAAATGTATCAATCTATCAATTCCATTTAATTAAAATTCTCAATTTTCCCCACTCTCACTTAATAATAATAATAATAATAATAATAATAATAATAATAATAATAATAATAGCAATACTAATAATAATAAAAATTAACTCGTATGTGAAATAAATAAATAATTAATAACAATAAGATATAATTTAAGAATGACAATAATAATAACAATAACAACCAATATTTTTAAAAAAAAAAACACAACAATACAATAATTAAATAGTTGACAACCAATAATTATATTAATTAAATTAAATTTGAGTTTCTAATAATTAACTTTAAAGGGATTTTCAAATTGGTGCACAATAATACAACAATTAAATACTTTGATTTACATTAAATTTGATTTTATTAAATAAAAGTTACATTTTTATAATAAAATTAACTTTTTAAAAATATTACACAAATTAAATAAAAATAAGATAAAATAAGGCTTACATTTTATTAAATAAGGTATAATTTTTTTTTTTAAATTAATATAGTTTTTATTATATAAAATAAATAAAACAAAAAAAAAATAAAGGTGGGTCAACAGGTGGCCGACAAGTGTCGGCCACCTGTTGGCTGGGCGAGTGACCCACCGCGAGCGGTGAGGCAAGCCATAGTTGGCTTGCCTCACCGCTTCAAGCGGTGGGTGCATAGCTTCAAGGTGTTTTTGCATTTTATCCCCTCTACACATTAAAGTTCATAATTTTTCCCCTCTCAATCCAAAAACCCCCCAATCCACTTTCCCCCTTATACATAGGAGATGCCCTTAATTCATATCCGTGCGTATGACTTTTTTAAGCTTAATTAATTGGGATGTGGTAAATGATAAAGACTGCTGCCTTACAATCACAATCAAAGGACTCTTAATAATATTACACACTTTATGAGACCGTATAAATCTAGTTCTAGTGGTAATCAAAATTCATTTGTAATTCTTTGTACTTGGACAGTTATATAATGAAATGATTCCTGATGTAGTGATTGATTATTAATATATTCTAAAAAAATTAACTTTAATATATATATATATATATATATATATATATATATATATATATGTATTTGAAGTATGCCGACATGGGTAATATTATTATACGTACTTCTTGTTTGCACCTAAATCATTTACAAGACCACTAAAGTAAACTTTGTGGCCTGGACAATTTACGAAATGAGCATGCCACTTTTTGTATATTAAGTTACAGTACGTAATTTAAATTTTATCACTAAAATGGTTTTGATAAATACAAGATTGTAATTAGATTGTGACTACATAATATACAAGTAATACACAAAATGTGACAATCGAAATATGATTTGTTAAATCATTGTGACAATATGTTTTGTTATTGGGTTGATAATGGACATGTGTCCCTAACATCAACTTTTGCTAATTTTTGTTTATAACATCTATTATTATGAAAAAAACTTATATTTATTGCATGAGAGCGTGGTTTACCTTGTGCACTTCGGTGGATGCAGGTTCTCTTGTCAACAATTTTTTTTTACAATTTTCTCATTGTAAATTAGTTAAACTTGATTATTTCTGTTAGATTTAAGAAAATAACATAATCAAATATATCGAGTTTATAACTAATGCTATATGAAATAAGTAAAGATAAATACCCAGATGTATCTTTAAAAAGCTTGCTTAAAAATGAATCAAAATTCATACGAAAACATAGTGTAGTTCCTACTTTCATATTTTTATTGGTTTGCGATTTTTTCAAAATATTTCTTAAAAAATCTCCGAAAAATTTCTTAAAAAATTTCTAATATTTAACCAACTGAAACACACACGAAATTGAAACTTCAATCCATAGCTTGATGTTGCTTTTCGGCTTTTAGCCAATTTTTCATGATTTTTAGAGATAAACAAGCCAAATCACACTAATAATACTTCTCAATTTCAACTTATTTCGCCTGAACTGTTTAATTATATAAAGCATTTCATCTAAAGCTGTTTAATTGTATAATCATTTCCATTTTGTACAAAAAAATTACTTGTTTCTGATAAATTAATGTTTCAAGAGCAACTCCAACTGGGAACAACTCTTTATTAGCCGTTGGATAGCAAAATTTTCATGATATAGCTAAAAACAATTGCTGTTCTTGATGGGATGGGATAGCTAAATTTTTGACTTTGAATATCCAGCGGAAAGAAGTACCCCAGTATATAGTATATATCACTACCAGAAAAGTACTATTGGCAACCACAATATATATATATATATAATATATAGCATTCTGCAGTAACTGTTAATTGTTTATCTTTTTATTTTTATTTTTTGCTTATTAACTGATTTTTTCATGTGTAGTGTAGTGTAGGTATATGTTTATTTGCAGATGAATTGTTTTTATAAACTTTAACAAAACCATTAAGATATATCTTCGTTTCATGTAGAGACTTATCACCAATATATTTGATTTCTTAAAAATGAACATCAAAATCTTAAACATATCATTCACAGATTATATACAAGCTAGAATCTATCTCAACTTGTAACACAGTTTAGTATCAGGGCAAGAAAAAGTAGTGAACTTTAATTGGGGAAGCAACACACACATACAAAAACAGGTTCCAAAAGAGTAAAATAACTTGATTTACATTTATTACACATGAAAGAAGTCAGGGTAACAACTACAACAGAAGTGGTTGCAAATTTTGAATAAGGCCAAACCTCGGATTGTCTGATTGAGCGTTTCTGTCATCTTGCAGAACAAGCACTTTCAGTGTGCCTGATTCTCTTAACCACGCAGCCACAACAGCTCCTGTTGATATAAACCTACCCATATTACAATTGGCTACACGAAAAGGTGCACCTATGCTGAGGAGCAAAGCTTCAACCGTGCGCTTAAGTGCACCATCGCCTACTATTTTGCTGTGCTTTCCCCACCCAGTTAAAATGCTGCAAATTGACCCCAAAAAAAAATATATATCTTATCAAGTAACCTACAATTGAAACAGGAAATTGCTTTTTTAGTCACACGGGCTCGTCACATTTGATCTCATTTTACTTAAATGATTGGCATTTTTGGTCAATCACCTTCTCATCCAATCAAGAGTGCAATCTATGGATCAAAGATACTAAACAAATTCTCTTCTGTGGGACCAAAAGTGCAAAATGTTCTAAAAAAACTGGGACGATAAGAGCATTTTTTTTGTAAAGTGAGTGACCAAATAGCAAAATATTTTAGAAAAGTGGGTCAAGAAGTGAAACTAAACATCCAATTTTGCCCAATTGAAACTGAATGATAATTTTGGAGAGAAAAATAAATACCTAAGGAGCTTTGGTAACTCATAGCCTTCATAAACAATAGACCTAATATTGAGCAACCAGGCATGAACCATTGCTCGTGCAGCACCGGAGGACATAAGATGCAAATCCAGGCATGACTCTGACCAAATATTTTCCCATACCTCTCGGCGTTTTCCTTCAAGCACAACAAGTTGGGCCCCTCGTTTCTGGAAAAAAGTATATAATGATGAAATTTCAAATTAAACTTACTACAATATTTGTAAATTAATGGAAAAAGATAGTTAGCACTAAGGGTGAATATATATTAGAGGGCAGACATCCTTTGCCTCGAAATATAAGATTATTATCACCAAAGCAACAAACACTTAATTAGTTTATTACCTGGCCGAAGTGCCACAGCATGTCAGTAAGAGCATTGTAGAAAGCAGATGCAGTTGAAGAGTCCATCCTCTTCACCTCATCGAAAAGCGATAGAGCTTGTGACCATGTGTTCTCATTATAACCCATGAGAAGCCCATGTGCCACTCCATAAACTTGATTATCAAAAACTCGCAGCTCATCTAATAGCAACGAAACTTCTTCAAATGAATTACATCGGCTGCAACCACAAAAAATTATGAAGCCAAAATCACTACAAGTATACAATCAATGAATTTCTACAATCAAAACTTGATTCACATAGATTATCAATTTTATTTTATTTTTACAAAATCAACAGTGCCTACATGGAAGAACATGCAGAAATTCCAAATATATCATCTATAGCCAAAAATGCACAAGTTATGAAGGAATTAACCGTGGAACAAATATACCTGCAAGCATTAAGGATTGCTGAAAACGTGACAACATTAGGCTTTATTTTCATCTCATGCATCTTCCCAAAAACACCCAAAACACATCGAAAGTCCCTTTTACCCATTTGGTCCTGTTTTTCACCGAATTTCCCAAAAGTCAACTGCTTAAAAATTTCTATGATTCTATCATCTTCTTTATCTTCCACCTTGTTGTCTGAAACATGCTGACGAACTATTTCTTTTGAGGATGCAACCTGAGACTTTACTTGATCAACGACTTCCGATTGACCAAAAGCATTAATTATTGAGTTGTAGGTGACAACATTAGGTTGGATCCCTTCTCTCATCATCTCATCAAGTAAAAGTGCAGATAATTCAACCAGCCCCTTCTTACACAAAGCATCAATTAGTTTACTATAAAAAACAACATCTGCCTTCAAGCCTTGTCGCTTGAATTCTTTATATACTCCCATTGCATCTTGATACAAATCTCCTTTACAATAAACACTTATTAATGTAGAGTAAGTCAATAAGTTAGGAGAGAGACGTTCCCTTTTCATCTCCCCAAATAGTTCCTTAACTTTATTGTACATCCCTTGTTTACCAAATCCATCCAACAGGGCATTGTAAGTTACCACATCTTTCTTAATCCCAATGCTCTCCATCTCCTTGCCAACATTGAAAGCCTCATCAAACCTCCCAAGACTAGCATAAATTGCAAGCAAAGTATTATAAGCTACTCTATCCAATTTAATACCTGCAAGTTTCATGTCATTGAACAAACTCAATGCCCTGTCCATTCTCCCAACCTTAGCACACCCACGAATCATAGTGCTATAAGTTACTTGATTAGGCAAAATATTCTTTGTGGGCATCTCAGCCATTATCCCAAAAGCCACATCCATGTGACCACCACCACACGCAGCATCCAAAAGCGTATTATACGTATAAATATCTTGATCAATCCCTCGGTAAACCATCTCATCAAACAAATTCTTAGCACTCTCCCACAACCCAGCGCCACTACAAACCGCAAGAAGAGAATTGTAGGTAATCCTATCTGGTTGCACGCCATTTAACAACATATCATCCAAAATCCCCAAAGCTCTCTTATAATCCGCACCCCCTTTCCCACACGCATCAATCAAAGCATTATAAGTTACTAAATTTGGCTTTAAACCCGAGACTTTCATACTCTCGAACAGCCCGATAGCCTCATCACAGTACCCACTCTTAGCATAAGCACTAATCAAAGAAGAATAAGCGTAAACCGTGTTCCCATAACCTTCATTCACAGCATTCTCAAACACTTTCTTAGCTAAATCAACTTTACCTAATCTACCAAGAGTACTAATCATAGAGCTAGCCAATTTCCCCAACTCATTCCTTCTCTTTTCACGACTAATGGCAAATTCAAAACAACGCATAGCTTTAAACCATTCCCCTCTATTCCCCAGCTCGCGCAGCAAAAACGTATAATCATCAGAACCATAAAGCTTCGATTCAAATCCAAGTAAAATATTATCCATATTTATTACCTCGCCTCCACAGCCAATAGCTTCATGGAGCGCCTCCTCAGCGGCGGCGGAGTGGCGGCCGGAGGCGTTAGACCTAGGGCGGCCGAAGTGCATTTTAGAAACAAAGCGCGTAGAGCGGCGGCCTGAAAAGTCAGCGACCGATAGGCAAGGGAAATTGGTGCTTCCAGCTGCGGCGGAAGGGGGAGGAGGTCTAGGAGCGGCGGCGGCGGCATGAGAAACGTGGTTGTTTAAGGAAACCTTTTGTGGGGTCCAGTGATGGTGTTGATGAGAGGAGTTGCGGCTTTGGTGGTTCTGGAGGTGATGGAAGTGGTGGTTGTGTGAGGGTTTTGTGGTGGTGAGTGTACAGTGCGGTGGCGGAGTTGAAGAGGCCATTGCTTGAAAAAGGGTAGAGTGAGAAGATGATTGATAGTATTTGATATAGTCAGTCAGTCAGTAGCAGTAGCAGCTAAAAAAAAGGACTTTTAGTTTTTTTCTATTTCATTACTAGTATTTTTTATTTCTTAATTTAAATTTATCGATGATTCAGCTGATTGAGTTGAATTATTAGAATTTAATTTAGTTTAGTTGGATACGATTTTGGGAAATTCGCATTTTACCACCCAGAAATACAAAATAAGCATTTTATCCCCAGTCAAACAATTTTAAATACATTTTTGTTGGTCCAAAAACACGCTTTCTGTGTGACATGAAATAGTAAGCCAAACTTACGTACGTGGAATTTTTTTGAAAATAGGTGAGACGTGATCTAGGTATCCTATGCTTACTCGCTTGATTAGCTCATGGATCTAGACGCTAATAAGGCAATAGAAGTCCTGGATTGCTTTTTGTCTGATACGCTTTAACCCAAACTTTTCGAAAAAAAACAAGTTGGATTTTGAATAAAATTTTTCTGAAAATACAAGATTCTAATAATTAAAAAGTGTTGTATAAATGCAAACATATACTTTTACAAATTAGATTTTCTGGGAACATGTTATCCTCATTGTCTTCTCAGAAAGAAAATTAAAATCAAGTGGAAATGTTTCCGTCTCGTCTTTCTCAAAAAAAATAGACAAACACCAAGAATTTTCAATGGTGCTTGAAAAGGTTGTATCAAAAAATAATTGTAAACAACCAACATATGACAAGAGCTCAACTCGGAAATATTACTGGTTCTAAAACTACAATATCATTATCCTAACTAACAACTTAGAGTAGTTTCTTTAGGCAATGCCACAACTAAAACAAAAATGGGTATATGTCAAATTAGATTGCACTGATTGTAAATTACACCTTAATCCATCCATCCGACAAGAGGCAAAAAAGAAGTCTTCAATACGTCTTCTTTCTAATAACCGGCTTCTTAAACTCTTTCTTTGCATTTGCTGAGGACCCTGACACGGACATTCCAACCATAGCTTGATACAAATCTTTCAATCTACAAATCACATGCACAAGAACTAAAAATTTCCACTAAAAAATAAGAACATAAAACGAAAATGCAATGTAACCTTTTGGGGTACCTTGGCATACTTATGAACAAAGCAATCACCGAAACACCAACAACTAGAGGATATACAGGAGCTGGAGTCAGTTCTTGTTTGTAGATATCCTCTTCAATCCTATAGCTTAATGGACCCACATGAATTTGAGGTTGACTCTCTAAGTCGACCTCAATAGCCTCAGACTCAAATCTCTGTGTAGTAGAAGGCGAGACAGCTCGCAGCTGAACAAGGTGCTTACCTTTAGGTAAGTCCTTCACCTGAAAGAAGTTGGAAATTGGCAATGGGAATATGGACTCAACCTTTGATGGGTCATTAGCCGATCTAATTTCAACCCTGATATATGAATGAAGCTCCCTTATATTTTTTCCTTCGACATGCCCACTTAAAATGGTTAGCTCTGGCTGCTCAAATACCACAAAATCTAGCTCCTTGATATCTTCGTAACCAACCTACATGATGTGTTATCAGGAAAATATAGTTTAGCAACTGGAATAAAAGAAAACAAGAACAATAAACATAAATTTGAAGAATAAAATCTATGGTAGCAAAATTGTAGCTTCAGCAACTGGATAGGAGCCTCAGCATCTCTCCGGATTTCCAAAGTTGTTCTCAATTTTTGGAAAAAAATGACCAAAATGATCGAAAAGAGAGCAATGGGACCAATCGGGCAAACATGTTACAAAATTGGATCCGAAAGTACAATTCAGTCAAGCGTGGGACCAAAAAGTGTAGAAAATTCAGTCCTATTGGACTAAAAGTGCAATTTTGGCTTGTACAGATGTATCCAGTATTCCAGTTCCAATTTTGAGCTGTCGATGAACTGGTAAAACTAACCTTAACAGTCAAGAACTCTGGTGATGCACGCTCAATAAGTGAGCTATCAAGCTCACCCTTTCTTCCTATTTTTATTACATAGTCTGTGTTGGGTTGGAGTCCTCTCAGCCGGTAACTTCCAGAGGAATCTGTGACAGTTTCTTCATAAAAGCCTTTTGACTCTGCCCGAGCTTCTACTGAAACACCTTCTTTTGGCTGACCAGATAACAAAGTTACTTTACCCAAGGCACTGAAAACAGAATAGATGGTTTTAAGGTTTGTTAAAAAAATATAGGGTTCTGTTTGAAGAATTAGAAGTGGGATAAGTTAGGTCTGATCCGAATGCGTTAAAAGTCAACCAAAATAGCTTTATTCTAATTTCCCCTGGCATCAATTTGACATAATCACAGATTGTTCGAATATTAGTACAACCTTTGAGATATTAGCAGGTCACTTGAAAAAGGAAGAACAATATCGGGCATCTAATGTAATACATACAAAATGTTCCATAGGACTTTGTTGGTGGCATCTTCCACAGATAGACTTGATCCAGATTTAGGTCACTGGGGCCTCAAAAGCTGGACAGGTATCATGTTAACATTATGCAACATGACAGACTAATAACCCTATGTGATGACAAAACAGAAAACAAATATATATCTCAACAACTATGTCACACATAAGATTCTTGAGGTAAATTTAAATGATTACAAAATGCTGAAGCACTTACACTCATATGAAAAAGCTGTATAAAAGAGAGAAACTTTCCAAAAGAAAAATTATCCAGGACTACGACAGAACCGAGATCATCTTACAACATACATACAAAAGCTATCGAGAGGAACATATCACCACTGGAAAGGTATTTTGCATATATGATGATCAAGAACTTCTAGGTAACAAAACGTTTATCCTAGTCTACGTAAAAACAGAAGCACATTAGGAATAAGCTTGATAAACTATATGACATCGATAATGAATGTAATTTATAATACCTAAAAGCAATTCTAGTAGCACGAAAAGCGACTTCTTTAGATTCCCCAGAGCCAAGGTCAATCGCCTCGGCAGGAGGAGAGAAAGCATATTCCTGTAAGTATGAAAAAGAATGCCAGGCCATTATTATAATGCCATAACCTAAACTCTGAAATCAAATGTTCACTATATTTTGGTGAAACACGAATATGAAACTTATCAAGTAACATCACAAGGTCAAACATATGCTAATATCATGAAGAAAAAAGAAAAAGAATCAAAAGAACCAAATGTACCTTCAACAAAGGCCGGAGATAAAAACTTCCTGGAAATAAGTTATCAAATACGAAAGTTCCACCAACACCAGTTACAGAATTGTTTCTATATCCATCTTCGCCACTTAACGACAAGAGAACAGAAGGAGAAAGCTCATAGCTATCTTCTCCAAAATATAGTCTCACTAATATTTGACCGAGCTTCTGACAGGAAAAGGAATACGGTCCAACTTGTTTTACGTAATAACCAGGCTGCATGAAAAGAAAAGGCTCAGTTTATGCTTGTCGGCATCGATCAATTTTTTGTAAGTTTGATACACTTCTCTCGGTCATGGCACTTCCATGAGTTCATTTTCACGTGAAGATGTTTATAACAAAAAAATCTATGCTTCAATGGTTAAAAATAACAGACATTGAACTAATTTTTCTAAGTTAGTTCGTGGATATAAGCACAGTAAAAATTGTATGACGAAAGGATAGATAAACTAAGATAAGCTGATTGATCAACCACAACAACGAATTCAGTAAGGCAGCGAGTCCCGACCATGAATTTTTTTCCAAACTGCACTAAGGTTAATCTTTGTAAAAATTTCTCTTTCAAACCCACAGACAAAGGCGAGTTTCTTGAATCATGCACATGCATAATTTCTGCTGAACATTTGGTGACTACTTCCCTCAGCTTTGTTGCCAAGTTGATTTGTGAAGCTCCTAACTGATGGAAAAGTATGAAAGTAGCTAACTTTGTTAGCTTGGAAGGAAGCTAGAAAAGAAATTGCTTATCAGAAGGGGAAAGTGACGAAAAATGCACATCCTAGGATGGACGGTACTAACATGGCTCACAAGTTAGATCAGGTAAGAACCAAGCTGACTTCTCACTTTTGAAGAAGACAGAACCTGCCTGGAACCCCGGATTCTGAATGTCTTTACATAGAGAGGAAATGAGCTTAAACATTTTAGAAAGACAGCCTACACTATGGTCATAAATTAAAAATCATGGTCAGAAAACGGTGTTCTTTAAATTAATTGACCAAAACAATGCAGGCAGTTTATCAAACTTAGTATAGAGTACATACAGTCTTAAGTATACAGGCTGTTGGCCAACTTTATAAGCGCAGATTCCAAATTTACATTTCCAGAATTTCATGAAAATCTAGATATTACTTTCAACAGAACTTCCAACAGTTACGTTTGCAGGAATAAATTAATACAGGACATCCCTGTCACAACCAGGCCTCACGAGAAGCTGTATAAACTAAACAAAAATATATCACAATAAACGTAATCTGAACTATTTAAACCGTAATCACAAACCTTTGATGCTTCTACGGTGTAACCAATATCATCATATAGAGGTCCTGCAAGAAATAAGCCATCTGTCCCTGTGGTAGTTTCAAGTGCTACATCACCTTGCTTAAGTGGAGAATTCTGACTATCTTTCTCAGCCAAAACTCTTATGTGAACATGAGATAGAGGGGGCGAAACTGATCCTTCAATGTATAATCCCAATCTACCAGAAAATGGAGCAATTGGAACTTGACAGCCATCTTTTACCACAGAAACCTAATCAAATAAGAAGAAAATCTCAAATAAACTGACATTTTCTGCAAAGATACAAGATTTAAGTGGAAGGTAACTCTCAAAACCACATACATGCTGTTGTCTTGGGTAGAATAGAATTTTCTTCCCCCCATCATTCCTGCAGTAAACCAAGGATGAAATGTAAAATTTCTTAACCACAATACAGGAAGCAATCAACCATGAAATAGATAAATCACTTAGAAGTTAGTGGGAAAGGACATAGGCGAGGTCTTCGTTATATCAATCACCTTCTCTATATATTCAGTGCTATAAACTTATACTCTTATTGATAAAACACTTGGAGGAAGAAAGGAAGCTCAAACTCAGGTTCCAGGTTAGGAAGGTAAGCTCTATGTTTAGCATCCCAGAAGAATCAGAATATGTAAATGTAATCCATAGATGCGAAAAGTGACTTTGATGCTTTATATCACTTAACCATAGAAAGTCAATATTGGTTTGCAGTTGCACTAGCTTTTGTGTTAACATATCTTTCAATTTTGATCAAGTTAAAAGATTAAATAGCAATTGATAAAAATTAATAATAAACATCACTACATAGCCATTTTATCAGAAAACTACTTCAGTTTAGTTTGATGCTTAGTCGACAAGGATGTAAGGATTGAACAGTTGAACTTCTTAGAATGGAACAAGTACATCGCATCTACGTTGTTGCATGAAGAAAGGATAAAACCAGATTATTCTTGTAACTAGCATTTTAGCAGCACACAGTTTCCAGAAGCATAAATGCTTGCAAGTCTGAGCAATTTTTACCAACAGGGGTTAGCAATTAAAAAAGAGAGACAGGAGTAACATTGATAAATAAGGTTGAATATAAAATCAGTCAAAGATCACATTATCTTGCACAAAATTTCAGAAAAGGCAAAACCGAATTCTGATCGAACCATAAGCGCCAAAACACAACAAAATATACCTCGAGTCTTGAGGGATAAAGATAAGTTTTTCTCCAAAATTAGCCCAAACAGAATACTCATAGCTAGCAGCTGATTGAACAGTTTCAGTTGAGACAAGCTGTGCAACGGTGACATCAATGACTGTGCCTTCACTGCCTAAGATGTCAAGTGGTATACTCTCAGGTAAATTCTCATTTGATTCAACATTTATACGTCCCTTGAGAAGATATTTTTCTCCTTTTAGATTGACGGGCTGCAGCAACCAAAAACAATATGAAGCATTAAGAAAAAAGATAACATAAAATCACTTTGATTTGAAGGCCAATACCCCTTTATCTTACAAACCAACACCCCATCAAAAAGGAATCACTTGAAAGAGGGTGAGGCCTCATACCGATGGTTTTGAAGTATCAACTTTCAAAGTGGTACTCCCAAAAGAAATACATGAGTCTACAAAGTGAAGCTCATGAACACCAGGAGACTCTACACAAATGTGCTGGGAACCTTTCTGCAAATCGAAAATATATATAATAAAAGAGACTTCAACAGAGCAATATATTGAAGGAATTTGATTATCAAAGAATGACACTAACCTTAATTTTCAAGTTCACGCGAGAACTGTCTGTTTGTATCAGGTAAGCATCCACGTCATGGCTGGAAATCATCCTAACCCAATAGCCTTTTTGAATAAAAGCAATCCCTTCCACATCCTCCGCACCGACATCCACATTTACCAAGCTCTGCTCCCAGCACCATATATCTTCTCCTGATTTTATTAATGGGGAATAATTTTTGACCTATAATTGAACAAATAAAGTATCATATAAGCAAGAATTTCTAAAGGTTGGGGAATAAAAAAAGGGAAGCTTTAGACTTCTGCACAGAATCATGTTAGCCAATTTTAGTATCAGATATAACATCAAGAATTGACAGGAGGAAAGACTGTGTGCAGAGGTGTATTGCTGTCAGTCCCTGCTGCTTTAGATGGTAACAGTTGTGCCTTTTCAAGGAAGTGAGAGTAACCCTTATATATGTAAGCAGTAAGAAGGATAAGGGAAACAAAGAAACGAAATGAATCAAGGGCCGCGTTCTGCACTTTGGTTTCAGCCAGCAAGCATAACCAGCAGTTCAGAACTGATAAGAACGTGGATAAAAGATTGGGAAGTTGAAAATTACAAAAGAAACAGAATAAAAAAGGCTAATGAGTAATGACATTACCTCAACCCTGTATTTGCCCGGCAGCACATTGGAAAAGAAGAATTCCTTACTCTGATCGGTCAAATTGATTTTCCTTCTCTCTTCTTTACTTTTACCATCCAATCTTACAAGCATAACCGAAACAGAAGACCCACATTTGTCTTTGCAGACTACTGAGCCACGGACATTGACTTGTGCCTATGTTTTTCAAAAAGAGAGATTACAACAGTACTAATGAAGTTCTCGTACAAAGCAGATCCCGTCCAGGCATGTAATCAAAAAATTATTAGGTGGAGTAATTATTAATTCAACATAAATTAACTAAAACGTCCAGGTGATTAATAAGACAACAAAAATAATAACAATTCTCCAACATCTAAAGCCAACACGATGTCATAAATCACATGAAGAAAGAAAAGCATTTAAGTTATATTATCAAGATAAACTATTACCTGATTAAATTTGATGCTTAGTAATGGTTTATTAACAATAACATCGATGTAAGCCGGAGAGAACAGAAGTTCTGGAGCACTTTCAGGTGTGGCTGCCAAAGCAGATATGCGATATTCACCAGGTGGAACCTGAGGAACAAAAGAACATAAGGTACTCCAAAATGATCCAACTATTAGGCAAGAAACTTGAATTTAACACTGAACAAATAAATAAATGCTGAAGCACGAATGAAAGATTCAATTGAAACCAGTAATCCTTATGTAAAACAGAAAAAACATACGAGAAAACGAACTGCTGCAATTGTAAAGAATGTTTAGTCCAGGCAGAAGCTTCACTTAAACTAACCATACTCTACTATGTAATGGACCCAGAACAAAAAATTTATATGTTACAAAGAAAATATGCAGTTTCACATATCACTATACCTTATATTACATTAAGACGTGAAATAGGCATTCTGGGGTAAACACATACGAAAATACATGATTGTGCAACTTACAACAATCTATTACCACGAGAACTTTCAATTCGATGTGCTCAAAGGTACAAAATGTGTGCATGCACAGTAAACAAAAAATACTATTACATTACAAGCAGGGAAATCCATCATGCTTCTAAATATCTGGTGTCAATTATTACATGAATTTCAATATGTTCGAAAATTCCATAGCCAATAACATCACAGATCAGTCGCATATAATAATCTACAACCACAAGAGATAAATCTGTAAACAGGGTAAATCAACTACTATACAAACTTACCTCAAAGCAAAAGTTACCACTCTCATCAGTATGTTTCACCTGGGGTTTGACATTCTCTGGTCCATGAGTCAACGCAACCTAGAATCAAATATTATTGAACTACTTAAATATAGTACAAAAGGTATAAAAAGATATTACTTATAATACATCTCACATATCTAGAAGGCAAAATATTTGAACCACGTTGCCATTACCACCATACAAAGTACAAACTAAAGGAATTTTAAAACATCTGGATCTTTTCAGTGATTTACATCCAAAAGCTCACCAACATGAGCATACTTTAACCATCAAGCTTCGAATTTGATTGGAGAACCAAAAGAACTTCAGGATAGTCATGATTGCTATAGCAAAGTATTACCAAAAGGAAAATAAGAGGCAAAAAAAAAATTTCAACGGCGTCTTTATCCTAGTCCTAAGATCTTAATCAAGCCACTTGCTATATAACCATGAATATGCATCATCCTGTCAAAATAACCATGAATATACACCATATTGTCAATATATGCAAAGAGAGAAAGACAAATTACCTTAGCTTTGTGATCGGAACTAACAGTCTGAGCCACGCCGCATATATCATATGATATAGCTTTGATATCAACAACTGAAGCCATGTTTGGTAAAACCTAAGTACAATTCACAAATTAGAAAAGAAATATATAACTAATGTAGTGTCCAGTTAAGATCAATTACTGCACTAAATCATTCTCAAGTGTGTGTACTTGTCCCACGCACATGCATGCTGGCATCAGTACAAAAGCTTCGAAATTGACTCACCAAAAAGTCATTCAACCTTTCGAACTTATGGTGCTCCTTCTTGGCTTCAATACTGTATCTTTTAGATGTAACCTACGAGCATCGAGCATTCACCCCACAAAATCCAAAAACGAAAAGGGGGAAAGGGGGAAAAAGAAATTAAATTGTAAAGAAGAGCTTTTGATATGAACACAAGGGATCGACTCAAGATGAAATCCTGCTATTTATATAGGAAATACATTATCTTACCTGATCAAGTTTGTAATATCCTTCTTCATCAGTTATCGATCTTTCATGACCATCTACTACAATTTTTGCACCATCCACTCCAATGCCATTACTATCAACCACACGACCCCCGACTGAAAAACCAGTGACCTAGATGAAACCAATAAGACACATGATTAGTATATTCAAGAAAAAGAAGTTTAGTATCCATAAGATGAATGAAATGGGAAACTACTATTGACATGTTATGGTACCACAAGTACTCTTAAAAACAAAAGAATAATTCAAAGTAGGCAGTAACATTAAGTACTTCAATCAGACTATGGTATGCACTGATCTTTCCAAATATAGAAAAGGACAACAGGGAAAGAGTACATGCAATGGAAAAGAAGAAAAAATATTAATGATTAGTTAAAAGAATATACAGAGAAAAAAGTCATCACACTTGCACCAAGGTCAATAAACAAAAGAATACATAAAGAGAAAAAATTTATGACACTAGCACCATAGTTTATGGTATGCAGTCATGTATTGTCTATCAAAGAAGCTATCTGACCTCACATAACACCAAAATTGTTGGTAAAAGTTACAATAAAAAACATAAAACAAAAAGATCTCATCAAGGATTAGAAAGCAACAACACTCTCATGCAAAGGAGACACCACATGAATTTTTGCAAGCCAGGGAAAATAAATCAACCAACAAAGGATAAAGCTACATACAGTAAATGGTGAAAAGTTGTTTTAGGCCACATATACTGAAATATACATTATTTGGGCTAGAAATTTGAAGTTGTTTCAGAAATATCAATCAATGAAACAGCAGTTGGATTATAACAAATTGCACAATCAGAAGCAATGCATTCATATGATTGGAGACATATATTTTGATGCATTCCCAGCATTAATGAAGCATTTTTGCTAGATAAAGAGAGCAAATCATGCCATACCTGAAACTTTTGAGGGATTAGAGCATGATCATGCTGAACAGAAACCAACATGGATGAAGGTGAAACATCAAAAACTGTGTTTTCACCCTTGTAGAAAGGTAGAAGCTTGTAGATACCTGGTACAGTTCAACACCAGAAGACTCGACTTATTACAAACTAAGAGGCATTAATGAACGTTTCCAGAAGCAAAATTCCAAAGCAATAACTTCCTGATTAATTGAGTTTATATTATTTAGTCTCTTAACCCAAAACCAAATGGTACTAGCTGACCTGACAAGTATGAGGTTACAATTTATGTGGAACTTAATTTATTTGGATGTATAAGTGTGAGATATATGCTCAGTTCCAGAGTGGTATTTTATAAAGCAAATCAGAGTGTGAAAAAGTGTTGGTGAATTGGATAGCTTCACCAATTTGAGCCAATTAGTAACAATTTCCATAGGCAAGCAGTACAAATTAATAACACTGAATCCACAAAAAAGTAAAGGCCTCAGATCTTGGAGAAACATTTCAAAGTTCAAGGTCAACAGGAAAAATAAATAAGTATGAAATTATTTTTTTATTACTAATGATAAATACGAGCAAGGCAATAATATAGGAGTGGTATATTATGATAACCAGAAACCAGCCGGAGTAACGCAATTTTTAAACAGATTGCAAATATATGGAGTAGTAGTACCACACGGTATGGATTTGAATGTGAACATCCCATCAGCATCGGATACAGCATGACAAAGGGCTTTCCCCAGTCCAGGTGCATTACCAGAGTCGTGGGGACAATCCACCTCCAACATATGATCGGAGTATAGATAAAAATGAACTCCCACTATGGGATTTCCCTACAAAACCACATTCAAGAGAAACTAGTTTCTAAAATAAATAATACCATATGGTGAGTACAATATCTTTATTCCTATAAAAAGAGGCAATTAAAAGTGTAGTTAAATCACCTTGTTCATAATTCGAAAACATACATTACAAATGCTCACTCCAAAAAAGGTGTTACTTAGATAGATTAACCAGTATAAGGTTGCATCGGAGATAATTGAGCAAATATCACAGTTTCATTTATTAGCCACAAGTATTTCAGAAAACAAAACTATTTTGCTACATCAGCGACTTCCATATTGCAGTGACTAAATATGTGCTGTAACAATAGGTGTAGCAGGGCAAGTTCGCTAATAAAAGTAAAAAAATGTGCATCAATAAAAGAAATAGTATCAAACTATTCTTCACCTAGGAAATATATGGTCGTTAATAATATCCTACGACTGCTAATAGCAGGACAAGTTCACTAATAATAAAAATGTGTGCATCAGTAAAAGAAATAGTTAATTCTTCACCTAGGCAATATATGGTTGTTAATCCTACATCTGCTAATAGCAAAAATAATATAATTCATGTCGTACAGAAAAGTTTTCTTAATCATACACAAAAAAGATAACGGCGGAGAGGGAGGAGCAAACAATTCAATCGATTCTTATCATCTTATCATAATTAATCAAGCTATCAGCATGTCAAACTATATGGCTGCTAAAAGTATGAAACAATTGAATTAGGTATTGAATAAATTCACCTGAGCGACCACAGATCCACGAATATCGTAGCCAGATGCAAAGAAAATATCATCTACGACACCATTATCAAACCCTAACTCCACCTGCAGAATTATATACGAACTCTTAACTAAAAGTTATTATATTATCTTGTGGTATATAAGATGACAAAACAATCACATTAGCTGGAAAGGAAGAGTTTATGATGAAATGTTGGGAGAGAGACATTTTATCTATAAATGAAATAAAGAGGGATCCATGTAATAACCTCTTCAGAACCCTTGATCTCGATATTTAAATCACTACGTGAAGCACGAATTTTATAGTTCCCTGTATCCAAAATTAAAGATATTAAGAAAATGGAAAATTTAGCATTGCTGACATCAAACTTGAGAACAGAGATGTCAGTAAGAAAACTACTAACTGAAGCAACTCAAGTTATGGGAAAACACATAATCCTTAGAGCTGTAATCATTCACAGGAATGAAATTTATGCATCTTGCATATATTCTACAATGCACTGTGAAGAAATTGGATGGGAATTAGACCTGGAATGATGTTTTTGAATGAATAACTTCCTGATGATGTTGACACTGAAGAGACAACATCTCCACTTGGAGACAAGAGCTCAACATTCACATTTGATGGGCCACCATTTTTATGTGAACAGCTATCCCCACCAACGGCTCCCACAACTCTTCCAGATAAGGTGAACCTACATAATAGTAACTTGATGAATCTAAAGATACATAATCATGTGGACACAGGCAACTCAAATATTTTATGTGAAATAAGAACTCAAAAACATAAGAATAATAGTACAAACCCAGTGAACCGAAAATTTATATCTTCATTGGCGTTACAACCAGTGTGATCAACAACTACAGGGACCTAAGAGAGAAATTTAAAATTTAGAAGACAACAGATAAATGCATGGATGTACAACTCCAAAGTCACTCACACATCTGAAAATTAAAATAACAAATTGTTGATTTGAAAATTATTTATAAGTAGCAAGAAACTCAACTTGTTCTGGGGTACATGACCATCCCTCTGGTCCCTTGATCTTAATCAGAAAAGAACCCTGTGATGAAGATATAAGATTTCACTATCATTGTCATCTTAAGTAATTTATGTATATTATAGAGATCTAACAAATACCTTATCGTAAACTGGTATGAAGTAGTAACCATTTGGAGCACATTGTGTCCGGTCCTTAACCAAACCATCCAAAGTCCGAAGCTCAACCTACATTCTCCAAAAAATCAGTACACCAAATAAATAAACAAGTCCATAAATAACCATATCCCCTAAATAAATAATGAAGAAGGTATTGTATCTCGTACAGTGATGTGAGAGTAATCGAATTTAGCATCACTTGGCTTTCTTGACTTTATCAAAGTTGAGCTCGCCTACATAAATTCCACTCCCAGATTAAATAAGTCAAAAATCATTAGAAAAACAAATAAAGAAAAGAGATCCAGTAAATCGCCAACAACACCTCAACGAATCCACCGCATCCTTGAATAGAATCAGATGCTGATAGTGGAGAAACATAAAGGAGTAGAGTTACGACAAGGAAATAATAACATGCGGAAATCATTTTGTTTTAGTTCTTGATCGGGAATCAAGAAGATGTGTATTCAAAGAAGGGCTTGGATCTTAATATCTCATGATTTTCCGTTCTTGCTAATATCGATTTTTCAGTGTCAGGGTTTATGGTTTTCTTTTTCCAACTTTTTAAATAGGGAGCAGGATATGCTCATATATATGGTTTCACGGGATTCTTAATCAGTGAAGTGAAGCCCACTTGAATCGGGTTCAACCCGTTTCGAGCTTTGAGAATTCTTTTCTATAAATTATAAATACAATGATATAAAGTATCGATGTATTATATAAATTAAAAGGGAATCTCAAAAAAATCAAACTCAGATGTATACCAACTTAAGCTTAATTACCATTTGAAATTTTAAGATAATTCATGAATATGTAATACATTTTGAAAAAAATTTGGTGTAGGATGATTATAAAAATTTATATAAACTACTTTGTACGTTCTTTCTTTGAAAAAAATTATCATAATTTATCAATTACTAAATTTAAAAATAGTAGTTGTCTGATTTCTACGGTAAGAAGTTGTTTTAAACATGTATGAAAGTTTTTGACATATAAAAATGTTTAAATTCACATATAGAATTATTTTATATCACACAATAAGTAAAAAGAAAAATTGATTAATAAGAACATAAGATAATTATTAACTTTATTATATAATAACGTTATTTGAATTGATGTTTGGATGATTTAATTTTTATAATTTCTTTTAAAACAACGTCTAGCTAGATATTAATTTATTATTTTTCATGCAATACAAGATCATATAAACTAGTCTAGTATAATCAAACAACTTATCGATCAACTTTGCCTGAATTTTTTTTATCTAACTTGAAATTATATTTGAATTTTATTTTTGTTAGACTAATCTAGCTTTATCCAATTCAATCGAACTCAAGTAACTTGATATATATATATATATATATGGTAGTTATTAAGATTTATTTATTTTGAATCGTCATAAAGACTAAAAATATTAATCTCATAACTTGCATTTTGAGTTATTAATCGGTCCTTAACAATATTAATAAATTAATATACTAAAATAATTTAAAAGTATTACAATTAGTTTTTTACTTAATTATAAAATAATATAATAATAATAATAAGATAAAAGAGAAGGGTAACTTTGAAATTTTATGTTGAGAAGTAAGTGCAAAAGAAGCTCTGAAATCAAACAATAAGAAATTGTTGGGTGATTTACACTCGGACACTTTCAAGTTTGGGTATATAATAAGAAACCTCCCGTTTTATAAAAAATTATAAGGACAACCCATCTAGTATGGCCTATTTATAGAAAAAACCTTACGACGTTAAAAACTATCAGAATTTGATGACATTATCAATTTATTACTGATTTTTCAAATTGACCCCTGGTCGAATATACCCACAAATGTGTCTACGTAAAAGTATTATGCCCATGGGGTGTTTGTGTAATAATATTATACCACATGGAGTGTATTTGAAAGATTACAATAACTCTAGGGGTTACTTGTAGCCGACAGTCATATTTTAAAGAATCGCGTTTATAAAACATTATAGGTCTAAATATAAACAAAAAGCAATACATAGAATTATAATAGAATTATAATATAGTCTTAAAATAAAAGGATTCAAATGATTCTTTATTCATCGATTTGATCATCTAAAGAAGCAGTTGGTGATTGATGAGGTGTCAATCGAAGTTATAGGTCTCACTCATAATCATCTTCAATCCAAAAAGAATATCTCAATATGTCGAGAATCAAAGCTTACCATCATTTTTCTTTAAAACTCCTTTTTCCTTTTAAATATGCAATTGGCAACAAGTAACCCCCCGTGAAGTTATTTTAATTTTTCAAATACAGCCCTTATGGTATAATATTATAACACAGATAGACACCCATGTGGTATAATATTATTACATAGGCACCCCCTTTGGGTATATTCAACCAGTGGTAAATTTGAAAAATCAATAAAAAAGATTGATGATGTCATCAAATTCCGTTAGTTTTTAACACTGTAAGATTTTGTTTTTGTAAATAGACCATACCAGAGGGGGTATCCCTGTAATTTTTTAAATAGTGGGGAGTTTCTTATTATATGTCCAAACTTGAGGGAATCTGAGAGTAAATCACCCAAAATTGTTTTTACAAAATTTCGTTAACTGGAATAATCATTTACCATATCCGTAAACTAATGGATACACCCTAACATTTGTTCGCTCTAGTAAATTTATTTATGCATTTGTCCATCATAAAACTGATTTAGACAACAATCTCGTATAATCTTAATTCGGACATTTGCAAATAAAACAACTTTTTCCTCTTGTTCCTTCTTATAATAATAGAGGTAGAATAATAGATAATATAAAAATGTGAGCTTAGTTTAACGATAGGAACTCCCAAAAACACTTTTATTATAATTTTCAAAGTTAGCCCTTGAGGGAAAATTAAATTGATTAAATTGTGATCTGTCATGGTGTTTGCATGAGAGATGTTGTTGGACTAGCATGGTAATTAGGGCTGTCAATGGGTCGGATTCGGAATGGATCAAGGGTGATCTGGATCCGAGTCCAATTTATATTTTTTATGCTCAGATCTTGCAAATACTATCATCATGAATTAATAATGTAATATTTTGCTTATTGCATCGAAACTATTGTCTAAAATTGTAGAAGATGGAATATGATGGATAAATATAAACAATAAAAATTAGAACAAATGAATAAGAACAAGAAAGCCTGATATTGGAAAAATGGAGGAGAATGACAAAAATTGAAGGAAGATGGCGGTTACTAAATAGCTGAATGGTTAGGATTTTAGTTTTTCTTATCAAATAGCATAAATTAATATGTTTTAGATATGGTCGAATTAGTTACATGCCAGTCTAACAACATCTCTCATGCATTTAAATTTTTTTTTTAGTGTAGTTAGATGTTTTAGTGGAATATAAATAGTTTTATATAAACAATATATAATAATATATACCGTATACGGATCTGTAACGAATCAAATCATGCTAGATTCATATTCGTTCCACATATTGGATTTCATATCTTCTTAATCGGATCAGACCCATCAATCCTTAATCGGATAAAAATACTAATAAATCGAACCGAATACAGCTCGAATTCGAATAAAAATCCGCCCCATTGATGGCCCTAATGTTTGACATGAATGTCATAATAATTTTTTATAGTAGTTTATAAACGCAAAATTACTCTTTTGAAAAGCTACAAAAATTCTACACAATTAATATTTATTTCAATACTAATTATCACAACCAAAAATCACCGTAAATCAAGATGTAATTTAACCTACCATTCATAAGAAAAGGATTGAGTTGACACTATATGGGCGTTACTTCCTCCTCCTTTGTTGGAGCTCCAATCATTTTCAGGAACCCGATAAAATTAGTGTCTCAAATCAGAGATTTGCTCTCTCCTCCATCCATTGTCATGAGTTTCTCTCACCTCACCAATGGATGTACGGACATGGAAAAAGAAAAAAGAAAAAAAAAAGAAATTCATTTTTTCGTCATTTACTTTTTCTTTTCTTTTCATTTTTCTTCAATCAAAATCGGGTTCTTTCTGCAAATCCTTGGAATCCCTCCATGGAGTCCACCAATTGGTATAGTCCAAATCCATAATAACTTTAGACAGAGAGAATTCAAAGTTATTTTTATGTACCAAGAAAAAGACAGAAAAAGAAATTAGACAAGAAGTATATAGTATTAAAATTACTGAGGGCGTACAGGAAAGCGTTGTATTGTCCTAATTCAGTGCAAAGCTCATTTTTCCTGTACGCCAAATTTATTTATATCGGTCTTCTTCATGCAGCAATGAAAATCAACAATCACATTTTTCTATCTCTTGTAATTACTCTTTCTCTTATTATTATTGTAAACGCGGTCCATGGCAAAGGCGGCCCAAATGCATTGCTTCTAAGCTGTGGTTCTTCAGACATTAATGGCGGCAGAGATGCGGACAATCGGGCCTGGGAGCCTGACAACAAGTTCCTGACCTCCGGTGACAAATCCGTCATGTCGAAAGCCGAAACACAAGACCCTTCATTACCTTCCGCAATCCCTTATATGAGCGCAAGAATTTTCCCATTGGAATCAACATACCAAATCCCCCTCCAAAATTCCACCCTTCGCACTTTACTCCGCCTCCATTTCTACCCATCTTCTTACCCGAATTTCAACATTTCAAATTCTTACTTCTCGGTCATCGCAGGAAACGTCACCCTTCTGAGCAATTTCAGTGCCTCTATAGCCGCAGAAGCTCTTTCTCAAGCATACTTCATCAAAGAATATTACTTGGCACCGTGGGTATCCCCCACTATTAACATCACATTCAAGCCATCTGATCAACAAAACGGATCTTTCGCCTTTGTCAATGGGATTGAGGTTATATCTGCACCACCCGTTTTTAACGAAGACCCCGTTCTGATAGGTTCGGTTATATCAGACAGCGAACAAGAGGAAACTACCAAGCTGCCCATAGACGCCAAAAGCATAGAAACAATGTACAGATTAAACGTCGGAGGCCAATATATCGCCCCTAGTAACGATTCTGATGGCTTAATGAGGAGTTGGTATGAGGACAGCCTTTACATCTACGGCGCAGGAGATGGGACTGCTTTAAAAGCAGACAAAACTATTACATACAACAAAAACATACCTTCTTATATAGCACCATTAGATGTGTACGGAAGTTACAGATCATTGGCTGCTGGAACTGCAGAGCTCAACAAGAATTTGAATCTCACGTGGGTGTTCCAAGTAGATCCGAGTTTCACGTACGTTTTAAGATTCCATTGGTGTGATTCCGAGATGACTAAAGCCAACCAGAGAGTCTTCGACGTGTTTGTAAATAACAAAACTGCAGCTACCGAAGTCGATTTGTTTTCATGGACTACCGCAATTTCGACTCCGATAAAAAAAGATTATGTGGTTCGAGTAACTAACAACACCCAACTCTGGGTCTCACTTCAGCCTAACACGAAAACGGCAGCTCAATATAACAACGTACTTTTAAACGGATTGGAAATATTCAAACTAAGCGATGATGTAAATCGGAGTCTTGCAGGGCCTAACCCAACAATCTCAGACATGATGAAGAAATATCAAGAATCACAATTGGCACCGAAATCTTTTGAGACCGAAAAGAAAGCAAAAAGTTTTACGGTACTTATTACAGGAGCTGCCGGAGGAGCAGCCGCGATTGGGGTAGCGGCTGCGATATTTTTAGTCGCATACAATAGAAAGAAGAAGGTCAATAGAGGAGATGCCGGGGCTAGTTGGCTTCCGATTTCATGGAACTCCAACTCAACCACAAACAACAAATCCTCCTCCACGTCTGGTAGAAGTCAAGGTGGGACGGCAATTTCAACAGACGCTGCTTGTAACTGCCGCTATTTCAGCTTGTCGGAGATAAAAACCGCCACCAAGAATTTCGATGAGTCCAACGTTATTGGGGTCGGAGGTTTCGGAAAGGTGTATAAAGGAAAAATTGATGGGGAAACAAATGTGGCGATTAAAAGATCAAACCCGTCTTCTGAGCAAGGAGTTAATGAATTCCAAACTGAAATCGAAATGCTTTCTCGCCTCAGGCACAGACATTTGGTCTCTCTAATTGGATTTTGTGAAGACAATGGAGAAATGATATTGGTTTATGATTACATGGGGAAAGGGACATTAAGAGAGCATCTTTACAAAGGTAATAAAACCAATCTCTCATGGAAGCAAAGGCTCGAAATTTGCATTGGAGCTGCCAGAGGGTTACACTACCTCCACACTGGGGCTAAGTACACTATTATCCACAGAGATGTCAAAACCACAAACATCCTCGTTGACGACAAATGGGTTGCTAAGGTTTCAGATTTTGGGCTCTCGAAAACTGGCCCGAACATGAGTAAAGGCCACGTCAGCACTGTGGTGAAAGGGAGTTTTGGGTACCTCGATCCTGAATACTTTAGAAGACAACAGCTGACGGAGAAATCTGATGTCTACTCATTTGGGGTAGTTCTTTTTGAAGTGTTGTGCGCTAGGCCAGCTTTAAATCCGAGCTTACCTAAAGAACAAGTGAGCTTGGCTGATTGGGCAATGAGATGTGCGAGGAACAAAACACTGGACGACATCATTGACCCTCTGCTGAAAGGAAAGATCACCCCAGAATGCTTGAAGAAATTCACTGACACAGCCGAGAAATGCTTGTCTGATCATGGTGTAGATAGACCGTCTATGGGGGATGTTCTTTGGAACTTGGAATTTGCACTTCAGCTTCAAGAGAACTCTGATGGGGGAAAATCCACATCAAACGCGACGGAGATTGTTGAAAGCGAAGACGTTGTAGAAGAAATTGACCAGAAGAGCCTCATGGCTATACACCGTAGTATGTTAAGCCTTGGAGATGAAAGCGAGGTGAATGAGAACAAAGTTGATGATAACACAGATGACATTTTCTCACAGATTGTGAATCCTAAAGGCCGGTGAAACTGTTCATTCAAACAAACAAGTACTTGCTATTACCAAATTGAATTTCAATTTGTTGTTGTTTTAGTTTTTTTCATCTTTCATGTAAAGGCTACTCATATATATATATAATGATTTCCTTAATTTATTATTTTATACTTCTGCTTGGGACTTTTTTTCATGTAGATTATTGAATACTAACGTGATTATGGTATTGTTTAAATTTTACGGGAACGGTTTAATTACCTACATACACCTCTTCTCATCTTGCCTTAATATATATACAGTTATTGAAGAAATAGTGGTCGTCATATGATTTGGATTTCCATAAATTCAATGCATAATATCTCTTCTGTCTTAAATTAAGTCTAATCCAGTGCAGTTGGTCACATTTGGTGACATTTATCTAATGAGACTCAAGAACAAACCCCTTATATATGCTCTCTAAAATTATATGAACACTTTTTCAGAGTCCTCTAATTAAATTATGTTAACTGAATCAAATATATGACATGAGGATGTGATAATTTATTATGTACAATTATATTGGCGTGAATCAACAACTGTGCAATGCAACATGTTTCTTGCAAATACTAAGTAATCAATGGTGTGAATAAATTCTAATTTGAAGGTTATAAAACTATAATAAAAAGAAAGGGGAATACCGTTAGGGCAAGTGGTGGACTTGAAAACAATTTTGGAAGTACCCTCCAAATATACCAATTCCTACGAACATTTAGATTGAAAAAAAATAAATAAGATAGCATTTGTTTAAAGCAGAGGAGGTTAAATTCAATTAGCAGTTAATGGAGTAAAAAATATTCAACCCGAATTCGTTTGATAAAAGTTGTTTTGATTAAGTTTATAAACAACAATTTATGTTTGAAGTTCGATTGAACCTCAACTCTTTGATTTTTTGCAATTTAGTTCTAATGCATCCAAAAATAAAAAATGGTTCACATTAATAAAGCGAAATTTGATAGAAAATAAGTTTATAAATATCTAAACGGCGTCGTTGGTCTTCGATGAAGTTATCAAGTCATAAACTGTCACGAAGACATTTTCACATTTGCCACAAAGTAAAAAAAAAATTACTCAAATGCCAAACCACAAATTCAATATTACTCAAATGCCAAAAACTTAATTAACCAACTAATCTAATTTAATTAACTCTTCCTAATTAAATCAAATTTTAACAAATATACCCCAAAATTTTAAAAACTTCAAAATCAACCCACCCCAAAATCAAATTTTCTCTCCAAAAATTCCTCCAAACCCTAACCCAATTTACACAAATTTCACTCAAATTAAGGAAGCAAAGGAGGAAAAACAACATAAAAGGTAAGCATTTGCAAGTTAATTGATATTTTGATGTATTATTTAGCAATTTAGTTAACAAAAATGGAGAATTCGAATCGAACTGAAGTTCGCGTTTTTTGGCGTGTGGCGTGTGCCATGAAGACACGCCATGAACGTTGTTTGGCGTGTTGGCGTGTCTTCATGACACACGCCACACGCCAAAAAAGCGAACTTCAGTTCATGAACTTTTTTGGCGTGTGGCGTGTGTCATGAAGACACGCCAACACGCCAAACAACGTTCATGGCGTGTTGGCGTGTGACATTAAGACACGCCAACACGCCAAACAACGTTCATGGCGTGTTGGCGTGTCCTCATGACACACGCCAACACGCCAACCTGGCAGTATGTAACTTATTGACGCATTTTTTTTATTTAGATAGCTTGTGTATTAATTTTTGTTTTTACTTGTAGGAATGGACAAACTTATGGTAGTTCTTCTATATAACGGTGAATTTACACTCCAAATCGATAATAAATTGCATTGGCGTGGAGATTCGAATAAACCAATATTGGTGGAAAGGGCAATTTCGTTTGAGGAACTACTCGACAAAATTTGCAAGAAGTTGAAGTTGGATCGGCACACCGATATTTTTGAGGTTAAGTACCAAGAAATTGATGACTTGATAACGACAATATCAGATGAAGAAGATTGGGAGTTAGCGAAGCACCTTGTCTGCAATTCTGCTAAATTAAAATTGTACGTGATTTTTTCTCCGAGAGAAGAAAATTTGAGGATAGAGGCATCTCCGGGTGGAAAAGAGAAAGCGAAGAAACTTATGACCCGAGGTAAAGGAAAAAAACTCATGGACAAAGCTAGTTTCAGTTACCAACCTGAAGGATGTGTTATAGGAGGATCAAGTGCACAAGATGATGTTAACGAGGAGATCATTGCCTCTAATCCACCTTTATGTATAGTGGAGGAAGTTGAACCACTATGTTGTTCTCCTCCGTATAGTCAGTGGCATCTGGATGACAACGAAGGTCATAATGACTGCCGTAACTTTGACGGCGGAGATGATTATGGTGGTGCTGATGTAAATGGTGAACACTGTAACGTTGACAACGAGTGTGGTGATGTGGGTGGCGATGTGGGTGACGATGTAGATGGTCATGTTGGTGGTGATGTGGGTGGTGGTGGTGGTTATGGTGATGTCGATGGTGGTGATGGTTATGGTGATGGTGATGTTGGTGGTGGTGGTTACGAACCACCTAGTCACGAAGGCTTCGATAACGCTGATTCGGTTGAAATAGATTATTCTCAGGGGAGGAGTGATGAAACGGGATGGATAGTTGGTCAGCGGTGGCCAAACAGTGAAGAGTTCGCGGATGAACTTCGTAGAGTTGCTGTAGATAAAAAATGGGAACTTACAGGTAAGTCTGACACAAAGAGGAGGATATCTAGGTGTACGACTCCTGGTTGTCCATGGCGTATATATGCAACTAAGGAAGCAAACACCCCAGAATTTGTTATTCGAACATATACAAACGTTCACACTTGTGGGATAGCAAATAGAGGTGCCCGTCATAGACAAGCAACAAGTCGGATGGTTGGTTTACGGACAAAGGGGTTATATATCAACCCCAATGAAGTCCCAACACCAAATGCACTGATAAACTTCATGCAGGCCGAAGCTGGTGTTAACATTAGCTATATGACAGCTTGGAGGGGGAAACAAATTGCTCAAGCTGACATTATGGGTACATTTGAAGAAAACTTTGCCAATCTACCCTCCTTTGCTTACATGATTGAGCAAAACAATCCTGGTACGCTCACTCGCATCCATACGAACTCCGAAAACCAGTTTATGTATTTCTTCATGTCTTTCGGAGCTGCTACTCGAGGATTCCAGTTCCTAAGAAATGTAATTGTAATTGATGCAACATTTATGGGGCATAGATATAAAGGAACCGTTCTAATTGCAACTGCGACGGACGGTGAAAATCGTTGTTATCCAATTGCATGGGGGGTAGCTAATGGCAGCGAGAATGCGGCATGTTGGACTTATTTTCTCGAGGGCTTGAAAGTGGGTGTACCAGACAGAGCCGATCTGGTTATTGTATCAGACAGGGGCAATGGTCTTACTAAAGCGGTAAAAGAAGTTTACCCTTTAGCTGAACATGGGGCATGTTACTTTCACCTCAAAGGCAACTTGACGAAAAGGTTTGGGAAAGGGAAAGAGAAAGATACGATAGTCGAGTCCTTTTACAAAGCTGCTTACGCGTACAGCGAGAGTAAGTTTGAAAAATATTGGGGTGTCTTGAAAACCCAGAACCCGAGATGTGCAGATTGGCTACAAAACGAGGTAACGTTTCAGAAATGGGCGAGAATCCACCATCGCGTGAACAGATATGAGATAAAGACGTCTAACCATGTTGAGGTCCTTAATAGTCGTATCAAAAATATCAAAGATTTTCCCATATGTTACTTTCTCGAATTTGTTGTTAATTTGATGTCAAAGTGGTTTGGAGAGCGTCGTGCTGAGGCTGATCGATGGTCCCGGTCGGGTGTATTGATCCCATCGAAGAATAAGTTGATAAATGAGCGATATGAAAAGGCGTATCGGTGGCGCAAATTTGAAATAGGGCAAGATATATGGAAAGTGGAATCTACCGACTGGAATGGAATTGTGGATTTAGCTGGAAGAACTTGTTCATGTGGCGTCTTTCAGGTTGAGCAAATACCGTGTGAGCACGCAATTGCAGCTGCCATGGGCAAACGACCAGTAGATAGTGGGGCATATGTGTTGGAGCTTGTTAGCGAATACTACTCGATCGGTAATATGCGTCAAGCATACTTTGAGCTCATACAACCCGTTCCATCGAAAGACCAATGGATTAACATTCCCGATCATGTTATGGCGAGAGTAGTGCTACCTCCAACCGAAGAAATAACCCGTGGAAGGCCTAAAAAGACACGACATTTATCATGCCTTGAAAAATCGAAGAAAAAATACAAGTGCGGAATTTGCGGAAATACCGATCACAACGCCAGTAGATGTCCCCAACGCGGCCAAAGTTCGGGCAACCACGAAAGTGAATCTTAGATGTTTAGTGAATTTCTAAGTTGTATTTGATGTTTATTGAACAACGTTTGATGTAATGGATGTTTTATGAAATTTCATGTTCTATGCAAATTCGAATTTCAATTTTGTGCAAATTATGGATTGAATTGCAATTATGAATTTTTTATAAGTTTTGGGGGTAAAATTGTAATTTTTGAAAAGTCAGGGACCAAACTGCAAATATGTGTTAAATGCAAATTCGAATTAAGTGAACATTTCAATTTTGTCCGAATTATGGATTGAATTGCAATTATGAATTTTTTATAAAATTTGGGGGTAAATTTGTAATTTTTGAAAAGTTAGGGACCAAACTGCAAATAGTTGTTAAATGCAAGTTCGTAGTGAGTGAACAATTTAATTTTGTGCAAATTATGGATTGAATTGCAATTATGAATTTTTTATAAAATTTGGGGGTAAATTTGTAATTTTTGAAAAGTTAGGGACCAAACTGCAAATAGTTGTTAAATGCAAGTTCGTAGTGAGTGAACAATTTAATTTTGTGCAAATTATGGATTGAATTGCAATTATGGGGGTAAAATTGTAATTTTTGAAAAGTTAGGGACCAAACTGCAATTTTTCGTTCTATGCAAATACGAATTGAGTGAACATTTTAATTTTGAGCAAATTATGGATTGAATTGCACATATGAATGTTTTATAAATTTTGGGGGTAAAATTATAATTTTTGAAAAGTCAGGGACCAAACTGCAATTTTGAGTTAATTATGAGTTCGTAGGGACCAAGCTGCAAAATGTTAAATGCAAGTTCGTAAGAACCAAACTTTATGGCGCAAATGGGGAAAAACCCTAAACCCTAAACCCTAACCTTAAACCCTAAACCCTAAACCCTAAACCCTAAACCCTAACCTTAAACCCTAAACCCTAAACCCTAAACCCTAAACCTAAACACTTACAGGAACATTATGTCCTCCGTAAATCATAACTTCGTACATATTGATCAATTTTATAAGTTTTTGTCAATTTATCTCCCAAATGGAGAAGTAACACTTACAGGAACATTATGTCCTCCGTAAATCATAACTTCGTACATATTAGCCAATTTTATAAGATTTGGTCAATTTATCTCCCAAATGGAGAAGTAACACTTACAGGAACATTATGTCCTCCGTAAATCATAACTTCGTACATATTGATCAATTTTATAAGTTTTTGTCAATTTATCTCCCAAATGGAGAAGTAACACTTACAGGAACATTATGTCCTCCGTAAATCATAACTTCGTACATATTGATCAATTTTATAAGTTTTTGTCAATTTATCTCCCAAATGGAGAAGTAACACTTACAGGAACATTATGTCCTCCGTAAATCATAACTTCGTACATATTGATCAATTTTATAAGTTTTTGTCAATTTATCTCCCAAATGGAGAAGTAACACTTACAGGAACATTATGTCCTCCGTAAATCATAACTTCGTACATATTAGCCAATTTTATAAGATTTGGTCAATTTATCTCCCAAATGGAGAAGTAACACTTATAGGAACATTATGTCCTCCGTAAATAATAACTTTGTACATATTGATCAATTTTATAAGTTTTTGTCAATTTATCAACCAAATGGACAAGTAACACTTACAGGAACATTATGTCCTCCGTAAATCATTACTTCGTACATATTGATCAATTTTATAAGTTTTTATCAATTTATCAACCAAATGGAGAAGTAACTTTTACATGAATAACAAAAAGGTATGGAAACAACAAAAAAAACCAAAATCAATGTTCTGTTTGGCGTGTTGGCGTGAATATCAGCAACACGCCAAAATTTTGTCTTGGCGTGTCGGCGTGTGTATGAGAAACACGCCAACACGCCAAAATTTTGGCTTGGCGTGTTGGCGTGTTGCTAAACCACACGCCAACACGCCAAGAAACAATTTTGGCGTGTTGCTGATCTTCACGCCAACACGCCAAACAGAACATTAATTTTGGTTTTTTTGTTGTTTGTAGACGGTGAATGAAGATGACCGCGAAAGAATCGAGCAACGGGGTCATTTGAAGGACCAATACTTTCCGGGTTGGGGGCAGTCTCAGGTTTCTATTGATGCTTTGAAAATGACTATCATGGACTTCGTATATGTTGAATTGCAGTTTAATACGAATTTGCAATTTGGTCCCTAAATTTTTAAAAATTACAGTTTTACCCCCAAAATTTATGACTATTTCATAATTGCAAATCAACCCATATTTGCACAAAATTAAATTGTTCACTCACTAAAGCTTGCATTTAACACGAATTTGTAGTTTGGTCCCTAAATTTTTAATAATTACAGTTTTACCCCCAAAATTTATGATCTATTTCATAATTGCAAATCAACCCATATTTGCACAAAATTAAAATGTTCACTCACTAGAGCTTGCATTTAACACGAAATTGCACTTTGGTCCCTAACTTCTCAAAAATTACATTTTTACCCCCAAAATTTATAAAAAATTAATAGTTTCGATTCAGTAACATTGGAT
The DNA here is from genome assembly GCA_038501285.1 of Penstemon eatonii. Taxonomy (NCBI): domain Eukaryota; kingdom Viridiplantae; phylum Streptophyta; class Magnoliopsida; order Lamiales; family Plantaginaceae; genus Penstemon; species Penstemon eatonii. Next base: position 63,120,249 of record CM076712.1, on the reverse strand, counting down.
GCACAAAATTAAAATGTTCACTCACTAGAGCTTGCATTTAACACGAAATTGCACTTTGGTCCCTAACTTCTCAAAAATTACATTTTTACCCCCAAAATTTATAAAAAATTAATAGTTTCGATTAAGTAACATTGGATGCACAAAATTAAAATGTTCACTCACTAGAGCTTGCATTTAACACGAAATTGCACTTTGGTCCCTAACTTCTCAAAAATTACATTTTTACCCCCAAAATTTATAAAAAATTAATAGTTTCGATTCAGTAACATTGGATGCACAAAATTAAAATGTTCACTCACTAGAGTTTGCATTTAACACGAAATTGCACTTTGGTCCCTAACTTCTCAAAAATTACATTTTTACCCCCAAAATTTATAAAAAATTATATACAAATGGTCCCTAACCGAATTAAATATTACAAAAAAAATAAAAATAAATTAATTACTTAGTGGATTTTTTTTTCCGAATATTAGCGGTAAAAGGAGATGTAATAAGCCTACTAGGATTTCTTATCCTCTGTACTCTTCTTTCTTGCCTTGGTTCTTCGGCATTATTACCCTGTGAATGCATAGGTGAACTACCATTTAGATGAACACAACTCCAAAACCAATCTAATAAATAAAATAGTCTAAAAACAATTTAGATAAAATTCAATAATCCTTTAAATAAATTCCAATAATATCTCTAAAAAAAATCCACAAACAAAAATAAAATTCAATACAACAACTAAACCTGATCATCATCATTATCATCAGCATTATCAGCATCACCAGCATCACCAGCATCACCAGCATCACCAACATCATTGTTGTCGCCCCCTTCATCGTCGCCTTCTTTATCATGGCCCCCTTCATTGTCGCCCATCAGCATTCGACTGAGGTTCTCCATCGTTGCTGTCAGATGGTTGAGCTGCCCAGTAAATTTATTTTCGACCTCGCCAATCCGACCAAGAACTCTCTCCTCCATTGCAACAACTCTCTCATCCAATGAAACAACTCTCTCATCCAATGCAAGTGCCCAAGCAGGTAATCCAGAAGATGATGGTTGATCTTGAGAAGTAGAGGCACCATCTTGGCTTATTCGCAAACGCTTCTGACGTCGAGCCACATGACTAGAAGCAGGAGCACCTTCTGCTGGAGCAGGAGCACCTTCTGCTGGAGCAGAATCAGCTCGGGCGGATGGCCGGTTGGGGAATTCGGGAACTCCCTCATCATCCCGAATAACCACATACTGCCGTGTCAAAAATAAACTTAATTGTTTATAACATGGAAGGCGGCTACCACGAGTGGCACGTCGTACCTCTGTAGTTGATTGGTAAGACCCCGTCTCCACCTCCGAGCTATCCGGCATTAGCCGTGGGATCACAGCCTGAAAAAATAAATATATACAAGTTATTTATAATAAATTTTTCAAGTGATATGTCGGAAAAAAATTATTAATAAAAACGATTAACATACATGAACATTCCGAAAGAACTCGTCCATATCATCAGCGCTGGGATTAGGGTTCCTGAAATCCCAACGTAACATTCGCGGATATCTCGGAACAGTTGGGCCGACCCTTGCAACAAAATTGGCCGCATCGGCCATGCCTTCAATGGCTTCCACCATCCAAAACTGTTCACATTCAAAACATTAGTCAAAACATCCAACATTTACGAAAAAATAACTAAAAAAAACATGGAAATCAACAATTGATTTTACAAACATACCAGAAAAATGTGCGGGAAGCCATATGCATTCCATTTACGGAGAGGGACGTCCTCATTGCCAGTGCCCAAATTTTTTACAATATCAAAAAAAGTCGCTCTCCATATCTTATCTCCCCACGGATATCTCTCGCACATCGCGAGATCGTCACATATCTTCAATATATACAAATTTAAATCAGAATTGTTATTTTATAAACTTTAACGAAATAATAAAAATTAAAATTAAGTTTACTTACCGCGAATGTTTTGTTTTCAACATGTTTTATGGGCCTACTTGGCATCAACACGGACGATATCACCCACGCGTATATCAACTTGCATACGTCCTCGGGATTCGACCTACGCCGAGACAACAAGTCCTTGATACTCGTTTTCAGAGCAGCAACAGAAACCACAGACCGCCCCCAGCCCGGAAAGTATCGCTCCTTCAACTGACCCTGTTCCTCGATTCTTTCTTTGTCATCCTCACTCACTGCCCCAAATCGCATCCCTGATACGAGGGCAAACTCCTCGATCCCGAACCTAACTGGCTTTCCATTTACCAAAAACCAGTGTTCGTAATTACTTTGATTTTGCACGCGTGTGCATACTCGAAGGTACATTGCGTGCAACACCGACGCCTTGAATTTGCCGATGCCGGTTAAGTAAAAAAAACTCCCGATCTGGGGATACGCATTTATAATATCCCAATGCGCAGGTTGGAGGCAACTTACTATACTGCTAATCTCGTTCCACGCACAACGCTGGGTTGCCTCTCCTTTTACGATCACATTACTGTAGTGAAAGGGCGGTAGTATTTCTCTCCGTAGGGTCGAGGTGGGTAATGTTTTGTATCCCTACAAAACAAACAACAAAAGCAAGATAAGTTTTCTGCCTGTCTGGCGTGTGGCGTGTGAGGAGATCCACACGCCAGGCATTTACGCTTGGCGTGTGGCGTGTGAGAGTTCCACACGCCACTCGCCACAATGTAAAATAAACATTCTATTAACGTGTGGCGTGTAGCTAACCCACTCGCCACCCTAATGTCTGTTGTTCTTGGCGTGTGTGGCGAGTGTGGCGTGTAGCTCACCCACTCGCCACCCTAATTTCTGTTGTTCTTGGCGTGTGTGGCGAGTGTGGCGTGTAGCTCACCCACTCGCCAAGAACAGACGCGCAGAACACGGGAAAATTTGCGAAAATTGAAACCAAAATCTTACCACAAATGGCCATTGTTGTAGGTTTCTGTCATCATCGATAATTTGTGCGTTTTCCATGCTTCAATTTGCTTCAATTTGCTTCAATTTGAAAGAGGGATTTTTGTGGGATTTTTGTTTCTTTCTCTCCTGCGATTTGTTGTGTGTGTGAGTGTGTGTTTGTTTTGTTTAAATTAGGGTTGGGTTGTTTTGTATTGTTAAAAAAAAGTGAGGGGGGGGAAATGTAATAAGTAGGATAAATTAAGTTGGGTTAAGTTTTATTAACATTTTTCAATTTTTTTTTTTTAAAGGGAAAATCCCTTTTGGCAAAATTGTAAATTCTATTTTTGCCTTTGGCAAAATTGAAAATCCCTCAACTGTCACGCCTCTGGCTCATATTTCAACATAAGAAATTGAAATAAATTTTCACATTCTGGAAATATCAGTTTTGCATCTAAAGTGAAAGTTCTACGCTGAAAAGCAAATAATTATTTTTGGACGAATTCAAATCTCATTTGGATTTTGATATTTAGTGGGAAATATTTAAGACATCTGTTCTCATCTGTCGAGTTTCGCCCTAGATCAGGATCAGGTACCATCTCTTCTTAATGCATTTCATGATTTTCCGGGGGCAAATTAACGCTGATCATACCTATTAATGTACTCTTATTACTTTTCTTCTGATTCTACAAATTTTAAGTTTAGAGTTTTAAAATGTTTGATTTTATTTTGAGGTATTGCTTTTTGATGTTTCGTAATTGATATTTCGGATAGTTATGTTGAATATAGGGTTCTGAAAAAAGCATAATTGATGCGTGATTTTGTTTTCTAGAGCTTAAGATTTGAAGAAGTATATGGCGAAGATCAAACCTCAAGCTCTGCTACTACAGAGTAAAAAGAAGAAGGGGCCCAGTCGGATGAGCGTCACTACCCTTGTAATTTATGGCCTGATTGTTGTCGTCATGGTGTTTTTCCTTTTCACTACTTACAGACACTGGACTCGAAGGTCTGTCTCTTCATTACATTAATCTTTATTTATGTAGTTTACACATTTCAAATGGTAATTAAGTCATAATTCTGAATATTAGAGGAGTTATACCAGCAGTTGTGACTTGGAATATATATATATCATGAGTCATATATTTACTTTTTTTGTGTGCATAAATAGAAGCCCTTGAATGATCATTAGACTTACATGTGTTTATCCCTGCTCAGGTCAAAGTTTCAGATGGAGGACATATCAAGTGGAGAGGTACAGTGTCCTAGTATACCTTTTGTTAATTCACTGCTGGTTGGATAGTCTTAGATTTCTATGCTACTTTCTCTTTACATTAAATTACGTGGTAGTGTTTATCATAGATAGCAGACACCAGCTAGACCATTCTTTTCATTCATTTCCATCTTCTGCTCAAATCATCTTTGTTTGCTTTACTGAAGCAGGATAACCCATTTGGTGATTCAAAGAAAGTTGATGTCCCCAAATATGCCGTAAGTTTCTTGGGATGTTTACTTTTATTTATTTATTATTATTTCTTCTTTTAATTTTTATGGATGTACAATCTATTTGTATCGAGTTGGATATTCTAATGAATTTCTGTAAGTTTATATCCTCTATAATGAACTTCAGTTTGATATATTGTTTCTGTATTATAGCTCACACTTTCCTAGCTTATTCTGATGTGAATGTTTTATAATAAAGCAAATAAACAAAAACTATATAGTATCTAGTTTCTCATAAAGTTGTCTTCCTGTAATCTATTTATTTTGTCCCTTTTTATCTTTTTCAGAAATATGTTTACAGATGTTTATGTCTGCAGGTGATAAACACCTCAAAAGGCTCAATAACCGTTGAACTTTTTAAGGAAGGTTCTCCTGAAGTAGTTGATGAATTTATTGAGTTGTGGTATGTTCCAAACCTTTGTCGTGTTACTAATTGCCCTTCTTCTTGAATTCATGTTTTTGTATCTGTTGATTAATTAATTTTTTTGATGCCAACTGTCTGGTTAAGGTATTGTGGTCAAAGTGAAGTACCCTTTATTATAAGTACATGTTGAAAGTGAAGTTTCTGTTGAAATCTCTTTACTCTGAAGAACAAAATCTACTCTGCTTTTCATCATCTAGAAGATGTGCATGCTCAAGGGTCTGGCTTAGCTGTTGCCTCTTCTGTGCATTGTATATATTTTTCACTAGATCCCTTAGAATGTACTGGGTGGCATTGTGAAATCTTATATTAACATGAATTCAGTTATTGATTGTAATTTGCAGTCAGAAGGGACGCTTTAAAGGCATGCTCTTTAACCGTGTAATAAAGAACTTTGTCATTCAAGGAGGTGATGTTAATAGACCTGGAACTACGGAAGATTGGACTTCAAGGGGAAAACACTACAATCAACTTGATAAAAGGTTCACCTTACCTCAGTTCTCCATGCTTTTTTTTTTCCCTATTTGAAAATAACATTAATCTTTATTTTAACAAATGATGTATACTGAGTTAATGATCCATTTTTTAGCTTGAAGCATGAAGCATTTATGCTGGGCACTTCTAAGGGTAAACATGATGGCAAAGGATTTGATCTATTCATTACAACAGCACCTATCCCAGATCTAAATGAGAAAATTAATGTATTTGGGCGAGTTATCAAGGGTGAAGATGTTGTTCAGGTGAAATGCTGCCTGCACTTGTCCTCCCCCCTCCCCATTTTGAATAATTAAGTTATAATGACCAGAACTACAGTTCTAGTCTGGAAACTCATTTGTGCATTATTTGACCCTAAACCTCAAAATACATCCTCCTTTTTTGTCCTCAGCCTGTCTGTTGTTATATACAACGGTGAAGCATCGCCAGGATACATCTGATTCCTTTGAAGATTAGAACTCAATGTTATGTATTTTTAATCTATCATTGGAGTTGCAAAATATATAGTGATGGAATTGAAGCACCTTGAATATATGAATTTAGAATTTCACCCTTGTAGGTTCATGCATATGCCATCTACCATTTTGGTAGATTTGGTTTTTTGCAAAAAGAGAACAGTTAATCATCTTATTTGGGCTGCCTTCCTTAGATTGTCTAATTTGATTTTCTTGATTTCATGAGAAGCCCACAATTTTTTTGTTTCAATTTTGTATGTGTCTTGGTTTCATTTCCGTGTTACTTTATCAGGCTATTGGATTTATCTATACGACATATGCATTAAATAAATATATCTACGATATGGATTTCAGGAAATTGAAGAAGCCGACACAGATGAACATTACCAGCCTAAAACTCCCATAGGGATCATAGAAGTGACTTTAAGACATAAGGTTTAATCCTCTACGATAGCATTTCACATCAGATTATGAAGCCATCAGCATTATGGTGGAGTTAAATTGTTCTCGAGGAGCCACCCTTTGCATCGCAACTGATGTACAATAGCTTCATTTTGCTCCTTTTCTGTAATTTGATTTATTTACCCTCTTTTAACCCTTTCTACGATTTTTTGTGCACTATTTACATTTACATTAGTCATGCTACAAATATGTTTATGTCTTGATGTAAGTCTTATTATCCCTGCTCCAATTGTTTTGACGCAACAGTCATTTCATCCATTTTTTGGTTTTGTTTTTCAATTGGCATTTTTGCTTTGTGACTGATGCGAGTCTCATTACAATCGGAGAACCAATAATTTCAAAGACTTTTACACGTTTCTCACTTATGAGGCTATTATGAATTACTTAATTGCATAGAAACGCCAAGATACAAGAAGTGTGGCAATGAGCACAACGTGATTCAAAATCTACAAGAAGATACCATAAGTTAGCCTAGGCAAGTATCAATCGCAAGAGGCTCATCTTTATGCGTAACTATCATAATTAACCTTTCCAACTCGCTGCTTATTTGAATTCCATCCTCTTCAATCCTCGCACGAATATCAGGCAAAGTTTGCCCAGCAGCAACATAAGTTCTAATTAACGATTTATACACGGAACCATCAACACAATTTATCCTCTTCATTAGCTTAAAGAATTCCTCTGCACCACTCGTATCACCATGTTCTTTGAAATAATCGAGAAATTCATCTACTATATCTGTTTTTGGTTTCCATTCTTCATTCCCAACTCTTGATACAGCAACTTCCATATACTCCAAAGCTTGTTTTATTTGATGGTTCTTCAGGAAGAAATCCATGAACATTACACATGTTTTAATGAATGGTAGTCCTTGTGAACTGTCAAGTGCGTTTTGAAAGATTAACTCAGCTTCATTTATCTTGCCATGTGTCAGAAAAGCACCAACAACTGTTTTAGTCAGCCTAATGTCAAAACAAGAACATCCCGACTCCCATTCCTCGTAGCATTTCTTTAACCCGTGTATGTCGTTTAGACTACGAAGAGCCTGAAGCATAATAATATAACTCTTATTGGTCGCTTCTTTGATATTTGACCTCATGGACTCCCAAATACGATGAACATTTTGTAGATCAGAGATTCCAGCATACAAGCTTATCAAGAAATGGTACGCCTTACGATTATCAGAACCCATCTCCATTTCTAACTTTTTTAGAGCTAACTTGGCTTTCTCGCGAAGTCCAGCCCTGTTGTAAAGAATAGCCAAATTACTATACGTTGTCCAATCACAGTGCTTCTTATTGCCCCGTTTCATCTCCTCAAAAACTCTTTCTACTCCCTCAATATCATTTAAACATGAATAGCTATGCATCAATAAGTTGTAAGCATATGTGTTTGGTTGGATGTTTCTTTTCTTCATATCTTCCATCAACGGAGGTACCTTTTCTGGTTGCCGAGTTTTCATATAGGAGGCCATAAGATTGTTAAAAGGTAAACAAGATAGCAAGTTCATCTCGTCCATTTTAGCAAAGATATCTAATGCCTTATCAGTCATATTTACTTCACAATAACAGAATAGAAGAGCTCCGTAAGTGCATTTATTCTTTCCAGAAGGTGGGAGGCTACTGTAGTAATTTTCTGCCTTGTCTATTCCCTGGACTTTGGCAGTCAGCTCGATACGTAGTGCATGATCTGCGTACCCAAAGTTGACATTCTTTGCCTCCATCCACTCCATTATCTGGATTACAAACCAATGTAGAAATTCCAAAAACAAAATCAGCATGCTCAGCATTCCAATAGGTTAAGAAAATGGTCAAAGAGCATCAGCATCTCCATGGAAATGAAAATCAAGCTCCATACAACTCACTAGCAAATGTCATTGAACCCAATTTGAGTAATTAAAGGCCAAAACACACACTCTCGTTTAAAACTACACAATCCAACCTTTTGAGCAATTACCAATCACTTGAGAAAATAATCACACTTTACTTGAGAGTAGCTTGAGTCTATCTTTCCGGTTGTGTACTGGATTGTTTTCTTATTCCAATAGTTGAAAAATCTTAATTTAAGCATTTTCCCCCAAAATTTAGTGTGAATTTGTGATACTGGTCTACTCAGATTTCAGACATAATTTCTCCTTTTCAATAAGCAAAATTGAAATCCTCTCACATATTTGACGTATAGTAAAACACACTCAATTGATTTCATCAAACCTGGAGGGCATGGTCAGGTTTTTTATATTTGCGGAGTTCGCGAATGCAGGAAAGCAGTTCAAATTTGTTGACGACCTTGCCTTCCTCAATGTACTCATTTATCGTACTTTCCACTGTCCCTTTGTTGCGTCCCAGTGCTGACAATCTGCGGTACAAACGATCCTCCGGCTTAGGCCCCGCCTTCGCCTCCATTGTAAATCGCCGCCTGATCAATCCCAAAACTCCGGTGGCCACTCGACGATCTGACATCATTTCGCCCTACGCCCCGCTTTCAAGGGAAGGGTTAATTTATTAGGGTTTATTGAAAAATATAATCAAACAAATAAATGCCTTAATGAAATTGCTATCAAATTAATTACGCGTATATCATCGGGTAGTACTAATGATTTTTAACTCAATAAAATTAGAATTTCTTTTTTTCTGAGAACCAATAAATTAGATTTTGATATACAAATAAAAGCAGCACACACACATTTAAATTGATCCATCCACATGAATTTTGGGATATTCTTGCATAGACCTGGTCTATAAGATTTTTATAGAACTTGTGGTAGTAAATACACCACATCATACATTTTGAGTCATTTTGAGGGAATGACATCATCAAAATGTATGATGTGGCGCATTTACAATCACAAGGTCTATGAAAAGCTCATGGACCAGGTCTATACAAAAATTTTCCATGAATTTTCATGACTAATTAAGTCTATTAGAATGAACTATATATTTTTACCATATAAACAGCGATTTTTTTAAGCTAAGCTTGATGGAATTTTTATTTTTTTAGTATATGATAATTTTGAAAAATTACTTTTTAATAACATCAGGTTTCTTTTTGCTAATGATAACATATTTCCCACAAGTTATTAACCATATTCAATAAACTGTATCATGAAAATTTATTGAAATCATAAGTATTTACTTTGGAGGATTAAATTGAAATTGATATCTACTTGACATGTAAATCAGGTTTTGACAGTATTCACCAAAAAAAATTATTTTTCCCAAAAATGAGTTGAAATAAAGGTATAACAAAATGAGTATATGTTTGGTTGTTAAAGCAAATTTGTTCATTTAATGACTAGAAAATTATTTAGATTAAACCCTCTCTATTTTCAACTAATTTCGATTATAAGATTTGCGAGAGAGTTGAGAATGTTGAAAAATGAATGAACAAACAAAAAAAATCATCAAATCCAAAGATATAATGAAGTAAAATAAAATTTAAATTTTTTAATGATGCATATACATTTTATTGACAGCCAAATTGGATATTAATCATTCATCAATTCAAGTTCGAACGTTAAATATGCTTCTTTGTTATATGGAAATTGATAATTGATCATTAATTACTTTTTCCCAACTAGAAAAAGAAACAAATGTAGCAGAAAAGGAAAAAAAAAATAGAGGAGCCTTTATTTCCGAAAATAAACATAAAGGAAAATTAAAAAACAGGAGCACGTGCTAGGACATAGGACGTTAAAATAAGCCGAGGGGCGTAGGAGTACCTTATCCTGCGCATCTATTTGCAGCAAAAAGGAATTCTTTCTAGGAGAGGAGGGAAATAAAAGAGAGAGAAGCAAAAGGGGAAAGAAAAGAAAGAGGGAATGCCGGGGCAACCCGACAGAACCGGAGCGGGTCGTAGCCTAATATACTCACCCAAATACAAACGTTCACAAAAATTTGACGCACACACAAACAGGTGTGAAAAAAATGGAGAAGAAATTGAGAGTCTTCTTTACTACCGCTATAGTAACCAGTCCCCCCCATATCAACATTACTCTCTCTCTATCTTCTCAAACCCTAACGCTAACATCCAAACAACCCTTTATTTCTTTCTGTCACTTTCTCTCTCTACAATACATATACACACTTATATGTGCATATATTTATATTTATCGACCCATTATCCCTACCCCCATCAATTATTTCTTCTGTTCCTCTTTTCCTCCTCCGCGAAGTCTCTCCTTTTTTCGTTCTTCTATTTCTTCTAAATTTTTCATCTTGCAAGGTAAATTCTGTTTCTTTTACACTTAATTTCTGTTTGTGCTTGTTAATTGAGTGGTGGAATTTGTGTTTTTTTTCTTTTTGTTGAATTTGTTGGGTAGGGTTATTTTAGGCATCAGGGGTTGTGGTGATCGCTCAATGTGAGGTGTGTTTTGTTTTGTGTCTTTTGATTTAATTCTTGTTTTGGTTAACTGGGTTTTTTGTGATTTGATTTATGTGTCTTTGTGCTTGGGCTACTCCCAATGTGTTTTTTGGTTTTGTATGCGTTTGTTCAGGAATTGAAGACATTGTTTTAGACAATTTTCCATTTGAGTTGCTTAGGATTTTGATGGGTTTCAATTTATTTATTTTAAAAATTTTGTGGATTGCTTCTACCTTTTTACTGGGTGGGTGGAGATGAAGGGGCGCATTGTTTATCTGAGCATTGCTTTTGGTGATTTGATTGTTTGCTTAATTTGATCCGTCACTGCATTGCCCTTGGCCATCTTTATTTCTTTATGTATTGGTACCCTTTTTGTTATTTAAAATTGTGTTGTATGTTATGTAAACTTTATTACCGTAGTTCTAAAAACAGTTCCTCTCATCTTGTTGTGTGAGTCCGATCGTAATTGTAAGATTAAATGCTATTGAGAGCTTATGTAGTTAATTGCATCAACTTGTTGACACTTCTTGCAGTGGCTGTATGTGTTTATCCCATCTTAAATTTTAATTTTCACCCGTGCAGCAATTGATATTGGAATCTCGAGTTTATTATTACAATGGATCAATCTAGGGTCCCTATATTAGAAGATGTTGGGGTTACTGTAAGAAAAAAGAGAAGCCAAGCTTCACGCAGACCTAGACCTGAGGCTCAGTCCCCCATGTCATCAGCACCAATCTCAGATGATATTAGTAAGGTATCGAGTGATGACAACAATGGTGATGCTAATTCTGGTGGCAAAATGTTCAATTTGAACCAGTGTGTATCAAGGTCCATGCCACTTAATGAACCATCAAATTTGTTAGTAAGTAGTTGTGCTAATGGGGATGGAACAGGAAGTGAGAACAAATTGAAAAAAGTTAAGTTGAAGGTGGGTGGCGTCACACGTACAATTCAAGCTAAATCCAGTTTTAACCATTCCTCAGATAATGCTCGACCACAGCAGAGGCTGATCCATCAGGTTGAGTCCTTTTATACCCTCTTTAATTATGACATTTTTATTTCGGTATATACATACATTTTTGGTACTGGTTCAGTTTGATATGGGGAATGGTTTCATCTCTATTATGGTATTTGCTTTAATTGAATAGTTGTCTTTCATGTGATTAACAATGAAATGACCTTCTTCATTTCCTAAGGACTTTCTGAATCTTTACTTTATTGGAACTTGTTGAGATTAGGGTAGATCGTGATGGAAATTGCTGACATGTTGCAGCTTGAGCCTCTCAAGAAAATGTACTAAGCAAATCACCCTATCGAGTAGCAAAAAATTATGTCCAGAAAATTTATGTTTTAGTGATGTTCAATTATTTTCTTTTTAATCCTTTAAAGTATTTTCTGGCTGATTGCCTATCTTCAGTTGAATGAAATAATCATTACAATGATCACGGAGGCATAAGATCACCCACATAATGAGATATTGGTTCTATACGGTGAATATAACAATATCTGATATATATAATGAGATTCAAGTTCATTCATTGGAATATAGTTCATATAGTGCTTGTTTTGGCAAGGAAATCTTCTACATTCAAGTCTGATTATTGCGATTAAATAAATTTTATAATGTAGTCAAATTAATACCTTTTCATATATGGCATGTTTTTGTTATCTCAGGAAAATTCTGATGAGTACCATTCTCCACATCTCGATAAAAAAACTGGTTTGCAAGGGATCCCGTGGAAGGATTTCTCAAAAGGTGGTTTCACTATTGGGAAGGAGGATATGGGAAAAACACCTGCAAAGAATGCCTGTGAGAAACAAGGAGAGAAATCTGACTCCGCTCGTAAGAGCAAAAGGGCGCCTAAGAAACGAGTTTTGGATGAGGAATTTGGTGAAGATGATGAAGACGATGAGATTCGGTATTTGGAAAAACTTAAGACTTCAAAACTGACTGGATATAAAGACTTAGAACCAGAATCTACGCAGAAACAGAGGAAAGGTGGTGGTAAGTTGAGATCTGGAGACAGGGATTATGAGGGTGAAGAAGAATTGTTGTCTGAAAACGACCCTGAAGAAAAGAAGAAGAAAAAACAAAAGAAGGATTTGTCTGAGTTACCAATTGATAACAAAAGGGAATTGGCTCTTACAACTCGTCAACGAGCCCTTTTAAGCAAAGATGCCCCTTCTGCTTCTGGTGGAAATCAAATTGAGTTCCCAAATGGTTTACCGCCAGCACCATCTCGAAGTAAGTATGAATTAGTTTTTGGGTGAACCTCAAATTCATCATTTGGTTAGAGTAATAGTACAAAATGATTTTTTATGGATTTGAAATACTTAGCTCCATATCCACCAATGAAGCTTAAATCCATTTCTCTTGCGACTTTTAGATTTTTTTTTTTCTAGACTTTACTGTCTGAACTTTTCTAAGCTAACTTCCTATGGTACAGAACAAAAGGAGAAATTAACAGAAGTGGAGCAACAACTGAAGAAGGCGGAGGCTGCTCAGAGACGTAGAATGCAGAATGAGAAAGCAGCCCGAGAATCAGAGGTTCAATTTGTTTTTACCATTTCGTATGTCTTTTGATTTTAACTGTTTATGTTCAAATGATAAAATGAGCATGTCGATTTAAATTTACAGGCAGAGGCAATTAGAAAAATACTGGGTCAAGATTCAAGTAGAAAGAAGAGAGAAGAGAAGATAAAGAAACGCCAAGAAGAGTTGGCTCAGGTATTATTTGCCTTGGGAGAACAGTGCATTATACATTGTTATAAAATCAACCACTAACTTAAAAAAAATGTAAACAGGAGAAGGTGACCAGTGTTGAGATGCTCGCGTCGAACACCATTAGAACTGTCATGGGCCCCACTGGGACGACTGTTACGTTCCCCCAAGAAATGGGTTTCCCTAAACTTTTTGACCCAAAGCCTTATAGGTAAACACAATATCTTTATCTCCATTGTGAAACTTGAATGAAATTCTTTGACCCAATTTGAAGTTCAACCTATACAATATAATATATCAAATCCTATAAAGTCTGTATTTGTTGTGTTTTGATTAAACATTTTGAATTTCAGTTATCCTCCTCCACGTGAGAAGTGTGCTGGTCCATCTTGTACCAATACGTACAAGTATCGGGATTCCAAGTCAAAGCTTCCTCTTTGCAGTCTTCGGTGCTACAAAGCAATCAATGAAAAGAAGCATACTGAAAAGGCCTGCTGAATATTGTGGATGTTTTGCATCAGTGTTTATGTAGTTGGTAATTGGAGACACATTGTCTCCAAATTCCTTGATCATTAGGTAGAAGAAAGTATGAATTAGGATTAGGGAATGAATCTTTGCTAACTTCGCAGTATACATGGAAAATATATAATTTAGTCATCACGGCCATATGAAAACTCCTCCTCTACATGATGTTTTATGATAAATATATATTTCTTTTTCAATTTCTATGATGTGTATGTAATTGATGACTTGTTTTTGTTGAAGTAAATCTTCAAGTCTATTTGGATGGGTTTTGGCTCGGTTTAAAAAAAGTGTTTTAGGCGGTTTTAATGAAACATTTGAGGCCTCATTTGAATGTGTTTTGACGGTTGAGTTTTATGGTTTGAATAAGTTAAAATTTCACTTGGATTGAGTTTGGATGTTGAAGATTAGGGAAAAAATAGGTGGTCTGAGTCAAATCAATGTCTTTTTTATAGGTGACAAATCAATGTTCTATAGGTGTCAGGTTTGAATAGTTTGAGTGTAAGCTTCTGAATAAGTTTTTGATGATTATATAAATTTGCCTAAAACTCATTTGAATAAGTGTCTTATGGTCGTCTTATGGTTCCTGATTGGATGTATTTCCATTCTCTACATGGGATGTAGAACACATTTGGATACCTTTTGGAGGAGTATATCGGGTTTTTTGAACTTTGCACCCCCATAATATGGAAAATAGGCATTTTGCACTTTAGAAACTTAGATTTAGCACTTTGCACTCTTAAAATATGAAAAATGCAGTATTTTGCACTCTCATTTATTTTCAGGCAAAAACTCAAGGGCAAAATAGGTAATTCAATTATAAATCTTTGGCACTTTGCACTCCCAAAATAAAATTAGCACTTATCACCCTCGAATTAAGAACAAATTAGTAACTTGCACCCCCTAAACACAATAAATAGACACTTTGCACCCCGAAACACATAATTAACATTTAAGACCCTCAAATTAAAAAAATCCAAACCCCTCATTTTTCGCGATAAAGCTGACCATTGGGCCATTGGGATGAAAAAAATTTAAGGCAACATAGGTAAGTTTCCGATCCGATTGAACAACCTACATTTATATACATATATATAAATTAAATACCATGAATTTGGAATGATTATATCATATAACAAATTAACAACCATGAATTATAGCTTGTACAAATTAAACGTGCTATGCACATCAATTGAATGAGTAAAATAAGTTCAACTTTGCCTAAGATTTTTTTCACCCCGATGGTCGACTTTGCCGGAGAAAAGAAGGGGTTTGAGTTTTTTTCTTTTTTAAATTTGAGGGTGTTAAGTGTTAATTTTGAGTTTCGGGGTACAATGTATCAATTTATTGTGTTTTGGCGATGCAAGTTGCTGATTTGTTCTTAATTCGAGGGTGATAAGCGCTAATTTTATTTCAGGGGTGCAAAATGCCAATTTCTCAAGTTTGGGGGTGCAAAATGCCAAAGATTTATAATTGAATTACCTATTTTACCCTTGAGCTTTTGCTTGAAAATTAAAAAAGGTACTGTATTTTTCATATTTTGAAGGTGCAAAGTGTTAAATCTTGCAAATTACCTATTTCTTTGGAGGTGCAAAGTGCAAAAAAACCCGAGTATATCCTAAGTTTTAAATGATTCTAATGACCCAACATGTTTGATTTTTCTCGAGAACCTATAAACACAATTTCAAATTTATATAATGTAAACTAGACTCGCGTAGTTCTTTAAAATTCTACACTTTTCTTTTTATTAAAATGAAATGCAATTAATTATAAAAAAAAATGAAATGCAACCATTTTTTTTTTCACTTAATAACCTTAAAATGCATAAATAAAAGACGCCAAACTGTGCCTTGGGAGTTAGGAGGGACTTAAGGTCTCCAAACTCCCTTTCTCCTCGTACTCTCGTTTTTCTTCAGACTCCTCTTTTTATAGTTATTTTCAATGATTCAACTTTTCCATTTTATTTAATTTCAATTCTCATATTTTCCCGCTCTTACTTAATAAAATGATAGTAATAACAACAAATATATAATTATAAAATAAAAATTTAATAATTATACTAATAATAAATTAAACACTAGCATTAATAATAAGTAATTTAACATTTACATTAATCATAAAAAAAATTAATACTAACATTAGAAGTAATCAAATAAATTAATATTAAGTTTATTAAATAACACTACAAAATATACAAGAAATAAAATTAAGATTAAGATATTAAAAATATATTTTATATAAATATTTCTAATTTAACTAAAAAAAAACTAAAAAAAAAATATGTGCTTGGCAACGACAGATGTGGGTGAGGAGGTGGTTCATCCACCTCTCCTCCCCTCCCCCTCCAATTATTTTTCTTACCCTTCCCCCATGGACTTCCCCTCCCTTCAATCAATGGAGATGCCCTTAGGGGATTAGAGCATACGTGGATGAGTTTTGCCTGGTCTCATGGGTTTCGGGAGTTCGGACCAAAAAAATTTCAAATGAGTTTTCGTTATACACGTGAAACTCATCGTAAACCTATTTAGAAATACCACCTACTTTTTCCACTTAAACTTTATAAAAAAAAAAAGAAATTGATTTGACACTTAACATTTACTTTTTTCCCCTAACCCCAACATTCAAACTCAATTCGAGTGGATTTCAACTTTTTCAAAATCACAAAATTCAGCATCCAAAACCTAACCAAATTGAGTTTCAAAGATTCCACCGAAACCACAAAACCTATTTTTTTTAAACCGAGACTCGTGAAACCGAACAAAACCCCCGTCTGCCCATTTTTACCGAGTTTATTTAATTATCTCCACGAAATATCATATACTCCAGTAAGAAATATCATATACTCCAGTAAGAATTTTACCGTAACCGTTTTTTTTTTTTTTTTGATAATTAACTTTTACCATAAGCTTGAGGTTGTCGTCAGTGTATTTCATTATTAGTTATAAAGTGTAATTAAAATTAGTATACCTTTTTTTTCTTAATTTTTTTTTTTGGCTATTTACAAAATATAATTTTTCACCAACCATAATTTTATTAATTCTCACTAGTTAAGTTTTACCAAAATAAAATCTCAGTTAATTTTTGAAAATCAATCATTTAATCTGGACCAAATCCACCCTAAAATCCTAAAGCTTATCAAATCAAAGAAAGGCATAGGGAGGAGTTTTTTGTTCTCGCACTCCTCCACTCTCCCTTGTTCCGATAAGCCTCGAGCTCTCTGAAAATGGCGCCCTCATGCGTCTCTTCTTTTACTTCTCTCAGATTCAACTCATCTTCCTCACTTTCTCTCTCTTCCCCAAACCATAGATCTTCCCCTTCCCCCAAAATCCTCTCTCTCCCTTTCCAACCACTGCGTTCCAGGTATACTTTCTAGTGAAAATAATATTCCAGTTTTAGTTCTTCTTTTTATCTAATTTATTTTGAATTATGCAGGAATTTGAAGAATTCAAATTTCCGGAGTTGTTCGGTGAAGGCGATGTACTCTCCAGAGTTTTATGCTCCGGAAAAGAGTTCACGCGATGGTATTTGGTCAATTAGGTTAGGAATGTATTGCTTTCCTTGAATTTTGAAGCACAATTTCTTTTACTGCACTGTCTAATCCTTAGAAATTTTATGGATAGTAAGTATTCATGTCCAGTGAATTTGATTATTTCTCGTAGTAGCTATGACTAATTTGGTTAAGTTACTCGAGAATTATCTGAATAATAGTATCCAAAAACTGACAATTGAAGCTTCCTAAAAGTAAATATATTAAGTTAATCAAATACAATTCTGTTTGATGTTATAAAATTCATGAAAACTGTATGACATTAGTTGGTCATAACAGCGTCGTAATTGCATTTAGGGATGATTGCAACTTCATAATGGTTTAATAAATTTGTCAAAAATTAGACATTTTCACTTGTGGGTCTAGCATTGAGGACACTCATTTGTGAACAGGGAGAATATGCTATTAATTGTTGATAACAGAGTTTCGTTGGATTTAGGGATGACTTGCAAGTTCCATCATCGCCATACTTTCCAGTGTATGCACAAGGGGCACAGGGTCCGCCTCCTATGGTGCAAGAGCGATTTATGAGTGTTATCAGCCAACTTTTTCAATATGTGAGATCATGTTTGTTTGAATTGAATTCGAACCTGGGTTAATAGTCTGTTGATGTTGAAGTTGTAACCCGATTTTTGTAGAGGATTATTCGATGTGGTGGAGCAGTAGATGATGATATGGCCAACATTATTGTTGCTCAGCTGCTTTATCTTGATGCTGTTGATCCTACTAAGGTATATTTCGTTTTCCATCTATTTTTCTTAGAAACAGTTTAGTTTGATTTAATCTGTATGATCCATCTTTAAAGTTATATATTGCTTACTGCATATATTTGTGCTCATGCACATCGCAGGCGGTCCTGTTTGTATCAAAAAATCTTATGTACTGGATTTCACCATCCTTTTTGAAAATATTTGCTTTATTATATTACGGTTTCAGAGGTTAATATCTTCATATAACATGCATGTTCTTGCTTGGTTTCATATCATAATTTTCAATGTCGGTTGTATTCATCTAATAAATCTTGTGATTGTTTCATCTCTTACAACGAAAGATGGGAATTTAGTTGCGATGAGTGTCTTATCAATTTATAGATTCTACTTTCAGCCTGAGAGTATTAGAGTAACCAGGTTTTAATTTGCACAATTTAAGATTGTCATCCTCGTTTCAAAAATCCGTCCTGGTACTTGTGAAGTATGCTTTCAAAAGCATCTGTCTCTGTCTAGTGACTTCCTCACTACGATATAAGGAACTAGACAGTGTGGTTGTATGATACTTCAACAAGTCTGCTTTGTGATGATTTTTTCTTCTAAGGAAGCCATTAAGATTCATGTCATTCCTGATTCTTCTTAGTTAGGGTATTAAATTTCTATTCAAAATGCACACAACGAAGTGCACACGAAGTACAATAATTTCCATTCAAACGTAGATCATTATCTATGTCTTACAATCAATACGTTGTATAATTGAACAGGATATTGTCATGTATGTGAACTCTCCTGGTGGATCGGTTACAGCTGGTAATTTAGCTTGCTGCATAATTCCATTAATTTTGGTTACTGAGTTTTTAGAAAACTTATTTGCTTTCCTCTTATCATTTTTAGGTATGGCTATCTTTGATACAATGAGGCATATCAGGCCTGATGTTTCAACCGTATGCGTTGGACTAGCAGCTAGGTGAAAACAGACACTGGTTTTGGGTAGCTTGCCGCAAATGCATGTCATATATTTATCTTCATAGTTTTGGTTTGAATCGCTTCTTTCATTTCCAATGACTATCTATTTTCGTGGACAATTAATGATGAACAAACCTTATCAATGTGCTGCTGCTCCTGCAGGTTCCAATTATATTATGCTTTAAACAAGAACATTTGATTGGGCTTTTTTTTTCTATTACAAGTATTTCTTAAAGTACACGTTTGAATGCATCCCCAGTTTGTAAAACTAAATGACGGACAGGGTACCTGGCAGTTAATCTATTTTATTTGAAATCAATTTTCTGGATATTGATTATGTCTACTATATTTTGCAGATGCATACTTTAGGTTTCAACTCTTTATAAATGCTCATAGATAGTGCTTTTTTTTTTTTTTTGGTTGACAGCTCATAGATAATGTCACTGATCAATTTTTTGATGTAAACATGTCATCTGAAGAGTTGACTAATTTGTTCAGAAAGTTAAACTGACAAACGTTTTATTTATTCATGTGCAGTATGGGAGCTTTTCTTCTGAGTGCTGGTACTAAAGGTACATGATATAGTTCGTTTGAATCACTGTAAAGTTCCAATTATGGTTTCTTCTTTGATAATTTGTTCTACATTCTTTTTTTCGTGTTCATCACCTGAAGGAAAAAGATATAGCCTTCCCAACTCGAGGATAATGATTCATCAGCCTCTTGGTGGAGCACAAGGTGGGCAAACTGACATTGATATCCAGGTACTTTTTTTTTTGGGTTATTTGCACTACTATACTTCGTTCCAGGAGTAAAAGGTTTGTGGAGTATATATTCCCTTTTGCCCCTTTTTTGGGCAGAATTTAATGGTTACTTTGATGTTTAAAGTTATGTCCATCAGTGTTACAAATTGCCCAATCTGGTCCAATCCAGACAATAGCGAATTATTCGTATGTCGATTCTTGAGGGGCTCCTCTAATTCATATTTTTGGTTCACCAAACGTATTTTAATTCTGGCAAACTTTACACTCAAGTAGCTTGGTTTCAGTTATATATATTTTCAATTCTGAAAATGATTCATGGTAGATTAGCCACATTATAATTGGGGATGCTGGCTGAAGCAACAGAATAACATGTTAGCTTTTCCTGTGACTGAGAACTAGATTGATCTTTTTCTTTTTAAATGACTATGTTTGATCTCTTACTATTTCTTTGCTCCATCTCACACTTATAACCTGGTGTTTCAGATGTTCCTCTTAATTGTCGTGATTTCTAAAAAGAATATAAAACAAAAATCGTCATAATGTTAGGCATATTCCTAGTCAGTCCGACTTAAAACTCATGTGTTAGTGGAGATTGTTAATTTGACTCTTTTGATTAAAAAAAAAAACTGATTTTAACATTTTTGTTGATGTAATGTGATGTATTCACTTAGTAGCAACTAGACCCCTTTTTTTGAAGGATTCTATTACCTTTACCCCCCTCATAGTCTCTATCAACCATCTTGCTACGCAGGCTAATGAAATGTTGCATCACAAAGCAAATTTGAATGGGTACTTGGCCTACCATACGGGTCAAAGCCTGGAGAAGATTAACCAAGATACTGATCGTGATTTTTTCATGAGTGCTAAAGAAGCCAAAGAGTATGGTCTTATAGATGGTGTTATCTTGAATCCTCTTAAAGCCCTCCAGCCACTTGCAGCAGCTCCAGCAGTAGAATAACAATAAGGCTCACTCTTTGAACTTCACTATTTTTCCATGATTTAAGACAAGGAAAAAACGAATTAGGTTATGTAACATAATACTGTAACATGTTCCCCCCTATAACTTGATTAAACACGACTTATATTTGAGTTTGTTGCTTCGTCATGTTGCTAATGTGATGTGCAGTAACTTGGTGTTGGTCGTAATTTAAAGTTGAGCAGAAATCCTTGTGGTCTCTCTCTCTCTTTCATCTACATTTTAACAAGAGTGATATTCTTTAAAAATAACACCATTAAATTGGGTTTGATTGATTGAAAGCGGACTTGAATTTTGCAAGTACCATGTAGGCTTACCAATTTGAAGTGTAATAGTCCTAATACTAATACTTGGTACTATCTATCTATCTATCTATCCAAGAAAGAGAGAGAGAAAGAGAGAAAAGATTCAATGATTAGATCCTTTATCCTCATGAGTCTCGTGCTGTTTGTTTATTACTAGTATAACAACTTTGGGCATGGGAACATGACAGCTAAAGAACCACTACATAAATTTACTACTTTCCTTCCTTTTAGAGTTTCTGATTCTGTTTTATTCTAAAGAAAAGGAGAGCCTAAACTTACTTGACACTGCATGAAACTCGGAGCTTCTCTACAAAGAGGGAAAATTAGTACCTACAAAGAGAAGCAGCCAGCTGCCCTTTTTTTTTAATTTTTTGCATTAATTAATAATACTTCAGTAGTAGATTTAAGCACACTCTATCTTCTCAGATTCCAGTGAAAATCATGAAGCAGCAAAGCAAAATCAAAATTACATTTCTAAACAACTAGGAAAGCACTTCTTTTGTCCTGAATCTGAGAAGTGCTTATATTATACTATTAAGCATTTACAACTACCTCCTTAATTGACATAAACAGCAGCTAATAGATTTTTACATATGAACAAAGATACTGAAAGGGAACGTCAGGATCAAGAGGGATTTACAAGGATTCTTTTCTCATTGAAACTGCTCCTCATGAAAGCTGTGAAAAAAGAAGAAGTGGGCAGTTCCTCAAGCTCGTCATAAAAGTCATTTTCCTCTGGTTCAAGCAGCAGTGATGACATGTTTATACCATCTTTAGAAAATGGTTGTTCTTCATTGCAAAGCACACCAGGTGTTTGATCTAATGCTTCTGAGAAAGGGTTGCTCTCTTGATTATTAACAATGAGTTGATCTTGTGAGGAATTGAAGGGAGATTGGGAATAACAGTGAGACTGATCTTCAGTATCATTTGTTACCGGTTTCTGGTCCTGAGGCTTCAGTTCATGTTTTGGATCTGAATTCTCCAGCTTCTGCTCTTCTGATTTCTGGGTTGTGGGTAGATGATTGTGGGTAAATGTGTAAGTGATGATGAGCATTGATGCATCATGTTTGCATCTTTCCACTTGTTTTTTGGCTGAGCAACCTTTTGATGTGCTGCATCTGTAGTATCCCCTGCATGCATCAATCAAAAAGTTTTATGATGGAAACAAGTTAGAAAAAAAAAAAAAAAATCAAGAAAATAAACCTTGGATAAGGAGATCCTTTGATGGGTTTTTGGCCATATTTTCTCCAAGACCAACAATCAGAAGGAGGTCCTTCACTTTTCAGCTGTCTGTTTTTGTCATTTTCTTCTATTTTCACAGTCACCACTACCCTCTCAGTCTCCTCAGCCAATTTCCTGAAAAATCAAGAAGAAAAGCAAACATACATATCTTATTTTACAGATTTCCCACAACTTAGAAAACAAAAGAATTGCTCTGCTCAAGTTTGCCTTTTCTTGGATGCAGGAGGCTCCAAATTCGTGGGCTGATCAATTTCCTGCAGCATGATGTCTCTCAAAGCCTATCTTCTTTTTTTCTTCTCAGGATTTTTTTAGCTGTTGTACATACAATACATGTACATGGTTTGATTACAGAAAAATAAGATGATGGAGTAGAAGGAGAAGCAATTAATAAAGTGAGGGATCAAAATCAGGTAAACGGATTGATTATGTGAGAGAAAAGAAAGGATAAGAAAAGAGGAGATAGACAGACAAACCCACAAGTTGCTTTCACTCACTAAATATAAAGATCCTCACACAGATCGGAGTAAAGTTTAGGAAATAGTAGTATTATATTTTCTTGTCTCATAAAATTGGACTCTGAACAATGTATTGTAGGTGGTCCACATTTTTCAATTTGTACTTGGGATTAAAAATGCAAAAACGAATTAATTTTATTGTACCAAAAAAAATTTGATTCTTCACCAAAAATGCCAAATAGAAAACATTATAGGGAATTTTCTAAAATTTAAATCAAAAGTAGTGCATGACTAAAATGTAAGACATTCTGACGTAATTAGAGAAAATACAACAATTCTATACCATAAAAATAATAATGGGACTAACAATGTAATGTAAGTTGGCCTTTTCAAAACCACCCACCATTACCAATATTGGGAGTAAAATTTGGACATTTTGCGTATAAAATTAAAAATTATCTTTATATATATAAATATATTATATATAATTTTGGAAGATATTAGTAGTAAATGCTAGTGGATGGATTGGGTGGCTCCAATAGAATTCCCAAAATGTTGAGATTCGTGTAAATGAAAATTTCAATCCTGATCATACGTTTTGCTTTAATGCAATTTTGGAATACGATGGAGACATAAATAAGACAACTACGTAGTTCCAAATAGGTAGGGACTTGTGCTAATATCTCCACTCTATACTACTACAACATAACTATACTAAACTTTCTTGGGGTTGAAAAACGTGTACAATTTTTTTTTTAATTGTCTTAATTTTCTTTTGTTTGGTCTTTTGAAGATATTCATTTATTCAACAATAGTGGACTGGAGTATTTGTTTTGGAGAACTTTTCGGTTTCAAACTTTTTGTAAATTTCAAAGTAATATTAATTTTCTTGATTTAAAATTTATATATTTTTTATTTTAATACAATATTAATTAATGGTTATATATAAATTTCTTTTTGTTGATAAAAGAAAAGAAAAGAAAAATTAAAATTCGTGTTATTTATTTGGAGCTAAAGTGTTGAAACGGAGGGAGTAATGAAAATTGGAAAGGATAAAAAGAAATAGTGTTAGTTAGTTAATTAGTTTAATGGAAAACAAAATTGAGGAACGTGTAACACAAGATAGTGGTGTTTGGTTTGGGGGCAATAACTAATAAGCATGCCCATGTAGATGTTGTGAATCATTCATTATTATATTGTATCTATAGTATCATTTAAATATTCTCTGAAGAAGAAATATTATTTCAATCAATCATTTAAACTTACCATAAAATATTATTGTTTTAAAAACAGGAAATATGAGACTCAATCTCCAAATTATATAGTTTAATTTAAGATATGATGATGATTAGTCTATTTATTATTACATTGACTTGGCACCGTGTCCTGTACGTGTGAACTTAACTGTCAACGAACAAAATAAAACAAATTCTTTCATACATCCATCCATCCATACATATATCTTTCATCAAATTAATTCTTCATCGATCCATTTAATAAATATTATTATTATTATTATTATTATTACTAATTGAAATGGATTTGATTCCTACTGAAATTACAAATGTCAATATATAAGAACAGAGCAATCTCCTCACCAGTCACCACCACCCTCCTCCTCTCCAAGCATAAATATAAAACAAATACGGACTTCAAATTGAAAAAAATTTAAAAAAAAAATTAAAAAAATGAAATCCTTCAATATTCTGTTTTGATTATGTTTCCCTTTTTTTTTTGGTTATCTTTTCCTTTTATAAAATATCTTTTTTCCCTTTTTTTTTGTTATCTTTTCCTTTTACAAAATATCTTTTCCAAACTTACTGGTAATGATATACATAATACATGTAAACATAAAATCGATATATGCAGTGAATATTATATTGGTACTAGTAACTGCTTGTGCAAATCTCGTCTCGTCTCGTCTCGTCTCCAATGAAGCTAAGCTCAGGCATGGTGTTGCGCCCTGTTTGTTTTCTCATTTTCCTGGTAAAGTCCTTTAACATTTATATCTGAATTAATTAAGACTAAGTGGTGAAGATTTGCAAATATCATCTATCATCATTTTATTTGTTTGTGTGTAAATCTTCATATATAAAGTTTTAAGTATATAATTATTCAGATCTTTGTGGCGCTGTTGCTAGCTGGTTTGTTGATTCCATTGTGGATGAAGAGGGTTAAAAGAATCGAAAATGAAGTAGTTACGCTCAACAATATCGATCAAGAACTAATAATTCTCTTTGGAAATATTCAAAAAACAACATCTACTTTGCTTTCTCCTTTTAATGCATCAGCCATCAAATTAGTAAGAGCATTAAGTTCATCTTTGGGTAAAAATCATCAACTTCACTTCTCCAAGATTCAATCAACGGTAGGTTGCGAAATTGCATTTTTTTTTAGTTCCATTTACAAAACAAAATTTCATTATCTAATTATTTTTAAAAAATGAAATGCAATGCAATGCAGGTGGCTCCTATATTATTTCAAGCTTTATCAACAATCCCATATCTATCACAGATTTCTTACATTGGATTGAATGGTTTATTCTTTTCATACTATACTAAAGGGGATGATCAAGTCTATGCATTATACTCAAATTCTACATTTTCTTCAAATGATACAACCAAATATACTTGGTATATGCAGCCTGCAAATATTAATGACACTGCAGGAAAGCTATATGGTGAAGCTATTATTAAGTCTCCTCCATCTCATCGTCTAGTCAACTCGAGTTGGTTTCTAGAAGCTTTAAACAGTACTAATGCCTATGCCTCATTAGGAACTCTTTGGGGCGATTCTTCCGATTTTCTATTGCTTAGTACTGCTGGTATGGATGCAAGGGGGGTCATTTCTTTAGGTTTTTCGATGAAACCAATAACAGATTTTTTTACTACTGAAATAAACAGATTTTATAATGGGAGTTTGTATTTGGCTACAAAGGATGGGAATTATGTGCTCACTCAAGGAATTCCAAACACTCGTATCATCTTGTTTGGCAATCGAATTTCAATTCAGTTATTAGGCGGCTCTCAAGTTGGAAATATCACGTGTCAACCGGATGAGGCCTCCTTAAGAGGAGGCTCTATGTTAAGCATTTCGGGAAGGAAGTATGTTATTACTTGTTCACCAGTTGAAATCGCAGGACTAAAATTGGTAATTAAGGTTTTTTTTTTACTTATGAATGAATTTCAAATGGGGTTTTTCGCTAATAAAAATATAATACAGTTTTTTGTTTGCCAATTAGGCAAAGCCCTTATTTTTGCATTTATGATTATTTTTCTCACTTTAGTTCAACAGGTATACGTGTTGGCTCTGCCACGAAATGAACTTTCAGGCCTTGTTCACAAGAATGTAAAATTGGCTTATGTGCTACTCATTTTAATGATTGGTACTATGTTAATGACCATATGCACTTTTGTGTACGTAATCCTTGGAGCTGCAAGAAGAGAAATGTATCTATGTGATGCACTTATAAAGCAAATGGAGTCAACTCAACAAGCAGAAAGGAAGAGTATGAACAAGAGTCTTGCTTTTGCAAGTGCAAGTCATGATATTCGTGCTTCTTTAGCAGGCATCACTGGTCTTATTGAAATATGTCTTAATAATGAAGTTTCTAAACGAGACCCTTTACGTAGAGAGTTTCAGTCGAATTTACTGCAAATGGAAGCTTGTGCAAAGGACCTTTTAGGTTGTGGTTTTCTTTATTTTTGTTATAGTCATCTAAGGCCTAAGTGTGTGTGTGGGTATTTTCCTAGTGTACACATTTGATTATGATTTTAATTTTTTTTCATTTTTTTCAGGTATACTGAATTCCATCCTCGATACATCTAAGGTCGAAGCTGGAAAGATGCAACTTATAGAGGAAGAATTTGACTTAGAACAGCTACTAGAAGATGTGGTTGATTTGTACCATCCCGTTGGTATGAAAAAGGGCATCGATGTGATTTTGGATCCGTACAATGGCTCGATCACGAAATCATCTCGCGTTAAAGGTGACAGGGGCAAACTAAAGCAAATATTGGGCAACTTATTGAGTAATGCTGTCAAATTTACATCAGAGGGTCATGTGACAGTTCGTGCTTGGTCAAGAAAACCGACTCTTGAAAATGAATTAATTGTTTCCAATGGCAATAAGTCAATGAGTTGCTTATTGTGCTTGTTATCTCAAACTGATGAATCAGAAAATGTCCGTTTTAAGAGGGATCTAAATTGCTTGGAATTTGTATTTGAAGTGAATGATACAGGAAAAGGGATCCCAAAAGAGAAGCAAAAATCTGTTTTTGAAAACTATGTTCAAGTCAAAGAGACAACAGGGATAGGTCAAGAAGGAACTGGTTTGGGACTTGGCATTGTTCAATCTCTGGTATGTCACTACCACTTTTCTCTTCACTTGGAAATTACTCATTATAATAATAATAATTAAATATTCTTTACTTGGAAGTCTTAACGTCATAACCTTGTTTGATGCTAGGTTCGTCTAATGGGTGGGGAAATAAGAATAATGGATAAAGAAGTTGGTGAGAGAGGAACTTGCTTCAGATTTAACGTGTTCTTCATTATATCCGAGCCAAATATGTCTACTAATCCAAATATTGAGGCTAATAATGGAGACTACATATCGAGTCATAGCCCAACAAGAGGCCAAAGATCCCACATGATACTCTTCATTCAAAGTCCCAAGAGGAGCAGCATTCTACAAAATTTCATTGAAAAACTAGGCATAAAAGTACACATTGTCAAGCAACATGAACAACTGATTCCAATTCTTAAGAAAATCAAGCAGAAGCTAATTAACTCATCAAGCCACAGCAGCTCCTTTTCGGGAAAATCTGACATAATATGTTCATCAAGTAGTACACGTTCGAAAGAAGTGCCTCTGAGTGCTCTGGATGGTATGGATAACAGCATTTTGCTCTCTCAAAGGAAGCTCAATGAGCCTGGTGGCTTTGTTTTAATCGTGATTGACACACGTGCAGGCCCGTTTGAAATGATCAGGAAGGCTGTGGCTGAATTCAGAAGGGAGTTGAACAATTGTTGTTGGAGTAGGGTTGTTTGGCTCGATTATTTGGGCACGTGTTTCCAGGGCCTAATTGATCCATTAGATCTGCTCGTGTCCAAACCATTTCATGGGTCCCGTTTGCATCAAGCTATCGGGCTTTTACCCGAATATAGAAACATGACACCACCATTAAGAGTAGAAAACAATGTTAGTCCTGTTGAAGCTAGCACTAACGATGACGTGAAAGGAAACTTTTACGGTAAAATAGAGGAAAAAGGACTAATAACAGGGAAGAAGATTCTGGTGGCAGACGATGATCGTGTAGGGCGAAACATAGCTGCATCTATTGCTAATAAGCAGCTTGGTGCAAGTGTATTTACATGTAAAAATGGGGAAGAAGCTTGGAAACTAGTTTGCACAAGTCTAAAGGATGGACCGAATGCAGTTGGACCTTTTGATTGTATTTTTATGGATTGCCAAGTAATGATTTGCCCTTATTTTCTTCATCATATACATTATAATTGACGGAAAGATTGCATTTTTAGTCCCACGAGGCTGGATCCTCAGCACTTATGGTTACTTACTTGGTAGAATTGTACTTTGGGTCTCAATTTTCAAAATGTTTTGCAAGCTGGTCTCATCGCTGCATTTCCGCTGAATTTGGGATGAAAAGATGCAAAAAACGAGATGGCTCTGTTGGACCAAACAATGACAATTATAATGGGACCTAGAGTGCAATTTTACAATTTGAATGTCGATCAATGGGACTAAAGGTGCAACTTAAATGTAATATTAATCCTTTACTTGTCTTCCTTTTGTTTTTGGCAGATGCCAGTGATGGATGGAATTGAAGCAACAAGGAGAATTAGAGGAGAAGAGAGAAATTATGGAGTTCATATTCCAATAATAGCTTTAACTGCTCATCAAAGGGGAGAAGAAGAGATGGATAATATGATTCGAGCTGGAGTGGATGCTTTTTTAACCAAACCATTGAACAAAGAGTCTTTATTCAAAGTTATATCAGAGCTCAAACCTTAAACAAGTACATAAATAACTTTTCGTGTTTCCTTCCAGTATCTAACACCTTTAGAAATGAATGCACCTTTAGTCCCACTGCAAAATTCAGGTTTGCGGAACGAAATTAGATTATCATCCAATTTTCTTGCCTCTTTACAAACTACGTATGGTTGATCAATTGTTTATGCAATGGCCACAACTGAAGAGCAAATATCCTCGAGCAAATTACGTTGGTCGCCTTATGTAATGACTTAATTTATTAAGACTTTAAATCTCCTGACGATGCTATTTATTCTACCATGAGTATCTAATTCGTTGAGAGTTGTTGGACTAACTTATTTTTTGTTTAAAACTACATTGGGAATTTCTTTTTGCATAACTATATTGCACAAAATTGCAGCAATAGTAACTACATGCACACACACAGTAATATGCTACCTATCTCTTCTCCAAAAAAAAAAGGTCTTAAATCACCTTAACACTTTCATTTGTCTACTCACAAAAAGGTTATTTTTTCTTGAACTCAGAAGGAAGCATAAAGAATCAGGCTTTAAACCTGAAACATGAAAATCAACCTCTTCGATTTTCCAGGTTTCTGTCAATTCCCTTTTATGGTTGGCTGATTGCTCTCCATATCTAAAAATCGTGACAAAAGTCTTGCCACTATGCACAATATTTACACCATCCACAACCTTGTAGTCTTCGATTACAGATTCTGTGCTTGTTTCCTAAAAGACATCGCCATCGTCTCTACTCGTTTTTACTGATCGTAATCGAGAGTCTTCAAATTTAACCATTAGGCCTGACCTCTGGCTAAAGTATCCCCAAAATTGTGTGGGGTATTATATCATATTTTGGACCACTCTGCGCCTCTAGAGTAGATTGGCTTGTGTCGAGCTTTAGTATGAAACAATCTTCATCGTCTATGATCTTTTCGCCTATGCATACTGCATCTATGAACAAATTTGCTGTGGAACGCGAATTTAAGCCGTGCGATACAGTGAACAAATTATCAGGCTAAGAATTGGACGTAAAGTCGGTTCTAGGACTAGGCAACTTAGGTACTTAACTAAATTCCTTCTCCATATCGAATAGCCCAAAGTTTAATACCCGTGAGGGTATTTTAGTCTTTTTATTTTGAGCTAAATGCAAAAGTACCCTGTGTTATTTTTATCAGCAAAAATCTATCTTGTTCTTTTTTATTGGCAAAAGACTCCATTTGAAATTCCTTTACAAGTCAATAGGGTTATTGTCATTTTTCTTAAGTGAACAAGGGGGTTATTAGTATTTTCCAAAGTTAAGATGGGATTTATTGATAATTTTTAGGTTAATAGGTGTGTTTTTGCAATTTTTGGTGGGGAGTTTTCATAATGTTCAGACGGCGTGCTCTTTTCATGTTGGTAAAATAAACTCGGCAAAGACAAACTTGTAACAAATGGAGTTTTGGGGCTTGGTCTAAACTTGTTTCTCTAGTATCACAAGTCTCTTCTACAAAGTTCGAGTTAATGGCAATTTACCCCATGTGATATTTATAATGTTCAATCTAGTAACATCTCTGATTCATTATATGAATTTAACGCTAATTATAGGTAACAAACTAAAGCTACATGATACTCAAACTATCATTGATGACAAATACTATCTAAATTTGGAAGTCATCAGAGTTGGTGATAAATAATTAGAAACTTTTTGGTTATTTTAATCATTCACGTGCAAAATACGTGCATTTTTCTAATTTATATATAAAATTGTTGAAAATTTAGAGTTAAATCAGATAAAAAAAACTTTTTTCCATTTAAAAAATAAATGTGCAATCAAAAACTGAAAAAAAAAAAAAACACACACACACACACACATTTTCTTGTTAATGAAACATTGTCGATCGATTCATTAGACCACAAAGCCATGATCCTTATCCTGAAGATCGAAAATTTTGATTTTGTCGCTTGCATGGGATCTAATGCTTAACCAAACTCACCAGTATTACTTTCCTTAAAAAATCCTCTATATTTATTTTTATGGTCTTCTTCTTTAATAAGGCATGCTCTTTTCGTGTTGGTAAAATAAACTCGATTTCAATAAAGACAATTTTGTATGCAAATGGAGTTTTGGGGTTTGGTGTTTCTCTAGTAACACAAGGCTCTTCTACAAAGTTTGAATTAGTGGCAATTTATATGAATTTAACACACTAATTATAGGTAACAAACTAAAGCTACATGAAATCATTTTCTTAATACGGGGAATAGAAAGAAAAGATGTCCAAGTGATACATGATACACATATTAAAGAATAATATCATTAAATTATAACCCTTTTTGTTCCCTCAATTTTTTATTTTTTGACCTTCTTACTAATATATACATCCTCATCCACAATTAAAGCATATTAACCTAAAACCCTTTACTGTACCAACCAGGATTGTCCA
The DNA here is from genome assembly GCA_038501285.1 of Penstemon eatonii. Classification (NCBI taxonomy): domain Eukaryota; kingdom Viridiplantae; phylum Streptophyta; class Magnoliopsida; order Lamiales; family Plantaginaceae; genus Penstemon; species Penstemon eatonii. The sequence continues at coordinate 63,089,033 of CM076712.1, read as the reverse complement.
TTGGCTAGTCCAAAACATGTTTAGCTTTAAATGTAACGCGCCAATTTAATTTGCAACCAACCCCTTCATAAATTCGATCAGTGAACCACCCATCCAAATATTAGCTTTCATGGAAAAATAATAGTAATAGATATTTTCCGAATTATATGATTACTAATATTTAGTAATTCAATTTTAGTTGGGTATTGTCCAAAATTTGAATTTACAGCAACATTTCATATTTAACTATTAGTCTGAATAATTAATTTATTTTTGTTTATTAATTTTAACCAACTAATAAGGGAGCTTAGGATGTATGTGGATGGGTTTTGGTACAGTCTTACGGATTTTGCGAGACCGGGCCATTGGGCCAAAATCCTTCCACATGCATTTTTGTCAAACTATGAAACTTATCACAAACATATTTACAAATCTATCTCCTAACTCTTGAAATTAGGCATGGCAAAATGGGTCTAGACCCACGGGCCGACCCGTGACCCGTACAAGCCCGTCCATACCCAACCCTTTAATTTTTATGTTTGTTGGGCTGAATTGGTCTTGGGTCAGTTTATAATTAATGTGTCTCTTATTGGGTCTTATAAAAATAAAAATAAAAATAATTAATTGGCCCAATTTAAAAGCAAGTTGACTACAATCTTTAATTACTATCATGTCTTGTTTGCTATCATAACATTAAAGGCCTAGAACCAACTTTTCTTATTTTGTAATTACTAACCCATTATTTTGAAGAGAAAAAATTAATTTACAAAAATATCTTAAAATCATTGGTCTTTTCTATACCAATTTTATGGTCACTTTTGACTAATAAAATATTGGTATCGACTTTCAAGATTTCTTATATTTTTTTTTACGAAAATATATTTCTTATATTTCTATTCCCTTATATTTCTTAGATATAAGATAATAAAAAAATTATATTTTCAAATCATGTTATTAATGTCTCATAATTTTGAATAGTAATTTTATTCTTTCAAATCTCGGCATCAATTACTACAGGTTTCAACCCATGTTACAACGATTTTTTGTAGATTTTTTTTAAGAAAAAAAGATGATGACTAAAGGGCCGACCCGACCCATTTATGACATATTACCACATACCCATTAAAGACCCAACCCGCCCTTTTGCCACCCCTACTTGAAACCTATAAAATATTGATTTGACATCTATAATTTATTTTTATTTTTCAAAACCCCCAAAACTCGAACATCCAAAAGAAATCCAAGTTGTGTTTCAACCTTTTCAGAACCACAAAACCCTACATCAAAAACCTAACCAAATGGGGTTTCAAAAGTTTCACCGAATCCACCCAAATCATTTTTTTTAAATCGAGACCTACGAAACCGAGCCAAAACCCATCCAAATAGATCCTAAAAGGGTATAACATAATATTTCATATTTGCAATTTTAATATACTATAATAATCAAGAAATACAGTTCAATTAACTCTGTAAAACTAACAACTGATTATTTAGTATAAATATGTTGATTGTGAGATTTTCAATATCAAATAAATGCAAGGTAATATTCATTGTGTATATTCTAGCTTTCCATCTTATAGTAAAAGTGATGCAAAGTAATAATTTCATAATTAGGTGCAAATTAACAATTTTAAAAAATAGATTTTAATAAATTTTAAACAAGTCCTCATCTCCACTACCGCCATGTTGTGCATTTTGAGATTTCGGACCCATTGGAAGAGAGCAGAGGAATAAGTAATAGTCGTATTTCTAATCAACAAATCTGTGGTCATTTGTTCTCAACTGCAAATAATAATACAACAATTCATTCCAATTATCAGGAACACCGGGAAGACACCAATGACTACAATCTTCAACGGTACCCCTCCTCCTCGTATTCCTTGATCTTCCATATATAGACGGGTGACCATCTGGCCTATAATCGGATAAACTCGTTATATTTAAAAAAGTAACAGGATTCTTCATCTGCCGTATTATCTCCTCCACAATCAAATTCTTTTCTGGATGCTCAGAAATAAAAGTAGTCTTGTTAATTGGTTCAAAAGCTTCTTTGCAATGCCCACCATTGTTCCATAGACCTCCACTGTTCAAGAATTATACTTAATCTTAACAATACAAAAATTTAGGCAATGTTTGGTTCTTGAATTTTAGAGAGTAGTATAATGTTTTCCATGGTCCAACACTGAGCTTCATTTTTATTTTTCTTATCATTGTACTCCTGAAATTCAAGAACCCAACACACTTTTACGCTTTTGAGACTAAGTAATACTTCTTAAAAAGAAACCTGAAATGAGAAGGTGCAGAACTTCTAAAAAATATGCGGGTTTTGTGTGGATTTATGTACTTATCGACCCATGATGCCCATGTCGATAGAGCTCTTTGGAAGGCCTTTGTAACATCGAGTTGAGGATGGACTTGGTCCTTTTCTTGGTAGTAATTGATCCTGTTAGATTAATCACAAAAAATGGAGATAAGATAAGAATCACCACTCTGTGTGGTAGTGCTGCAGGTTTGAAATAATCTCATCTCATTTTTTTCTTTTTTTTTTTTTTGTGCTTGAAGGGCAATAGTTTTACTTCTGAAATGATAATTTCATGCTGCACAAAGTTATTTATGAGAATTTCCCAGGCAATAAGATTTTTCAACTTCTTGTCGTCCCAATAAATATCACCTTCATGCAAAATAAAATCAAGTTCATTATTTTAAATTCTAGACCTCTCTTATCTTTTTAAAGCTCTCAAAACTCTTATATTGACTTGGGAATAATATTTTGAGCAATTACAATTTACACTTACCTGTAATTGTTTATATGAACATTGAATTTGTTAGAGATTACTCTGTCTGCACATTTCATTTGGTCGCATTTATAAACAAAAGAGATGTGAAAAGGCTCACCCGGCCTTAGTTTTGTGATGACTCCACCAATGAGCAGTATTGAAAACAAGAATATCAGCTCCTCTCCATTTTGATGACCCTTTATCAATAGTATCGATACGCAATGTCTGCACCCGTTTCTTCCCAATTCTTGCCTTACTCTCATGAACTAAAAAATGTGTAACATAATATTCAACTGTACATTTGTAATCCTGCAAAAACAAATAAGAACCTTGACATTGATGAAAAGAAAAGCTGTCTTTTTATTTGTTTTTCAAAGCTTTGTGAAACAATTACCTCAAACTTGAAACAATAATTTCCCTTCTCTTTGGTTATTTTACGCCCACGAGTCTCGTATACCTTCTTTGGATCTTTAACAGCTCTCATCAGCAAACACAGCATGGACTCCCATTGATTTCTATTTAATGAATCACCAACAAATACTAGCCTCTTTCCTCTTATTAGTTCCAGCATTTTTGTTGCATTAAACCTTCAAGCATTTACGCAACAAGTTTTCATTTCAAAATCTTAAAAGTAACCAAACTAAAACAATAAAAAAAAGGTCCAGGGTTTTACCTAGGAATTTCACAATCTTGAGGTTGCCACCTCCATTTCATGTAATCTTTATCCAATCTACCATTAGCCTCACAATTAAACCCATCATCTATAAAGGGACACTCAGCATTTGTGTATAATGGGTAGCTTTCATCAATAACCCATCTCCCTTTTGTAATGTCACAAATTACCTTACCCTTCTCCTCACTAGTATTTCTAATTGAATTATTTTCTCCCCCATTTGAAATATCAGATACTATTACATCATTCAATTCTTGAAAAGTGGTACTACTATTCACACTCTCACTATTGGAATATACATGACCCAATTCTTGAAAATCACCAACAGAAGAAACTTCACCAAAAGAAGTCAAACTCAAATTACCAGTCAATAAACTATTTTTACTTTTCTGAGCACCCTCAAAAGTTGAAAAATTACCAACCTTTGAAGAAACTTCATCTCCTCTCAAATGGGTTGCCTTCAAAATTGAATTTTTTACTGCAGAAGTAGTGTTGAATCCTCTCAAACCCTGTACAGTAACAACAGAGGAAGTATTGAAAAGAATACCATGTGTGTTGATGAGGGATGAAGTGATGGTTTTAAATACACAAATAGAGAAGAAAATGAGGAAGATTGAAGAAAAATAAAAGACCAAAAATCTAATGGGCTTCAGAGAGAAACTTCTCTGCCTCTCCATTTCTACTTTTTTTTTTTTTGGGATTGAATGAAGTCAAGAAAGAGTTGTTAGAGCAAAAGAATCAAGCATGCAGTTCTTTGTTAATGAGTCTTTGTTTTGTGGTTATCACCATTTTTATTTCTTACTTTTGTCAATAATGTAAAAGGATAAATTGTTGCAGAAAATGGCATCGTGCACTCAGCTGTAAACCACGTGATGTGTCTTAACCTAAATCCCCCAAAAATTAAAGTGCAAATAAATATTGATTTCACTAAATAACACGGGACGTGTGAGTGAGTGTGAGTAATTATCCTCAAATAAATTGGAGTTAGTTTAAAAATATACACCATTTACATTCAAATATTAACAAATTATAATAACGAATGAAATAAAAAGGAAGGAATGGCATCATATTCAGTAAAGGGAATGGCCCACGTTCATTGTGAGTTGATATTTCGTGCAATTATTGTGGCTCCGTGCAGATTTTGATTAATTTAAGATGTCTAATGACCTTTTTTGTTTTTGTAATTTACAAAATTTTCGTGTTGACTTGACAGTCGAAGAATAGAATAGATAATTGAATTGATGTCTTCTTATTTACAGTAGTTTTTAGGAGTAATTTAGATGTCTAATTTCTAGAGAAAAACAACTGTTTTCTCTAGAGCAAAAATTAATTGTCCATTTTTAGTTGTTTTTTATTAATTAATTAAGAAAATAATAATAAATCAAATTTCCAACATATTGGCTGGGTGTCTTGGAAAGCCTGGGATTGGACGCCCCGGCCGGTTGAAGCCAGCCAAGGAGCTTCCCCGGGGCATCTGCCACCCACTCTCAGTGTGACGGAGATGCCCTTGCGCTCAATCCAACTTGTCCATGAAAATTGGTCAGTTTATATAGAACTATGATTTGGACCATTGTAAAAGAGTCCAAGACACCGACAAGAATGAAGCTCTTTCTACATATTAAAGCTCTTATTTTATTATAACACCATTATAATTTATAAAAAGCAAGAAAAACACTTAAAAGTGAAACTTTCAGTTATAGTATTAAATAGTATACTACAACAACAATACACATCATATATGATAATCTCGTGCATAACTTAAAATGGTTGAAATACAACATAATCAAAATAAACAATAAATAATCAATCAATCTTATGAAGAGAAAACAGCCTCAACAAGAACATGCTTTCTCTTAGGGTACCCCATACCAGCCAAATGATTTAAATACACCTTACCATCTTTCACAGTGGCAGCCGTAACCAAACGATGCATATCACCTCTAAACTTTCCCAAGACACTTCCCGTTTCCCAATCATCGAGGCTTTCCACCAATCTCGAAGGGTTACCAGCCACCACAAGCTTTGTTGGAGATAAAAGCTCCAACCCATCCCCAAATGTTAAACTGCTAGTTCCATTTATCTTAACTAACTTTACTTCATGATCTCCGTTTTTGGTATCAATCTTGAATAGATTGCCTGATAAAGTGTGAACGACTAATAAGTATCCGTTTGGATGGTGAACAATTCCATTGAGTCCAACTAAGTTTCTGTACCACTCTTTTGGGGTAAACAGAGGGCTTTTAATGGAGTATAGGAATTCTCCGTTTACGTTAACTTTCCAAATTTTGTTTCCTTTTGTGTCCGTTATGTATGCGTTGCCTTCTGGATCGATGGTTACATCATCTGCAAATGCCTTTTCACCCTCTGCAGTGCATTATATATATTGATGAAAACGGACGGAACCATTATTAATTAAAAATGAAGTAAAAAAACATTCAAAGGCAAATATATTCTTTTGTGCCACTTGCTGCATTCGTATTTAACTAATTAGCAACAACTACATATGGACAAGTGAAGTTTAGCAAATAATATGAACATAAAAGTAAGTTTGTTGTGGAATTGACATATCGTTTGTTAAACCACATCTTCTATAAAGTAACTGTCCGTCGATTGATTCATGAAAAAGAGTTGGACCCTAGCTACTAGCAAAATTAACTGTTGAAAATGAATAGCAATTCTTGTTTTTTCTTATTTTTAATTGGAATTGGAATTGGAATTGAAATTGCAGCAAGCAAACAAGTATATCAAATTTCATGACGAATATAAAATCGAGCGGCAGCATACCAAGTTAACTGCCAAGTGTACTACTGGTTTAGATTAAGATTAATAGTATAAAATGAGTTGTTAGGTAACCAAACTTGACTAACAAATTTAAATTGCATAAATCTCGACAACCCAACTTAACTGCCAAATAGCCAATAGGTTACGAGTTGTAAGTTAATAAGTGGAGTAGGTAGGAGTACTTGTTTTGTCAAAAAAAAAAAAAACAATCCAACATATGGGAAAAATAAAGAAATTACAATCTTATCCCTAATAGTAATTTTTCTGAAAAAACTACTAGTAGTAGTAGTTAATTTACCTGGTCCGCTAAGCTGCGTAAGGAAAATCTGATCCCACGTGGACAAATCATAAGCCACCACAGCACTGTACTTATTCCCCAGCACATCAGCTACAACCACGACCACCCGATTCCTCGGCCTATCAAGCACCAACCCCAGCGAAGAGTTTCTCCCAAACCCAACGTTCCTCACAACCTGAATCTCCTCCAGGACGAACTGGTCCTCCTGCACCGGAACCACCCCCAAACCGCCCTCGAAGAACGAGACTACGAACCGACTGTTCAGATCGTCCCATTTCGCACATTCACGAAACCAACCGTTGCTGTGGTACTCGTACGCGTGACTCGCACGCTCCGAGGTTTCGTAGTGTATGATGTAGGCTACGGGGACTGCGGATAGGAGGAGGAGGATTAACAAAAATTTGACAAAGAAACCCATGATAGATAGATATAGATAGAATCAATGACAAAATTTTGATTAACCACTCTTGGTTTTCGACCGGTTTTATAAATAAATAAATAAATAAATAGAGAGAATTTAAAAAAAACACATATATTAGAATTTTGATATTTTTGCATTTAAGTCGTTTAAAACAAGAGAGTTGTCATTTACTATCTTTTGGTGTTTTTTCATGGAGTAGGTGAAGGGTAGGGACTGGGGTGAAATAAATAATAGAGGGGAGAGAGTGGGAGATTCTGATTCTAATTTGATGGTTGTGTGTTAGTTTGGAATTTAATACTTTGTATAGACCTCCGGATCTTTTCTCTATAAGATGGGTTAATTTAATATTTGTGTTAGAGATGTTTTCAAAGTATTTAATTAGTCTTTTATTATAGTATGATATTTAGTGGGACGAGACAGCAAATAAGTATGCCATGACTGACTGACTTGTATGAGAAGGAAATTTCGGTTTGCTCAATCATACTCAAAATTTTCTTATGAATCCATAATAGTATTAACTTCTTCTTCCCTTTTTTTTTTTTTTTTTTTTTTTTTTTAAGTTCACCAACCCAATTTAAAAAGAAGTGTCCATCATAATAAATAAAGATGTTTGTCAATTGTAGAACCCATATTATATGTTGGAAAATTCATGCTGGAAGTTTGAATATATTCATACAAGTTTAATTTTACATTACCAATTGTTTAGTGTAATCACTCAATCATAAAAATTTACCCTAGTTAAGTATTCCGATAGAAACATTAACAATTATGTAGCTCGTATTTTAGAGCATCTCGGAGTCATTAGAGAGGGAATACCCTCTTCCCCCCCCCCCCCCCCCCCTCTCCCTAGTTTTTTAGTCATCTCTAACGATTAATTCTATCAAAGCCATTTAATAATAAATTTTATCATTCTCCATTATTATTATTATTATTATTATTATTATTATTATTATTGCTACACCAAAAATAAATTCAAAATTAACATTAATTTAAAATCAAAAGTACATTAGGAAACTTAGAAAATAAAAAATTACATTAAATATTAAATTAATTCATATAAGGAAATTCATCATCTCCGCCATATTCGTGTATGTTTTAGTCGAACATGATTTCATGATTGTATCGTATTATTTTAAATTTTTAGAAAGAATTATTTTTGGGTGATAAATACAACCCCAAAGTTATTAAAACAAATCAATATTAAAATATGTGTTAATTTAATGAAATGAAAGTTATATTTTTATAATTAAAATTAATTATCTACAAATAATATACAAATTTTAGAAATTTTTTATTTTTAAATAAAGATAAAATAAAAAATCAAATAAAACAAAACAAAATAAAAAAAATATATATAGCATGTGAGGGAAGGGGCTTGGATGGGAGAAGCTCCCCCTTCCTCCAAGGTCCCTCTAATCCGTATACCCTCTCCCTTCCCCCTAATCATTAGAGATGAATTTTTTTCCCCCTTCCCCCCATATACCCTCTAGGGCATCTCCCCACTAGTCATTAGAGATGCCCTTAGATAAAAATAGAGTGAAGAAAAAATAGTGTTTCCCGTTATTGTACATACACCTATTCAAAACTACTTCTTGCTCTTGGTTATCTTAATATAATGCATATATATCAACCTATTATAATGCCAAGAAAAAAAAAACTCTTTTTTTGTTATTCATTTGGAGTAGATGTATTTGTTTTTTGAATGACTTGGCTAGAGAATATATTTAACTGCAATACTCCTTCGATTTTTTTTAACTGCAATGAGTTATGTGATCCATGAACTATATTTATAACAGCTCGATACCTCAATATAATACAATCGCCAAACATGAACCAAAATTGAAGAAAAATTGGATGCTTTAATCAGGAAGTCCCCAAACGACTAGCAAGATGAGTTCTTCACAATAGCCTATTATTTGCTCTCCCACCATGATTATAGAGATTAATTAAAAATCATGATACCAAAATCAGGAGAAACCAGAGAATATTTCATCCTACATAATATTTAAGTTTTTTAAGTTATGTTTTAGTCATTAACAACAATAGAAGCATACTAATTCACAACAATTACTTATTTAATTCGTTCATCTTATTCCCCTTCCACAGATCAGGTAATAATTGATCACTTGTATATAAATCAAAGGTTAGATCCTGCATAAAGTAGATAGACCACATCATTATAAGAGAGAAGAAACTAGATTTTCTGGTTCGGGAATCGGTTATAAATGTTGCATACCAGAGGTAGGCTTAAATCCATGTGATCCACTTGTAAGCTTCTCATCTCTTCTTGCCATAATTAATAGTTCTGCACCATATATACTTGGCAAATAAGAAAACATAGGTGTGTATACAGTTAATGGCATTTTATCCCTATGTGATGTGATATGCATAATGTTCAATTTGCCCCTATGTGATTTGAAAAAGAACATTTTTTCCTATGAAAATTTAAAATGAGCAATTTTACCTCCTTCCAACGGAGAGTCTAACGCGCTCACCGAAATTGAGAGTGGGCATACAAATTGTTGCGTAAAAAGACAACAGTACCATGCCCATTTATCATAACACGGGGGTAAAATGACACATTTATCATAACAAGGGGTAAAGTGGCACATTTATAAGTTGACTAGGTCAAAGTATAGTATGTAATAGGGTTGTTCTTTCAATTCGTGTTTTTTTAAGTTAAAAAATGCTGGGGAGACTGAAACTTTTATAAGACTACAAGGGGTAAAGTGTTATTTTTAAAATCATTAAGGGGTAAATGCATCATAATGCGTATCATAGGTGGTAAATTGTCAGGTGTATATATATATATATACACACATACATATTATGTATAATATATACAGTCATTACCACAAAGAAGAGCGGTGTGCAGTGTGAAATCCATCAAATTCCTGATCTAGATTCTCTGGAACTCCCCCACCAATACCAACAGCTTTGCTATCTACATCAATTATGTCTTTGCTTGCATTTCGATCTTCTCTTGCTTCTGAGGAATTAGCCACACAGTATTTTTGAAGCCATCTATCGGTTTCCCAGAGAGCATGCATCACACTCTCCCGTGCTGCATAGCCATGGCTCTCAAATGGAAGAATAACCAGTCGACAAAGTGCACCGTGACCTTTCAATGCATTGTAGAACCGGTCTGACTGTATCATGTGCAATTTTAATTAATAACATAAGTCAGGTGAACAAAGAAAAATGCAGGACTGGGGGTGGCAAATGGATCATATCCAGTCAGAATCCACGGGGACCAGAACCAGAATGAATGCACTCAGTGGACCCATTTTGTAATGGTTCAACCCAGGGAGAAGCATTATTTCCAATCAATGACAAAGAAAAAAAGACGGACTGCACCTGCATCGTCAAGGTTCCTGGGTTGTTATCATCTTCGCCATGGATAAGTAAGATAGGCTTCTTAATTTTATTAGCTGATATAAATGGACTCATTTGAACGTAAGTATTAATGGCCTCCCAAAGTGTTCGATCTTCATTCTGCAAAAATAATAATTCGATAATTGACAAATCAAAAAAGAAAAAAAGAAAATAAAACGTGAGGAAACCAACAATAAAAGCAGAACCTGAAAGCCAAACGGTGTAAGTGTTCTGTTATATGCTCCAGAACGAGCAATTCCGCAACTGAAAAGATGAGGTGCATGAGCGAGGAGGTTTGCAGTCATGAAAGCACCGTAGGAATGACCACCAACAGCGATTTTGTTTGGATGAGCCACCTACAGAGGGAAATGTATATATATAAGTACTTTTTCTTTGTCAGGATAAAATTGTTTCGAAGTACAAGAGTGAAGATCAACTCACTCCTCGGCGAATAACCTCCTCAACAGCAGCCTCTGCACTTGCAACAAGTTGCTCGACATAACTGATGAACAAAAAATTAAAAATTGAAGCGCTAAATTAGGTTTATGCACTAATTATTGTGTAATTCTATAGCTGGATTTACATCCTTCTAGCTCCCAATAAGACTTTAAATAGGGTAAATATTTAACAGAATGGAAAATAAACTATTGATTAGTAGCTGTCCACAGCAGCTAGCAACTTTGATAATGTAAGATTCCGGTATGGTAACTAAATTACAGGAACTAGGTGGTTCAGTATCATAAGTAGTAAGATTTTTCTATTTTAGGTAATTCTTTCTAAGAAACATACTCTATCCCATAATTTTTGCTCCCTTTTGGTTTGGCGCAGCATCTTAGGTAAGAGTTATTAAAGAGAAAAACTTTAAGATATCTTTATATTTGTCCCCTCAAAACAGTGGTTGAAAATTAATGGTGTCAAATCACTACTTTAAAATAGAAAATCCATTAACGGATGGGAGTCTTTTGACATCCCAAAGGAAATAGGAGTTAAAATTTGGGATGAAGGGAGATTCAAAAACAGTATAGATTCGATAGCAAACAAGCAAAGCCAATTCCTGTAAATTTTAATCAGTTACATATTATATATATTATCGTTTCATATATTATCCATGACAAAACTATGTTTACTTCTTGATAATTTGAAAGAAAGTTATTATCATTGATCAAAACAGAAAATGTTAAACCTTGATAATTAAAAATCTTATTACCTATCATTTGCCTCTTCATTACCCTCTCCGATGATGGGAATTGTTGGTCCTGATAAGATGGCAAACCTGCATGCAGAGAGATCATAAATAGGCTGCAATGTAGAAATAAATATACATATGATTTAATGTGAGCCAAAAAGAGAGAAATGTGCCTTCTTGCTAGCCAAAGTAGGGGAGATGTTGAACCAATGCCAGTAAACTCGTTCGGGGAGCCACGTACTTGTCCAGCTGCATCTTTACTTTTGAATTCTCCAGGGTAAGACCACATCAAACATGGAAGGGGCCCATCTCTAGCCGAATCATAATCTGGTGGAAGATATAAAGTCGCAGTAAGCTGAACCCCGTCTTTCCTCTCATACCTGATCATCTCTTTCTTCAACGAAGACAACTGAGGGTAAGGATGAGGGAAATTCGTAATCTGGCATGCTTTCTTTTCTGGCCAACTCAGAATGTAATACTGGGTATTTTCAGTTTTAGATTCTTTAGAAGTTAGTACTTTTAAATTATTAAGACACAGTTCCTCGCCATGGATCTGGTCTGAAAACAGGGCAACGACAGTCTCGTAATACTTTTCCTTGTCACTCTCCCATATTCGTTCTTTTTTGCCTGTATTTCTGGAAGTACTCGTGTCAGGTTCCAGATTATACGGTGCTAGATATAAAAAAAAAAAAAAAAAAAAAAAACCTTACATGTCAAACAAATCAAGGAATGGAATGTTCCCTTTTGGAGTAGCACCACTTCCATTAAGTAAAATATAGGTGCCTTCGTCGTCTTCTTTCTTGATTTTTGCAATCACATAAGTACCTATAGGAGTTCTACGCAGCATTGGAGAACCGGGATCTGAGTAAACATCTTCAGACGACCTATCGAATAGTATGCGTGGGCTCGCACTCTCAGATCCAGGAGATATAACCCAGGTTCTTAGTTTCCGGGTCTTATACCAAGATTCATAAACTAATGCAAGCGAACCATCACACCAAACAATCCCCCTGAAAAAACATAGTTAAACAGCACACAAAATTAATTATCTTTTCAAACGCTGCCCCTTCAAAAGCCAATTGGAATTTCAAAGGTACTCTTACCCATATCGAAAATCAAGTTTATGCAAAACGACTGGCTGCTCGTATTCTAGTGGCTCAGCTGGTTGGGTGTAAATAATATCGCGTGGAGAGACTTCTAATTTAGCATCACCACCATCCTGTGTCTCAACCCTTTCTCATCAGCAAAATGAATATCTAGTCAGTCACCAACCATTCAAAATCAATCTTCATTTTTATTGTAATGTCAAATCAACTCAAAGTAATGTTCAAGAAATCTACATAAAGGACAAATTTAGAGATTATATATGACGAATCAAATGAGAAAATGCCAATCTTATTCATCAAACTATAGAATACAGATGCATACCAATAAAGTGTTGACGGCTTATCTGATCTCCAATTAATTGATCTCATTCCTTTTCTAACACTATTGTGTGTAATAGGAATATCCTCAGCAAGAGGTAAATCACAAAGTTCTCTCACAAACTTTCCATCAGCTGTCCAAAGATCAACCTTTTTGGGGAATCTCCCACATGTTACAGTAAAAGAATAAGGCCGGTGCATCAAACTAATCATAATGTATTTTTCATCAGGAGATGGGTCCAGTGATGTATAAATAGCTGGAGGTCCAACTTCTTTCATGGTTCCATCTAGAGATACCATCACAAGTTGTGATGTGGCGTAGTACTCAAATAAATCTTCATCGTATTCATCTTTGAGAAGATCTTGATAGGTTCTTGTCTGAATGACATCCTTTTGTTCATTAGATTGGATCTTAGGACCAGATGGAACCAAAGGTTTCTTTGGGGGGTCTCCACGAGATAGAGGAATAGTACAAACTAATAGAGTTGAGTTATTCACCCACACAAAGCTGAGAAGGAAAAAAAATATGAGATATTAAAAGAGTGTAAAAAATCTTTATGTATTTATTTAAGAAAGGAACTTACTTATCAAAAACTGCATTAAGAAATATATCATGTGCCTGGAAAAGTGGTCTTGCTTTTCCAGTATCGATATCAGCTACCCATAGTCTCAGCTTGCTGCTGCTTCCATCCTCCTGTTCAAGAATTGGTTATTAGAGGTTATACATTTACATGGAAAAACATGAAACAAAAAAAGGGCAAGTGGTGGTGCTATTAATTTTACAAATAAATGTGTCATAGGCTATAATGAAAATAGAAGAATATACCTCGTCAGTTCGAACGCTAAAGGACAGATGTTGACCATCAGTTGACCTTGTTGGAAAATAAAAATATGAGTCAGTGAATAATCATAGAGGTAAAAAAATATAGCGTGATTTTGTAACAATCCACAAGTAAACCGACAAAGTGGAGTAACAGTGAGGGAGAATCCTGATAAGAAAGAAAACTAGCAAATATATGGGTATACCACCAATTTATGGCATGTCCTGGATTAGTGGAAGCAACAAGAAGGTCCGTTTAACACGTTTATCAACAAGATTTATGAAATACTTCCTGGGTGATTAAGTACTGAAGATCTTAATTACACCAAATCACTGAAAGTTGTCCCACTAAGTTAAATAAGATTAAAAGTATCCATATTATGGTGCACTTCATTTTTTCTTTTCTTCTAAAAATGTATGCCCTGGGTGGATAAAAACAAAATTATCATGAACTAGTTCAGGATAGTTCATAAGAATTTATTATGATCTTGCAGATAAAAAAAATTATTTGGAAGCTTAAGCATTCATTCTGGAGGCTAACAGGTAAATAACAGAGAGACCAACCACAAAATTTGTGCTTACCAGGATATAAAGTTAAGTTTAGCACCATCTGGAAGACCATATATTTCTTTTTCAGGACCCAGGGTACCATCATCCAGTATCTTGTGGACTCCAATACCAGTATAGTACGACCTGGAAATAAATATTGCAGTTTATCTAGAGCAATAAGAACAGTTCTGCTCTGGTTACAGTGATAGAACATGAAACTTTGATTGTAAGAGGAAAGCAAAGCATTACTTACATTCGACTCCGGGAATTACATTTTGCATCAATGCGGATGCCAGCAAGCTTCTCCTCTGGCCTTGCCAATTCTGCCAAAGGAGGCAAAGATCTCCTCTTGAGGAATAGTATTTTATCCCTATGAGGAGAGAATGATAGTGTTGGAAGGGGTGGAGCATCAACAATATCTCTAATTTCTGGTGGAGGAAGGCAATATCCATTGCTCAAAGATGAATCTGAAAGAGCAATACATAAAGAAAAGAGTGTCATTAAAGAAGACCGAATAAGGTCAGCAAGGATGTGATCCATATATGTTAGTGAAGCACAAAGGTTGTCGACCGATAAGATAAACCAACATTTCCTTCCTTCCATAAGAATTTCGCAATATTTACATTTGATTCAATTTATCTTTCATGAGTAAAAAAAACCATCAATAAGAGACCTGCAGAATTTTAACATCAACAAACTTGAGTAACACTAACTAGAACAGAGAAAATAGGAAAACGAGAAATCAATGAATAAAACTTCAATCAAACTGCACAAGATCTATAACTGATAACCAGAACTAAGCAGTAAAATCTCAAACAAGCAAAAATTCACACGCTAAACTCCTTAAATACATAAATTTCAGCAAACGAGAAATCGAGATTCTCAAAGAGACAAAGACAGACATATGCGTATCCATTAGCTACCTTCAGAATTCCCTGTGACGGATGAAGAAACGGCTCCATTGAAGCCAGCTCCGTCGGCCTCGGCGTTGACGGGGACGATGCTGTGGAATTTCATTGGTTTTGTTCTAAGAATAGGTGGTGAGGTTGGTAAATGAGGTTTTATCAGAAATGGAGAAAGAAAAGGGGTTTTTGGAGAGGAAGAGAGGAGAAGGGGTTGTGGTTTGGGGAAATGAAAGAGGGGAAAGCGGTGGTAGACTTTATGAAGGCGCATGTTATTATACTGTGTAATAATGGCGTTATAATATGCATAGGTGTATGTAACCAATCCTTTTGGAATCTCTTTTGCGGCGGCGGGTTTTGATTGGGTACGCGCGGCCGTTCGGGAACCTACACTGCTCTGCACCTTTTGGAAATGGTTGCATAGATATTTCTATCTAGAAGCCCAATAGATATTTTATTTTCTGAATTACTATTATTTGGATTTATTTTGTTTATCTTTATTTCCGTTTATTATGATTAGATTAGATTAGATTAGATTATATAAGATAAGATAGATGTAACGACTCAACACCAACACCTACCTGCTTATCTTGGTGTTAGATCCTTCAAACCATCCCCGCCGCTGCTGCCTATCCTTTCTTCTCTCTTTCTTTTTCTCTCTCTCGACTGTGTGCAAATCGCACACCCTATCCCCCCATTTCGTGTGTGTGTCGTTTTCTTTCTATCTCTCAAAATGTGTGTGTAAAATTGGATATATATAACTTCACAAAGAAGGAGAAGAGGACACATGCCTAAATTAAATAAGAGTCACCTTCCTCTATTAAAATTGTCGGGTGTAATGCTTAAATTAGGAATGCATTCTATTTTTAAATAATAATAAACTTCTTGCCTTTAAAAGGCTCTTGAATTAATTATGGTCTACATATATTGATACATACTTACGTAGGATAGATATTGATATTAGGGCTGTCAATGGGGCGGATTTCAATCCGAATCCGTCCGAATTCGATCCGATTTATTAGGATAATTGTCCGATTAGAGATTCGATGGACCTGATCCGATTATAAAGATCCGAAATCCGAAACTCATGGAGCGAATATGGATTTAGGTCGATCCGATCCGTTGAAGATCCGTATCCGACAACAAATAAAAAAAAAGATATATATACAAAATTATTTATAAAAATAAGTATCATTAATAATATTTCAACGTCAATTTAAGAAGATAGTAATTTATAATTCTTTTATAAATTTATTTAAATCAATATATTCATTCTACAAATATGAATATAGTAAACAAACTTTGAAAATGTGAGCTAAAATTAATTAAAATTGAAAAGATATAAACTTATTTTAGGAAAAAAATATTAATTTAACTTTTTAAATACAAATTTATTGGATCCGAAAAATATCCGATATCCGGCCAAATCCGACCAAGATCCGTTGGATTCAAAAAATCTAGATCCGAGCACAATCCGAACAAAATTCGAATCCGACAGAATTCGATCCGATATAAATGGAGCCGGATCTGGACGAACCTGATCCGACCATAATCCGACCCATTGACAGCCCTAATTGATATACATATATAAGTAGTTGACACTTAGGTCCTAGTAATGAATTATACTCTAAGTCTTACATTAGAAATAATAAGTTCATGTAAATGTAATTATGTTTAATATCCTCCATCTCGAAATAATATATGATTTCTCATTTTTGTTGCAATTAATTTAAATTATTTTAAATCAACTTAAAACCTGGGGTGTTACATTAATAATCGGAAAAGGAACAAGTAACATATAGCAAAGCTTAATCAAGAGTCCTACATTATTTCAACGAAACACTCAAATCTTTATAAGTCTCATTTCAAACCTAATAAATTAACTTTTATGTTTAAATTAAAATTTAATTATGAATTCATTTTGCATTTATATAAAATTATGGGTATTACAATAGATACTGATTCCATGATACTACAGTGTATATGAACAATGTGAATGACTTACTCAAAATTGTACAATAAATTTAGATGATATTGAAAAGTATTCATACATTTCAACATTTACTTAACTACAATTTCGTAGATCTTGAATTAACACATAGAGTAATTTAAATTTTATTTTGTGTTCTAATTGGGATGTTTTGAAGCTATTTTAAGTTTAATTCCTCCCAATATTAGTGCAATACTACTAAAAATAGGGAGACATGACATATTATACTACTTTACTAGACATCCAATGGGCCAAATAGTGAACACCATTCCCTATATCATAGCCCATAAGCCCAATCCTCCCTCCAATCCAGCTACCAAATTGACTCCCCAAAACAAACCCTAACCACCCAATTTTCCCTTCGCCGATGATTCCGCCAACGTATGAACCAACAAACGTTCCCCCACTCCGCACAATACCCTCCGCCGCGCCGCCGCCTACATAAATTGTTTCAAAAAAGTCCCACCCTGCGGTTACAATGGGCCCCATCACGTGCTTTACTTGTCGCGACGCTCTTCTCGCCGCCGCATTACCTTCCTCACGCGCCGCCGCCACCGCCTGGTCGAAATCCCGGCGTTTTGATAAGTTCTCTTGTAATGCTTTCTGAGCTGCCTCGGATCGTATTTTTTGAACGTAAAGTGCTCGGATGTAGTAGAGGTAGATCTTGATGATTTCTTTGAGTAAGCATGCTGCGGTGCCGTAGCTCATGTCAAAGCAGTTTGTGAATGTGAATCTCTCTCTTCTGCTTCTTGAAGAGTGCTCCTCTCCCACGAGCTGCCGGCATTTTTCGGCTGAATTCAAATGAAACAAATATACAAATGTTACACAAAATTAAACTACAAGAATGAAAATAGAACGGATTTCACTCCGAAAGAAAAAATATGAGTAACAATCAAGGTCAAGGGTGATCACGGGCGTAGCTACGTAGTACTCACTGGCGTGTAATAATGACCCCCAATGAAAATTTTATGCCTTGTGAATTTAATATGCATAGTTTACAAAGCTTCTCTAATGAATAGTAATAATTCTAGATTTACGTTGTTTTATTGTAAAATGGATCCCAGTCCCACTAAACAAAAATTAAAGATTACACTCAGATGGGTCCATATTTTATTAGATGATATATAAATAACATTTTTAGAGATTAATATGGTCCAATGAAATATCCAAAAAAAAATAAGAAAAAGGATAGATTGATAGAAATTAAGTTTGAAGGTTAACGTGCATGTTACCTGTGAAGCTCAGGACAAGAATTCCTGTCAAGGAGAGCAGCTTCATCTTCATCTTCATTTTACTGGAGAATTGATGAAGACCATGAATTTGAACTTTATAAATGTAAGAATTAACAATTGAGGCTGCAGCTCGATCGTAAGCAAAAGAAAAGAATCCGATTCCTTAATTGTTCATAGAGACGAAGAAACTGCATTTTTGAATCCTATCCCTTTACTATACAACAAGAGAAAGGGTGATCAGAAAGTAATTATGTAGAATTAACTTAATGAGCTAAATTAAAATCTCACAAAATCCTGTTTGCTTGCTGAAGTACTTTTCTCTCACTCACTCCTTTTGTTAACACTTTTTGTTTTTCTCTATTTGGCATCAATTAAGTAAGATTTTCATGAATTGAAAAAATCAAGTACTCGATCAAAAGAACGTTGGTTTGATATTTTATATATATCACACATAAAAATAAGCATAATTTATTATCAACGTACATGCATCAAAGTATGAGAATAAAATGAGAAACTAGCTAGGTCCAAGCCCCACTAGAAATTAAAACAATATTGTTTCCTTACAATTAATTAATGACTTACTATTTCTAAATACAGTGAACAACTCATAATTAATTTCTTTAACTTGTAGTATTTGAATAAAAATAATTGAATGAAGTATTTCTGAAATATACCTACCAATTTAATTATCTATATATAAAGAGAATGCACATAAACATTTTGCATGTAGCAGATTTGGCAGAGAAAAGATTGAGAAGAAAATTCCAGAAACATACTTCCAATAATATTCAAAATAAATTGTAGCATGAGAATATTTCATAAGTTAATACGTAACTATATATATATGATGCCAACAGTTTTGGCTGATTTTAGAATTGAGTGCTGGAACTTGAAACACGCGTTCAATCAAAATTCAGTTTGTGTTAGAAGTTGGAACAGGCAAACTAGAGCTAGAAGACAGATATAATTAGAAGCTGGAATAAGTTAAACATTGATTGATATGTATTGTTATTTTGTTTAATTTCATATTTTCATACAATATAAAATTATGGCTTGAGCCTTTTCATTGATGTAGTTCATAGACATAGAATTCGGACTTCTCAAACTAAGAAAATTCTTAATCACATTGGTTTTGGTCAAACACAAAGTAACTACATAAAAAATGTAATACATTTACTTGGAGATTGGAACCAATTACAAAACAAGTGCAATTAATACATTTATTTGGTGGTTGAATGAGTTTGATCAAGCCATGTTTGAACAAGAATTTTCCCTGAAACCAAATAACCAACCGACTTATATGATTCGTAAGTTAAAAACAAAATAAATACTTTTTGCTTATAATATATAACTGCTGGAACAGTAGTTTAATTTTTTTGCTTCAGTATATATAAATATACCACAAGGAACATTATAATATCTTGAGTATAAATATCTGAGTCTTCTTCTGATTCATGAAACTAAACTGACGTGGAAGCATAAGATTGGCAGGTAAAAGATAAGAAATTTGTGGCCCAATGAATATATATATATATATATCATCTTTCTCATATCATATCATAATAACATAATTAAAATTGCTTGCTTGCTTTATCTTATCAAGGTATCAGCCATTGTGATTGTGGTAGTATCAAAACTATAAAAATGGCATCATTAACCGGAATCACCGTCACAACCCTAAAGCCCTTCACCAAGCCATCAGAATCCCCAAAGCCCTTCACCAAATTCTCAATCCTAAAAAGCCCATGGAAGAGATCCAACGCCCAATTCCGGATCGCCGCCGCGCCGGACCAGATCTCCGGCAAGGTGGAGGAGAGCATTAAAAATGCTCAGGAAACTTGCTCCGAAGACCCAGTCAGCGGCGAGTGCGCGGCGGCTTGGGATGAGGTGGAGGAGCTTAGCGCGGCGGCGAGCCATGCGAGGGATCTTAAGAAAGATACAGATCCATTGGAGACTTACTGCAAGGATAACCCTGAGACTGATGAGTGTCGTACCTATGATAATTGATTAATAATTAATTCTTCTCTTCTGTTTTTAATTAATTTGTTGTTGGATAATTAAGTTACTGCTGTGATTGATATCTATGGTGAATTAGTATTTTATAATTTGGAGTCATTAGATTAGATATATATGGATATGATATCATGATAGATATACTAATCCCTACTTGGATTAAATTGCTTAGTAATTTTTACATATATTGTTGCTTGGGCTAATGTATGTCATGAATAAGTTATAATCTTCTATCTATGTTTAAGAAAAGAATTATAGAGGAAAACTATCTGATAAAAAAGGATGCTTTTTTCTTTTTCTTTTGGAACGTAAACGAAGTGCTTTTTCTCCGTATTTTCACCAAATTCTAATTTTTAGAATTTTGAACTTTTTTCACAAAAATTCTTATGAACTAGAAAAGGTAATTAGGGTCTATTTGGATGGGTTTTGGCTCGGTTCGACGGGTCAAGGTTCAAAAAAATTGATTTTGGTAGTTTCGATGAAACCTTTGAGACTTCATTTGGATGGGTTTTGGCTCTTGAGTTTTGTGGTTTGAATAAGTTAAAACCTCACTTGGATTGTGTTTGGATGTTGGGATTTAAAGGAAAAAGTAGGTGATAGGTGTCAAATCAATGTCTTTTTTAGTGAGATTTGAGGAAAAAAGTAGGTGGTAGGTGTCAAATCAATATTTTATAGGTTTGAAGAGTTTGAGTCTAAGTTTCTGAATAAGTTTTTTATGAATTTGACGAAAATTCATTTGAAAGGGTTTTGACTCGATTTCGCGAGATCGGGTCAAAACCCATCCACACACCCTTAATACTTCATATGGTTTTGCATAGTAGTTGGAAAAATCAACTTTCTCCTTTAAAAATATATTATTATAACTTCTCTATGTATGGAATGACAAACTAACTAATTTTTCAATGTGAGAGGCAGAAAATGTTTGTTTTTAGTTTAGTCTTTCTAAAATCAGATTTTATGGATATAAGATATCATATCTCAACCACTAAAAAAAATCAACCATAAATTTGAACCATAATTTATAGTCAAAATATCCAATGATGATGTGGAGTCGGACATTTAGAAAAGATAAACATATGTTAAATTACATATTAACCCTTTAACTATTTAAAAAACTCTCTAATCTTTAATTAATTTAAATCTCTTTCCAAAAAAAAATTCGAGGTAATTACACTTTTTATACCATTTTTTGTCTACTTTTTACATTTCATATCAAACTTTTCAGAAAGACATATTTCACACAAAAAATTGGACAATTTTTTTATACATTTCATTCGGCCATTAGTTTTTGGATGAAAAAGGTCACGTGTCAATCACACGTCCATTTTTGTCACCATTTTATCTCTTCATGGGATATTTACAATTGAACAAAAAATACCTAAAAAGGAAAAAATTGGGAGAAGGTAATTGCAATATTACCGTCCCCAATTCCTCTCTCTTCATCTCCAGCACCACAACCACTGCCCAATCTTTCCCACCTAAAAAATGATCTTTACATGAGCGAAGTAGTTAGACTTGTAAGAAGTGTTGTGACTAACTTTGAAAATTCATGTGAGGGGCACATGTATAAATTCCGTCGAACAAAAATTAAATAAAATTATTTGAGGCGTTAAAAGTGCTTAATTTGTATATATGGGTGGTAAAGTGCCACAATATGTAACTTTGGGAGATAAAATTTTTGTCAAAAATTTTTAAAGTGGATTTCATAAATCATATGGAAGAAATTTTTGTCAATTTTTTTAAAAACAAAAACAGAGGGTTTATTGTAAAAATTTAAAGCTACAAGGGATTATTGGTAATCTTTTGGGTTAAGGGGATTTTTTTCATCCTTTGATGGGGTAAAATTATCATTTCGAATTGAGAGGAATATTTTTTTGATAATAAGAAAAATAGTACAGAGTTTTTTTGCTAATAAAAATAGCACTTTTTTAAAATTAGGCAAGATCCAAGGGGTCTTCTTGAATTTCACTCATTAAAAATGATAAATTTGTCTTGAAAAAAATAAAATATTTTAACTTAAATTTTATGAGAACACCGCCAAGATAAATATTATCTCATGTCCTCTCCATCCCTCAAAATCTCATTTTAATAGGACCCTTTTTAGTTTTAGTTAAGTTTAAACTTTATAGCAAAAACTTTTGAGGGAAGCAATTTCTATGAGTAGAATGACTTGTTCCCTAATTTTTCTTTATGACAAGCAGAAAGTGTACGTTTTTATCAAGTATTAGTTTAACAAAATAAATTTGGGTAGAAGCCAAGTACTACAAGAAATTGGCAAAGGAAAATAGCCAGGGCATGATTTCTAGAAGGGCGATGAGAGGGAAGGGAGGATAATAAGACCAAAAGTCGAGCAACACCCATTCTTGAATTAAGCAGAAAGCATATACAGTAAACGGTAAAGTGTAAACCCAAGGCTTTTGTTGCGATGATGATTATATACTCAAATAAACCAACTGGTCATTCTAGTTTGTGGATAATGATTTTATGGCATGCTATAACAGCCTACAAAAGTTATAATTTTATTTATGCAACAAAGATCCATCAATCAAGAACCATACAACATTGCGCTACATCATATCAACTTGAATTTAGCAAACTTCATAGTAATGCTGCAAAACCCTTGTTACCTAAGCTTAGACTTTATACTAATGATAATAGAAATATTAAACGAACTAATTAGGACTGACAGAGGCAAGCAAACCACCACCATTGGAGAAAAATTAGTATCATAGTAGTAATAGAAGCAAGCAAACCACCGTTGGAGAACTATCAGAGCCCTCATAGCACCATTGCTCAAAATTGGAACATATCCGCAGAAGCTGGGATGGGCTGAATCGGGCAAGGCAGCTGCCACGGCTCAAGCAAAGTGTCTGGAATATCCGGAATATCAAAAGCCAAGCCACTCACCTCGGACGCAATATGAAGCACGGAATTCAGAGACCTCAGGCGGTCAGTAAGCTCCGCCAGCTGAGCTCGAAGCACGTTGTTCTCAGAGGCAAAGTTGAGGTATAGTTGTGTGGCACCATCGATTGTGTCCCTCAGCTTCTTGTTCTCCTCTTGCATTTGTTTCTCTTGTGTCATCAGCTCATCTAAGTGTTGCTGCTTCCTCATTCTAGACCTGCGAGCAGACTCGCGGTTTGACAGCTTCCTCTTCCTCTTCTTTTCATCGTTATCAGAACCAGAGCTTGTTGGCGGTTGTTTTGAAGCCATTTATGAAAAACAAATGCAGGATTGATTCGACTGGGTAGTAAAGGTTAACTTTTCTAGATAAAAAGGTCAAATTGGGTTTGATTAGGAGGGAAAAGTATTTGTGCAGAGAAATTAGGGTTTCAGGTGACTATAGGGGCTAATTCATGAAAACACATAGAACCAGTAGAGGAATACAACTGAGAAAGAATGGAGGATTCTAATTCGACGCATCTGGATCATAAAAATATATGGGCGAAAAGGTACATATTACTCGAACAGGAGATAACTAATTCAACTATCTAAACAAGAATTTCGATTCTGTTTTAATGTAGATAAACCCTAGATCTGTCTTCAGCCGATTTCGAGAATTACAAATTTACAATCAATCTGCAGAAGAAGAATAGAAAGGAACAACGGAATTACAAAACCGAACAACAAATCAAAACAAAACAAAACAAAACAAACAAACTAAACAAATAAATTACTACAAATTAACAACAAAAATAAAAGCAAAGGAAAAACGAAAAAACAGAAAGTAAAACACAAGAGGGGAAGAAAGGGAAAATAGACTCTTACCTTAGAGGAGGTTTCCAAAGTTTGGCGAAAGAAAAGAAGAAGAAGGTTGTGAATTGTGCGAAGGGGGGGTATTTATAGCAAATTTAGGCACTGTGGAATTAATATTTTAATTGGAAAAAATGATTAGTTTAATGAGTGAGTGGCGTCGGTGTAGGTAATAGGTGTACGGGGTGTGAATATATAGGAAGACAGCTAAGCAGTTGAAGCCCATTGGTTGTGATTCAGGAATCTTCGCTTGTAATATTCCCGTAGATGATTTTTCCTTAATTAAATTTCTTAAAGAGTAGTGACGAATATCTTGAATGACCAACCTCACTCGATAATACTATTATTATTTGCCTGTAAAATTATGATTACATATATAGAGTCGGAATAAATTAATGATTAATTTAGATACGCCAGCTTAATAAAATGCAATGCAATAAACGAAATTCTAAAAGAGAGAACTCTCGCATTTTAATATCTTAAAATCATCAACTGATTAAGTTAGTCTTTAAATAAGAATAAAAGCAAATAAACTTTGTAGATTTGGCCGCATTTTTAGTTAATTATTTTCTAACTTTTGATATTTGAAGGTCGATTTGAATCTGTTATGGATCAAAGTCTTTTATGTGCCAAACTAAAAATCAAAATTGAATGGGGAAAGGAAGAAATTTAAGAATGAAAATGCGGTCAAATCTACAAAGTCTATTTACCACGATATGCAGTCCGTCAAAAGCTTTCTGGAATGAGTCACAATTATGACAATCGTAATCAAAGTTATGACCAAAACAGTAAAACGTGTTAAAAATAGCTCAATTCGAAAATAAACTACGATTGTCCTCAGTTTTTGCCCCGATTCATCAACTCGTATTATTTCAGTGCCACTAAAATATTATCAAATAACTCAATTTCATCTATATCAGATCCTCCTACATCACTATCATATATTAATAAATGGTTTAATGGTAAAATATAAACGAAAAAATTACCTCGTTTATATTATATATACTATATACCAATATATTCCTCTTATATATGAATATATGAAAAAAAAATTAATCTATATGTATGATTTATAGGATTCAATCTGGACCCAAATTTATTTTTTATCCAAGCCACGAAAGAAACAAATCAATATTTATCCCAGAACCATTTGTGACATGTCAAATT
The DNA here is from genome assembly GCA_038501285.1 of Penstemon eatonii. Classification (NCBI taxonomy): domain Eukaryota; kingdom Viridiplantae; phylum Streptophyta; class Magnoliopsida; order Lamiales; family Plantaginaceae; genus Penstemon; species Penstemon eatonii. Next base: position 63,063,696 of record CM076712.1, on the reverse strand, counting down.
GAGCCAATGTATCCAACTATAATTATAGGTTTAATCAGGGGTTTTTGACACTTTACACCTTGAAATTATAGGATTTTGACACTTTGCACCCTAACTTAAAAGTCTTGGCACTTTGCATCCTGAAAATATAATTTAGTTAGCACTTTGCACCCTAATGTGTGTTTTGAAGAAAAAATTAATTGATTGAAGAGTATAATAGTTATTTTCAAATATTTTTGGCACTTTAAACCCTAAAAGTATAGATTTTGACACTTTGCACTCTGAAATATAGAATATCGACACTTTGTACCCAAAAAATATAATTTCTGGCATTTTCAACCTCGACTTACTATGATAATCTAAATTATATAAATAACGTGCAATATATTAATATGTTAGATATGTAAACATCTATTTTAGATATAAAGTAAATAATCTTGAAAATAAAATGAAGAAAATGTTTTTTTTTAATCAAAATTTTACAGAGAGAAAATGATAAATAAGTTATTATAAAGTAAAATAAATTTAGAATAACAAGTTTATGATTGTTGTTCATAGAAATGACCATTTTATCTCTACACCGACAACATTCATGAGTCTATTTTTTTAACCAAAATACATTAGGGTCCAAAATGTCATACAAATTATATTTTTAGGGTGCAGAGTGCCAAAAAAATTAAGTCGGGGTAAAAAAAGCTAATATTTTATAATTTTAGGGTGAAAATGCCAATATTTTATATTTTAAGGGTGCAAAATCTATATTGCTAAGGTGAAAAGTGAAAAATAAATTTGAAAATAACTAGTCTACCCTTCTATCAATGAATTTTCTCACTAAAACACACACTAGAATGCAAAGTGCCAAATAAATTATATTTTCAGGGTGCAAAGGGCCACAACTTTTAAGTCAGGATGCAAAGGACCATAACTTTTAAGTAAGGGTGCAAAGTACCACAACCCTATAATTCCAGGGTGCAAAATCCCAAAAACCCGTTTAATCAGTCTATAACTTTTTTATCAGTCTACCTACATTGTAATGCTAATTTTTTATTTTATTTTGTAATTTACCTTAATGCCAATATACTACTAATTACTAAGTATACAGTTTCTTTCCATATAGGAATATACCCTGAGAAAAATCTCTTTTGGGAATAAGATAAGGAACATTTTAAAATCAAAAGCTATAAGGGTGTGTTTGCAGATTCTTCTGCAAATAGTTTGTGAGTTTTTATGACTTTGAACGCAATATTTTGGTGTTTGAAAATTAGTTTCAGTCTCTCTTAAAATAAGCAATTTAAACTTATAAATTATAAAATTCTCTTAAGATGCTTCCAATTGTATTGAGCTTAACTGAAAAACTCCAGCTAAAAGCTAATTTATAAAATTTTCACACACACACGAACCCAACTAAAATAGCCGGCTTAGGAAAAGGCGGTGTGAATAAATCAATGGGTAAATTACGAATACCCCCTCAGGTAAAGCCTAATTACAAAAATCTCCTTCACATATTGGGTATTACAAAATCCCCCTCAGGTTTGTCACTTTCTTACAATTAACCCATTGTTCCTAAAATGTTACAATTTTGCCCTTGGAAGTTATTTGTAATGTTTATAATATGTCATATATTTTAAAATTTGGGTGTTAATTGTTATATCTTGTAAATTAGAAAATAATAATCATATATTTACCACCAAAATAATTGATATAATTTATAATTGTCCATAAATTTCAATAAATATTTCAATTTATAATACAATATAAACTTTAATAAATTAAAATATCTTATTTATAATACATATAATTTTGTTAAATTTACTAACTTATAAAATAAATTCATTCAACTAATGTGTAAACAATTTGTTCATATTTATAAAATATATTATTAAAAATCTATTTAATTTAATATTTTACAATTTAAATTGCTAATAAATACATAAATACCTTTTTTTTGGAATATTTATTAAAAATTATGGGCAATTATAAGTTTTTTCAATTATTTTGACAGTAAATATATAATTATCTCTTTTCTAATTTATAAGATATAATAATTAACACCCAAGATTTAACATTTATAAGACGTTACAAACAATATAAATTACACTCAAGGGCAAAATTGAAGCATTTTAGGGGCAAGGGGTTAATTGTAAGAAGGTGACAAACCTGAGGGGGGTTTTTGTAATACCCAATACGTGACGGTGATTTTTGTAATTAGACCTTACATGAGGGGGGTATTCGTAATTTACCCTAAATCAATAATCAAGCTATAAATTGAGGGTCTATTTGGATGGGTTTTGGCTCGGTTTCATGGGCATCGATTTAAAAAAATTGGTTTGGATGGTTTCGATGAAACCTTTGAGACATCATTTGGATGAGTTTTGGCTCTTGCATTTTGTGATTTGAATAAGTTGAAACCCCACTTGGATTGAATTTGGATGTTGGAGTTCAGGGGAAAAAGTAGATGATAGGTGTCAAATCAATGTCTATTTTAGTGAAATTTGAAGGAAAACATAGGTAGTAGGTGTCAAATCAAGAGTTTGAGTGTGAGTTTCTGAATAGATTTTTTATGATTTTATGGGTTTGACGAAAACTCATTTAAAAGGATTTTGGCTCGATCTCTCGAAATCCGCTAGATCGGACCAAAACACATCCACATACACCTTCAAATATATTTTGGTGGCGTGATTGCTGACGTAGGCTACTTTGTTCTCAAGTCACAAATAGTGAAGCCTTAATGATGTATCCATCACCAATTAGAGTCAGTCAAGTCAATTGCTTTTAATGATGCGCACGTACGTAAGCATCAAATATGGTAAAATAAATATAGAGGTTATAGGATATTTGACTCAAATCTTCAATGTTGAAGAAGGCAAAATAATGGTTAAAGTTGTCGAAAAGTTTTTTTCCCCCTTATTTAGTTAGCATTTTCCTCGATGAGTTCTCCGTTTATTTTTTACTTATATTAGTTAGCCAAGGGACTAGTCACTACAAAGTAGCGGACTCAGGTTCGAATCCCTGTTGGGAAAGGTTCCCACATTATGTGCCCGACGCGTCTCGAAAGGGATTAAACCCTTGGGAAACAAAAAAAAAAAAATAATTTAATATCACTATTGAGAGTTCAGACTGACAAACAAATTTCACAAACTTATTAACGTTAACTTTTATATTTTCTTAATTTATCTTTGTGCCCTTAATTACCGGATTAAGCAGGTTTAATTTAAAGAGACGCGTCTGAGATTTTTTACTATATAAATATAATTAACATCTCAATTACAGAGATAAGAGTAGATATGGTATAATATAGATTATCACGTTACAACTATTCGTGAAATCAACGATTATAAACGTACATAAATAGGTGAATTTGATGAATTTAGAATGTCAAAAATTCAATTACAATTTTGATTGGCAGTTTTTAATCAGATAACCAAATTGTATATATCTAGAGTTAATGTCCAATTTTACAATTTAAAAAGATAAAAGTTTTCTAGAGATTATTTGCATTGGTTGTAAATGGAATCAATAAAAGAGAGAGTAACTTGTACCATAAAAGTCATCCGTAGCCAAAAATAATTTTTTAAGTTTTATGGATATAATTACAACTAAAAATCAAATCAGATTATTTGATATTTGATTCAAAGTAATTGAAAATTTGTTCAAGTTCAACTTAATATAATAAACTAAAAATTAAAGTTACATATAGAAAATATCAAATTATTTGACAATCTCATCGAGCAGTATTCATTTGATGGTTAAACCAAACACGAACATTGATACTATTATAACATGAGTGGGCCGTTTCAAGTTCACTCCCATTAAAATGTTTAACACCCTGTGATATATAAATAGACAAATTATCTCCATGTGAAAAAAAAAAAGGCATTTTACCTCTTTCATCTATCTAGTATTGAACACACGCTTTTTATTGCAGTTGGAGCTTCAATTTGATGCATACAAGATAGGCCATATATTAATATTTTAATGAGCATTTTAACTCACCTTAATATGTTTAATGAGTATTTTAACTCCTTGTGATATGTTTAAAATAAAAAAATAAAATACTTGATCTTCTTGTGATAAATTTAAATATGCACTTTACCTATCTGTGATATATTTAATAGATATCTTATGCTGTTAATTTAAAGTATATAAATGAGGGTGATATTATATGTTTTTGTTTTATGGGGATAAAAAAAGTCAGTTATCTTATAAAATAAGCATGGATCAAAATTTTCATCTTTTCCATTGAAAATATTGAAAAATTTCCGTTTTTAAATCAATCAAAACGAATATAAGATGTAATTTCGAAACTATATATTTGTTTTGAGACTCTCTTATTTTCTTAATTTAGTGATTTTTTTTTTTTACAAATTTTCCTTAATATTTCCAAACATTTTTTAAAAGTTTCTAATATCTAGCTGATCGAAACTTATTCTCGAAATGAAATTTTGATCCATATTTATATATATAAGAATATATACAGGGGTGTAATCCAGCAAACAATGTTTTGTGATTGAACTTAGTTTAATTGTTAAACTAGCCGAACTCAAACTAACTTTTTTCAAACGGGCTCGAACCGATTACAAAGTTAAGTTGCCATTCACTCCAGCATTAATACACTTTTTCCAATCCATCTTACGACGTCGCTTCGTTAAGCAACAATAAACGGAATTGGCAACATATCGGATTATCAGATACTGTGGCTTTAGTTGTTTACTTGGATCGGCAGACGACGGTGGACTCTCTCATAGTCACTCACTCCCAGTCTTCAGTTGAAGAAAGGATTGCAGAGAGCTCAAATCAGTAGAAATGGAGGTAGAAGGAGTGCCGTTGGATGACAAGGCAAAGAGAATGAGAGATCTGTTGTCGAGTTTCTATTCTCCGGATCCTGCCTCCTTCGCACCATCGCTTCCGCCGAACACTTCCGCCAGATTTGCTACACTCGACACCATCAACACCACTTCCTTCGACGCTGATCAGTATATGAATCTCCTCGTATGCTCTAATTTTACATCATCTTTCACCATTGGATTCCCCCAAATGTAGACCTAGTAATTTTTATCCCAAGTTTCTGTCATTTCCTTGTGTATACTAGTTATTTCTAAATGTTGGAAGTATCAAGTAGGGGGGTAAACTATTGAGTAGTACGTACGGGACATTGTTCAAACTTGTTTTGAATTTTGTAACTAATTTGAATGTTTGCGCTGCTAAACAAACTGAGCTCAAGCGAGCTCGTGTTAGAATAATGGGTAACATGATATTTTTACATGTACTTTAGCATATCGAGTCGAACTAGTACCAAGCTTTAAAAAAGTATTAAGCTTTAGATATTGTTCAAACTTGTTTAATATGTATGCCAAACCGAACTTACATGAGCATTTACCGTAGGAGCTCAATTCAAATATTGAGTAATTTGGTTTTATTTTGATTTCTAAACGTATATTCACAACACAACAAAAGAGAGAGATATAGTTTGTTCAGGAGTCTTTATTAAACGTAGAAGTGTGGCCTCAGGAAATAGAGTCAAGTTGTGGTATCAATTTTATTCCATGAAATTGCTGCCTTAAGACAAAGGAAATTTATGCATAGTTAACATTGTATTTGGTTATACTCTTATAAAAATGTTGTGTTTGGTTAAATTATATGATAAAAGAACTGGAAAGTTAGCTATTGATGATTTGAAGTTGGTGTATTAAATTGTGTTAAATAGGAAGAGTATGCAGCAGCGTGCGGCATATATTCTTCTTTGTTTGTGGAGAAGTGATATTATTGGAAATCCACTGAGTCCCGATTTTATAAGTATGAATGCTGAGTTTTTCTTTAGTGTTGAATGGTTATTGCTTTGTCAATTCTTTTGACATCATGCCGTAGTGTGTGCACGAATCACTGATTTAAACTCATTCGTCTACCCCCCCTTCGTCGCCCATTTATAGATATTACATGCTTTCTCATATAGTTTTGGAAACTTGAGTTTGCATACTGAATGATTTTGTAGGTACAAAAGTCCAATATGGAAGGACTTCTTCATAAGCATGTCGAAATGGCTGCTGAGATAAAAAATCTTGATACTGACCTGCAAATGTTAGTGTATGAGAATTACAACAAGTTTATTAGTGCAACGGATACAATCAAAAGGTAAATCTTCTTAATTCAATCTAATACATAATTTCATGTGGTTATAGTTAGGCATTGTGACCTCATAAGATTACTTGTAGAAAGTGTACTTTTTGTGATTTTAGATTGCTTGAAGGCTGTCATTTTTATTCATGAAAATCATTTAGCCACAATCACCACCTTTTTGCTGGCTGATTTTATGTCAAACTTTTTAGACTTTGACTAGCTGATAATATCTGGTTGTCAATCTAATCATTCCCCCTGTTTATAGGATGAAAAATAACATTGTTGGCATGGAATCAAACATGGAACAGCTTCTTGAAAAGGTGTTTGGTAAAGATTCTTTTTGGTTACAGTCAAATAATTTTCGGAATTTCAGATTGAGTATGTGAGGAAGGGAACAACATTTGCTGAAAACCAAATATCCTTACAATTGTTTCAGATAATGTCTGTGCAATCCAAAAGTGATGGCGTCAACACTTCTCTTTTCGAAAAGAGAGAACATATAGAGAAATTGCACCGGACACGCAATCTCCTGCGAAAAGTTCAGGTATAAGAGTGAGACAGCTCATTGAGTACCTCTATCCTTCTGCTAAGTGACTTGGTTAATATATTGACAAAATAAATGGAAGATTAATTTTCTCATAAAGGTAAAACAGTTGAGTAACTTAAAATATCCAGCTGATCTAAGCTTCATTTTTCTACCAAGAGCTGCTTGAAATCATGCACTAATTGGAAATTATTATTGGATAATCTGATTTGATGTGACTCAAATTTGATGAAGGATTTTCTTCCTCCTTCTAATATCCTGTAAATTTCAATATATATATATATATATCTTTGTGTTTAAGAGCAGTTTATTTACGATCTACCTACAAGACTTGAGAAATGTATCAAATCAGAAGCTTACGCTGATGCTGTTAAGTTTTATACCGGAGCCATGCCAATATTCAAGGTTGGTATCTTCTTACCTCATGAACACTGAAACTGATCAATATTATTTCATAATATGATCATGCTGAACTTTAAAATTCCCCATCTCTGACCCAGTCATTGTTGTTATTAGGCATATGGAGATTCTTCATTTCAAGACTGTAAACGAGCATCCGAAGAGGCAGTGACAATAATAATAACAAAGTTACAGGCATGAACACCTTTCTTATAGTTGACCGTCTTCACCATTTGAATAGAAGATGTTAATCCTTATTGTTATAGTTATCTGAGTATTAGTGTTATAGATTGAGTAGGAGTGTTAGAGTCTAATTTGAATTAGAAGAATTTTACTTTCTTCTATAAATACTTATGGGCTTACTTTGTAACCCAACATACATTGATTATTAATGAGAATTCAGTATTCCCCAACTTTGTCTTTCTTTACATGGTATCAAAGAACCGATCTAGGGTTTGAGCGTGAGTGGAACCCTGGCCAAGGCGGCTCCACCCTTAATAAGCCGCCGCGGCCCCAAGGCGGCTCCACCCTTAATAAGCCGCCGCGGCCCCCCAAAGTCCGCTAAAAGTTTAGTATTGTTTTTTTGTCGTGTCTTTCTTCTTGCCTTCGTTTTTTCTCGTTTTTCGCTGCCATCATCCAGAAACCACTCGTCAACTGTCATGCCCCTTCCGTATTTGGTACCGATTTGTCCATTGGCGCCAGCCCCGAAGTTCATGTTTGTCTCAATCTTTCGCTCCCATCTTCCGCCATCTTTCATTGATGCGCAATTCTCAGTTTGGTGGATCTAGATATATTCATTGATGTTTTGGGCCATTAGTGGGTTAGATCTTTTATCCGTTCTTCGATGAATAGGGGTTGGATTTATTCCGTTTGTTGTTTTGTCGAATTGTTGAACCGTTGATCGACATTGTGGTAGTTGGTATTCATCTTGTGGAATTTGCAGTAGCTACCATTGTGGTGTACTGTTTTGTTGACTTACCGGGTCTCTATCTGAGTATCTGTTGTCTTCTAGATGAAGTGTGATCGACGTTTTTGTGGATACACTTTTTGTTTGAATTGGTAGTGTTACCAATTGTTTGTCACTGTGGTTTTCGGTGTTTGTTTAGACTTCAAGATTGGTTGCCGGTTTGTTTTGTGTGGATCTGGAGGATTCACTTTTGGTTCGCCATTGATGGTCAACAATTGCTACATTTGTCGTCAATTTGTTATCGTTATGAGTTTTTTGTTCATTGTTTTTACGTTTCAACTTTTCTATTGCAAGCTTAGAGCGTAGTATGCTCTAGCTTGAGGGGGAGTGTTAAGAGTTATTGGAGTATTAGCGTTATAGATTGAGTAGGAGTGTTAGAGTCCTATTTGAATTAGAAGTATTTTACTTTTTCCTATGAATACTATCGGGCTTACTTTGTAACACAACACACATTGATTATTAATGAGATTTCAGTATTCCCCAACTTTGTCTTTGTCTACACTATGAAGGATAATAATCAATATCCATACATGGAATTTAATTTTTGTGATCAGTAGTGGCACATGGATAGTTGATCATAAATTAGATACTACACTGATGAGATTGTTGCAAAATCCTAGCCACCTAGCAATAAAGAAAAAAAAGAAAGATACTTATGACATTTATCTCATTTAAGGTATAGTTAAATTGACTTAAATGTTATTATTGTAGAGTACTAGTTTCACAACTACATATTCGTTCATGCCCTGTAATGACAAGAGAACATTAGATTTGGGAGAATTCAATCCACATGGTACATATATATATATATATATATATATATATATATATATATATATATCTAGCAAATTCTATTGGAAATAAAGAACACCAAAGATTGACTAAATAAAATCCTAGTAAGTCTCCACATCTTGCTATGGTGTTTAATGCATCCACCTTGCTTTATTGAAGAATGGAATAATTCAGGTCGGTTACTAGTCCTACAGTCTACCTGAGATTTTGCTAGAGTTCTACCCATAAGCCCTGGGAATTTTCAGTTACACATCAAGATAGGCTGCTCATAGGTAAAATATATGGAATTGGTCAACAAATTATGCTTAATTTCTTAAGAAATATGTTGAAAATTATGCAAGATATATGTGTGACCGAGTGTGGTTGTGTTTTCTACAGAAAAAGCGTCATCTTTTCTCTTTCTTCCTCTTGTGTTTTTGTGTGGTCATGTGTGACTGGGGGTGTGCGTTCAAATAAAAATCTGCTTACATATTGGATTTACCCGATGAAAAGAATCTAAGAGGAAAACTACAATTTATATTTTAACTATTATTTTCAGGGGAAGATTTTCTCAGATTCTGAGTCCATACAAGCAAGAGCGGAGGCTGTCATGCTTCTTAAGCAGTTGGACTTCCCGGTTTGTATCTCATGGCAATTACATCTTTGCATCATGTATTTTGTATATGAATTTGATTCTGAAAGTAGGCTTTTGAGAAAAGTTTTAAAATTGTCACTCTTTTAGTTTGCCAACATTTTGTATAACCCTATGTTCATAATTTTGCCTGTTTGTTGAATAGGTTGAAACTTTGAAGGTTAAATTGTTCGAAAAATTGGAACAATTTCTCATGGACCTGCATCTTGAGTCTCCAAGCCGGGGAAGCATTTCTGATTCAGCTTCTGCTAGTGCACATGAGGTGATGAAAAGATTTAGCACTTTATCACAGTTTAAACTTTTTGGATATTGTGATGTGCTACAAGAATGCATCATATAAATCTCATATGCTTGTGTAGCACACTGTCTAGACATTGAAGATGAGAATGCTTGTCCGAAATTTTGATTTTCTTGCTGAGTCACTGGAAGAATTATCTTTCGAGTGTATTAAAGTTTAGAAACCTAAATTCTATTAAGTATGGTTCTTAATTTAGATTAAACTCCTTAATTTCAGGCTTCAATTTGTGAATTTGCGGAAGCAGTACGAGCGTATAAAGTAATATTCTTGCATTCAGAACCACAACTATCTAAACTCGCTCAAGACCTTGTTACTAAGTATGGCTACTTTTAACTGTTTAATTTAGGTTTATCCATTTCTATGGGTGATAAATTAGAATTAAGTTCTTATATTTGCTCTTGTATATATCTGGTGCTAATTAAATCTTAGGCATTTTGACGCCACTCATCAACAAATTAACAAACAAGTTCGCTCTGGAGATCTTCTGTCAGTCCTTCGTAAGTTAGCTTAACCACACTTATGCATTGTTGATCAGGAGCTACTACATCTATGAAGCTTCTGGCATTTCATCCTTGCATTTATTTGCATCAATGAATTCTTGCTAGAGAAAAAATTATAAGATAATGCCAACTGGATTCTTGATGTTCTAAATATGCCCAATAAGGGAGATGATCATATGGCTTCTGAGTAGAGATGCTCAATTGCATATCAGAAAGAAGTAAATATCACTATGTGTGTTTACCATACCTTAACTGTTGTGAAAACCATCTATTCAGTTACATTCTAACTGTTGGCCATAATATGCTCTGCAAAATCTGCTCTGCAAAAGGGTAAGTGGCCATTAAAATATTCCTAAAAACAAAAATATTGTGGGTGAATGAAGTCTGGTTTGATTTGCTTTTTACCATGGCTATTGCCACCTAAGGGTCATAGGGTTCAAGGACTCTCACTTTTCTTAAATAGGAAGTATGTCTGCTCTTTACTCATGGAGATGAAGTGTCACAAGGGCAAGGTTCAGGCACTGAAGTATGATGAAGGACTTAGTATCTATGAATTGGGTAAGAAAAAGGTTGAAATAACCGGCTTACTTTCCATTCTTCAGTGCCCGGAAACAAGGAAGGGTAAATTATCATACATTACCCAAACATGTCTTGCTTCTCTGATATCTTGTTGCTTTAGACTTTAAGTTTTTTTTTTTTCAATGTCTTCATGTAATAGTCTCTGATCCACACCACACCAGTTGTTTTAATAAGTAGAAGACAACTTTGTGCATTGCCATGTCTTTGCAGTATATGAATGATAATGCTACTAGAAAGTTTAGGCACTTACGCCATGTGGTCCAAATTATTTTTGAAATTGATCGTTTGTTGTATGCATATAATTTTTTTTGAATATTATATTATATTTCCAGGTATTATTTGGGCTGATGTGCTTCTAATGGATGGAGTGCTACCTGAAGCTTCCCTAACAGACTTTGCTTTGCAGGTCTCTGTTCAATGCTTTAAAAGGCATAATATACTTGAAACATCTATGCATCTCGATTGTTTCGTCAATCATAATATAGCAAGGATGATAAGCTAATAATGATATCTTTTCAGTCTGCTCGTGTTGCTGTCAAAGACTACATTTCCAGTGTTTTTAAACGTCTTTTACTTGGCGTTTCAGGTTTGTTCTCTGTTTTGGTATGTTGTCATGAATTTACAAACCATTTCTGAGATGTACTTAACCGTATTATGAGGCAAATAACAGCTTTAATTTCAATGTGAATTTAATGTTTGCAGTATATTAAGATGTTCAGTAATTTGGAGATGCATTTAAATTTATTAATAAATTGACCTAAATGTATGAGTATTCAAACCATTCAAGAAAAAAAGAAAAAGAGAAAAAAAAAGGTTTTAACATATATGCTTCTTTAGCATTTGATTTCATATGAACTGTTATGTTTATTCTTCCATATTCTTTATTCCTCCTTTTAGCTTAGCCACTAGTTACACTTTTGTTTGATAATCCTTTTCCATATTTTTGTGAAATATCGATTTTACAACCTATATGAACCAGGTTTAGAAAATAAAAAAGTTAATAGTTATTGGATGTGGTTAACTTGGTGAGTTTTAGCTAAAAGTGCGCTAACTTTGGTTTCTTTTTCTCTGGTAGACGTCCTTACGAAATTCCAAGTTAGACAAAAGGAGGGAATGGAGGAAGATTCTTCATTGCATGCAACCCTCGAGGCCAGCAAAGAGGCAGTGATGCAAGGCAGCATAGATGTGTTACTGGTAAAGATAGTGTTTAGACAGTTTTTACCATATCAATTCAGTGTTATTGTCGTCTTTTCATGTTGCCTATATCTCAGAAAAATTGGGGACCTGTTACCTTTTTTCTTTCTCTCTGTGTGTAAGGCAAACATTTCAAAGAAAAAAATTCATGATGAAAGGCTTCTTCTTTCCTCTTAGCTGCAAAATGTTATATCGTTATTGGACAATATACATTAATGAGAGAACAAGCATGTGAAGCATTGCCGAACTAATTAGATTTAGTTGATAACATTGATTCATTTTCTACCCCATATCACGTGTCAATAGCATATTGGTTATACAGGAAGTGATTTTGGTGAACTTGTATGTGTTGATTCATTGTTTTTATGTGTTCTTGTCGAACCCAGGAATTCCGACAGCTTCTTGAAGAAAACTCAGAATTATTACTGAAGTTGAGAGACTCAACAACTGACTGGGTCCAAGAAGGGTTTCAAGATTTCTTCAGGAAACTTTGTAACTATTTCCTCTTTCTCTCTGGAAAAAGTAATGCTGCTAATCAAGATCTGAGTTTCATGGAGGGTATACCAGGTGACAAAATTGCCCCCGCCCTTGTTCTTGTGCTGGCTCAGTTGTCTCTTTTTATTGAACAAAAAGCCATTCCTAGAATTACTGAGGTAAGTAATTATAATTTATGTAATCTTGAACATGAGTATTTCTCAATAGGCTTAAGACTTCATATGACATACCTAATCGCGTTTTCAGGAAATAGCATCTTGTTTTCCTGGTGGTGGGGCTCGAGAATTTGGATATGGTCCAGCCTTTGTTCCTGCAGAAATTTGCCGCATCTTCCGGACCTCTGGTGAAATGTTCCTGCATATTGTGAGCATTCTGGACCTAAATATTAAGTCATAATTAATATTTAGCATCTTCTCTATCATCACATATTTGATATGCCAACGTATATATAAGAGTAGAATTAAGGTCATCGTATATGATGCTGTTAATATCATGTTGCTAATTAAAGTGCTCTAATGCTTTAATGTGTAGCTTTGATCTCTAAGATACAGAACATACTGCAATTAACTGTTTAAGATAGTATTTGGTCCTTCCAATGTAATCTCGACAAAACTGTGTTAGTTTGACATCATTCAGATTCCTATTGATGTCTGAATCAGTAGCTGTAGTCTTATTAAACCTTTTTTTTTTCAGTATATAAGGATGCGAACTCAAAAGATATCAGTTCTCTTGAAGAAACGGTTCACTTCACCAAACTGGGTCAAAGTGAGTTCATTAGATTCTGAACTGATTTTTCTTCCTCGTACGTCAGAGTCTGAAATATATTTTATATTCTATTTTCTCCCTGTTTTCCTGTAGCACAAAGAACCCAGAGAAGTGCATATGTTTGTAGATTTACTTCTTCAAGAGGTATTTTGATCCCATCAACTTTCCATTCCTTTGTTTAGTTTCAGTTAATTAGGGGATGATATTTCTTTAACTCCATGTCCATCAATGGATCAGCTGTTTGTGCAATTAATGAATGCTTTGATAAACCAAAAGTTTTTTCATTTTATTTTTTATTTTTTTATTTCACATGTTAGTTTGAAGAAATAAGATCTGAAGTAAAGCAAATCTTGCCTCAAAGCCTCCAACGCAAACATCGTCGTACTGACAGCAATGGGAGCTCCTCATCCTCACGTAGTAATCCTTTACGGGATGATAGATTGACCCGGTCAAATACTCAGAAAGCCAGAAGCCAGCTTCTAGAGACCCATCTAGCAAAACTATTTAAACAGAAAATGGAAATTTTCACAAAAATCGAAAACACACAGGTGGGGCACCCTTGCTTGTTGAGCAATAAAGAATTATATCAATATGGTGTTAAAGATTGATACATGAGATTGCATTGATATGCAGGAATCTGTCATAACAACAATCGTGAAACTTTCCTTAAAGAGTGTACAAGAGTTTGTGCGACTCCATACATTTAACCGCAGTGGATTCCAGCAAATTCAATTGGACATTCACTTTCTGAAGAATACTTTAAAGGACATTTCCGAGGATGAAGCTGCAGTCGATTTCTTGCTTGATGAGGTAAGTATCGCACTTGTTTGAGGCCATTGAACTTTGTCATTTGCTCTTTTTGTGTGAGAAACCTTTGTTGTTCGTAAATCACTCACAAAATTGTCTGGCAAAAAGGAAGGGAGTGAAATGCAAAAAAACCCTATATCATTTTTACTGGCGAAAATCCCCTCCCATGCCAGAATAAATATTTGGCAGAAAAAATGACAATCATACCCCTACAAAAAATGCAAAAACACCCCTGTTAACTTACAAAATTATCAATAATCACCCTGTTAAAATTGGATATCCCCCTTGGTTCACATAAAAAATTGTCAATAACCTCCCTTTTGACTTGATAAGAAATTTCAAATGGAATTTTTTGCTAATAGAAAAAAAAAATCACGGGAGGAATTTTTGCTAATTAAAGTAATATAAGGGTTTGTTTTTGTCAATTAGGCAAAAGCACAGGGGTATCTTTGCATTTAGCTCTGTAAAAAGGTCCTGTTTTGCAACATTAATGAGAATTGTAATGTATTTTTGATTGAGCAGGTTATTGTAGGCACCGCGGAGCGATGTTTAGATCCAAGTCCTTTGGAACCTCCCGTGCTGAACCGGCTTGTGCAAGCAAAGTTAGCTAAGAATTCTGACATAAGCGCAGTTTCTTAGCTTGAAGCCTTATGCGTACTTCATTTTTCTACTAATGAGTTTTGTGTTGTAAACTTTTGTAATATACCATCTGTTTTGTGAATTTCCTAAACCGGGTGGAAGATAAATTTGAGAAATACACCTTTCTTTTTATTTATTCTTCCAACTTCTCATAATATTACTTTTTTTTTTTACTTTATATAAGAAGCCTATTCATGTTGAATTCATTCCAAAGATTTGATATATCTTATTTTTTATTTAAATTTTCAGTCTTCATGTTTTACTCCAATAATGAAATGCCACCTGGACTTGAAATAATCCATTTCAAGTATATGTTTTACTAGAATCATCATTTGAGATTTCTTAAATTTAAAAAGAAAAAAAATCATGCGTCATAGTCGAAAGCAATAAGAGTAACATACTCGATCTAAATCTCAATACAAATCTAAATTGCACCACTTAAGAAACAAGTTTGATCAATATTAAAGAATTAGGTGCAAAATAAATAAAGAATTATAGAGATGTATAGAAATAAGATTTAACTAACTAAAATATATTGAAACAAAAGTCTATACCGTTTAATACAATGGAGGGTATAGAAACATCATAGACTTACCATTATAAAAAGAGCATGCCGTATAAAAGAAGAAGACCATAAAAATAAATATAGAAGAATTTTTAAGGAAAGTAATACTGGTGAGTTTGATTAATTTTAGGAGACATTATTCCATGCAAGCGACAAAATCAAATTTGTCGATCTTGCTTCGCAGTCTAATGAACCTATCGACAGCGGCTCAGACGATGATTGAAGCTAGTATGGCATTGGGAGTGTACGTAAACAATAGAGTGATTACTTCCAGTTTAGGTAAGAGCTGGTAGTACTCGATGTGGTCGGAATGATGATCAATGGGACTAAAGGTGCAATCTTTTCTAAAGGTGTTAAATATTGAAGTAATTTTTTTGGGTCTATGTGGATGAGTTTTTCCCAAGCCTTGCAGGTTTTCCAAATGAATTTTCATTAGATCCTCTATGAAGCTCATTACAAACCTATTCAGAAATATACATCCAAACTCTTAAAATCGTATAAAACTTTGATTTGACACCTACCACCTACTTTTTTCCCAAAACCTCAACATGAAAATTCAATTTAAGTAGGGTTTCAAACTTTTTCAAAACCATAAAATCCAATATCCAAAACTTAACCAAATGAAATTTCAAATAGTTCACCGAAATCACCAAAACCAATTTATATTTTACAGAGCCAAAACCCTAGAGCATTTGTTTTTGTATTATATATAGAGAGATCTCATTGCTACTATTTGGATAAACCCGAGAGTGTATTGGCTAATAAAAGTAACACAAAAAATATACTTATTTGTTTAAGGTTTGAGCTCTGATATAACTTTGAATAAAGACTCTTTGTTCAATGGTTTGGTTAAAAAGGCATCCACTCCAGCTCGAATCATATTATCCATCTCTTCTTCTCCCCTTTCATGAGCAGTTAAAGCTATTATTGGAATACGAACTCCATAATTTCTCTCTTCTCCTCTAATTCTCCTTGTTGCTTCAATTCCATCCATCACTGGCATCTGCCAAAAACAAAAGGAAGACAAGTAAAGGATTAATATTACATTTTCACGTTATAATGGATTGCAAAGTTGCACCTTTAGTCCCATTGCTCGACATTCAAATTGTAAAATTGCACTCTAGGTCCCATTATAATTGTCATTGTTTGGTCCAACAGAGCCATCAATTATAATGCAATCTTTCCGTCAATTATAATGTATATGATGAAGAAAATAAGGGCAAATCATTACTTGGCAATCCATAAAAATACAATCAAAAGGTCCAACTGCATTCGGTCCATCCTTTAGACTTGTGCAAACTAGTTTCCAAGCTTCTTCCCCATTTTTACATGTAAATACACTTGCACCAAGCTGCTTATTAGCAATAGATGCAGCTATGTTTCGCCCTACACGATCATCGTCTGCCACCAGAATCTTCTTCCCTGTTATTAGTCCTTTTTCCTCTATTTTACCGTAAAAGTTTCCTTTCACGTCATCGTTAGTGCTAGCTTCAACAGGACTAACATTGTTTTCTACTCTTAATGGTGGTGTCATGTTTCTATATTCGGGTAAAAGCCCGATAGCTTGATGCAAACGGGACCCATGAAATGGTTTGGACACGAGCAGATCTAATGGATCAATTAGGCCCTGGAAACACGTGCCCAAATAATCGAGCCAAACAACCCTACTCCAACAACAATTGTTCAACTCCCTTCTGAATTCAGCCACAGCCTTCCTGATCATTTCAAACGGGCCTGCACGTGTGTCAATCACGATTAAAACAAAGCCACCAGGCTCATTGAGCTTCCTTTGAGAGAGCAAAATGCTATTATCTATACCATCCAGAGCACTCAGAGGCACTTCTTTCGAACGTGTACTACTTGATGAACATATTATGTCAGATTTTCCCGAAAAGGAGCTGCTGTGGCTTGATAAGTTAATTAGCTTCTGCTTGATTTTCTTAAGAATTGGAATCAGTTGTTCATGTTGCTTGACAATGTGTACTTTTATACCTAGTTTTTCAATGAAATTTTGTAGAATGCTGCTCCTCTTGGGACTTTGAATGAAGAGTATCATGTGGGATCTTTGGCCTCTTGTTGGGCTATGACTCGATATGTAGTCTCCATTATTAGCCTCAATATTTGGATTAGTAGACATATTTGGCTCGGATATAATGAAGAACACGTTAAATCTGAAGCAAGTTCCTCTCTCACCAACTTCTTTATCCATTATTCTTATTTCACCACCCATTAGACGAACCTAGCATCAAACAAGGTTATGACGTTAAGACTTCCAAGTAAAGAATATTTAATTATTATTATAATGAGTAATTTCCAAGTGAAGAGAAAAGTGATAGTGACATACCAGAGATTGAACAATGCCAAGTCCCAAACCAGTTCCTTCTTGACCTATCCCCGTTCTCTCATTGACTTGAACAAAGTTTTCAAAAACATATTTTCGCTTCTCTTTTGGGATCCCTTTTCCTGTATCATTCACTTCAAATACAAATTCCAAGCAATTTAGATCCCTCTGAATATGAATACTGTCATTTTCTAATTCATCGATTTTAGATAACAAGCACAATAAGCAACTCATTGACTTAATGCCATTGGAAACAATTACTTCATTTTCAAGAGTCGGTTTTCCTGACCAAACACGAACTGTCACGTAATTTGACAGCATTACTCAATAAGTTGCACAAAATTTGTTTTAGTTTGCCCCTGTCACCTTTAACGCGAGATGATTTCGTGATCGAGCCATCGAACAGATCCAAAATTACATCGATGCCCTTTTTCATACCAACGGGAGGGTACAAATCAACCACATCTTCTGGCAGCTGTTCTAAGTCAAATTCTTTCTCTATCAGTTGCATCTTTCTTCAATCTTAGTTGTATCGAGGATGGAATTCAGTATACCTGAAAACAAAAAATTAACGTCATAATAAAATGTGTATACTAGGAAAATACCCACACACACACACACTTAGACTTTAGATGACTATAACAAAAACAAAGAAAACCACAACCTTAAAGGTCCTTTGCACAAGCTTCCATTTGCAGTAAAATCGACTGAAACTCTCTACGTAAAGGGTCCCTTTTACACAAACAAAATGGTATTTTCAAATCTTCACCAATTAGTCTTGATTCATGATTTTATCTGTTAAAGGAGTTAGTTTCATTGTGATTGAAACATTGGAATTGAAAGACTTACCAGAAAAATGAGAAAACAAATATGATGGAACACTATGCATGAGCTTAGCTTCATTCGAGACTCGATTTTCACAAGCAACTAGGGCCAAATTATTCCTGCATTTCAATGTAAGGACTAGATTGTGATAGTTTATGTGTACATTTATATCATAAAAGTTTGGAAAAGGTCTTTCATGAAAGGAATAAATAACAAAAAGAGGGAAACATAATCAAAACAGAATATTGTCAATTCTAGCTATAGAAGTTACCTTAAAAAATACCCACATTAATTTGTTGAAGGAACAATGAATTTTTCCACTTATAACTTTTGTTTGAAACTCTACTTGACTACATTTAATTTGATTTCCAATGATCATCGTGTCATATTACTGGTGCTGCATGTAAAAGATTATTGTTTCTTTCTATTCAAACAATAATTGATTAGATATTCTAAATATGCATGGACGTATAGTTTTCTTTATTTCTTTGGTTCTTCTGCGTAAAACCAAAATGACAAGAATGGCAATGTGTAAACATTCAAGAAAGAATTAACATAACTCCAGTAATGAAAAAGACAATAATTCTATTTAATTTTTTTTGTCTTTGATGGGATTTTAGAACATATACACACAATTACAACAGCCATATAACACAGCGGTCATAGTTCTTTGCACTTAAAAAACCATAAAATAAAAACATCCAATTAATTTTCGGAAAATCGAAGGAATCTCTTATCTTCATCATCTCATCCACCTTGCCAATGCATTAGCTACATCAACCTTTCCTGAAAACTTCTTGTAATCAAGCTGAGGTGCCCTCATTCCTTTATCCATCATTTCTTCTAAATACTTGCAAGCCTCGATCGATCTCCCCTGCCTTATAAGCCCTCCAATTAAAACAGTATAAGAGTTCTCATCAGGACAACACCCCTTCCTCTTCATCTCCTCCCAAACTTCACATCCCATTTCATAATTTTTCGCAACAAAGTAAGATTTCATAATCATATTAAAAGTATGAATAGTCGGTTGAATTTTGCTCTGAACCATCTTCTTATACACCTTAACTGCATCATCTGGCATGTGTCTATTAGTCATCATCTTTATCATAGCATTATAAGTTCGCCCATCGGGTGGACAACCCTTCTCTTTCATCTCCTTCATTAAATTATACACGATTTCCATTTTCTTTTTATTAGCAAAACCGATCATTAAACAAGTGTACATAGCGGCATCAGGGGCACATTCGGATTTAAGCATACAGTTAAAATACTCAAAAGCTTCAGTCATTTTGCCGTGTTTGCAAAGATACCTTATCAAGATCGTGTAGCTTCTTGTATTAGGAAATGGACCTTTAGATTTCATCACTTCGAACAATTTAACCGCGTCTGATCTTTTTTGACTTTTCAACAACCCTTCAAGCATTACGTTGTGGGCAACAATGTCGGGCTTAAAACCGTTATCGATCATCGTGTTCCAAGTCCTCCCAGCTTCCATTAAATTCTTTATTTTACACCAACCATTGAGTAAAACAGTGTAAGTTCTTAAATCTGGGGTGAACTTATGCTCCAATTTCTCGAACAAATTTTGTGCTTCTTTCCCAAGCTTCTCCCTCCCTAATGCATCTAGCAAACAATTGATTGTCTCTAAATCGACTTTATACTTATACTTCTTCATCAAATCAAATATGCCAACTGCCTTTTTCCTCTCTTTAGCAGATGCAAAAGCTTTAATACATGTAGTAAAAGTCTCAATAGTGAGCAAACCTTTCTCCCCCATTTCTTCAAGAACCGACACCATAGTCTCAAATTGCCTAGTCTTTCCGAGAATACTCATAATCGCATTATAAGTACTCGAATCATGAGCAAAATTAGGCTTGTCACTGGCCCAATAAAAGAACCTAAATGCAGGTTTTCTAGCATGCTTAAACCTCTCCAATACAGCCAAAACCAAATCATGACTCAAATTAACACCACATTCATCCAAAATAGCCTCCATATTCCTATCAAAAGCAAATGTTTCATCAATCACCCTACAAACCCTATCCACCTCCTCTTTATTCACATTATCAACAACATTTAGAGATTCTTTTTCACCATGGCTTTCAAGCTCAGATTCAGAACTAATTGAATCAACATCCTTACAAAAGGGCCTATAATTATGTAAAGACCAAGTCTTGGGCATTAAGCAAAAATTGGGGTTTTGAATTAGTCGAACTAACGGCAAGCTTTTTTGAAAACGAGAGAGTGAAGAGGGGTGTGACAGTACCAACGGAATTTGACAATGAGTACTATGGATGCCACCATGATTAAGAGCATTAAGCAAAATACACATGGGCAAAGAGCTACCGTTAGTTTGTTTTCCTTGAATCCCACTTCTTCCTCGTAGCGACGCCGTGTTTTGTCGGAGGAGATTGGAAGATTGTAACTCGGCGGCGGCGCTGAAGAAGAATCCGCCATTGGAGAACGGTGGTGATTTTTTTAATTTTTTTAAATAATGGTTCATTTGGGATTTCTGAGCTAACACTTTGGCTTTGTGGCTAGCACGTGAGACTCACGAGTCACGAACATCTATGTATATGAAGGTGACGGTGAAAGTGTAAGATCACCAGTGGAGGATGCATCCGGGAGCCCAAATTGATTTGGGTACAAAATTTGCAATAAACAGTTCATAATGGAGGATCCAAAGGAAAGTGCAAAATGCACCTAAGACTCATTTCCTTCCAATTGAACCCAAATTTGAGTCCTTAAGATGTTTGAATCCAAATCTCAGTATCCAATCATAAATTGACACGTATACGATGTGGAAAAGAAATCTGATCAGAAATAAGATGCAAAAAATCTTATCTGAAATCTCAGTATCTAATTATAAATTGACACGCAAATAAAAAATTTATCACAAAATTTTTCAGGATATAATATCAAATTTCAATTCAAATGGATTAAAAAGCATATCAAAGATAGAATGCAGCTTGCATAAAATGTAAATCCGCACTTGAAAAAAATAATGAAGACACCATCAATGAGTTCATTGTCTATAATTAATAATTATTGTAAAATTACAAATATTTTGAATTTTATTTATTTTTTCTTTAGTCCAAAATTAATTTTGATTGTGTTTTTAAATAGACTTTAATTTTAAGTTAGTGAAATAAATTTAATTTAAATTGATTTTAAAACTGGGTTCCCACTTTTGATGTCTATTGCTGCAGAAAAATATTTTTTTAGAGAGTGCAAAACACTGTAGCAGAGTGCAAATGAAGAATTTGGGTCCACCACTGGTGATGCTCTAAGCCGTAAAGAAAATTTGGGCTTTTGTTTTCCATATTGGGCTGGGCTCTAAAATTTATTTGGGTGCATTTCGAGCTCAATAATACTACATAGGCCTTTTCAATTTATAGTTTGTTCACTTGTCCTGGACTTAATTCTACAAAAACAAAAACAAAAAAAAAAGAAAAAAAAAAGAAAAAAAAAAAAGAAAAAAACTTGTCCTGGACTCCCTTTGTCGAATTTCCCCAACAATTTTTAACTCTTTCAAATTAAATCCAATTCACCGTAATTTAAGACTTTGATCCCATGGGAAATAATGTGCAATTCAAATTGAAAACCCGAATATAGTAAAAAGTGAAAATTATTGTATAGACCTAGTCTATGAGCTTTTCATAGACCTTGTGGTTGTACCACATCATACATTTTGATGATGTCATAGTTTCAAAATGTATGATGTGGTTCATTTACAACCACAAGGTCTATGAAAAGCTCATAGATCAGGTCTATGCAAGAATTATCCAGTAAAAAGTATGGGTGTCAATAATTGTTGCTCCAAAAGCTAGCTAAATAATTATATCAATAAATGGACACAGAAGGAAAAAATTATATAATCGTCCCACTTTTCTTGGGTTGCGTGTGTTTGGTATAGGAAATTCGATTAAAAAATATAGAAAAAAGTGATATTCAGTGATTACTTTTATTTTAGGTAAATAGCACTTTTTTTCCCTCTTTATGGGTAACTTTTTGCGCATTTGCCCCTCTTAAAATTTTTGTAATAGATTCATCTCTCTTATTAATGTCATGTAACAAAAACATCTATTTTATCAATACATTCGTCCCTCTTAAATTTTTCATAGCAGATGCGTCCCTTTTATTAATGTAATATAACACATTTGTCCCTCTTAAATTCAATTTTCGTTCATTTTATAATGTATTTTGGTACCAAACGATGTATTTTGAATTTAAGAAGACCGAATGTGATCAACTACATTAATAAGGGGGACGAATATGCTATAAAAAATTTAAAAGAGATGAATGTGCAAAAAATTATCCATAAAAAAAACCAAAAGTATTATTTACTCTTAAATTGAATAAAAAGTGTCGTATCGAAATATAAAAAAAAAAACTTTATGAATTGAATAGTGTATTAGTTTGCCAAGAACTTGCCAACACAAAATTAAAAAAAAAATATCTTTTGGAGTTTTAGCTATCCTCCACACATCAAAATATCCAATCTTAAGCTACCAAAACCCTTCATTGTGGATTGGATTTAGCACTTTTTCTTGCGCAAGTGCCAAGCTATCAACCGGGGTCCCGCAGCTTACTAAGCGCTGGTTCTATCCCGCCGGCCAAGCAACCTATTCCCTTCAAGTTGGACCACAATTATGAATGACTTGGACCTCAAATAGAAATTAGGCACTCAGTATTAAATTTTCATTAAAACGTCTTCAATAAGAGGTCATGTAAAATCCAGAAAGAATTATTGCGGAGAATGAGAGGTGTAAAATGTCCACGTACCCCTATTGAGAGCTCAGGGTCAATTTTTTTTATTATATAAATATTGAATATTACACTAAAACTTGTTATTTATGTATTTATTTTTGAATTATCAATCTACTTTAATTTTACAAAATCATGCATGCATATTGATAGAAATATATAAAAGTGTATATCCAAAACCTTAAGAATTATTCTTTAATCGACACGTGGACAAAATAAAAATATATACTGGTAACATAAAATATAATTCACAACTTGAAAAAATAATGATGATCATCGTTCACTATCAATAATTGATGATCATCGTAAAATTTACAAATATTTTGAATTTAATCTAGATTTACTTTTGATTGCATCGCTAAATAGTGTTTAGTTTTAAGCTAAATAGGTGTAAAATGTCCACGTACCCCTATTGCATCGCTAGACACTGCGAACCTATTGTTTTGTTGGAGTAATTTTTTTTTTCAAGGATTACAACAAATTGTACGCAGCTAGCAGGTTTGGGCTTTCCATTGGATTTCAATCTTTGAGGTTTTTCGTGGTAAAGTAGTGGAGCCCCCGATGTGAGCTTTAATGGGCCATTTTCATTTTTTAAGAAAAGGACTTGAAATTGAAATTGAAATTGAAATACTATTATTATTATTATTCTGAATCTATCTAACTCAGATTATAGCGATGTAACCAAAAATAAAATAGAAAATAAAAAGTAAGCTAGCTAGGGAAGACATATATGCATGTACAAAACTGAATCTGAATCTGGACAAAAGCAATCAATGACAAATTTTAAAACTAACAACTATCTTATTAATTTGGACCATATATATATGCACCCCACCCCACAATATATTATATATTCTCAAGAAAAAGATAAGTTAGACAGATATTTAATTATATACAATAGAATAGATATTTAATATTGTAAAGACACTGTTATATATATAGATATCATGATTCATCAAAAATAATTAATTAAAGAAATTTGAATTGAATAACATGAAGGATGAGCAGAAAGTAGTGGTGGCGGTGGATGAAAGTGAAGAAAGTATGTATGCTTTATCATGGTGCCTCAATAATCTCTTATCCGGAAACCACAACCCAAACACAACCTTAATTCTCATCTATATTAAGCCTCCTCTTCCCGTTTACTCCTCTTTAGATGTCACAGGTAATTAACAATATATATATATATAATTATTTATTTTTTAATAGAAAATTATATATTTATAAATAGTACGTACGTATATACTTACTCCAATTTCATTTAATTAATTCCTCTCTCTCTCTATATATATATATATTAAATTGTACGTTTAGAGATTCTATTTGCTGAAGATGTTATTGCAACAACTGAGAAATACAACAGAGATTTAGCAAATTCAGTGATGACCAGAGCTGATGCAATTTACAGAAACTATAATACTAAAGTATGTAATTAATATATCATTTAATTATAGATGGTGCATGCAGTAATTACTATATATATTATCCATTGTGCATGTATAATTAATTAATTAGCTTGTGATTCTTAATTTATTTTTTAATAGGTAAAAGTTGAGAAGAAAGTTGGGAGTGGAGATGCCAAGGATGTATTGTGCATAGCGGTGGATAAACTTGGAGCAGACATTTTAGTCATGGGAAGCCATGATTATGGTTTCTTCAAGAGGTACGTACATGTTGTGTATGTTGTTTGTTGTGGGTATTTTAATTTAATTTGTAATTTATACAATAATTAATTAACACATGCAAGTAGATTAGATGTTGTAATTAATTAATAATTCTACTTAATTTAATTAATTGATATGCTTGCTTGCAGGACTCTTCTTGGAAGTGTGAGCGATTATTGTGCTAAGCATGTTAAGTGTCCATTAGTGGTAGTAAAACGTCCCAAGACAGCCTAGCTAAGATCGATCATCGATGATATATTGTTGTATTTATATATATATATTTTCGTAAATTACTTAATTATGTTCATTTCATTTCTACGTACGTGTTTAGTGATCATATATAATATAATGCATTGCATGTATTTATGAATAATTATTAATTAGTTTATTCTATATATTAATTTCTAATTGACTAAGTTAGGAAGGAATTATACTTAATACTTAATAATAATTGGAGATAAGGTGTTTGTTTATTTTCATACTCCATGTCATGTCACAATTGCAACTATATATATACTATTAAATTAATCAACCAGATTCAGGCATCTAAATCCAAAGCATCTTAATTAATTTATGTGTGATTTACAATACTTGATATTTTAACGAACAACTAGTTTCAAGTTACATCAATATATAAGACTGATTTAATTCCAACGACCTTCACTTCAATTGTCTTTGATTCTCAAATATTAATTAATTGTATTATTTTGTTCTTTTCAACTATCCTTCTTCGTACTTCAATTGCACCATATATATAAATCCTTAGTTCTTTAACATATTTTTATTTTAAGACCGTCCACAAAACTTCCATTTTTTACCAATTAATGTACTTATGTATTAACACACTTTGTCTTTTCCTGATATCATTAAAATATACATGCATGACCAAAATTTGAAGCGTTTTTGCTAGTCAAATGTGTTGAATCTAATAATTGTGTGCAATTTCAGTGTGAATAATAGTTGAAATTAATAAGCTAATCAATTCAAGTCCCACTAATGTGGCAATTTTCTCTAATTTAATATTAGCATTTTAATTCTCTAGTTTATTACTAACACTTGTAATTAATTTACTTTTTAGATTTGATTCAATATAATCTTACTTATTATTATTTCAAGGGGGTGAATTGGTCAAAGTTTCCTTATTTTGACTCAATACTATTTTCTTAGAATTTAGAATTATTTTTTAATAAAATAGTAGAATAAACAAGGTTTCCTACTTTCTTCCAACTCCCCTATTCTCTCGGCCGCTTTTCTCATAAACCTCCCCACTATCTCATCAACTGCCATTTTCCATTGCATCACATCTCTCATGAATTTGGAGAACGAAACTCCCCATCTTCTTCTTCCTCCCCTTTATCACAAAAACAAAACAACTGAAGTTTCTCCATTGAAATCTCAAAATCGAGATTTGTGCAATGATGGCAAAGGAAAAGACAAAAACTAACAAAAGAGGCCAAAGCAACTCGCAGAACGAGAGGAAGACGACAATTACAAAGAAGAAAGGGAGAATAGAAGAATAAGGAGTTTATTTGGATTTTCTACTTTGGGTACATACCTTTTATTTCCAATCTCATTGTCTCATTGTCCATTAAAATAAGTCCTATATTTAAAGATGTGAAAAATAAAAAAGGGCATTTGTTGTTCAATATGATGGTTATTTCTGTGTGTATATGTTTACTAGATTAGGTTAATGTGATATATAATGGAGTCCTAGCAAGTACAAAAATTGTGCAACTAAAATTTTGACATTGGAACTGAAGGATCAATGTTAGCAGTAATTCTACATGGATTTTCTTATGGTATTTATGCTTGTGAACTAAGGTAATTTGTATTTTACTAAATTGGCTATTGCTATTGCAGCTTTGTTTTTTATTTACTAATATTGATAGTGTGTTTTATTTGCAAATTATGATTTCAAATAAATTATTTTCTTTATACCTTTTGCAAACAACTCAAACCTACAAATCCATCTTTAGAACCATGGATGTTACCTAAATTTGTAACATAGATTTGGTCATCAAATGTTAGCTTTCCTACTCTTAATTTATTTTATGTTAATGTTCTTTTGAAGAAACCAAATTTCTGTCATACATTTTCATTCACAAATTATGTTTCATGTTGATAACATATTCAAGAAGGGAAATTTTGTATTACTTTGATAGACATTTTGTTAATTTAAATCCAAAACAGAAAGTTTTAGTCCAAAAAAGAGTGTGTACACTGTTTCTCCGTGTTTGCAACCCTTCAGCGGTTTGGGAACGAAAAGCCAAGAAATTAGGAAGAAGCATGTCACTAATGCCATGAATTCATTATCAAACACGTTTCTGCTAATGACATGAGTCCTTGGTCAAGTCGTTTAATGTAATGCATGACACATTTTCTTTTCCTTATAATTTATTTTCTGGTAGTTTCATTCTTCTTTGCCTATATGACATGTTGGGATATAGCTCGATTTGTCAAACAACAAAGTGCGGAATTTAAAATTTTTCGAGGTATCCAATGGTCCCATAAAAGATGTCTCCATATTATGTATACAAAAACTTAAACAAAAACGCACACAATGAATTAACAAAGGGGGTTTTTGCGATATACCTCACCACAGGCAAGGTGGTGGAAACCTCCGGTCTTCGATTCTGATTCTGATCCGGTTCACAGGAGTGATCCAATTGTCTCACCTCCAGGGATAGTCCACACCAATTGGATTCTGGCAACACCTCAAGATCTTAGGCTCAGAACTCGATGCAGGAGATTTGTTATTGAAGGATTGTATGAGATCTCTTGACAAATCAAGATCTAATACAATGGAGGAGGAGATCTCGGCGGCGGCGGCACCAAGGAGCTCACGGCAGCACAGTGGCGGCGGCTAGTGGTGGCGGCGGCGGCTAGGGTTTGCTTGGAGAGGGGGCGGCGCTTTTAGGGCAGAGGGAGGCTAGGGTTTTTCTTTTTTTTTTTAGGTGTTAGCTTTTAAGCTCATGTAGTTCCCCTTTTATAGACTCCTTCTGACCTAGGGTTTGCAAGACTCCTTATGGGCTTTAATTAATAGAAGCCCATGTCTTGCAATCCTCCATTTAATTAACTACTTTAATTAAATGCCCAGTCCAATTAAATCAATATTTCTTTTAATTAACTAGCAACTCAATTATTAATTAAGTTAGCCAATTAATTAATCTCCCACTTGAATTAAATACTTTTAATTCATTTAATTGATTTAATTACCTTTAAATCAATTAATTCCTTTCATGTCCTTTTATAACAGTCACCGTCCAATTGTATTGTGTGTGACCCTCTGGGTTCACCATCAACTGGCAGCAGGCCCACGAATCCCTCGTGATTTAATTTATGAACAATAAATTGTTCCGGTTAATTAAACAACCTTTAATTAACCACTCCTAGAATTAAATCCTCTATTAATTCAGGAGTACCCACACTTCATGGTCGATGTCTAGCCACAAGCCCATGAAGCCCAATTTCAGGTGAATTGATATTTGTGAACCTCGTCTCATATAATTGCCATGTACATACGGTCCTTCTATCGACTAATATTCCCGATCAAGACTTAGGGTGTGTGAATTGATCGGCACCTCTAAATTTGTCTCGATAGCTATACTTTCTAATTCAGGATAATATACCTTTGTGACCTTCTAAATTTGGAAACCCCTTTCCAAATCCGTCACCGACTGCGGCCGCAGAATCCTTGGATATATTATCTAAGAATCGTATAGGAAATTCTCTCACCCATTACGGTGAGTCAATAGATTCCATATCGGTACTAACCACTCGCGCACATGTCCATACGCACCCAACCTAGGCATGTTATGACCAAGCTACGTGGCCTATACCTAGATCTAAGTACGCACTTTCATGCACCGAATTCGCCCTAGTACCTCAAGTCAAAGGACTAAATCGTACACTATTATATTCCTTGAGAAACATCCCATCACCGATATGCGTCATGCGCTTCCACAATGGGTTTCTCTGTTCGGGTCGTTCGATGCGTTCAATCCTCCATTGAACCACCTACTCGTATGCACTGGACTCAAATTCCTTGTTCATGAAACACTACAAATTCACTCCATGTGAATCATGCATACTTGTACAAGTCTTGGTGATTCCTACGATACCCTGTCTCGTTTAGGAATCTATGACTTGGAACAGATTTAAGATTACGACCTTTGAGACTGTTTCATGATTGCACTCAGTACTGAAGTGAATCGTCCCATAGTCAAATGTAATCTAAGGGTTTCAACCAATCGCTTAAATGTATTCGCGAAAGATGAAGTTGGCCATTGTTTATTCTTATACATATATAAATAAACATGCGTATTATTATAAAATCAAAGATCGTTTCATACAGGATAGATCTATTACAAGCTAACAGAACTGGCTTGCAGGGCACTATCCTATCAATCTCCCACTTGCCCTAAAGCCATTCACCTATGGTTCTAAGTCCCATCTTCTCTAGATGACTATCGAACGCCTTTTGTGAAAGTGGCTTAGTTAGTGGGTCAGCTACGTTGTCTTCCGATTTGACATACTCCATGTGCATGTCACCTCTACCCATGATCTCCCTGATCACGTGGTATTTCCTCTGTACGTGTTTGGATTGATGGTGTGATCTCGGCTCCTTCGCTTGAGCTATCGCCCCGTTGTTGTCACAGAAGACGACTACAGGTTCAGCAATGCTAGGAACAACATCCAGTTCTTGAATGAAGTTTTTCATCCATACACTTTCTTTTGCTGCATCTGATGCTGCAATATATTCTGCTTCTGTGGTTGAGTCGGCAGTGGTAGACTGTTTACAGCTTTTCCAACTGACCGCTCCACCATTGATGCGGAATATGTATCCAGAGTTGGATTTGAAGTCATCCACATCAGACTGGAAACTTGCATCAGTGAATCCTTCAAGTTTCAGTTCTCCACTACCACCGTAGACCAAAAACATATCCTTAGTCCTTCGCAGGTACTTTAGGATTGCTTTTACGGCAGTCCAGTGCTCTTCGCCTGGATTTGACTGATAGCGGCTCGTTACACTTAGAGCATGTGCTATGTCTGGTCGAGTACACAACATCGCATACATTATGCTCCCTATAGCAGAGGCATAAGGTATGAGAGACATTCTCGTCTTTTCTTCGTCAGTTGTAGGGCACATAGACTTAGAAAGAGAGATACCATGTCTCATTGGAAGCAATCCTCTCTTGGATTCTTCCATCTTGAATCTTTTCAAGATTGTGTTAATGTACTGAGATTGGGAGAGTCCTATCATCTTCTTCGATCTATCCCTATAGATACGTATTCCCAATACGTAAGATGCGTCTCCCATATCTTTCATAGAGAACTGCGCGGATAACCACGCTTTAGTCTGCGCTAACATCTTGATATCGTCTCCGATTAGCAAAATGTCATCGACGTACAAAACAATGAATTGTATCGAACTCCCACTATTCTTCTTGTACACACAAGGTTCATATACATTTTTGATGAAGCCAAATGCCTTGACTGTCTCATCAAATCGTATGTTCCAGGTTCGGGATGCCTGTTTGAGGCCATATATTGACCTTTGAAGTTTACACAATTTGTGCTCACTCCCTTTGGACGCAAAACCTTCAGGTTGTTGCATAAAGATCTCCTTGTCAATGTCTCCATTGAGGAAGGCGGTCTTTACGTCCATTTGCCATATCTCATAGTCATGCCATGCGGCAATGGCAAGCAATATCCGAATGGATTTGGACATCGCTACGGGAGAGAAGGTTTCCTCATAGTCTATTCCAGGCCTTTGAGAATACCCCTTCGCCACTAAGCGTGCCTTGTGAGTTAAAACCTCTCCATTCATTCCAAGCTTACGCTTGAAGATCCATTTGCATCCTACAGGGATAGTTCCCTCAGGTGGATCGACCAAGGTCCAAACCTTGTTGGAATGCATGGAATCCATTTCGGATTGCATGGCTTCGAGCCACGCACCCGAGTCTATGTCTGACATCGCTTCTTGATAGGTCCTTGGATCATTATCACCTCTTTCGTTTTCGTGAATGAAACCAAATCGCTCTGGCTCCTTACGAATTCGATCAGACCTTCGAAGAGTAGGTGTACTAGTAGGTTCAGTAAATTCTGGTTCAGCTCCCACTGTTTGTGAGGATGGGTCCGATTCCTGGACTTCATCAAGTTCTACGATTGTCCCATTTCGGTTGGAGAGGAAATCCTCTTCCAAGAAGTGGGCGTTCCTAGATACGAACGTATTACGTTCTTTAGGATCGAAGAACAGGTATCCAATGGATTCCTTTGGATACCCCACAAATTTGCACAAACTAGATCTACTATCTAGCTTATCTCCCTTTTTGTTCTTTACATACGCAGGAGATCCCCATACTCGTAAGTACGAATACACGGGTGCCTTACCATACCATACTTGGTACGGCGTTGTTGGCACTGACTTCGAAGGTACTATGTTTAATATCTTCGATGCAGTTAATAGGGCCAAGCCCCAAAACGAAAAGGGAAGGTCAGCAAAGCTCATCATGGAACGAACCATGTCTAACAAAGTTCGGTTCCTCCGCTCGGACACTCCATTGAGTTGGGGCGTCCTAGGGGGAGTTCGCTGGGCGAGAATTCCATTCTCTTTTAGATAATCAAGGAATTCTTGGCTTAAGTACTCTCCACCTCTATCAGAACGAAGTGCTTTAATACTATGTCCAAGTTGATTCTCAACTTCCATTCGAAACTCTTTGAATTTCTCAAAAGTTTCGGATTTGTGTTTCATGAGATACACATATCCATAACGACTAAAATCGTCGGTGAATGTTACGAAGTAAGAGAATCCTCCTCTCGCATTGACACTCAATGGTCCACAAACGTCAGTATGGATTAAATCCAATGTTTGCTTGGTTCGCTCGGGATTCCCTGTGAAGGGTGATTTGGTCATCTTTCCTTTGAGACAAGATTCGCAAGTTGGGAGTTCATCCAAGTTCTTTATTTCAAGAGCCTTAGAGGAAACCAACTTTTGAATCCTACTCTTGGAAATATGTCCAAGTCTAGCGTGCCAAAGTTGTGGAGTTTGATTATCATATTTTCTTTTTCTAGATTGAATGTGCATGACGTCGGATTTAACAGGTTCTAGGGAATAAAGACCGTCTATCAAAGTACCACAAGCATACATTAAACCACCTTTAAATATGCTAAAAACTCCATTTTCAATGGAAAAATTAAAACCATCAATGTCTAGCATTGGTATAGAAATGATGTTCTTAATTATCGTTGGTACGTACAGACAATCCCTTAAAACCAAAGTAAAATTTCCTAAAACCAATTCGACGTCCCCAATAGCCTCAGCGGCGATCCTAGCTCCGTTTCCAAAACGCAGGATTCTATCCCCGGGCTTCAGGTATCTTACTGCTCCCATCACCTGCAAATCATTGCAGATATGAGAACCTGCTGCGGTGTCTAACACCCACGATGCACAGTTAATAGAAATATTAACTTCAACCAAGAAAATACCTTTGGCTACCAATTTCATCTTTAGGTAGTCTGGGCAGTTCCTTTTCCAGTGCCCTGCTTTCTTGCAGTGGAAACATTCGTCTTCTGGGCTTTTGCGCTTCTTTTGAACCACCTTGGTGATTGCCTTCGAAGAAACACTTTTCTTCTTCTTCTTACCTCTCTTAGGCTTTGCAGCCTTCGATTGGTGTGCAATCATTACCGGCTTCTCTTTCTTGAGAGTCGATTCTGCCGTTACCAACAAATTGGTCAGTTCGTGAAGAGCGAGGGTTCTATCCTCCATGTTGAAGTTCAACACGAACTGGTCAAAAGAACGGGGCAGCGTATGGAGAAGGAGGTCAGTGCTAAGATCAGCGTGCAAGTCTACTTCCAATCGCCCTAGTTTTTCAACCAGGTTGATGAAACGCAGACAGTGATCCTTGACACTGCTTCCCTCAGCCATCTTGAGATGAAACAACTCCTTAGTGGTCGCGAACCTTTCGGTGCGAGACCTCTCTCCAAACATTTGCTGGAGGTGGAGAAGTATCTCTCTAGCAAGCGGCATGGCAGCATGCTGTTTCTGCAGTTCATTCGACATCGAGGCTAGCATGAGACATCGAACCTGAAGATCATCATCAACCCTTTTAGCATGGGCGGTTCGTTGTTCCTCACTAGCTCGTGCTGCAGGTGCAGCAGGCATGGGTGTGTCGAGCACATAGCTACGTCGCTCGGAGTCGAGGACGATTCTGAGATTTCTCAGCCAGTCAACAAAGTTTGAGCCATTCAATTTGTTTGCGTCGAGGATAACAGATAATGGATTCTTAGACATTGTACTTAATATCTACAAATGGAAAGAAGACAACATTTAGCTAACTGATCTTATGCCTAATACTTATAATTATCGAATTTGGACTTATTTTCGAAAAAGTTCTCCCACTATTTTATCGAAACAATCACCCCTTTGATTGCTCGGGAAATTTAATTCCTAGTAGGTCTTGACGTCCCAGCAGCAATTAATTGCACCCACGACTTGTGGCCATACAACCAATTCTCCAGGTAGGTATACATTTTACCAATTGTGTTACTCCACAACCTTCAAGCTTATTTTGCCTCGGCTTTCGCACTTATCTAGCACTGCTACATCATAAGTGTTACTAATCGTTAAGTCTAACCCATCAATCGTGATGAGCAACGGGCCCGATCGTGAGTTCTCCGTAACTAGTTATCGGTCGATCCTCACATCCCGACCAGTCCTCACCCTTGTCATGTTTAGTTAAAAACATGAGTCAAGGAATTTCACGTATTGTCCCTTTCTTCGACTCGGGTGCCAGACTCTGGATCACCTCTATCGATAAGTAGACAACATACGTTAGTCCCTATTGATGGAAGGCTTGGATTTATATAAATACTTCATTTTATTTTAATCCAATATGACTTAATATTTAATTCGAGAGGGGGTTTCTGGTTTTGAAAGTTATGCTAACTCTCCTCGAGATCTCACCGATTCAGTTATGCTTTATCTTTTATTACGATATAGATTCTAGCGCGTAGCTAAATATAAATCGACAAATAAATAAAAGCCATACAAGCCTAGCATGCATACTACCACAATATGTTTTCGATCGGGAGCCTCCTATGTGGGCCATCATCGAGCCAATGATGTTGGCCCAATTGGTCAATCTAAAGGGTTCTCAAACAGGCCCTATGCTATTACACATTGTACCATGCATACATGGCCTTCTTATCTTCTTGGGCTCCCACCTTGCTTGTAAATGGGCCTCCATCCTAAACTAGGAAAGCAGTAAAGCCCTATTCTATTACAAAGGCTCAAAGTGGCCCAAAAACAATAATAGGCTCGCAGGCCCAATAAAAACCAAGCAATAAATTAAACCAATCACATCTACCCTAAGGTCAAGGCTCGTCTCGATCGAAAACCACGTAAACAGTTCACGTAGAGCAAGAAACATGTAAACATCTTTTACTTTCTTCTATCTTAATTTTAAAACATCCTTTTAAAACAGACTTCCTATGATTCTTGCTTTTTAGTCACTACTAATTATGACAAAATAAATATCCGGGTAAACAAAAATTAATTTTCTGCTCAATTTCAGAATCTGTTTTTCAACTTTTGAAAATTGCATTTTCGGCCCCTCAACTTTCGAAAATTGCACTTTGACCCCAAAACTTTTAAAAAGTTACAAAAACACCCCTGGGCAGTTTCGGGCAGATTCCAGAAAATAAAATTTTGAATTTTGAAAATTTTCAATTTTTCAAATTGACCCCTCAAGTTTCGGTAATTGCAAAACAGCCCCTAAGTTTTCAGAAATTGCAAAACGACCCCAAAAACCGTGCGACCAGAATTGCAAAAATAGTCCAGAATTTTCAGATTTTCAGATTTCAAAAATTTCGAATTTTCAGCCCTCAAAAACCCTGATTTGCGATTTCTACCCCAAAAGTCCTGAAGTTTTCAAAAACTATAAAAACGGCACAGATCTTGAAAAGCAGTTTTACCCATTGATAGATCTAGTCATAACAAGCAAGAATCAACTTACAGAACATAATTATCACGTGTTCTCATACATATAATTAAACATATACGGTGAACACAATTATGTTCAGGCTTTTGTATAATAATAATGGAGTTGGCTCTGATACCACTGTTGGGATATAGCTCGATTTGTCAAACAACAAAGTGCGGAATTTAAAATTTTTCGAGGTATCCAATGGTCCCATAAAAGATGTCTCCATATTATGTATACAAAAACTTAAACAAAAACGCACACAATGAATTAACAAAGGGGGTTTTTGCGATATACCTCACCACAGGCAAGGTGGTGGAAACCTCCGGTCTTCGATTCTGATTCTGATCCGGTTCACAGGAGTGATCCA
Source organism: Penstemon eatonii (assembly GCA_038501285.1). Lineage (NCBI taxonomy): Eukaryota > Viridiplantae > Streptophyta > Magnoliopsida > Lamiales > Plantaginaceae > Penstemon > Penstemon eatonii. The sequence goes on along the minus strand of CM076712.1, from coordinate 63,028,478 downwards.
ATTGTCTCACCTCCAGGGATAGTCCACACCAATTGGATTCTGGCAACACCTCAAGATCTTAGGCTCAGAACTCGATGCAGGAGATTTGTTATTGAAGGATTGTATGAGATCTCTTGACAAATCAAGATCTAATACAATGGAGGAGGAGATCTCGGCGGCGGCGGCACCAAGGAGCTCACGGCAGCACAGTGGCGGCGGCTAGTGGTGGCGGCGGCGGCTAGGGTTTGCTTGGAGAGGGGGCGGCGCTTTTAGGGCAGAGGGAGGCTAGGGTTTTTCTTTTTTTTTTTAGGTGTTAGCTTTTAAGCTCATGTAGTTCCCCTTTTATAGACTCCTTCTGACCTAGGGTTTGCAAGACTCCTTATGGGCTTTAATTAATAGAAGCCCATGTCTTGCAATCCTCCATTTAATTAACTACTTTAATTAAATGCCCAGTCCAATTAAATCAATATTTCTTTTAATTAACTAGCAACTCAATTATTAATTAAGTTAGCCAATTAATTAATCTCCCACTTGAATTAAATACTTTTAATTCATTTAATTGATTTAATTACCTTTAAATCAATTAATTCCTTTCATGTCCTTTTATAACAGTCACCGTCCAATTGTATTGTGTGTGACCCTCTGGGTTCACCATCAACTGGCAGCAGGCCCACGAATCCCTCGTGATTTAATTTATGAACAATAAATTGTTCCGGTTAATTAAACAACCTTTAATTAACCACTCCTAGAATTAAATCCTCTATTAATTCAGGAGTACCCACACTTCATGGTCGATGTCTAGCCACAAGCCCATGAAGCCCAATTTCAGGTGAATTGATATTTGTGAACCTCGTCTCATATAATTGCCATGTACATACGGTCCTTCTATCGACTAATATTCCCGATCAAGACTTAGGGTGTGTGAATTGATCGGCACCTCTAAATTTGTCTCGATAGCTATACTTTCTAATTCAGGATAATATACCTTTGTGACCTTCTAAATTTGGAAACCCCTTTCCAAATCCGTCACCGACTGCGGCCGCAGAATCCTTGGATATATTATCTAAGAATCGTATAGGAAATTCTCTCACCCATTACGGTGAGTCAATAGATTCCATATCGGTACTAACCACTCGCGCACATGTCCATACGCACCCAACCTAGGCATGTTATGACCAAGCTACGTGGCCTATACCTAGATCTAAGTACGCACTTTCATGCACCGAATTCGCCCTAGTACCTCAAGTCAAAGGACTAAATCGTACACTATTATATTCCTTGAGAAACATCCCATCACCGATATGCGTCATGCGCTTCCACAATGGGTTTCTCTGTTCGGGTCGTTCGATGCGTTCAATCCTCCATTGAACCACCTACTCGTATGCACTGGACTCAAATTCCTTGTTCATGAAACACTACAAATTCACTCCATGTGAATCATGCATACTTGTACAAGTCTTGGTGATTCCTACGATACCCTGTCTCGTTTAGGAATCTATGACTTGGAACAGATTTAAGATTACGACCTTTGAGACTGTTTCATGATTGCACTCAGTACTGAAGTGAATCGTCCCATAGTCAAATGTAATCTAAGGGTTTCAACCAATCGCTTAAATGTATTCGCGAAAGATGAAGTTGGCCATTGTTTATTCTTATACATATATAAATAAACATGCGTATTATTATAAAATCAAAGATCGTTTCATACAGGATAGATCTATTACAAGCTAACAGAACTGGCTTGCAGGGCACTATCCTATCATGACATTCACATTTTGATGGAATTGAAATGATTTTTTGGTTTTAGGTAACAACAACAGAAAAAAATATTTCGGGCATCCAAGACAAATTCTGACTTTGAAAGGTTCACTGCTGCAAAAAATTGAAATGGGAATTTGATCAAAATCTGATTTTTGAAAGCTCCGCCTCGCTTCGATTGTGTTTGTTCTTTCTCAAGTAAAATTGTAATGAAAGTGTATGGACCTGTCGTTCAAGTCAAGCCTGATGTTCTATTTTCTCTGCCATATTATTTAGTCTACAATGTTCATTGGATTGTGATTACTGCTTTGGTTTTTCTTTTTATGCCAAACTCAAGCTTGACGTGTGTAGGTATATACTTTTGTTCTAGACTTGCTTATTTTATGTAAATTTTAATTTTTTTTGTTTACGTGAAATGTAGCTTCAGGGTTTCAAATTAACATAAACTTAACCTTTTGTTTCGAATTGTTATAGTAAATTAGCCTATATATATAGTCTGGACTTATCTTATTTCCAAGAATTAGTTATGTGCTTCATTTCAATGCCTTTTTTTGTTTGAGCTACACCGACCAAATAGCTCACTACATTTCCACCTTTGAAAATGAACATTCTCAACCTTTGATTCTTGGAAACTTCATTGCTGATATTTATGGAATTGCCTCAAACAGCCATTTTGTTTTTTTGCTGGGTTATTTCGATCTGCAATAGATTATTTAGGATTAGTTATGTACATCTTGATCCTTACTGTCGTTTGGTATTGGTCCACTGGAGTAGTTGTTGTCTAAAATGCAGTTAAATCATCACATGAAGAAATGCTTAAGTGAATAAGTGAGCTAAAGAAGGAGAGTCATTGCATACGACTTTAATATCATGTACTCTCGCTCTTTTGTTAGTTATATTTGAATTTTGGATTTGTTGTATTCTAATAAGTTATTAAGGAAATTGTTAGGCATAAATGTTCAATAAGAATTTTAATTTGTTGAATTTGTGTATAAATTGTTAAATTATCAAATAGATTGTATGTTTGTAAAAATATATTTTGTAACAACCATGCATAGCATGGGGTACATACTAGATATGATTTCGTGCATAGCAAAATGATAGCAATTTGTTGAAGGAACTCATCTACTCCATCCTGACACGTGCATTTACATTTATCTTTCGTGTACAGCCAACTTGGGGAAGACCGAATGTTCGTTGTGTTGTAAATTTTGTCTTACATGTTGACTGATCTGAAGAGTGCGCACATCTTCCAAATAGATTGTCTATTCTAGGCTAAGAAAAGTAAGTCATTTTTCAGTTCATTTTATTAAATCACATATTATTGTTACTGACTTTGCAACTAAAGATTATCAATAAAGTATGATAACAATGTTATTGAGTTGCTAATAAGTTGTCATTTGTGTATTATGCAGATATCACTTCACCATTGAAAGTGTACAATATTGAATTTTCATCACTTTTAGAAAGATAGTGCATGATTGTTATGTTTTAATTTTGTTTTAAGATCATAAATATTTGTATTTTTTTTTTGTCACATCAACAATTGTACGTACAAAACATCTAATATGATACCGTGCATAGCACGGGTTTAGGCTAGTATTTTATATAACGATGTATTCATTATCTCAAAATTAAAGTTGGAGGGACAAAGTACATAAAACCAAATTTAGTTGGATGAAATAAATTGAAATTTCGCGTATTAATAATTGATAAATAAAATGCAGTTTAATTACTCTTAGTGATATTTTTGGAGTCACTTAATTAATGGATCTCATTAGCTCGCCTATCAATCGCATCAATGTGGTAATAGAAGAAATAAATACATACTCCCCCGTTCCATAATATCTATCGTTTTAGATTGTTGCATGAGTATTAAGAATTCAAATAAATAGCATGAACTTTTGGTTAAAAAAAATAAAAGATAAACCTAAAATACCCTTAATTAATTTTGCATTGGAATAAATAAAATAGAGCTTTTAGGTATAACAAATAAGGGCTAAATTGAAAAGAATAATTGATATTGCAAAAAAGAAATATCGTACCAATAGTTAGTTAGTTATACTTCCAAGGCTCTTTTTGTTATAAAGAATGATGGTTAGGGATATTTATTAACTGTGATTGATTTAAGATAAAAGATTAATTACTATGAAGTATCGAACTCAAATTCAAATTTCTATGAAGGGGGAGTTTTCAACAATTAACTTTTTCTTTTGAGTTTTCTAAACAAAAAAAAAAAAGAAATTCATCTTTTGAGCGATATCCATGCAATTTTCTATTTTATTTTGTGGAGATCAAGTAAATCTTTTTAATACAATAAATAAAAAATTATATCCAAATCTATTTCAGATATTTATATCCTTATTATTCCTCCATTGAAGATATATCTATAGTATTCTTAAGTTGCCAAAAAAGAAAAAAAAAGAAGGAAGTTGGTCTGTTTTTTAAAGGGAAATGTGAACCAAAACTCGCGCAAACTTGTGCTATTAAGTTGGGAGTTTCTATGGTTAGTACCACTTGTGTTGGGTATGTATTAGGTTCACCCTTAATTATCGTTAGATCATTTTTATTTTATCATCTACCGTTCATTTTTTTAAGGGTTACTTGTGCTTCCGGTCATTGTACTCCACTAATATAATATTTTCTTTGAAGTTTAATGATTAATTTTCATAAAAAGTCCTGATCTTTTAAGTTTTTTTTATCAAATTAAAATTAAATGAAAACTGGGGCCTTCACTTGTCTTCTTCCCTCCATTACCTCTTCACCATTTTCTTCCCCTTTGTCATCTTCTTCAATAATTAACCTCAAATCTGATAAACCTCTTCCCTCTTGAATGTTTTAGAACCTCAATTGGACTCAGAACTCTTCCGCCACTTGTTATTCTCCTTGATTTAAAACCGTCTGTTTATCTTCAAATCTAAATTGTTACTTAATATTTTACTAACCCACCCCCTCAAATCTGAATTTTATAATTATTGTGTTCTCTGTTCATTGGTCATTCACTGTAAGTTTCTAATTCACCCCTGTTGCTTAATTCCTTTTTTTTTTTAAATGGGTATTTCAATCTTGGAGAATTACTCCATAATTCCCGTCAATCCAATCTCTACAGTTCTTTACATTCGATGTTCTTCAAACTTACAAAAGTAAAATCTGCAATTAAACGAGTTCACAACCCGGACATCGACTCATTCTCAACGCATATCATCGATTTTGAGGATTTGTTGAATTGTGAATTTTAGAAAATTGAAAGAGAAATTGTTGTTGTTAACTTATTTTAAATTTCCGAACAAGTCTCTGTTTTTTAGAAGGAATATGTAAAAGGAATTTTGAAAATGATAAGTTAATATGTTTCTGTGAAATAAGTTGATTTTTTTTCTAAAGTAATAACATATTTGAAATAATTACCTTTTGTAAATGTTATAGGTCAAATTTATGACACATGGCAGAATTTTAAATAAGACCTTATAAAAAATAGCACAATCTAAACCTAACCATAGAAAAACCCTATTAAGTTTTAACCAAGAAAAAAAACAAAATCCAGGTTAGGGTGAATTTAAATTGTTTGTAACAATAATGAAAAGAAAAATACCTTTCTTCTCTTCTCATTCACACCTACCATTTACATTATTCGTATACCAACAACCCTTCAAAAATTCAATCTCATCTCAACACAGACAGACACGTGAACCATAGAATAATAAAAATCCACACCTCGTCGTCTACCGTCACTTTCTCTCTTCTTCAAATTCCGGTCCAGATCTACCGGATCCGAATTTCATTACACAAGAATGTTTCTCTTGGACTGGTTTTACGGCGTGTTGGCATCCCTAGGGTTGTGGCAAAAAGAGGCCAAGATCTTGTTCCTTGGCCTCGATAATGCCGGAAAAACCACGCTCCTTCACATGCTCAAGGACGAGGTTGGCAATTTTCTTTTGTCAGTATTTAATTTTAAGTGGATCTGTGTGAATTGAATTTTGTGTTTGATTTGATGCAGAGATTGGTGCAGCATCAGCCGACACAATATCCGACCTCAGAAGAGCTCAGTATTGGAAAAATTAAGTTCAAGGCTTTTGATTTAGGAGGACATCAGATCGCCCGTAGAGTTTGGAAGGATTATTATGCCAAGGTATATTATTATTATGTTGATTGTGGCATATTAAGTTGTCAATTTGATCGGTATCTTGCTATTACAAATTATATGCGGATTTGCTGTCGTGGTTGACTCTAATAATTGTTTTTCAATGCTTGATATAGTTTATGTTAATTTGATTTTCCTGTTACTCTTAGTTTTCTTGCCTGATTCCGTCTTTTGCAGTGTCTGTCGCGTTTTAGTTTTCCTTAGCTTGAATCCACTTGGGACGAATTAGTTTATTAGGTTTAATTGTGTCATGTGTTTGGATAGCTCTAGCCAACATCGATTCTTCGGTTTGGATAAAGTTCGCGCATGTGATAAACTGGTGGTTTCAATTGATGCACTCCCAGTGTCTTTTGTTGTGTCCAACTCAGTTCTTTCCCTGTTTGATTTGGCTTGATAAGCATGCATTGGCTTGATAATGTCAATGTTGAGATTAACGGGGTCTAAACATGGGTATTTATTGTAAAAGAAAAGAAGCTAAAGTTCGCAAGTCAGTGCTAATCCAATTAACATTGACTAGCTATCCAAACTAAGATTAAAACAAGATGTTTGTATGTGGATGAGGTCCACTAGAAGAGGAAATAATAGTATCATTGAAATATTTTGTCATAGTTTGAACCTGCACTTTTTTCTAAAATTTTATGCTGTTCTGCAGTTCTGAATCAAATCACGTTGGCCATAGTTTTTACTTCGAACCTTTCATTAAGCTGTTAGAATGAAGATTTCATCTATGTCCACCCATTATTATTTTGTGAACTGTCATATAAGAGGAGGCATTTGCTGTTGCAGCAAGCTTCTATATAGCATGCTGATATCTCTTGGATTTGTTGAGCTAGTAGGCTTAATACTTTGTTATTATACATTGATCACTAAATCAAATATTTCGATTAAATAATCATTCCATCTTCTCTTGGGGAAATTCACCTGCAATCCAGACTGTTGAGTTTCTTAATTTATAGGTCATGTATCAAAATTTCAAAACACATTCTCATGATTTGGTCTCACAAAGACTATAAAGATTGACAAGACTTCATTTTGTCATAAAGTGTATGTCTCGTGGTTTTACAGGTTGATGCTGTAGTGTACCTAGTTGACGCATATGACAAGGAGCGTTTTGCAGAATCTAAAAAAGAACTAGATGCACTCCTTTATGACGAGGCCCTTGCTGATGTCCCCTTTCTCATACTGGGGAACAAGATTGACATACCATATGCTGCCTCAGAAGAAGAGTTGCGTTATCACCTTGGCTTGACTGGTGTAACCACTGGCAAAGGAAAGGTGAATCTAGCTGAATCTAATGTGCGCCCTTTAGAGGTATTCATGTGCAGCATTGTGCGCAAAATGGGCTATGGTGATGGCTTTAAGTGGGTTTCTCAATATATAAAGTAGTAGTACAATGTTGAAATAAGAAAGAGGGAAGAAACACCCTCTCTATAAAATAGGATGAAAAGGGGAAAAGATTTCATTCTTTTCTGTTTGATTTAGTTTTTGTTAGTTGGTGAAACCTGTATGATTTGTGCTTTGAGTTTGTAAGGTGAAAAGTAAAATTTGTTTGCTTCTGCTCTGCCAAGTGTTTATCTCAAGTTTTGGTGCTTTTGCCATGGTATTTATATTCTGACACTAAATTTTGTGTGTTCTACTATGAACTTTTGTGTTTTGTGGGGAAAATTCTAATCCATTTCCAGAACCATGGGATTGGTCAGTCACACTTGTCTCGAGATTGTTTCGGATTCAGGCGAACCCAGTCTCGTCTAGAATTACCCTTTTTGTGGAGTTAAAAAATTAGATTTTGTTGTATCTAGAAATTCATATTATTTCTTCAATTTTCTTCAAGTTCAAGCGTGTTATCCAATGTTGTATGTTAACTATCTGTTGAAAATAATATTCACAAATCTGCGTGATTGCCAAATAATTTTCAACACTTCCACGCCCCCACCCCACTTGAAATTAGAACACGAATAGATGCCACATCCCTCGTTTTATTCTACTCAACGTTCTCCCCTCCTGACAATTTATGAGAAATTTTAGGTCACTAAAATTCAAAAATAATAATCTAATTAGAAATCATTTTAGTCCAATCGATGTATAAATAGTCTATGGTGGAATACTTGTCAATGTATACATAATATGAATAAAGGCTTTAGAGACCTATTCGCCTTTTTATTACTACTGAAATTTTTACATTTCCTATAATTCTCTTTGTCCTTTCTCACAGTCACACACACACACACAAAAAAAAAAAAAAAGGGGGTTCCCCTTGTCCATTTTTTTGGAGATACAATGATAGCCCTATACGTAATGTGGGATGGGCACGAACAAAGCGGCAGTCTCTCCTTAGCTTGCAAATAACTGAGACTGATCCAAAGGACCCAAGTTGCATTTATCCAATCAAGCCCATTGTTAACATAATCGACAATTCACAATTGATGCCCAAATCAATATCATTCTTAAAGATTAAGTAGAGTATGCTTTTTTTTTTTTTTTAATCTAGTAAATTTTGGATCACAGTTCGAACTGGAAAATGCACTATGTATAGGTTCTTTTCAATGTGGTGACCAATAGAATTCGAATTTGGGCTTCGTTCATTGAAATCGCAAGTTATTATCATGCCACTTGGTCCAATCACATTATGTAAGTAGATTTTGCTGTATCGATTTTTATCTCTTATTTAATATAACATTTATAAATAAAATGGATTGATTCATTAACAAATGATAACTCACTAATTTTAACTAAATAAAATTAGTTCGCATTTCAACTTTTAAATAAAATAATCTCAATGGCTGAAAATCAAAAAAATTAGGTGGCAAATTTAGCGATATTTTACTGCTGGTTGTTTGCAATTGCTTAAAAGAAGAACTTTTTGGGAGGTAACAAAGTGTTTAAGTTATGTTTTCAATAACACCTTCTAAGTTCTATTTCGCAATGAGGTCATAGTTTACTGGTACAATTGAGGCTCCATAACCTAGAAGTCTTGGTTCAATTCTTACTGATATGAGTTTTTTTTCTATTTTATTATTAGTATTTGGTCATATCAAAAAATATTAGTGTTTGGTGATTGGTTTTCTTTGTAATTGATGGCATTTCAATATATTTGTGATTTTGTGATGTTAGTGTAATGCTCTATTAAAATTTAAAAAAAAAAAAAACTTATGATTCTACTTCTCTGAATATAAGCAAAAAAAAAAAAAAAAAAAAAATTAGAAGCTGCAAGAATAATGTTTCTTGCATTTATATTAATTTGCAACACCGCATGGAAATCCCATCCACTTTCAGTTCACAATTATTTTTGTGAATATCTTATGAGTTCGTAGTTTAAGTAATAATTGAAGTAGAGCCCTAATATTTGTTTACACATTGCTTGCTACCAAATAAATTTAAAAATTTAGGAGTGTTATTTTATAACATAAATATAATTAATATGTTGACCATGTTGTATAACTGCTACCAAACGAAGGTACAACATTGTAAAGCAAAAAACTAATTACGACTTTGATTAACCATGCATCCTATGCGATTCTCCCAAATATGCATACCCGTACCACTTCTCCCAAATAGTTGTACCTGCTGTGGACAGTGGAATTATTAGAAAATCGAACATATTCCTACGTACACTACCAGCTGTAACTTTTGTATTCTTTAGTTTAATAAAATGTTTCTTTCCCAAAAAAAAAAGTTTAATCAAATGTTTCTAAAAACTAGAAAAAGACTGTAAAAATAGCTGAAAGAGTACTGTAAAAAAAGCTGGTTTTGGGGTGGGGCTCGATAATAACTACATGAAATCTATATCTTTATTTAGCAATAATAAAGCTGTCCTATACGATCATTTTGTTAATATTTTTTATTTGTAAAGAAATATGATAAATAAAGATGTCCTATACAATCATTTTTTAATATATTTTTATTTGTAAAGAAATAAAGTTGAGGGAATATTGAATTCTTATTAAAAATCAATGTGTTATATTACTAAGAATATTTATAGAAGAGTAAAACATTCATAATTCAAATATAAAAGAATCCTATTCAAGCTATGACTATAATACTCCAAATAACTAAAACAAGGAAAATAGGAAAAAATAATCATAAACTAATGAAAAATACAAAAGGGCCAAAACTAACAACCTATATTATCTAATAATATTATTCGTTAAAGAATATTTTGTGATGTTACATAATCTACTTTTTAATGAAGACGGCGATGTTAACACTTATCTATCTTCGAAATATAGGATTATTTTACAAATTAAAAATCATATATATTGTTACTTTGAGTACACATTACATTGATTCTCCGAGGACAAAGATATACTATAAGAAATTTAAAATATATCAATACCACTATTATATATATTATAGTAAATTGTATGTATAATATATATATGATTTGTTTGACTATTGTTCACGTTGCTTGCAGTCAAAGGGATCAAAACCTCCTTCCCCATGCATTTAACACTGGACACAGTAGTACGTACTGTTGAGTTTGTCAAAACCCTCCAAAAATATTTGTTGACTTTTAGGCTCCAATATGATCTACTCATCCATCCAAATTACTATTACAACCTGCATAAGGACCATTTAGTACATTATATTTGATTGTAATAAATGAAAAGGATTAATGTTGAATATGGAATAACCTAGCTAGCTAGCAATTAATTTGATTTAGTTTGAATTTGTATTCTTGATTTTTCTTTATTTGAATTTTTTTTTTAAACTCAAGGACAACTTTAAAATTTAAATCTTAAATAGGTAGAGGCGAGCGAGTTATATATAAGCGCGCATGTGCTAAACACAACATATTCGACATTATTAATTAGGCGCTCACAAGTTCAAAACACTTGGAAACAAATTAACTTATAATTTATTTAATTTTTTGTAGCATATTGAAAAAGCAACCATGCATATTAGGCTGGCACTGTTAATATTAGTTGTGCACTGCTATATTTATAATTGAGTTTGTGGTATGCACGATAGATAGATAATAGATAGATTAGCCTTATATATGCACATGGGCACGTGAAATTTTAGCCTTGAGGCACGTGCACCCCACATAATTAACCCAGAAATTAAATGCTTCAGACTAATTTCAGTGTGCATGGGTTCTCTTTAATTTCGAGGACTTCCCATTATAGATAAAATGGTCATTGGTTAAGGGGGATAATTCTTACATAGACCAGGTCTATAAGCTTACTTATAGACCTTGTGGTCTAGGTTTTGCCACCTCATTTCTGATTTAAAAAAAAACTTAAAATTACTAAATTTAACTAAAGCAACCTAACCATACTAAACCAGAGTTAAGGAAAAATAAAATATCACCTTGTGGGTCTCATCAAAACTTTGGCAGACTAATATTTGTATCCAACTTCGATATTTCTGTTGAAACATAGATAAGTGCGTGTGTTAAAATAATGTTAGAATAATTTTAGTATGAATCAAAATGATTTGTCCATGAAAGAATGCATCATGTAACCTTGAGATATTCCTATTAAAACAAATCTAACATTTAACATAGCGCAATACATAGCCAAAAAATTAAACTGGAGAAGCCTACGCATAATTTTATAAAGCAAAAAATACATAGAAAAACAACAAGACAATTCGACTTTTTCTGCGGGAGAAGTCTACGCATACAATGTCCCAATACATAATATTTTGGAGACGGGAATGGGCAAACATTAGAAAAAATGTGAAAATCATATTATTTTGTCATATCTGGGAAAATTTTAGTGCCCTGTTCACTTGGTGGCGATGGCATGGCAATAGTTACATTTATTCATAAAAAAAAAAAAATTATTGTGGCATTTTATCAAACAGATGATATGCACTTTGAATCTCTCTAACAAAGCTAGCAAATAAACGCATTATAGAGGCCATTTCTCAAGTCAAGATTTGTGGACTTTCTGTATACAATAACTATCATCATCAGACCACGAAAGAACTAACAATAAGGTCTCAATCAAAATGTTGTTTTTAAATATGAGTTGGCTCCGAGAACATTAATAGTATGAAACAGTTAGGTAAATATAATGATGAACATGGAAAATGGATTGGAAACGGGAGACTAGCCTGTTATTTTTTAAGGCAATCAAGCTTGCGACAACATCTGCAGAAAGAGCATAAATTGGACCATAAGCATGAAGAAAATACTCCTTCCCAAGCAAATGTGCAATATAACAAAGAGCGATTAGATGAATTGAAAATTACTCTTCGTGTGGTGATACTTTTAGTTTAATTGTAAGAGTTGAAGAACAATTCCCGCTAAAAAAATTTAGCGTTCCTAAAATTTTTTTAGTCTTCATCATCTTTAATCTCCCGCTTTAATTTGCCGCTTTACTTTTTATTTTCTCTTTTAACTCTGGTTTAGTATAATTAGATTGCTTTAGTTAAATTTAATAGTTTTAAGTTTTTTTTTTAAAATTAGAAATGAGGTGGCAAAACTTAGACCACAAGGTCTATAAGCTTACTTATAGACCTGGTCTATGTAAGAATTATCCGGTTAAGGGTTAGTCCACCCGCCCACTATATATAATTAATTAAACCCATTTACGCCGTCTTAACCCAAGTAAATTTAGTTTGGGACTAAAAGTGTTAAAAACGTGACAATTATATGAAATTAAAAGTGCTAGACAAAACTTATTACATAGATGTGAAAATTTATGTATAAAATATTTGAGAAAAATTATATTTGAAATCAATTGCATGCGTGATATTTTAGTTGTGAAATTAGATCGAATTTATAGAAAACTAGTCTACGTACGAATATGTGGTTTAATTTATAAAGTATGGAGCTAATTAATTAATTAAGATGCTAATGGTACAATCAAATAGAAACTAAATGCAATTTTATTATATATATATGTGATACTTTTATAATTATATATATTAGAGATGTTGGTACGTTGTGGGGATTTTCATAGATAAGAGAATCTTTAGAAATTCACATCACGCAATTGCTTCCTTGTGCACCAACATGTCTAGAAAATGGGATCGGAGCTTTTCCTCATTAATTAAATAAAACTAATTAGTACTACTACTTAATTTAATTAACTGATCATTGATTAGTTATAAATGTTAGTTAGTTCTACTCGATCGTATCTGTTTATCTTGTTAAGGATCAAATTGGCAATTATATTTTTATTGGATTCGTTAATCCCATGATCTTGATTCCCTTTAAATAAGGATCTTGTCATAAGTATTAGTTGGTCATTGGTGGACATGACATATGTATATAAACTTACATTACATGTAGTATAATTATATTTATAATCTCTAGCTATGAGCTGGGGCTGCTTCTTCAGACTTATATATATATGATCCATCCATCCATGCATCACCTGTTACTGTAATTACTAATTAAGTATATACGTACATATCATGGGACATGATCGATGTACATGATCAATTCATTTTTTTATCCTTTCTTTTTTCAAACTTCAAAAAAAGAATTTAATCACAAGTAGTGGATCGGATGTGCACTTAAGATTATCTTCGTTATCGGATGTTGTTGCTATATACATAGTACATGTACTTTTCAAATAAAAGTACTGTATATTATATTCTAATAGAATAGGTGAAATGTGTCTAGGGCTAAAAATCAAATCAATTTACTCAATATTTGATTTGACATCGTTCAATAAAAATTTGTTAGAATTCGATTTGTTACACTACTCAAACAAGCTTGCATGAGTTTCATTTTTATTCGTCAACATTTTAATTAAGTATGCCTTAACTCTAACATGCAAAAAAAATTTAATTTTGCTTTATACTTATTTCAGGCGGGATATTGGCAAATGTCGAGTTGTCAATACATCATGATTAATTAATTCATTGGCATCTTTGGTTTGTCAACATTAATTATTATTGAAACTAAAATTAAAAGTGGCTGTTACAACTCACGTGGATTGAATGCATGCCATTGCCATCAAACCCAATGTTTTTAAAACCGGACCGGACAGTGAACCGGTGAGCCGATTGGTTAGTGATTTTACTGGTCGAACCGGTCGGACCACTGGTCGAACCGGATGACGTCATAATAATGTAATAAATATATTTAATTTTAAAGTATATGTAATATGCATAAAATTTAAACATTATCATACAATTGATTAAAAATATAATTTTTTTTATAATATTCTAAAATTAAATCATATAATATTTATCTAACTTATATCATAACGGTAATATGGTACTAATTTGTATGCTCATGTAAATATAATATGATTATATTTCTTTTTAAAAATTTAAAAGTGTAAGTTAAAAATACAACAAACTAAGATATTCATAAATTTTAGAATATGGTTATGTATAAAAGTCTAATATTCAAAGTCAAACTTGCATATTATATCGATTTGACTCTTTATCCTAAAAATAATATTGAAACGAATATTTTATAGAATAAATTTTAATAAAAAACTATTATTTGAGTATTAATTTTCATTCATAATGTGTGAAATATTTATTTAAGTTAATTATCTAATTTATAAATAAATTTGGCTACAAGTTTCTATAATTTATAAATTTTAATTTGTACTAAAATTTCAAAAAAAATGGTGTAGCTCAAATGGTAAGGAAATCATGTTTCATCCTAGAGGTTAGGTGTTCAAATCCCACCTTGTACAAGAATTTCTAATTTATTTTTAATATTAAAATTAAAAAAAAAAAAGAAAAAAAGGAAAATCAGAACCTGGTTGAACCGGTCCATACCGGTTCGCCGGTTCACCGGTTTTGGACCGGTTCAACCCGGTCCAAACTGGTTTTTGGAGTTACTGGTTTTAAGGGGTAAACCGGACCGGACCGACCTCCGGTTCGCGGTCGAACCGGTCGGACCGGCCGGTCCGGTCCGGTTTTAATAACATTGATCAAACCATAATGTATCATTAATTTTGGTAATAATGTGGAATGACAACCGGCCGGGAAAGCTGATATAAACAATTGAATTGGTTATTAAAGAAAAAATATAGAAACAATATCGATCTTCAAATTACAAACTGGCGAGCCAATTTAGGGCCAATCTATTTAATTTCATTCTAGGGATTTCCGTTTTTTATTTTTTAGAGTACTTTCAATTAATAATCAATGCATATGAATTAGGTGCATCATGCATGGACCAATTATAATATTAGGTGTAATAGACAATCTAGTGAATTAATGTGTGAATTGTATTGTAAATTGATTTTAAAGATATTTGATCATAAGTGGTTGATATTCAAAAGTGAAAACATATTTATTTATATGTCGATGAACTAAACTAAATCTATAATGTGATGTGTAGTAATATTAGTATTCATCCTGAAATACAAAATATATATTTATTGTTTTATATTTGCATTTATATTTAAGTTAAGATCGAATGCGTTTGTTTAGATTCCATATATAATTTCTTATTCTTAGGCCATTTTCAATGGTTGAGGGCTAGCCCCGGGCCAGCCCGGAGCCCTGCCCGGTCGTCTCCAATGGTTGGGCTCCGTGGAGGAATTAATTCCATTTTTTTTCTTTGCCCACTATTACCTATTAATATTATAGTTTTAAATTTTATTATTATTAATATTAATAATAGTAATTATATAAGTACTCGTAATTTAATTATTAATTATATTAAAATATTAAAATTAAATAGAATAAATAATTAAAGTAACTTAAAATTAATACATAATACGCAAACAAATATTTGTATAACAAGGAATAAAATACAACAAACAACAAAGAAAATACAAGAAATCGAAAATATGGGAAATACAAGAAAGGAAACACATGAAAATATTACATTTTACTGATTTCCCGAAAACCAGTCGGATCCTTCATTCGATGAATCTCCAAATAATTAATTTAAAATATTATAATTATAATATTTAAACATTAAAATATAAATATAAATTATAATTATAATTAATTAATTTACACTATTACATATAATTTCCACTAATCTTTCTTTTTTCCTTGAGGATTCATAAAATTTCAAAACCATCATGTGACAAACAGCTGGCAATGCCATCTTGATAAATAAAAGAAGGAAATTATGTGGGATCACTTTTTCTCTTCTCATCTCATACGAATATATGTATGTATATTAATTGCACAACAGTTAAATAGGGGAGAGTGCATATCAATCGACCCTCTTTCTTCCTTCTCCTTCACGCGGCACCCGTTCCCTGCAGCGTTCCGCCCCGAGCCTGCGCCCCAGCCCATTCCAGCCCGCAAGCCACCCCGCCCCGCAGCCCCGCACCATCTCCAACGGTTTTTGCTCCTCAGCCCCGCCCCCGCCCCGAGACCGGCCATCTCCATTGGAGATGGCCTTAAATGAGATGTCGATCTTTTCATGAATATAACTTTAACTAATTCCTAGTTAGATGCGTGATATGTGTAAAGGCAAGACTTTAGTTTGTTGTGAATTATAAGCTTTATAAATCAAGCAAAGTTGGTTGGAAAAGAGTCAACTTCCAGTACTAATATAAATCATGATACCATTAAAAGGAGTAGATGGAATAATAAAAGAAATAGCGAGAAGCACGAACCTTATTTATTTGTAATTAATTAATTAGGTACGTACTCCACATGTTTGGTCTTATTGCCTGCAAAATATTCATAGCAAACAATATCAACCGCTGTTGAATAAGTGAGGTACAAAGGAAATAACATCCAATATAGGCTTCAATATTCATGAAAAAGAAAAAAGAAAATTAAAAAAAAAATCAACCCGCATTTATTTTATGTCAACCTTCTTAACTTAGGTCACATAAAGTGATCAAACCGAAGAAGTTGGAATTGAGTAGAAATCCTCTACCCATAAACAATGTTGTATTTTGATTTTGACAACAAATGCTTGTACCCAGAAAAGAAGAAAAGGAGTTAAATAAATTAATGATTATAATGCTATAATGCGATTGGTGAATTGATGCCATTTAGTGATGTGGCAAGTGGGTGGGGTCCACTTGCACGAGATTGTAGGAAAGCCCTTTAACACTGGCGGGCCTTAAGAGTAAAAGGCAGTAATAATAATATCATTATTAGATGGCTAGCGATATTGCCAGAGCAGTAATTGTTGCTGCCAGATCAATTTTTTGTGATTGCCTATTTTGCCCTTCTGGTAAGCACATTTATTTTTGCTCTGTTTTTTAATGGAACTCTTGACTCTCAAGTACTGTTCATTTCCCTTTATCAATTTCTACCATAAAGATTCTTATCAATTTCTTCTGCAAATATCTGTGGCAACGGTGTACTTCTCTCTTCAACCTCCCAGCTGTCCAGAATTTATGTAATCGGTGTAATATACTTTTGCATATTTTTCTCTTTTAACTTTTCCATTGTTCCTTCTGAACTGAATAAACTATTTTCGCCCATTCCAACTCCACCTCCTGTAACTTTATTTATTCATAAATAATGTTATTAATTTCTTGTTAATTTGATTATTATGTCAATATATGAATTTATGTAATCGGTGTAATATACTTTTGCAGAGTTGCAGTAATGTATATGAACCCGTATAATTGTTTAATACTCCGTAGAAATTAACATCAGCAGTTATAATAGTGCAATTGAATTTTGAGTATAAAAAAATCGAAACATACTGGGCCAATTAAACACCAGAGCATGGTGCAATCTTGGTTGACTGAAGAAACATGTTTTCTTTTATATATTGCTTTCGATTGAATTTTTTTAATTTAACAGATTCTTATATATTTGTAAATTCCATCTTATTTTCTGGGAAAAAGAAATTAAAGTTGAGGAAGAGAGAAGATCAAGCGCAAAATTGAAAGTCCGTTGAGATGGTGGTCTGGGTGCTTGCTGGAAAATTCCTACAAGTGCTTGCAAATGAAATGGGGATTAGTATCAAGTCTTTATTGACTCAAGGGTAAATTTGGCAATTACAAAGATTTGCTCTGGAAGCAACAGTTGTTGCTCTGGCAATATCACTAGCCTTATTAGATGAGGAGGAGAAGGAAGCTTTAAGACAAAGCCCATCTGCATCGCCATCTATCTACAATTCTTTCATGTGCACTCATTAATTAATTTGAGCGAAATCAAAAGCAAAGTGAAGAAATGGGGGAAAAAAAAAGAAAAAAAAAAAAAAGAAGCTTGAATCTTGTGCTTTACTGCTCAGGGAATTAATATGTAGTACTCATTTTTTAACCTATCCTCTTTCATTTAATATTAACATGCACCTCGTAGTTATACATTCCTATTTCCTATCAATTGAAGCTTAATTTTTGCCTCTTTAGTTTTTTTATTTTTTATTTATTGTTTTGGTAAATAATATTATTTTTATTTATCATTTTAGGAATTTAATGTAGAATTAATTTTTTTCATCAGTTTGGCCCTACCTTCTTGTTATTGCTTATAATTAATACCACTAATTAATTATGTAATTATCTGATTAAAAGGGATTTTTGGCAAGTTTATTTTTAAAATATGGTTATTTATTACATTTCTTAATATGTATACAATCTTCAAAATAAAAATAAAATTGAAGGGAATAAAATAATTCAATTATTGTATGATTTTACGTTTATTTATATTTATTACAGACATATACGTATATGAGATGATAAATACCCACATATATACTAGCTAGTCCAAACATTTGATAGTATGAAATTAGAGACAACTTTAGCTTTAAAATGTTTGTTTAATGATGACTGAGCAAAAGGTGTCTAAATGTTATCTCAAAAGAGGAAATAGTTTCAATGCTCAAGAATATTTATTGTGGTAGATTGAAATCCGTGTGAAAATTAATAACGTCCAGGCAAAGTAACATATAGTTCTGCCATACATATATGCAAGCATAAATAAATGGCACTTTGGTAAACTCAAAATTTAATATTAATAGGACTAGAAAAAAATACTTATAACTTTGAGTGTTTATAGAACTTTCTTCAAAGTATGCTACTTTTGTTGTAAAACTATACAAAAATTAAAGATCAAGAGAGCACAAGAGAGACAAGAATTGAGTAAATCTTTTATTCCTTTTCTTGGTGTGTCTATACAAGCCAAAACATCATCTATTTATAGGCTAGGTAGATACATAATAGATGAGATAAGATTAAAATTAACATGCATCTAATTAATTACAAAGGGTACATGTATCTAAATGAAGAGTTAAATACATTGGACATATGAAATGTATATTCTTCATGCATGTACTTTAGGCATCCATCCAAATACATTTGATTTACAACACTCCCCCTTGGATGCCACTTATTAAGAATATGCCTCGTTAAAAACCTTACTAAGAAAAAACCCAGTGGGAAAAAAATCTTAGTGAAGGAAAAGAGTACATATATCTTTTGTAAGATTTGCATTTTTAAACCTGCCTCATTAAAAACCTTGCTAGGAAAACCCAATGGGAAAAAACCTAAGCCAAGGGAAAAAGAGTGCAGTATGCAATGGTCTCCCCCTCATATTGCCATGTCTACTTCAAAGATCTCTCAGCCGCCACATACCAATCTTATATATTAATTTCTTAAATGTTGATGTAAGGAGTGATTTTGTAAACAAATCTGCCAAGTTTTCACTTGAGCGAATTTGTTGGACGTCTATTTCTCCCTTTTTCTGAAGCTCGTGCGTGAAAAAGAACCTTGGTGAGATATGCTTAGTTCTATCTCCTTTAATATATCCTCCTTTGAGTTGAGCGATACAAGCTGCATTATCTTCGTACAATACTATTGGACTTTCTTTATCAAATGAAAGATCACATGTCTCCCTTATATGATGTATCAATGACTTTAGCCAGACAAGTTCTCGACTTGCTTCATGAATTGCTAATATCTCAGCGTGATTCGAGGATGTAGCTGTAAGAGTTTGTTTTGTGGAGCGCAAAGATATAGCAGTATCACCATATGTAAACAAGTACCATGTTTGTGATTTTGCTTTATGTGGATCTGACAAAAATCCAGCATCAGCATATCCAATCAGCTCTGTTTGCGAGTCTTTTGAGTAAAATAATCCCATATACGACGTACCACGAAGATATCGAAGTACGTGTTTAACACCATTCCAATGTATTCGAGTTGGTGCGGAACTATATCTTGCTAGTAAATTAACAGAAAATGATATGTCCGTTCTCATGCAATTAGCAAGATACATAAGTGCTCCAATGGCACTAAGATATGGTACTTCTGGACCAAGGATCTCTTCATTTTCCTCTCGAGGACGAAATGGGTCTTTTTCACATCAAGAGATTAAACAATCATCGGAGAACTCAGTGGATGAGATTTATCCATATTAAAACGTTTTAATACTTTTTCAACATAAGTTGACTGATGAATAAAAATCCCTTCCGATAAATGTTCGATTTGTAAGCCGAGACAATATTTTGTTATTTCAATACTTTTCTGCCAAACTCTTTCATCAAGTAGTACGCGGTCTCAATGAGCTCTTCAGGAGTCCTCACAAGATTTAAAAACCATAAGCACATACCGCCATAATAGAAAACTCATTTCAAAATTTGTCAATACAAAATTCATGGACAAATTGGATTGTGCACGAATCCTTATTTTATGAGGTATTCATTTAGCTGGTTATACCACATCAGACCATATCACCCTTACTTATATAAGGATCGTATTTGTCTACTAAAAATGAGCATGAGACCATTTAATTCCTCCATGAATGTTAATATAAATATCACTACCCAATGAGCTATCTAATATGCGGTAACTACATCCATAAATATATTTCAAGTCCTTCAGGGACTGCAAATCAATTAAATACCGGGAATATGTTCCGTCGTACTTATTGGTCTTTGTGAGAATTCGTGCAAGAAGTTGTGTCTTATATCTCACATTATCATCATGTTTTCGTAAAATTATATGTTTGTGACATATAAATTTTACGTATTTTGACGTGCGGACAATTAGTCCAAATACTTTTACAATTTAATAGCGATCTTGAATCGCATCTTTCTATAAGGCCAAAATATTTATTTGCTTATTTATGTCGACATTAAATTAACCGTTCACGGTTCAGGATCCTGATTTATACCTTTTATTTAGTTTGACCCAAATAAGCAAAACTATTATTTATAATCACTTTGCTTTCTATCCCAGTTTTCTTGATTTATTTCTGTTTCATGTGCCTCTTCATGGGCATCTCGTGATTTAGACTGATCAGTCATTTTTTCTATAGCGCTTTATGTTGAAACAGATTCCTCCTCATAAGGTAATTTCTTTCAGAAGTTTTCTTTTGCACCAATAGTAATTTCACGCTTCAAGTGCGTTTATAGTATGCTAGCATATTATCCTTCAAGGATTTCAATCCATGTTGGTGTAATTTTTAATTCTTGCTCGTTCGATTTGTGCGTGGGCCAAGCTGAGACAAGTAATGTACATTTATGTACTCATGTCAAAATAATTTCACGCCGTTTTACATGCAATGACATCAATTCTCCCCCTAACGGCGAGAAAACTGTCTCAAAATAGAATTATCATCATATTTTGATTTAACCATATCGCCTCGTCAGACGTTTAAGATATATGGTTATAGCCTCGTCAGGCGTTCAAAATATATGATTACAGACGGGAAATAAAAAAAACCAACACGTCTTTGTAGACCCATATATGTTCATTTTGGTGGAAAAATCAGAACATACATTGCACAATCATAAATTTATTAGGCTTCCAGCCTGACATAAGTTGCAACGTTGCCCTCAATCTTATACTTGAGCAAGAATCTTAACAAAATCAATACGTGTTGACAATAGGCATATCATAGACAATTAAAAAATAACTTTTACAGGACCATGTCTATAAGTCCACATATATCCCATTAATATCATCATAAAAAAATTGGGACTCAAGACCAATCTTCACAATAGATGGTCTTACAATTTACTTTCTTTGTGAGCAATCAACACACACATACTCATGAGGTAAATAATCATATGGTTCTTCAAAAGATGCAGCGCATTTGTAGTTTTACCTGGATGACCAAGTTTATCATGCCACTTCATAATATTTTGGATCACTGAACTTCTAGTTCAACTGAAATTTATGATCCAACATTGTTTATGGTCGCATAATTCACTAGGATAAGAAAACTGGGATCATATTCATCAGTATACTTCTGGCATGAAATATTGGATGTAGTATAAGTATATTTCATATTCCCCTCATATATATAATTTCCATATGATATACGTCAATACGTTTTTCAAGACGTATTTCTTTGAATTCAACAAATCCATTTTGGATTTTATAGAGCACAAAGCCTCTTTTACAAAAATATTTGCTCATCCAGACAATTTATATTTGCTCTTCTGGAGCCTTTATAGTATACCTCAATATGTATTAACTTTTGTTTTTGCTAATTTCAATTTAGAGAATATTTTCAATCTCGAAGAATTGTGTGTGTCGACCTACTGTCAACTAAATAAATATTTCCACCGTTGATATCTACAATGCTCACATAATTGTCCATGTATCTTTAGGATGCTCGCATAATCTTTTGCATCTAACATGATACTTATATGATTGGGCATCTTCAAGATGCTCATAGTATTAATCAACGTTGTAATTGACGAATATGCAACATATACGAAACCAATGCTTTTTACTCCACCACTCTACCAAGTGCTAATAATTTGCACATCCTTGTCTATAATTGTTTTTCTTCGAGTGGTGTGATGTGATGGTATGCATAATAATAAATTTTCATTATGACTAAACTATGTCATGTCTATAATTATTTTCATTTGTTTTCGGGAAATAAATTATTTACATTCACTTCCGGGAATGAATAATTTATATTAACATTTGCATTCACTTTGTGGATTAATCCGGTGAGAGTATGATTTGTCATCAAGAGGTCTTTACTCAAAATAAATTAATTTAGAGTATTTCTCAAAACCTCTCTTTCATATTTGCTCGCAAATCAAAACCTCTCTTTCATATTTGCTTCTTTGCGAGCCATTTACAATCATACTTTATCTCTACATAATCTCAATTGAGATACAATTTCATAGTTGTGGAGTATAATCATTTATCAGTTGAAAATATTACAACTTCGGATGTAAACGTTCATAGTGAGCTTTTGTGAGAGTCCCACGACTTTGGTGATTATATTGCTCTTTCAAAATTTCATATGATGCAACATCATGTGCAATCATTCACAGGGAGCATTTGAAAATATCATTATTGTGATTAAATCGCTCCTCACTTTATGATTTCAATCCTTCAAGGAGGAAATGGCCAATGCAAGCATTGCCCCTCACTTTACCTTTTTCGTTTGCCCAAACTTTCATTTCATACAGAATTTCCGAGGCTCTTTCTTTTTATTCAGATAGATTTCAACATCAAGAATCCATGTCATAATATTTAGGCTTTCTTTCGGAAATTTCAAGGGCAACAATGCCTAAATTGATAATATTGGCCTTAACTTTAAAGCCCAAGCATATAGTTTCAGATTGCTTAAAATATACTCAATCTTCGAGTTTGAGTTTTATTAATTAGGCTTCAGGCCTAACATTATGTTTTCATTTTAAAACTTCAAGTTCTTGATAACAAGAAGATTAACATTCTTTAAAACATAACCATTATGAGAAAATATAAATTCTCAATTCACCTTTCCTTTTATTCATGATGTAAATCAAAATTAGTATCACAATACCAACTATTAGGTAAAAGTTTGACAAAACTTTCAAACACACACCGAAAGTATAAACAATAAATTATAAATTAAATAATTTATATAAAACTCTTATTATTTCAGGGGTAAATTGAAAATAAAAAAAATCTAAGGACAATACTATAAATCCTGAATTTTCAGGGACTGGATTGTAATTTTTTGCAAAGAAATATTGACTGAAATGCATTCAATTTCCTTTTTTTTTTCCGAAAACCAAGGAATAAGCTGCATAATTGTTTTCGAAAATTGGGGACTAAATTGCCAAATCAGAAAAAAAACAGGGACTAAATTGCAGTTTTATTTTCAAAGTAAGAATAAAATTGTATCAATGATTATACCTAACCAAATGCAAAATCATGGCTATAACGAGATAATTTATGAACTCCAACAATTCCAACATATATAGTATTATTTCTCTAGATATATAGATCATACGCATATATGTAAAATAGTGCAACACACTATACATGTAATATATATAGATCATACGCATATATGTAAAATAGTGCAACACACTATACATGTAATATGACACTGCCATGACCATAAATTACACCAAAGAAATTATACTAACCACATGTAAATCTTTTTTATGACTGAAAATTAGAAATAAAACTCAGATAAAACAAGCATTCATTAGAACATATGCATGTATAATTATATTTATATGCAAATACATATAGACATATCAAATATTTCATTTTAGCATTTGAAAACTTCCAGATACATTCATAATAATCAATATTCAGCAAGATATGCGATATTTTTTTTTTCTTCATTTGAATACATGATAAGCAATATTATAGTTGTACTATTTTATGCATCATACTAACACCAATTTGAAAATTGCACAATATATCAATCTTGAATTAATTTATAGAAAAGTAGATTAAACTATAGAAGTTAGCATACCTGATCATTCAAACAAGAAATCACAATTTCTTTTGTTACCTCATGTACCTTCTCTCATGCTGTCATGCATAAAGCTTTCCATATGCCTCAATATTTCGATAGTTCATTGTTGATCCGATTAGCTAGCTAGTTTGGAATTAAAATATAGAGCAATCGTGCTGATAACGTGTTGTAAAACTATACAAAAATTAAAGATCAAGAGAGCACAAGAGAGACAAGAATTGAGTAAATCTTTTATTCCTTTTCTTGGTGTGTCTATACAAGCCAAAACATCATCTATTTATAGGCTAGGTAGATACATAATAGATGAGATAAGATTAAAATTAACATGCATCTAATTAATTACAAAGGGTACATGTATCTAAATGAAGAGTTAAATACATTGGACATATGAAATGTATATTCTTCATGCATGTACTTTAGGCATCCATCCAAATACATTTGATTTACAACAACTTTATTATTTTGGAATACAAATATTTCAAAGGAACGCATCATATTTATTTATTGTAATTTGACTGTACTAGTTTGTGACAACATACTAGACTAGATATACAAGTCACAATAAGATAAGGAGGGGGATGGGGAGTTTGGAGGGAAAAATAATGGTGGTTTTCCAATGGTGGGGTAATTCAATTTCGACTAGTTCATTTACTTACTTTAGGTGTAATTTTGAATTACCCTCAATGAATTGATATTAATATAAACTTTTTTTTTTTTGGCTAGCTAATATAAACTTAATTTGCTAACATTAATATTTTGTCTACGCTGAATTTGAGTTTAACTTGGATTTACACGTTAAGTTGTTATTGTATTTTTTAAAAAAAATAATTAAAGACAATGAAATACACGTTAGAGTTTTCACTTGGCATTTTGAAATTTAACTTAACTTGGTTTATAAAATATTTTTCTCGACATCAACGGTCATAGCTCGTTGGTAAGATTGAGGCGTTAGGATTAAGAGGTACTAAATTCAGTATGAATTTTTTTCTAATTAATATTAAATGGTTGGTAGTTTTTTCTTTATAATAATTTGATCGTATTTAATTTATTTTTATTTAGTAGAACTCGAGAACCCGTGAATAATTCACCGGCTACCTTGTCCAACAAAACCGTTAAAAGCAGGTTGAATTCGAATTTGTCCTTCCCTCTTATATTTATATTCGTAATTATTTAATCGGTTATTATAGTTTTATTTCAATTATTATTTGAACAATTGTTATTTTCTCCAACATTATTAAAAGAAGTAGCAGTTCAAATTATTAATCGACACGAGATTCAGATCGTCATTTTAACAACTATACCTCCAATATTATTATAATTGTTCGAAACCTACATGATAACTCTGTGAAAACAGTGTTATCAAGTCTATTTCCTTAACTCATTCGATTATTCTTATTAGAGTTTTGATAGAATTTTAGGCAATTTTGGTTAGTTTTGTATTTTGTTCGCTCGAGTCATTGGTTTGATTGTTTTATGCATGAATTGAGGTATTTTCTTATATATTGTGTTCATATTTGTAGGCCCGAGCTATTTTGGATTTAAAGACATGATTGGAAGTGAAGAACAACGAATTAAAGATCAAATGAAGTCAAGTAGTGCAAGAACGAAGAAGCTGTCAGAAATGTTGTTATGCACTCCGAGGACCATAACTCATTCAAGGAAGCTCCAATGAAGTTGAATTTCGACTATGATGTAGAGGAATGAGTTAGCTACACCACAGATTTTACGGATCTTGATTTGGAGTTCGGAGCTGAAAGTTATACCACTTGCAAAACTGTTGCGCAAAGCTGACGCGATTTTCAGCGGGCTTTTAAGGGAATTCTTGGGCCCAAAGTCTCCTACTTGGACTCAACTTGGTAGATCTATTTAAGGACTTCTAGGTCACGAAATTACACATCTTTGATCAGCTCTAAACATACTTTTCTCATATAATACACCTACAACATCAAAGATCTACTTGGAGAAAGATTGAAGAAGAAAAGAGAGAAGTCCTGAAGATCACCCAAGCAAGAAGAACGCAATATTGAAGATCTTTATCTTGGATTCATCGTTTTGTCTATAAAACCACATGAACTCAGATTTGTTTTCCTTTATTATTTTCTTCTTATGTTTATCATGAACTAATTCTTTAGGATCTATGGTTTTTATGAAACTATGTTACTTTGATTATTTTTATTGGATTATTTGTAGTTAGGGGCAATTCTTGTGTTTGATTTAATTTCGTTCTCTATGCTTGCAACTTGACTGATCACCTAGTTGTTAGATTTAATATTCTTTTCGAACTTGGAAAAGGGAGATTAGGATTAGATAGGAAATTGAATAGTAAACGACTCTTAGGATAGGAATATACTTAAGGCGTTTATACCCATTACATGAGGTTCGTGTTTAATGCTTTGTGTTATTTATGAATCACCTAGGAATAGGATCGATTTGTATAATACATTAGGTTCTTATGTAATTCGGAAGATACGTAGGAATATACTTGAATCCTCGGGTAGCACTCTTGTCACCACAATAACTACGAAAATCTCAATTGGGCAATCGATAGATGACATAGTGGATTATAACCCTAGGTTTCTCTTCTCATTATTCGAACTTAATCCAAGTACTTAGGTTAGTTAAATCATTTAGTTAATCTAGTTAATTAAAACCCAAAAGCACATTTGAATCTGGAACCATATTAAAAGTGAATTAGGAATTGGAATTGGTAGACATTAGTCAAGTCCCTGTGGAGACGATACTCTTATACTTACTCTTTATTACTTGTTCGATACGTGCACTTGCGTTTATTTGCGTGTGTAAAATCCGCAACACTACACCAATTCGTACTACATGGACGACAAAAAATATATTCTTAAATTTGTTGATTATGATAATTGAAATGAAAGTAATATCTCGATCGTTATTTATAAGTTATCACTACGAAAAGAAAATAGCTGCAATTTGTGGGTTTTTAGCAATTTTTACTCCCGAACATGGTAAATAGGCACTTTGCACCCCCGAAACTTAGATTAAGCACTTTGTACCCTCGAAATATAAAAAATGCAGCAGTTTGCATCCTCTATTATTTTCAAGCAAAAATTCAAGGGCAAAATAGGTAATTCAATAGTATTGGCACTTTGCACCTCAAAACTTGAGAATTTCGCACTTTGTACCCCTAAAATAAAATTAGCACTTAACACCCTGTAATTAAGAACAAATCACCAACTTCCACCCCCAAAACAAAATAAATAGGCACTTTGCACCCCAAAACACAAAATTAACACTTAACACCCTCAAATTAAAAAAATCCAAACCCCTCATTTTTTTGTCAAAGTTGACTACCGGAGTGAAAAAAATTTAACGCAAAATAGGTAATTCATTGTTTCACTTAAATTTTGCAAAATACAATTATAAATACTCGAATACTCAATTATCTCTGAATCTTTCTTTTCAACAGTATAATCATAAATAACTAAATAAAGTACAAGTAAAATTCTCGAAGACCCATTGTCTACTTCAACATATCAAAGACCCATAAATAATTACCTATTTTGCCTTAAAAAAATTTACCTTAATGGTCAACTTTGCCGGAATAAATGAGGGGTTTGAGTTTTTATTTTTTTAATTTGAGGATGTTAAGTGTTAATTTTGTATTTTGTGGTGCAAAATGTCCATTTATTGTGTTTCGGAGGTGCAAGTTGTTAATTTGTTCTTAATTAGGGAGTGTTAAGTGCTAATTTTATGTTGGGGGAGGGGGTGGCGCAAAGTGCCAAAGATCTACAATAGAATTACCTATTTTGCCCTTGAGATTTTGTTTGAAAATAAAAGAGGGTGCAAAGTGCTGTATTTTTCATATTCGAGAGTGCAAAGTGTTAAATCTAAGTTTCGGGAGTGCAAAATGCCTATTTTCCATGTTTCGGTGGTGCAAAGTGCAAAAAACCCGCAATTTGTTCTCAATTTACCAAGTGTAAAAAAAAATGAACTTTTATAAAATAAGCTCAAACCCGGTAACTAACTATGATTTCATTTATTTAAAAAAAAAAAAAAAGTTGATTTGATTTTCGATCCTAATCCACCATTAAAAAACCCATTTTCTCTTCAAAAAAAAAAAACGTAGAGAGAAAATAAAGAGAGAGAGAGAGTGGGAGAGAATCTGGTGCCAGCGATGAAGTGGAAGGATCAAAGCTTTCCTCTCAGGTCAAAGCTGGCATTTCATTTTCATTTCTAATTTCTATATTGTTTGTTTAAACTTAATGTCCATCTCCTCTCCTCTTCCTTCTCTCTTATTTACAGCACCTATCTATAATTCTATCTCCCTCTCTCTCTCTTCTTCATTCCTCTCAGATTTCAATCCCCTCCCCTCTCCATAAAGGGGAAATCTGACATTAAAATGCGAGATATCCTTCGCCTATTTACATAATTAAACGTCATCGTTAATGTTCGATTCTTCCAATCCATTCATGGCTGCTGCAACTCCATCTCTCGCCGGCGGAGAGAAGAAACACTGGTGGCTCACCAATAAAAAGGTATCTCTAGCTCCATTTCTATGAGATAGTCTTTCATTTTTAATTCATTCATGGATTTTTTTGGATATTAATAACTCATTCGATTTGTATTATGCAGATGGTGGATAGATACGTGAGGGAAGCGAAAATGTTGATTGCGACTCAAGATCAAAGTGAAATTGCTTCCGCGTTGGGCCTTCTAGAGGCGGCGTTGGCTGTGGCGCCGCGTATGGAGGTTGCGCTAGAGCTGAAGGCGCGGTGTTTGTTGTATCTCCGGCGGTTTAAGGAGGTGGCTGATATGCTTCAGGACTATATCCCTAGCTTGAAAATGGTGACCTGCGACGAAACCTCGTCGTCTGGTTCATCGGATAATTCGTCCAATCAGCTTTCCAGAGAGCGAGTCAAGCTTCTCTCCGACTCACTGAGTGGAAACGAGCCGGCGTTCAAGTGCTTCTCTGTTTCGGATTTGAAGAACAAAGTCATGGCTGGATTGTGCAAAAATGTCGAGAAAGAAGGGCAATGGAGGTAATTTTTCTCATTTTCGTAATTTTGTTTTGTAAACAATATAGTAACTGAAATATTGCTTAAAGATCACGCGAAATCGGCAATAGATCCTCTGTACCACAATTTTGTGTACCACAATTGTGCCACAAATGAATAATTGCCACATGTATTTATGACAATTATAATAATTGTCATAAATACATGTGGCAATTATTCATTTGTGGCACAATTGTGGTACACAAAATTGTGGTACAGAGGATCTTGAGCCCGCGAAATCACTGGCATCAATTAATGAAATCTCAGCTAATGACTATTCTGATGATTAGATGAATAATTTTTCTTTTTCATTTTGATCGGTAGTCAGATTACTTATTAATTGTTTATCTTTTTAATTCCTGTCAAAAGTCAAAAGTCCCAATTATTGACACGAATTCCCCAAAATACCCTTCTTTGTTGATTAATCGAATTTCTTTGACTCAAATGAGTTGGAACTAACTCGGACTTCTAACGAATTCAACCAACAGGTACTCAATTTTAGGTCAAGCATGTTGCCACTTAGGATTAATGGAGGACGCAATGGTTCTACTCCAGACCGGAAAACGCATCGCCACCGACTTATCCCGCCGTGAAAGCATCTCCCTCTCCGACGACATTTTCTCCTTCAAAAAGTTCAATCTCTCCGGCGGGAATTCCTCACCCAAAACCGAGTCCGACAGCATCTCACACCTTCTCTGCCACATAAAACTCCTCCTTCGCCGCAAAACCGCCGCAATCGCCGCCCTAGACGCCGGTCTCTACCCCGAAGCCATTAGACATTTCTCGAAAATCCTCGATGGCCGCCGTGGAGCCCCACAGGGATTTTTATCCGAGTGCTATGTAAACCGGGCCTCCGCTTACAGATCCGCAGGTCGAATTGCAGAAGCCATTGCCGATTGCAATCGAGCTTTATCCTTAGACACTTCTTCCATCCCCGCACTTACTATAAGAGCCACATTGTTCGAGACCATTAGATGTTTACCTGATAGTCTTCACGATCTCGAGCATTTAAAACTATTATACAATTCAATTCTCCGAGATCGAAAATTGCCAGGACCTGTATGGAAACGACATAATGTTCAGTACAGAGAAATTCCGGGGAAGTTATGTTCATTAGCGTCGAAAATGCAACAACTAAAACAGAGAGTTGCTGGTGGTGAAACTGGGAACGTGGATTATTATGCCTTAATTGGATTGAGAAGGGGTTGTTCTAGATCAGAACTGGAAAGAGCACATTTACTTTTGATATTGAAACACAAGCCTGATAAATCTTCAAGTTTTATCGAAAAGTGCGAGTTTGCTGATGCGGAGGACATGGATTCTGTTAGAGATAAGGCGAAAATGTCGGCTTTGTTGTTGTTTAGATTAATTCAGAAGGGGTATACAAATGTAATGTCGATAATTTTAGATGAAGAGGCGGTGGAGAAGCAAAGAAAGAAGGCCGCAATTCAAGCTCAAGAGCAACCCAGAGTCGAATCAATTCCGGTGGTGATTGAGATCAAGCCGCCACCGGTTTTGACACCTCCGGCATCGGTATTTCAAGGAGTTTTTTGCAGGGATCTTTCGGTTGTTGGGAATTTGCTTTCTCAACCCGGGTTTAATCGTTCGATTCCGATGAAATATGAAGCATTGAGCTGTTGAGTAATTGACATTTTGCTTCCTATACACCAGTTTTTGCACTTTTCACCCTGAAATTGAAACCTTGAGACTTTGCAGCAGCATATCTTTGCACCCTAGTAGGGTGCATATTGGCAAGATTATTTGATTTGATTGTGCAAAGTGTCAAAATTTTAATACCATAGTGCAAAGTCTCAAAATAATGTATTTTAAGAGTGCAAAGTGTCA
Source organism: Penstemon eatonii (assembly GCA_038501285.1). Classification (NCBI taxonomy): domain Eukaryota; kingdom Viridiplantae; phylum Streptophyta; class Magnoliopsida; order Lamiales; family Plantaginaceae; genus Penstemon; species Penstemon eatonii. The sequence goes on along the minus strand of CM076712.1, from coordinate 62,997,206 downwards.
ATTACTCTTATCGAATACTCTTAGAACTAAGCCTTAAAAAATGCAATATGGTAAGTAATTTTGGGAATGGTTAATCAAAATAGACAGGCGGGAGAATCTTGTTTTTGTGGCATGTACAAATTTGAAAGCTTGTAGTACCACCGCCTGGGAAAAATTTTGTTACTAGTGTTGTCTTGTTTTGGTACCTGTACAGATTTATCTTACTTTCTACTACCTTTGAATTATTTTGTTAGATTTATTTGAATTTCGATCATAATTCACAAGTCTTCAATATAGGGGGTTGAAATAAATGATATCATGGAAAAAGATGTTTTTTTTTTTGGGGGGGGGGGGGGGGAGGTTTGGGGCCTTGGGGGTATTAACTGCATAGTGCATACGCCTATAGATAAGTAGCTAAAGAGAGTAATTAAAGACACTGAAATTTGGCTTCTATATCATATGTCTTATCTGAATTCACTATTCTCTTACCTTATCAGGCTTTACCTTCCACCAAACTCCTGCCAAATAGCCTGACATTCCCGCGAGAATTTTGTTTCTTTTTTATCAATGAGCCCTTTGGGTATTTCCCGCTCATTTTCATAGGCGATTGATAAATTGATTGTCACACTATAATTCAAATTAACTGACATTTTACCATGGCGGATCATGCCTATACATATTTATTGAATTGTAGCGTATCTTATTTGATTAAATTTAATTTGTGGATATTACTATAATAGTTGGAATTTCCTTATTTTTTTATTAAATATAAATTTTAAATGGACAACTAATTAACATAATTGTAAAGATTAAATTAATTCAAAATTCTAAGAAATTAGATTTTGAATCGAAAACCATAAACCCTAACACTAATGTATTGTTTGGTTGTCGGAAAGTGGAAGAAAGTAAAGGAAAATCAGTTTTATTTTCTCTCACTTGTTATTTGGATAGCAGGAAATAAAGTTATTATTTTACTTCAACTTTCCTGCAAAAAATGTTGTGAAGAAAAGATTTCTCATCAAATATTTCTCCACCAATTTGATGGGAAATCTTCGAAATTTTTTAGAGTAAATAGCAAAACACCCCTTGTACTTTGTCTAACTATCAAAACCTCCTATTTGTGATTATTTTTACCAAAATCCCCTTTGTGCTTATTTATTATTAGTAAAAAAAATACTCTCTGAAGTCACAATAACAATTATATCCCCATAAAATATTGGAAAAACACGTATTTCAAACGCAAACAACCCAAAGAAAATACAATTCTTATCTTGAAACTAGAAAAGTGCAAATAGCAAAAAACAATATCAACTAAATTTTATAATATATTTTACAATTTTGAAAGTATTTATAATTAAACGGAAATATTTATAAAAAAAATTACTTCTTTTTCTAAACTTTCTTGACAACCAAACATCTGCAAGAAAATAACTTTCCTGACGACCAAACATGTAAAGGAAAATGACTTGGGTCCGTCTAAAATGAGATTTTGAGGAGTGGAAAACACATGAGATAATGTTTATCTTGGTGAAACGTGTCCCCTTAAAATTTAAGTTAAAATAATTTATTTCCTTCAAGACAAATTTACTCATTCTAATGAGTGAAATTCAACAACATCCCTTGGGTCTTGCCTAAATAAAAAAAGTTTCGTGTAATTTTTATTAGCAAAAAGACCTTGTACTTTTTTTTTTATTATTACTAAAAAGATATCCCTCTCAATTCGAAATGACAATTTTACTCCATCAAAAGATGAAAAAAAAAACCTTAACTTAAAAGATTACCCACTAGCTTTAAAATTTACAAAAAAAAACCTTTTTTTTTTAAAAAAAAAAAATTGACCAAAACTTACAAGTGATTTATGAAATCCACTTTAAATAATTGACAAAAATCTTATCCCCCAAAGTTACATACAATGTTTTAAAAATCGGACCGGACATTGAACCGGTAGTCTTACTGGTTACTGGTTAGATCGATTAACCGTTTTAATCACTGGTCCAACCGGTGTGACGTCATTACAATTTAATATTTTACTTTTAATTTAATATATGTAATCAACTATTTAAAAAAATATATTATTCATTTTGTTAAAGTGTATTTCCATAAACTAAATGTTTATCTCATGATCAATTATTTTTCCTACAAAATTTGAGTTAAGAATGAATGGTTGCAACAAAATTACAAGTATGATAACATGATATCAACGCAATAATTCAAATTATAATAAACACCATATAAAAAAAAATAATTTTGACATAAAGTAATCTATCTCTTACACAATTTATCTCACAACAAACATGATTTGACATAAAGTCTTACACATCTTACACCTACAACCTAACTCTTCAAAAAAAAAAACCTATAATTACTTTATTTATCAAACCACTCTCTCAAAACCCAAACAAATAACATTACGCAAATCGAGATTATTTCATAAACCTCCACTACTCTCCCAAACTACTTTCCGAAACACCAAACAAACAGGCCCCCTAGTATTTCAACACGTTTCTTTATTATACAATTTCTCCATATTTTCCAAAGATCAATAATTAAAAAAAAAAATTTAAGTGACTGAAACATGTCAGAAAATTAAATTTTTGGTCATGGCTACAATATTAAATCAAGTTTTCGTGTTAATTTTTATTTTTATTGGAAAAAGGGATAATAATTTATCATATGTTTCATGTTAAGATTTTTATTTCTCGAATTTATGATTCATTTGAATTTATTTGGTATAATCCTACTTGAAGATTGATCTAGTGGAAGAGATTAGTCATTACAAAGTAGGGACTCATGTTCGAATCCTGTTGAAAAATGTTTCCACTTTATGCGTCCGATGCGCTTCAAAAGAGATTAAACCCTTAAAAAATCAAAAAGAATTATTGCTTGAAGATATTTGAGAAAAAAAAATAATGAGTAAAAGAGAAGATTTTCTAAGATTATAATTTCCAAAAACATTGGATTTCGAGAAAAAACTGAGCATATCGGTCTTATTTGACTTGCGTTTCCCAGATTCTTTGTAATTATGGGCAAAATTATTTTATGGTGGTCGATAGGAGAAGATGAAATTATTATGAAAGAGAAGGCTTGTGGAAAAGAAATCCCCTTTTCAGGAGAATGGCTTAAAACTCTCTTGTTCTTTATACAAGTTTCACACTTTTTCTTCATATGTGGCACTTTATTTTTCTTTGTTATGATAATGTTACGAATTATCTCTATATTATAATAAATGTGATAATTTATCATCTCTATTAAATGTGTGACAATTTATCCCTGTATGTTACAAAATACTTTTTGTATTCACTCTCAATTTCGACAAGTGAATTACATTATCGGGCTTATAGGGGTAAATCGTTTGTTTTCAAATCACAGGAATAAATTGAACATTATGAATACATTAACCCATTACATAAACAATGAAGATTTTTTCTTTTTTTTTTACGAAATGTACTTCATTAACCAATCAATTCCTATCATTTCTATAATCCAATTGAAAAAAGTACAAACCATGAAACACAAGTTGCTTGCTTCCATACCCAAATGAATAGAGAATAATCTATCCGTGTAACAATCTAGCAGGCAACAAAAGTACAAGAAGCAAATGCATATGTTGGGAAGCTACCAAAGTACTAAACCGTTTCAAAGACTCCCCACCAGTTCGAATCATACCCGAGAAATCGACCCTGCCACGGCCCATTAAGCCACTCACGATTCGACCAGCATTGACTCTACTTGGGGCCCACCAAATATTTCTTCGGTGCTCTTCTCTAATACGTATAATCTCTTGATGTATAACATTACTAACCGATTTCAAGTAAGAGTTCATATCATGGTCTCTTTGAATGGTCCCTTCAGAGCCATAGGCTGAAGGGTCACTCAGTATTTCAAGAGGGTGTGGCGAGTTTAAGAATACAGCTTGTGCTTCTCGGATTTGCTTCTCCGATTTACTAATGTCTGAATTTGGACAGGTTAATATGTATAGACCGATACCTGAAGGGAGGAGCTCGTGGTTTGGTGAAAATTTGTCGTCTGGTTGAAGAATTAAAAACTCGCCCATTGGAGCGTATAAGAGCTTCTGTTGAGACAGAAATATACAAAAAATTAAATACAAGAATCGCAATTCACGAGTTTATTTAGGACTAGCTAGGTAACAATTATAGATTAATTGTTAAAAATACTAATTACGTAATCACAAATAAAATAAGAGTGAAATGTGAAAATACCTCACATACCCCTCCCAAACCCATATGTCAACAATAATCCGCATGTTAACTCTGAAAATTGGCAATAACCCCATGTTCACTTACAGACTTGACAATAACCTCGTTATGATTTATTAAGGAATTTCAAATGAGATTTTTTGCTAATTAAAAAGAGCACTAGGGAATTTTTACTAATACAAATAATACAAGTTTTTTTTTTTTCCCCAATTAAACAAAGCACAAAGGAATTCTTTGCATTTACTCGAATATTAATTACATGATCACAAATAAAATAATATAATTGTTGATAGATCAGTGACAAATTAGTAAAAATGCAAAATTTACCACTTACATTTGTAGATTTGATTTGTAAGAATTATATTTATGTTAATCACTAAAACTGACAGGTTAATATTTGTTTGTTGGTTGACACTTGACACACTCTATTTATCCATGATACCAAACAACAGATCAAGATTTAATAAAAAGACACAATCTCACATAATCTTTGCTACCAAACAATTGTAGAAGTAAAAATACGTACCTGCTTATTAAGACATGGATGACTGCGAAAATTCCCATTAACAGCCTTTAGAAATTCAACAACATGATTAGGATAATTGCAAGAGAATGCCCGGGGAACAATATCTCGATGCAATGTAACCGAACGGACATGATTTCGTGGCAATCCAAGGACGCGAAGTAGACGATCTCCTCCACACATAATTGATGGTGCACCAAAGGTTATAACCGGTAGTAAAGAAGATCGAGGTGTTTCATTTCTCATAAGAAACATTAGATTTACAAGTACCGATAAACTTCCACCAAGAGAATGTCCAGTGAAACGGAATTTTGCATGATATCCATGTGACTTAAGGTGTGCATGGATTTCAGGCAGCATTTGTTCATAAATCCCTTTTGCAGCCTCATATATACCTCTGTGCACAAGAATATCAAGTCCCTGAACGGAGAAGATGCATCAAATTGTTTTATCTTAAAACTTTCTTGTAAGATTATCCAATAAAGATCAAATTATTACAGGCATCTTGAAAATCGTATTAGGATTAAAGGGCGCATAAATAATGAGTGAAATGCAGAAATAACCCCTATAATTTGCTTAATTAGCAAAAAAACATGTTATTTTATTACCAAAATTCTCCCCTGCGAAAAATTTTAATTAGCAAAACAGACCCTCCCAAGCCAAAATGACAACTATTCCACCACCGAAAGATGCAAAAACACCCATGCTCACTTAAAAATTGTCAATAATCCCCTTGTTAACTTTGAAAATTGGCTATAACCCACCTGTTTACTTATAAAAGTCGCAGTTGCCTCCCTATAATTTATGAAGGAGTTTCAAATTGGGAAGGGGGGGGGGGTTATTGCTAACAAAAAAAGAACACATGGTTTTTTCGCTATTTAGACATAGCACAGGGTCCATAACTAATTACCTCAAACTGAATGGGCTCGAAAAGTAGATTGGCCTGCCACGAAGCCAACGACTCAGATCCCTGTAAGTAATGGAAACAGTTAACTGGCTTCACCTAATTAATCATAGCACAAAAAGTACAGATAAAATGTCCATAGACCATAACTAGGCTATTCTAACGACAAATATGGAGAAAAATGCAAAAATACAACATATAATTTGCCCAATTAGCAAAAATACTCGTGTGTTATTTTTATTAGCCAAAAAAACCCAGTGATTCTTTTATTAGCAAAAACCCCTGTGACAAAAAAAAAAAAAAAACCTCACATGCCGGAATACATATTTTGCTGCAAAAATGACGGTTATACCCCCACAAAAAAAAAGGCAAAACACCCCTCTTACCCAAAAATTTATCAATAATCCCCTTGTTAACTTTGTAAATTGACAATAACCCCCCTGTTCACTTAAAAATTGGCAATAACCTCCCAAGGAAGAAATTTCAGATTGGGTGCTTTGTTTATAAGAAAGAACACAGGCGTTTTTGTGCTAATTAAAATTACACTGGAATTTTTGCCAATTGGAGAAAGCATAGGAGGTAGTTTTGGATTTAGCTCAGAGAATATTCCCGCAATCCCTACCTGTATAACAAATAATCTCGTAGCACTCTGATCATCATCACAAACAAACCAATCACAAGGCGATGAAATAATCGAGTTCAAATCATTAGCAACAGCTTGCTTTACGTCCTCCTTTGCGGCAACAACTGAAGTAACTGAGTCAGTGGTTGCCATTAATGAGGCCACATCAATTCCTCCATTTAATTCATTTTCATTAGGTGTGCATTTGGAGGACTTAAAAGGAATAAGACTTTTTGTATGAGAATGCAAAGAGGAAGCAGCAGAAGCAGCAATATGATAAGCAGCTTTTGCACTTATGACGCGCTTCTCGTTAGCTTCTGCTTCAGATTTTTTGGTTTCATTTTGTTGGTCTTCGGTTGATAATACTTTTTCTTCATCGAGCTTTGATGCTTGTTCTTTCTTCTCTAGTGAAGAAGTCACAAATCTTAGTCCATAATGCCTCAGCAAATTCCCAGGCTGTAATAGTTAGTAAGAAAACCAATCAGCTCACCAATACTACTCCAAGAATCAACTCATACATGTGTCATAGTTTATTGAGTAGATTTATACTTTATCTTAGTGCTAATACCAATATAATTTAACACCCCCCCCCCCCAAAAAAAAAAGAAAAATTTAAAGGAGCAATTTACATCCTTCCAACAAAGAGAATAACACACTCGCCGAAATTGAGAGTGTGCATGAAAAGTGTAGTGTAAAAAGACAAATTTATCATTAGGGGGTAAAGTTCCACATCACATTTATCATGACAGAGACAAGGGGTAAAGTGTCACATTTATCATACCACAGGGTGTAAAGTGCAACATTTATATGTTGACTGGGTGAAAGGGGTAGTTTTGTCAATTTATAAAAAAAATTAAGTTAAACAATATCAGGGAGCTAGTGTGGAACTTTTATAAGATTGAAGGGAGAAAAGCGCTCTTTTACAAATCACAAGGAGATAAAATGAACATTAACTCGCTTATCTTCAATACATCTGATTTATACTTAACATAATCTACTGCACAGCTTGAAGTATGAACTAAAAACACCACAAACAATGATGGTTAATATATTAAACAAAATAGGTTCTCAATATATATATATATATATATATATATATATATATATATATATATATATATATTAAACAAAATCATGATCTCAAATCGACTTCCTCGATTAATGCTAATGCACGTGTAATACACAAATTAGAATTTCAATCTACATTACAAATACTATCAGAATCACGAGCAATTGGCACTTTTCACCCCAAAAATACATCACTTTGACACTTTGCACCCATAAATTGGAACTTTGGCATTTGGCACCTTTGAGGATGCAAAGTGCCAAACTTTCAAATTCAGAGTGCAAAATGTCAATTACTCCAGAATCAAATGTTATTCAGAATCCACCAAAATATTTCAAGAAATTCCCACAATTTAAGCAGAATAAAAATAAAGAATCCAAATTGATCCACTAATCAAAGCTACCCAACTAAACTAGACTGAATTATAGTTACCATTCTTAATTAGAAAGGGGGAAATGTAAGAATACCTTGATTTGAGAAATGGAATAAGCCAAACTGCCCAAATAAGACATTTTAGCATATAATCTAGCTTCAGCTAAAGGCACTTTCTTAAGCAGCTTCGAAAATGATTCTCTATCAAATTCAATATTTTCCCCATCATCATCATCATCATTAATTACACACATGCCATCATCACACTCTTCATTCTCTTCTTCCAATTTTTCCCTTAATTCTTCCTCCAATTCACCATCAGTAACCTCCTCCTCTTTCCAAAGAGACTTCACATGTAAAATCTTCAAAACCCAATCTTCTTTAATATCTTCCCTTTCCTCCACCAATACGGCGTCGTCTACACAAATAGCCGGTTCGTACCGGTTTTTACCTCCGGGCCACAAAGATCGGAGCGGGTGCCGAAATGTGAAACCCCACGGCGAATTCCGCGGCTGCGCCTCCGAAATCGACGGCTTCTCAGATGGCCGGACCTCAACATTACCTGAAGCGGAGAACGGAGGTGCAGCTGTTCCATGAATTCCTGCCTTCAAATATAAAGCATCCATTATGAAAAAAAATTAAACCTTTATTATTTCCTTTTGCGAACCTAATCAGATTATCAGACTATTGCTACTTATAAAAACGATCCTGTCTTAAATGTAAACCACAATCTTTGAATTTTTTGAGTCCTCTTTTGTGAACTTTTATGTTAAGGAAAAAAGCTTCCTTCGTTTTACAGGGAGAAAGAAAAGAGAAATTTAAATTTAAATTTAAAAGGGAAACATGTGACCAAATTACATCAAACGATGTCGTACTGATATTCTTTTCCGTTAATTCCGTTTTGCAATTGACTAGTTTTTTAACTTTTGAATCTTCCTTTTTTTGATTTCTTTGGGAATAAGAAATACACACATATACACCTCCATATAATGTATGATCATTTTTTCGTGTCTTAAATATTTTTTATGATTGTGTTAATTTTATTTGCTTTATATATATATATATATATATATATATATATATATATATATATATATATATATATTTAAGTATTTTTTATTAACTTGCTAAGTTGTGATATATCATTGTTCTATATTTATGTAATTTCTTCTTGGATAACAAATTAATGAAATTTCAAATTTGTCTTCTTCAGGTTAATAAATAAACTTACTCAAGTATGGCCAAACTTAACCTAATTAATTTAATCCTTTATTCTTATCAGAAAGCCTCTTAATAAACATCATATTTAGTATCTAAATTTTAAATTAGATCTAAGCTTCCTAACTAACATACCTCGATAATTAAAAAGCTTCTTTATTACGATAAGGATATCTCCAACACTCGGGCTTCAAGCCGTCCCCTTCCCCTATCCCATCCTAGTCGTCTCCAACCCAAGGATTAGACGGACGTATGCATTACGCGGGGATGGGCTAGGAGACCTCCCCTACATGGGTTGAAATCAACTTACCCCATCATTCTCCCCGTCCGTCCATGGGTGTTGGAGATGTCCTAAGTAATCAGTCCTCACCTAATTTTCTTCACTAGTTAGGAGGAATTTAATCCTAATTTATTCACATAGTCATATAATTTCTTCACTAGCTATCAACGGGGTCAAGTTTTAATCCGGATCCGTCCGAATTCGGTTCGATTTATTAGGATAATTGTCCGATTAGATATTCGATGGAGCTGATCCGATTATAAAGATCAGTAATCCGAAACACATGTAGTGAATATAGATTTAGGTCGATCCAATCATTTAAAAATCCGTATACAATAAAAAATAAAAAGAATGACACACACGCACACACACACATACATATATATATATATATATATATATATATATATGTATGTATAATTTTTTATATTTAATAAAAGTAAGTATCATTAATAATATTTCATTGTCAATTTAAGAAGACAGTAAAGTATAACTCGTGTATAAATTTATTTAAACAAATGTTTTCATCTAAAAATATGAATGTTATAAAGGATTTTTGAACATGTGAGCTAAAGTTAAATAAAATTGTAAAGTTAATAAACTTGTTTTAGGAAAAAATATTAATGTAATTATTTTAATGAAAATTTTATTGAATCCGAAAAATATCCGATATCCGGCCAAATCCGACCAAAATCCTTAGATTAAAAAAAGCTAGATCTGACCAGTGACCACAATCCGGACAAAATTCGAATCCGACGTGATCCGATCCGATATAAATGGAGTCGGATCCGACCCATTGACAACCCTGATTGTGGGTCTATTTGTTTGACATTTTTTTTATTTCGTGTTGAAAAAAACGAAATAAACTATGTGTTTTCCTTCTTTTTGAAATATATTAATTATCTCTCAATTTTCTCAAATATTTTTGTAAAAGCCAAATAAACAACAATTTTACTATCTCTAAAAAAATTATACAAACTCTACTTTAATTTGATATAAAGTATTTCATCTCTTACACAACTTATCTCAATACAAAACATTATTTGACATAAAGTTTAACAAATTTTACACCTATAATTTAACTCTTCCAAAAAAAATTACACTTACTTTAATTCTCAAACCACTCCTTACGTAAATTTAGATTATTTCACAAACTTCTACTACTTCCATAAAGTACTATCTCAAACACCAAACAATCAAATCTTATATGTTCTTTTTTTTTTTTTTTGATAATTAAGATCTCATATGTTCAGTTATCAAAGTAATTAGAAAGAATAAAACTTCTAAGTCCCAAAACAAGGCTCAATTTTCTAGTATGAAATTATTTTTCTCAAAAATTACCATTATATATTAAGGGAATTTTCGTGGCTACTCTTTGAGGTAGTCACCATCGGTCCTGTTAGAGACACTTTTTATGTAAAAGTGTCCCTAACAGAGACCTAACATGACAGATGGTGGCTACCCCACGATTCACCTATATAAAGTACTCCCTCCGTTTTTTTCATTTGTCGTTTTGGAGGTTTACACACGAATTAAGAAATGTCATAAATAGCCACTTTTTTAAAGCAAAGATTTCAAAATACTATTTTAATCAAATCATCTTAGTATTAATTTGCATTAACGACAAATATTAGTAAGAAGGGTAAAACTGGTAAAAAAACATTAATTTACATTGAAATCGTAAAACGATAAATAAAAATAAATAAATATTTTTTGCCAAAACAACAAATAAAAAAATAGAGGGAGTAATAATTTGACACCATTAATTTTATATCACTACTTTAAAGTATAAATGTAAAAGTGTTCAAAAATTCATTTTTCAAAAGAGAGAAGTAATAGTAATAAAGCTAGTCTCCGGATATTGGATATAGTTTCTGGATATTTTAGTAATATGGATATTTGCTGTATCTCAGGTGGATCAAGACATTTTGTCGGGGGAAATAAAGCTTTAGGTCAAATAAGAAAGCGCGTGGAGAGAGAAATGGGACCCACATGGAATTAAGCCCCTACTTCCAGAAATAAGATTTCTGGATATTGCATGGAAAGCCACGTCAATATATTTGTAGATGAACTCTAAAGCCCACATGACGTGTCGGAAAAGTCCAACTAGTAGCTATACTCGAATTCGACACGCTTAATAAGCATAAAAGTATTGCACATGGCAAATTAGATATGTCATTTCATAATGTTCTATATATATATATATATATATATATATATATATATATATGTCATTTCATAAGAAAAAGATAGTTGTATAAAATTGTGGGAAATAATTTTATCTTTTTTTAGTGAAAATATGGTTTTTAAATCGCCCAAAATCAAAATTTTCGGTGAGATCCTCAATACCACTATTCAGGGACGGATCCAGGAATTTGGGTCAGGGGGGGCTAAACTTATACACAAAAAAAAAATCAAACAGTTAAACATAAAGTTTATATTATTCACATAAGAACCCAAAATATCTACATATTTACTTTAATAATTGACCACGACGGTTTTTCATCTTTTGAAACCGGTCCTTGATAGCATCATTTGAAATACTACTAAATATGTCTCTCTCTATAAAGACAACTAAACTATCATTTAGCCATTGATCGCTCATTCGGTTACGAAGTCGATTCTTTACTATCTTCATAGCCGAAAAAGCTCTATCCACTGATGCAGTTGCAACGGGTAGAATAAGCGCCAATGTCACAAGTTTGTAAACCATCGAGAATGCGACATGTCTTTAAGTTGCAACCATCTTCTTAGCAAGATCACCAATCCCTTTCAAACTAGAAAAATCATCACTTGATCGAACATCCCAAATATAATTTTCAAGTTGATTGAGAATAGCCGAGAGCTCAAGAAAAGAAAAGTCATTTGGATAAAATCCAATATTTTAATAAATAAAACTATTAACCATCTAAGATAGTATTTAATATGTAAATGAATATTATTAACTCTATTGAATATTGATTTAAGCATCATATTATTTTAATATAATTGGTATCCTCATATCTTTATTACTTATATATGAAAATCTTAACAAGTATATAACTTTATGCACAAAAATGAAACTTGAATCTTAAGATTGATTTTGGAAAGTGAATATAAACATCAATAATGAATATATAACAATATTAGTATATTACATAAACACAATTGCACACACATAAATATAAATAAAAATAGAAAAAATTATTAACATTCACAATTGGGGCTTTTTGTGCTCAAGACTTCAATGGGTTGGGACTTGGGTTGGGTAGATGGCCGGAGATGGGGCGGCAGGCGGGCAGCAGGCGGCATAGGAGGTGCAATGGTGGCTAGGGTTAGAGTTTTGAGATGTTGGGAGTAGGAAAAAATTGGGGCTTAAAATTGGAAGAGTGAGTTATTGTTAAAGTGGGTATTAATTAGACTTGAAATTATATTTGGGCTATTGGGCTAATATATTAAATTTTCTGTTAAAAAAAATTACAACACATATACATATATATATATATATATATATATATATATATATATATATATATATATATTCCAGGGGGGCTATAGCCCCTCCCCTTGCCCCTATGTGGATCCGCCAATGCCACTATTAGTATATGATCCATACCAGATCTGACCAACTGCTTATCCTACCTCCTCTACGTTCTTGACAGCCCATCTTTGTCTCAGTAGAGTCTTTTAGTGGCATGTTTTGGTCCTCTTTCCCATTACTTAGAAAAAGTGAGCCACCGGTTCAGGTACAAGATACTATCATTACTGCCTGGACAATTAGACATCCAACCCGTAATCGTAACGACCCAATTGCAAGAGCGGAGCTCTACCAACTGAGCTTTATCCCCCCGAGCCAAGTGGAGCATGCATGAAGTAGTCAGATGCTTCTTGGATTCTTTTCCCTGGCGCAGCTGGGCCATCCTGGACTTGAACTAGAGACCTCGGCCGTGAAGTAAATCATCGCACCTATGGTCCAACCAATTGGGAGAGAATCAATAGATTCCTTTTCGGGAGTGATTCATCCTTCCCGAACGCAGCATACAACTCTCCGTTGTACTGCACTCTCCAAGTGTGCTTGTTCCCCCCTTTTTCCTTACCCTGGCAAGTCTTTGTAAAATAACTCCGATGAGAAGAAAAAAGAAGGCGTTAAGAGACCCACCTGGCCCAACCCTAGACACTCTAAGATCATTTTTCAATCCTGCTCCCATTTTGAGTCAAGAGATAGATAAATAGACACATCCCATTGCACTGATCGGGGGCGTTCGTAGTGACTGAGGGGGTCGAAGACCAAGAAGTGAGTTATTTATACCAAGCATTATTCTTACGGCTACATCCAATCTCCTAGTCCCTGCGGAAAGGAAAAAGAATTTCACGCTCTTCCTTTCGGGAAGGGAGGATTAGCGAAATCCTATTGATTGCATCTTTCTCCAGACCTCCGGGAAAAGCATGAAAAAAACGGCTCGAATGGTACGATCCTTTATCACTCCAGAATGAAGGGGGTGATCTCGTAGTTCTTGGTCTGTGAAGATGCGTTGTTAGGTGCTCCACATATACATGTGATAATTATTATAATTGTCACATGTACATGTGACAATTACACATTAGTGGTACACAAGTTTGGTACATTAATAGTGGTATAGATGATCTTGAGCCCCAAATTTTGTAATTCCCCTTCCTATTTTTAATTTCTTGGTATAGTTGACTAGTCAACTTGGTATCAACTTGATAAAATTTATAAAAAAATTAAAATAATTTCATTAATATATTTCATTAATAAGTTGATAATATCATATATATTAATATTTTAAATATATAATATATCAGAAATGTAAATAATTTAGTATGATAAGTCACTTAAAAGATTGAAAAATTTGCCCGGATACATTACCTAATGAAGTAAAAATAATAGGATGGAGGAAGTAATTATTATCTTGAACATGCTCATTGGAATTATAGTTTATTTTCTCAAGATGAAAATTAGTTTTTAAATTATATATTATTTTCTTTCCAATTGATTCAAAAATAGAAATTGTTAAATCTCCACGATAAAAATGAATGCGATTGTGGCCTTATTGAAACAAGGAGATAAAAAGAATTTGGTCTTAAATTAATGGATTGGGGTTTATCTTACCCAGACCCACATATGATAAGCTGGGTTTAGGTTCGACTAAGTCAAGAAATCCGCCCGAAACTACACCAAAACTTATAATTAAGGGAGTCAATTGGTCGTATTCGGGTCGGATCAGGCTCAATCTGGATCCAGGTTCGTTTATATCGGGTCGAATCTCACTCGGATATGGGTTTCTCAAGTTCATCGGCTCTTAGTCGGATTCGGTTGAATATCGGATCTTTTCCGAATTCAATACAATATTCATTTTCAAAAAAATATTTCTTAACTATTATTTATATATTTTTGATGAAAATATGCATAAAAATATGATTATTATTGAATTATTTACTTCTATCATTTTAACCTAATGGTAAAATATTATTAATGTTACTTATTTTAATAAACATTATGTACATATATAATTATTTATTTATTGTCGGATACAGATCTATAATGAATCGGATTGAACTAAATTCAAATTCGTTCAGGGCCCATTTGGATGGGTGGATTTGAAATGAGGAGGGATTTCAAATAAATGGATTTGAAATTCCAATGATTTGAAATCCATTCATTTGTAATCTCTTGTTTGGATAAATTTTTTTACAAAGGATTTCAAATCCTTTCATTTGAAATTCATTGTTTGGTATATATCATTCGTGTTATTTGAAATTCCCAATCGTGCCTTATAATTTGTTTTATGAGTTAATTATTGTTGTTGATATCGGGATAAAATCGCATGAATCGATTTGGGGCAAAATTATAATTTTTGAAAATTGAGGGACCAAAAGTGCAAATTCGGATTTCAAAAAATCTGGGGCCGAATTTAAAATATTAATTTTCTGGAAATTCTGGACTGAGTTGGAACACTGGGTTTTTCGTAAATCTGGGGTCAAATGGCAATTTTTGAAAATTAAGGGACCAAAAGTGCAAATTTTAATTTTTGAAAATCAGGTGCCGAAATGAAAATTTTAATCTTCTGAAAATTATGGACTGAATTGCAGTTCTTATTTTTTTGAAATATGGGGTCAAATTGCAATTTTTGAAAATTAAGGGACCAAAAGTGAAATTTTTTATTTCTGAAAATCAGGGGCAGAAATGAAAATTTTAATCTTCCGAAATAAATTGAATTGTAATTCTGGCTTTTGCAAACACCTAGGGTCAATTTGTAATTTCTGAAAATTGAGGGACCAAGAGTGTAAATTCGGATTTCTAAAAAATCTGGGGCCAAATTGAATTTTTTTAGTTTTATGAGAATTCTGATTTGGAACGCAATTCTTGGTTTTTCAAAAATCTGGAGCAAATTGTAATTTCCAAAAATAGAGGGACCAAAAGTGCAAATTTGAATTTCTGAAAATCAGGGGCCGAATTGAAATTTTTAGTTTTCCTAGAATACTGGACTGAATTGCAATTCTTGATTTTTCGAGATTCTAAGGTCAAAATTGCAATATCAAAAAATTGAGGGACCAAAAGTGCAAATTTTGTTCCTGAAAACCAGGGTTCGAATTGAAAATTTTAATTTATTAAATACTGGACTGAATTTTAATTCTGGGTTCTTCAAAAATCTAGGGTCAAAATTGCAATTTTTGAAAATAGAGGGACCAAAAGTGCAATTCGAATTTCTGAAAATAATAGCCGAATTGCAAATTTTAATTTTTTAAAAATTTTGGACTAAATTGCATTCTAGGTTTTTTGAAAATATGGGATCAAATTGCAATTTTTTAAAACATACAATTTGGACTTTTTTTAAGTGGATTTCAAATGACTAGTTTTAGAAGGAATTTCTTAAAATTGGGCTGAAATCCATTGGACTAAAATGCAGGATTTCAAATGAATGGATTTAATTTTGTTTCCAAATAGCATGATGGATTTGACAAGGAATTTCAAATCCACTCATCCAAATGGATCGTCAAAGTATTTTAAATTTTGAATTTGTATAATCGGATCATATTCATCGAATCTCTAATCGAATCAAAATCCTGATAAATCTATTCGGACTCGGATTGGAATAGATGTACGCTTTCTATTTTTATTTTCTCAAAAAACAAAATGAAGCCTTTTATTTTAATAACAAAAATAAGTATAAGGCCCAACTTTGGGCCCAAAACTAGACTTACACTTATAATAGTATATATATCGGATCTAATATTCAAACACTCAGCAAACATCTCTCTCCCAGGGCCGCCACCTGCCGCCATCTCTCGCCTCTCGCAGGTTAGGGTTTTAATTATATGAATTTTTGGATAATTTTGAAGAAGAGATTCTTAATCTTGTGTGTGTGATAGTTTCATTTTTTTTTGTGATTATCACTTCCTAAAATCGAGGTATTTTTTCTATTTGTAATTAAGTCTGAAATCAAACAAACTACTCTATAATGTTCAATTTATTGGGGATAAACTTACTTGAGCTCAATTCGGTATACATATCAAAGAAGCCTTCAACAACGTAACTAGATTTTCAAGTTCGACTCAGTAAAATATATGTGAACCTACTAACCTATTTGATATTAGGCATTATGATAATGTAAATTAGGCATACGTTGCTGGATTTCATAGAGCTATTTGTATTTAATTCCACTATCTGAAATATATATACATGTGTGTTTAATTTACTAGATGGTCAATTAAATTGTGTTTAAGGAAATTAGTCGGTGAGGTTAGCAACTAAAAATGTTTAAATTTGATGCTTTAGAATGAGTTAGGGGACTTAGGGCTTTTCTGATAGAGCTTCAGATATAAGCTTGGGTTCAAGTTTAACATAAGCAATGGTTTGAAAGATTGGGCAAAAGAATTTACCATTTTACCATTTTTCTTTCAATGTACTTTTATTTAAAGTCAACTCATACATCTCTTAAATGATTTAGTCAGAGAGAATGAGTATTGTAGTATGTTATTCTCTTCATTCCTGAACTTCAACATTTTATTGGGAGAATTACTCAAACTACCCCTGACTTAGGTTTAGTGTAATTACATTGACCACCCTCCATGTTTGGAAAATTACTCGAACTATTCGTAAGTTATAGGATTCATTAGTTTTTGATGTCTTCAGTTGTTTACTTTCTGAGGTTTTATTTTAATTAGAGATAAAGTTGGAATATTCAGTGATTTATTAAAGCAATGGTGATTAATATATTACTAGGTATAGAAGATGAGTACTGCTGGAGCAGGACCTTCCTCAAAAGTGAAAGTTGGATCTTCACAACCTTCAGAAGCCTCGTTGAAACGCAAACGTGGAATGTTCCAGAAAGATTGTGAGCTTTCTTCTTCTCTTCCAATTTTATGATCTATTAATATACTCATTGTTTATTTTTATGCAACAGTGCACCATATGATGTATGGTTTCGGAGATGATGCAAATGTATGTCATTGTTTCTTGAGATTTTCTCGTTTATATTACTATGAGTGTTCCGTTCTTCAACATTAAAGTATTTGGCACTTTGCACTCCAGAAATATACATTTTTGGCACTTTGTACCCTGAAATTGAAATATTGATACTTTGCATCCTCGAATTGTAATTCTATGGTAATATAGTGGGCATTATGCATCCCAATAGGGTGCACTTTGTCAAATACTATGCAGTTTCGGGGTTCTAAGTCCAAAATATCAATTCCAGGGTTCAAAATTGTATATGCGGGGTGCAAAGTGCCAATAGCTCTCAACAATAAATGTTGAATTACTCATTTTAAAGAATGAAGTATTTGTCATTTTGCACCCGAGAAACATACACTTTTGGCACTTTGCACCCTCAAATTGTAAGTCTTTGGCAATGTAGTGGGCATTTTACATCCCAAATAGGGTGCACTTCCCTAATAATATGTAATTTCAGGGTGCGAAGTGTCAAACTATCAATTCCAGGGTTCAAAGTGAGTTGATAGCTCTGTACTTTAAAAGCTGAGATTCGTCATTTTAATTCATGAAGTAATATGTAACTGCTATTAATGAGCGATTGACAATTTGCACCCCAGAAATACACTGTTTTTACATTTGCAACCTAAAATTGAAATTGACACTTTGCACCCTAGAATTGCACAAGTTTTGGCAAAGTGCACCCTACTGAGGTGTAAAATTCCCCCTATAATGTCAAAGAATATACAATTTGATGGTGTAAAGTGCCAATATTTCAATTATGGGGTGCAATGTGCCAAATACTCAAATTACATTTTCATTTTCTAACTTATGAAATTGATCTCTACTTATGATTGATTTTGTTGCTATTGTTGCTCTGCAGCCACTTCCGGAGACTGTAGCACTTGTTGAGGATATTGTTGTAGAGTATGTCACTGATATGGCAAGTTTTTTATTTAAAAAAAATCATTTAATAATTAGATGACTTATTTTTTTTTAATTTGTTCTCAATAGCAAAAAAGAAGAACTTTTAAGTGTGATTTCGACAGGTCCACAAAGCTCAAGATGTTGCAACCAAAAGAGGAAAGCTTTTGACAGAGGATTTTCTCTTTCTAATTCGGAAGGTACTTTTCTTCATTGAAAATTTAATTCTCTTAATTATGTGGATTATATAATTCTATCATCTCACAAGTAATAGGTATATATCTATCAAGAAAATTGCACTTTCTCCCCTGAACTTACAGTCAAGTTGCACTTCCGCTCTGAACTTAATATTTTTGCACTGTTCACCCTGAACTTACATTAATGTTGCACGTTTCATATAAAACTTTGATTTTGTAGGATTTGCCAAAACTTAACCGGTGTACGGAATTGCTGTCAATGAATGAAGAACTAAAGCAAGCAAGGAAAGCTTTTGATGTAGATGAAGAGAAATTGGTATCAGTTGACTGAGAGTAATGTAATAATTTGTCTTAGTGCACATGATAGAATCGCTATTTTACAGTGTGAAATTAGTTTTTTTTTTTTGTCCATTTTTAATCCTCAGTAGTATAAATATTTCTGGAGACAAAATGCTAACTTGTCATCAGAAAAAACAATGTTGATCGACGCTCTTTATCAAATGATGGTTAATAAGGTCTCTCAATTTTAATTATAATATCAACAAAAAATTAAATCACCTGCTTTTATACGATTTACTATGTCTTTCATTTATATTATTAAGTATTATTTCAGAAATTTTAAGGAATGATATTTTAAACTTCTACTATATATATAACTAGAAACATGATTTACATGATCTTTAAAATTTGTATAATAGCTTCTAGGTATGTTAGATCATTATAGAGACTTAATCTTAGTCAATTGATTAAGTTGATCTTGATCGTCCATTAAGAAAAATCACTAATATAAATAAAAAAAATATCGAATAAGAAGCCGATGATTTGAGGAAAATATTAGAGTTCATTTCACATAAGGTTCCTACCCATCTTTCAACTTCACTTAGCATTTTTAACACTCTAATGGTTAGTGATGTATAAGCTAACAATTGCATAAATATTTATAGAATATTGGGAAATGCTAAGTGAACCAATATTGGGAAACAATTTCTTTGAAAACTTACAATCCAAAACAATAAAATATTCATAGAAATGAGTCTCGATTCATAAAATTTGAAAAAATATGAACTTAAATCAATTTAAAGAATTAGAAAAACCATAAACACTCTGCAATGACTTTAAAAGATGATGCCTTATATGTTGAATGCGACTAAGATAGTTCCGTAATTGTTGTTTAGGATTTTAATTTAAGTCTTTGCACATGTAATTTTTTTATCACACAAATTAAAGATTTGACACCCAAATTATCGAGTCAAACAAGGGACTTATTTGTCAACTTGCGTGTCTTCGAAAAAATGAATTCAACTACATTTTGAGATTTTTAAAGTACATTTAAATAATATCTTATATATTTTTTTTTTTTGGTGAAAAAAATGATGAGAATCAAAACATAGGGAATGCAAGAAAATTAAAATGAGTGGTTTGATTATTGAACAATATTTGCATCATAGTACATGAAGTACTCTTGCATAACCAACTCGCAATTCATGTTGACGATCATGATCTTGCAATTTTACTTGAGTAGACGAGGTCAGATATTTCCACGGTAAAACTCAAAAGATCCTCATAAATGCTTGATGTACGACACAAACTATAACTCTTATTTCATCCAAATTATAATTCTTATGTTTGCATTCCTTGATTTATTGTATGTTTTCACAATTAATGGAAAACATACATGCAAGACTAAGGACATCTCCAATGCTTCAATGGATAGGGGAAGCCATGAAGAAGGGGGAGAAAAAATGGAATTTTATGGGGAAGGGGATGAATTTTGGAAGGTGGTTGAGGAGTGACTCCTCCGCCTAGATGTGTGGGGCGGTGGATGAGTGGACCGCCCCACACATCTATTGTTTTGGGGCTGGGATGCGCCCAGCCCCACTTTTTGTTTTTTTTTTTAATTTTTTTTTGTTTAAGAAATTGGGCTGGGCGATGCCCAGCCCCATTTCTTCTTTTTTTTTTTTCTTTTATATTTTTTTAATTCCTTTTTTATTTGTAATTGGGCTGGGCACCCATATTTTTTTTTTATTTTTTTAATGTAAATATTTAAAAATATATTCTTTTAATATCTTAACATTAATTAATTTTTATTACTTGTGCATTTTGTACTTTTATAACTTGTAATATTATAATTTTATGTATAATGTTTATAAATTGTTATTATTATTAAGCTCTATTATTATTAATTTTATTAAGTGAGTGAAAAAATATGAGAATTATAATTTTGTGGAATAAATAAAGTTACATTGAAATTAAATACGACTTCTAAATTAAAAATAGAATACTGGTTACATAATTTAAATACGATAAATTAAATTAGAAATGACATAATGGTGGCACCGGCGATGAATTTTCATATATGAATTATTAATTATTGTGATGCTATAATATTGTTATTATTATATTTTTTTTATTATTAATGTCAATGCTAAATTAGTTATTATTAATGTCAATGTTAAATTACTTATTATTAATGCCAATATTTAAGTTAATATTGACTTTATTATTATTATTATTATTATTAAATGAACGAGAATTGGAATTAAATAGAATGTGAACATTGGAAAAATTGAGAGTGGGGATGTTTGAGAATTGAAATTAAATAGAATATGAAGACTGAGTCACTGAAGATGACTATAAAAAGAGGAGTCTGAAGGGGAAGGGAAGTCTGAGGGGAATGTGAGTCATGGAAGATGTAGAAAGAAAAAAGGAACTTACACTGGTAATTTCTTTACCAATTCCACCTATTCCAATTTTGTCCTTTAATTAAACATCACCTTCACACCATTAACATTTGCCACAAATTACGCAGAGGTTTCTATAGTAATTAGAGTCATTTAAAGGGGAGATTTTTTTCATTTCAATTAGACTTTTTCAACAAATTGTAACTTCCAACTCGAAATCCCCCAAAAATATCAACCTTAGAGGGGTGATTTAGTACTTTATCCTCTAAAGTAGAAATACAAAATATCTAAACTTTAACTTATTTTATTCTTATCTAATACTCCATCCGTTTCAAATTAATTGACATATTTGACATTTTCACACAGATTAAGAAACTTAATAATTAGTCATTTTCTTAAGATAAAATGTAAAAATATTATTTTATCAATTGCTTAAATAAATGTCAGTAATATTTGTGCAATTTATTTTATTGTGTAATCCTAAAAAAAAAAAAGGTAAAATTGAAAAAATATTAATTGGGAAACTAAATGCGACGAGTAATTTGAAACATAATTTTTTTTCAAATGTACCAATTAATTTAAAATGGATGGAGTAAAACTAAATGCGGACTCAAAATTGAGATACTGAATCTTCCTACATCAATAGCCAATGATATTGCTATGTCTATTTCCGAAAGTAACCTAACTAGAGTAATTCCAATAATTGCAGTAATTCATGAAAAAGAAAGTTGAAATGCATCAATTAAGTAACCTAAGTGCTACACTAAATAAAAATTTAATATAACAATGCCACAATTACATTTAGAGTTGTGTGTGGTGGTTCTAGAGGCGAAGGCGGAGGTGGAGGAAATGGGGTTATTGGATCTAGTTCCGGCGAAGGTTATGGTGATGGGGATACTGGAAAGGGTAAATGGTGTTGAGGGTCGAGGTACTGGTGGAGGTGGGGGTGCGGTTAGGGGCTCTGGATTAGGACATGGTGGTGGATATGATTCTGGTAGTGAAAATAGTGGTGATAGTGGTGGAAGAGAGAAGCGATGGTGGTGGTGGTGGTGGTGGTGGTGGTTCCGATTTGATTGAATTATTAGGAAATTCGTGATAAAAGATATGTAGAGCGATTATGAATCTTGATCAACAAATTAATATGTTATATCAATAATAAATAAAAATTTTAATACATCAACTTTCAAGATATGAGTTAATATTTTTCTAATTTTATTCATATATATTTTTCGATTTGGTTTTAGGGTTGATCTTTAAGTTAAGGTGAATAAAAATGTGAATTTAGCAAAATTATTGTAGAGAAAATATTGATGATAATTTTCATACTGAGAGTTTCATTGATTAAAAAAAGAACCGAAAAAAACCAATCGAATCTTAACAAGATTTGATGGACTCAAAAATTTCAGATCCGAACAAAAGTCCTATCCAAAGCGAATTATCCCAATTTAATGAAAGATGAAACTCAACTCGACCGAATTCTGACTCCTTGACTGTATATATGTTTACCTAAGATTTAATTAGTCAAAATCAAGTACGGAATACCTTATACCTTATAAAATAGTGTTGGTCATAGCATTCCTAGAGGACAAAAATACTATGAAGATTGCAAAAGTATTCGTGAAGGGTGCATGAATGTTTAAACCATATCAAAGAGAAATATACAAATTCTAAGTTAACATGAATGAGTTAGATTACAAAATGAAACGGCAGAAAATGAAGCCATTGCTAGGAAAATTGAGCTATGTATAAATAATACGTTAAGCATTCCTCATGTGCCACCTCTCCTCTACAAACGCTCATGCCATTTAAACGAATTGCGGAGACCAACCAGAGAAAGAATTGAAGGACAACCTTGTTACATTCTAAATGTGTATGCTCAACCAAGTGTTTCCTTGATCTTTGTCTTTTGGTCTTCCGTTAATGAAGTAGGAAAAAGGACCTCAAACGTGACATATAAATCACCTTTCTTGTTACTAAAGTGCAATGGCATCCCTTCTCCTTTAAACTTCTTCACTTCCTTAGGCTTTGTCACACCCTGAGCAAAAAAGAAACAAAATTCACAGAAATTTCATTCTTTCTTAAAATATCCAATAATTTGACAAATTAATTTGTGCAGCACACTAGCAGACATTAATAAGAGGAGAGTTTCTAAGTAATAGGAGAAACAAGACTATATCATCCAATTCAAACAGTGTATTGTCAAATAAAACTGAATTGTCTGCATCATATTATATGCAATCATTGCATAAAGGGGGATTTACGACCGGACCTCCTGAGGTTTAGTCATCTTACAAGGAAACCCTAATGTTTCAGAATTTACAAGGAGATCCCCTCTGGTTTAGACTGTACACCAAAACATCCCTTACCGCTTCAACAATACTTACAAGGACTTCCCCTACAACGTCTGAAAATATTTGCAAAAAACCCCTGCAAGAGGTGTCCTTGTAACTTTTGGAACCATAGGGGCTTTTAAGTAATTACGGTAAACCTCAGGGGGTCCGAGTGTAAATCACCTCTGCACAAAATGTCTACTACTGAATGCAAGCTATATTGCACTCACCTTGGAGCTGATGTCCACCAAATGTTCATCAAGGTGTTTAATGGTCTTCTCAAAACCAACAAGAGATTGCACCTGCACAAAAAAGGGAGAGGATGCTTCGTTAAAAACCATTCAGTATTTGGCATACAAGGAAGACAGGAAATGAACTTTGTAGTATATGAAAGAGATAAGATAATTGAAAAAAGAAATAACTTAATTCTATTAAAAATCTATAATGGGAACTAGCACAGTTTAAACAAGCAAAAATAATATTTGATCTCCTATATTCTGATGGGAAGAATCCACAGACAAAACCTTTATGCACTCATGTGTGCCATAGATCATAATCTATTTGATGCTACTAAAATGACTTTTCCTAGAGAAATAAATTTGAGGCACAAATCAGAGTTTAAGCTGAACTTAAAAATTGCAACCCAAGTATCAAAGGCGAGTATTCTCAGCAAACCACCACCAGTTACCTATAAAAGTGACTATAAAGGGAAAAAGGTTTAAAATTTACAAAAACTGATTAGCCAACCAAACATATGTATCATATGTCTCCTTCACATTGTTCTTCAGAAATAAAAGTGGTTATAATGGGAAAAAGGTTCAAGAATGTCCAAAACAAAATTACCAAAGTAATAGTGACTGTTGTGTGCAGGTCATTCCCTTGCCTTTTGAAGCGGTCATGAGGTGCAGTACGTATGCGAAACTGCACATGCACAAATATGATTAACAAAAAAACAAGAAATTGAATGCTTAATAAATTAAATTGGTCCATTGCCAACCTTCAAATCTCCAGGTTCACCATCAATGATTGGCTCACCATCTTCATAAAATGCAACTTCCTGTAATATAAAACATTAAGAGCTCCATGCTAATAAAGATGTGAAAAGAGAGACAATGGAACAATTCATAGATACTCTCTTCTAAGAAAAATGAATTACGCAAAGATTGGCCAGAAGAAAAAGAAGGGGGGGGGGGGGGGAACGGATTTGACTCCATCAGCAGCCGAATCAAATATACACTGCAATGATTTTAACCGCTCCAATGGGCTTCTATGACCAAAACATAGAGGTGACACTGGGAGCAAATTCATGGAATAGGAGAAATTATTTCTTATAGATTGCAACTGTATTAACAAATCTCTTCTCACAATGTGTTAATCTTCTGTTTCCTAATTGTAAATTTGAATAGGAACCTCCTTTAGAGTTTAGAGTTGTTTGTTAGTTGGGAGTAGTTGAGAATCATAATATCTATTGAACTGGGAATAGCCACCTTTTATGAATGAACAAAATCACAAATCTGGAGAACTATGGCATATGGGGAATACAAGTAGGTCAGACTGCTTTTTTAACTAAAATAAATTATATTGGAATTATTAAAATTTGCAATTCAGAAATGAAAATGCCTATTCCATTTGTCTAAAAAAAAATCATTGGTGAAATATCAATTAAGTTTCCATTATGCTTAAGAACTATTTTCAGGCTAGCTCTATGAAGATTTTGGAAGCAACAGTTTTGCAGCTTCACATGTAGAATATAGGCACATGTTTTCAAGTGGCATTAAAGACTTGTAAACAAGTCCTACAGAGAAACGGATTGTGCTCTGTGAATTGAATGATAGATTGACCTAATCTTGGCTAGGCTTCATCGGACCGAATATGGGCATCCAAGCAGTTTCACGTTATAGCAGATGGACAGCAGAAATACAATTGAAATGTTCATCAAATAAATGTGAGGAATGGATAAAACAACGAGTAAAAAAGTAGATAAGCAACTCGGGTGCAACGAAAGAACAAGAAATAGCAGACAAGGGAGTGTAAAAGAATTGGTATCTTTCACTGTTTTATAAGGAAGCATGAAAATATAAATGAAAGAGAAATAAAGCTTACTTGCCCATCCTGCATTCCTTTCTCAATATCCACAGTGATGAAATCACCCTCCCTTTCATACTTCACATTTGGGCATTGTTCGCAGACCTGGTGAAAGACAACATATGACAAATAAGATATTTGTAACTTAAGAAAAGGTAAAAATCAAGATAATACCGTTCACTACAAGTTGTAACAGTAACATACCTGCTCTGTCATTTGCTGAAACATCCCTGGACCAATTTGCTTGTGATAAACCTCATTTCTACAGTTGCAGCGCCTCTTTCCTGGTGCTGGTTTTATTACATTTTTAACCCTCCATACCTGGTCAAATTAAAGATCACATTCACAAATGAGCAACAATGTCAAATCTTATGATTATGATGGCTCAAATTGAAATCTCTACATTTCATGCAGAAGAAGGCACGGAAGGCACTAGATTCAAACTCTAAATATGAAGGAACTTTTCATTTTTAACTATTAAATTAATTGTTAACAATAAATTATTAAATGTTTGAAAGCACTAAAATTAGATAAAATGCACAAGTCAACTCCACAATCAAAGATTCAATCTGTATAGAATTTATTTTTGCTTTTAGAACTAATAACTTCAGTACCTTCAAAGAACCACCCACATAGAGATCTTCAAGTGTTGCATCCAATTCCACAATCACATCATCACCTTTCAAAGTCTTCTCTTCCTCTTCCATGGAACCTCCGCCGAAGAAACTGGAAAGACATTTCCTTGTCAGAAAGGCAGAATATAGACTCATGGACAGAGTTGTAATGCCACAATCAACAAATAGCCATTCCGAAGAAATAAAAACATCTACAAGCATTATCAATCAAACAACTAGCTACATTCGTACTAAAACTGAAAATTTCCTTATCTAGTGTCAATGACGTCATCAACTCCTTTGTTAAAGATTAATTAACCTCCAATTTTGAATTGAAGGTTCCAAAGCTATTAAAAAAACTACTATCATATACACCATGGCATTATTTATCTCTCAAACATATACAACAACACCTACAATCATTATCAAGTCAAGCGAATAATCAGATTTAAGATTTTTTTAGATAAACAGAATTAACACGGTAATGATGCACTAGCCATATATTGTCGTGCTACAGTTAGCATGATATATATTTGAAAGTGACTTACGAGCTAAAAATGTCTTGAATATTCATTCCTCCTCCTCTGCCGCCACCATTAGCCGCGTGCTGCTTAAGCCCTTCCTCACCATATCTATCATATATGCCTCTCTTTTCACTATCTGACAGAACTTCATAAGCTACAATATCAAGCAACTCAAAACAGTCAACATCTTCAGCTATGAGAAAATTCTTACGCAGACAAACAAAAACTAATCATGGTTCGAGCGAAACATTCTTGCATGATCGGTATAATTCCAAGGCAAGCATAATTACTAATATCATGTGATTATCTAGGCCAGATTTTATCATACAGCAATGCTGATAAAGTCAGTTATATATAATAATAACAATTACCATTATTGATTTCAGCGAATTTCTTGTTTGCCTCTTCATTTCCTTGATTTTTATCAGGATGATACTTGAGCGCTAGCTTTCTATATGCACGCTTTATTTGCTCATCTGAAGCGCCTTTTGGCACTTGAAGAATGTCATAATAGCTCTTCCTGTTACAATCCAAATCTAATTATCACATTTGTTGCACCAAAAAAAATTAAACATTGATTCAGAATACTTACGCGGCAATGGCGATGAGGTAGTACGATATAAAGCACATGAATATCAATAATTTTGATCTTCGATGCGCCATAATTGCTGAGGCACGGAGATCAAAATCCTAGGGTTTTCAAATCCGATCTAAAAACGTGTAAATATAATTTTAACAGACTTAACGAAAGAGGGAGAATTAAGGTACGAATCGATGTATGTATATGTGTGAGTGAGAGATTTATGTGTAAGAGTAATGATAATGGCGACCCGCGGAAAAGGATACGAATTTCTCATATTTGCAAAGAAAGGCGCAAAGAAATGTTAACGAATTGGTGTCTATGCAACGTGTTCTTGTGAGAACTGACCAATCAGATTGTATTTCAACTTGTTTTGTTCAATTAGAATTGGCCACGTATACTCAGTCCCCCTCCTGTGTGGGTCAGGGAATCCTTTCCTTTTTTTTTTTTCTTTTTTTTGGGTTATGGAGTAGTATAAATTTGCAATATTGACTTGGACTACACAAATTTCTTAGTCTAGTCTTGGTTTAGATTTTCAAAAAATCATCTGGGTTTCTCAAAATGCCAAATAAGGGACCATTAGGTTTTTAAGAAAACGGAAATTTGTAAAATCGTGGATCTCTTTTGATTTTGATTATGTGGTATGTTTCAGTCAGATAATATTACTTATTTAAGGGCTCATTTGAAATTTTTGCAATCACAGATAAATAAAAAATACATAGTGTAATTTTGATTAATTAATAAAAAATCTACCCGTGATTTTAGTAATTAGGAGTCATTGATAAGAAAATTTAAGTGATTAAAATTGCCATTAATTTTGTAGAAAAATTGGGTTTGGTACCAAAATTGCAATGAGAACCTATCCTATGGTATCAAATTTGCATTTTCATATTCAATGATATTAAAAGTGCAAGTCATTCTATCATATGGTACCGAAAAAGCAATTTTCCCATTGCAAAACCCCCGTTTGAAATTATACATTCTGGACCTGGTGGACTTAAACAGCCCATCTTGTTGGCAATCTATTTAATAAACCCATATGTTTCTACTTTCTAGGATGTGGGCAATCCAACAATTTAAACAGCCCATTTGTTAGATCTATAAAAGCTACCATTCGAAAAAAGTAAAAACAAAACTATAGTTAGGACATGTATGTATATTTAAAAGAAAAAAACTTATTGCCCTGTTTTGAAACATTTACAAAATTTCACAACATAAACAATATAACCTTCTTGCATGATTCATATCTAAAAGCAACGGAACTCCAAGTAACACCTCATCACAATTAAACTTCTCGTGCAGCAACTTCAGCCCTGAAAGTCCATGATATAATGATTGAGCATACAGGAGAAAAATTTAAAATCTGAAACTGATGCCAATATTCCTTCTAGATATCAACATTAACGTACCAATAATGCAAAGCAACTATTTGATGCTGATGCAATTCTCGAAATCAACACCAAAGCATAAACATAAGAAGTCTAAAATCTTGGATTTCAGCGAGTAAAAATGACAAGGACAAAAAAAACACAATCAACAAAGAAGTTCATTGTTCATTTGCGCAAGAGAAACATTTTTGTTACTAAATTTACTAATTGGAATCCAATAACCAAATATATATAGCCTTTAATGTTGGATATTTAAATCTTTCTCTCTTAGATAACAGAAGGGAGGTTTGGCATCGTTGTCATTTAAATGATTTCAATTTTTTTTAATTAATAGCATTCCAATAAATTTTGCCTCCTATTACAAACTATTATGCCTGCCTTTCTCAAAATTTCAAGTATGCTTCTTGTTTTTCTCAATGTAAGCCGTTTTCACATGAAAAAAACTATAAATGTCAATAAATAATATAAGCATGCAGTCAAGCATCAAATGTACCAACAATACAGACATGGAGAAGAAAACAAGTAGAAAATTAGTTACCTCCTGTGACTTCTCCACTTAATTGTTCAAACAACAATAAAATCACAACCACCAAAATCCCATCATTCACTCGTAATATCTACCGTTCTAGCTATGTATAGCCAGCACCATTTCAGAAGACTCAAAAAGCTTCACCAAATCCAAACCACGGCACCCCATAAGAACAAGATATAGAAGCTTCCTCCTTGCCTTATAAACAGGAGCATTTGGGACCATCTTACTCCTCATCTTCATCCAGTAATGACTCTGAGCTTGAAGATGCTTCGGCCGAGTTTGACATGAAAACTCAAAACACAAATTGTCAATGGAACCATATCATTCAACAACAACAGATGGCGCAACAATATTATTTAATGCAATCGCAGAATTCTACCAACTGGGGTGGAGCCGTTGTTGGACATGCACATATTGATCGTGGACGGCAAACTGCTGCAACTCTACTGAAAAATGATTACTTTGGTGAAAATCCCACATACGGTGCACAATTTCGTAGGCGATTCCGAATGAGTCGTGAAATATTTCAACGCATTAGGAGCGCACTAAAAGAACATTCAAGTTTCTGGAGAAAACACCATGATAGTGCAAGGCGACCAGGTTTTACTTCTTATCAGAAAATATGTGCGTCTATTCAGTTTCTTGCTTATGGTACTTTTGCTGATTCATTTGACCAATATTTTCGTATTGGTGAGTCAACTTTAATCCGTTTTGTTAAACAATTTTGTCGGGATATTGTCACAATATTTGGGGAAATTTATATGAGAAACCCCAATGCGGAAGACATTGAGAAGTTACTACAAGTTGCAGAAGCTCGTGGTTTTCCTGGGATGTTAGGGAGTCTAGATTGCATGCACTGGGAGTGGAAGAACTGTCCAACAGCTGATGCAGGGGCATATCGTGGACGCAACAAAAAGTGCACTATCATACTTGAGGCCGTCGCGTCGTATGATACTTGGATATGGCATGCATTTTTTGGCCTCCCGGGTACCAATAACGATGTCAATGTCCTACAAAAATCAACTCTCTTTCAAGCTTTGACCAATGGTACTTCTCTACCAGTAAACTATTCGATTAAAGGTAAGGATTATAATGTCGGTTATTTTTTAGCTGACGGTATTTATCCTAAATGGTCAACTTTGGTACAAGCCATTCGTGTACCCAAATGTGCCAAAGAAAGATATTTTGTACAGAAACATGAATCATATCGCAAAGATGTTGAACGAGCATTTGGAGTTCTCCAAGCTAGGTTTGCAATTATTAGAGGAGCAGCTCGATTCTGGGGTAAAAAAGACTTGCATGAAGTCATGTCAGCATGCATTATTATGCACAATATGATAGTCGAAGAAGAACGCAGTGGATATCTCAACGCTTACATTTTCAATGATTCTCAGCCTCCCACCAACCTTGACTATGAAAGTTCACCTGTTATACCGCCTGTTGAGCTTTTGAGAGATTTAAATAATACGATGTATAGGAATTTTCTCGGCCGACATCGGGATTTGATAAATCAAGGAGAGCACAATGAACTAAGAAGAAGACTGGTTGCACACTTGTGGGATAAACGTAGCCAAATAGGTGATGATGACGATGATGAGTGAGATGTTTTGTAATGAGTTAAGAATATTTCGTTTTATAATGTTGTTTTTCTTTATCAGTTTGTAATATTTTTTAATTATGCACGTATTTATGAAAATGCTGTTTATGTTATGATTTTAATATATGTATAACATTTTGAGTTCATTGTGTAACATGTTTTAATCATTTTTCATTACTTATAGCATAAAATTTAATTAACACAGTTATAAAATTTTAATACTTTTAAAAATGATTTGTAATTGTAAATAACACTTTAAAATTGATAATAATGTGTTGAAAGTTTAATGAAATAAAATTATGATAAACCTCAAATTTATTATTTGGTGACACATTTGGTGAAATACCATGGGAGATCAAACCAAATCCTATTCTCTAAAAATGGTGAAATGGTGAAATATTATTATTTTATAATTTGGTGTAAATTTTGATGAAAACTATGGGAGGCCAAACACACCATTCTTTCATAAAAAATGGTGAAATGGTGAAATGGTGTGCTAACCATGGGAGTTCAACTCATCTCCATTACACCAAATATAGGATTTGGTGAAAAAAATGGTGATGACCATGGGAGATGCTCTTATTTCCCTATATTTGATGATAAATATAGGATTTGGTGTAAAAAATGGTGAAATGGTGGAATGGTGGGAGATGCAAATTCCTTCACCAAAAAATTTGGTGTAGAAATAGGATTTGGTGAAATGGTGAAATGGTGGTTGACCACCATGAGAGGCTAAAACAAAATCTCTATATTTTTTGGTGTTATGGTGATTTAGTGATTTAGGGTGGGAGGCTTAAAACATTTAAATTAGGTGAAAAAAATAGGATTTGGTATACCATGGGAGATGCTCTAAAGAGACCTAAAAGGAGAAGGAAACAAATAATAAAAGCTGAAAACAAAAGACAACTACAGGGTTGGTGTATCTTTACAACGGTAAGATCTAATTTTGCCCTAATTGATTCTGATTTGGGAAAATGAATGACGGAGAAATCAACTCCATCCTTTCTTCAATCAAGCTTGTGCAAACATAGAATTCGCAGGTATTTCCTCTTTCTTATCTTCACTGAGTTTAGGATTTTGAATTTTGTCTGAACAAAGCAACCTGGGAGTATAAAATGGAAACTGAAAATTGAAAAATTAATTACGCAATACCTTAATCACTTGAGGACATAGATCTGCCTGCAGAGAGAACAAAATAGCAATAAATAAAATAGTTATAGAAATAGAAAGAAAATACAGAAAGAAGAAAAGAGAACAAACCTGGTTGCAAAAGAACTAAAACTGAGCGAAACAAATGCAGCTTCCATTGGACATTCTATGGACTAAAAATAGAAACCAATATTGAGGCGGTGCATAAGCCACCATTACAAAAATAAAACGGGGGTTAGAAGGGCATTTGAAGATGATCTCACAAACAAGATAATAGCAAAATACTCGAGGAATTGGAGGCAATCACCGCCCAAAATTATCTGAATAAGCAACTTCTGTTAACAATCCTTGTGGCAGGTTGGCAGACAAGACAGAGTAAATCGACTAAGCCAAGGCCAAACACAGAGTTTGCAGCAAAATTCATCAATATCTAGCAAATTAAAATCAGAAAAAGAACTCAAGCAATTGATGACACCCAAACAAAAGCAAAACCGTAAGAAAGCATAATAGAGAACAAAAATATACCTTGCAAGCAGGGGAGGACCTAGACAGCTTTTTTGGTAACAAAACCTTGGTATTTTTTCAATATTTTGATAAAATAACAAAAACTAACATATATATTTTCCATATTTCAAGAATACGGATTTTTAAAAACTCAAAACAGATGTTTAAGATGCAATCTAGCTGACCTAAAAACAAATAAATGTTATTTAACCAAGACATATAAATGTCAAATGTCCAACTAATATGTATAGTATATTGTTAAAATCATATTCCGACTTCTGTAAATAGAGTATAATTATGATTCATAATTCATTAAAATTATATCTACTAAGGAACTTGAATCTTGCACAAAGACAAAATCCATGAGAAACGTCAATTATTGAATACTTTAAAAAGGAAAAACTAAATATATTTTAGGGTGAAATGAAAAAATAAATATATTAGTGCATGAGTAGATGTGTTTATGTCAATTGAATTTTTATAAAAAGAAGTATATAAATATTCAACTTGGCCAAGATGGAGGAAAAGATTTAGTCTCCATAAAATAAAGAAAAAAATTAATCTTCATAAAGAGAGGGCCAAAAAAAGCAATTAAAAAAATGGACTCGTTGTCAGCCTAAAGGCTCCTGGTATAGGTTAAAAATGTAACACATTATATTCTAAAATCACAATAGGATCTACACTTAGCATAAAGACAAAGATGTAAAATTCACTATCAATCTACATTAACAAACAAAATCCTCACATGTCATATGGAATCTAAAGTAGAAATAAAAAATAATAAGAAGATAGTCATATGTCATAGGAAATCCATGGAAGAAGCAAAGAAAAAGATAACTTACCATGATCATTTTTTTAACTTCACCTTCGCCTTTACCATCTGCAAGAACATAGTCATACAAAAAATTAGATTAATAAAGGTTACGTCAACCTTGCCACTAATTACATAGGTTGTTTAAGTAATTCAAGATTTCTAAAGGTGAGATTTTTCAATTTCAATCAAAACTTTTTCAACAAATTGTAAGTAACAATTAAAAAAAACGCATTAGTGATAATTTATTACTTTAGCCTCTAAAGTAGATATACAAAATAACTAAACTTTTTAAGTTTTAACTTATCTTATTCTTATCTAATAAAACAAAATGCAGACTCAAAATTGAGAATGGAAATATTTTCCTACAATAATAACCAAGGATACTCCTTCATACCTAATAATATAAAATAAAAAATAAAATAAAATTAAAAAGTTGAAATACATCAATTAAGTACATTAAAACCTAAGTACTACCCTATATACAATGCTGCAATTACATTTTGAGCTATAAAATAACAGATAATTATAAATAGATTGGTAATCAACTCATTACCACACTCTTGTAGCAAGATTCACAAGCATAAGATTTAGTAACAAAAAATCAACAAATTGTCAAATACAGCAGTAAAGTTATATTCTTTATCACCATTAAATTAAATTTACCAAAACTCTAACATCCTTAAGAGTGGAAACTAACTAAGTCAAGTTCCTTAGAACATAAAATTTAGTACCTGGGAAATTCGAAGCCTTTTGCTTCGACGACTAAGACTAAACGAAAGTGTAAATGGGGTTTTCGGGTTTTAACTCGATAACTAAAAAAAAGTGTGAGTTGTCCGGTGGTTCGGGAGGCTAGAAAATGGTGGTGGTAGCGGTGGAGGAATTGACTCTGGCTCGGGTTCGGGTTCTGGTAACAATGGTCGAGGAGAGGAAGATTAAAACTTGGCCTGTCAATGGATCGGATATGGACTGGATCGGGTCTATCCGGATCCGAGTCCGATCGAATTCTCAAAATCACTTGTCGGATTCGAATTCGATGGATATCCGAGATCCGAATCAGATATCCGGATCCGTCACATATTCATTCTTCATCTCAGTAAATAGTATTCCCTTCCCTTCGTCGCCGAAAGCATGGGGATTCAATGTCCGAATTGCAAATATAAATAGATGTAGGAGATGAAACCAAGTCGAAACAAAAGAACAGAAAAAAAAAACATATAAAACGGAGAGAGGAAGAAGGAAAGGAGGCGGTGTTGAAGGGTGAAAGTGATAGCTAGGTTTTGACATTCTGCCAACTCGATTTAATAACTAAATTAGGTAGGTCCAAAATAATAACGTTCATAAATTTGTGGAATGAACCGGCCGGCCCAATATTAGGATCAATTGGCCCGGAAGCTGACAGCGGGTTCTAGTCCAACCCGTGATAGATCCAAAATTTTAATTCTGATAAACTTTTATTTAATTTAATGAAATTTGTTGTATTTTTACAACTTTAATATAGTTGTAATTTCAAAAATCTTCGTGTAACTTTTTTATAATACTATTTGACTTACTTTCAACTTTTAGACTTAAGTGTTTAAGATCCTCTCCAACAGTTGAGATGTTAAAGTACTCAAATTTTAACAACCTAAAATATTTGTATACATGTTTTGTTCTCTGGACCCTCAAAACTTAACTTTTATATCATTAATAATTTTAACATTGTGGAAAATATGGTTTAATTATCGTATTCTCCTTTGCTAAAATTTGGTCAAGTTATTTTTTCTGTTAAAAATTCTTAATTTATGCTTTTGCATATTCCAATGTTAAATTAAATGAAAATTCAATAAATTAGTTTAAGATAAAATTTTAAAATATTTAATTACAGAAAAGTAGTGCTATTTTATTAAATAAAAAAATAGAATTTTATGTCTTGCTAAGAGATAATATTCAATAGAATTTTTTTTTGTTGCTTTGACACATTTATGGTAAATAGTGAATTGTACTTTTCGTCTTTTTCATGGGTCAACTTTTGCACATTCGTCTCACGTATCAATGTAATTTAACACATTCGCCCTTCTTAATTTTTTCGTAGCAGATGCATCCCTCTCATCAATATAGTAGTGTAACACATTTGTCCCTCTTAAATCCACAATACATCCTAAAATTAACAAAGTTTGATGTATTTTAAATTTAAGAGGAACGAATGTGTTACACTACATTGATAAGATAGAATAAATTTGCGACGAAAAATTTAAATTCTTCAAGAATATTTAGCCTCCACAGTCAAAGATGGTCGAATATATATGTTTTTTATATATTTCAATACTTCATTAAAAACAAACATCATACAAAAGATTCAATCAAATCAAAGATGAGGTAATCATCATCATATAAAAATATTACAAAAAATTAAAATCAAAAGAATTGTAGCCAGATAGCAAAGGTCCACAAAGTTAGATTGTGTGCAGCAAAGTTGAAACTTGGAACTGGCCACGGGGTAAAATCGAAACTTCTACTTAAACTAACATATATGCCAAGAAATTACGAATTTCACATATAAAGAGCACTGCGCACATATCTACATTAATTAGAAGTTTCATCGGTTGCGTACCTATCTATTTAATGATTAACGCCATTATTGTTATAATTCTTGATTATTTTCAATATAATAATAGAGGTAGTCATATCAAGCAAAACTCCAAACGGAGTTGTCAAAAATTATTTGTTGGTGAGAAAACCCTAGTAATTAATTCAAGTGCTCCCTTTTTCAATTATTGATCTTTAATTTTCCCATTAAAACTAGTGCTAGGTACAAAATAAAATAAAATATGAGACTATTGCTATCAATTCTTGATTCTTTTCAATATAATAATAAAGGTAGTCATATCAAGCATAAAGTACAAACAAAATTGTCAAAAATTATGTAATAAATAGTTAGAGCTCTGAACTACAGTTATTAGAAATTTATTGTGGTTATTGAGTTAATATAATTGTTAAATTTTGTATAGCAGGCATGTGCTAGGTTCGGGCCGTTACAAATTATTTGTTTTGTTCACTGAGAAAATCCTATAAATTAATTAAAGTGTTCCCTTTTCGATTATTGATCTTTAGTCATTGACCAAATGCAATTAAGAGAATCATAAGTGGCTCTAATTAATTTCAGCTTACATCTAGATCTTAACTTATTAAATACCACAAATTTACTAACAAATGTCAAATTCTAACTTAACTGGTCTAAACTAATCATATTGACATTTTAATTCTATATATGATGCCTATCACATGTGTAAATATCATCAAACATGATTACATAACATATCATGCTTTAATCTCAAATGAAATTACGCACACCAAATTTGATAAAATAACCAGCATTTTGATTAGGAATATATCCAATCATACTTTATTTTATTAGAAAAATCAGGTATGATATTTTGTCAAATATCTCTTGAAATGTTGTTAAATAGCTAAGTTTTGCATGTACGTATTTTTAAATTCTATCTAATAAATAATACTCCTATAAAACTCAACTATGTACCCATGCAACTTTAGAAATATAAAAGAACAATACCTCAAAACCTACATGGAAATCTTAAAAATAATAAGGCAACCCTATAAAATTGTAATAAAATTAAGGCTATCTGAAAAGTAAGCCAGAATAATTGCCTGAAATCCCAACTTCTCATTTTTGGTTTGACAATACAATATTATATATATATATATATATATATATATATATATATATATATATATATATATGAGAGGATTATATGCACATTAGATAAAACTTATAAATTATAATCTGAAAACAATAATGGTGTACAAATTAAATTATAATTTAAATATTCCTTTTCTTTTGCAAAAAAAAAATAGTAGAATATAGGATAGATAAGTCTTTTGATAGAATTGCATTTTTCATATGAAATTTTTATCTATTTTAGATATTTGATATCAAATATTTAAAAAATACATATTTAATAGTAAAACTGAAGGACTTTTTCATATTTTCTCGAGCTTTAATGGCGATTTTTGGTATGCTTAAAATTATGCTCCAAATTTTTACCATGGCATGCTTATGTGCGCTATATCATATATATCTGGAAATTACTGTGGTATGATTCCTTGTACATTATGAAATATGATTTAATTTTGATTAATATCCCGACACCTTGTTAATTTTCTGCGAATCATTTATTATATTTCATGAACTAAAACTTGTTCCATTAGAAAGTTCTCGTCAAGAGCTTTTCATCCATATAAAAAACACAAAACTTGGCCTCCAAAAATTGACTGAGAAAAAAATTTGAATAAAGTCCTTCAAATTTAATATTAAATATTTGAAATATAATAAAGTTAAATAAATTATATTATTTCCCAGGTTCCTATTTATCTTTGAACTTATTTGAAATGTAATATAAACATTATTATCTAGGTTTATCAATAAAAGCAAACGTAATCTAGATTATTAAATATATGAATCTTATTTTGAGAGAATTCTCGAAAAACTTTTAAGCGTAGATATAAGGGGTTTTCTTAATTAATTAAATATATATTCGTGGAATCCTTACCAAAACAGTGAACAACGTACTAAGCTAGTGTACTCGTCAGCGTTTGTAAGTCCTACGTGTATAATTAAGAACCAATAAAAATTTTGCTTCAGGTCGTGGGGCAAGCATGACCAAGATGTCTCAAAATATTACTCCGTATTTTCGTATTTATAAGATAAAATGTTCATTGCATGAGAACCCTTTTAATTAATTAATGAGGTACTAATTATTTTTATGAAATAAGTAGTTTCAAAATTTATCTTTACTTCGTATATTTTTTTTTTTTGATAACCCAGATGTCCAAGCTTACACTAGACTAATCCTGGACTCTCAGAACCTTGAAGGATGTAAATCGCAGGATGTGCCTCCACCAAGCCTCGGGATCCCACCATATTGTTGTACACTCAGCGCACAAAAGGGTTTTCACCACAAATGACCCTTAGTTAGACCCATGCAAATGCTTCCATCCAAGTTCCAAATGGGATTTGAACCCCCACCCTTGCCGCTGGAGTAAGCCTTACAAATTGTTGGTCAGTCAGTTGGAGATATGCCCTGGAGGCATTAATTCGTATATTTCCGAGAGCGTGATCAGATCATGGAACTTTTAAAAGTTACTCCCTCCATTTCACATTAAATGACGTTTAAGATTTTTTCACTATGATTAAGGAATCAATTAATACCCTAAATTTTAGAAACATAAGAGTGTAGTTGGACAAAATTACCTTTTAGAAGTACGTAATTAAATTTTTTTGTAACTCCCCATAATTCATCTCTCTCTTTCCTATACATTTTTTTTCTTCTTTTTAATGAAAAAGGGTAAAGATGTCAAACTAGCATCTAAGTTTATCTTGAATTTCTAAAGTGACATGTATTGTGAAAAAAAAAATTCTCTCTAAACTAAAAAGACATGTATTGTGGAATTGAGGGAGTATCAAACCGCTTGCCCCGAAGTATTGACCCAAATCGAGTTTGATAGAACTCTAAGTAACTACATGGAAGTGTAATACACTTGTTTTGGGATTGAATGTAACTTTCAGGAGAGTGATCAATCACAAAGCAGTGCAATACACTTGTTTGGTGGTTTGATGGGTTTGGCCAAGGCAAGCCTGACTTGGACAAGATTTTTCCTTAGAGGGAACATAAGATGAGTTGTATACCATGGGGTCGTTTGGTAGGACCTAATAGGGGGTATTAGGTCATATTATATGAGTTAATATGGGTTAATAAAACGTTTGGTGGCATTGCTCTAATACCGGGTCAAATGGATTATAATCCACCCAGGCATGGGTGGATTAGTTAATCAAGGTTAATATGGATTAGATAAATATCACTAATAACATCAAATTTACATATTTCCTTTTTAACATATCATTAAATATCATAAATTCTTCTCAAATATCTAAAAATGGAAAAACACTATACATAAATAAATCACAAATTAAAATCTATATCAATTTATAATTAACATGGAAGCATTCAATCAAATCTACCAAACATGTTTTTAATATGGCCTTCAATCCGACTCCAATCTAATCCACCTTAATCCCATACACCCTACCAAACGACCCCCAATTAGTAAACTAATCTTGTTATGAGTGTTCAGATAAAGAGGTCATGAGTTCAACTCTCACGTATGTGTATATATGCTTTAGTTTACTACTAGTCTTTAATATATTTTTTAAAGATGGTGAATATATCGTTAAATCAAGCAAAACATTAAATCGAATCGAATATATTACAAATGATATCAAATTAAGTAAACTAATTATAAATGCTAGTATTAAAGAGGTTATGAATTCAACTCCCACGTATGTTGGTATATGCTTTAGTTTATTACTAGTCTTTAATATTTTTTTTAAATGGTAAATACATCGTTACATCTAATAAAACATTATATCGAATCGAATATATTACAATGGTATCAAATTAAGTAAACTAATTATAAATGCTAGTATTAAAAAGGTCATGAGTGTATCTCCCACGTATATGATTAAATGCTTTAGTTTAGACTTTAATATATATATATATATATATATATATATATATATATATATATATATATATTAAATGGTGAATACATCGTTACATCAAACAAAACATTATAACAAATCGAATATATCATAATGGTATCAAATTAGGTAAACTAATTAAAAATGCTAGTATTAAAGTAGATAAAATATCTATACTAGTGGGAGTTGAAAAAATCATGGAGGCTCATCTTTAACCATTTGGTTAAAGCCTCATAACTATTACTAGTCTATAATAGTTATTTATTATTTACAAGTTTTTGTACTTT
The DNA here is from genome assembly GCA_038501285.1 of Penstemon eatonii. Taxonomy (NCBI): domain Eukaryota; kingdom Viridiplantae; phylum Streptophyta; class Magnoliopsida; order Lamiales; family Plantaginaceae; genus Penstemon; species Penstemon eatonii. The sequence goes on along the minus strand of CM076712.1, from coordinate 62,956,853 downwards.
GATAATTATTAAAATGAATTATGATATTGTAATGATTTATGATAAATATATTTAAAATAACAAAACAAAAACAATCTAATTCATCTTTAGATATGTTTTTTGTTAACTCATGTAGTTCATTAACTAATAAATGATGTCATTCGTGATCAATAAGTAATTATATATTAGGCCAGGAAGGCTAAACAAGCATAAAATATCTTTAATTACGGGTGAGTTTGGCCTAGCGCACTACAAAAAATTTAAATTTTAGTGACAAAATAGTAACTGGCAAAGTGACAAGAATTATAATATTGTCACTAAACTGATGTAAATAGACACACTAGTGACAAGAAATGTGAAAAAATTGTCAATATTGACATTTAGTGATACCCCTATAGTGACAACTACAAAGTTATCACTAAATTATAGTGACAACATTTATTGTCACTAGGTTGTCACTGAAAGGGTGTCACTAATTGTCAATAGTGACAATTTAAGTTCCATAAACTTGTCACTAATAGCCATTAGTGACAACTTAAAAATATATTTTGTCACTATTGCACTTGTCACTATTATTATTGTGACAAAACTAATATTCTTATCACTAAATGTATGCAAAAAGTGACAATTTTGACAATGTCACTTAATATTTTGTCACTAAAATTCATTTTTCTTGTAGTGGCGATTCGAAAATCATTTATAGGAGAATTAATTTTACTAAAATGGATTTTGACAATAATTGATTATGCTAAAATTCAATTATAAAATAATTACTTTTGGATAATTGCTTTTGCAAAAGTAACACTTTAGTTTTCTAAAATAAGTTGATTTTTAGCTTCTGAACGATGATAGTAGGGCCAAACACCATTAAAATCTCGATTGACTAAAAGTAATTTTTATAATTGGGGTCAAACACTTCAAAAATCACAATGAATGTCTAGAAATGCTTTTAAGAGCTCCCACCGCTGGGCCAAACTCACCCTACGTGTCCAAGATAACAATTTATTGATCCAAATATGCTTATATGTTAATGCTAATAAATTTATTCCTTACAAGTTACACCTTCTAATATGTTTCCCTCCTCTTTTCATGTTTGGTATGAAAAAATAGTGTCTATATCTGGTTTGACAAAACTCATTCAATCACATGACAATTGGTAAGTATATTGCATTTCTTTTCCGACTGATCATTCTCCTAAAAGTTTTATCAAACCTCAAAATAAATATACTGCATTTACTATATAGTTACTTTAGGTATAGTCAAACTCAATAAGAATAAGTGTTTGTTACATAATAGTTTCAGGATTCAGTTAAAATCAGTTTGAATAAGAATTACTATTTTATTATATTAACCGAGAAAAAATAAAGTAGATTATATGTGGGAGTTAAAAATAACATATAGTACAAATTGCAAAGATCTTTTTCAAATACGAGTAATTAATAATATTCTACTTCCACGCATACAAGTGTACAATAATAACTTCTTGAACACGACAACTTAAAATTAACTCGATATAGAATGAAGATAGATTCATACATAAAAATAAAAGCAATTCCACAAATCAAGTTCAATTTCTCAAATTATTTTTGATGCGTCACACGTAATTCCAATTCCAAATGCAAATGTATAAGATTTTGTCCCATGCAGAAATCCAACCATCACTCCTCAAAATAATAAGGAAAGCGACGTACGTACCAAATGGTAGATGGCATTATATTAAATTCATTAAAGCGGTGGTTAAACTTAAATTCTTGTGGGGGTTCCTTTCATTCCCTTTTGAAGGGTAGGGGCGAAGAGATAATTTTATACAATATATATACTTTCTTATTTAAGGAGAAATTGCAAAAAAGTTTTCAAATTATTTCGTGATTTTGAATTTTCGTCCCAAGTTATATCACTTTGTCAAATTAGTCCAGTAATTTTATATTTTTTTGGAATATCATCCCACTTGCCACATGGATGCTTACATGTCATGACGTGGCAAATTTTATCATAAATAATTATATAAGATTGCAGAATTCGTCCCAAACTACTTACATGCAAATTTTCATTTTTCGTCCCAAACTATATCAATAAGCCGACTTATGTCCCGTAATCGAAATGACATGGGAATTTTTTTTTTCCAAACTAAATTAAATATTTATTATTTATTAATACAAAAAAAAATACAAAATTTTATTCCTAATGAACTGAGATAAGATTTTTTTCTCCCAAAGGCATATGATTTTCAAAAATCGATACTTTTTTTCTCTTAAAGAAAGTTAATGGCAATTTACTTTCATGGAATATTCACGTATTCAATTTACCTTAAATTGCTTCTTTTCAAATTATAAGAGATAAATTGAACATAGTAAATATCATAGGGGATAAACTGTCATTAGTCCCTTAAAAAAATAAAAGATGAATAGTCAATTTCATAAAATTAGAAATTTAATAATGGACTAAATTCATGCCAGATGACAAATTGAGAGACGAAATTCGGCGAATTACTATAGTTTGGGATGAAAACTCAAAATTTATAATTAGTTTGGGACGAATTCTGGAATCTTATATAATTGTTTATGATAAAATTTGCCACGTCATGACATGTAAGCATCCATGTAGCAAGTGGGACGATATTCCAAAAAAATATAAAATTACAGGACTAAATTGGCTAAGTGATATAACTTGAAATGAAAATCCAAAATCACTAATAAGTTAGGGACATTTTCTGCAATTTTACCTTTATTTAATTTAGTTTTGCGCATAGTTATATATACATAGAGAGGATAAAATCTTGGAGTAGACTATTTTCCAAATACACGGAATAAATATAATATTTTCTGTGAATTGTATCATACATCATTTGTTCAACTAAAGTATAAATTTATTTATGTTGGGAGTTAGATTTCTATCGAGTTATTTGATACTAGACTCGAGATAGTTCAATAAAAAAATTCGTTTGATCTTGATTCATCATACAAACATTTGAGCTCAATTTTTTCTTCGTTTATTAACTTTAAAATCTCGATTGCTCGACACAATAAAATTTCTTCATGAGCTCGGTTAATTTAACAATAGAACAAAACTCAAATACAAAATTCAACAACAAAAAAGTGAAATCAAACTCGAACAATGAATTGATATAAGTATAACGATATTAGTACACGTATTCCGAATAGATGAGATAATGAGTTGGCCAAAAATAGCAAGACATGCAATGGGATATATATATTTCAACGTGGGAGATTGACGCCCCGTCATGTGGCACTCGACGGTGGAGAAGCCACGTAAAGTCTTTGGCATCATAGCCCTCGTGGCAATTCTCCACACCACATGAAGACTTTGTACTTTGATTTTGCCCCCGTTTCTTTTATGCCTACAAATTACGAATTTTACCTTTTGAAGTTGCTTGTCTCTCACTCACCCGTAGACAATATATATATATATAGTGCATGGACTTCTAAAAGTCAAGTCGACCAAATTATCTACTTCTACTTCACTTGTATACTTAAGGATTAATTGTATATCAAATCTGAGGTTTTAATTCTCTTTTTAAATAGAATATATATTAACTTATTACAATTTTATGATCAAAATGGGGAGAGCGCCATGCTGTGAGAAAGTGGGTTTGAAAAGAGGAAGATGGACTGAAGAAGAAGATGAAATACTTAGAAAATATATTGAGGCCAATGGAGAAGGTTCGTGGAGATCATTACCAAAGAATGCAGGTAGGTATTGAAACTTATTAATTTTTAATAATTTAAATAACATACGACATTTATATATGTTTATATATATATAATTTGATTAATATAATTGATTATGAATTAACTTAATTTGTGATTTTATATTGTAGGTTTACTTAGGTGTGGAAAGAGTTGTAGACTACGGTGGATCAATTACTTGAGGTCTGATTTGAAGAGAGGCAATATATCACCCAAAGAAGAAGAAATCATTGTCAACCTCCATGCATCTTTGGGCAATAAGTATATATAAATGTTTTCATTAATTATTTAATTTTTACTATTATATATGTATAACCAAAATTCTTAATGAAAAAAAAAACCAATGGTATATAACTGTATATATGTATTTAAATATCTAGATAGGTCCTACGTACTATTAACTAGTTATTAAACATTAATTTAATATAATATTGTATTTACGTTAATTAATATTACTAGTATTTGTAATAATTAATGTACTGAATATTTAATTAAAAGAAAAAAGAAAAAGCGATTGATCATTCAATTCATTTAAATTTGCAGGTGGTCCTTAATAGCAGATCACTTACCAGGTAGAACAGACAATGAGATTAAGAACTATTGGAACTCTCATCTAAGCAGAAAGATTTACAGTTTCCGGCATCCAAACCCTAACTTCATTCTGCCGCCGCCGGAATACTCAAAGCCCAAAAAGCGAACCGCCGCCAAAAAGAACAAAACCGCTGCAGTTCCAAATCCAGTGCAGGAGTCAGAATTGGAAGAAATGGGTATTACCAATTTATGTTTGGATGACATTTTGGAGGAAGTGAACGGGATTTGGAATTCGTGCGTGGAGTTATGGGATTGGGATAATAAATTAGAAGACAACACGATGTTGTCGTGTTTCTGGGATCACGACTTTAATAACGGACAAGAGTCGACCGTGGGAAGTGACGTTGGCGGAGTGAGCTTCGAAAATGAATTAATGGAAAGTGATGATGAGAAGCATAATGCAATTCTGGCTTGGCTTATGTCTTAGAGCTAATTAATTAATTACTAATAATTAAAGGAGTAGCTAGATCGATTAAAATTGCATTGGTTAATTAATAAATTAATTCAAGGTTGTCCTTCATCAATTAATGCTCTTATTAATTAGCTAGTTTTACATGTTTCCATATGATCGATCACTATATTTCAAATTAATGCATGTTTAATTCAGTAAGTGTCGTAGTAAAAATTAAAATGCAAGGACTTAGCAAGATTTATTTTAAATAAATTTCGTAAACTTGGTATTTAGATCGATGTGAGGTAGCTAGATTTTAAATAAACATAATTAATCCAATTTCTCTATATATAAGAGAGTGTACACTTTTAACATATATTGTTAAGAAAATCACACTTTTAACTTGCAAAAAGTCAAGTTAATTCACAGGACATTGATAATTAATTTGTTAAGTGACACTTCATAGTTCATATGCAGAAATTATCTAGTACATGCAACCATAACTGAACTTTGGTCCCCATTTCTCATTTCTGCTAATGATTTATTTATATTGTCGGTTCAAATATATATACATCCATATAGGTGGTCGTACATCTCAATAAACCAGCTGAGTATAGTTGGCAGGAATATAATTATTATTCTTTATATATATAATATATATATATATATATATATATATATCACTAATGTCACTAATGTCGGTATTTTTTTAGTTTAATATATATTAGTCTTGAGTGTTTATTTATTTTTATAATTTGACAAATTTAAATTTATGATAAGTGATTAATGTAATACCGTTTACTTTGAACCCCCACACATCCATGCCATGGATTTTAAATAAAGATTTGAAGATGCAATATTGCAATTATAACTTAAATCTTTTTTTTCTTGGAAGAAAATTTTGTTTGATTGACACTACAAAAAATTTAAATTTTAGTGACAAAATAGTAAATGACAAAGTGACAAGAATTTAAATATTTTCACTAAAATAATGTATATAGACACATTAGTGACAAGAAATGTGAAAATGTTCTCATTGCTGACAATTAATGATACCCCAAAAGTGACAACTAAAAAGTTGTCACTAATAGTAACAACATTATTGTCACTGAAAAGGTGTCACTAATTGTCAATAGTGACAACTTAAGTTTAATATACTTGTCACTAATAGGCATTAATGACAACTTGAAAAAATATTTTGTCACTATTGCACTTGTCACTATTGTTATTGTGACAAAACTAGTATTTTTGTCACTAAATATATACAAAAAGTGACAGTTTCAACAATATCACTTAATATTATATCACTAAAATTCATTTTTCTTTGTAGTGTGAATTGGGTGAGTTGTACTATATTGTTTAACAAAATTACTACAATATATCATATATAATGTGATTAATTAACGCCACACAAAAAGTGGTCATATAAAAAAAATTAACAAATATATTTATCAATTCATTTGATTCAGTCTGGCTACACCAAGTTGGAATAAAAAATTATTATGATAATAATATTTAAAGACGACTCTGAAAGAATAATTTGAATATTCCTTTATTCTTTGCCAAAATGATAGGAAATACAGTATACTAGAGTCATTTGCTTGGAGAAGTGGCCACAACCGACAGCCTACCTGATGTTTACATTTGCGGCCCAAACATCAATAAATACTCTCTGAAATCTTAAGGCCTTTTTCTGAATTTACTCATGAGAGAATGGAAACTATTAATGACTTGAAAATTGGAAAATTCTAATGGATATTTTAATTTATGCGTTAAACATTTCTAAGGGCGTGTTTGTTTGATATTTGGAAAAGTACTTTGGGAAAATATTAGAGATTTGTGAAATAAATTCGATTTGCGTAATGTTGTTTGTTTGAATTTTGAGAGAGTGATTTGAGAAATTATTAAATTAAGAAGTTGTAGGTTTTTTTGGAAGAATTAGATTGTAGGTGTAGGATGTGTAAGACTTTATGTAAAATCATGTTTTTATATGAAATAAATTATGTAAGATATATGTTACTTTATGTCAAATCCTAGTAGAGTCTGTAAAGGTTTTGTTTTGAAATAAGAAAATTGTTGTTTGTTTAACTTTTGAGAGAGTAGTTTGAGAAAAATGATAGATGAAAAATTTTATATCCGAAAATATAAAACATGTTTATTAGGCATTTCTCAAACACAAAATAATTTTGAGAAACACTAAACAAATATGCTCTAAATATTTGTTAATGATTGTCCAATTGAGTATTTTTCTATTATGAGTGCCATCCAACTACGATATTGCACTTTGATTTGTAAAAAAAAAAATACCTCTAGAAATTGAGGAAGAGTGTCCCTTTTGAATTTTGATGATGGTAAACTTTACTAATACTATAATGTTCTAAGTATAGTTTAATATATTATTTATCATGACTCATTTCTTTATTTTATTATATTATGGAGTCAAACATTGAAGCAATAGTTGCTTCTTATCAGCCTGTTTTTCAGTTGAAGAAGCAATAATAGAAGAACCTTCTTACAAATACTATTAAAATGCTTTAAACACAAACAAAGCAAAAAAGTATTTTTTAAAAGCATTTGCAAATACCCCTTTAATCTCTCATTTTTCTTCCCTGTGTGGGAATATTATGGAGAGATGTTTGTGGTTACCCATGTTTCTTAAATCATGTTGCCTCCCGTATTTTTTTTTCTTTTTAGTTTTTTTTATCTTTTACCGTTGTGATTTGATATAATCGTCTCCAAAATCTTGAATTTTGCAAGTTCGGTTTTACTTTAAATAAGTAACCATATGACATTTATCATTTTATATATATATATATATAAAAAAAAAACTTTACATATTAATATATATAAATAAATTATACTTTAATTTAAATAAAAAAAAAATATTTACGAAAATACTAATATTGAATGCATGTTTAACCTCAATAGTAAAAAAGAAAAAGAACAGTCCACATGCAAAAGCAGCATAAGGACAAAAACCTTAAATATGAGTCGGCCTAAACAGCCTGGCTATAATAAGTTGTGCATTTAAATGGGCCAAAATGGAATGGACCACCACTGCGTGCCCCCACAATAATGGCACTTTTGAAATAAATTGATATTTGCACAAAAATTTAAAGGCTACCGATATTGCCAGAGCAGCAATTGTTGTTGCCAGAACAAAATATATCAATTTCCTAATATGCCCTTGTACTTTAACTAAAATTCCTTCATTATTCTTTATTGCATTCTCTCACCATATATATTATTTTTTTTCTCTCCCCAATAATGTAATGTTCACTATTTTACTCATATTAATCTCCACTCTAGTTATTTTTCATCCACCATCTTCCTCTACCCCGTCGTATCAGAGGTCTTTAAAAAATGAAATAAGACATTTCATCAAATAAACACAAATTGAATTTTTTTTATAATATATAGCTGATAGCTCTCTAGATAAATATAAGGACTGGTTTTATCAACCCAATAAATATAAAATGGTGATATTATAGTTGAATTGTCCAATAGGGCTCTACGTTTTTTCCCCCATAAGATCTATTGAAATAGATCATTCTTCTTTCTAGTTAAAATTCAGTACCATTAAACCCATATAATTTTAATTTTTTACATTAGGGATACTAATCTTATAATTTCTTTTATTTAATTACACCATGGATATACTTCTTCACGAAGCTTTTCCATATAAAATAATCATGTGCATAATCCATTATCAAGTCAGGAACGAAGCTTTAACACCAAAATAGGAAGAAAAAAAATATTACTGTTTGTTCTTTGGTGGGTGACGGAGGCATCGGGGATGACGTGAGTGGATGGTGGGTGAATTATTCATTTTTTCTTTTTTATTAAATGGATAGTTTGTTGTTTTTTTTTTGTTGTTGAATTGTAATGTTGGTGATATTTGGGAGCAGAAGAGTGATAGAAATACACGGAAGGTTTTAATTACAGATGAAACTAATTTGCTCATTAATTGATACTGGAGAAGTAGACAAAAATATATATCAACATAATTAAAGATAAGGGCATTTTTGGAAATATCATAATTTTGCTCTGACAGCAACAATTGCTGCTCTGGCAATATCGCTAGCCAAATTTAAATGCTATTAGGCTATTGACGTTATTCTTTTAAAGCTTTATATATAAAAATGTTTAATGGCCTATGGGCCAACTTATCATAACTGCTAATTCACGTTCCGCTAAATTAAATTCCAGCACAAACACAAATTTACAATGGAATAAACCACATTATAAATAGGGTGATTTATGAAGCACGCCTTAACTTTAGATAGATATCGTAGAAGGAATCTCCTCGCGTATTAGATATTATAAAGAGACTTCTTCTAACTTGACTATGTATCAAAGCATTCTTTATAGTTTTAATAATTCTTACAGGGATACTTTCTTTTATTTCTAAAAATATTTACGAAAGACCCCATATAACGAATTTCTTAAGATTACATGGTGTCATCTATAATTATGTAAACCTTAGGGGATTTAAATGTAAACATCTTTACAAAAATCCCCGAAGGTAACATACACAAAGGGACACAATTACTAAATATATTAAGAAGGAATTAAGCTTTTCATATCATGCGTTCACCTAATTTTGGTATCATGTTTTTTAATAAAAATTCAATCGATCAATACCAATAGTTTATCCCCCGGCATTCAATATTTGGATAAAAATAGACGTTAAGTCACAATAATGACACACTTACGTGTCTTATTCATATCTGAAAATTATTATAGCATGATTACTTGTAGATTATTAGATATGACTAATTTTGATTAATATCCCGAAACTTTGTTCATTTTTTGAGGTACTGCGTTTTATGAACCTGTTACAATCTCTCATCAAGAGTTTTTCAATCATATTAAGAACACAAAATGTGACCTTATAATAATGAAGTTATAGCGATTTTGACGGGAAAAAAAAATATCGATGAATGAAATAATAGTATTAAATGTATTTTTTTTTTAAATAATATATATAATTTGTAAAGTAGGTGAAAAGTGAATGTGAAAGTGCAATTCTTTCAGTCAATGTGTTAAATCAATATACAAGAAGCCAAAATATAGACAACACAATTTAAATTCGTGAATTTGAATTTGAGGTCAACAGTCCAGAGTCTCCGGTTTTGAAGAATCCGTCCAATCAAAATGCTACAAACGTCACTGTGAGCCATGTTTAGTTTAGTATTGAGCTGGACATTTCTTATATGTACTGGTCCCAAACATTTTAAATGCGGAAGATTCTTCTATAGACTAGATCACTAGACCATGTGGTCTACATTTTTTCTCCTTTTTTTTTTCCCTTTTTTTTCTTTTTCATTTTTTCTTTCTTATAACTAATATTTTTTTACATAAATTAAACACATTTATATACTTTGTGTTGCAAATTTATAGTAATATATTGTTCCTATCAAAATAATATTGTACAAAAAATTTAGATTTTAGTAATAAAATATTAAATGATTAAGTGACAAAAATTTAAATATTGTCACTAAAATGATGTACATAGACACATTATTGACAAGAAATGTAAAAATATTGTCACTATTGACATTTAGTGACGTCCCAAAATGACAACTGAAAAAAATCACTAAATTATAGTGACAATATTTGTTGTTACTAAGTTGTCACTACAAAAAATTTAAATTTTAGTGACAAAATAGTAAAAGACAAAGTGACAAAAATTTAAATATTGTCACTAAAATGATATTTATAGATACACTAGTGGGGAGAGTTGTAAAAGAGTTGTCACTATTGACATTTAATGATACCCCAAAAGTGACAACTAAAAAGTTGTCACTAAATTATAGTGACAATATTTATTGTCTATAGGTTATCACTGAAAATGTGTCACTAATTGTCAATAGTGACAATTTAAGTTCCACACATTTGTCACTAATCGCCATTAGTGATAACTTAAATATATTTTTATTGTGACAAAACTAATATTTTTGTCACTAAATATATGCAGAAAGTGATAATTTCAACAATGTCACTTAATATTTTGTCACTAAAATTCATTTTTCTTGTAGTGTGTCATTGGAAGGGTGTTACTAATTGTCAATAATGATAACTTAAGTTTCATACACTTGTCACAAATAGCCATTACTGATAATTTAAAAATATATTTTATCACTATTGTTATTGTGACAAAACTAACATTTTTGTCACTAAATATATGCAAAAACTGACAATTCCAACAATGTTACTTAATATTTTCTCACTAAATTTTATTTTTCTTGTAGTGGTAGTTTTTTTATATATATTATGTATTTTTCGTAATCGTTTATTTTTATTTATTTCCAAAGATGTGAATTTGCAAATTCATTGTGTCATTTTGTGCTATAATTTATGAAATAATTAAGATTGATATTTTTTTAATAGAATTAATTTAAAAATTAAATAATTTTAAAGAAGAAATAATGCTTGAAAAATGCAAATAATAATTTTAATAGAAACAAACAACATATTATAAATTTACAACACAAAATATGTCAATGTTTTTTTAATTGTATAAGACAATTTAGTTATTAATGAAGAAAAGAAAAAAGAAAAGAAAAGAAAAGAAAAATAAAATCCTGGACCAGGTCCGGGGAAGAATCTTCCTTTAAATGCACATCATCTACTATTACACCGAGAAGTTAATTTATAGATGTTTCTAAGTAGTATATTAATTAATTAATAATTACTTAATTCATTTTTATTACTCACAGATTCCCAAGGTTATCGGGACTTGCCATTAAAGTTAGAGGGCTTATTAGTAGGGTTGAACTGTGAGCTAAATTTAATGCTAACAATTTGTTTTGGAAAAAAAAGGAATTGGTTTTAATTTTCGTACATAAAAATATTAGATATCCGATCAAATTAATTAGAGGAAACTCTGATAGGCTAAAAAATTTAAATACGAGTAACATCCGAATCTGACCAAAGTTCACTTTCGTCATACATAATTGAATCCGAATCCAATTAATTAGGCAACCTTAGTTTGAGCCCAATACTGCAAAAGCACAAACTAGCTGGCCCAATTGTATTGAACAAGGCCTAGAATTTGTATTACCAGACTCAGGATGATCCTGGGTATTCTTCTTCTTCAATTTAGACCACCGAGTGGCGGCGCGGTAAAACGACGTCGAGTGGTCCGACGAAAATGAAGTCGAGACTCGCAGCCTCCATTTCTCCATTACTTGATGGTTAGATACCTAAATTAATCTATGTGTTTCATTCTTTTCTTTTGCTCATAAGCTAATTCATTTTCAGGCACATATAAGAGAAACATGCGCAATACATTTTCATCCAGAATAATGAACATTTTTGTTGAGAGGCTACATTTACAAGTTAACAGCAGGTAAAAATTGTTCCTAGGCTTTTAAATTCAGCCGTCATTTTTGAGAAAGAGTATTACTGGTTCCTACAATTTAGTTAGGGAGCCGAGTAATGTTGAGCAACATGTTGTTCAAGTTTGATTTTCAATCCAAGTTTTAGTCTTGTGGAATATTGATAATATGGAACTGTCTATTTTGCATTTTGTTTAAGTAATGAGATTTTAGGTCACTGTCACTTTGTTGGCTAGTATAATTTGTGTTGGATGAAACAAAAGGCTATACTTAAGACAATCATAGATTACATCTTTGAGTTGGCTAGATTCCAGTCCCAAGGATTGGAGAGCTCAAACAGGGCTAAGCACTCTTCCGCAATTGAAGATGATGATTTCGCAGAATTGGGTCCACAAATATCCAAATTCTCTGCAAAGCAAATAAAACTGGTCACAGAGAAACCCGAATATTTTGAGGTATGCATTAATCTTTGTATCGAGAGAGATGCTTGTGTTGTTATTACATTCAATTTACAGAACACTGATTTCTATGCTGTTCTTTTTTTATTGCAGAAAAAAGTTCCACGTATAAAAAAATTGACTGGTAAACCTGCTCCTTCAGTCGGCAGGCCAAAGATAAAGGACATCATCTCAACCCTTGGCGTAGCTTCTCCAAATTCAGAAGTCAAGCTTTCTGGCCGTAGTCTTGTTTCCGAGCCCCCCGACGACACCAACGAGGCATCTCATATAGAAAAATCACACTCTGCATCAATCATCAACATACCCCCTAAAGTTGGTCTCTCTGAGCTTATAGAAGCAATTTCAGAATTTGGAAAGGTCTCGAGTGCTTCTTTTATAACTGCATCTGATGGATTGAGGAGTTGTAACATTGAATTCGAGGTAAATATTGCTACATACTTCTGGAACATACGGTTGTCCATTATGAACTCCTTATAAAGTAATGGTAGAAATATTAATTATGTCAATTAAGATATGATAGTACAGTTTCAGGCATGTTTCATAGCAGTGTCTAAAGCGTAGATAGGAACAAATTATTGTCATGAGGCAACGATCACCACCTACATTTGTTGTTGGCCATGTATATTTTGTATTATCATAAGGTTTAGACTTAGTGATAATCCCTCTTCGTTTATCAATACTAGCAAACAAATATAAAGGTTGATAAAAAAAAAACCCATATCGCCAGATTTTGCTACCAAACAAGTTCTATATTGTTATATTTTTCTTGAGCTAAATACAAAAGTACCCCAATTTTCAAAGTTAACAGGGGGATTATTACCAATTCTGAGAGGGGTTTTTTGCTAATTAAAATTAGCACGTGGGGGGTTTCAGGTAATAATTGGGCAAAGCATTGGGGGTATTTTTGCATTTCACTCTGTTTTTCTTCAGCATGATTTTGTATGAAGTGTCTCCTCCATTTGTACTATAGAATGCAGAATCAAGAACAAGAGCAATTTCGGCTGGTAAAATTGCATTGGGAAGTCAACTACTTCAAGTTTGTCCCCTTGATGCTCTTCACTTAGTTGCAGTTAGAATCAAGAACATTAACTACAATACTACTGATTCTGAAATATTCTCAACATGTAAGTCTATTGGTGGATTCGTGGGGTTATCAAAAACAGGCAAGGGTGCTATAGACACCTTTTTTAACGTGAAGAATGACTCAGTCCGTGTAAAGCTACTTCAAGCGTGAGAATTTCTCTACCTGCTTATTTTTTTGATGAACTTTTTTTATTGCTACTCTTCTTATCAACTGTGAGTATCTCAAAGAGGCACTTGAAAAGTTTCTCACTTGCTGCATATTTCTCGTTCCAAATGTTCCAAGGCTTTTGGAGAGAAGATCTATATGATTTTTCTAAACATATCCAAATTCCTTATAACATACTCTTAACATTGAATTAAATTCCGTTTCCTGCACGCACAGATTAAGATTCCAATTTCTGGTTTTCGCAAATTAGATTATATCTAATCTAAGTTTATGAGGTATCTGGTTGTTCATATTCATTTTCTACATTTCTTTAAGGTCGGTAATAAAACAGCTTCCGCAAAAACTTGCAGTACACCGTAACAAATTACAATCACAGGTTAAAGTTTTAGACCCTCTGATTAGTTATCCCATTTCCAATTGGACATTGTAGTTCAACACCAATTTCAACCACAGGAAGGTGAACATTAGAATGGAATTGATTTGTAATAGGTGGGGAGTTTTTGTTTCTTGACTCAATCACAAATGAAATCTAGAGTATTTTTTCATCTCAAGTTACATTGTACACACCAAATAGAATAAAATACGTTATTTGTAAAGTTATTGGAAATATAATCTATCCTACCCTAATATGAAGAAAAACAAGCAAACTTGCGCTAAGGGTGTGATGATTGTTAATTGTTTTCTCCATGTTGGTTTGCAGGTTGAATAATACAGTATTTCATGGCAGCCGCTGGTCAGCTAACATACAAGTGTCCCCTGTGGAGAAAGATAGATCCAAGTTGGGTTTCAAGATATTTGATCATCTCTCTGAGTTAAAATGGCAACATGTTTTAAATAGACTTCATCTGGAGGATTTAGAAATGATTAATGCGGGGATTATGCACATCGAGGATAGACAGTAAGGTTTTCACATCAAATTCTGATACCATAACTGTTGTGAGATCAAGTGAAAGTATACAACAATCTGGTAACTGTTATGCTCCTAGAAACATTGTAATTTAGGTGGTCTTTGGTAAAAGATTAATGTTTTAATTGTAATTTCCTTTTTCTTTTTCCTTGAGGTGCAGAGAAATGACCAGGTTTACGGTTATTGCATCATATTCTTTCTAGGAGTGAATTCCTTCTCATAATGAACGTAGATTCTTTTGTTTGACTAATGATTATATTCTCGGATTAACTTTCTGTAGACTTCCATTGGGATTCTTTTTGAATTTGTAAAGAATCCATAATATGCAAGTAAAATCTTATTGCAATATTTAACAAGCAAAAACGATGGATATAAGATTTAGTTAATATTAAAGTCATTAAGAAATTTCACTTTAAAGCCTTCTTCAAATCCAAATTTCTTAACACAATTAAAACATAAGGAAAAGCCTGAAACGATTTAGGGTTTATTTGCAGAAAGAAAATTTATGGGTTTCTCAAACGGTTAATAACTAGTAGAAGTTGAAAGTTTTCCGCAAACAATTCTTCCCTTGATTTACCTTTGGTTATCTTTTTGGCATATATTTTTAATAGAATCTGAAGTATCAACACGTTTAAACTTTTGCAAACAAGCCCTTGACTTTAAGCAATAGTGACTTTTTCGGATACAAGTTGGCGTTGCTTGCAGAATCACCCCTTGAACACAATATTGTATCACATCCATAACTTCTCTTAAAGACGGCAAACCAACATTGGCTCAGTCTCGGAAAAAAGCAAAGTTTAACACCATATATAAAAAATGCTTTTCATAAATTTTCAGAAAAAAGTAAAGACCAAAGAATTTTCTCAGAAACTAAACGATTTTACAAATTTGATTGAGCATCAAATGCCTGTCGAAATACATCACCACCAAATAAGCTAATCCATAAATGTGAAGAATTGCATTGCCATAAGTGCAAGTTATAGCTGCATCCATGATAAGAAAGTGATTTTTTTTCTTTCTTTTTAAGTTCCAATATATATTTAGCCAAAGTATTGCTCTTCCTCTCTGTATTCACGGTGCCGTTTCATTTCAAAAACTCCTCAGATGAACTGTGAGAAATGTAAGCTCCAGCACGAACGAGTAGTATTACCAAGCTTATATTTCAACAAATCTATGAGCCCAATACCGAAAATAATCAGTTGATTCTTGAATTTTGTGCAAAAACAACATTTACTTCGTATTTTACTCACTAAAATCCAAGATCCTAACACAGCCTCAATCACCACTAGATTCATCTCCTTTCAAGTCGACCAATTTTCCACAAGACTTATCCCCATCTTCACCCTCCCTTTCTCTCAATGGCTCACATTCCGCAATCTGATATTCCCTTTCGTTAACAACAGCCTTCATATAAGAAGAACAAAGACGGTCCTCAGTTTCCATATTACTCCCTGATTCTTGTCCTGCACTAAAATGCCACTCAAACTGAGAAGACCCTAAAGGTTGTGTCCTCATTTGCACAGATCGTAAAAGTGCTGCCCTTCTTAAGTCAGCCGAATGGCATATATCACTTGGTGATGATGGGAATCGACCCTCGGTGTCAGAGCCTCGCTGACGTGGATGTGAGGATGACATAGAAGAAACGAGCCCGCCATGTGAAGGATATGAGGTTGTAGGGGGCCCCGACCCCCCCGACACGAATCCATTTAGGGCTTTTTGGCACCGGTAAGGAGATACTGGGCTAGTGGGAACACTTTCGGGTTGGGAAGAACAAGTGTGGGTAGAATTCTCGTAAAATCTTGAGTCGTCTGAATCTTCTGACATAGGTGAATATTGTAAGGACATTTCATCCCTGCAATCATAAAGCTTTTTTCTTAAAAAGCATATAATGAAGTGCAAAATACATCCCATGCTTTGACCAATTAGTTTTATTACCAAACACCCCCCTTGCTAATTTTTATAAGCA
Organism: Penstemon eatonii; assembly: GCA_038501285.1. NCBI lineage: Eukaryota > Viridiplantae > Streptophyta > Magnoliopsida > Lamiales > Plantaginaceae > Penstemon > Penstemon eatonii. The sequence continues at coordinate 62,940,262 of CM076712.1, read as the reverse complement.
TACAAAACCCCTCCAAGCCAAAATGACAATTATACCCCCACCAAAGGATGTAAAAACACTCCTATTCACCTAAACTTGGCAATACCCCCCCCCCCGGTTCAGATAAAATTGGCAGTAACCTCCCTATGATTTATGAAGGAATTCTAAATGGGTGTTTTTGCTAATAGATAAAGAGCACATGAGGGTTTTGCTAATAAAAATAACACAGGTGGATTTTTGCTAATCAGGCAAATCACAAGGGGGTTACTTTTGGATTTAGCTCAAAAACAAATTATATTTTGAAGAGGTGGACGAATGATACACAATCGTCAAATATGAAGGCGAGGAATATAACGTTTATCGCAACTAATGCAAGAGGTACATGGAAAACTGTTGAATTTTAATATAAGAAAAAAGCTGAGGATAACAAGTTCCCAGAATGGCCAGAATACTTTCGTTTCACTCTTGATTTTGCACAACCTAATCATATCAAATCTAATCCCTTCCCCTGATTACACCCTACCTTTTAGGTTCTCATAAAAATCCATCTCCGTACACGAGCTTCCACAATCTCGGTAAATTCTAAAGAAGGATTTGAATTTCTCATCTCCCGGAGTAATTAGTTTTTGCTTATAAACTGAGTGGGATGTACAAATCATGACAAGATTATCGTAATCTTTTTTGCATAAAATCAGAAAATAATTTAAGTATAACTTATTTTCAAGACTTTTTAGTATTTTTATACTATTTCTCAATAAGCCTTTGCCAAGGCAATCTCAAGTTGTTTACCCTCTGTTTTCTGACTTTTAGTAAAACAATGTATGCAAGAGTTTGGACATGTGTATTACTTTAATGCGAAGTACACATTTTCCTAACAAATTTCCAAATTTGAAAAAAAAAATCAAAAAATTTAATAACACTAACCTAAGATAGAGCATGCTTTCAGACCTTGCAGGAGAAACCATTAGATTTTCAGATGGTAAATCTCCAACTGTCAGCCCATTTAGACTTGAAGCCATAATCTGCTTACACACAAAATATTTGATGAATTTAGACAAAAATCCACACTTTTGAAACCAAAACATACATAGATAACTAATTCAATTTCTTGATCATGTCACTGATAATCAATTTTCTAAAAAATACAAGGTAAAAACAAAAGAGAGAGAGAATTGGGGAAAGAGTATACCTCGCTAAGATAACGCTTGTGTGAGTGAAGATTGTCAACATATACCTCATCTTCAGGATCTCTACTCCGCTTCCCACTAGGCGACGCCGTTGCCGTCGCCGCCGGAGAAGAAGACGGAGGTGAAGCGGTGGCGTTTCCTTCCGAGCTCATTTCTCAAATTTGTCCAAAATAAACTAACAGTTCGATAAACAAATGAATGAAAGAAAGCTAAATTCTCAACTTTAATTTGTTGAAAGGGAGATATTGGTTATTTCGATTCAGTAAATTGCCTGGCGTGTCTTCTTTTCAAATAGTTTGTCAGATCGTGCATTCCATGTATATACATTGGGCTCAGCCCAAAACTTATTTGGTCTCTATTTATCTTCACTAGGAATTTATTACTGAAAGTAAGTTAGGCCCAAGTTCAAGATCCAATATCATTTACCAGTTACGAACAATTAATACTTAATAGAGAAATTATATACTCCAAAATAGGGGAAATTCGAAATTATACCACAAACCTAACAAATGTATATTGTATTTTTCATGTAGAAATTTTGGGTTCGATTAGATCTGGCGTGAATTTCTTGTTTGCATACTACTCCATAGACAAATCTAGAGGATCTAATTAAATTTATTTTATAATTCATTTAGACGTGAAGATTTGAATATTTTATAATTCATTTAGATGTGAAGATTTGAATTAGAAGAATGATTTAGATGTCTGTTCTGGGTATTTCCAGTCGAAGTAGGCAACTTTATCTTCTTGTTTATTTGTATGTTTTGTCTAGTCTGTCATCTGCAATCGAACCAACCATTAAATACATGTAATTTATTTGTAAAAAAAATTCCACTCTCACTTAACAATGACAATAACAACAACTACACAATAATAATAATAATATATTCAATGAAATAAAATTGACCATCTTTTATACACAAGATTTACAATTTTATTACACACATATATTTTTCATTAAAATAAAAAATTTTATACAAGTATTACAAAATTTTACACACATATAAATTATTATTTATAAATAAAACAAAAAAATTTTGAAGGGCGGCAATCCATTGGCTTGGACGCGTGCGCCCAGGAGCTGCCCCCCCCCCCCCCCCCCACCCCCCCACCCCCAAAACCCATCCGGGGAGAGTTCCGTCTCTAGCCGATAAGGGGGTTGTTGCTTGCCTCCCGGTTCGGCTGAATATGACCATAAATGAATACAATATTTATTAAGTGAATTTCTTAATTGTTTCAGTTAAACAATATAACAAATAGAATACGTAAGGAAATGATAGCATTGCAAAATAGAAATAATTTATGGAAATTGTCTTTATTATTGATTTCAAATATTTTAATATCTGTGTATCTAATTTAACCGAAATTTTCAGTGCACGAAAGAAATGGGAGTTTGTTAGACTGTATGCGTAGAAAATGGAGCAAAGTTTCACCTTTTGGATTAGCGCCCAAAAGATGGAAGAGACAATTGCAATTAGTCGAAAAGGCTGTTTAACTAAAATACAAGACTTTGCGTTAAAACGTGTTTCATCGTTGAAGCTGATTACAAAATCTATTCTTATTTAACAAATTTCATTTCTAATGTCCATAATACATTTGTTTTAACAAATTATTAACTATATATTAAACCTAATTTTCAAAAAATTAAAGAGGGAAGAGAAGGTAAGTGGTGGGACTTGTTTCACTTTTCCCTATCAAGAGCTAAACTTTCATTGTAATCTTGTACTTTGTATCATGGTTTTGGATATAAAAAAGTTAATAATTATATCATCATTTAAAATTAAACTAAACAAAACCAAGAGGACCACATGAAATAGCTTATTTTGTAGGTGATGAAAAATGGTCCCTGAAATTTACCAGTATCCATCACCATGCAAATTCTTTGTACTTGTTCGAGCTCTTCATAAAACATCACACTCACAAACTCAATTAATCTATCAATTTGAATTTGCATTAATTAAAATTTATTCAAATCCATTAACTATAAAGTCAAATTAAGTTTAAACGTATTCTCGAATTTCAGTGACATATTCACATTTTCCCTTTGCGATTTCCGTTATATTAAATATTACAATTCATTTTGCTGTTATCAACTTCTTATTGATTCCCAATGACAAATAAATAATAATTCAATCCTCCATGAAATATGACTATATGTCTTTAACGACAAGTTTTAAATAGAAAATATAGTACTACAATTTATAGACCTTTTTTATATACCATTTCACCTAAGGCTCAAATGTGCATCGTAAATTAAATTGAATAACATAACATCCATCATCAGTGGATATATATTATATATAGTAAATCGCAATTGAAGAAAGAAAAATCCAAAAAGTACAACTTTAAAACAGGTACAAACGTGGGGTAGTTGTACCTTTTAATATCAAGATTCCCAATCTGATCTTTTGCCATGTGATTCTGAAGAAAATGGTCTCACATTCTAAAACCACACACAAAATTTGCACGTCGCAGCTAACATAAAACAACCCCCATGTTCATGTGGGACTTCTTGGAAGATACAAATTTAATTTATCATTAAAACATGATTTTGATTTGATTGAACGAATGGCCCTTCCAAATATCAACAAAAAATTAAATGGCCCGGTTATCCTAAGATCTTAAAATATCAAAAATCTGCTAAGCAAATTTGGTATTTGCAATTTCAAGACCCCCAAAAGTTTATCGAATAAATTGATAAAAAAAATATATATAAAAGAAAAAACAAACAATCCATGCACACAACATAATTTAATTTTTTTATTTAATATGCATCATGGAATTAATAAAAATTACAAAATAAAATCGATTCAGAAATAACCAAAACTAGTTATCATGATAGCTAAGCTTCCACAATATTATGTAGAAGCTAGTACAATACATAGAACTTTTTCAAGTAATCAATTACACAAAACTATATACAAAACATCAATTTCCAATAATAATAATACCAGAATATAATGTAGAAGATTAATTCAATTCACCTGGATGAAATGGGGTTCAGATTTTTAGTAAATCCACTAAATGCGCCATAACTCTTTGAACTAAACCCGAGGCACCCGAACAGCCCCTCCCTGTAGGGCAAAAACGTCTTTCTCTTCATCTCCTCCGCTTGAGCTCTATTTGCAGTGTAATGCAGCTCATGAGCCGACGGCGGCACCCTCCGCTTCCAGACTCCATTCGCCGGTTTTCCGGCACCGGAATTCTTTGTTCCTTTCTTTTCATCACGCGAAGTCGAGGGAGATAGCGCCGGGGATGGCGAGGAAGACGACCGGGTTTTCTTCTCCTTCGCCGGCGAAAATGAAATTCCAGACCAGAATCTCTCCTTGTTCTTCTCACTACCCTCGCTTTTACTCCTGTGCAATAGATCCTTCAAAAATAACCATTTCTTCGAGTTTCTTCCGGAAGATGAAGAACGCGAGGAAGATGCAGAGCAGGACGGCGTCGTTTCGTTTGACTCGATTTCTTTCATTTCATTCTCCTGATTCGCGGTAATTTCTCTCAACCCCTGCCATGCGTACTCCGACGTGGCACGAAATGGCGACATAGATCTCGCTTTTCGGTGCTTATTAACACTGCGTGTATTCAAATCTCTTCCTCTCACATTTGTGGATTCTTCTACATCCAGATCTACAAGTAGGGAGGCACCATTAATATCCTGAGGCCTCTGCAAGTGAGAAGACAATTTCATGGGCCGGATCTGGCCGTTTACGAAGAGCTCATCAGCCGAAATCATTGACCCGTTTCCCGACCCGGTTGGGGAGAACCGGGAAGAAAACTCGAACTCGAACGAACCGGAGTCGGAGGAAAGAAATACAGTCGGTTCATTATTTTTAAATATTTTGTTGTCATTGGAGAGGAGGAAATGCATAGGGCTAGCAGGAGCACTGAAGAAATAACCGGAAGGGACATGGGTCGGACTTGATGGGGCACTAACGAAAGGGGTGGAGCAAGTGCTGTCGATATCTTCGCTGAAGCGCGGCGGCTCTACGGCGGCGATGCGGTGGAAGTTTGAGTACATATTATTGGAGAGAGAGGGAGGGAGAGAGGAAAACAGTACTGAAAAGAGCTCTGATTAAGCTTGTTGGACACGTAATTATTATTGATGTATGTATGTATGCAGATTGCAGAGTGTGTGCTGCACTCTGAGCGAGGGGGTGGTTGGTTGGCAGGCACTGTTCTGTTTCCTTTTTTATTTTTTACTACTGTATTTTGTTTTCTTGGGTTTAGATTAGGGGAGTTGGGCTAATTATTGAATGAAGTAGAAGGAAAATGGAAGGACTAGTAAAGCCCATATTTACTCCATGTTTGGACAATTCAGGAAAGATAAAAAGTTGAAAGCAACCCAAGAGTGGAAAAAGCCTAGCTACCTAATTATAGTTATATTATATGATTGCCGGAAAGTATTAATCCCGTTCCCTTTTTAATTGATTTCATATTTGGTTTGGAAACGTAAACAAACAAACAAACAAACAAAAAGAGCTTTTCAATCATTTTCATCTAAAAATTACTCCGTAGGAAAATGGATAATTGGATATATGATGCAATAAGGCTGCTTTTGGTTCTCTTACGCAGACTAGGGCCAAATTGATTTTTGGGCTTCACTAAATTGCTCTCTAAGTTAGTTATTATATGGTGTTTGGTTGCTTTCTTGGGCCTAAACATTTATTTCTAGAAGTGTCATATTTGCTTTACCTTTCAATTATTGAGCCCATCAAAAGATAAGTCCTTATTTAGAAGTGTCATATTTGCTTTACCTTTCAATTATTGAGCCCATCAAAAGATAAATAGAGTTTATTCCTTCCGTTGATTAAATAGAGTTTTCTTATGTATGTACCTAATTAAGAATTCTTATTTTATATATATATAATATTTATTCCTCAATACCTCAAATATTTACAGCAATCCCAAACAAAATGATCAAAATGGAAGTTCCTATAGAATAAAAATGCAGCAATGCAAGAATGCAGATCTTAAAAAAGTAAATATGTAGTATATTAATTGTCCTTAGAATTATATTTATTAATCGCAGCCAGTCTATAGTCTATAGTCTATAGTCTATACTATACATTGAGCTTATTCTCATTGTACTGCAAATATGATATCTGTCTTTGCAACTTTATTTGTTCATAAAACTTTGCAATGAACTGGTCGGCCTTCAAATCAATTGATCCCTTCATTTCTTCCTCTTTGTCTTCTTCTGAAAATCTCCTTTGGAAACAAATTTGATCATATTCATTAATTGTAACATCATCATCATCAAATTCGAAATCATAGTCGAAATCCACTTGCGGTTTGATACAAGGAATATGTGGCAATTTGAATCGCAAAGAAGAAGGGCGATGCATTTTGACGTGTATAGTTGGCGTATCATCGAATGATAGCTCGCGATCGCCATAAACGAGGGCCCCACGTTGCTCGTTTGAGGAGTGACGAAGCTTTTTGATACCTTTACTAAGTAATGTTGAAGTGAATTCGAGTTTGTTCTTGATTAGGCCTCCTTTCCTGGCCCATAGCATGGCTAGGCGGAGGTTGCTCCATGCTCGCCGAGAAACTAGTGAGGTATTTTTTGGCATTTTATTTTCCTCTTGTTTTAATAATCGATGTGGGAACAGAACAGGTGATGGAAAAAGATGTTTGCCTTTTTTTTCTTTTTAGTGAGAGAGATTTTTTGTAGAATTGATGGGAAAGTGAAGTAATGGAAGGGGAGTATTTATATATATATATATGAATGAGATTTGTTTATTGTATGTACAACGTTACGCGGTATGAGTATAGGATAGTAGAAAATGATTTTTTTCGGCGGGTGGGTGGTGTGTATGCTAAGCTTTTTGGACAGTTATAGACACGGCTATATTTTTGGGCTGCGGTTCTGCATTTACGAAACTACCCCGGCCGCTATCCAAAGTTAAAGAAAGTGGTTTCTAGTGGTTCCTAATACAATTTCATGTTTTAGAAATGAAATATTAAAAGTATTATAATATGAAAACACTTATGGTGCTTTTCTAGACTATGATCAAATCAAATTATATTAAAGTATTTTTTAAATACACATTCTAAATTATATATAAAATTCATAGGTATAAATGACATCATAAGATTAAGAACTGTACTATTTGGGCTGTTGATGAGGAGCCAATGCAAATGTTGTGACTCTCAATGAGAAAATCATTTCAATATTTATTTACTCACTCGTATCAACCGTGTATGATAGATGATGGCGTGTGACAAGGACAATTTGGGCATTTACAAGAATCCAGCAATGATTAGGAAAAGGGAGCCTCACTTGTCCAGCTAAGCCATAATTTCTTGAGGTTGGTTGATGGTTGCTTTGACATTTCTCTCTGTCTTACGCTATAAGTATAAACCAAAAAAAGTATCCCTTAAATAAAGGTAGAAGACTTAGTACAAGTAATTAACATCTTTTGATTTCATTAATCATTGATTAGTATGGATTAAAATTTCGTTTCGAATTTATATTTTAGAAAGTCAAATATTAATATTTTTTAGAAAATATTTTGGAAAAATTGTAAAAAAAGTTACTAAATTAAAAAAAATAAGAGAGTTTCAGGCAAATAATAATTTCAAATTTATATCTTATTTTCGTTTCGCTTGATTAAAAAACGGAAACTTTTTCAATGTTTTCGACGGAAAAGATGAAAATTTTAATCCAGAATATCAGTCACATTATTATTGAACTTTTTCACGTCATTCATGGACTATCAGTTGTATATCCAAATTTTATTCAAATTTCATATACTGACACTTAAAATAAAAAGGGGTTTGCATGTTAATTGATTTTCAAATTGTATTTTTAATTTTGTGCTTTTTTATGTACATTTCCATCTTTTCGCAAAACCAACCAAGCACTGAAGCAAGGTATATTTTTCTCTTTTTTTTGTTGATAGTATAGATTTTTAATTTAAAAATTGTTCTCTCATGATTAATACTTCAGACACTACCGAATCCTAAGCGTAAATTCTAAGTTGACGAAGCCAGTTAAATAAGAATACGGGAAATTCTTACCCAGACCGGGTTTGGTCGAACCCAAAGTAATTACATGGCAAGTGTAATACAGTTGTTTTGGGATTGGATGTAACTCCCAAAAAATTGACCAATCACAAAGCAAGTGCAATACACTTGCTTGATGATTGGATGGACTTGGTCAAGAATTTCCCTAAGAATACTACGTCTATTATAGTTTATTTTCAAAATTGCAACACAACTGGCAGCAACCTAACAGTTGTTTGCACACATAAATCGTACGTTAATTTGAAAAACTTTCAAACTTTAAGGGTTAGTTTGGAAGAGTTCTTGTCGGGTCTCGTGAAAATAACAAAAAACTCTTCCAACTGAAATTTGACAAAAATCATATCAAAATCACAAAACCCAACATCTAAAATCTAATCAAATTGTAAGCCACCCAAATAATTTTTTAAAAATCGAGACCCGCGAAACCGAATCAAAACCCTTCCAAATATGGCCTAAGGACCTCTCGGCCCAGTGCCAAGTTTAAAAATACAGCGAAAAAAATGAAAGAAATTAATTTTTATTTTTGGTGAAATTTGATCGAAATATATATACATAGATGAATTTTTTCAAAGTTAGTCCCTCCATGTTTTTTTATTTGTCGTTTTGGAGGATTGCACACGAATTAATAAATGTCATAAATAGCCAATTTTTTGAAGGAAAAATTCCAAAATATCATAATAATCAAATAATCTTAGCATTACTTAGCTTTAATTACAAGGATTAAAAAATTTACATTGAAATCTTAAAACGACAAATAAAATTAAATAAGACTGTCAGAGCAGAGGCGTGATGGGCATTTTCTCGAAAGGAATGAAACTCTTCTGCTAAAGCGACAAATAAAAAAATAGAGGGAATATCTTGCAACTTTAGTTCAATGCTAAAATGTGAATCTTTTAGGAAAAAATGTAAGAACTCCAGCTTTGAACTCTTATCATTGTGTAATGATACCCCAGATAAGAGGTACAAACAAACAAGGCACAACTAGAAAGCAAGTTGGAATCATTTCATGTAATTTAAATTTAGTGAGTTAAGCTACTTACCTAGTCTCAAAACAAAAAGCAATTGCGCAGAACATGCGATGCCTGTCTCATTTGTGAGAACGGCTTGCAATAATTCATTTTATCACCCAATCATTCATTTTATATATGTCTATTGATTGCCATGAGTGGCAAGTTGGCCAGGTCGGGAAAGCTTGGAGGTTAAAAATAAAATATTGATTGTTGTCTATGTGTTGAAAATGGGTTGGGTAAAAAGTTAAAATTTTGGAGTCTACTGGGTTGAACTAATAAGGATGGACCAACTTAGGTCGAAAAGACCTATTTAATTTTAATTCAACTCAATTCAATTCAACCTTCCTCTAAAAAAAATAAAAAAGATTCAGTTCAACCTGATACAACAACGAAGAGAAGAAATAAATTCTGATTTAGATTCCTTCCTTGATTAACTAATAGACCCACCTGTTTTGGGGTGGCCTCTTGTGTAGAATGTTAATATCGGCCCAACTACAAAGAAGTTATAAGCCGGATGGATAAATAGGGATTAGTAATGCTTTTGCTCTATTCAAGTTAATTTTGCATGAATCAGTAGAATTATTTTGTAAAGTGAATTGGACCGAGTATAAAAACTAGCAGCAAAAATTTTCACACGAAGTATTGTATCTGACTGGGCTTAATGAGACTATGGGCTTTTGGGCTTGTTTCCAGTAATACAAGTATGCGTATTTAGACGTCATTACATAATTTCTCGTGATGAGGGCAGGGGGTTTGTATAGCTGTAAAAGTTTGGAGCAGTTTATTTGGGTCATTTCGGTGGTTTAGAAGATTTTTTAAAAATGTTTTTGAGATTCTATATTCAGAAAAATCACTCATTTGTTTAAATTTTGATGTGAATTTATATGAATGTGCTCTTGAATGAATTATTGAGATAATAATAAGTCAATATCAAATAATAAGGAATTAAATTTAGTAAGATTGTATTATCATGTGCAAAACCCGAGATGTGATCTGAAGAAGAGCTAGCATTAAAATTAGACAAACCAAACCACACATATTGATGCAGATTTCCAAAATTACTTAAATCAGAAAAACAAAACATACTAGACTATCACCCATGCAAAAACTTTAACCAAAAAAGAAAAGAAAAGAAGAAAGCATATGTTATTAGAAATATCTGCTTATATATCTTGTATGTATTACTATTAGTAGCCATGGTCATGGATGATTTGGGAACATTAATTTGTTCTTGATCCAACGGATACCATTTGTGATAGACCCTAGTCACCTTCAACGGTGTACACTTTATACTTTGCTATCCTCGTCCGCCTAGCTCTTCATCCCCGAATCACTAAATCCCCATGGCTTTCCCGTTGCCACCTCCACCTGATGACACGGCGGTGGAAGTGGTGGAGAACCATGAAAACTCGTCTTTCATTATTAATTACAACTTTAACTTAATTTAATTTGCCAGAAAGAGAGAACTATTACTAATATTCTTAACAAAGTGATGATCAAGGAGCTAGCTAGTGGAGACTTATTACTAAGTGAACTACGTTTTCATTACTTTATAGAAAAGTATTTCGTTTTTAATTATAATTCACCCACGTACAAGTTTTTTATCTTAATAATTAGTCAAAAAAACCAGACATAGTTTGTTTTAATTTTACAGCAATAAATTAATTGAGAGAATTGCATTTTTGGTACACAGCTATAGGTCAATTCCCACTTTTGGTACACAACAATAAATTAATAACTCGTATCTATTTGTATTTAGATAGAATTACTCATATTTTTGAAGTATTGTTAAAATTCATGTATATCTTCACATTTAAAAACAGTTCTAGAGAGAGAGAAAAACATTTTGAATTGAAACACATTTATTTATTCTACAATAGAGAAAGCTAAAATTGAAAAAATCACCATCTCGTTGCATCTCAACAAAGATCGAATATTGAGGCAGATGTACGGCTTTGATTGCTCATTACATCTTTACTAGTACATTGAAAGGAAAGAGGGGCATAATTGTCCATCAAGAAGAAATATAGAGTCAGCTAGGGTTTGAGTCCCACTAAATAATACTCTGTTTGGCTTTCAAATTTTATTTTGGGGTAGCAGTAGCACTCTCGATAACGGCTTACCTCCTAGTAGCATTTTTCTCCTCTGCTTGATGAAATGGATCTGATAGAAGATAAGGTAACACGAATCCATTGAGAATTTTCACGTAATATTGACTATTGAGAATTAACATTTTATAATTTTAATTTTCAGAAAGCAGTGAAAATTAACAGTACCTGCTCTTCAATGAGAAGTTGTAGCGACTGTAAAACCACGAGGACTCCAGTTTGGAGAGGTGGTCCAGATGGACCGAGATCGTTATGCAATGCTTGTGGAATCAAGTACACTAAAAAGAGAAGAAAACTTCAAGGATTGGAGTTGGACACTGGACGGAATTTCAGGAAAAAGAAAAGAAGCAGCGTGAGTCCAAGTAATGAAGTGAGGGAGATTTTAAAAATGCGATTTATGGCTTTTGGAAGTCTGCGGGGATCAGGGAAACAGAAACTCATGTGTAAATTGGGAGAGGAAGAACGAGCGGCGTTACTGTTGATGGCTCTCTCTTGTGGATCAGTTTATGCTTGCTTAGTGGAGTAGTACCTTCAACTTTTCTGAGGTTGTACCAGAAAAGAAAATGAATGAAAAGGAAATATAGTAGTAATTATTTCTAACCATATGCTAGTAAGTATGTAGCTAGTGTGAGTGAGGAGGACCTTTTTAGGATTTTTTGTTAAATCGATTGATTAATGTTGTCAGTCAGGACGTATGATTCAATTAATATAATGTCATTTTTTATTTATTTAATTCACTATTGTAATGACTGAATACAAGTTATTTTGGTCGTTCTGTTGTTATTTCTTTAATCTTTCCAATAATCTGTAAAGCGGAAAATGGAAGGAAATCGCATCATATCAAAGCCAACTTTATAATTTATGTGGGTAATCATGAAATAATATACTATAATATTCTATCTAGAATCCCTGAAATGTATTTTGAATTTAGTGAACCCTCACACTTCACAGATCAATCTAGGAATGTAATACGGATCAATTTATGGGTTGGTCCAGCCCAATCTAATTCTCTTATTTTTAGTTGCACTGTGACTGGGTTAATAGGTAAAATCATTGGAGGTAACTCTATAAAATACGGATTTTCTTCCAACATAAAAATGTTTATTGAATTATCTATTAATTAGATTTAACCAGAGATTATAACCAATCAAATTCTAATATAGGTTCTTTTGCATTTTACGCAAAAAAGTAAAAGGTGTTAAATTTGTAACCCTTTAACGGTGGCTCGAGGAGGTGACTATTACCTTTGATAATTTATGGGATTAATTTTTACATTTACACATTAAGGAAGGTATGTGTTACAAATCTCATAATTTTTTTTTTTTTTTTTTTTCCATTGCTAGGTTTATGAATATTCTATTCACATATTATATATATTTTAGATATATCTAGATCCTAAAATCATAAAATAATACGATGTTATTTTTCTTTTTAATTTATCGATTTACACAACAACACATATATTACTTATTTATGATTTAGATCAATAATCTTAAACTCGTTTTTATTATATATATGTGTGAATATTTACAAACATGTTTTTTTTTTAAATATGTTGTATGTTATATACTGTAATATTTAATTTAACACAAATATAATATGAACAATTTCTTTAAGAAAAAAGAAAGTATGGGTCGACCTGCTGATTCAACCTAGACCCATTTTCAACTTGGTGAAAAATGACCTATATTTGATCGGACATATTTTGACTCGTTTGAAACCTGATGTAGTACCTCTTGGATCAATCTCACCACCCATTGATTTGATGGGCCTCGCCACTAAAATCCAAAAAACTCCATTTTTTTCTGTCCATAACTAACCCAATTAAGTGATTGATATGCTACAATATGGCCCGAATTTAAGTCCACGATCAACATATCATACAAATAGGACGGTGCAGCTGGCAATACAATCCCACAAGGAGAAAATCAAGAAATAAAAAATCATGTCGACAAATGTGAAAAAGAAAACGAAAAGAGAAGAGGTTGATAAAAATACAAGAAATGGCATGTGCAAGAAGATATATTAAAGTCCCAAACGAATCTCTATGGGGTCACTTAATATCACCCATTGCCTTCTACATACCTTCCAACCACCACCACATGTTCCTAAGTGGTGTCCAGCCCCCCCCCCCCCCCCCCCCACCCCCCCCTTCAATCGGGCCGAATCGTCGGGCTCATCAATCTAATTATCTCTCTTTTCATGAATACTCCTCCAATTACCAATTTTAATGAAACATTTAAAATTTTAGTTACATGTGACATGAAATCACCGCCTTCGTTTCTCATTTTACAAAATTTTAATTTAAGCTTCGATTATTGAAAGGTTTTACAATTTTGGTCATATATTTCATTCGATTTTTGAATCAAGAATGCAAAATTGGTAACCGAAAATGTTTAAATAAGTTTACTATATAGATTCAAATGCGCCAAAGATTTTAATAACTAAGATTGACTTGAAAATGTACGTTAATCATATAGAATCAAATTAATGTGCAAAATATTTTAACAACTAAGAATGAAAGTGTAATTCTATAAGGCACAACCAAAATTGATAAATAATTAGGACCAAAAGTGTGATTTGATAGAATACCAGACCCAAAGTTGTAAGTGTCGGCAGAAGGAATTGCAATTTTAATGAATGTTCGAAAGGAGTAATACGAATTGCAAAACATTTTGAACAATTATGTACTGTAGCCTGTTAATTTTTAGCTTGCTACAAGATGCAGTAATATGATGTAATTTTTCATTAATCATGAAGCAGCTTCAGAAACATTACAACTATATACCCATCCAATAACAAAAATATAAAAAACTAGTAATTAATTAATTAAAATTATATTGTATTTTCAGATCCCCTGCGAAATTTATTGAAATTAATTAGCTACAAAAATTACTAAACATTTTATTCTTCAAAGAAATTACATACATTGAGAAACAAAATGGATTTTCGACGGTTGAATCAGCATTCATTCGATCTCTTTATTATTAATTCATACCACGAACAAGAAAGAATTCGTGTCAATCTTCCTCCTTTCTTCTCACCTGTGCTGCAAATGACTAAATTAACCTGGAATTGAAATACATTCCAAGTTTACAAAATACTAACATTGACTGACAAAAATATAATTACTTTACTTTACTGAAGATCTAGGAAGGAAAGCTGGTTAATAGTATTAATTTATTAGTATCATTTTGCTTCAAAGAAAAAAGGAAAAAGAAAATAAGATGACAAGTGAAGAAACAAAGGGGTTGCTCCTGAATTGCAGTGAATGCGAGTTATCTGGGCGACCAGACGGTGGAGGATTGTAGTAATAGTATGGGAAATACGAAACAATTGGGTTCGGAGGCGGCGGTGTAGCGTAAGAAGTTGACGGTGGATAGTACGCGCCGCCACCGCCTTCATTTGGTGGTGGATAATACGTGGACTGTGTCGGGGGAGGTGGTGAGTAATAGTACGCACCGCCGCCGCTGCCGCCGGTAGGTGGTGAGGGTGGAGGTGGACAGATGGGACTTGTTGGTGGTGGCGGCGGCGGAGATGGCGGTGGAGGGGATGGAACTGACGGCGGCGGAGATAAAATGGGCTGACATGGGTTGTCACAAGAAGAGCACATTTCGCAGGAAATTTGGTCTTTGGCCATTGCTTTAATTGTTGACATAGCTAAAGAGAAATCAAAGAAAATTGGAAAGAGGAAGAGGAAAAGAGTGGCCATTCTGTGGAAGAGGAAAAAGGTGAAGAGTGAACGAATTTACACAGTCACTGTTTATATACTCCTATTGTTTACTTTACAGGGTTAGAGTATACTACCAGTATTTTAGTATTTTATTTTATTTTTTGTTGGAAGTGAAAGATTATTCTAATAAGTCTGATTTGGCTTTGGGGGAAAAAGAGAAAGGGAATTAGTGCATGTGAATTTGTAGCCGCTCCCTCCCATCCTTACTTACTTACTTTATCTCCTACGCTACCTATACCAGTCAGTACATTATCACCAACAAATAAAATAAAATACTACTATTTCCTTTGACTTTTATCATTTTTATATAGTGTACTTCTTACCGTTAGGGATTATTATTATTATTATTATTATTATTATTATTATTTCAATTGTTTCGATTGTCATTAATTAATGATAATGGTCTCTATTGGATATTTTCCAAATTAATTCGTACAGGCGATCGATTCTCTCTTTAATTACATTACATTGATTTTAAGCAACAATGAATTGCATATATTGCAGATTTAATTCTGATTTTCCATTTTTTGCTTAAAGGCAAACTAGTTAGAAAAAAAAATTACTCCGTATTTGATTTTCAATTTCCATTACATTACAAAATATTCTTTGCTTTGCTCTCGTTTTGGGAATTTATAAATTATTATTATTATTATTATTATATGAATTAAAACACAAGATTGCTACTTGACAATTGACAAGGCAAATTTCGGGTAAATGTCCAGTACTGCATCGGGTGACAATTCATAAATGAGGGGAGTACCAACTGTATTAAAATTTAATGGAATGACTGTTGTTACTAGCCAGCTGCTTATATAATAAATTATAGCTACGATTTTCATATTGTAATACTCTATTTAAAAAAAAAAACCATTTATACTTTGTACTGTAAACCAGGAAAGTTACAATTACTTGAGAAAATGCACGTGGAAATTTATGGGTCCGATGAAGTGTACAAAAAGATGGTGAAGGTGATAACTGATAAGGTCACAGTGAAGAAGCATCGGCGCAGAGTAACCGGATGCACACGTCGATAAATCCAACATTGAATGCCGACACATACAAAACAAACAAATTAATATACGTCACATTTTTTACTTCAAAACTATTCCTTCTGTTTTTTTATTTGTGCACGAATTAAGAGGAATGTCATAAATAGACATTTTTTAAAATAAAAATTCTAATATACCCTTTTATTCAAGTAATCTTTGCATTAATTAGTATTAATGACAAGTATTAATAAGAAGGATAAAATTGGTAAAAAAATATATTAATTGCAAATAAATTAAAATGATAAAATATGTTGGGATTGTGACACAAAAGATAATATTCAATGGTAACCTTCAGAGTCCGATTTGATTTATATAACAAATCAATAGATCTAATTATCATTATTAATACGGGAATAGTGGTAAACAAAATTGGACAACTACTAATTTAGTTTTTTCAGGGTAAGAAGAATTGTGTTTTCGACGAAGTTGAGGTTATGTATAATTAAATTATGGAGTTTATCTCAATAAAATTATAATGATATCCGTCTTGACTGGCCAGAAGACATTTTTGTCCCATCCAAATTAGTGACCAAAAATCAGGAGTATATTTTCCATTTCCTTATTATTTTTTTCAAATAATTTTCGTTAACTTTTGCTGAACACAATTTAATAGTGCAGAATTAATCTAGAATCCTAGATCAAAATCCATAGTTCCATCGGAAATGAATTAGAAATACCCAAATATATGTGGCCCAAAAGTCGGTACCTATATAGCCCAAACTATGGGCTTTGGCAATACATGTATCATATATGAACCAAGCCCATTAACCATATAAATATTTTTACTTTTACTACATTTTGCTTGTGTCATAAATAATAAAACCGCTGCTGAGTTTTAAGTCATTTGGTTTATCCACATCCTATTCTTTTGGTTTATTTTCGCATCACGTACCCAATCCACGATTTTCTCCAGTCCTTTTTAGGCGGGAAATAATAGCATTTCGAATTATTGGATTAATTTTTTAAATCCACAAAACTATTCTGTCTAACCAAGCTATAAAATTGAAAGCAGGCCCAGTTTCTCTTCCATTTCAAAAATAATTACAATAAAATTCTGTTTCTATTATTCTTCTCGTGAAGAACATGGCCAGCAAAAAGAAGAATTCAACTACAAAAACTAAAAACTCATCTCCCCATCCACCATATTTTCAGGTTCTCTTATTTTCTCGTTTTTTATTCCGATATTAATTTTGATTTTAATTAATCCCCTTATTTTCATTTCTCTCCGTTTTTTTTTTCTTGGGCACAGATGATACATGAAGCAATCACGACAATGAAGGACCGAACCGGATCAAGCCAACCCGCAATCGCAAAATACATCGAAGAAAACTACACCAAACAACTCCCTCCCAATTTCAAAAAAATCCTCTCAGTCCAATTGAAAAGGTTCGTCAAATCTGAAAAACTAACCAAAATTAAAAATTCCTACAAAATCTACTCGGTTGAAAAGACCAAAAAGCCCTCAGATCCAGTGAAGGAGAAATTTAGCCAATCACTGATGAAGAAAGCATCGTACAAAGCAACCGTAAGAAAGCCAAACTTAAAAGTTGCAGTCGCCATGAAAACTGTTGAGAAAGCTAAGAAGACTAAGAGGTCGAGTCAAATTAAAACTCCGGCGAATAGGAAAATGGGTTCAAGGGTTCCTCCAGTGAAGAAGGCTAAGAAGTAATTAATGGAGGTTTGATTTAGGAAATTTCAGTTTTTTTAGTTGCAATTTGCTGCTAGTTGGTATTTAATATTTATATTAGGATGTACTTAATTTAATTCAGTTGAGTTAATGTTTAAGAAGTGATGTTTTAATTTCGTCCTTGTACATTGTATGTGTGTTGTTTAAAGTTTATGAACTCTTGTCTTTTAAGTTCAAATCATATGTGAATGTAATTTTCATTAATTATAGTTTAAAATTTTAATTCCATTTGTGATATCGATCTTAATTAAGTTTAAATATTTGTTAAGAAAATACATACATATAATATAACTTGGTCAACTTTATTTCGAAAATAAGTATATAAGGTCCAAGGCCTAAAAGTATATATATTAGATTGTCAATTAATTGACTAGCTAAGTGCTGCCAATCACAATTAATTATAAGAAGGAAATAATATAACGAAAAAATGTATATATATATATATATATATATATATATATATATATATTCTTTTTGTGGTTGATTTAGTGAATAAGATGAAAAATAACAAAATCTGATAATACTAATGAATTTATAATCCTAACAGATATATCTAGTTATTGAATTCATAACCTAATTAATGGTAGTTATATGTATACTTTAATTGAAAACTCATTCTAGATAATATTTTACTTATAATTTAGTCTTGTCACATCAATTGCATTAAAAAGTCATGAATTGATATTAATACATTCGAACTTAATCTTAACTAGATTTTTGTACCAATGATAATTTTATTGTAACATACCAAAGGACAATTCTGATTTTATTTGGTGTTTTCGAACAAACTTTAATTTAATCTCAAATAATAAATATTTGGCTTATTAATTAAATTTGAACCAATTCTCAAAGATTAAACAAACAAATATTAATCAAAAGTTTATTTATCATGAGTTTGAATAATTTTATCTTGAGCTATGTTATATGTTAATGAATTTCTATATGAACACAACCCACAAATAAAATGTCAAGATAATGAAGAAAATTAAAAATGATACGTACCAAATGTTTTTTTGTCATACCTCTATATTTAACGCGATGGAATATACGAAAATCCGGAGCTAAATAAAAATATTCTAGAAAAATTGCCTCGTGCATCGTGGTACCATTAAAGATGATTTTTTAGTATCATATATATCTGAATATTTGGTAAATAATAGTCTTGCTAATACATACAAAATCACCATTATAAACTTTAGAATTTTGTAATGGAAGTATCACATGACATGATATTTCGTTCACTATCTTAATTATACTTAAAAAATGGTACATACTGTTAAAAGCATCTTATAGTATAATTGTACATGCAATATATATTGTAGTTTATTCAGACACATGCATTAATATTATAAGTTAAAGGTACGTTAATTGATTATATACGAGAAATAAGTTGGCCAATTATATTATTAACCCAGCTTTTGTAGGTATTGCCTTCAAAATGTATCCAAATGAAGGAATTAATCCCGCGGTTGTAGAATTCTTCTGTTCCTACGTACAAGCTTACAAGTAAGGGTGTTCGCGGTGCGGTCTAGTGCGATTTTGTACTTGTTCATACCCAACCCAATATTTGCTGGTTTTGAAATCTCTAGTCCAAACTCAACCCAACAAGTCTCGAGATTACACTATGCGGTTCATTTGGGTTGGGGCGGTTTGGGGCGGGTTTTGAGGTCTCAATTATCAACTTTCTTGTATTTTTATTATTTGATGAGTTAAATATAAATGCACTAGTTAATTACAATTTTTTGTTTTTATTAATAAATTTAGTAAACTTTCATAGATAATATAATGGAGATGATGTAAAATATCAATTAAAATATGATTTTCAATGAATACATAATTTAATGAAAGCTAAAAACAAACCCGAACACTAAATTAACAAGTTTTCATTACACAAAAATTAAATTGTTCCAAAGAATAAACAAAAGAGAAAAATATATTTATATTCGAACTTGGTGTTGGTGGTTAATGGCCAATGAAAAGTTTGATTGATATATTTTTTTTCTTTACCTTTTTTTTTCAGCAGATATTTTTTAACTAATTTGTTTTAGTTTTGGATCTATTTTTTTATCTTTTTGACACTTAAAATTAGAGATTTACGTAAGATCGTAGGGTTTATCTAATATAATTGGGGTTTGGGTTGTGGAACACGACTAATTTGTTAAAGTATATACTTATATTATATTTCTCATTTTCTTAAATAAGACTAAATTAAATAATAAAATAAAATAAAACATATATACATCATCATTTATATAAAGTACGGTCGAATGCGGTTAAGCGGTCTAAAAAAGTATAAAACAAAACCCGATCGAAAATTACGGTCTTTTTTTCATGATGCCCAAGATCAACCCATCAAACCTTCAACCCGTAAAATTGCGGTCGGTTTGAGTTGGGTTGATCGGTTGGGACGGTCTAGCGATTTCGTTGAATGCCCCTACTTACACGATAGTAGTCTATTTTTTATTATATAGGGTTAGGTACAATACAATGTAGAAGGAAGGGAAGTACGTTGTAGGTATTACATATGGGCTGACTAAGTCTAGCTAGGGCGGATTATAATCCCAATAATTAATTAAAACATTTTATTTGTTGGGGCCCGGGTGATTGAGCCAACCAGATAGATTAATAGCATAGCTAAAGCCTAGCCTAGCCTCGCCTAAAATATTGAGGATGATTTTAAGTAGAGCGGTGAGGACTACCTGGGCTGGAATTCAATCAAAACCACCAAACCAAATTGATTTTATATATCAATCTGACCTAATTATATAATTAATACTACCCACCAAACACCAGGAATTCAAGTCCCCGGTATTAACAAATGGATCCAGACCAGATAATTGGTATGCATGCGGTATTAGGGCATCTCCAATTCTAAGCCATCAAAGTGGGTAATCAAATACTCATTTGATGACTGCTACAGTGTTTTGGGGCCTCCTATAAATGTTTTATATTCCAATACACAGCCATCAAAATGTAACATCAATTTTTTTCATTATTTAAAATTAAGTCAAATTGATGTTAAAACAAAATTAAACCCATTTAAAAATGCAATCAAATATAAAAACGAGACTAAAGTGTATATTACAAATATTATATCTTGCTAACTTTTTATATTATATCATATGATAAAATTTAAAAATGTCACGTGTCGATTTGAATTCAAATATCAAGGTATATGATCATATTTCGTATCCATATAATATAATATATTTATATTATATCAAGATAAATAAGATTTTCCGATGCCACGTGTCGATTTTTAAGTAGCCATCAAGATATCTGATAATATTTCTTATCCATATAATATTTTTTGTATTATATCATGATAAGATTTCTGATCTAGATATATTGCAAGTATAATTTTGTGATGAAAATGATATTTAATTTATACACAAAATTTTGCAACTGCTCTTTTTCAAAATAAAAAAAATTACCGTTTTCAATCTTGTAGCCGTTGGGAGTGTGAAATTTTTCCTACCAAAATTTGGGGCCAAGAGGAATTGACCCTATTTTTTATGGCAGGAGCTTCTGGACATCAATTTGATGGCTCAAATAGGACCTCCATTGGAGAGGAGTTTTTTTTATTTCAGCCATCAAATTGAAAGTTAATGGATTTGATGACCCATATGCGGTCTCCATTGGAGATGCTCTTAACAAACTTTTGTAGTACCTAGTGCCCCGCCAATGGTACTCCTCCATTCACTACAATCAGTAAGTAAAATCTCGGAAAATAATTAAATGCTTCCTTTTTCAGCAAACCGTCATTTTAGCATTTAATGATGCTTTTGACAATTGGTATCTGATGCATATGCATTAATGAAGCTAGCTAACGATCCTCAAAACTGTAATTAACTACTGACTTTTATGCCGCGTTTGGGTAATCAATCAAATACTACAAGACTGATGCATAAATTAATAAATGAATCAATTGATCGAGTCTACTTTGTTTCACATTACAAAATATATTGTAGTAACTGACTTACGCATTTCCTATTTCCACTAAATATAATGTTCCATCTACCACACCTCTTCCATAAGTTAATTTGGTTTAATACCAAATCTGTATTATCTATCTATCTATCTGAGTTTGTTAAATGGTCCTTTTATCAACCTAGGTATGGTTGAATACCCAAATATATAATTTATCCTGATTAATTTATCATCGATTTTATTTGAAATGCAATCATATTTTATCTTATTTCAAAAAGTAAATTAGATGACATGAAATCAGAACTACTTAATATTAATTAATATGATTCCAGTTTGTTAAATGAAATTCTTTATATATATATATATATATATATATATCAAACAAACTTATGCTCGAGTCAAGTTCGACTCATCAATAAATTGAATCTTGACAATATTATAACTCGATATTTGGAGCTTGATTTATTTAAATAAAAATCAAGTCAAAATCAAACATAGTTAAATACTGGATAAAAAAATCCAAAACAAATTTAAACAGTGCACAACTCGAAAACTCATTTACACTAAGATTAGAAAACAAACAAACAAACAAACTTATAAACTTGAAGCAGTGAAGCACTCAGCATTAATTACTCACTACTCCACCCTATCCCCCTTCCTATATAATACTGTAATAAATATACCCGACACTCCACCTCCCCCCTTCCCAAACTCCCACCTGTTTTCTTCTTATCACGAAATTTGCATGTTATTAGTATTAGTACAAGAAATCTGTTTACTAACAGAAAGAGAAAATAAAGAGAGGGATAGCACAAATGGAAGGGGCTTCAACTACTGTATACAAAGGATTCAAAGGATACTGGCGGCGGAAAGGTTACCAACGCCTCAACGCCGGCGGCCGGAAAAGAAACACTCGAGTACTCGAGCTAGCTTCCACCGCCGAGGACGGATCCACACGACGGCGTCGTTTCTGGCGAATAAAGCTGACGCCACGTCTGAAGCTGAAACTCCGATTCTCGCCAAAGAAATTTATGGTCGGGTTGCGTGACGCGTACGTCAATATGATGACGAGATTCGCCAATTCGAGGATGTTAGGCGGCGGTTACGGCAGCGGCGGATTTCCCGGCGATGGAGTTACTGGATTTGGAATGAGAACGGTGAAGGAGTATGATGAGCGGATGATTGTTGAGATCTACAAATCTATTGTGATGGCGCAGGGCCAATTGGTGCCCCGCGATGCAGCGTGGATTAGCTCCGGAATTACTCACCGACGGTAATTTAAGATAGTAGTTTAAGATAGAAGATATATGTTGTAATTTACTATTATTTATATATGTATGCTGCAATTTAATTATATTTCAATTTCCACTATAGTCCAAATGAATGAATAAAATTTATTTTCCAATCGTCGACATGGTTAGGTCTTTAATTACCTTTGTTGGTTAATTAATTCAATGGCTTTTAATAAAGCTAGAATGAATAGAATAGGTATAAAATATTCTGTAAAGTGAACATGGTATTTTCAGGTCAGATAAACATTTTTACGCGCGTCGTATATATAGAAAGATTCAAGAAGGTATGCTATATAAATACTACTTCACATATAATATATATATATATATATATATCCGAAAGCTACCAATTCATGTTACTCTTAGAAATCAGCTAGCCGGGGTAAAAGTAAGTTTTTTAATGTACTACAGATTAATTTGAAGTGTAAAGTGATGATTTAATTTAATGCTAAAACAACATAAATTTGAATGGGGACGTCTATGATCTTGACTAAGTATTGATAAAAAATCGAATGATTAAAGCATCGTAATCGTTATAATTAAAATGGTGAATTTGACATCTAGTATAGTATTTTTTGATTTGGCCATGTGATGTGACATTTGTTAACTGATTAATTGGCATATTCATATATGTTTCTACTCGTTAATACCATATATATAACTATGATTGACATTTTTTGAAGAAAGAAAAAGTGTCCGCTGCTTCGTCTTTTTATTATAAAACAGTCTTTAAATGTTTATGTCATGCAATCAAACATATTAGGGACATTTTCAGTGGCGCCCTTAGCCTAAGTCCAATTTTCCCTCAGCTCAGTCCAGTTTTTTCTCAGATTTCAAGTCCAGCTTTTTTTTTTCATAGTCATCTCCAATAACTCAATCTATCAATTTCATTTAATTTCAATCTCATTTTTTTCACTATCACTTAATAATAATAAATTGTATTTAAGTTTCTTACAATGTTATTAAATTTACAAATAATTAATATTAAATTTCATAAATCAAAGTTACGTTCTTTTAATGTTTAATTTTTTAAAATTAAATTTTCTTTGAGTTTCCTAATTTAAAGTTTACATTTTTTAAATTAAAATTAACCTTTTTAAAATTAATCATAAATTAAATAAATTTCTTATTTAAAAAAAATTTATTAACTAAGAATAAATAAAAACAAAAAACAAATCATTGCCTTCAAGATTTAAGGGATGAGGCAAGCCAACCTTGGCTTGTACCACCCCTTTGAGCAATGGGTGGTTGGATTCAAGGGGACCTCCGCTTGAATCAATGGAGATGGTCATCTCCATCCCTTCAATGGGAAAGCTAGCTTCCCCCTTGGTCATTGGAGATGGCCTAACCTGTATGCAGGGCGGAGGTATAGGGGGTGCGGGTGGGTCACCGGCACCTCCAGAAAAAAAAAAAATTTAGTAGCACATATCTATTATTATTATTTTAGTGGTACCTTATGTATTCTTGTTAGTACCTCTAAATTCTTAAAGGAAAGAATTCTTGTGAATCAAAACTATTTGTCTACTTAAATTAAATGTGTAGTCAGATCATAGAGAATACCGAAATAGAACCACACTAATAGAGTTACCTAGTATAAGTAAAATTTAATAAGAAAAATTTTCTTTAACACTTAATATAGTTATCTTTTAATAAGGAAACCATGTTATCAATATCAAGTATCATAAGAATTATCGACATATTAAAAATAAATTTTGATAATCATAATTTTTTAAATAATTTAATTATATATTTTTCATTCTAATCTCGCCCCCCGCGACTAAAATTTCTAGCTCCGCCTCTGCCTGTTTGAATATAATTGCATGTTTTTCTTAAGAACATACACACAAATTTAATAGGTGTTATATTTTTAACATAAAAGATAAATTATCATTCCATCTTTTTTTTCAATATAAATTCATGATTTTATCTAATAGATCTTTCCCAACTTAATTATATGAAATATTGAAGTGGAAAAATGCATTTAATATCTATTGATGGATAACTAGATATTTCATTCACTTTAATTTTATCATGTGCTGAAGGATAGATTCCTACATAATTAATAGGGTAATTGCTAACAAAAATGTACTTTGTGATAGTTTCTGGAAGGCTTGATTAAATTGTTTATTGTAACTCTTTGAAATTGACTTAATCAATGTTTTTCCTCAATGTAACTCTTTGAAATTTCAATGTACACAACTCACAATTTCTGCAATATTCTCCCTTTTAACCTTCATATACATATTTTTACTTATTTGATTCAATGAATTTGGGGATTGTATACCATTTGGTTACCGAAAGTCCGAAGTCAATAGACAATTTAAATTCGGTGAGTGAGAACATTGCTTGTTGTCAAATGCCAGCGCGGCCCCCACAAAATTAAGAGCTTTATATAAGTGGACAGGTCAGAATAAAATAAAATAAAATTGAGGGTGCGTTTACTGCCTTCGATACTTAGGTGAAGGAAAATAATTAGATGCTTATTTGGAAGTATTAGTCAAGTCAAAATACTTAATTCATCTTAGCTGTCTGTTTCAATATAAATTATACTACAAGTTGGTCATTAACTTTTGATTAAAATAACGTAATATCCTAACTTAATGTTTGATACGGTTGTCGCATTGACATGTTTGGCATGCTGTATTACGTACAGTGCAAAGATAACAATTTTTTTTTTAAAATATGTGGGAAAAAAATGTAACAAGTTAACTTTCTAGTCCAAGTCACTTAAATGAAACTCAATAAAATACATTCAATATAACTTTCAAAGGTCTCTTAAATTAATGATGTTCCTTTAATTATATATATATATATATAATGGTAATACTCGAAAGTTTAGAAAACTTTGTGTAAAGGAAGTAGTCTACACAAAATAATTTTACTAGTCTGATCCAAAATTTAGAAAGCAGTCCAAAGATTTTAAATGGATAATTCTTGTGTGGTTGGACTATTGCAACATGCCAATAATAAAATGGGCCAATCAAATGAAAATTAGTTATATATCATATTAACACTGGGCCCAGAAATAATAACTTGTTCAAATTAAACAACAGGGTCTCAATCTTTTTTTATCCCAAACCAACATCCGCAGTTTTCTTTGTTTAAGAATAAATCAGTTCTGATCATGGGCTGAATTATCAATAACCTGGACCTATATATAAACACCTTGAACTCGTCTAATAAAATCATACTTAATTCACAGTATATTCTTTTTAGAAGAACTCAAATATCTAACTTGATGAAAAGTTCAAATCAAATTTAAACATTGTTTTGTTGGATATCTTAACTCATTTATATCCTATTATTGCACCTACTTTGAGAATTTGTTGCATATTTAATTATTTTTCACTTATTTTATTTTATTTTATCTTTTAATTGGCATAACCTTTTAATCACATAATCATTACTTATGTAGAGTCAATAACCGGAACCTATCAAGCAAGGTCTAGGTTTGAGACCGTACTATGATTTCAAGGTCCGGTTTAAGACCCGTTCATTGACAAGTCTACTTATGCACCACAAACTAGAACACTAAATCTATTAAATAAATTAATTATACAATATTTACTTAGCTTTTCATCCAACCAAGTGAACTTCCAAGCTATGATGTTGGATTATGTAGAAATTTTGGAACCATTTACTAAGTCAACCTAGTTGCTTTGTCCAATCAAATGGTTCCCAGCGCCTTGCAAAACTAGCCACAGTTTGCCTTTGAGACTCGATCGAATCATGCCTTTGACGCCGATGCATGTCCTCAATAGGTAAACTTAGTATACCTCTTATCAGAAGTAGCTTTTGAATTCTTTGTTCAAGCCAAATTCAACATGGAAATAAGGGAAATTCTTGGGAATTGAAGCCCCAAGACCCTTTTCACTCGTGTCAATCAGCTTATTAACATCGTGTTGACTCCATTCATCATCGGACTCATCAATTGCCTGTAGTAGTAAACATACTTATTATTTTACTTGGCTCAAACTCAAGAGTTACATAGTTATTCCGGCTTCGGGTTTATATCGGGGTAGCTCACACACTATATTCTTCCAAAAAACATTAACAAATTTCTAAGGTGCAAGTGAAAAAATACTAGTACACATAATATAGAAAAATATATAAGTGCCATATTAGAAATCTCAAATTTACAATCAACTCATAAAAGTTTCTCACCAAAAATGTATATAATGAAACTACGGAAAAAAAAAATTGTTGAGCCTCATTAAGCTCAAAGTCGACCAGTGAGTTCATCGGGCATAATAGAGTTTTTCAAACTCAATTCAACTCACATTTAATTAGGCTCTCTGTGTGGAAGAAAGAAATTCAAGGAACTCGCAAATATTGGCAAAACTGACTCAATCACTCAAATATAATCAGATCGAACCATAGAGAGAGGTGACAGTTCTAAATCAAAGTAAATCATTCCAAAAGGCAAGGGAACAGAGGGCAGCAACTGTTAATCACAATGAAGTGAAACAAACACTAAAATCTCCATACTATCTGTAAGTCAATCAGTGTGAATAAATATTCTTTGATTTCTGTAGAAAGAACCCAAAAGTTTACCTGTAAGGTTAAAATGCAACAATGGCCCTGAACAACAGGCTGTTGTTGAGGTAGTGACAAATAGGTAAATTTGCAATGGCAATGACTAAATGTTTGGGTCTTGTTGGATTCTCGAAACAGAATTGGCAGCACTCTTGTTGAGTCAAAATTATATTTTCAGATTTATTTATCTCATTGGATCTATGGTTACCACTGTCTCCTTTCTTTCGAATCTTTCTCCTTGGACCTTCATAATGATCATATTCCTCATCTGCCTGAGAAGATATAATGTACTCCTTGATTTTTTGAGCTGGATGCAAATCAGCATCTTCCTCTTTCTTCCTTTGCATTGCAGAGACATCATGCATAATAAACCTAAAATAAAAACAAATAGGAAATAGCCCAAAAGAATGAGATAAAAAGTACACTCAAAAGAACCTGATTTATACCGAACATCAAACAGCAGAAGTTAGTGGTAACACACAAAAGCACCTGCTTGTAGTCCCATCAATTGGCAGTCTACTTGTCTGATTGCCAATATCCTGGTACAGAAATATATAGAAAGAAGAAACAGCTGGTACAGAAATTTTTTCCAACCAACAATTTTTCAGCTTCCTTGTGTTTTCCTTTCATACGGAGCTGTAACGCTTTGGCAGCCAACTGGTTTGCGCCAATGGTAGGCTTCAATGTTCCAGCATCTTCTTTAGTTTCCACAGGTGCAACTTCAACTAATTTAGGTTATGTCCTTCCTTCATAATTTTCATATGAAGAATTACTAGGATCACCAGAACTATCATTCTTTGGATGTATAATCGTCTATGAAACTTCCGTCATTGGAAAATTTATTTAAGCTGGATATAGCAGCAGAGACAAGAGCAGTATCCTCCGTTGATAGGTGATTTTTTCGCCGCTTTCCCCAGGTTAATGAATCATGGACTTTTGGCAATCTCATCTTAGGATGTCGTGTAATGACATTCATTATGCTTTTCTTATCAGTACCAAATGCAATCAGTTTTCATGAATAAGACCATCTATTTATTGCTGAAAGACAAGATTCTATATTTTAATCTAAGAGGATAAAGAAACTGATTGAACTCAAACTGGCGATGAGAAAGAAATAAACTCTTCTTGTTTATTTATTTAGCCCATGATACAGAGTGAACAACCTCAGGTGAGCCTTACTAAAGGAACCACATCAGGATCATACATCTCAGACCTTTACTAAGTGAATAATGATTGACAGAGAGATGAATATTTGCACTACAGAAGATGCAAATTTGCTTCATAAAGTTAAGAAATTTGGTGAACCCTTACCATTTCCGCACTACCAGTATCTTCGTCCATATTTTCCCTTTCTTCCTTTATCAACCCTTTCCTCCGAATTTTTATAGCTTGAAGATGAGCATGGTTTGGCGCAACCATACGAGAAGCCATCTGAAGCTGCAAAATGACCCAATGAACCCCAACGATCTTCAACCACCTGTAATGAAACTAGTAAATTAGTAAATAGCTGAATCGCAAAGCCATGGATTCATACTTCCTGAAGTTTCCGCCCCTCGCGAGTTGCTTGCACTTTTCAAAGCTTTAAGCCTCCAGCTGGCACCTCCATCACCATAACTGCAGTCGATAATATTTGTTTGCCACCAGGCTTCGTTCCATCTGATTGTTCTGGATAACCTACCCCATTATCTCTCAGATATGGATTTAGCTCTCTGGGATTCTCCTTCTTCATCTTTTGCTGAGTAAGAAAGCGAAAGGTTTTAAGACATAAACTATCAACAATAACTAGCATATAAGAATCGTCATCTGCTAACAATTGAACTAGCAGTTTAGCGACATAAATAGAAATAATTCAAAGTATATATAAGACTATTAATTCAACCACCAAATAAGACAATTTCTCACAAAGGACACCAAGAACTATACTTAGATAACCGAAATTAATCTAAGAAATTTTGTGAAGATTATAAGATCACTATTGAGTTCTAAAAAGGTAAGTATAACAAGAATATAAAAGGAACTTTCAAATATTTTTAGCCGTTTATATAATTATAACTCCTGACTTAGCATAAACAACTTCGAAACATTTATACAGTTATGACACCAGAGTAGGGGTGTAAACGAGCCAAGTAGTATCGAACGGGACATTGTTCAAGCTTGGTTTGAATTTAATCGAGCTTGAAATTTTATGTTTGAGTTTGGTTTGATTTCTTAACAAACCGAGCTCAAACGAGCTTTTATCGAACGAGCTCGAGCCGAGTATCGAGTAGCTTGGTATTTTACATGTATTTTTTTATATTTAGCTTATCGAGCCGAGCTTCAAAACTTATCAAACAAAAAATTATGTTCAAGCTTGTTTGATTTGTTTGACGAACCGAACTCAGACAAGCTTTTACCGAAATAATTATTGATTTTGAGTACTTTTACCGTAGTAAATTACTAAGATTCTAATTCTAACGATATTATTTAGGCAAATCTTAACAGGTTTTCTAATATTACCTTCAAAGCAAACAATCATAAGTATTACAATATTATTTGCTTAAATTATGTAGATCTTTAAGAAGTTTTTTCCTCATAAAATCAGCCAAGCCAGACACATATCGACTTTCTTTTCTTTTTTTTCCAGATAACACCTTCAAAATTAATGGTGGATTAGCTTAAATTTTGTTTGGAACACATACTCGTTGATAACAAATCAATAAGCTATTGAACACGAAAATTACCACGGAAAAAGGTAGGGTTTCGGTTACAGACGAATTAATCGTTGAAGAAAAAACCTGCATCAACGATTTATATTTATAAAAACAAAACAAACTAACGATTAAGAAAATCGACTTTTAGGTATATAACACAAAATTAAATGCTAAAAATAATGAAAATTACCAGGAAAAAGGTAGGGTTTCAGACGTATTAATCG
The DNA here is from genome assembly GCA_038501285.1 of Penstemon eatonii. Taxonomy (NCBI): domain Eukaryota; kingdom Viridiplantae; phylum Streptophyta; class Magnoliopsida; order Lamiales; family Plantaginaceae; genus Penstemon; species Penstemon eatonii. The sequence goes on along the minus strand of CM076712.1, from coordinate 62,909,805 downwards.
TAGGAGAAAACCTGCAACGACGATTTATAAACAAAAACTAACGATTAGTGGATTTAATTAAAGAAACTAGAACTGTGAACCTAAAAAACGCAACTATGTCCCAATCTGCCTAAAAGTGTTTCGATTTCCCGCGCTGCTCTCTGTTATCCTAGCAAGTTTGTACCGGAGAAAACCCCACTGTCCCCCCTATTCTTTAGAGTTTTCCCACTTTCCCCCCATATTTTTTATTTTAAGAGGTTTTCCCACTTTTCTTCCTATAATTTGAAAAGTCACATTTACCCACCCCACCTATCTTATTAGCCGCAAGTTGCCCGTACAACTCAAATATCTTTTAAATTCACAATAAAAATTATAGTTATGGTCCCATAACTAATTATTTACAAGTAAATATTGATTATCAGAAGCGGGTGGTCTTTTAAATTAGTTTTCATTACAATGTCTAATGTTGATGACGATGAATGTATCATATTCGGAGCTTCGTGTGGCAATTTGATTCTAAGAACTAATAAGAAATGTGAGGTGGGTAAATGTGATTTTTCAAAGTATACGAGGAAAAGTGAAAAAAGCTCTAAGGGTTAGGGGGGGAAAGTGTGATTTTTAAGTGCACAGTATTAATGTGTTATTGGCCCATTTATTTCGGATTTCTTCGCGATAATTATTGGGCCAACTTGACAGCAAATTAGATATTAGTATTAAGTTATTAATCGGGTCAAATATTTGGAACCAAACGAGCCCTAATATAGTATTTGTTAGAAAAATGTTATTTGATGATTGATTAGAAATCTTAATTTACCATTAATCCTTTTTTATTTTATTTTATTTATTCTTATTTTATATTCAAGATTGTAAAAATAAAATGTTATTACCTGAAAAATTTGAAGGTCATCATAGTCTTTAGAGTTATTGAGTTGACAGATTGAGTAATCTGACAACCTCCAATAAAAAATTATAATATAGCTTTAGTAGTCGGTCGCCTTGACTAATTAAGAATGGGTCTCAAACAACCCATGATATACTATTAAGCGATTATGATATTACTCGTGAACGAATTTACAAATATGATAATTTAATAGTGACAATAATTTTATCTTTCAATTTTGTATGACGTATATAATATAATGAGTTTTTTATTACATATGGACTCTATTCAATCACATTTGTTCAAATTCATGTTAAATAGTATATTTTATATTATTTATTTTATGATATGTCTCTTTTTAGTCCCTGAATAATCACACAACACATATAAATTATGAATCATGACCAAAATAATCTAATCTAGCTAAGTCAATTCGAAGCCTGCAATAACTAGCGATCCTATCTCCTCTCAAACAAAACCTGGTCTACTAAGAAAAGAAGAGTTGCGGCAGTTGACTATATAACGCGGGAGTCAGACGGGTTTTCGGGTATTGGATCCTTGTCCACTAACAATCCAAATATTTGACCCGACCGAAATTCGTCCGAAAATTCCCTTGCTTTTCCTTTTTTCCCTTTTCTGTTTTTGTCGCTCTTCTATTTCCTTCTCTGCATATTACAGACGGAGAAGGGAAATAAAAGTAAAGAGAGAACCCGCTCCTCCAAACCCTACTCCCAGTTTTTTTTAAAAATAACTTTATTGGCGATTGATTATCACTCTGTACTAGAGTTTTAATAAGATTTATATTTTTATAATTGAATTATATAATGGCCGATCGGTTTTACGACGATTTAGAAATTGCGATGTCGAAACACAGTATCGGTGAGTATATAACTAGTAGTTTATCAATTATAATTTTCTTTTTATTGATTTTTCTGCTGATTACAATTTTTTTGTGGTTGAATTAGATGATTACAACGACGAGTACGAAGAAATGGAAGGGGAGTACGATGAGGAAGAAGTCAACGCAGTAGAAATTGAAGAAAAATCGGATGAATTGGCTTGCCCTTTCTGCCAAGAGGATTTTGATGTTCTCGGATTATGCTGCCACATTGATGCCGACCATCGCATGGAGGTTAAGCCTGGGGTAATTTCATTGTGTCAATTTCTATTTTTATTTAATTATTTAATTATTGATATAATGGTTGGCGATGGTGTTTACAAAAAACAAGATGAAAAAGTGGTGATTCTGAGTAATAACTAGTTAGTTTAGTGTTGTAATTTGATGGGAATTTTTTCTGATTTGGGCTAATTAATTCTAGTTTCTGGCGAAAGCATGGGACTGTTTTGTTTGTGTATAGAGAGGACAGAGAAACAGGGAATTATAAGGCACTTTTTAGGAGTCGCAATAGAAAAAAAAAAGGGTAAAATAGTGCAACTAAAAAGTTTTAGCTTTTAGACTAGCAATTTTATGGATAAATTGATGTATTAAAAGTAAGTGAAAGGTAGCATTATGATGTATATGATTTTGGAATATCACTTTGATGCAAGTCAAATATGCAACAGTCACTATCTTTAGCTTTTTAATTTTGTTTAGGAAAATAAAACTTACAACTGTTTCTTCATTTTGCAGATCTGTCCCGTTTGTGCTACGAAGGTGGTCATAAATATGGCTTCTCATGTAATCATGCAGCACGAGAGTATCTTAAAGATATCCTTCCAATCATGTTTACAAGAATAAATTATTCCTTTATCGTGGTTGAAATTCCCATATGTATATTTATGTTAGAATCATTTTACATGGTTATTATACATATTTGGTTACTTTGCATTTACCTTAACTTAGACACACGCTCTCTGCAATAAGCAGCAACGCAGTTCTCGAGCTCGGTCAGCAATATATGCCTTGAGGAAAGATTTGCAGGAGAAACATTTACGTTGTATTAAGGAGTCTCCTTCTATTGGTTCTTCCTCTGATGCAGCAGCTGATTCCATGCTTCTGTCATTTGTTAACAGTCCAAAACCTGCTTTCAGACCTCAAACAGTTGAACTCTCTTCCTCAACTAGACTGTCGGGGAGAAGTTCCAGTGACGATTCCTCCATAAGGTATGCTACAAAAATCTTATTTTCCCCAGATTTTGATAACTCCTACCGTAATTCAAGTGATATTGTTAAAGCTGATTGTCTTTTCTAGGTGTATGTCCTTTTTTTCTGAGTAAAAGTAGATCATACGTAAGCTGGTTAATATTCATAAATCATGTGCAAGGTGAAGCAAAATACTTTGGTGTAATTAAATCATCATTCAGTTAACGGTTTCGAAAGTTGGTATTGTAAAATGAAGCTTGTTGGTATTTGTGGTGCATTTATATATTCGTTATATATCTGGTATTGTGTGGAGCACTTTTTTGGGTATCTTATGTTGGCTCTTTGTTTGTTAACTATCAAAAACTCACTTCTTTGTTTGAGGTTATTAAGTATTAAACTTGCTGCTAAGGTCTGAAATAGTAGTTTATTCCAGTCCGCCCATTCATTTTTTGAATTAAAGGTACAAAATCCTTTCTACTTTGAGTTTATCCCTTCAATTTTAGCAACAGACCATTCAAAAGAATCTCGAGAAGGGAAACTTAGTTCATGGGTTGACCTGTAAAATTTCCTGATAAATTCCAGACCAACCACCTGTACCTCAGTTTTTCTTATATGATATCAGGTCAATTGGAAATGTTTGTTTACGCCGTTGATTTAGTAACTGATGAATATATCACATCATGAAAAAAATTGGTACGACAGCATCAAATTATCAAAACCATTTTCAAGGATTTCAATTTGATACTTTTGTTCAACTGCTGCCTCATTTTTCTCCTGCTTTTTGTTTTTCTTCCTTGCCTCGTACCTGGTTTTGTGCCTTTTAGTTTGTTTATTCAACCTTGGTTTTCTTTTTTGAGGTGGTCTGCTTATTTTAGTTATATACCATAATGATATCTCCTTACACTTATGATGATTACAGAACACAACCGTCTCTAGCAACAGACAGGAATAACGAGAGGACCAGAAGGTGTGAATTTGTACAGGGATTAGTTTTGTCCACCATTCTTGACGACTTATGACCAGCTTTATAAGTTGCGTTGCTTAATGCCTAATTATTCGCATGAAGCCTTGGTTAGTAGATCTGCTCAATGACTCTGCATATAAATCTTGCACAGTTGCACTGCAAGTGAACGTGATTAGATATACTGAGCAGTTTCTTGACTCCTAGTTTACCTTGGCTTATTAGTTGCTGAGTTGTAATGAATGCTGATGTTATATGAATGACTTATGTACTTGTGATAAAGGACATATATATTTATTTTTTGAACTTTTTATGGTAAGTTCAGTCCCTAGTTAACTCCTTTGCTAGACATTTCTTTTCTAATTTCGGTTCTGGTTTTAAATGAGGTGAAGTTCGTTGATATTGTATAATGGAGTTGATTGATTTGTCTAATAAAGGCTTGTTTTTATAGTCTATATTTGTTATTGATCAAATATTTTTGGTATCATCTTACGTTCTATTGGTTTAATATGAAATTTTCTGTCCAAATTGGGCTCTGCGTATGATTTTGGGACAGGGATCTTGGCTTGTAAATTGGACTTGTTTATCTGTTTTTAAGTTAATTTTACTGTCGAAATGGAGGACTAAATATTGATGACAAAATGGGTGGATATGATTACATCTGCCGAGTTGATGGTGGCAAATCAAAGGGTAGAGCTTGAACTGGATTCAGAGGTGGTGATCAAGTTTATAGAACATGTGGATACGACATTGAAGCGTGGGATCATTGAAGATTGTCGAAGACTCCCCATGTGCCGTGGGAGAGTTGGATAAATAATGTATTTGAAATGGAGTGGTAGACGCCCTTGCAAAGATGGGTCACGATGAGTGGCGCGAGTCACGAATTTGGGAATCCCCTCCCAGACCCTTTTACGGAAAGGAATATGTAACTTTTGTTTCTCTCGTCTGGTAACCAAAAGAAGAAAAAAAATAACCACCTTTACTAGCTACATAAAGTAATAGTACTACAAATTAATCACAGCTTACAACTTACTGCAAAAATTATTAGAATGGGTGTAGCTTCCTCATCAACCACTTCTTTCTCAGTTCTCAGTTTCGAATCTAATGCCAAAAATGTATTTGCTCTCTTTTCATCTTCCAAGAAATCACAAGCATCCAACACACAGTCTTCATCCATGTCAGATAATACCTGGATTGCCCCTACCACTTCTTCAATTGCGGGAACGTTGTTCGCGTTTTCATCTTCGGTTCTTGATTTCTTGGAAGATTTTGTCATTTGTGGGATTCCTAATCGACACTTTGTCATCATTTGATTATGACTGGATACCGATGCAGCAGCAGGTGATTGATTAATAGCAACAGATCTGACTTTGGGGTCTTCATCAAGGATCTCTGATATAATGATTTGATGACTTAAAATACTTTCTTGATCAAATCTCTGCATATAGATCTTCAAAGTATGGAACGGGTTGGTCATATATTGTCGAGTGTCTATGTGTGCCTGCACATAACCAAAGTTCAATTTGATGATGAATATTTTATATGAGTAATAGGTTAAATTACAGAAACTACTTGTGAAGATTTAATTATAGTGAGACCCTCTCGTGTATCACCTCTTAACGGCGATTGATGGTGTCATAATAAAATCAACTTGAATTTTCATAGATAACCTCAGTCAACATATCAAGTTCTCACTCAATTTTGTGGACAAAAATACTCACTCATGTAAAATAACACAGAACCTTAGTGAAGTAGTCATTTAAAGCTTCCTCATCTAATAGTTGGAGAGTCTAATAGCATAAAGTATGAGGTTATTTATGTATTTTATCCTAAACCGAGGGTACTTAAGTATTTTTAGGTAGCGTCATAAGTACAGTGAATTGCGTAATTTGGGATAGTTTGTGTAGTCTCCCATTAATTTGACCACACTTCAAGAATAGGCTGCATAATTGAACATTATGCATTTCACAAGGGGGCAAATTATCATTAGCTCTATGATAAGTAGTATGCAAAAATTGGAAACAACATAAATTAGATAAAAAATACACACCTTGATATAATCTTGTCAGACGCAATCATCAACAATCACCATATGTCGTGCTTCATCCCAAGAAAACCCATCCAACTCTAAATGATTCTTCATAACATTATGTTGCCTTCTCAAACTTTTATATTGATTTTTAAGAATATCCACTTCATAGTTAAATCCAAATTTAGAACTGAAGTACGAAATCATCTCTTTCCAAGCTTGTTTTCGAGACAAGCCATCGACTTTCTTTAGTTGATACAACATAAGATCAATAAAGTAAAGATCCATAGGCGGTTGCCAATAAGTCCTTGTACGAGTACCTATACCACAATCTTCATTAACCGTTATGTCATGAAGAGATTCACTAGCTATATCACTTATTATTGTATCCTCACCCAAATTTAAAGAATATTCCATGAAATCGCAATGCTTTTTCTGATAATCATCTACACTAACATAAATACATTTTCCCTTCCAACCTACTAATATCAGATTGTGACATATTCCCATTGTATTTGGCATTTTGCTTAGAACTTATACCTTTGCCTCCAAAGCCTACATTTATTTATATCTCACAAAGATCAGGATAATATGGGATTGCTTTTATTCTGTACACTCGTGCATCCGGATGTGCCTGCAAATATACAATACAAAGCTGTAAGGTTTCTTTAGTATTCAACGAGGGATTTGCATAAAGAATTTCAAATGACTACAATTTTAGTACAACATCAAATTTATTGGAGCAAAGTGCAAAAATAACCCCCTCTCCTCCTCCTCTTGGTAATCTTTTATTAGCAAAAATAACCTCTCAAGCCAAGATGACAATTATACCCCTACCATCACTTAAAAAATTGACAACAATCCCCCTATTAACTTTGAAAATTCGCAGCAACACCCTGTTCACACTAAAAATTGGCAATAACCTCCCCGTGATTTATGAGGTAATTTCAAATGGGGTTTTTCGCTAACAAAAGGGTATTTTGCATTTAGCTCAATTTATTCAAACATGAATTTGAAAAGTTTCAGATTCCTTTAATAATCCAAATGAAGCCTGACTCTAAAGTAATAAAACAATAATTTTTTTCACCTTCATGTAATCATCCCAAACATCTTTATCTGCCGCAACCATGATCTGAAACCTTTTTGCTCGAGGATATTCTTCAAAGCCCTGTAAAGATTCCTTACAGTCTTGTGTCAATTTTTCAGGACATCCTTTTTTGTACTGAGAATTGAATTTAGCCCTAAACAATGCTGTCATATGTTTCCATGCGCGTTTGCTGAACAAATGATCATCAATTATGTTTCCTTTACAAGCTTGCTCCAACATGAGGCCAATAAAATATTGGTCCATTTCTGGAGTCCAAATCGTCCTCAGACGATAAATACTACTGCTTCAAACTCCAACCCCCATTTTGCTATAGCTATTTTATGTGTCAAATTAAATATTTTATTTAATCACATCCTGCATCTTCAAACATTTTGCTATAGCTCTTCTATGTGTCAAATTAAATATTTTGTTATAAAAGATAATAATTACTTCTTGCATCGTCAAATTGACAAAACTAAATAACGATGCAACCACATTGTCAGATGACTAAAATTATAATTACACAACAAGACGCAAATGGTTTCAACTTTAATTTGCAAAGGTGACTGTCAATTGCTGCTCCGTTTCAGCAGCAAATATAAAGTAAGCATCCAAAAAATCATACTAGTATTAAATTACTATTAACTAGAATAGATTTGCTCAAACAGGAAATTTAATATGTAATGAATCCCACGTGTTAAAATTTTTGTATTTCTGTTTCTTTTTCATTTTCCTTCTCGTTTCTTTATTTTTCTTTTGGGGAGGGGGAAGACATTTTGAAATTTACATAAAGAGACAAACCGAAGTAAATTCAAGAATAGGTAGACAACAGAAACCGGTAGCTAAAACTGAAGCCGAAACAAAAATTTCTTGATTAATAGGAATGGAATTAAATTGAGAAAAATAAGAGGAATTACATTGCGCACCTTTTGAATTAACAATGAATGATCGAGGAAAATATGGATAAGGTTTTCCACTTTTCCGGGATATGAACAAAAATACCGAATAAGGAGAAGCCGGTCGCCGGATGCATTATTTATGGCCCAATAGGCTTAAAGTGTAAAGAAGGGCCTCTTTTCCTTTTTCTCGCATTAACGGAATGGAATATGGGTCACAGTTCAACGAATTTTTATTAATTATTCATACATACACTCAAAAATTCAGTTCTAAGGCGGCTCGGGCTCGAAGTGGGAAGGGAAATGGTCTCAGCGGGAGGGGCTGGGGGAAGGGTCGGGGCTAGGCGGATGACGGGCTTGGGCGAGCCCTATCCGCGGCCTGGATGCCGTGTGAATCTGGTGACGAAGGAGAAATTGGTTCCCCTTTTTTTTTTTTTTTTTATTTCTTTAATTGATTTGTCTTTTTTAATGTTTTTAATGATTTAAAATTAATTATTTAAATTATATCTAATCAAATTAAAATTTCATCCTAAATTAAATAAAATTTGTGAGTTTATTTGCTAGTATTTAATAAATATATATAGCCATTAATTTTTAATTGAATTATTTAATATTATAAAATTTTAAATTTTCTTATTAGAATTATAATTTTAAATTTTAATTAGAATTAGAATTAATAATTTCTTTTAAATATTTTATTTTAATTAAAAATTTAAATAATTTAATTACAATATTGGTGGTGGCTATATATTTTCAAAAATATCGAATTAGTCTAAAATATAATTAAACACTTATACAAACAATTTAAATTTATACTTAAATTAACACGATAAGTAAACTCATACAATTTACATTTATTGTTAACTGTATTTTGCATACACATAGGTGATTAAGTCTTTCTGAAGTCTACAGATGGCTTCTTTGGATCATATTGCATCATGACGAATCATATAATTATCCAAAGTTCGTGTTCTTGGTAATGGATTTTCCAACTTTATCCCGTCGCATGAATATATTTTAATTTTATTATTATTTAATCTCTTTAATTATAATATTTAAATATTATCATTAATTTAATTATATTATTAAAATAGTTATTAGTAATATTAATATTAAAATTAAAATTAAAACTATTTATATTAGTGAGAATGGGGAAGGAAAAAAAGTGGAATTAATTGGGGCTCGGAGCACTGCCATTTGAGACGTCCAGGCAGGGCTAAGGACATCCCAAGGGCTCCAGAACCCTGACCCTGCTCCTACCATTGGAGATGGCCTAAGTTATATCAACACAATTCGGTTCGTTCAAAAATAATTGAAGTTAGTTAGATCTTCCTATTTATTAATTTTAACCAACAAAATATCAATCTGATGGATCGATGTCCATGTATATCAGTCACGTTTGTCTTTAATATAATTTGGCTTAAAGCTCTTCAAAGAACCGGACTTATCAATTTGTAAATATTTCCAGACAATTGAGCCTTATTTATTACATGGAAAATCAATATACTAAAAACCCTATAATTGTGATAAAAAGATTGTTAAAGGCAAACACTAAAAATAATCAACTCATGCTTGAATCAAATTGAAGACAATAGATTTGAACTAGGGCTCTTGCAAATACGATTTCGAACTCATGACATCAAAAGTAAATCTTAAATGAGCCTCTTAAATTGTAGATAACCCATTAATTAATTTTAGAATAAAACATTTTAAACGAGTTCTCGAATTCCTAAGATGAGCCTAAGAGATGGAAGGTAAACAATAAATAAGCATTTTAGATCGTAGAGAATCAGTATTAATTATTTAACTTTCAAAATATAACAATTGATCAGTGTAATCGAGTGCTAAATAAAAATCATGATTGTCCAGTATTTTACTCACAATATATATATATATTTTTTTTTTGTAGAATTATATTTAAAATTGTCGTCCACCTTAAATAATGATATATATGGCACGTAGGTTTCAAATAGTAGAAACAAATATTATTCATAATTCTTATTTCTGGGATTGTGTTTGTTTATTTTTCCATTTCTATTGAGACAAGAGCACAAATAGTTTTCCAGGAAGGCAAAACTAATCATTGTTGCTCGTGTCATTCAAATACTTTTTTATAGGTTATATATGACATGAACTAGAAACTTATATATAATCCTACTATTATTATAACGTCACCAAAACGGAATTATGATTTTTTACAATTATTGACTATGATGTAATTTGGTATATAAAATTATAAATAAATTATACTTTAATGTATTATCAGGCGGTGGGACCCATTTGTGGCGAATCGTCGGGTGAAGAAAAGCCGGCCTATCAGATAGCTGGGAAATTCTTACCCAGATCGGGTTTGGCCGAACCCAAAGCAATTACAGGGCAAGTGTAATACACTTGCTTTGGGATTGGATGTAACTCCCAGGAGAGTGACCAATCACAAAGCAAGTGCAATACACTTGCTTGGTGGTTGGTTGGGTTTGGCCAAGCCAGACTTGGACAAGAATTTTCCCAGATAGCTGGGCTAGGTGAATTACTATACTATAGAATATAGATATTTAATTTCTTTTTCTTTTTTCCGGTTCTCATTAGTTTCCCCTTTCACTGTCAAAAATATTCAACGCAAGCCTCTACCCCAACCAACTTCAAGAGGATTTCAATTCGACCGTCTTTTCGCCCACCATATTTGATTCTCGATCCCATCGCCTCAAAAAGATCTAACAGTATCCAATAAAGAACAGCTCATCTTTTTTTTTTCTTTTTCTTTTTCTTTGCGATTATTCAGATTTATTATTCAAAACCCTAGAATACCATTTGTGGATTTTGGAATTTTTTTACTGTTATTACTATTTGAACAAAGTCTGCTTTAATGTTACCTGAATAGAGGAGATTAGGTTGAGTTGATACATTTGAGTTGGACGGATTGGCCATGCGACGGTTGTTCTCGGCAGGGATCGGCCTCTCGAGAGAGGAGTCCACCACAACCACCGCCGCCGCCGTCACTGACAACCAAGGCTCTGAAATTTTGTTTGTTGTTGCCGTTTCTGATTTAGTTGTTTATTTGGAAGCAGATTATTGTAGATTTGGCTATGGTCGCCGAAACTCATGGCCCTAGTCCAAAGGGCCTCCTCTGCAATGCTGGTGCTGGTGCGGCAGCTGGTAAGTCTCTACACGGCCAGTTTAGTATTGCTTTTCGTACTCTTGAAGTTCCAAATACATGTGTATTTCATGCTACTTTGACTATTATTCCAATGGGGACCGACATATTACTATTCGAGAAGTATTTGGGTGCTACCAAGAAACATGTAGATGGTTAAATATTGAAAATAGACAGGTTATACAGTTTTGGACAGGGTTGTTTCTTCTTTAGGTGCATTCCATGTTATATAGTATAATGAATATGATGAAATTGACTGTGAACTCTTATAAGGTTAAATTTCAAATTTTCCAGGAGTGCTTGCAGCTACTTTTGTTTGTCCTCTAGATGTTATTAAGACTAGGCTTCAGGTCCATGGGCTACCACAACTCACTAATGCTAATATCAAAGGTCAGACTACTTATTTTTTTTGTTGATGGAACTTAATGCTTTCAATTTAGTTGGCTTTAGAATATGCGGCTTGTTTGTTAATTAATAACTAAAGAATATTAAGATTGAGTCATTGTTGGAAGTTTTAACATGAAAGCTTTATAATTTATGTTTCTTTGCTTTTAATTGGACAGGTAGTGTTATAGTAGGAAGTTTGGAACAGATATTTCAAAAGGAGGGGCTACGCGGTATGTACCGTGGACTTGCCCCTACAGTGCTTGCATTGCTTCCAAATTGGGCGGTAAGTCATTTAATTTGTAGTTGTGGTTATCATATTGCTTACTGAAATGAGCAGTAAGTCACTCTTCCTGTTTTAGCAAAGTGAACAGGTTCACTAAAAACTTTTGCAGGTGTATTTTACGATTTATGATCAACTAAAGAGTTTTCTTGGGGCTGATGGTTAGTTCACTTTTTCTTTTTCTTTTGTAACTTATTTCTTCTGAGAGAAGAAAAAAGAACCATGACCTTTCCAGATGTGTATCAAATGAACTCCTTTTTTGTTTGAACTTTTAATGTGTTATTAAGTATGCCTTATACTTCTGGGAATCATAGATGCAAATCACCAGCTCTCTATTGGTGCTAACATGTTGGCTGCTTCTGGTGCTGGGGCTGCGACAACGATTGCGACAAATCCTCTTTGGGTTGTGAAGACAAGGCTTCAAGTATGTCCATTATGATTGTTGTTTCATTCATTTTGAAAATATTTGCTATAAGTTATGTGATGCTGGCCAATTGAAGCCTTTGTTTCACTCAAGGAAATGAATCAAGGGTGTCTAGGTATATTTTTCACTCAGTGGACTCATAGAGTTTTAAATCAAATGGCCATATGAGCTCTCCTACTGGTTTTTATCTACTATTAATGGGTGGTCATGGGACAGTGTAGTTGACTAGTTGGTATTGCAGTATTTCAAGATCAAGATAATGTTATGTCAATCCTAATATTATCTATCTGTCATGCAGACACAAGGAGTGAGAGTAGGTGTGGTGCCGTATAAAAGCACACTATCTGCATTAAGGATAATTGCACATAAGGAGGGTATTCGTGGATTGTATAGGTTAATTATCTATTTCTCAACTTCATGGTGTAAATATAAATTGGATTAATTTTCTTCAAAGAATTGACTACTGAATTTTTCCTCCTGTTCTTGTGCTGTGCAGTGGTCTTGTGCCGGCTTTGGCTGGTATTAGTCATGTTGCGATTCAGTTTCCATTATATGAGAAGATAAAAACTTACTTGGCTGAACGTAGTATGTGGTTGCTAACTTTTGTCTTAAATAAAATGTTGTCTGATTTGTTGTCATTGCTCTTCAATAAATTGAAAATCTATTTTTGTAATGATGATAGATAACACCACCATGGATAGACTCGGTGCAAGTGACGTGGCTCTAGCTTCTTCAGTTTCAAAAATATTTGCGTCCACCTTGACGTATCCTCATGAGGTAGCAAATCTTGGACATCTACTTTCTAAATTCTAATTATGGTACGAACTTCCCAAATTTTATAAAGTCTAGGCTTGAATTAAAAATTTAATACAAAAGACTGAATATTTTCCCCCACCTCTTCATGCTTATAAGAAACCGAATCTTAAAATTTCTGTTGGTATTATTGTTTATATCAAAACTCCAAATCGCGACTTGAGACAAATTTCTTCTAATTTTTTTAATCTGGACGCGATTTATTTTAAATCTGTGGGCATAAATGTAGTTGCTGGACCTTAACACACCTCAAATCGGAAGCCTAGTGGAAAACAGAGCACATCAAATATATCTCCCTAATTGCAGAGTAATTGTAAATTATTCTAAACTCTGATATTCTGTTGGGTAAAATATTTTTACTACCCCCTTCAACTATAGGGCGGGTAACACTTCACCCCTCAAATTTTTTAATATAACAAAATACCTCTACTTGTATCCAATCGTTAGAACACCAAACTAGTTGACTATTGGGTTTTGTGGAGCAAAAGGCCTCTAAAAAAAATCAATTTACTCCCTTTCAACTATAGGTTGGGTCACCTCCTCGAATTACCAAAAGCCCCTTAAAACCAAATTATACTTTATTTGTTGGTGAAGGTTACAATTAGTGTTATTTATGAAAATGGTCTGCCCAATTTACTGGAATTCAGAAAAGAGAATATTTTTGTATGTTGAATTGCATCCGAAAACTTCATCTAGTGTTTTTGCAAGTGAACTGTATATTAATGCATCTTTGTGGTGTTCGATTCATGACAGTTACTAATTGCATCTGATATCTTCCGTTTTGTTATTCTGCTCCAAAAAATTTAACTGTCAATTGAGTTTAGGATCTTACTATTTTTGTAACGGTTAGAAGACGGTATGGGGTGTTTTTTCCATTAAATAGTAATATATATTTTATCCATTCTATTATGAATTGACTTCACATCTTATTGTATTCTTTTTAGCTAATATAATGTGCATATTCTTATTCTCTGAATATTTATGAAATATTTTTACTTAATTTGATTTAATTTCGTTAATTTGACAACTTAATGTAGGTTGTACGATCAAGGCTTCAAGAACAAGGGCACCATTCAGCGAAACGATACTCTGGTGTTGTTGACTGTGTTAAGAAAGTTTTACAGCAGGAAGGCATCCCTGGTTTTTATCGCGGTTGTGCTACCAACCTACTGAGGACAACACCTGCTGCTGTAATTACATTTACAAGTTTTGAAATGATTCACCGTTTTCTTATTACGTCGTTCCCTTCTGATCCACACCATCAACCATTGTGAAGATGACGAGGTTTGATCAAATCATCAAATTTATGCTTGCATGTTCTATCTGATAAATTCTGATTCTTACCGATTGTTTCTGTAATTTAATTCTTAGGAGGGATAAATTCTGCTGTCAATGATGATGATGAAAAATTATTACAGAACAGGAACTACCCAATTGAAACTTGAACATTTCTTATTGTTGTATCTTAAATTTCAACAGGATACCCTGCAAATATATGTGAATTACGCTTTGCATTAACTTTTATATTATTCAGCACCCTCATATAATATGATATTGCACACCCTTGAGCAGGTTCCTGTCCATTTTTATATCTCGCATTTTGGTTGAGTCGGGATATTTTGGACTCTTAAAATGCGACATCTAGTGAGAATGATAGGATGATAAATTGTTGTAGTACGGGAACATTCAATACTCTTCTTAAGACGATATAATTGCGAACTTTGCAACAGCAGAAGTTAATATTTACGTTTTTCACCCTCGTATCTTATGGTATTTGGTATTGTGCACCTCTGGCAGTTCGCAGTCTATTTTCCTCCTGGAAAATGCTTTTGAAATTGTTGATCACAGCTATTTTGTTCTCTTCAACGTGATTTCCTGCAAAATATTGAGAGCAGCTCTTTTCATCCTGTAAAAAACATGCTAGTAACGATCTAATTTCTCAAACTGATTTTTTTTTTTTGGGGTATTTTTAACAAGATTATTCTACTCCCAAGGAAATCATACTTTTTATCCAGAAAGAATCTGATAATTTTACATATTTGCCGGTGTTATATATGCTCAATTATCCTTTCCTTTGGATCCCTTCTTTATTCTATGCATAAAAAGTGCATTGGATCTTTTTAGAAATTGAAATTCTTGCAGCATCTAAGAACCGTATGTGGGACTCATTGGGCTTTCCCAAGAGAGTAAATGAACCTTTAAAAAAGTTGTGTTGGACCCAATAACCTAATTTAATGATGATTAATTGACAGAAGCGAGTTTTAAAATCTTAATCTTTGTTATTACAAAGGGTACTAAAAGTCAATCTAGTTGCATTACACGTCACTTGTGGATTAATGAAAGTAATTGTTCTAAGAATGAGGAGCATACCCCACTAAAAAGGTTTAGGATTTAGATACTGATGTTTCACTTACATACGTTGTTGTCTTTGTGTCTTTGCAGCTAATGCCAGATTAACCACCTGATTAAAGGTAAATTTACAGAGTAGAAAACAGCTCATTTGACCGACAAGTGTTGATAAATTATGATCTTACGAATTAATGCGGCAGTAATAGTGCTATGTTGATTAAATGACACATGGGTTTCTAATTAAACTAACGTTTTTTTTTTTAAATTAGAAAAGAAAAGAAAAATAATCTGGGTTGGCAATGGGTCTTCATCTGGTTCAGCTCAAGATCGTGTCGAATTCGTATTTGGATTTAGATTTAATTTTTCATATCCTCGAATTGGGCTAAAATTTAGATGTAATTCAATGCCCACCCTAAATTAATGGGATCGAATTAAAATCTGATTTGGTTACTTTGAAAATTTTAAAAATGAATTGTGAAATAATCGTGTATATTTTGTTGAGAATAACACAAATTGCACATATATAATTGGGAATTCTATAGTGTAAATTTATATGGGGTGTCAAGTTTCACACATCTAAATTAGCATCGAGCACGTGTAACAAATATTACAACGTAATTATGAACTTGAACTAGAAAATAAATTATAAATTTAAAAGCATAATCATGATTAAGCAACAAATTAATCTAGTATTGTTTGGTATGATGGAAATAAAATTAAGGGAAAACAATTAAATTAATGTGGAAATGGAATAGAGAAATGACTCATCATTTTCTCTTCATTATAGTTTGATCGGCTGTAAAAGTTAAAGCCATGAAAAAGTATATTGAGAGTGCAATGCTTTTCATGATGCCTTAGGAACAATTTCATGCTACATGGACCCCTACCATAATAGAATAAACAACAAAGATATGATTATGGTTTTCCTCTTCTCTTACTTCTTTCTTCTAACATGACATACAGTTGTTTACTTTTTCATAAACAAAAGCAAATACTACTACTAAGTTAGTAGTTAAAAGGAATATTAAACCAAATTTTGTACTTCATTATCTTCTCCTAACCTTTTTTTTTTTTTTTATTAATTAATCAGGAGGACAACTTTTGCCATCAAGTTCTGACCCATTGCACTACTGCTAAAAGTAGTGATACATATGGACTGTTAGAGATCTAGATTTTTTCCTCTAGCTTAGGCGTAGCGGATAACGTCGTCTTGTGTTCAATTCTATTTATATAGATTAATAAAATAAAATTAGATGAAATATATATATATATATTTTTCCAGTAAAAATATATAATTAACTTGATTAATTTTGTATAACAATAATTAACTTAGACTCATATTAAAGATGACTTTTTTAATTAATTTACCTAGGATAGGATTCACATGATTTGATCAATATATAATTATATTACACCAAGGGATCGGAGTGAATAAAAACAGTAACATGAAATGTACGTAGTGAGTGAGTAGTGTGCTGTGCTTCATTCATTCAGAATGGACCTAATGCATTTTTCTGCTGCAGCGTACAGAGTCGTGAGAATTAATGGACCTCCCTCCATTGCATTTCTTCATCTAAATTGTATATGTCCATACTCAATTTCTTAGTGCTTTGGCTATCATTTTGCACTTTTGCAGCATGTGATGAAATCAATTCAAAGGAAGCACATGTATAGGTGTTTTTCATGTTAATTAATTAATTAATCAATAATTTGTTGGCGCGCAGTGCGTATAAGATATGTAGCTGATATTTATAACAAATATACTTAAATTTTCATAATAGCTCAAACACCATATTTCGATAGTCTGAGCACAAACTTCAGACATTTATTACGAGAACAATTATTGTCATATTCAAATCAACATAAGTTTTAGGGTAAAATTCGGCTATACTTGCCTACTACTCGAATATTCGCCACCATGATAATAATTATCATAATTGAGCATAAGTTTTAGGGTAAAATTCAATTTAACAGCTTCCAACGTGACCCTAAGACATTTGAATTTGATTCCTTAAGTTATAAATACATCATACACATTGAAAATAATATTTGATGGTTAGCCACTAACAAGTGATTTGTCTTGTGCAACTGTGAAAGTGACTAATTCCCCCAAAGTGGCTAACTCAAATTTAAATTTATGTTGGAAGAGGTTCACATAAACCCTAAAAAAATTTAATTTGATGTTTAGCTACTATATAATATAGAGTTTAATTTCCATGCATGTAATATGAGTTTAAAAATTAATTGATTTTTCCTTGTAATTTACCTTATCTATTATCTACTTTCCATTTACTATTGAGCGAAATAAAAAGTTCCACACATTCAGCACATAAGAAAAAAGTCATAAAATATCTTCCTTGCAACACATGCATGACTTCATCTGATAAATTTGGATACAAGTCTATTTTCATGTTTAAAGCTCTTTTATAAGCTGTCAAATGAAAAAGTAACACGTCAACAAATTGTAGAAGCTCCTCCACTTGGTTGCTATTTATTTGGTCAAGCGTATTACATTTGGTACACCTCCATGCATAGGATTCTAAACTCCGTAATTTGTTCACGTACGGGGGACCAAGGGTCCTCCAAACCTGCCAGGTTCGGCACCGAAACAAGATATTTGAATTTTTCGAACGTTAGTGGCTGCTCTTAAAACTACAGTTTAATTCGAGCAAATAGAATTTTTGGTCCTCTTATGATCAAATTTTGTATTTCCGTCCCTCTTAATTTTTTTTTATAGTAGATTCGTCTCTCTTATCAATGTAGTGTATCACATTCGTCCCTCTTAAATTGAAAATACATCAACTTTCGTCCGTATTAGAATATATTTTGAATCTAAGTAATGTATTTTTTATTTAAAAGGAACTAATGTGTTATACTATATTGATAAGAGGGACAGATACTGAAAAATTTAATTATACTGCTTTCAGCTTTCTTTTGCTGATGTATATTCAACAGTACTTGCAATTCAAAATAAACTTTCATATTGAATATTGATGAACTATTTATTGATCACACAAAAGAAGAATACTTAAACAGTTATCTATATTATAATTATAATTATGACATATCGACTAATCGAAATATCATACACATATGTATAATAACTTATAAGATGTCATTTGATTTATCGAAATTATTACTGAGTGCTCGTAATTCATGAATATTCTTAAAGAAATGTTAAATATCAAATATCCTCCTTCAATCTCAACTACAAAGTTTATTGAAATAAATTTATGTCATTATCAAATTGTACTTGCCACTTGTCTTATCTAGTTCTCTAATATAAAACAATATTTTTTTTTATAATATTTAAAATAAAAGATTGAGTGATTCTTCAATGTTTGAGTTTCTAATCTAACGTTTCACGTGACATTTGAATTAGGGGTGATTATTAAATAATAATACTATATATAAAAAGTATTTTCTCAAGTTTTCCAGTTTTCTTTTCCTTCTAAAGATTTATCTTTTTAATTATCAAAAAAAAAAAAAAAAAAAAGATTTATCTTTTCCTTCTTCAATATTATAGAGAAAAACTCTTTCGAAAACAGGAAAGTCTAATTTAAATTCACTTCTCCAACTAACAATTAACAATTGGCTGTAACAAATCATAACCTCATTTTAGATATTGTATTCTCAGATCATATTAATATTATATTCAATATATTAAAAACATTTAATTTTAAATATTACTTAATTTAATATGTTAAAAAATTAATATACTTTGACTCAAAGAAAGCTAAAGTGTTTGGTAAAATGACTGATACTTGGAATTGAAGTCCATAGTTTGTTCAGGTAATTTAATTTTCTAATCCATATCACCAACTCTCAAGTTAACCGCTTTCAACGGAAAAAACATCTCATGAAAATGACTCTTTGCCTGCCAATATTTTTTTTATTTTTTATCACCAACTTTCCAGCAGTCATTTAATTGTAAACTGGACATCTTGGAAACTAAGCAAGCTCAAATCTGGTCTACCCCAAACTAAATACTATACTTTTAAATATGTTTTATAATCACTTTTCTTATACATGAGTTTTCACTTTTCAGTTGTTGACCTCTTGGAGACATATTTTACATAATATGTAAATAACTTGAGTTTGACCAATATAAATATAGATTAAAAATTTTCCATGTAAGGAAAAAGTGAAAATATATATATTTTCAGTTAGTTAATTTGATCTAAATAGGAAATGGGTTGTTGAATATATAATTAACAATTTCAGCATATCAATTCAAGCACATAAATATGTATATATTTAACTTATTGTAGCAAAATGAGCATATGGAGTTTTCTTAGGCAATACTTTGCGTTACTAGCTACAAGAAAATATACCCAGAGTTTTTTTTATTTGAATTATGTATTTATTAATCCTATATGTTTAGAGTAACTCGATTGATTGTATTTGATATGACAATAAGAATATTTTCATGTAATTAATGCACATGTTTTCTTGTACCTATATATATACGCACACAATTAGCACCCAAAAAAAAAAAAAAAAAAAATTATACACACACACACACAATGATCATAATACTATAAAAGTAGCATCTATTTCCTAGCTAATTCAAATAAATTATAACGTATAATTTGAAAAAATGATGATAAATTTATTATCTATACCATTTTGTATGAGCGACCAAGATAATTTATGGATATTCATAAGCTTGTAAGGAAATTATTATTTCTCTTTACATGGTAGTTAGGCCATCAATTAATTATAATATCCCAACGATGGTGAAAGCCAGTATTCACGAAATTTCAAATACTTAATTCATTTATGGTGTGAGGTTGTGTTAACACATGTTGTTACTTAATTATAACATTATTAGGCCTAAAACATCAAATGTGCGCAATTGTATATTTATTATCGCCTAGTGGTGAAGTTAAGGTTCATAAGCGTGAATATTTGTCTAGCTTCTTAATTATTATTTATTTTTTAATAACATGATCAATTGATATGTTGAATGATGTATTTGATTGACATTTTCACTATAAAATTTGAAGTGATCATCACTATTCAGCATTCATATAAACAAAATTCCAAAGACGTCAAAAATCAAATTTAGAAATATATATATAATCCATCAAAGATCTATTTAGCAATATTTCATCAATTTGACTGACCTATCGTTTTAAGGAAAGAACAATAAAATAAATATTAAACTGAAATATCACAAAACTGAAAGGCAAATAAAGAAAGCATTAAGTACTAATAATAATATTATAAGGATGGAAAGTCTCTGAACAGTTGGATATCGAGCCTGGAGGTCCGGAGCTAGGTTCGTAAACATAAGGCTTCCAAAAAGTAATATCACCGTCACCGTCACTGTCACTACTGCTACTGCTACTCTACTACTAAACTAATACTATTTGTATAAAGCAAACTAATAAGAAGAAGTTTGCAGAGAGATAAAGGCGAAGCAATAGCCCAAGCCTCACTGTATTGAAGGATTCATTCCGTATCCATGTGTTGATTGTATTTGCATTCATATTGAAACCCTAGGGATACTCTGTTTTCGGATGGTTTTGTTTATGCCGGGGACAAAAACTTTGAGATTACTTTAATTGAATTTTTTAATGGCGGCTACTGAAGGTTCAATGCTGTCCTTTTCTGTGGCGTCAGTGGTGGAGGATGTTCTGCAACAGCACGGAATTCGAGCTCGTGATCTTGATTTGGACGCTCGTAGAGCGGAGGAAGCCGGTAGTTTCTTAGTTTTAATTTAATTTTTGGGGGATGATTTCGTAATTCTGATTTTCTTGACTAGGAGTTTTTATTGGCATTTGAATCGTCTAGGAGTATAATGTTTTTTGGCTAGGATAAATGATGATCGTAGTTGGTTTGTGCTTCATAGAGTAAAGTAAACCTCTCTAATCTTTCATCAATGTGAAGTACTTACTAGGAGGAATATAATTTTGATATATAAAAAATATGGACCATTGGAATAACATTCACAACTTAGATGGGTACTGCATCAATCAATCCCATGAGAATTCCACAAGCCAAGTTCTATAATCCAATCACATCTGAGAGCTTTTTGCTGAAAAGATAAAACCAACTGGAATTATATAGTACTCTGAATATAATTGCCATGTAATATTACTTCTCTTTCTGTTTTTGCAGCAATAAGAAGATATGAAGCTGCAGCTTGGCTGAGAAAAGTGGTGGGAGTAGTGGGAGCAAAAGATTTACCGGCGGAACCTTCTGAAGAAGAATTTAGGTTTGGATTAAGAAGTGGGATAATTCTCTGCAATGCACTAAATAAAATTCAACCTGGAGCTGTACAAAAGGTTACTAAGAGATATATTGAGTTTTTCTTGTTTATTTAAATAAATCACTCATGAATCAAAAGTAGCAGCCTTTAATTGTAATTCAGAATTGACTTCGTTTATTCATTCCAGGTTGTCGAAAGTCCATGTGAATCTGCAGTTATTCCAGATGGTGCTGCATTGTCAGCCTATCAGTACTTTGAAAATGTGAGGAATTTCCTTGTAGCTGTGCAAGAGCTGGGTATGCCTACATTTGAGGCTTCTGATCTGGAGCAGGTAGGTGAAGATGCTAGCATCGAAATAAATTTGCTTAAGCTACTTAAATAATGATAACAATGTTTTTTTGCTTGTTTCTTAAAAATGGATCTTGGATTGAATACTACTTGAAACTAATTGTTATATAGTTAAAAACTTTATAAACTTTACCAAATTACTGTTCAAAATAATGATTGTTTTTCAGGGAGGAAAATCATCACGGATTGTGAGCACTGTGTTGGCACTTAAGTCCTACAATGAATGGAAACAGACAGGGGGAAATGGGGTTTGGAAATTTGGTGGAAATGTTAAAACCAGTGTTCCTGGTAAACAATTTGTTCGGAAAAATTCAGAGCCATTCACAAGTTCAGTGTCAAGGAGTGTGACTGTAAATGAGAAGTGCCTGAATAGTGTATGTAATAACACATACTTCAGTATGCTTTAAGGCCATTATCTATACATCCTATATCCACGTATCTTTTTTGTTATGTTTGGCAGACTAGTTCTTCATTGAGTATGCTTGTTCGATCAATTCTATTAGATAAGAAGCCCGATGAAGTTCCAAATGTAAGTATGATATGCACATATCAATAAAGTGATTGTCATCCTCCCACCAGTGGATGACCAATTGATTTAGAAGCTCCAGTATGTTTGAAATTTCAATTGTTTTGTTTCTTTTGGGTGAATGACATTGAGGAATGTGAATAACTCTTCAGTAAATTGAATATTTTTTAAATTATATACTCGATTTATACTTTTCAAATTTCTAAGTTTAGAAATCTTCATGTGTTGTTGTTCATAACCTTTGATTCCGAACTAATGAAATTTTGTGTTCCCAGCTTATTGAGTCGGTATTAAGTAAGGTTGTGGAGGAGTTTGAGCATCGCATTGGAAGCCAAATTGAATTGGTATTATTTTGAGTTCTTTATAGCCCCTATAGAACTTCCTAATGAACTTAATTATAATTTATTATGTTCACCATTTGAATTATTTTGCATACATTTTTTGATATTTCAGACTATAGAAGATATTGATACCTTAATGAACTATAAAAATATACCATTCAATATGACTTGTATTTTTGTTTCTACCAGAAGAAAGCTAGTCCTAGAGACTCGAATCATTTCCAGGGCAACAAATCTGTGTTCAAGCGTTCATCATCCTATGTAAAGGTAGTTTGGTTGTGATAAAATTCATCTGAGAAAATCTATCACTAGTTAATAACTTATTTTCTTTTGTATATTGTATTGAAACAATTTTTATTTTATCTTTTCCATCTAAGGTTGAAGAAAAGTACGCTCCTAAGAGAGACAATATACAGAAGAACACCACTTATGCTAATGATTCTGAAGGTAGATTCATTAAGAAGCAAATGATCGTTAACCAACAGTACAATGATATTAACGTAAGAAGCAAATGATATTAGATGCATTTTCCATTATCTTTAACAAATTCCTTTTTATCCTCACCTCGGAATAATTAAGCTTATAACATTATTATCTTTGATTTCACTTGTCTAGGTGTTGAAGCAAACTCTTTCTACTACAAAGTGCGGTATGCAGTTCATGCAAATGAAATTCCAAGAAGAATTTCACAACCTTGGTAGAGTTTTCCTTTTTTTTTCTTCTTCTTCAGTAGGGTGTGTCGTTTTGTAAATACTATTCAAATTTAACTTTGATCCTACTCTTACTTTACAGGCCTACATATTCATGGACTAGCTCATGCCGCTTCTGGTTATCATAGAGTGCTTGAGGAAAACCGGAAGCTTTATAACCAAGTCCAGGACTTAAAGGGTAAAATTGGTGCTTATTAGCCATATTGTTCCTCCAATATTCTTGCTGTCTTTAAGTAAATTAATAAGATTTTTTTTCATGTAGGAAGCATTAGGGTTTATTGCCGTGTCAGGCCATTCCTGCCTGGACAAGTGAATAACTTGAGTTCTGTGGATCATTTTGAGGAAGGTACTATAACAATAAACACTATGTCAAAGAATGGAAAAGGGAGGAAATCATTCAACTTTAACAAAGTATTTGGGCCTTCTGCAACTCAAGGTTAGTTCATGAGTCGTGGTTTTTTCACTTGGTGTACTAGTTGAGGGTTCCATACATATCTCCGTAACTACTTTCTATATCCTTGCAGAGGAGGTCTTTTCAGACACTCAACCACTAGTGAGATCAGTCCTAGATGGTTACAATGTTTGCATTTTTGCTTATGGTCAAACAGGATCAGGAAAAACTTATACCATGGTAAGAATGAAGCCAAGTATCTATTTTGATTATTGATAATTTCATCTATTCCAGTTCTAATATGACTTTAGAGTTAATTCTCTTCTATTTTATCCAGACAGGACCAAAGGATATTACACATTTCAGTCAAGGAGTAAATTACAGGGCTTTGAGTGATTTGTTCCTCCTTGCCGAGCAAAGAAAGGATACCTTCTGCTACGATGTGTCAGTTCAGATGATTGAGATTTATAATGAGCAAGTTAGGGATCTACTCGTAACTGATGGCTTAAGCAAAAGATATCCTACTTATAATTTAATTTATCATAAATTATACATTTATCTTTAATATTCACTGGTTAAAGCATAAAGAATTTCTTAACTATGACTACATTAGAAATTCGAAATAGTTCTCAAACAGGATTAAGTGTACCAGATGCAAATCTGGTTCATGTTTCTTCAACATTTGACGTTATTGATCTGATGAACATTGGACAAAAGAATCGTGTTGTGGGTGCAACTGCTCTCAATGACCGTAGTAGTCGTTCTCACAGGTAATCAAATTGAAATTAAATTAATACTTTCTAAAGTTAATTATTTTTTAACTAAATTATGTTCATTGCAGTTGTTTAACAGTTCACGTACAAGGAAAAGATTTGACTTCTGGAAATGTTCTTCGAGGCTGCATGCATCTAGTTGATCTGGCTGGAAGTGAGAGAGTTGACAAATCTGAAGTCACTGGAGATAGACTCAAAGAGGCTCAGCATATTAATAGATCTCTTTCTGCTTTGGGTGATGTGATCTCCTCCCTTGCCCAAAAGAATTCACATGTACCCTATAGAAATAGCAAACTCACCCAGCTACTCCAAGATTCACTTGGTAAGGACAAAGAAGGTCCCTATAATAACTTGTTGCTTGTTTCTCTCTTTTCTAACATAGTGCCATGGTTCTTTTTAGGAGGGCAAGCAAAGACATTGATGTTTGTGCACATAAGCCCCGAGCCTGATGCCATTGGAGAGACAATCAGTACACTTAAATTTGCTGAGCGCGTTGCTACTGTTGAACTTGGTGCTGCACGAGTAAATAAGGATTCCACGGATGTTAAAGAGCTCAAAGAACAGGTTATTTAATTTTTTGGTTTCATGGAGAATTACTCAAACTACACCCGATGTTTAGTGTAATTACACTGATCATCCTCCATGTTTGGAAAAATTACTCAAACTACCCCTGAGGTATTGGATTCATGAAGTTACCCCCTCACAACAATAATATTATCAAAAAGAATATGTAATTCCAAAAATATCCCCGAGTACCATATAAGGAAAGAATTTGATGTGAAAAAATGGGTAAACTTGGGTTATATCGGTGGAAAAAATGGTCGATTTGGTGAAAAAATGGTTGAAATTGGTTTGCCACCCTTGAGGTTTGTGGTTCTTTAGATGTACTGAAGGGTATTTATGGAATTCAATATATATATATATATATATATATTTTTATGAAATTAACGCTGTAAGTGGGTAACTATAATGAATCTTATACCTTGGGGGTAATTTGAGTAAATTTCCAAACATGGAGGGTGGTCCGTGTAATTACACTAAACCTCAGGGTTAGTTTGAGTAATTCTCCCTGTAATTTGGTTCCTTTATTATCTTCTCTTAAATTCAGCTATTGTGTTACTGTCAATTATCTAAAATATTATATTATTTTGATAGATTGCCAGTCTTAAGGCTGCCTTAACAAGGAAAAATGGAGAACCAGCATCCATTCAGCAGAAGGTATCTGGCAGTCCATGTAGCATGCCATCACCTGTTCGTACGGCTTTGAATGCTAAAGATTCAAGCATGCAGTCACCAAATGGACTTAGGAAGCCAGTGGAAGATGTAGGAAAATCAGAGGTAAATAAAGTTTACTTTTACTATTCTTAAATTGGCAACATTAGCCAAGTTTATATCTAGTGCAATCACTATGGTTTCCTGGAAATAATAGATCATGAGTTATGCTAAAAGATAAGAATATTTTGTGATACATTACACGTGATACTCACACGTTAATATGAATTTTAAATTTTGTTTTCGATTTGTGTAAATCGTTGTCATTAAGTTAAAGAGGAGAATGGTAAGAACCCATGAGCCTTTGGAACGTCTTCAACGTAGAGTAATAGTCCCTCCCAAAATGTCTGTACTAAGCCTTATATTATTGCTTGTGATGAAACTAGCACAAATTTCAACTTATTTCATTGTACATATATTATTTGCTCAAACTGGGATGATGGGATCTGTCATATTCATTGAAATTCTGTTACTTTTTCATTTTATACTCACAGTAACGGTATTTGATCAATGCTGAGTTCATAGGTTTGCGGCAATTCTACATCCAGGCAAAAGAGGCCAAGCTTGGATCTAGATGAGTTACTCGGATATTCCCCTCCCTGGCCACCTATCAGCAACACTTGCCTAAACAACGAGGATGACGATGGAGAAACATGCTCGGGTGAATGGGTGGACAAGCTCATGGTGAACAAGCAAGATCCCAACTACGGATTAAAAACCCCCTTGAATTCTTGGGAACCTAACAATGGCAACATTTCAGATTCGTTTTACCAGAAATATCTATCAGATCCTTCAAAACATTACACTGAAAAGTCATATGGTGGCCTATATTCCTTGAATAATAGGAATGATGTTAATAATATTGATGATCTAGATGAGTTTGATGCTGGAACTAGCGACTCGTCTGAGCCAGATTTGCTCTGGCAGTTTAACCATTCTAAGCTTGGGAGTTTCAGCAATGGCATTGGTTCTAAGGTTCAAGAACATAACATAAAACAAGCCAAAAGCCCAAATTCCAGGTAATGTTCATTATCTTAACCTGCTTATACTTTCCAACACTAAGAACTCGTTTGATAGCAGGCTATAGATCAAGAGTGAAAATATTTATTATTATAGTGTGGATAAGATTATATAGTTTGAAATTGTTTGGTAGCAGAATCTAAAACCATTACTTGTAAGAAATTAGTAAGACGAGGCAAAATGCACAGACTTGGACCATAGATATTATATTCTCATTTAGTTGGATCTATGATATTTTGTTAGAACTAGTGGCAGTTCTCCCCATGTGATATGTATCCCTGTGATTTAAAAAAGAGCACTTTACACCCCTACAATCTTATAAAAGTTTATCACTGCATCCCTGGGATTTTTAAACTTAAAAAATATTAATTGACAGAACTACCCCTCTTATATACCATACGTTGACCCAATCAACTTATAAATGTGACACTTTACGCCCATGTTATGATGAATGTGACACTTTACCCCGTGTTATGATAAATGTGGCACTTTACCCCGTGTTATGATAAATGTGGCACTTTACCCCCTGCGTTGTGATAAATATGGCACTTTACTTTTGTCTTTTTAAGCAACATTTTTTATGCCACTGTCTATTTCGGCGAAAGTGTTCCACTCTCCGTTGGAGTAAATTGCTCCTTTAAAATTTTCAAAAGGTAAAGTGCTATTTTTCAAATCACATGGGGTAAATTGAACATTATGCATATCACAGGGTGGTAAATTGGAATTAACCCAAAATGGGCTAATCTGCTTTATTTATCAACTCTACCAAACCAGAGATAAATGTTGATAAAAGACTGGATTTCACGTAAACCTTGCTGCCAAACGAGTTTTAAAGGTCAGATTCATAATGTAAATTGTTGCATCTTTGAATCCAAATGCCAACTGCATTTCATTTGCATCAGGTCCATGATTCCAAAATTAAGCTCATTGCCATCGCAAAAAAGGGTAAATGGAGCCGGCCAAGGCCACCCTATGCAGAGGAATGGAATACAAGCTACTGAATTAAAACGTAAAACTGGGGTTAGGAAGTAGAAGAGTAATCGACCAAGTCTTTTGCCTTTTTTTTTTTTTTTTTGTGTGTGTGTGTGTGTGTGTGTGTTTGTGTGTGCTTCTACTCGATTTGAGTTAGAGATAAACATAAGAGTTTTTTATTTTTGCTTTTATGGTAATTTGTCATATACAGGGCAATAAAGCAATTATTTTAGTTGCTTGTTTCATTGAAACATTGGGGAGGTTTATGTAATTTCATCAAACCTCAAGGGTGGGGAATGTAATTATCCCTTTATCTAATTGTTGTGGAAATAGGGCGTATGTTTGTTTTGATTGGATTTATTTTAGGAAATATTTCCAGATTTTTCATTTTTTGTAGTTTGAGTTGTTTTAAGAGTGAAGAATGTATGTAATTCTTTGAAAGTGTTGTAAAGTATATGTTCCAGAATCTTACCACTGTTTGATTGAACGTACTGATGTAGAAATTTTCAATTGACAGTATTAATATATGGATTGGCTTTGCTTTTTCAGATTTTAGTTGGGTGCTTCAGAATTCTATTTATTATTGTTTTATGGGATAATATCCCCGAGGATTAGTGTAATTAAACAGACAACCTTCCATTTTTTAATTCCCCATTTAGATGTTAATTTCTAACTGTTCATTTTTTTTGGGTTTCCCAAGGGTTTAATCCCTTTCGAGGCGCGTCGGGCACATAATGTGGGAACCTCTCCCAACAGGGATTCGAACCTGAGTCCGCTACTTTGTAGTGACTAGTTCCTTCCATTAGACCAATCACCTATTGGTATTTCTAACTGTTCATAACAATTCGTTAAAGTTGTCTCCTTAGCACATTCATTTCACAAATAAATTTCAGATATACCTCTGGGTTTCATTTAAGTTTTCTTGTTTCCTTACCACGTTCATTTCACAAATAAATACCAGATATACCTTTGGGTATCATTTAAGTTTTCACCAATTTCAATCACTTTGTTCACCTATTTAACCAAATTCAACCTTTTTTCCTAACCAATTATATTTATTTTTCACAACAATTTTTTTTTCTTAGAAGGAAAGGTTGGAATTCAAATATTTTTTTTTACAAAATTAACATTGTACGGGGTAACTTTAATGAATCTAATATCTCAGGGCTAGTTTGAGTTATTCTCTCACAATTGGTAGAAAGAGAATGAAACAAATGTATTCATCATAAAACATTGTATTTATAATAAATTATCTATTTTATAAACTTCTCAAAAACTAATTCAAACACATTACCTTTAAACAATCTTTGTTCTATTACTTTTCTTAGTTAAATATATATACTATTATTGTATGGTGTAACAATATTTTGGTATTTCAATTGAGCTCATAATATTTAACTTTTTTACTAATTAAATAAAATTTAATTCTTTTTTTCATAATTTTAATTTTTATTTTTTGTGCTTAAAAAATTTGATGCGTATTGAAGAATTAAGCACGTGAAGACGCGTGCGTAGAATATACTAGTAATTATAATGTGAAAAGCAATCTAAACAACATCATATCATCAAATGGGGTGCACTTGAGAATTATTTTATTTATAGCTTCAAGTTCACTTTGAACATTTGCAATATAAACTTGTGAAAAAAAAATACTAAATTCACCCCATTTGATAATTATTTTTATTTATAGCTTTAAGTTCACTTTAAACATTAGCAATATAAAATTGTAAAAAAGAAGCACTAAATTATGAAAAATTAAAAAGTATCAAATCAAACAAATAATTTAGAATTTATATTTATTTTCGCTTCAGTAATTAAAAAATAATTTTTTTTTTGAAAACGGTGAAAATTTTGATTTATGAATAACACTAACAAAAAAGAAAAACTACGATAATTATGTTTAATCCCTAACTCTGCAGTTCAAAATCCGCCCCCGACTTTGAACATTTGCCGAACTACGAAAAAAAAAAACTACGAGAAAGGTGTATATAAAATAAAATAAATAAAAACTCATAACACGTTTGTGTTGAGGTCAATCTAACACACTAAAATGGTAAAGATGCCAAACGTTATACATCCATTCTAAAACCTTTTTAGAAATAGAATTATACAATGTCAAATAGAAAAAGGTGGGAAAAAAATAGACATGAATATTACTAGGTTAAAAAGAAAAAATGATACTCCCTCTATTATACGTTACATGACATTTAAGGTTTTTTTTAATTAAGGATTAAAGAAACAATTAACACCCTAAGTTTCAGGAAAATAAGAGTGTAGTTAGACAAAATTACCTTTGAGAAGTAATTGAATTTTTTGTAACTCATCATAATCCATGTCTCTCTTTTCCATACATATTTCTTTTCTCTCTTTTTAATGATGAAGGGTAAAAATGTCAAAATAACATTTAATTTTTTTTTAGAGAAATAAACCAAAATAAACTTAAAATTCTCTAAAAAGACATGTATTGTGGAATAGAAGGAGTACTACTATTTAATAAAAATGGAGGGAGTATAATCCTGTATTAAAGTATCAATTATTAAGATATTGTATTTTTTTATCCTGAAAAGTCACTATTTTATGTTGTATAATAATTTTGAAACACGGAATAAGCACTGGAAAGTGGAATGTTTTCAGCAAAAGGGCAAAATAACATGTATTCAAAATAAATGACCATAAAATACATTGTCGGTATTTATTTAAAATTTACACCATCTATTCTGACTCATACCTAAATAAAAAATATTATCGTAAGACATCTACAATTTCCTATACAATTTTTTTTTGTAAATACTTAGAAAAAAATAGTTCAAACTAACTCATACGAATTTGGGTATTTTTTCTAGTTTAATAGTAAATTTTGTTTATCTTTGTATTTTGTTATTATTGTAATATATTTAATTATAATGATAACTTATATAAATTATGTATACACAGCAAACCCATCCCACCACGGTCAATGTGGGTCGCGCTTGTTCTGTCACGATAAAAAAAATCATATTGATATTGGATTGAGCTTCAAATAAAATAGAATATAAAAACCCTACAATCAATTTTACGCATAGAAAAAGTTGTTAGTGGGCATTACCATTCATAAGTTTGCAACCATCCCCTCATCAATAAACAATGATATCGATAATGTTTCATTATTGACTCATGTTGTTAGTCAATTACTCAAGTATTAAAACGAGAAAATGGTTGAAAATATTAGCTTAGTGTCTTACTAAATTAACACGGCCCAAAATATTAATCTTACTTATATAAATAGAATTTATTTATGTATAATTATTAATTTATTTATTTATAATATGACCAGGTTAAAATGCTTAACGAATCGTATTAAGTTATGAGTCATATCTGCTTTCTTTATTATTTTGAATTTTAATAAAAAAATATTATTCGGTTATTTACTCGATTAGAAAATTCAATAAATTAAATCAAATTATCATTAAATTCAAATTAATGTGTACATAGGTTGTCAATGTGTCAGAATTTAAACTGGATCGTGCCCAACTCAATCCGTCTCTATTTATATGAGATTAAATTCGAGTCTGATTCAAATCTTAATCGGATCTAAAATAAAATTATGATCCATATAGTTTTGGCAAGCCCTAGATATATGGGCCACTATTTGTAAAAGTTTATTACGCATCCGTTAAAACCCAAAACCCTAGTCCCGAACCTTTTCGCCGGAGAAAAAAATAGTCGCCGGTTCTCCATAGCTCGTAAATTTAACTTTCCAGAGAAATTGGCGAGAAATGGAAATCGACGAGAACGCGGAGAAGCTTAAATCTTTGCACGTATCATCGCTCGACGAAGAGGAGGATGAAAGTGAAGCTCCAAACGACGACGTAGAAGATGACGTCAGCGAAGATGATGATGATGACGATGAAGAGCCTGTGCCGATGACGTTAGGCTTTGCGGAGAAACCGAAAAATCAATGGTCATTGCTCCGCCAATATTTCCCCAGCAAAGCCGGTGGCACTCCGGTAATTTCACAGAAAGTCAATTTTGAATTAAACTTGAAATACTTAAAGGAGTTAGTATCATGGATTTGAGATTTATTTTCGTATCATGTTTATTTTAGTTAAATTAGAAAAATCGACTATCATTTAGAAAAATCGTAAATCAAATAAACATGCTGCATCAGAAATTAATGTCAGTTTTCTGGTGGAAAGGTATCAAAATTTTGATCCATGGTTAATAATTTGACTGTTTTGTTATTAGGCATGGCTGGACCCCATAAATTTGCCGTCTTCAAAATTGAGTGTTTGTGATTTTTGCGGGGTACCTTTGCAATTTCTGCTCCAGGTATAACTAACCTTAATCTTTTTGAATGTCTAGATTCTTATCTAATGAAGATTTTTTTTTTCATATTATTTCTCTTATTGATTGTTTTTTGTAGGTTTATGCCCCATTATCTGAAGAATCAACTTTCCACCGTGCATTATTTGTTTTCATGTGTCCTTCAATGACATGTCTTCTTCGTGATCAGCATGAGCAGTGGAAGCGGCATCCAGAGACGCCACGCAGAAGGTATCTCTTTCTGTTTTGTCAAGTTCACAATTACTTTATAGTTAGAAGTATTTTTTAGTTATCTAATCTTATTGGATTAGTATTAGATTCCAATCTTCTATTTCTGATCTTAAAGTGATTTTGAAGTGTGAAGGTTTTTCGGTGTCAATTGCCTCGGGTGAATTCTTTTTACTCCCGCGAGGCACCCGCTGTTGATGGAACTGAGAAACTTTTGAAAGCTGGAGGTAACTTTACAAGTTATATTTATTTGCTGTTTTAGTGGAAATTAAGAATTAAGACTTCAGTGGCCTGTAGGATTTTGCATGAACCCCAACCCTGCCACTATCCACTTTAACAGAGAAGTTTATGTAAAGTTTGGGTTAATTTTTTGTTGACACGGGATCATATGATGCAAAAGAAAACATAAAGCGTGGAGAGTCAGAATACGATTCTTGATTGTGAAATTGATTTAGAGAAGTGGCCATGCAAGGTGCCATTTTATGGTTTAATTCTCCTTTAAGGAGATAAACTAGTCTCTCATGATGATATATGTTCTTATTTGATGCTCTGTAATATGTTACAGCATTACTATGTAACTGGTGTGGTACATGGAAAGGAGATAAAATTTGTAGCAGCTGCAGAAGAGCACGTTATTGTTCTAGCGAACACCAGGTACCATACATCTTATACGCTGCTTTAGCTTTCATATACACTCAAGTCATGACTATCAGCAGACTGCTCATTGGAGGTCCAGTAAGTCGAGTCACAAAGTTCACTGTAGGCAGTTGGAGACACCTGGCGAAGCATTTGAATCAGGTAAAAGTTCCACAGTAATTCAATTATTGCGATATTTTTGGATGATGGCAGTAGTGCTAGTTGTATGGGACAATTTTCTTAGTTCTCATATTGTGTTCCAAAAGATTTGATTGCATTTTTGTGGGGTGATACTTTATCCTTGGATTGTTGGAAGTCCATACAATTGTGTCTTTGCTTAAAAAGAATAAAAACAATTTTTTAATGTTGATCGATATTTGTATCTACAAACAGCTGCCAGCAACTCCCTCTGGCCCGAATACGAGATTACAAACGAGGATGAGTTTGAGTTTGATGATGCAGAGATTTTTAATGATAATGGACCTGCTAATTCATTGATTTCAAGAAGTCGAACAGATAAATCTTTTGAAAAATTGCAGACATATTTCAAGGCAAGCTTATTGTCCAATGATTCTCAATTATTACTTGAATGAATAATGATGATCTATATATTTTGTTTCAATGTTGAATAGGGACATGGTGACACCAGAAGTTGGGCTTCTTTCCAGGCGAAAGTCGCTGTGGCCCCAGACCAAGTTTTGAGGTAACTAAATAGGTAGCATTTGCGTTTTCCTGTGTCTGCAATAATTTTTTTTTTTGGGGGGGGGGGGTGGGGGAGAACGTTGTTCTAGTTGACCCTTAGCATTGCACTTTTACAAAATAGCAGTAGTGGTCCCAATGTTTTAAAATAGTTTGCACTTCCCATTGCCTCCTTTGAAGACTATTTCCAAAATACAAATTAGTTTTTAAAAATTGGGAACAAATGCGTAATTTTGTAAACTACATGGGATCCGAAAGTATTAAGAGTCTATTTGAGTGGGATTAAAAGTACAGCTTTCTCATAATTTGTAGATGGTTTAACCAATTTATTTGCTAAGCAGGTACTCTAGGTTTGCACAAGCTAAACCATTGTGGCCTGTTTCTAGCGGTCAACCATCAATACTCGACATTCTAAAGTGTAACTATTGTGGTGCAACTCGTTGTTTTGAATTTCAGGTGCGAAGTTTGATCACCGATGAGTGGTTATAAATAATCAATAAATCTTCAACATTGCTGCTATGAAGCTTTCAATTTCGAAATTTATTGCAAATTATTGACAGATGGGGCTTAAATGATTGTGTAAATTATTAATAGGTTTGAGAATTGATTGTTTATGCTCTTATTTGATTTATGGTTTCAGGTTTTGCCACAACTACTTTATTTCTTTCAAGTGAAAGATGATGGTCAAGACTCTCTTGATTGGGCTACCATTGTTGTTTATACATGTGAAGACTCTTGCGGCGGACATTTGGGTTACAAAGAGGAATTCGCATGGGTTCAACTTGCTTCACAGCGAGAACATCCGGCCTCTCATTTTTTAAAGTGACTTTCTATGAGATATTTTGTTAAGATTGAGTTCTTGTAGTAGTGTCCTTTTAATACACCTATAAAAACATAACATATTGTATAAGATTTTACCAGTTTAATTTATTTTATAAATTTGTATTTAAGAATGATTGATATGAATTATTGATTCATTCTAGTTTTTTATTTTTGAGGTGTGTGCACATTCTAGTATAATTGATGAAGATTTAGGTAGTTTTTTAAATTCGTTTTAGACAAATTGAAATCTTCCCCACCATTTTCTCATTCCAAGCCACATCTCATTTTTATAAATGCAATGCATATGTTTATATAATATCCTTTTACATCAAAAAATTCTAATCAAAATACAATTTAGATCATATTCACTGAAAGATTTTTACAAAAATAAAAAATTGTCAAATAAAATACATACTAACCATGAGACCTTTTCATCACCACCAGTTACAATCAACAAATCTCCCAAATCTCCAGTTCAAGAATATACAAATGTTAATGAAATGAATAATAACAAGATAAGAATAATAATGCCCAAAGACAACAAGTATCTTACTTCTTCATCACTACCAAAACTTTTCTTACACATGAATCAAGAAAATTACACTGTACACGGATTGTAATATGAACGAATAACCAAGAAAAAAAAACCCGGAATATCACAAGACAGCGACCTGACTATGTAAATTCAGGAATACAAAACACTCGGAATTCAAACTATAACTTGAGCTTTGAAGTTCAGGACAAGGTTTAGGCAATACATTAACAGATGACCCTAAGACATTGGAGCATACCCAAGACCTAAACGGGTCGAAAGTCACGGAAAACGATATATTCGACAAACATAACCCTACGAATGGTGATTCATCGATTCCAGAAAAATTCCCGGCTTTAGTAATATTTACACCGACAATGTCCATAAACGTAATTTCGCTAACCTCCGGTAGTGCATTGGGGTCGTAATTATCATCTGGATGAGACTTAATCTGACCAGTTGCTTTGATTCCTTGTTGTATATTTTCCATGTAAACATTTGATACGAAAATGTCTTTAATATAACCGCCTCTTCCTTTTGCTGTCTTAAGCTCGATCCCGGTCAATGAGTTGTGCACGTGAAGATGCTCGAGTAAAATATCGGAAATGCCACCGGACATTTCACTACCAAAGGCAATTCCTGACCCAGAAGAGGATAGAAGGCGGACCTTACGGATATGGACATGTTTGGTTGGTTTGTTGTACGCAATTCCGTACTCATCCCAACCACTTTTAAGTGCAATGGCATCATATCCTGTGGTAAAATTGCTGTTCTCGATGCATATATTCTCGGATGAATCTAAATTATAAAAGAGTTTGAGGTTTAGAATGGCGAATAGTATCGTATTAGGAACCACGGATCAATAAATATTGATAAATCAAATTTAAGTGCAAGCATATTGATCAACGACGACATGGATAATGGATATACTCGAGCAGGTCCTAAGCGAGACTTAAATTCGGGGTCTTCATCAAAAATTTGTACAGTATATCTTAAGCATGCATAGATGCAAAAGTATTAATATTATATATATATATATATATATATATATATATATATATATATATATATTTTTTTTTGTGTTTGATATGGATAAAATTTTGGATTCACTTAATCTTTTCTTAGTCTTCATAGCAATAAAGTAGAATCAACATGTGAATGGATAGAGCTCGATTGCAACTAACCTGGAACGATCCCGCTTGTGTACAGAGAGCCAGGTGGAGCATAAACGGTTATGTTCTGAACTAGCAACTTACTGCATCACATAAGTCAGATCCAAAAGGTATTAAAAAGAATTGCATATATCATTCTAAAACATGTAATTTAATTAAAATAAACGGGGAAAAAAATGTTCGAACAAGAGAGTTAAGAAGGTGCCTGCAATAAACCGGACGTATGTTCCAAAAAGGTGCATCCAAAAAAGTCAAGTTGGATATAACAATGTTGTTTGATCCAATAAATTCAACTAGATGAGGTCGAGTGTAATTTAATGAATGAGCTTCCATTTGTTCCCACCAAACCGAACCTTGCCCATCAATAGTTCCATTATTGCCTGTATAGATTGCATAAAATAGCATGAGAATGAAATTAATGGAGGGTGAAAAAAATAGGAAAAAAAAAAGAAAAAATATTACCGGTTATAACAACATCAGTTAAATTTTGTCCACTGATTAAGCTGCGATATCTTTTTCCGGGTACTTCTAGGCCTCTGCCATAAGAAGGTAAAGGTTCGATTAAATCCCAGTGACTATAATCCTGCAAAGAGTGAAGGGTATAGTTGTAAAATACGAAAAGTGTGATGTATTCTTTTAAAACAATTATTCTATAGTTGCTACCAAATGAGTTCATAGGTGTTTTCAGAGT
Source organism: Penstemon eatonii (assembly GCA_038501285.1). Taxonomy (NCBI): domain Eukaryota; kingdom Viridiplantae; phylum Streptophyta; class Magnoliopsida; order Lamiales; family Plantaginaceae; genus Penstemon; species Penstemon eatonii. The sequence goes on along the minus strand of CM076712.1, from coordinate 62,872,835 downwards.
ATAATGTGAACCTGAGAGCTGAGGATAACTGCGTCTTTTTCAAGGAAGAGTGTGAGATGGCTCGTAAGACTGATGCACCCGGTGAGCCACTTCCCAGCTGGCACATAGAGCTGAGCCCCACCCTTGTCAACGAACGACTTGAGATAGAAAATAGCATTTTGAAATGCTACTGTGTTCAAAGTTTTTCCATCTCCGACTGCCCCAAATTCTGATACGGATACACTATGAGGCCTTGGAGTCAATGGCCAAGAAGATTTGCATACTCCATTGTAATCTTCTCCTGCTTTGCTTCTTGATACAAGGACAAAAAGCAAAACTACCTGAATAAATATAGAAATAAAGATTTTCTTAAACAAAATATTCCCTCGAAAAACAGAATAATTATCTTTTTCTTAGAATAAGAAATAAACTTGTATAATAAAAGAACGGGCTATGGGCAAGTTAACTCCCTTTGATATGTATAATGGGTAATTTACCTTCATGTGATATGAAATAATGAGTTTTTGACCTCCTTGATACTGGAGGTGTTGCCCGCGCACACTCTACAATGCGACTGAGACTTCATTTTCTGGTAAAAATGATGAATTTAATCTTACCCCTTGACAACATATTCAACTCATTTTACCCATGTGCTAATGCGCAAATAGGAAATTTACCTCCCTGTCATATAATGCATAAATGGGCCCTTTAACTCCCCGCGATATTGCATACTGGGCCTTTTACCCCGTTGTAAAAATGTAAAATCAAGAGGAAGTGATGCAGAGCATCCAAGACAATCTATCTTTTTATTAGTTTTTTAGGATTAGGATTTTTATTAGTTAGTTATTTAATTTCCTTATTTTTTGGTGATTTAGTTTCTATAGGAGTCTAGGAGTCATTTAGTTTCCTTAAGAGTTTTATTTCCTTTCAGTTGCCTAGGATTAGAGTCTTATAAAAGGAGTTGTAATCTTCATTATTTTCAGATATTGATGATTATGAGTTTTTGAAAAATAAGAGATTTGTTCTCTCAAAGGTTCATGGGTGCCTACTTCTCGTGTTCTTGTAGCAAATTTATCTGATGGAACTTGTCTGCAGAATAATCACTATTCTGCCCGGCTTCAGGAAGGGCTTCTTTTATAAAAACACTGGGAGTTATTTTGCCCTTTTATTTATCACAGGAGCTAAACTGCCTATTTAGAATAACATGGGGAGTTAATTTGTAATTTGCTATTCACTCATAAAAGAATACATCTTCATATCTAGAAACAATAATTAATTATCTTATTCTTGACAATGTAGACAGATTCACAACCACTGCAACTAAAAACAAGTGAAGATTAATTCAAATTTAACTTCAAAGCAATTCTTGGTAGAGTAAAATGACACTTCACCAAAGAAAAATCCGAAAAGAAACAGAACATAGATTTCAATGTAAATACTTTTTCCAGATTAGAATTAAGCTTAACAAACAAGTTCACTGACAAAGATTCACTTTTTACAGAAATAAAAAAATTACCCAGAAAGGAAAAACACTAATACTCGATCCAAGAACTTAAAAAATCCCATAATCGAGAAACAATTGTAACTTAATAAAATAAAAATAAAAAGAAACTATAACGTACTTACTAGCCCCTTCATGCCAAACCCTCATTCAAAGCCACCCCTTCTGAAAATTATTTGACTGCAGGAGGAGGAGAAAAGAAAGAGAAAGGGGTTCGATTGATTGTTAATGAGAGGCAATTAAAGAGAAAAAGTTCTCCAAAAAAATATACTAAATAAAACGTATGTATTGGTAAGTGAAAAAGACAGCAAATAATAAGAAAAGGACAGCAAATTAAATATGGAAAGTCTTAAAATTATTTTCAGAGAAAAAATAAAGTTGCAATTTTCTTTACTACGGCAATTATATTTAGAATGTGGGTTTGAGTGGACAGTAAACCTACTTAATTTCACAATAGTGGCCATAAATTAATACTCCCTCTGTCCCATTAATCTATACCTCTTGGTAACTTGACTAAATTTCAAAAAATTATAATAAATAATTTAATTAATATATTTTACTAATAATTTGATAATATCATATAACACTATATATATTAATATTTAAAAAGTTTAATACGGCAAAAATGTTAATAATTTAAGATGACAAGTCACTTAAAAAATTGAAAAGTTTGACCGTGTACTGTAGCTAATGGAGTAAGAATAATGGAACAGAGGGAGTAATATGTTTTTCGCGAGTTACCACCATTTATATGTCTAATTAACAATTTATTTTTCTATTTTCATGTAAAATTAACCAACTAAATCTTACCCTAAACGACATATTAACCTCACTTTACCCTACGTGATGTGTATAAATAGATAATTTACCTATGGGAATTTTAAATTCATGTGATACCCACAAATTAGTATTCACCCCTATGAAATTGTAAAAATCAATCCATATGTGAAGTGAACATATATTTAGGTCGATCCAATCCGTTAGTGATCCGTATCTGATAATAAATAAAAAACCATACCTATATATACATAATGTTTTATTAAAACAAGTAACACTAATAATATTTTACTATTATGTTAAGATGATAGTAGTTAATAATCCATTCATACTTACATTTTTGTGCATATTTTCATCCAAAAATATTAATATTAGTTTAAAAAAATTAAACATGTGAGCTAAATTAAATAAAACCATAAAGTTATTGAACTTGCTTTAGGAAAAAAATTGATGTAAATTTTGAAAATGAAGATTTTATTAAATCCAAAAAATATCCGATATCCAACCAAATTCGGCAATGATTTGATGGATTCGAGAAATCTAGATCTGACTAGAATCAATTCGACATAAATGGAGCTGGATCCGGATCGAGCCTGATCCGACTCGAATATAACCAGTGACAACCCTACGTAAATGTAACAAAAAAATCACGAGAAAGACTTATTGAAAATTTTGTAGAGTTAGTTATGTTTTCCCACAAAAAGTAGGAGCAGAGCAAAACTCAATCTGGATGTATAATTATATTGGTCATTAATTCACTTTAAAAACCCCTTAATATAATTAAATACTTTCAAGAATTAAAAATTAAAAATAGAAAGATTGGTCTCTGTTTTTTCCCTTCTCTTCGGCTCTCTGTTCACAGAAAATTCCCACATCGATCGATCAGAAAATAAAGAAATGTTTCCACCAACACCGACTAAATTATAGTTTAATAAATTATACTCCAAATTACTGATGAAATATCTATTGCGATTCAAGTGCATATCCGGTTTAATCTAATTGACCACAATTACTTCTTGATCAACATGTACTTAGACCATACTAAAAGAAATTCTAGCAATACTATAGAATGTTGAAGATCAAAATCCTTCCATGTATGATTTTGATAATCCCAAGGATGAAGTCAAGAAGATCGAACCCCTTGTGCCCTGCAATTCGATCCACAATGGTCTAATTTGTTTCTAATGGGAACCTTCATTCTAAAGAGTAAATATGCCACCTAGCTTGATCATCTTTATAATATAGATTATTATTGTAATAATGGTGTAATTAGTTAAGTATTGATCTATCTTTTTAAAATTTGAGGGAGACAAATTATTTTAAATCCAGAGTGGGTGCTAGTCTGGCGCAAACATCAGGCCTGATCTATATGCCTCATTGTATCAAAGCGTGCATTAAAGATTATTATTTTCAATTTCAAGTTACTCTGAATTTTTCAACAATTGAAAGTCCGCTCAATCTCATGACTTAATCAAATAAATGAGAAAATTATGGGATTGTTGGTCCAAATGGAATCTCAAATTTGTACCACTCAAATTCTTGCAGCATGTGCCTTTGTTTTCTATTGGTTGGATTTGTCAATTTGTATTTTTTTCTTTTTATTTTAATAACTTTTTTTTTTTTTTTAAATAATGCTCTCTCCCAACATCTAAGTGTTTAAATAAAATAGTCATATCGAAGCATGCATTGAAAATGATTTTGTCAAGTTATTCTTGAAAATTTTAACAATTATAATATGCCAAATTAGTCCGCTTTTGACTTAATCGGAGAAATGAGAAAATTAATAGACATGTTGGCCGAGGTAAAATCTCGAATATGTGTCAAGGAACTCAAATTCTACTGCGCAAATTCTCACGACAGGACCTTTGAATCCGATTGGTCGAATTCATCGATTTGTATTATTTAATTCCATTTTGTGACATGCTCTCTCCTTTTTTTGACATTGTAAAACATTTTTGTGATAATGTAAAGTTGATTATTAAAAAAAAAAGATGGTCATCCAATATTATATCATGCTGCAATAGTTATTTGAGGAGCTTATTCTATTTTTTCATTTTAATATTGTGATGATGTAAACTTAAATATAAAAAAATTAAATAAAGTGGTCATTCAATAAATATATTATGTTGTGCCGTAACAGTCTCTATCTTTTTCATTAGTATAAAAGCAAAAAAGAAACTTCTATTTGTCCTCCTCTTTCCTTAGTAAAACCCTAGCCCATTTTCTGCTTCGGTTCGTCCGTCCGCCTCACGGGTTCTCCTTCCGTCGGCCGTTCATCTCTTGGCAGGCAAAGATTCCTTTTTTTTTTTTTTTTTTCTTTCTTCATTTTCCTTGTTGCTTTGTTTGTTTTGAATAACATTGCATTTTCTATTCGAATATCTTTTTGTCGCTGTTATGCTTAGAGCTTCGGTTTAGCTAATTGATGTTTAAGAATAATTATTTCGTATTTTTGGTGTCATGATCCAGCTTCAACAATGTATTTGATTAAAAATCTGAAGATCATATCAACAAAATAGTAAGCTAAAAGATAGAATAATGGCAGTAATTCGTAGAAGAAAGCTTGGGAATTTGAGAGAGAAATAGAAATTGACCAAATTTATTCATAACTCTAATGAGATTGATTGCACTTCTCATATATATAGAACTGAACCTACCAATTTTAGTGAATAAAAATTAAAAAACATAACAGAAAATAGCATCAACAAACTTAATCGAATGCGGCATATATATGCATTCATTCCTTGTGATGTTGACAAGTGTCTCCTCATTAACAATTTACGCTGAGAAACGATGTCGTTCGATTGTTCATCATTAAACACTACCTTTTGAATCAATGATTGGCCTTTAATCGAACGGTTGAATTTCTCTTCGCCTTATGTATCGTGCAGTTACTATTAAAATAGATCCCAGTCATGACGTATTGGTGTCAAAAATCTATGCTAATTGATAGTATAAGTGTTTCTATTTTATTGCAACTTAGTATTTTAACAAGACTTTTTATGATACTGTAATTTTGCAATCAAAACATTCAATTTAGGATTTGGATGCATCAGAGTTATATGGAGAATTAATTGGGCATGGAAGTGGCCAATTTTTTTCCCATTGTCTTGTTCTGGTATTTGGGATCACCTTAAAAATTAGGGTTGATGCGTAACTTGATTCGATTAGTTTGGGTCAAGCTACAAATTTTACTAACGATTTTTTTTTGGTAGAATAGTATGTCAGACCGCTCCTGTCCTCAGCAGCAACAAATGGGATCTGGATTTCCAGGAGGCCAGCTTCAGCTTTCTGCAGCTCAGACGCAAGCCATTGCACAAGTGGCGCAGTCAAAGGCTCATCAGGCTCATGCACAAGCTCAATTGCAGGCACAAGCTCAATTGCAGGCCCAAGCTCAAGGGGGGCTTTCGTTTAACCAGCAGGGGGGTCATTCCCAAAATATGGGGGGTTCGCCATCTCCCTCTGTTTCAGGTGCCAAACGGGTCCCACAAAAACCACTTGGTCGGCCCCCTTCTAGCTTTTCGCCCTCCAACAAGAAGAAACAGAAGCTTCCAGAGAAACAGTTACAGGAAAGAGTGGCAGCTATTTTACCCGAATCTGCTCTTTACACTCAGCTCCTTGAGTTTGAGTCTCGTGTGGATGCTTCCTTGAGGAGGAAGAAAATTGATATACAAGAATCTTTAAAGACCCCATCATACACTCAGAGAACCCTCCGCATCTATGTTTTTAACACCTTTGCTAATCAGCAGATTCCTCGCACAAGTCCGCCTACATGGACTCTTAAAGTGGTAGGGAGGATTCTGGAGGAGGGAATGGAAAAACCAAACCCTTTTTACCCAAAATTTTCTTCATTTTTCAAGAGAGTTACTATTATGTTGGACCAGAAAGTATATCCTGATAACCATTTAATTATATGGGACAGTTCTCGAACACCTGCCCCACATGAAGGCTTCGAGGTCAAAAGAAAAGGCGATCAAGAATTCACTGCAACAATAAGGTTAGAAATGAATTACATGCCTGAAAAGTATAAACTTTCACCAGAATTAACCGAGCTTTTAGGTATTGAGGTTGATACTCGTGCAAGAATCATGGCTGCAGTATGGCACTATGTCAAGGCTCGTAAATTGCAGTGTCCAGACGACCCTTCTTCGTTCAATTGTGACCCCCCACTTCAAAATGTATTTGGGGAGGAAACCAAGATCAAATTCACAGCTGTCACACAAAAAATTACACCCCACTTATCTCCTCCACAGCCTATACAGTTAGAACACAGGGTCAAACTTTCAGGAAACAGTCCAGTCGGAACTGCATGTTATGATATATTAGTTGATGTACCTTTCCCTATACAAAGGGAATTGAATGCATTGTTGGCGAATACTGAAAAAACAAAAGAGATTGATGCATGTGATGAAGCAATTTGCACTGCTATAAGAAAAATCCATGAGCACCGTAGGAGAAGGGCCTTTTTTCTTGGATTTAGTCAGTCACCTATAGAGTTTATTAATGCCCTCATAGATTCCCAAAACAAGGATTTGAAGCTTGTAGCTGGAGGAGAACCAAGTCGGAATGCAGAAAAGGAGCACCATGCAGATTTCTACAGCCAACCTTGGTATGTATGGTTTCATATTTATTATATTCTACCGAATTCTTGTAATAAAATCTTTATTTTTAGCTCCTTCCTTTTTCATGCTGTTCTCGGAATTCTAAATGAAGTTTGATCAACACAGAGGCAGGAATCCTAATATTGGAATTTAGTAGTTCAAGTTCAGATAAGAACCTATGGTGGATGGATGTGATCACTATTATAAGAGAGAAAAGGAAAACCTTTAATGATTGGTTCTTGGATTATATCACTAGGAAAATATTAGGATTAATTAAAGGCATGATTGGTTCTTGGATTTACATCAGTAGAAAAATATTATTTAATAGTAGTAGTTAGTATATATATTTGTTTGCTAGTATTATTTAATAAGATAGTGAAGTTGTTGAAATGTTTGACTGAGTTGACAGGGTTGAAGATGCCGTTATTCGGTATCTCAACAGAAAGCAGCCAGCAGATACCCCTGGCAGCAGATGAAATTACAGGAATGCCTGAAAGACTGACTGACTGACTAGTATGTGGGAAGGAAAGATTATATCATATCATATCATAAATGTAAATCTATAAGTTGTTGCATAAGGTGCAGCAGTTGATTGTGCTAGATGGATACTTGTAAAATGCTTCTGTATGGTATTTATTTTATATCATGTAATAATAATAATAATAATTATGTGTAAATGCAGCCTAGAAAGAAACATTCCAGATCTTGCTATATATAAATGTGCTGACAAGATTGAGGGGATTGATATTTATTGTGTGTGAATTATCTAGTGATTTCTTGCAAGGGTACTTGAGTCTTATTCGTGAGAACTCGTTAGTCGACTTTCTGTAAAAACTACTTACTGAATACTGTATATTATTATTTCAATTTGTTGCAGCACTACACACTCCACACGTGATACAAGACAACTAGTGCTGTGCTGCTGCTACACTAGACAATAATTTTCCATTCCATAACTGTCTGTGTCGATGAAGATTTTCATTTGTGTGAAAATAAATGGCTATCTATCTATGAGCAAGTTTACAAAATTAATTATAAAATAAATCCATGCTTCTCCAAGAAAAAAGTCCAAAAGCTGGATGGGGATGGGATATAATAATTAATAATTCGTACATAAGACAACTGAGTTACAGAGAATAATCTATCTTCTCTTCTTGGGCATTTGGAACAACCATTGCACCAAGAACATTGATATTTAATCATGGTTAGACAATTTATACTCACCAGGTTAATAGTAAAAATTTCATACAATAGACGGGCCTGGCCCAATCATTTTGGATCCACTACTAACTCAAAAGAACAGCGACCATAACTAATGGGCCCAAGACCGCACATAGAAAAACGTGCCCAAAACCAATAATTTTCCATTTTGACATTTCATCAACATCAAAAAGCTTCCGAATAATAGTATTATACAGATCAAACTCCGATCTTCAATTCTCCGTCGATGGCGATGTTCATAGCCAGCCGTCGAATATCGAGTGGATCCACGACGACGTCGTATCGGGCAGCAAGCTTCAGATGGTACTCCTCATCCTATAGAGAAGAAAAAGATACATTTGGCCCCATTCAAGTTCCTTCAAACAAGTCAGTATTCTCTCTCTCTCTCGTTCTCTTTGTTCAATCGCCTAGGGTTTTCATTTTCTAATGACTCTTTGTGTGTTAGTTTACGTTAATGCGTGATTAAGGTGTTCTTTCTACTTTTGTAGGTTTTTATTTCTGCTCGCACCACATTTAGTTTATGTTGTATTTATATATTGAAATTCCTAATTATTTTAGCTAATTACCTCTGATAAACGCATACATATGAAATTTGACAAAACTTAGTATATAAGAACGGTAAGTAACATAAGCTAATCATCAGCGATGAATAAAATTGTAGTAACATTTATGAGCCAAGACAGAGCAAGAGGAGGATTTCAGGAAGTTCGCTAATAAGTTATTTTGTCATTTTTTACTGTCTTAATATGGAGAGTAGTTTAGTATTTAATATAGTACTTAGTATAGCCTTACGAGAATTTTAACGGTGTTGACGAACTCTGGTTATTGGGTTTTATCCTAGTTAATCTGTGGTTTCATACAATTTTGCGAATTTTTAAAGTATTGATGCTATGCATAAATTGTTTGACACTCCTGGCATTTTACTGTTTGGAACTCCTCAGACTTTGGGGTGCTCAAACTCAAAGATCGTTGCAGAATTTTGAAATTGGAGGGGATCGTGAAAGAATGCCTGAACCAATTATACGTGCATTTGGGATTCTTAAGAAATGTGCTGCAAAGGTGAACTCCTTATTAAAGTAACTTCAGCTTATTTATGTTTTATGAAGTTGTTATTCCTGCATTTTTGCAATCTGTTACCACTCAGACCCCCATATAAACAAAAAGACTTGGTCTAATACCCTAACCTTTTTTTATTCAACCTCCCGTTGAGATAGTGAGATTTTGTTAACCCTCTTGATATTTATTTGATCACTTGCCACCTTCTTCAACTAGTTTGGGATTTTATAATTCTGAGAATATTTTATTAAATTTTGCAGGTAAACATGGAATATGGCCTCGATCCATCCATAGGAAAAGCAATTATGCAAGCTGCACAAGAAGTGGCCGAGGGAAAATTAAATGATCATTTCCCTTTGGTAGTCTGGCAAACGGGCAGTGGTACTCAGAGTAACATGAATGCCAATGAGGTACTACATTTTAAATTTTGCTTTTGGTCAGTAGACAGTAGTGTCTATTTTTCCTGCAAGCCTCATTTCTTGCAGAACATTGTACATTATATCATTTTGACATCCTGGATATACTGGTTTCTGGTATTCTGAATATTCAGTTTGAGGAAATTTCTTCATCAGGAATTAATTTTTTTGGTATGCTGGCATTCTTGAAAGTGTCACTTTTCCTTCTTGAATTTTACCTATTTTATTTATTTTAGTGGGTTTGGTGATGGGATTTTTTCTTTTTTGGGTGGGAGGTGTGGGTAGGGTTGTGATCTGAAAGGAGAGAACTACTGATTCAGTGCCTTCTAGTTGCTTTTTGACCTTTGGCAACGGATCAATTGTTGGTGCCATCTTGTGTATCTAGGGGACCCATCTTGTGTATCTAGGGGATATAATATGTGTTATTTCAAAATTAATTTCATATTTTTCGTAAGCTACCAAAGCTGCAAACTAAATTTACATTTGAAGAATTATCAAATCAAAACCTCTAATTTAATTTCAAAATTTGCTTGATGTTCTTCATTTGTACACATATAAGTAGGTTATTTTTCAATGTAGAGTTGTTTAGAAGTTTACATTTTGTTTGACAGGTTATTGCAAATAGAGCGGCTGAAATTCTTGGCCACAAGCGCGGTGGAAAGTTTGTCCATCCAAATGACCATGTTAACAGGTCACAATCTTCTAATGACACTTTTCCAACTGTAAGAATCTTTTTGGATATTTACCTTTAATCTCAATGATCCAGATGAAAGCTGGTTTTTTAATTATTTGCTTGTTATGGACAGGTAATGCACATTGCAGCTGCAATGGAGATAAATTCAGGATTAATACCAAAGTTGAAACAGTTACACACAACGCTAAATTCTAAGGTTTTCAAACCTCCCCTCTACTTTCTTTCTTATTTCTATTTCTTCCTGGGTGATTTTTATTTCAACTATTTGTAGTCCCACAAAGCTCAACAAGTCAGATTTTTATATGTTACAAAATTTATTTAATAAAATGTTGATGTCATCTTGGCTTTGGCATTTTTAACTATATTTTGACACATTCTTTGATTTTATATTCATTAAGTTTACTAGCTGTATTGATCAAACTATATTTAGTGCCTCAGTCTGCTTTTTGATGTTTTTCAGTCTGTCGAATTCAAAGACATAGTTAAAATTGGTCGCACGCACACACAAGATGCCACCCCTTTGACTCTTGGACAAGAATTTAGTGGCTATACTACGCAAGTAAGTTTTTGATCCAATGCGAATTTATATTTTAGTTTAATTTCATTGTTAAGTAAGTATTTTTAAATATAAAGATTATCTCGATGGTTGCAGGTGAAGTATGGAATTGATCGAGTCTCGTGCACCCTACCTCGTATCTACCAGGTTTATTCTTACTTCAATAGCATCCTTTACTTGATTCTCAACTTCAATTCTTTCTCTCCTGGTGGTCCTAAAGAGTTAAGAATATACTGCAGCTTGCACAGGGGGGCACTGCTGTAGGAACCGGTTTGAATACTAAGAAAGGGTAAGGAAAACTTAAGTTCCATGTTTTACATACCTGCATTTTATGTTCTCATGTTTCCATGTTATTTGTTATATGAAAAAAAAAAATTGTTGTCAGGTTTGATGTAAAGATTGCTTCTGCAGTAGCTGAGGAAACCAATTTGCCATTTGTGACTGCTGAAAACAAATTCGAAGCACTGGTAAATTCAATATTTATCTGGGGGTTATTTGCATTGCATGTCTTAGCAAAAATGATTTTACTCGAATTTATTGACAATGTTTTTTCCTTTCTGTATTTATTGCATTGATAGGCTGCACATGATGCATTTGTTGAAACAAGTGGTGCCTTAAACACAATTGGTGTATCTCTTATGAAGATAGCAAATGACATACGTTTCTTAGGAAGGTATATGAGATATTGACATATTTCTTCAATCATTTGAGTACTCGGGTTCATTTGAACTGTTCTCACATCCTCCCTATTCCAGTGGTCCACGTTGTGGTCTAGGAGAACTCATTCTTCCTGAAAATGAACCTGGCAGCAGTATAATGCCGGTAATTTTGTTATTCATTTCATTTACTTGAAACATAAGTGTTGCTTACTTTATTAGTTTATTACTTATGTCTGCTATCCGATACTTAAATAATCTCAACATTTCAGGGGAAAGTGAACCCTACACAGTGCGAAGCTCTCACCATGGTTTGTGCTCAGGTAATAACAATCTAACCTAAGGATAAGGAAAAAAAACTTCGTTTTCAGATGGTACAAGTTTGTATTATTCTTTTTACTGTCCTTTCTATGTCTATTTCAATTGCTTAACTACTTTAATGCTTTCCAGGTTATGGGCAACCATGTAGCTGTTACAGTGGGTGGTTCCAATGGCCATTTTGAATTGAACGTGTTTAAGCCAGTAATGGCCAGTAATCTATTACATGTAAGTTCCACTAATATTCATCGAAATTATTTTTTTCTCATGTGAAGCTATCCTAGTAGAGGTACGCCTCTGCTTCCTTTGAAAGTGTACGAGTGAATCATTCTTTAAATACTGTATATTCTTTTTGTCACTAGTCAGTGAGATTGCTAGGAGATGCCTCTGCTTCCTTTGAAAAGAATTGTGTTAGAGGTATTCAAGCCAACAGAGAAAGAATTTCTAAATTGTTATATGAAGTAAGTAGTTACCTGTCGCTTGATTCTGAAATCTCATTTCATTTGATCCCTGTTTAAACACTTTGTCTAATAGATAAATAATGGTGCTTTTAATACATTGCAGTCCCTTATGCTTGTCACATCTTTGAATCCAGTAAGTTTCATTTTCTGAAATTAATTTTTTCACTTCTCGTCGCTATAGAATCATGCTGGTAACTGAATCTCTGTTATTTACTCTAGAAAATTGGCTATGATAATGCGGCAGCTGTTGCCAAGACAGCTCATAAAGAGGGATCTACCTTGAAGGTTTAAATTTTGACACTCATTACTCCACAATCAAGTTCATAGTTTCTATTAGTAATTCTTTAAATATATATTTGCATTTGATTGTGCAGGATGCTGCATTGAAACTTGGCGTGCTGAGTTCTGAAGAATTTGACCAACTTGTAGTGCCCGAAAACATGATAGGACCCTCAGATTAAATAGATGGGCCGAGATTATTTCATCAAGCAACATCCTGAAATAATGCAACAATTAGTACGGGGATCATAAGTTTCTTAGATGGTCATTTTTATGGAAAACAATATTTTTGGGGTTTCAGAGTCAAAGTTTCTGCTGCTTGGTTTGCTTTGAGTTGTCCAGAATTATAGGTCACTCCGAGAAAGGCCCCTCATTTTTGCAACAGGTACTCTTAATAAATTATGCACCTGTGGGTACGATGAATTTCTTCTTGTCAAATGAAGGTTTTGATTCATTTCGATCATGTTAAGCCATCTCATTCAACGTAAAAAGAAAAAAAGAAAAAAAAATCATCCAAAGTTATTTGAATTTTTACAAATCGATAAATCGTAGGGGAATTTACTCTTTCCAATTGGTTTGTAAAAATTCCCTGAATATCCAAACCAATTGGAAAGAGCCAAAATTCAACCACAATTCAAGTGGGGTTTCAACTTATTTAAATCACAAAATTCAAGAGCAAAAAACCCTTCCAAATGAAGTCTTAAAGGTTTCATCGAAACCATCCAAACCAAATCTTTTAAACCGAAATATGCGAAACCGAGTCAAAACCCATCCAAATAGACCCTGAATTTTCTGAACATAGCTCATTGTTCCTTTATCCTATAATGAATTTTTGAGTGTCGAATTATTTATTGCCTGTTGGGCATTTTATGGTGTCGAACATGAATTAAAATATCTTTTTCGTAGAATATTTCAATCAATTAAATTAAATATAAAAACTAAATCAATAAATTTTCAAAAAACATTTAATCACAGATAGGTATGTGTTGAAATAAAATCAACTCAGAGTCCAATTTTTATTTTTGATCTAGTGAAAAACGGAAACTTTTCCGTTTCTCAATAGAAATGTATAAAAAATATAAGGGTTTTTTTGTACTTTGCACCCTCCAAATTTAGATTTAACAATTTACACCCTTAAAATATGAAAAATACAGCACTTTGCACTCTCTTTAATCTTCAAGCATAATCCCAAGGGCAAAATAGGTAATTCGGTTATAAATTTTTGGCATTTTGCACCCCCAAAACTTGATAAATTGGCACTTTGCACCCCAAAAATAAAATTAGTACTTATCACCCTCAAATTAAAAACAAATCAACAACTTGCACCCCCAAACACAAAATTAACACTTAACACCCTCAAATTAAAAAAAAAAGAACTCAAACCCCTCCTTTTCTCCAGCAAAGTCGACCATCGGGGTGAAAAAGATCTAAGGTAAAGTTGAATTTACCAATTTTTACTCATTCAATTGTTGTGCATAGCACATTTAATTTGCACAAGCTATAATTCATGGTTGTTAGTTTGTTATATGATATAATCTTTCCAAATTCATGTTATTTAATTTGTATACATGTATATAAATGTAGGTTGTTCAATCGGATCGGAAACTTACCCATTTTGCCTTTGATTTTTTTCAACCCGATGGTCAACTTTGTCGAAAAAAATAAAGGGTTAGAGTTTTTTTAATTTGAGGGTCTTAAGTGTTAATTATGTTCAACAAACACAATTCAAAATACTTTCTTCATCTCTTCATTTGTAGGGAGGGTATTTGGAAATGAGAGATTTGACCATGCTCATGTAGATGAAAGGGTCATAATCCGGAACCCTAACCCAATAGAACTTCCAAGAGTTCACATGACAATAGAATTCTTACAGAAACTTCAACCAATGAAAAAACGAAATTGATTGATGATCATAAACAAAAAGTAAATAAAATTGCAAGATTCTTATATAATATGTAAAATTCAAATAGCAAAATTTAGAGATCAACTGGTGACGAAACTGAAAAGAGTGAAAACATAAGTGTCATAATACTCCTTTCACTAGATAACATAGTCAAGTGATAATAACAATAACGGTAGAGATAAAAAAAACTAGAGTTCTTTACTAACAAAAACATAAACTTGACATACAAGTTTATGATTGTTGTGCATAGAAATGATCATTTTATCTTTACATCGCCGACATTCATGAGTTTGTTCTTTTTAAGAAAAATACATAAGGGGTACAAAATGTCATACAAATGATATTTCTAGGGTGTAGAGTGCCAAAAAAAATTTAATCGGGGTGAAAAATGCTAATATTTTATAATTTTAGGGTGCAAAATGTCAACATTCTATATTTTAAGGGTGCAAAATTTATATTGCCAAGGTGCAAAGTAAAAAAAAAATTGAAAATAACTATATATTTTACCATTTTACCAATGAATTTTCTCTCTAAAACACACACTAGTATGCAAAATATCAAATAAATTATATTTTTATGGTGCAAAATGCCATAACTTTTAAGTCAGGGTGTAAAGTGCCAAAACCCTATAATTTTAGAGTGCAAAATGCCAAATACCCGGCTTTTTATGGTGTCGAACATGTATTAAAATATCTTTTTCGTAGAATATTTCAATCAATTAAATTAAATATAAAAAATAAATCAATAAATTTTCAAAAAACTTTTAATCATAGATAGGTATGTGTTGAAATAAAATTAACTCCGAGTCTCCATTTTTATTTTTGATCTAGTGAAAAACGGAAACTTTCCGGCTTCCCAATAGAAATGTATCAAAAATTTAATCCAACTTTTGAGATTTCCAAATTTTAACAAACACAACTTTGCATAAGCTCACCCAACATCGAATCTCTCATGTTCAACAAACACAATTCAAAATACTTTCTTCATCTCTTCATTTGTAGGGAGGGTATTTGGAAATGAGAGATTTGACTATGCTCATGTAGATGAAAGGGTCATAATCCTTAACCCTAACCCAATAGAACTTCCAAGAGTTCGCAAGTCAATAGAATTCTTACAGAAAATTCAACCAATGAAAAAACGAAATTGATTGATGATCATAAACAAAATGTAAATAAAATTGCAAGATTCTTATATAATATGTAAAATTCAAATAGCAAAATTTAGAGATCAACTGGTGACGAAACTGAAAAGAGTGAAAACACAAGTGTCATAATACTCCTTTCACTAGATAACATAGTCAAGTGATAATAACAATAACGGTAGAGATCAAAAAAACTAGAGTTCGTTACTAACAAAAACATAAACTTGACATCCAGCCACCATTCACTTAAATCGGTCATCATCTAGATTCACTTCTTTGCCTTCTTAGATGCCCTGCATCAGAAGACAGGAGTTAGATGACACGCTTTCACATAGTAATAGAAGGATCGAAAAATATGCAGAGGTACTTACTGAGCTGGCTGAGATGTAGGTGCAGGTGCTGCAGCTGCAGGTGGTGCTGCTTTCTCTCCAGGTCCCTGCAGAAGTAAAAAATGAAATACTGTTAAACTCTACAAAGCAGAGATACCAGATAATGTTGCAAAATAAAAAAATAATTGAGAACATAAGCTTATATTGCAATACAATTAATAGAAATGCACTTGCTCCTTCCAAATAATCGGAACTAATTCATGTAGCCAAGCAACAATTCTCTTGATTCCAAACCCAATAAAGTTAATTAAGAATATCAACAAACACAAACATGCTAATTTGATGCAGTAATAATGGTCATATCCATTCCATCATATTCAAAGTAATACCTGGGCTAGTCGTTCTTCTCTTCTGGCAAACTTTCTTTCCCTGCTAGCCTTGTTCTTGGCTCTCTTAGCCTCAAACTGGTCAGACAATGTCTTCTCTCTTGCCTTCTCGGCCTTAGACTTGTGGATGCTCTCCATCAAAACACGTTTGTTCTTGAAAACATTACCCTTCACTCTCATGTACATGTCATGATACATGTGTTTGTCGATCTTCTTTGACTCCCGGTACTTGCGAAGCAAACGCCTGAGCACCCTCATCCTCCTCATCCAGAGAATTTTAGTGGGCAACCTTGCCTCACGGGTACCCTTACGTTTACCTGAGACCATTTAGAAGATCATAATAGTCAAATTTCAGTGAATAATGATAGGAAAAATAAAATTAAGCCCAAATAAAATCTCCTTGATACTTGAGACAATAGTACTAAATAAACTTCTGGAAATCTAGGAAAAAAAAACATGGAAACTACATAATTGTGCACTAGAATTTATTATCAAAGCAACAAAAGACTAGATGTCTCTGCCAGTCTAATCCAATGGAAATGATACACTAGCTAGTTAATCCATTTCACCAAACAACCTACAGTGCAGCAAATAATCTATTAAACTAAATTTGAAATAGAACTACATATTGACAACAAAACAGTTAACTAGAAATCCAACTACATATATGAAAAGGGAAAGAAGGCTTTCCGCACTGCCACGAAACGTACATTCTCAATAAAAATAAAAAAAGTACCGTATCCAGAGTGACGTCCCTTTCTTTTTGCCTCCTTCATCCGGCGGGCACGGGATCGTGAGTGAATCTTTGTTGGCTTCCTGATGACAAAACCATCCTTCACAAGTTTCCTAATGTTTTGTCCTGCATCCAAACAGCATACAGACTCTAAATTTCAACGATAGCTCTCATATACAATGTCACTTTTTATTTCTTACTGGAAGACAGAAAGAGAAGCATCATTTTCAATATGGACAACTTTTACTACTATCGCTATTTTATCCTTGATAATAATGTTATAGATATTGAACCAGTATACCCAGCTATTTCTAAATTACATGGATTCAGTGCAACGACAGTAATGAATTCACAACATTGATTCCTTTATTGTACCTACAAATCAGTAACTTGCATAACTGAACTTGTTAGGTACTTCGAAATTTATGAGACTTGAGAATTATTATGAGCTAATGGTCAGATAATAAGTTGAATAATTTATCAGATAATCAGCTCACTATCCAAAATAAAACTAAAAAACATGACTATGCTATAAAACAATAAAATAACGTAAACACTAACACACGACAGACTAATCTGGCTTTACACACATATTTACATCCAAAGAAATTAATTCGGTGAAACATAGCAAAGCCTGAAATAAACAATATACTAGAAAACAATAGACATAAATCCTCTACAAATACCAGTCTATTATCAATACCAAACTAGCATTAAGATACTTATCCAAAATAAACAACACAATCAGATTTAGAAGACAAATTCCAGACGTAAAACTCATATTTGTATGATAGAGAACAAAAATGAGTAAATCGTACGAGAGTTAGCCATGGAGATTTCGTTGACTTCATTTGGATCGAGCCAAACTTTTCCCTTGCCGCACTTCAGTACGCTGGCGGCGAGCCGCTTCTGTAACTTTAGCGACACCATTTTTCTCTCTCTAGAAGGTGTTCGGTTGAGAGGAAAGATGAGAATTCGGGAAGATTGCCTTTTATATGTCACTGGATCATCTAGCCCTAGGGTTTCATTTTCTTTGAATTGGGGCCGGCCGGTTATTTTTTTATAATGGGCCTAACGATATAAAAGGGCACTTTTTTATATGAATCTAAAAAACATGGGCTTTGTGCTAATGGTTTGCGCTTTGCATCTCATTTCCTATGCTAAGTTATTTATAAAGATTCGAGATGTTAATGGGGTGGATATCAATTGTATCTGATCCTAACAAATAATTTGTTAAAAGTTCATATTTCAAATCACATTGATCGAATATGAATTTATGTTGATCACATCTGTTAAACATTTGAATTCGACAATAATATTTTGCAATTATTTTAAGAATATATATTTAGCTTATAATTCACTCACATTATCATTTTTATTCATAATTTCACAGTTAGCTTTGGGTGGTTTCAAGTCCAGGTTTGAAGCAGCACTCGAGGAGGTGAAACGACAGTGAGTTTGAGCCTTGACATGAGCAGCGACAGACTTTTAGATACGCTGCAATAGAACCTGAAATGTTTTACCTCCCTGTGATTTGAAAAATAGCACTTTATCTTCCAATGAAAATTTTAAAGAAACAATTTACCTACTTCAGCTGAATGGTGTAATTCACTTGTCGAAATTGAGAGTGGGCATGAAAAGTGTTCTTGTAACATAAGAGGTAAATTGTCACATTTATCATAACACAATGATATATTATTCCATTTATCATAAAACTAAGGATAAACTGCTACATTATCATAACGGTATCAAGAAGACGGCATGCAAACAATGATAGAATGGTAGAAATAAAATGGTATTTTTCGAATCATGTGAATGTAAGAACAATATGATCAAAATCTACTCTATTTTTACTGTGTATAATTAGTTTTATTACTTCTATTATTTTTGTTCATTTAAATCTGGTGACTTAGATATGTAATGTTGTCATGCATTACCCAAGTTATTACTCATTCAAATGGCATATGTTACGTTCGTGATAAACTATTATTAGCAGAACCAAAAAATAAAATAAAGAAATTTATTGTTGGACATATATATCGTTCGGAGAACGTTCGAATGTAGTCGTTATAGTGCAAAATGCAAAGTAGACTTAATAACATCTTTAAAACCTTTTTGCACCAAGAAATGAGTGAAATGCACAAGTACCCCTTATATTTTATCTATTTGAAAAAAATCATCTGTGTTTTTTATATAAGTAGAAAAATCCTCACAAACCAAAATGGCAATTATACCCACATTTAAAGATGCAAGAACACACTCCTATTCACTTAAAAAATGTTAAGAATCTCCATGTTAACTTTAAAAATTGACAATAATCTCCCTATGATAGTATGATTTATAAAAAAAAAAATTCAAATGGGGCCTTTTGCTAATAATAAATAATAAAGGAGCATTTTTACTAATAAAAATAAAACATGAGATTTTGTTTTTAATTAGACAAAGCACAATGGTGTTTTTTCATTTAGCTCCCATGAAATTTGCCTGCTACTCTGAAATCGTCAACAGATAATTTATTAATAGAATCTAATTGAAGTGGCAATGCACTCTGACGGTAGATATCTTTAGACAAATCTTACAAAACATTCAATATTTTTATCTAATTGTACGTTTATTAAGTGTTTCTTAATTAATTAATCGTTATTTAAATCTGCCTAACACCGGAGAAGAACAAATCTGTGCAACTTATAATAAGTGCTGCCCCATTTTTGTAAACTTAATTTTAATCGTGCCAGCAAGTAGTGCAAATTTTATATCATACTATAAATTTTTATACCCGGCCCGCCCAAGAATAAAATAATGTCCCCATTTAGTGTAGAAAATTTTGCATTATAAAAGTCAGATAAATTGAACCCAAAAGTACAATATTGCAATAGAAATGGGTCTTAACAAAATTTCTTCTATTGTTCATCTTCTTATTCTCTTGTCTGTGATTGTTGTAGCTTCTGCGAATGGTTATGGTAATTCGAAACTGGAAACACAAAAGATTAAAGATAGAGAATTCATGCCAAGAGTTTTCAGCGTTCAAGGGATTATTTACTGCAAATCAGGCACAAAAGTCTTTCCGCTCAGAGGTAGCTTTTAACTATGTGTGTATTGTCATCGAACAATGAATGCATTTGTTCAAGTTTGAACTTATTCTTTCCTATTGAGATTAAAATTGTGTTTGAAATGTCGATTAATTGTTAAATAGATCGAGCTTGAACGAACTCTAATAGAATCAACTCGAGCCATGCTTTGAATATATAGTTTGATATTTTTTTAAAATATATTTTGTCAACTTTTACTTAATTATTGAGTCAACCTCAAACCAAATTTAACGAAAACTTTTACTTATTCAGCCTTGATTTGATACATAGTGGTTTAGCATATATAATAGGTTATCCTCCATAAACCCGGCCGGGTTGTTTGATAAAATGAATGCAGGAGGTGTAGTAAGGATAGCATGTCTAGGCATCGACAAAGACGGTTACGAAACGGCTCCTTTCTCCATTTTGACTCGTCCAACAGACGGTAACGGCTACTTCTTAGCTAAGCTGTCATCTAAGCCGTTAGAAGAAGACGGCTGCAAAATCTTTCAATGTAAAGCTTTTCTTCACAGCTCTTCAGTCCAGGGTTGCCAATTAGCTACCGACGCCAACAGAGGATTAAGCGGCGCCCCGCTTTCTGCTTTTCGAACCTTGGGCTCTGGCGACATGAGGTTGTATTCTGTTGGGCCTTTTGTTTACAGTTCCGGGTCTGCTTATTGATTGGATATTTTGGGGCATATATTGGACTCTCATTCAGCCCATTTGAACTACTAGAACCCAATCCCCGTTCGTGTAATTTGTAATGCACATTAAATATTTTGGGCTTTTACCAACAAATATTATTTGGGGCATGAGATTCACATAATTAGTAACTATACTAATTTGTTCATTGTTAGCCATACCTCTGATCTCTTTCTTCCTCATTCGGTGTTGTACTTGTTTTGTGTAACAATATCTCATCAAATAAACTAATTCAAACACATCACAAATATTTTTCAGGATTTTCTTAAAAATTCTCCTATACTTGAAGCCAATCAAAAAGACCGAAATAGCCAGACAATTATAAATATTGCCCATCTCACCAATCCATTTACATGTATGTATGTATGTATGTATGTATGTATACTAAAAAATTTCACTACTACTGTGCTACGACCACTCTTGTTTCTATCCCCTAATACAAGAGACTTGCTAGCATTAATTAACTTTTTATGATTTATTTGTTTATAGGTTTCAAAAGAATTAAGTAAGAACACGAAGCTGAGTGAAAAAAACTCTAATTTCCTGAGACAAAATTTTATCCCAACTATTTAGCAGCTGAGTGAAGTAGAAGTATCTAATTAACATTCTAGAAACTTGTGGTTCTTCTCATTTGAGCTCAGCAGGCTGCACCCTGTTGACCATCCCAAAACACCAAGCACTAAGTCCATCTTAGAACATGCACTCGCCTGTAAAAACCAAAATATAATATTAAGTGTTAAAAACCGATAATCTGAAAACTCTACACGTTTACGTATTAGAACCATACCAAATTATCCAAGCTAGCTTCAACATGAAATAACATGACCCCCATTCCTCTCCTTCTATCAATTTCAGCCTGCCAGCAGCAGTCACAAGGCATCAGAAAATATCTAAACCTAAGTCATTTTTTATAATTTTCTTTTTTATATCATTAATTTCAACTCACAGCACAAGAAAATATTGTAATTCCTGCAGCTGCCAGTGCCGATGTGATATCCGCCATCATGCCTGAAACTCGTGCATATCAAAATTTGAACAGAATTAACGAGAGAAATGTTAATTAAGTGAATCGAAAAAAGAAAAAAAAAATTATTGACATCATTACTTATTTCTTTTGATGATGTCAACTTAGAAAAAATGCACACCAATTCTTAACCATAAGGATAAACCACACTAAAAATCAGACGAAAGTACATAAAACCCCTCAATTTAGTTGAAAGGACATAAAATAACCTCATTTAAAACCCTCCCGTTTATTACTTTTAGACCCCTTCAACTATACCATACTTACTAACCCTTTAAATGAGAATATAACAACTACCCCCAAGATTAGTTTTACGTTACACAGGTATTTTTGTCCATGACACTGAGTCAAAATATGAAAATATTGACTAAGGGCATTTTTGTAAACTCTACTAAACGCCATACGTTGTAAATGTATTGAGTTGCATACTTTGGGGGTGCTTTCTGTGATTTCCTAAACATGTGGGGACTTGCTGTTATTTGACCATACCTCAGTGGTATTTTGCGTAATTTACCATGTTCATAATGCACTCAAATTCCAAAACCTGGACAAGTTAGCATAACAGCAAAAATTTACCTTTACGGTCGATGCAGACTATGGACAACCACTGAATAGAGTCTCCTTCAAGGTCGTGCCAAGTTGTAACCTTGCTAGCTTGCCAGCCTTCTAAACCAGGTAACACTTCTCTGTATACAGGAATGTTGGCATTAATCATCTTTGCAACGCCATTTCCTTGGGATAGGACCTCTCCTTCGGCTTTCAAGCTCACATGCTGCATATTCTTGTTATGTTTCCCGTTAACCTTTGGTGTATGAATGTTAAGCTTATCAGATTGAAATATATCTTCACAAGTTTTATTTGTAGATGTCATTTGCATGACATTCCTCAAGATTTTCATCCATGAGTGTTGTTTCGCCCCTTCAGAATAATTTACTACTTCTTCCACTCCGCTATCCTCGCCAGATTCAGCAGCAAATTCCTTCACAGAGTCAGCAGTTATTTCGGTTGCTGACAATGCAGCTTGCTCTCTCAGAAACTGAAAGCATGAGCTTAAATTAATTTAACTGGAGCTTCTTATATAACGTTATGCATTTGTGAGTCTGTTTCACTATGTGTGGACAGAGAGAGAGAGAGTTTTTAAGTGTTTAACTACAAAGATAGACCTACTTTCATTATCTTGTGTCGGGCACTACGAGTTTTTGCATGTCGCAGCCACTGCTTGTGTCTCTGAAAGGCAGATTTACTAGAGAGACCCTGGCAAATAAAAGGCATTAGCTACAGGCACTATAATTCTATCACAAAAAATATATAAAGCTAAAAGAAGGGGCTTCAAAATGGCAATGACTGATAAAATTAATTAAGCTTTGTGGGTCACACATGAATTCAGTTATTTTATTGAATGAACTTATTAGACACAACTACTATGCTTCTTATACAAGCGAAACTTAAATCTGATAGACATCATTTTTATATTTACTTTATAAAGAGGATGCAATCAAAAAAATATAGCAATGGATTGGGGAATAAAATAGAATAAATCTAGTAATCAACATTGATAGATCAAGTAAGAATTTCAACTAACGTTATAGGTTATAATCTCCACAACTTCAGCATTTGTAAGGACGTGCATTGGAGAGACTAGATTGCCATTGACCTGCAAACACACAAATTATGACACTGAGCCAAGAATTCTAAAATAATGGCAGATTTGAAGTACAGAAACCAGTAATATGAGAACAAAACCTTAGCAGCCACCATTTTATTGCCAATTTCAGTGTGGATCATGTATGCATAATCAATTACAGTCGCTCCCTTTGGCAGATTTTTAATCTGTTAGCATCGTGATAGAAGTTAAAACTAAATAACCGCAACCAATGGATTCACTTTTCAAGCAAAGCTAATTACAATTCTCTTACCTCTCCCCTTGGTGTAAAAACAAAAACACGACTGCCCAAGAGATCCCTAGTGATAGTATCGACAAATTCCCGAGAGCTCATATTTCCAACAAATTCCTCTTGCCATTCCCTAATTGCATTGAGCCAGCCTATCTGAGGGAAAAAAAATATCACAAAAATAACTAACCTAGATGGGAGAAAAATGTTATCACGGGGGGAGTACTACAGAAAAAGTACAATACCCTAAGAGCAACATTGGCATTGTTAAGGCAGACAGTTTTCCCTAGGGAGCTTCTTCCATGAGGCACCACATGTCCAACCAAGCCATTCACAAAAACTTTCCCACTATAGTGTGCAGCAATCCCTCTTTCCGCAATCAAATCCATCTCTTCAGTCCTTATCTGCCAAAGAACCAATGATAAACAAATAATTTTGTTTAGTGATTACAAATGCTACTAGAAACAAAGCACAAGTATAATCGGCACATAATAACAGACCTGGACTTCTAATCTAAACATACTCTCATAAAGAAAGGGAATCACTGTAGTATGTAGACTCTGATAGCCATTAGGTTTTGGGGTGGCAATATAATCCTTCATCTGTCAACCAAGGAAAACTATGAGTGCACATCGGCATGCTAAGTAAAAGATACATACTAAAAAAGATAGTATAGGAAGAAAAGATATTAACAAGACGTACTGCTCGAGGAATGGGGGTCCAGATTCCATGCACCAGTCCAAGAACATGGTAGCATATCTGCTACAGAAATTTATGTCAAAATTAAAGGTTCAAACCAAACAGTTGCAACGAGATAAAGTTTCACCTGTTGTGCGTTACATAATGGCCCAACTCCAACGCATGGCTTTGGTTTTATGATAATACGAAGCTGAAAATCAAGAAACCTGCATGCGTGAGATATACTTACACATACTGGCACCAACATAATTACTGAAAACTGCCATATTGACAAACCTGTGCAATCTGGTTAAATTCTTTTATCGAGCTTTTAGATTTAAGAACAGCTTTGTAGATGCTGCATGTATTAGAAAGAGAACTAAGAGTCACTACGCAAAACTCTACTGCAGCATTAAATAATAGTAACTAATCAAGACTTCCTTAAGAAATATTTATACTTCTCACACCAGATCTTGTATTAAAGTTTGAGAGTGTTTGAACTCTGGATAGTAACTACAACGTAAAATGGTAACAAGATCTTGTCAAGTATCTAATCACCAAACAATAATAGAGATCTATGAATTACCTGTAGGGTTCTTTCCATACAGGCCGAACTTCAGTTTTCACAATCATAAGGTCCAAGAATGGATCATCCTCAATCCTCTTCATCAAAATCTTGTTTGCCTAATTGAATGAAACACAACCTCGTGATTATCAAGGAAAGTATTATAGTACAAGCAAAAGTCTGAACATTCCACAAGTTACATCTATAAAATTGCTTGCCGCAAGGCACTTGTGGTGATGGTGAATGATACAGTACATTTATAGAAAAAGCCAATCACCTCTTTGAGGTCTTTTTCATGTTCTCTATAAAGTTCTGCAACTCTTCTCTTGACCTTAGCATGATCTTGAGGATTTGTGTACATAAATGCCAGATTTTCAAGTTCAGACTGCACAGTGAGAATGAAAATGAGTAAACCTAAAATGGAATTTTAACATAATATGCACCAAAGACAAAATGAGAAAAAGGACGATATAAATTATGGCAAGAGCCGATCATGTGATATAAAGAAGGGAAACACGCGAATTACAGAGGGCGAGCAGGAATATGTATATAAAAACAAGTGCCGAAAGGATCTAGGGGCTATTTATACTGTGTATTACTATATTCTATTAGTTAAATTCTGACCGGTTTGAAAATTATGTTAGCCATTAAAAATCAGTTCTTTTTTGTGAAAAATAGTACTATTTCAGAGAAACATTCCAAATTGCAGAATAACAGAAGAGATTCTGATCATCATCAGAGGAGCACATGGCTTACCTTTATTTGGTATATTCCAAGCAATTTTGCTAGAGGAGCAAAAACCTGCAGTGTCTCCATTGCTATGATGGACTGTACATAATGGATAATATTGAGAATGATATCAAAATAGAGAGATTAACCAAAATATATCAAAAACAAACACACCTGCTTGTGCGGAGGCATGTGTGCAAGAGTTCGCATGTTATGTAATCTGTCAGCCAGTTTGACAATTATAACACGGACCTAATACAGAACTTCTGTTGTCAGAGGCGAACATGTAGAGATAATCGTTACTCGTTAGATAATATATTTATTAAACCAATAAGTGTGAATCACCTCTTCAGTCATGGCCAGAAACATCTGACGGAGGTCATCTGCTTTGACATCTTGAACAGAATGATTCTCATCTTTCGACTTGAGTTTCCCAAGTTTTGATACCTGTCTTAGCATAAAGAAATACAGTAGGACTATTAAATGCTAAACTATGATGGCTGGCGAAAAAATGATGTAAAAACACAATTGGAAATTACCTACTTCCCATATACTGCAACTTGACTTAATTAATCTAAATAACCTCATTTTAATGAGGAAAGAAGGAACACATTTTTTAGTATTAAACTGCAAGAAACTACCTTTGTCTCCCCTTCAACAATCTGACGTACGGTGATGCCAAAATCTTCCTCTATTCTTTCAAAAGTAACATTTGTATCTTCCACTGTATCATGTAACAAACCAGCAGCTACTGACTGCCAATCCAGTTCCTGATACAATAGAAGTCAGTTAAAACTAAATGTTTCAGTCAAATAAAGTGATGAAATGTGAAACAGAGACAACTGCAGACATATACTTGGGGTAAAAATCAAAAAAAGCAAAAAATCTGCATAACTCACTAGTTCTCCAAGAATTTTAGCAACTGCAACTGGATGAATTATAAAGGGCTCCCCACTACGCCTTTTCTGACCGTCATGTGCCTCAAAAGCAACCTATCAACAAGCAAGAAGAATAGGAAAATATAGCATAAAGACAAGGTTTACGAAAAGAAACATAAACCACAACAAATATGCAGCTCTAAAACAGAGAAGATAAATTGGCAGCATCAAGTGTTTAAAAAAAAAAATACAAACTTACATTCAGTGCTTTATGGACCAATTCCAATTCCTCTGAAGAGAGATATGAGATGCTAGGTTTAAGATCCTGAGAGAATAAATAAACAACCATATTATATAATTAGCCAATTGATAATGCTCATTTACAGTATGTCTTATTTTAGCTCAAACTAACCCTTTCGTAAACAAAAGATTCCAACTAATCAATGCACATTTCAGCCTTGCTCTTTATCAAATTTAGGGTTTTAACTTTCCAACCATAAAAGTCAACATATAATGAGTTCAAACTATACTCTTAAATCATTTTCAAGAAATGCGACTATAAGCATTTCACAAGAGTGATAATTTCTGACACAGCAACGCAATTTGAATCAGTATCGAAAGGAAGTTTTAAATAATTTCTTTCTTCCTTTCCTTTACCTGTTGATGTGAAATGATGTATTGTATTTAATAGAAACTTCTTACAATGAAAGAGATTATCATTTTTCCACAGAGATCTAGAAATCTCCTTTTTCTTGGAGACCCTCCTTTTCAATTTAAGGAACTGGTTAAGCATTCAGTAACAAATACCAGTAATAGATCCTATTCGATGAAAACAAGCAAAATAAAATAATACGAATATTTAGTTGTAATGAATCGTTGGATTTTGTGCCGTAAAACATCTGTCTGAAGTTTGATCGGAGACAGCTGTTTGACATGCATTTTAAAAATAAAATTTAACTAGTGTAAGAAGAATTTGCTACTCCACGTACCTCCCACAAGCTGTCAGGAGAAACCTCGTAAGATTCTGAAGAAGAAGATGGAGAACAACATAAATTCCATTTGCCAATGCTTGAGCTCATAGGCTTCTGCGGAGTGGTAATATCTGAAGCCTCATATAAATATCCTCCCCAGTTATGGACTCCACATCTCTGGCATAAATTAAGACATGATTGGCCACAATTAGGGATGGAGAAAACCTAGTAGCTGCTATGATAAGAAATATAAAATAATAGGAATGCTTAAATTCACCAAGTCTATATATGGCAGATTCTGCAATAATTCATCTCGAGGATAACCTACTACTATTTCGGTTCTTCCCAAAATCAAATTCTACCCAAGTCAACACTGTCCAGAATTGTTAGAACTATCTCTCTATGCATACCCTATGATAATACCAGGATTCGAAGAACTACTAGTTCCAAAATAATATCAATATTAGGAGACAAACGTCCCTCACTTTCCACTGGAAGAGATATAGCATCGTAAAAAAGGAAATACAATAACAATTGACCTAACTTGCAGCCACAATAGTTAAAAAATACGCCGTTAATCGAGAATGTGGCCATAAATTCCAATACATTATAATCTCGAGATATTACTCACACATTGGATGCAATTTCTCCTCACAATTCTTCCACATGCCTGAGGAGGATGAGCAGTGGTCGCGAGGAAGCCGGAGAGCACTCTCGGAGCTTTGGAAGCACATGGGAGCATGCTGCAATCATATTTCCCACTCCCATCCCCTTTCCGGAACTTACATATATTCACGCATTCAATAGATACTGCCAAAAAAAATAAGAATTGAAAACAACCAACAAAATTGAGGTTTAACAACAGTTCCATTCAAAACAGCATATATAAAATAAAAATTCAGAACAATAGATGTAAAGAAAGGAAAAGCCATTCCTAATCCAAAGCATTGGTAAGAAGCCTATGCATTGAAACTCACACTACAAATACAGGTTTCAGACTACAAAATTGAAGTAATTAACAACATTTCCAATCAAAACAGTAAGTAGATATAGAAACAAAATCAGAGACGAATCGTTACTGGATAGTAAAACGCACCTGAAAGGAAAAATCAGAATTGAAAACAACAGCAAAATTGAAGTAACTAAAAACATTTTTATTCAAAACAATAGATATAGAATAAAAATCACATAAAGAATCAGTACTGGATAGTAAAACGAACCTGACATGGAAGAAGCGGAAGCCATTTCTAATAGGAAGAAGCATCGGTGAGAAACCTATGCATTTGAAATTCACACTGTACTGCAGGTTTCAGAAAAATCATATAAGGCGATTTATGAGAGAATTAGAGAGGATTTAGATTGAAGGAAATTACAGAAAAGGAATAAGATAATCTAGAGAGATAGAGAGAGAGAATGGGGGGATGGAGTTTTAGTCGAGGCCACACAAATGCCGTTTGTGATAAAGATATTTCTTTGATGGGCGGATTTTGTAGGTAAAACCATTTTGATAAAAATATAATACTAGTAAATTAGTAATATTTTATTTGAGTTTATTTTTTTGTACATGTCAAATACTAATTTATAGAATAATTTTCATTTAATAAATTTTGGGTTTGGTTCCATAAACAATAAAATACATGTAAGATTTTAAGTTCTGGATTCGAGCTCGAATGTTAAAATTTTGTTCGAGATCGCTTTGTTTAACAATCAAATCTCAAATCAAACTCACTTACTAGTTTGATACAAAATTAATCAAACATGAATAATGTAAAGTATAATTTATATATATTGTCAAGTTTTCTTTTACGGGCTGATTATCAAAATTGACTATTTTGTTAAATGTGCGAGTTTACCCATTTTAGTAAATCATCTTTATAAAACCGCAAGCCATTAGTTATAGATAATCAATAATTGGTGATTTACATTCGAATCTTTGAGATTTACCATAATTATAGTATAGAAAAATCCCATGTGATTTATTCAACAAAGGGATTCATATTATCAACGGGTAATTGATGTAGTAAAAAAAAATAGTTCTCACAAAGTGGCGAATTCATCTACTAAGAGATGTTCCCATATAATATAAACGACGAGTCTTAAAAGGGATTAAATCGGTATGATACCTAAATATTCTTGAGAAACTATGAAACAAGAAAAATAATTCATACTTCGGAGAATCAAACATTTTCCTTTCGATAATTAAATATTTAACAAATCACTCTTTTCTTAACTTAAATAATAAAACCAGCATCTTCACATTGGCCTATTAGCTAGACTCACCGTTGCGGCGTTGCCAGCCATAAGATTAATTATGCCAACAAAAATAAAAGTGGCAAGATGAAAAGCACATACAAAATGGAGTATGTAAAACCAAGAGTGTGTGTGTTCATCTATTTTTCTGTGTTTTTTGTACATTTCCTGACAGTAATTAATTTGTCGACGTACAGTGAAAATTATGATCTAAAAACACCTCTCGAGACCAGTTAGATTGATTTTTCCTCGGACGTAAGCTTTAACGTTGGCACATTTAGACGTAAGAGGACCAGTGACATTAAAGGACGTCAAATTAATGTCTGCCAATTCAACGCCCTGGCAAGGAACTGTTGAACTGCAGTTTAGAGTAATTGAAATTGGTGAAATTGAACTTCCCCTTATGTTTCTGAAGTGAACATCACTTATCTTCACCTTTGATGGCTGCAATTATAATAAAAAAGAAAAAAGAAAAAGGCAAATATCAAAATAATTTAGCTAAATGCAAAAACACCTATTGTGCTTACATAACCATAAAACCCCTACTTTAATTTCCCCCCTTATATCCCGACATCCAAAACTAGTTTAAATGAGTTTTAACTTCTTTCATACCATAAAACTCATTTCAAATGGTGTTTTAAAGGTTTAATTAAAACCATCCAAACCATATTTTTGAAACCAAAAACCAATTGAGTAATTTTTCAAATATGAAGTGGTTAATGTAATTACACTAAACCTTAGGGATAATTTGAGTAATTATCTAGTCATTTTTTTGCACAATGGGACTGAATGAGTGAAATTTATATTTCGTTGGTTTAATTTGTCATGTTTCCGGGATTAAATTTATATTTTTTTACCTGAGTTTTTGAGTTGGAGTTGTAATTTTGGTCAATGATGATCGGGTTTTTGACTCGTTCCATTATAATATTCTCGAAAGTAATGCCAGATGCATCCATCACGGGCGATCCATGATAAGTTTTGATTCTTGCACCGTTTGTTGTATCTCTGATTAAGCAATCCTTGATCGTGATTCTTCCCATACTTGTTTCGTCAGGACGCTTGCCCAAACTCCCGACACTATCATGATAAAATTATAGACCATCAAATGAGGTCTTTTGCAAATAAAAAACACATGAATTTTTTTATAATAATGATAAAACAAGATTTATTTCTTTTTTCTCAATTAATATATACCTAATGCCATGTCCAGGGCCACACTCAATCTTGGAAACAAAAACGTCGTAGTTGCCATGGGCAATTGATATACAATCATCTCCGGTTCCAATTTTGGAGTCAGTAATACGAACATTTTTATTACTACTCAAGTGGATCCCATCAGTGTTTGGACTGTTGCCAGGAGCTTGGATGTTGAGACCCCATAATGCGACGTCGTGACTGTCAGTCACCCTAATGTGGAACCCCATACTATTCAAGAAATTTACGTTGAACAAATTTCCATTTCCCACTGTCTGAAACTCAAGAGACTGCAAAAAAACACCAAAATAATAAAATTAATGTAAAGACCAGAGTACAATGGTTGCAATTTGCTACGATTTTCCACTCGGTCATAATTTATGCAAACCAAAAAAATGAATATTGTTTCATTCGGTTGTCAACAGTAAATAAATTGGCATATAAAGACCACGAAATTTGGCATTGTAATGAAGGAGTTATGGTGGTATCCATCCAAAATTTGACCGAGAAAAGAAATGTGTTGAATGGGTGAAATCATGGCATAAAATGTATTTTTCTAGAAAGCATGATACCAAATGTATAAAGTAAGTGAAAGTTTAGTTTAAAAAATGCAATTTTCTCTACTCGAAAGTTTCGCATATTTAAGTCTCTCAAATTGATTTTTTTTTCAGAGATTTTCTATAATTTATATCTTTTGTTAGAAAATATTATCATATCCAAATTTGATTTGACCAAACTCATCTAGAATAAAATTATCTTTTTCAAGAAAATAATATTATATTTCAGAACTGACTTGACTAAGCTTATCCAATTACCGGGCATAGTATTGTACATACTTGATTCGTAATTAGTTATTCTTCTATAAGTATATATCATTCAACCCCTTTCCTAGCTTTTATGTGCCTTACTAGCTCTCATTTTTCCTATGTCACCATAAGTTTTCCTGAATCTATACTTAATTAATTGATTCCCAAATATAACATCAATATCCAATAAAAGCTTCATCCAAAAATAAATTGGTAAATAAATCAGTAAACTACATATAATGACATCAATGCAGAAAAAAATATTTGATGCTACCCGATTTTCAATGTACGTATCACGTCTTTGGTACAACGAATGCACCAAATAATTTACCGAGTAGATATATTATTAATGCAATTGATGCACGAATAGCGTGGTGCAATAAACGGTTAAAATTCATTCGAATTATTTTTTGACATTTTTGTATACCAAAATACAACGAGTATAAGATCATGCAATTAACTTCTTATATTTATATAGACTAGCTGCAATTTCTTCCTTGTGGTGCACAATGTCATTCCCTGTGTTTTTATTAAAAAAAGAAAAGAAAAAAACCTTGTGTTGATTTTTTATTTGTGAAAAATCCTCTATCATGCCGGAATATATATTTTGCCACTCGCAAAATGCAAAATCACCCCTCTTAACCTAAATAAGTATCAAAATTTCACTTTTAACTTTGTAAAGTGACAATAATCTTCCTATGGACTTGTGAGTGAATTTCATACGTGTTTTTTTGCTAATTAAAATAATAGGGGGTGATATTGTTAGTTAGACAAAATTGATAGGACATTTTTGCATTTAGTTCAATCATTTGCTTACAACTGGAAGCACCCCTTCGCCGCCGCCTTTGGCGTACTTCCAGAAATTCTCCCCTCTAGCATTGATCGTTCCTCCGCCAGTAATGTCGATGTAATCCACTTTTTGGGCGCTGATCCAGGCTTTACTTGCATGACTGGAAGGGTTTGGATCTCCCAACAGAGTGCCCTGAATTTGAACTGTTTTTTTACCACCAGCGCAGGGTCCCACAAAATTAATTTGACCTGCCATGAAGTTTCCAGGTGGGATCAATACCCTTGCGGGTCCCTTCGAACTGCATGCTGCCTTCCAAGCCTGATTTATCATCTGTAGATATAAATAGTTAAATTAAATTATTTAATTTGTTGAAATTACGTTTCCTCAGAATTTCTCTTTTTAAGTTGTATTAACAAAATAGAGAAAATGCAAAAATACTCCTCTACTTTGTCTAATTAATAAAAATTTAATATGTTATTTTTATTATCAAAACCTTCAAGTGATAGTTTTATTAGTAAAAATACCTTTTTTTAGCCAAAACGATAATTATATCTCTACCAAAAGATGCAAAATCACCTCTAACTACGCACTTAAAAAAATGGCAAAAATTCAGATGTCAATTTTGAAAAATTGGTAATAACCATCTCGTTCGCTTAAAAAATTGACAATAACATCCCTATAATTTATGACAAAAATTTAAAATGGGGTTTTATGCTAATATAAAAAGAACACAGGGGTTTTTGTTAAATATAATTTTTCTTTTTTGCTAATTAAACAAACCACCGGAAGTATTTTCTCATTGAGCTCTAAAACATATAACTATATTATCCTTAAGAGACATGAGATTATATCGATGACAAGTTAATACATACAATCGACATAATTTATAGAGAGAGAGAGAGAAAATGTCTAGTGGTAAAAGTTATGACTTATAATAACAGTGTAATTCAAATCTTTACATTATATATATGACCCATCATCGTGTTCCGACAATGTAGGCCCACATTTGGATTTCTCCACCACGGAGTTGATTGTGGGCCATACCCAAGCCAACAAACCTCCTAGTCGAAAATCGTATATGCTAAAAGTTATAGCTGCTAACAATAATAAAATTCTATATTTTTAAACTACACAACAACCTACGCGCCACAACAATTTTTTTTATCACGGGACATATATTAATTATGTGCCAAAATGTCTCATTGCCATGTTTACATGAAAAAAAGATGAAATGCCAAACAATCTAGCTACCTCAAATAGATGTGCATTTGCCAACATGGGTAATTTGCGAATACACATATATTTAATTGAAGAACGTATAATATAAAGAATAATAAAATGGCTAAATAATTTTCTTGAAAGTGGCATAGTTTCTTACGACGCCATTATCCGTTCGACCATCAGATTTTGCTCCAAACTTCCTAATATCAAAAATTGTCTCACCAGCCAAGCTACGGTGGGCACCAATCGGGTAAATAGATTCGACCCGGTTGATAGTGAGCATGCAGGCAATGGCTAACACGAGGCATGATTCCTTGATGGACACCCATGAAGTAGCCATACCTTTACCCTTAAATCAAAGACAATTTTTGTATTGTCCTGATCTGAAGGTTGCGATTTTTTTTTATATGTTATATATATAAATATAAATATATATAAATATTTGAGTTGTGGCTGTTGCGGAGGGCTTTATATAATTTTTTTGGCCACCATTTGTTTCGTTGCTTGTTTTTTGGTTCATTGAATTGTTAGTGATGGTTATTAAATGCAAGGATTTATTTAAGTAATTTATTTGCGGTCTTCAGCTTGAGGTTATGGTTTATTGTAGTTGAAGTTAATTAGTTCCGTTCATTTCTCCTACTCGACCCAAAAGCAAATTAAAAAATTAATGCTCATAAAATATATGTCGTCATTAATTTAAGTAATTAAATATTCATTCTATTAAAAATTACTATTTTCCAAAACATTTATAATGTGACAAAGTCATAAATAAGCTTTATTATGCAATATTTTGTATATATAACAGTACGTATATCAATATTTACTACATAGAGTAATATATATAACGCACAACATATTTATTGTAAAATATCCAATCTTGTTTAACACTATTAAATGTACTTTATTTATATACGAGTGTATGTATACCAATCCCATGGAAAATAGATTATTCAAGTATCATGATATACGAATGTTGTTCAAATGATACAGACTTATGAAATACTATCTTATAGTAGGAAATTATTCGAAATATATATAAATTTTCAATGTGATCAAAATTTATTTGGATCGTCGATAATTTCTAAAAACTGATGTCAATTAGCTAGCTACATGAAAGATTGTCACTTTGTTTAATTTTTATTTTATTTTCTTGAGAGCAGATACTTGTTTAAGTCAATATTCATAAATCATAGGGAAAGAGCTATTTTTATTTTAATTTTGGTTTTGAAAAGGCTGAAAAAAGCACAAACGTGAACTAATTTTCTTCCAAATCCAGGGAACCGCTGGCACCTAGGAAACGCGAAATAGTGTAAAAAGGACACGAGTGCAGTCACGTGTCCTCTTATTTTTGTCATTTTATTAGAATATTAAAAGTTGTATTGATTGCAATATTAGATTGGGGGCCCAAAAACAAGATACAGTATTTTATTTTTAACTTTTATTTATATGTAAACTCCCACCTTATCTCTCTGCTTCGGTCCGGTCCTATCTATACAAAATATCTGTTGGCGTTGGCACAGACTACTTATATATGCAGCAGCACTGCACTTGTAATTAACTACCTAAATAATTTCTTCCACTTCACTTCCAATTCCAATTCCAATAAATAAACCGACCGGAAATTCCGTCAACAATTCGAGACGAGTTCATGCTATAGACTAGAATTGGGCTTTCTAAACAAATACTAGTATAGTAATAAGTTGTCAATGGCGACTCCAAAATTAGCAAAATTACCCAGCATGAGGGACCGGGTCGAAGATACTCTTTCAGCTCACCGCAATGAACTCGTCTCTCTTCTATCTCGGTATGTATTTCTCATATTTTCCACTATTTTTTTAATTGTTTACAGCTTAATTATATTATAAATCAATCAATCGCTTTGTATTTCGTGAAATTGATTATGATAAAAGGAAATATACTAGTTTAGAGATTAATATTCTTAAATTGGATTAAATTTTTGTTTTAGTGAAATGGCTTTGATGAGTTAAATACTATTAATTAGAAGATTTTCGAGAAACATTGAGAATTTTGTAATTTATAAATATTGTTTTTGCATTCGGTGATTTTGATGGAACTTATCAAAATGTTTGTTTGATCCATGGTTGTTTCCTTTGGTTTTATTTTTACTTTATATATATAGTCTAGTCTGATCTGATCTGATCTGGTTTGGCTGTGTTATTGTTTGCAGATATGTGGCGCAGGGGAAGGGTATTCTGCAGCCGCATCAATTGATTGATGAAGTGGATAAGATGATAGGTGATGATCCAGCACGGAAGATAATTAATGACTGTCCCTTCAGTGAAGTCTTGAAATCTGCTCAGGTAAGAAAAAACCATCTCCTATTTAGCTAAATTATACTCAGTCTGTAGGCGTACAAGTTAGAATACTTATTTTATAGCTGGAATTTGACATTTGTATAATCATTAACACACTCTTGCTTTTTTTAATTGCAGGAAGCAATAGTTTTACCACCTTTCGTTGCTTTAGCAATCCGACCAAGGCCTGGTGTTTGGGAATATGTGCGTGTGAATGTGTATGAACTCAGTGTCGAGCAGTTGACAGTATCTGAATATTTACGTTTCAAAGAAGAACTCGTGGATGGGAAGTAAGTGATATGATATCTCTCCTTCTTATTTCATCATCATTTTTTTTTTTATTCCTAGACTTGATATCACTAATTTTATAATCCTCTATAATTTTTTCGAGGAATGATGACCCCTACGTTCTTGAACTCGATTTTGAGCCATTCAATGCAACTTTTCCCCGCCCTACCAGATCATCATCTATTGGAAATGGGGTCCAATTTCTCAATCGTCATCTTTCTTCAATCCTGTTTCGTAACAAAGAATGTTTGGAGCCATTGCTTCATTTCCTCAGGGAACACAGATATAAGGGGCATGTAAGTATTATTCGCATTAAGCCCCTAAATTTGCACGTCTATATTGCCAGCTTCTTTCAAGTATAGCAAACTGTAGTTTATGTTAATCTAATAAGAAAAATAAAATTTTTACGTAATTTATTCTTTTGCAGTTTGAATATACCAATTTCAAGATAGAATTGCATTTTCGGTCCCACAAGACTAGACCTTTCTCATTTCTGGTCTCATGTTTTACAAAACTGCAACCTTGGGCCCATTTTTTGAAAATGTTTTGCTGTTTTCGTCCTACCTCCCCTTTTCCCATTCAACTTGGGGCCAAAAATTGCAAAACTGAGATTGCCTCATTGAACGTAATGAGCAAAACATGCACTATTATACGGACCAAAAGAGCACAAATTGGAGAGGAAGGGGGCAATTGAATCAAGAGTGCAACAAATTTTACAATATTGGACCTAAAGTGCAATTTTGTGAAGTGTGAGATAAAAATGATGGGTTAAGTACCATGGAACTAAAAATACCAATTTTCCCCAGTTTCAACCTTTCCGTTGTTGGAACTTAGAAAATTACAATTTGCTAGAATCATCAAACTAAAGATAAAACATTATTTTATTTGCATAGGTGCTGATGTTGAATGACCAAATACAACGCATACCCAGGCTTGAGTCTGCATTGACTAAGGCTGAGGACTATATTTCTAAACTACCTCCAGAAACACCCTATTCCGAGTTTGAATACACGTGAGATTTTGTATTTATTTACTTTTCGCAGAGGATTTAGATTTATTTTTTACTTAAAAATATATTATTTCGTGCATACAGACTACAAGGAATGGGTTTTGAGAGAGGTTGGGGTGATACCGCTGCACGAGTTCTGGAAATGATGCATCTCCTCTCAGAGATTCTTCAAGCTCCCGATCCTTCTACGTTAGAAACATTTCTTAGTAGACTGCCTATGGTGTTTAATGTTGTCATTTTATCAGTGCATGGATATTTTGGCCAAGCAAATGTCCTAGGATTGCCCGATACTGGCGGTCAGGTAATTCATAATTTTCTGAACTAAATATAATTAAAAAAAAACCGAAAATTTGCAAGTGAGAAGCATCATAAATGGGAAGAAATTATGATAGTGTTTAAATTTCTTTTTTTTTTTTTTTTTGTATGCAGATTGTATATATACTGGATCAAGTACGTGCACTGGAGCGTGAGATGATCCAAAGAATAAAGAAGCAAGGGCTAAATATCACTCCTCGAATTCTTATTGTATGCTTGTGTTAAACAGTTTGTTTTATTTCGATACATACTATGTTAATTCAATTTGGTTATTTGACGTGGTTTTTTTCCCTAGGTCACTCGTTTAATACCTGATGCAAAAGGAACCTCGTGCAACCAGCGTTTAGAAAGAATTTCCGGATGTGAGTATTCGCATATTCTTCGTGTTCCTTTTAGAACAGAGCATGGAGTTCTTTGCCAGTGGATTTCAAGATTTGATGTCTGGCCTTACCTGGAAAAGTTTGCAGAGGTTAGAATGATTAATTAACACAAGGATTGAAATGATTAGTTTGGAATATAGTTTATCTCAAAAGATCCATGATGTTAATGGGAGCAATTGTTACTAGTGCTTTTATTACTGTTTAACTTAGTTGAATTACTATATTTTTTTGTTTCAGGATTCGGCAAATGAAATTGCTGCTGAATTACAAGCGGTGCCAGATCTTATTATAGGCAACTACAGTGATGGGAACTTAGTCGCGTCTCTATTATCATATAAGATGGGAGTCACTCAGGTGAAGATTAAACCTTATTTCCCAATGTTACTTCTATGAAACCATTTACAATATCTCTTTACCTTTTACAGTGCACCATTGCACATGCCTTGGAGAAAACTAAGTATCCAGATTCTGACATCTACTGGAAAAAATACGAGGAAAAATACCACTTCTCAAGTCAGTTCACTGCTGATATACTAGCTATGAATCATTCAGACTTTATTATCACAAGTACTTACCAAGAAATCGCCGGAACGTAAGCAACTCTATTTTTCTTTATCGATGTTTGGTTTGATTGAGGGAAATGCAAAAATTGCTTTGCCTAATTTGCGGAAAAACCCCTGTGTTATTTATATTACCAGTACCAGAACCCCCATTCTAATTTTTATTAGCAAACCAAAAGATGCCAAAAAATTGACAATAACCCCCTGTTAACTTTGAAAATTGGCAGTCCCGTGTTCAGTTTGAAAAAAGGTCAATAACCTCTCTATGATTTATGAAGAAATTTCTAATATTTTTTTTATCTAATGATTCGTTGATACTATGTTGTGGATAAACCCTACGTTTGGTTCTCGAAAATTCTGAGTAAAAATGAAAATAAAAAAGATATAAAGCATGCAAGATCTTTTTTTTCTTTCTGTTTTACTCACTAAAATCCACAAATATCTCAACTAACGCCTCTTGTGCTTTTTGTTTCAGGAAGAATACCATTGGTCAATATGAAAGTCACGCTTCTTTCACTCTACCAGGTTTATACCGTGTTGTACATGGAATTGATGTCTTTGATCCCAAGTTCAACATAGTTTCTCCTGGAGCAGATGAGTGCATATACTTTCCATATTTAGACAAGGAAAAGAGGCTTACTTCTCTGCATAAATCCCTCGAAATGCTTCTATTTGATCCTGAGCAGAATGATGAGCACATGTAAGTTAAATGAATTCTTACAGGAAAATAGAAACTATTTTTTTAATTGTTTTAACTATCTTTTGAATGCAGTGGGGTATTAAAAGATCCATCAAAGCCGATAATCTTCTCCATGGCAAGGCTTGACCAAGTTAAAAACATTACGGGGCTAGTGGAAATGTATTGTAAGAATGACAAGTTAAGGGAATTAACTAATCTTGTAGTGGTGGCTGGCTGCACTGATGTAAAATTATCGAGTGATAGGGAAGAAATATCGGAAATTGAGAAAATGCATTCTCTTATCAAGCAATATAATTTGGAAGGTCAGTTGCGGTGGATAAACTCACAGACGAATAGGGCACGTAATGGTGAACTTTATCGATATATTGCTGACAAAAGAGGAATTTTTGTTCAGGTATTTTTAAAAAAAGAATTATTGTCTATTAAGTTAGTTTTTATTTATATAAGGGTCTGTCATGTAGGGGGTTAGAAACTCTTAGAGCTAATGCCAATTCGTCTGTCATGGAGGGGGGTTAAAAAACTCTTAAGCTAATGCCAATTCACCCATCTATAGTATGCATAATGCTCAATTTACCCCATGTGATTTGAAAAAGAGCACATTTCCCCCTGCGAAAATTTTAAAGGAGAAATTTACATTGTTCAACCTGAAAGTGTAACTCACTCGCTGAAATTGAGAGTGAACATGAAAAGTGTTTTGTAGCATAGGGGTAAATTGCAACATTTATGATAACACATGGGGTAAAGTGCTACATTTATCTTGATAACACACGGGTGAAACACCACATATAAGAGGGGTAGTTTTATCAATTCATACTTTTTTATGTGTTATGGAGGCAGTGAAAAACTTTTATAAGATTATGGGGAGGGTGTAAAGTGCTCATTTTCAAACAAGGAGGTAAATAGAATATTATGCATATCAAGGGGGTAAATTGCTATTATAGGACATTTTTTTGTAGCCTGGACGAAATAGAATTGCAACCGCCTATAATTATCTCTGACTTGGTGCAAAGATAATATTGTAATTCTTGTACAATCCGCTTAATAACTGTAAGACCTGTATATCGAGCCCCCAAAATTCTTGTCCAAGCCTGGCTTGGCCAAACCCATCCAACCACCAAGCAATTGTATTGCACTTGCTTTGTGATTGGTCACTTTCCTGGAATTTACATCCAATTCCAAAGCAAGTGTATTACACTTGTGATTGTGTCATCGTTACAATTGGTGTAGTTATTGGCATATTCCTGTACATGTGAAAAGGTTACAAAACAAACCCATAACTTATTTTTCTTTTCATTTCTTTCCTTTTTCTTTTTAAGCCTGCATTTTACGAAGCTTTTGGGCTTACTGTGGTGGAGGCAATGACCTGTGGGCTTCCGACATTTGCAACTTGCCATGGTGGTCCATTGGAGATTATTGAAGATGGTATTTCTGGATTTCATATCGACCCTTATCATCCGGATAAGGCTGGTGCACTTATGGCAGATTTCTTTGAAAAATGCAACGAGGATCCGAGTTACTGGGTGAAGATATCTGAAGCAGCTCTGCAAAGAATTCAAGAGAGGTATACAAAGAGCATTTAGTTCTATATTTTCCGACTTTTCTAGATAGGTAAGAACTACTACTATTATGAAATTTTTATTTTTGGTGTAGGTATACATGGAAGATTTACTCTGAGAGGCTTATGACTTTGTCTGGAGTATATGGCTTTTGGAAGTACGTTTCTAAACTCGATAGGCGTGAAACCCGTCGCTATCTTGAGATGTTCTATATTCTCAAATTCCGCGACTTGGTGAGTTCTGTAATAACCTTTCTCAAACCCCACATATTTAATTTTAGCCACATGCTTGGGATTGCAGTCATGATCGATTTCCCCAAAAACTTTACTCTTTAACTAACATTTGATATAACTGTTTCAGGTTAAATCTGTTCCCTTTGCTGTGGATGGCTCGACTTAGAAGAGGTTGCCGTTGAAGCTTCTAGTTCCACTGATCCACAAGTGAAACTAAATTAATGTAAGAGTTTATTTTGTGTATGGACGAGGAGGCTCCCGGAGAGATGAATTAATTGAGAGAATATATCTTGTCTCATATGTAAGTTTTCCACTAGAGTACATTTATTGTTGTTGATGATTGTACTTTGGTTAACTTACATGTAAATTACATTATCCAAGTTTTTAACACAGTTGCCTCGTGACATTGTGTTCAGTAAGTAATGCTTTTTTTTTTTTTCTTTTTAATTTCTTTATTGCACTTCTTGATTGTCACCCTGTTGTGATTTTCAGTAAGAATTTCTTCTTGCTTTTCATTTGATGTATGAATTTAATTCACAAAGTTTGCACAATGAATATAAGTTGTAATGTAAGCAACATTATTTGGTATATTGGCTACCGGATTAAAACAGGTCTAGATACAAACTGTATGTAGAGTTAATAGTTGGAAATCTTGATTAAAGTACTTGTTCTTTGAGGAAAATTCTTGTTCACGCCTGACTTGGCCAAATCTATTCAACCACCAAGCAATTGTATTGCACTTGCTTTGTGATTGATCACTCTTCTGGGAGTTACATTCAATTCCAAAGCAAGTGTATTACACTTGTCATGTAGTTGTTTTGTGTTTGGCCAAACCCGGTCTGGGTAAGAATTTCACGTTCTTTCAGTACAAATTTTAGTTAAAAATCTCTAAATTTTAAGGTACCTATACAAAATTATTTAGTTTCGTAGAGTCTAGATTTGGGTCCATTTCTGAATTCTAAAAACACCAAGTCCCAGATACACATGACTTCCTCGTCTAAAATGGCGAAGGCTCATTTCCACATGCTTAACAAGTTCACGTGTTGTAACTTGTAAGTCAAGCGTATGCATTTCGCTCTTAAAGTTTTGTAATTCCATAAACATCTATGTAACCAAAAAAAAAAGAATTCCATAAACATCTTAAAATTCATAAATCATTACAATATTTTAAAGTGGAATCTACAAGCGATTCAAAATAAAGGAATCCAAAATTTTAAAGTAAAATCTATAAGTGATTCAAAATTCATAAACGTTTTGATGTTTTCGATGATAATGAACGATATTGTTTAATCCATGTCTTAGGGTGAGTTTGACTCAGCGATTGTAGCTCTTAAAAGCACTTATAAATTTTTATTGTGATTTTTGAAGTGTTTGGCCCTGATTATTAAAATTACTTCTGCTTAATCGTGATTTTCATGGTGTTTGG
This sequence comes from Penstemon eatonii, assembly GCA_038501285.1. Taxonomy (NCBI): domain Eukaryota; kingdom Viridiplantae; phylum Streptophyta; class Magnoliopsida; order Lamiales; family Plantaginaceae; genus Penstemon; species Penstemon eatonii. Next base: position 62,830,281 of record CM076712.1, on the reverse strand, counting down.
CCTCCAGGATCATAATCACTTTTATGATCTCGAGAAGTAAAAAATTAATTTATTTTAAAAGCTACTAAAGTGTTACTTTTGCAAAAGCTATTATACAAAAATAATTATTCTATAATTAATTTTTATAATAATCAATTATTACCAAATTTAATTCTCCGAAAATTGATTTTCTAATCGCTTGGTCAAACTCACCCTTAATAGGGTACAACAATGATAATACGAAGAAACAAAACTAGACTTCTTATTTTTCGACAAAAAATCGACAAATTGGATTGTATATATATAGTAAATTACCAAAACAGACAAAAAAAGGTCTGTATATATATGGTAAGTTACTAAAACAGAAAAGTCTGCCAATTAACAAATTTAAGTGCGATCCTTATTCCTTCCTATTGTCACCACTTTTGCCTACGGCCAGCGGCCCATAACAAAGAGGCAAAGGGCGTTTATTTCTCCTAGTCCTAGCTCTATATGGTTTATTTCTTGACATGAAAATCAGTTTTGATGACCTAAAATCGCGTTTATGTCTAGCGCTACAGCTTTAGCATCGCTAGATACTCCAGCCAATCCAGCTCTTGCAAATCCAACGCAGTAAAGACCGTTTTCTCCTTTCCAGTGATTTGGAACTATCTTATTGGGCAGTCCCTCTTCGTTAAAAAGCCCGTCACCCTCCTACAAATGAAAAATGTGCATTGAGTAGTAGTAACCTTTGATTTCCTTTTTTAAGTATATATATATATATATAGAGTAAAAATTAAAATATTTTGAATTTATTTTTTGTTCCATTAATTAATTACCTCGAGCCATTTTCTCACTGTAGTTTTGTAGCCAGTAGCGAAAACAATCGCGTCAAAATTCTTCTTTTTATCGTTCGTGAATTGAACACTATTTCCTCGTATATCGTTGATGGATGGGAAAACCTACAGACACATAATAATAATAATAATAATAATAATAATAATATTAATGTATTTTAGCAATCAATCGGATTCAAACTGCACATAATATTTTTTTTTTAATTATAAATACATACATTAATTTCTTTGGCCTTGATTTTGTCAATAGTCCCAACATCTATAACAGGTGAACGACCGGTTGACCTCTTAAGATAAAATGGTCCTTTGGTTGGCTTTGGAATGCCATAGCTTGATAAATTTCCATACTTCAATTTGCTTAACATTAGCACAACGTTGTCAACGTGATCCAAAGGTAAATACTTCAATAATACCATCCCAAGTTGTACAATTCTCTCTGTAAGAACATGCACCTAAATAAAACACAATAATAAACATTCAATCAATATTAATTTCAATTAGTATGACATATAATTAATTAGCGAATATTTCTAAAAAGATTATATGGTATACAATATATATATATAAAAAGTGAATTTTCAAAAAAACAATTAATAAAGTATATATATACTTACTGGGCTACGAATGACTATAGAAGTCTTAGCGCCCCAATTAGACAAATCAAATGCGATTTCCATACCAGAATTTCCACTTCCAACAACCAAAACATTCTTGTTTTCAAACCTCTTGCCATTTTCATAAGAGCTCGAATGCATGACTTCTCCACCAAAAGAATCCAATCCGGGAATTGAAGGAACGTAACCCTCGCCGTTCTCACCACTTGCGACAACCAGAAACCTAGCTACGTACGCCTCATCCGTGCCAGACAACGTGTTTTTAACCTTAACGGACCACTTTCCACAATTTGGATCAAACGAGGCATGTAGGACAGTACGCTCGCACAAAGGTTTCAAATTGAAGCAAGAAACATAGTCATCCAAGTATTGGACAAAGTCATTTTTGGGCACAAATGTTGGCAATGTTTTAGGGAATGGCATGTGAGGAAGTTCACAAAATTGTTTAGCTAAATGAAGCTTTAATCTATCATAAGCTCTTTTGTGCCAAAGGGAAGCATAACAGTCTTCTTTTTCCAAGACAATGTTTGGTACATTTTTTAGATTTAGACATGCAGAAGTTGCTAAACCTGCAGGCCCTGCCCCGATAATTAGAACTTTAGTTTCATGCTTCATTTTTTTTTTTTTTTTTTTTCACTCTCTTCTTCTTTTTCTTTTTGTAATTTTTGGTTTGAGTAAGATAATTTATATAGATAAGAACAAATAGCATTAGTCATTAATATAGTATTTCATTTAGAAATGGATGACCTAAAACAATTTGCTATATATTAGTCAAGAGTATCCCGATTCAATAATTAATTTACCTTATTAAGGAAATATCCTTTTTTGTAGTTTTGTTGTTGATATGATTCAAAAGCTTCGATTCCTACTCTATCCAAATTGCAATTAATTCAATCTCGATAAACTTTTAGGCCTTTTGAGTTACTGGATATATGCAATTAAGCGACTGCCCCAACACGAGAGCCCATATATTAACAAAATGCTTTTCACTACTTCGTCCTAATTTGGGCCTCGGGCCAAAATGTAAAAGGGCCAAAAGCCCAACTACACGTTGTAGACTTAGTCTAGTCCTAGCTAATCAAGTTCTGCAAACACTGACATTACAGTTGTGCAGATGCAGCCTTTGACCACGTGCCTTACAATTTCACGTGCCGATGTGTACATACATATATATTTGTATGTATATGTATCTATTTTCCCGGTGTGATGATGAATTACCCGCCAAATTCTTCTTTTCCCTCGAGTTCCAACCCAATGGTCAAACCTAATAGGAGGACCACTAACCAACGGTTAAATGTTACTACTACTACTTCATGTCACTCTTTTATCATCCACCAAGATTCCGACACGTGTTTGATTCCTATTAGAGAACAGGAAATTACCTTTTTGTTGGAAGAGAGATATCATTGCGTGCATCCAAGGAGATATGATATGAACGAAATATTAAAATTAATTGCTTCTTAGATTTCATTATTTATATATTCCACTAAATCATCAATGGAGCGAGCGTATTTATCAAATAACTTTTTGTTTCATGTCCGTAAAATCACAACGTGTAAAGATGACTAATACAAGTAACATTTTTAAATTTATATAATTACTTTAAGCCAAATTAAAGTTTACCCATTAAGATGTTAGAAGTTTGAAATATACCCAAAAAATAACAAATTTGCATTTTCCTTTCTCTGTAGTTTTATTCTATGATATGTTCGACATTCTGGTCTATGCTATGCAAAGTAAGTATGAAATAACTTTAGAGTGCAGATATCACTGACCATCTGCCGAAGAATAATAATACAGTATATATTTAGGATAATATATTATTTATTTTAAAAAATTTATTTTTATCAAATTACAAGTAAGCTCGAAATTCGCCAAGTCATTGGGCTCCGGTTGCGCAGTTCATTTATTTATTCTTATTCTTACAACTGGGCTTTATGACAGCTAAAAAGTTGGGCTTATATATATGATTTCACATTTTGCTTTATGGTTTTCCCATAAACTGGGATTGTGATTGCATATGTTAAATTTTAGTATTTACCAGTTGTATCACATTTCTCAAGTTATAAGTGAGTGTTTTTAAGTTTTTTTTCCCCCTTAATTAAAGTTTATGCAGTAGAGGACACATTACAAGTCCCAAAGCAAGATAAAAAAAAAACACAACATACCCAAAAGCAGCTCATAAGCCAATGCAAATTAAAATTGATCTTGAGCAATCTGCCAACGGCGCCGTTTCTGGCACGAAAGTCCCATAAATTAAGTATACACTTGAAAGCCTTACATTACATTACATTACATTTAGTAGTAATAACATAATTGAAATGAAAAAAGACACTCAAATGAAGCCAAACCCCTAACAAATAATAATGGTTGGCCCTTTTCAACATAAAGACAAATTAGTAGAATAAATAAACTTGTTTCTTAGAGTTGTCCAAATGAGTGAGCAAAATATGCTAAGGATCCAACAAGTGGTGCATTGATGTAAGTGGCTGGTTCCGACTGCTCGTAATCTGACCGTTGATCTGGGAACCGATCGTTTTGATCTGGACCGCCCACTATAGCTCCGATCAAGATGTTGGGATTTGGAGATTGAGAGTTATAGATGCTGAAACCAGAGGAGCATTGGATCTTTGCTGGATGTGAACTTACAGAAGGGAGAGATGATCCCCTGTGGTGGATCCTCAGGGGATATCTTGGACCATACCCCACCATAAAAGACATTTTCATAGGATTGTGCCCAAGTAAATAGTCCACCTAAAGAATAGCCAAATTAAAAAATCATATATATATATAGGGGATGTATGTATGTATGTAGTAAAATTGATTAAAATGGAGTAATTTAATTATATTTACCTGTTTCTTGGCAAATGTTCTAAGTTTCTTTGGTGTAATAATGGCTCCACCACAGTTCACAACTTTATGTGATTGTGTTAAGTATTTGGCATAAGTCACCAGAAGAAAAGAAGTGGATGTCACATATTGCATATTACTGTCATTCATTTTGAACAAAAGCCCACCTGGAAAACATAAAAATCAATCTTTAATTAATTAAGATGGGTATTTTTTTTTTAATTTAAAAAAAAAAAAATTTGTTGTTGGTTGGGGGGTGTTATATATATAATATAGACCTGGTGTGTATTGAGCTGTGGAAGAAGGGGTTCCTGGAATTAGAGAACAAATGAAATTATCTGCATGACTTTTGTAGTCATGTAAAGGCTGAACATTTTGCACGAGAAATGCCTTGGAAAGAAGAATTCTAGCTCCAACATGTTTATTATCCCATCCAAAAGTATTATCAGATTCATCAGCTCCAAGAGTATTTCCATTTGCTTGAATGTAACTTAAATAAGTCGGATTTCTAGTAGCTTTATGTAACCAAGCAGCACCCCATAAAAGCTCATCCTTCAATTAAACCAAAACAAGTTCATTTCATCAAAAACAAATTATTTTTTTTATATCAAAAATGAAAAAAAAAATATATATATATTTCAATTTTTCTTTCTTTTTTTTTTACCTGGTATCCAGAAAAATCACAGTAATATGGGCACACATATGGCCTCAGCCCTATACTGTAAGCACCTCTGTGCTTATCAGCAAACTCAAACACCTTCAAACAAAACAACATCATAAAATAAATTAACAATTTTTTTCCAATATTTAATGTGAATTAAAATGAGTAAGTAAAATACCCTAATTGCCCTTCGGGCCAGGAGCTTTGAGTAAGCAGGGTCACTCTTTCTGAACACCAAGGACGCGGCGGCCAGGGCTGCGGCGGTTTCAGCTGCCACCTCAGTGCCAGGGGTATTTTTGTCAATCTTAATTACAGTTCTTGGAGTGTCCATATCTTCGGGCCTTTCCCAACAAGCATGATCTTTCGTTGCATCTCCCACCTACAAAATTGTTTATTTAAATTTTGGTGTATTATTATTTTTTCCCAAGAAAGAGAGAGAAATAAAAAACCTGAACATAAATGGTGTCTGGATGAGCAGTGGCTTTGAGGAGATAATCAGTGGCCCATCTTATGGCTTGTTTGGCATTTTGTAATTCACCTTTCATAAGACCACCAAATTCGATTACACTCCATGAAAGCATTGTAGTGGTGAAAGCCATTGGGAAACCAAACTTCACATTGTCCCCTGCGTCGTAGTATCCTCCCACTAAATCAACCTGCATTTCCCATTTTCAACAACAAAATTCAAATCTGTCCAAACAGGACTTAGGAAAGGAAAAAATTGATTCTTTACTAAGGAAACACACAATCACACAGTAAATAAATATACGTGCATTTCCATTTAAGGCCCCCAAAAGCAAAACCCACTTCAAGCATTGTGATTCAAGCTCACAATTAGACAAACCCACTTCAAATTTGTCCTATTTCCACGAGAAAACTTACTAAAAAGCAATTCTTGAAGCAAAAAAAAAAAAAACAGAGCAAAACTTACATGCGCTGCAGAGCCATCTGAAAGACCAGAGTCTTTTCTCCAACTGATTCTCTGATTAAGCGGTAATTTTCCGGACCTCTGACCTTCAAAAAACATAATCGATTTCGTGAGTGCATCTCTGTAGTTATGAGAAGCGGAGCGAGGACGGCGATGGTGGCCGAATGTGCCGTGTTTGGCTGCATTGCAGGGAGAGAAAAGGAGAAGAAGAAGAAGAAAAAGTGTTGTTGAAGAAGTGAGAAAAGAGGGAAAGGAATCCATTTCGGAAGATGCCAATAATGAAAACCAAACAAGGCACAACAAACCAACCAACCAACCAACAGGCAAGCTGCAGAGGAAGCAGCTCTGTTACTGTATTTATAAGCCAAAAGCGAAAGCAAAAGCTGCTTATTGTACTTCCCCCTGCTTTGTTACTAGTAACTACTAACCCATGCTTAATTTAATCATTGAATATATTAGGTACAATTCCCACTTTGCCCCTAAAAGTTTCTATCTTTTCATGTTTACCCCCTTCAAATTTAAGTACTAGTTGAACTTTCTACTTGATCAACAGTTAAATGAGTTTCAAGGGGCATAAATTGTCCATATTTAGATTGTAGCAATTTGCTACCTTTGTAAGCATTGAATGTTTTTGGGATTTATTTATCAACGGTAAGAATGAATGTGACCTGTCACGTGAAGTGTCCTGTTCCATGTCTGTTCATGGAGTGGATAAATACCAGTTGAAATAAATCTTAACTCATCTATTTATTCTTTTAAAAGGTTTATCCCGTTTATGAATTGTAAATATGATAGAGAGAAGTAACGCATTATTTTTTATTTTTTTTTGGACTTTCAGAATCTTTGTCCTAAAACCCTGAAGGATGTAAATCGTAGGATGATAAATAGTAAGACATTAATCTTACCATGGGAAAATATGAGTAAGTTGTGGCATAATGAGTTAAAAACACGAGATTATGATATACTCTCTCAATTCCACATTACATGTTTTTCACAAGGATTAAGAAATTAATTAATACCCTAATTTTTAGGAAAATAAAAGTATAGTTGGACCAAATTACCCTTGAGAAGTAATTAAATTTTTTGTAACTCCCTATAATCCTATCTCTTTCTTTCCCAATTTCCATACATCTTCTCTCTCTTTTTAGAAGGGTAAAAGTGTCAAAATAGCATATAAGTTCATTTTGAATTCATAAAGTGACATGTATTGTAGAGCAAAATAGTCTCTCTAAAAAGACATGTATTGTGGAATGGAGGGAGTAGTTTATTATATTGTGAAAAGAAGATTGTTAGAAAAATTTGTTACTGATTTCTTTATTATTGGTTGATAAACCTGCAAATATTCTCAACTATGATATGAATGGATTACGACTCAAAAAAGAAAAAGAAAATGATATGAATGGATTACTATACAGATTTAATATTTTATTTTACATTGTCAATAATATTACTCTTTCGTTGGCTTATGGAAATAATATCACTGACATTGGCAACAATTAAAATCACGATAGTATCAAAATTCGGGTTCCAACTTTCTAACTTTAATTTACATTCGATCGTGTTTCATATAATATGTCCATTGTACTTTATAAGTTTGCAATGGACAAGTTTGAACGAAATTTTACAAAGCAATGGATGGACTAGTCTGAAATTGCACTCAAATTTCTTTCAGTTGTGGATTGGTTGTCTGTCACATGTCCATGTGTGTGAAAGCGATTAGGAATAATTATGGTTATAGTTGCCTTATAAAAAATTATCAACCACCGTATCTATAAATAATTTTTCATTCAAAAAAGAATCTAAAAAGAATTCATGATGGTTTTTTATGAGGTTAACAATCTAACAATATATGTGAAGTTTTCAGTCTCTACAAGTTGGAATCTTAATATTTAATCTTGTCTTATCATTTATTTAAATCCAGCTTTGCATTAATAATTTTGTCCCATAATATATTCTATATTTTGTATTTTAATTGATTGAGTTTTGTAATTTTAATTTCAAATTGGACAAAGGGACTATAGATCAAATGTGCAAAATAATTTCAAAATTTACATACAAACTGCAATTTTATATATGAAAAAAAATGCAACCTTAACTTTCCCATATATATAACTCTAATGTGCATAACACCATTTTTTTTTCTGTTCTATTTATTAAATTTTTGCTTCCGATTTTTCAGGAACTCGGGACCAAGTTAAAAAGTGAAAGTGGAATATATGAAGAGTGAAAATATTAGTATGAAATAGGTAGGAACGGTGTTGGATAAAGTGTGTAAGAAAGAGTATGGGGCCGGTATATAATTATAAGCTTGAATCTTTGAGTTCAGAGAGTTAGTCAAAAGGTGCCAAAAGAAGCCCATGCATGTGTTGTGTTGTGTTGTGTTGTGTATTCAATCAAGAAGATGATGGATTGAAATTGAATCAAGGACTCGACTCTATCTTCCCACAAATTGCATGCCAAGATATATTGCATGCCCACATCTTCTTGAATCGTCATTTTTTTTTCTCTTTTGTAAGGTTATGGAATTAATTACTAGTATTATTTAATGCAAAAAAGGATGTTGGATTATATAAAAATATTTTTAAAAAATTTAGTCTTATTTAAAAGAGAAAATATGAATAATATATATATATATATATATATATATATATATATATATATATATATACAAGGCTCAAATTGTCAAAATACGTCCAAAGGAGTCCTTAGCTTCTTTAATTTTATGTTTTTCTTTTTTTATTACTATTTCTTCTAATTTTCACTACTATAATTACGTTTATTGGCTAGAAACTCCATAATATGTAACATTTAATTTATATTTCACTTACCCCTCTTATTTCAACTTCACATCTATTTATTTATTGTGTAGTACTTCAATTATAATGTATTATATGTGTCGAATCATATATACCTTTAATTTGTCAATGTGATATCAGATTGAAATGATATGCATCCTTCTGTTATAGCCATATAGACTTGAAGAGAGACTTAATTTTTACCATTGCTGGCATTGTTCACAGACAGACTTGTTCATTCAGGACCAAAAAAAAAAATGAAAAAAGAATTGTTCATTAATAATGTCTTGAATTCGTGAAATGAGAATGAATTTAATGTAACAGTTGAGAAAGCATTAAATTGTTTCTAACAATTGCTGATTGTTACATCATATCATTAGGACTATCTAGAAAAAGGAGAACATCGAAATATGGCATATATATATATATGGGGAGGGGAAGGCTTAAAATTATATATTTATGTAATAAATAAAACCTTGGAAGTGTAAGAATTAATTAATTACACAATGTGGTAGTGCTTGGACAGTGGAAGTAAGTTTTTAACAATGAAAGTGAAATATCAAACATCAAACCTTTTTTCTGAGCAATTAATCTTCACACAAAATAAAAAATAAAAAAAAAAAGAGCAATTATATAAATATAAGATTGGCCCAGAATTGAAGAGACCTTAAGTAGAAAAATGCATGTATTGTTGGTTGTGCTGCCTTTTCAATAGTATGTATCATGTGCATTTCTGACATGCCAAAGGCAGCATGTATATAGTCTTTTAATTTGTATGCATTTTCTCATCTCATTTACAAATATCCAAATTATATAAGGGCTTAAAGCATGTGTAAAGATTAATTTTAAAAGCATTAACATGCATGCATGATGACACATGGAATTCTTACAATAATCATTTGATGCTTAAGTTGGTCAGAATGTTAAATTTCGAGATATTAATAATTAAAATAGTAGTGATATAATATGAATGTTACTAGAATTACGTATACACCGGTATATATGTATTTTCACTGTATTAATTGCATATATATATATTAGAGTTTTACCTATTCTTTGAGTTGGTAATTAAGGTATCCATCCCCGGCCAAGCTCCCCTTTCCATAATAAAAAGCTGAATTTTTTTGATATCTTTAACAAAAAAGATAGAAATTTTAATTCATGATATTACATGCGTTATTCGGCATATCAACTTTCCACTAGAAGAGCACTACATACTGACTTCCTACTTTTATAACACGCAATTAATTAATGTTAGTTAGTCTAATATATATATATATATACGTGCAAGTGCAAGTGCAAGTGCAAGTGCAATCGATCTCCCCTTTAAATTTAATAATATAGAGAAAATGTAGATCGAGCAAGTGTGGGGAGGAACAAACCAACTGAATAACTTTAAATGTGTTGTGCGTAGCTCTATCTAGCTAGTAGATGATATAAATGTGGTGGACTTAATTGTCTTAGGGTGAGTTTGGCCAGCGATTATATAATTGCTTTTGCAATAATTGATTATAGCATAATTACTTTTGAGATAATTGCTTTAAGTATAATTGATTTAGCGTTTGGTTTCAATTTTAAAAATTGATTATAAAAATACAGAATTTTATCTAATTTACAAAACTATCCTTGTATAGTTGTATGTATATTGAATAATCCTATTCAATAATATTCTTTAACTATCACAAAACACAAGATTATTAATAAAAAAAGACCGTTGTTAACTAAATGATTTTTTTTACATACATGTAAAATAAGATTGACAAAAATAATAAAAAAACAATTTTTTTTTTTACTTTCATATAGAGACTCTAATAAAAGGATGAATGAAGCTACTAAAATATGAATCAAAAAATCCAAAATTTAAAATGTTATAAATAAGAAAAGGTCAATAATTAAGTATAATTGTTTATGGGAGTTTGAAGGTTTTGAATATATATATAAATTGAATGTGGGCAAAATAGACAATTCTTAATTATGGTAGTCCCACGTTGAAGAGAAGCAACAAAATAGATGCTTTTGCAAGTCGTGGGTTTTCAACGTTGAGAGCAGACAAAAGCTATCGTGATTAATGCGGCCAAACATCCCTTTTTTTGTGATTATCCTTGAATCGTGGAAATTGGCATTCCAATCGTGAGGCCAAACGGCCCCTTAATTAAACTGTTGAAGAATTCATTTGAATTGAAAGAAAGTACATACAAAGACTAATAGGCATGCATGTGCTCCCATCTCTAGCTTTTTCAAATCCTTAGTTGTAATTCAGATTTCATCTTCTTGTCTTTGTTCGCCAACCCGTGAATCTGATCTCATCTCATCTCCACATTTGCTTTTCATTGTAACCACCATTTTTCTTTTTTATTAAAAAAAATTATAATATAATAGTTCAACAATCTGTCAAGTCCAATCTTATAAAGTGGGCCTAATGCTCTTATGGGCTTAAAAGTTTGAAAATGAACTCATCGCAAAAATTGGAAGAAAAAAGAAAAAAGGGGGCCCAATCTGGTATATTTTCAAACCAAAAAAAAAAAAAAAGGAGAAAATACCCAATTATGATATCCGACTGTAAATAGATTAATTGGGCTTTGATACAAACTAGATTCTCAATTTATAATATCAGATTATAACTGGATAAGGTTTTGATACAATTCGGACTTGAATGAGATCCATTACACAAAACAAAGGTCATTCCCAAATATATATTGACTGCATCACAAGAATATTTATTTGGAATAGATTTTTTTTTTTTTTTTGAGAAAACCGAATAGATGTATTATTATTACTACTAGATTTTTTTTTTAGGGAACTTGATACTTATATTCTAATTTGATTATTAGAGCCATTTTAATATGTCATAGTTAATCAAAAGAACTGTATGTTATAATTAATATATAATTTTTGAAGTTTTTAATGGTAAAAACTTAAAATCTGAAGCTCATGAGCAAAATACAACAAACAAAAAAGCGTCAGTAAGTCATTCTTTTAAATATAAATTTCTCTTTTAAAATAAATGACTGAGAGTCCTCTGTAGAAAATTCTCTACACTAAATTAGGATCATAATATCATTAAGTATTTGAGCAAAACTGCACTCCTTAAAAAGACAAAATTTCTAATGCAACCTTCATACGAGTTAAAGTCTTATCATAATTGAGTTAAATTATGCCACAAAATAACAATTAATACAAAAGTTTTGCGCATAAAGACTAATAAACAAAAAGTTTTATAATTTGTTAAAAGGATCTCATTTTATAAGAAATCAGAACCTGGGCTTAATTGGGCCTAACGCTCATATCGGCTTTTGAAAAATTATTGCAATCAAGGAGAACTAGGCCCAATGTTGATAGGAATTTAGGACTTAGCCATATATATAGGATCGAAGTTGGGCTTCTTCCTTTAGTATTTATTCTTCTCCCTTTAGTATTATTAGAGCAATTTTACTAATAAATATTTATTGTGTCTTAATACAAATGAAAAGGAAAATAATTTAAGTGGAAAATAGTATTTCATATCTAAAAATGATAAAAATAATACAATTAATAAATTAATACTCCGTAATAGTACATTATGTCAGAAAAAATAAGAATCAAGTCGCTGTCAAATTAGGAAAGAACGGAACCCCAGTAGCCGGCAACCACTGACTCCCCTGAATAAAATTAGCAACCGTAAACTGACTCGCCTCAATCGAACTATTGATAACCCGATAACCCGGCCACGTCACCCTCCCACTAGTATTGGAACCGGGCCCACGATTCATGTACTCTCCATAATAAAGAGTGCTCAAAGCAAAATCGCCATCCCATTCCAACCATCCACTGGAATGAACCACGCTTTCCATATTCGAGTACATAAAAACGGTCCTGGAATACTGTTTCCACGGCCTCCCCAAATACGTTCTAAACTGCGTTATATTAGGAATCAGATCCGCCGCCGCTGCAATTTTGCAGTTCAGGATTGAAATTCCGGTGTTCTGATTCGGATCTTCTCTTCCTTGAGCGGTGAAAATGTTTCGTTGGTTAGGGTTCGGGAGGCGGGCATAGAGATTGCTGTTTTGGAATACCACGGCTGCGTTTCCAAAGATGAAGTCGACGGTTCCGTAGACGTCGCATTCACGGTAGAATTGACGGAGGGAGTGGACGTAGAGTGTGTCCTGATAAGCGACGAAGCTGCATCGGTAGAAGGTTGAGAAATCGGCCCCGCTGCGGAGGGCGACGGCTTGGTGTTTGCTTGGTCCGGCGTAGTTTTCGAAGGTTATGCCCTTGGCTATGAATCCATTTCCTACTACAGCTGCCAATTTGAAAAGAAAGAAATGCTTTATGGGCCTAAACATTGGGCTTTGTTATCTGAACTGGGCCAAAAATTGGGGTGATTTATACTGGGCAATGGTAACGTATATTTGGTCAAATAATTGAACCTAGGGCTGTCAATGGGGCGGATTTCAATCCGAATCCGTCCGAATTCGATCCGATTTATTAGGATAATTGTCCGATTAGAGATTCGATGGACCTGATCCGATTATAAAGATCAGAAATCCGAAACTCGTGGAGCGAATATGGATTTAGGTCGTTCCGATCCGTTGAAGATCCGTATCCGACAACAAATAAAAAGAAAGATATATATACAAAATGATTTATAAAAATTAGTATAATTAATAATATTTCAACGTCAATTTAAGAAGATAGTAATTTATAATTCGTTTATAAATTTATTTAAATCAATATATTCATTCTACAAATATGAATATAGTAAAGAAACTTTGAAAATGTGAGCTAAAATCAAATAAAATTGAAAAGATAATAAACTTATTTTAGGAAAAAAATATTAATTTAACTTTTTAAACACAATTTATTGGATCCGAAAAATATCCGATATCCGACCAAATCCGACCAAGATCCGTTGGTTTCAAAAAATCTAGATCCGAGCAAGATCCGAATCCGACAGGATTCGATCCGATATAAATGAAGCCGGATCTGGACGAGTCTGATTCGACCAGAATCCGACCCATTGACAGCCCTAATTGAACCATATGTGATTATCATTTAGAAAGGAAAAAAAAAAGCAAAGATACCTCATAAAAAGTTAAAAGTTAAATATAATAATTTTGACTTTTTTTAAAAAAAAGTTAAAAGTCGCAGGTTAAAAATACAACGATTTACGAAGCCAAAAACTAGTTCTTTCTTTTTTTTGATAGTAAAAGCTAAAAACTAGTTCAAACATATGATTATGATACAAATGCAGTGACCCCAATATACTAATATTAAAAAGGTGTTCCAAGTACGAAAATTCAAAAGGGCAAGCTGTCACCAACTTCTACATCTCTGTCCAATCTCAAATCATTATATCAAATATAAATGTAGATCTCAAAAAAAATATATATATATAGGAAGATTCTTCTATAGACCAGGTCCAGGAGTTAACTCCTGGACCGTGTGGTCTATATTTATTCTCCTTTGTTTTTCTCTTTTTTTTTTTTTTTCATTCTTTCTTTATTTTTTTTATAACTAATATTTTTTTATATAAATTAAACACATTTATATACTTTGTGTTGCAAATTTATAGTAATATATTGTTTCTATCAAAATAATATTGTACAAAAAATTTAAATTTTAGTAACAAAATATTAAATGACTAAGTGACAAAAATTTAAATATTGTCACTAAAATGATGTACATAAACATATTATTGACAAGAAATGTAAAAATATTGTCACTATTGACATTTAGTGACGTCCCAAAAATGACAACTGAAAAAAATCACTAAATTATAGTGACAATATTAGTTGTTACTAAGTTGTCAATACAAAAAAATTTAGTGACAAAAAAGTAAAAGACAAAGTGACAAAAATTTAAATATTGTCACTAAAATTATATTTATAGATACACTAGTGGCGAGAGTTGTAACACAGTTGTCACTATTGACATTTAATGATACCCCAAAAGTGACAACTAAAAAGTTGTCACTAAATTATAGTGACAATATTTATTGTCTCTAGGTTATCACTGAAAGGGTGTCACTAATTGTCAATAGTGACAATTTAAATTCCACACATTTGTCATTAATCGCCATTAGTGATAACTTAAAAATATATTTTGTCACTATTGCACTTATCACTATTTTTATTGTGACAAAACTAATATTTTTGTCACTAAATATATGCAGAAAGTGATAATTTCAACAATGTCACTTAATATTTTGTCACTAAAATTCATTTTTCTTGTAGTGGTCCCTGAAAGGGTGTTACTAATTGTCAATAATGATAACTTAAGTTTATACACTTGTCACAAATAGCCATTACTGACAATTTAAAAATATATTTTATCACTATTGTACCTGTCACTTTTTTTATTGTGACAAAACTAACATTTTTGTCACTAAATATATGCAAAAACTGACAATTTCAACAATGTTACTTAATATTTTCTCACTAAATTATATTTTTCTTGTAGTGGTAGTTTTTTTTATATATATTATGTATTTTTCGTAATTGTTCAATGTTGTTGTAGCTATAATTTTATTTATTTTCAAAGATGTGAATTTGCAAATTCATTGTGTCATTCTGTGCTATAATTTATAAAATAATTAAGATTGATATTTTTTTAATAGAATTAATTTAAAAATTAAATATTTTTAAAGAAGAAATAATGCGTGAAAAATGTAAATAATAATTTTAATAGAAACAAACATCATATTAAAAATTTACAACACAAAATATGTCAATGTTTTTTTAATTGTATAAGATAATTTAGTTATTAATGAAGAAAAGGAAAAAGAAAAGAAGAAGAGAAAAGAAAAAAAAAAAAAAAAGGAAGACCAGGTCCAGGGAAGAATCTTCCTATATATATATGTAGACAATAAAGAAAAAGGTTTGGGCCCAAATATTCATGTGCTCTATATAAGCAAAATTGGTCCACATACCACACTGACGTACGTACTGTGGACTGTGGAATGTGGTGCAACTTGGGGTTTATTTGGATGAGTTTTGGTTCGGTTTCGTGAATCTCGATTTAAAAAAATTGGTTTGAATGGTTTCAATGAAATCTTTAAGATTTCATTTGGATGAGTTTTGACTCTTGAATTTTGTGGTTTGAATAAGTTAAAACTCCACTTGAATTTGGTTTGAATGTTGGGATTTAGGATAAAAAGTAGGTGATAGGTGTCAAATCAATGTCTTTTTTAGTGAGATTTGGAGGAAAAAATAGGTGGTTAGTGTCAAATCAATATTTTATAGGTTTGAAGAGTTTGAGTGTGAGTTTTTGAATAGGTTTTTAATGGTTTTATGGATTTGGCGAAAACTCACTTGAAAGGGTTTTGGCTCGATCTCGCGAGACCCGCGAAACCGGGCCAAAACCCATCCACATACACCCTTGATATCTCATGCATTGAGATTGAGGTTATAGAAAAACCAAAGAAATGGTGTTCATACATAATGTATGTGATGTAACTCTTAGAAAATGACATAACAAAACAAGTGGAATATACTTTTTGCATGGATGAATTTTTGACAATAATTTTCCCTTTGTGAATTGTCAAATAAAGAAAAAAAAATGTTGCAGTGACAAGGCACTAGTGACAAACTTTTGAGGTCCAACTCAAATCACCGACTGACCGAGACATGAGAACATAATTAATACACAAGCCTTATTTTGTATTGTTCATGGGCCTAAAAAAGATTTATTTTTATGCAACTAGTCCAATTAAAAAGTTTTACATTTTTCCAGCATTCATTAATGTAGTACAATATAACATTAATTGGTGCGCATTTATTTGTAAATGTCATCCATCCACGTATTAATGTCCGGAAGGATAGTAGTATATATTATTCACAATAAGATTTACTTGGATTTTCGGAAAAAGTAGGGTAACTAAAAAAGCAATAAATGGATAATCAACATGAAAAAATAATTAGTGGATAATAAGAAAAAGGAGTTGATGAAAGACAATTTTAACTAACTCACCAACAGTAGAAGATCTGAAAGTAGTCCACCCATCCACGACACTTCTATTCCCTTTTATCAAAGTTTTCCCAATTCCATCTCCCAAAAACATTATGTTCATCTTCCTCCTTTCCAATTCAATATACTCATAATACGCCCCCGTTTTGATATAAATCACAAATCTCGTATTACTATTATTTGGAGCCACACTCAACGCCTCATTAATGGTGGTAAAATTACCACTTCCGTCCTTCGCCACCACCAAATCGATTCTCGTCTGATTTACCGCCGCCTGCAAAAGCCTCCGGTCATTCTTCTTCAGCCACCTCGGATAACCGTCTCTCATTTTCGTGGACTCCTCATAAAACGACGTCGTTTTGCTAGGCTTCTTCTTTTTCAGCTTCGTAACCATGGCGAGTGAATTGCTGAAATGGCGCGTGATTCTCCTCAACCTTCCTTCGATGAATTTCCGAGTGTTGTTTTTGCTGTACGCGAATCCGTCGAGGCAGGTGAATTGATTCGTCATTGCACCGCTGAGTAGCGTCTGTAGATCGTCGTAGTATTTTTCCGGCGATTTGCTCCCCGATAAATCGGCGAGAACATTTTTTAGCTCAGCGATTGTTTCGGAGAAAAGCTCGATGCAATCGTCTAGAGCGTGTAAATCGAGCGGATTAAGTTTTTTAATTAGCTTGCGGCGGAGACTGCTGCAGTTGGAGGCAGAATTTCTGACCTCCTTCATAGTAACATTGACGGTGGCGGAGATGATTTCCGGTAGAGTTTTTCGGCGGAGTTCTGGAAAGGAGGCGACGGTGGAGATGCAGAGTTCGGGGTACAATGTGCCCTCGCATGTTGTTTGAGCTATTTGGACGTGTTTGTAAATGTGAAGTTTTTTGGGGGATTTTGCGGAATTTATTAGAGTTGTGGGGTGAGAATTGAAGGTGAAGAATGTGAGTAATAAAAGAAGAAGAGTTGAGAGAGGAAGAAGATATAATTTGGACATTTTTGGAAATGGTGGAGAAGAAGAGACAGAATTGGGTGTCGGTACTTGAAATCTGTAGGGGGATTGGAGGTATATTTATATGAAATTTTATGGTCAAATTGTTTTTATTTTAATAAAAAAATTTGATATCTAGATTGCTGATGATTTTGTGATAGCAGTAACTTGTTTTCAATTTTACTTCCTTTAGAAATTGGTTAATACTTAATAGTAATGTTGGCTTTAAATGCCATCTCAAAAAATAAAAATAAAATGTTGGCTTAAAATGGATTTTACAATTTAGTCTCTCTTTCAATTTGATTTAAAGTTTCTCCATAGAAGAGTATTATTTCTTTCCCCAGTTCAAACACATTAAATTTGTGCGGCTTTCCTCTCATAGCCTATCTTCTTAAAAAATAAGTCAAATAATTTTCTCAATTTTTTCCTTATATTAGGTCTATTGCATGTTTAACCCTTGATAATTTTATTAGGGCAGAAATTAAATTAGTTCAAGTTCATCAACAAAAATACATTCGAGTTCAATTATTTATATAAAAATCAAACCAAGTATAAGTATAATTTCAAGATCGACTTTAACAAAATCAAATTAAATTTAAAAAATATATTGTTTGATTCCATTTCACTCTTCAATATCCATGATGTTGTCATCAACAAATTAATTGAACTTGAAAAATAAATTGTGGTAAAATTATGAAAACAAAATTATTGAGATTAAATGTTCCACATGAGTTGAAAATAATAGTTAAGTCCACATTGTAAGGTCTTGAACAATCATCACCTCAGAAGCTAGTTTTTGAGGTTTAATTAAGCCCTAAACCGAGACAAGTACTTAGTCCAATCCATGTGATTAAATTTAATGAAAACATGGAAGTATAAGAAACTCAATATTATCAAATTATATGACATTGGTGTATACATTCTATACACATAAATTAAGTGTATGAGGTTTTATTTAATCGTCTTTTAATATTAAAGATTTAGGTTAAATAATCTATCTAAAATAATCATACAGGAATAAATTCGTCAATATTAGAAATTTGCAATAATTCATGCAATAATCCATATTACTTTCTTGAAATAGTAATTTTTAAAAGGTAATTTTATTGTTATATTAAAATAAATATTAGAAAATGTATCATTGTTTATTATATATAAATAATAATTGAAAGTTGTTAATATATAAATGAGTTGTTGAAATGAAGTGGTGTGATTAATTAAAATTAAAATCTTAAAATATAAACTAATTGTTGAAGTGCATAACAAAAAAGTGAAAATGTATAACAATTCACCCCTTATATTTTATGATAAGATGCTAAAATTTAATAGTGTTGTTGGAGATGGCCTTAGATCTGAGGAAGCAGCTGAATTACATCATGCATTGAGCAGAGTGGTATTTATTGCTAGAAGATTATGAAAAACACAAAAAAAAGGTATTTATGGCTAGATACTACTCCTACTATCCAATATAATATTTATTGATTCCTTAAAAATATCGGGTTTTTCTTATCTAAGTATTAGTTGAGTTACCGTTGCTAGACAGTTTAAAAATTATTTTAGTACCAACAACACAACTATAAAATACTTGGGTTTTTCTTTTGTGTCTTTTAATTCATTTTCTACTCTAATAATATATATATATACTATGATACTTTCAGTCTTAATATCTGTTCTCTTCTTGTTTATCTTTCACGTTTAGATAAAATCTAAATATAAACTAATGTATATTTATATCCTTTTGGTAGCGAAAAGAAGTTAAACATCAGTTTTTAAAAAAAAGAAATAGTTAAACATCGATCAGTGACTGCATGAGTAGAGATCTAGACAAAACTAAAAGTGCTTTAAGATTATATCTGAACACATTTTAGTCATTCAAAAAGTTAAAACTGAAGAAAATAAGTAAGAAAATAACCAAATCCTATCACAAATTTTCTTTTGATTAATTGAATATCATTACAGAACATAAGAATTACTTTTGATTTTGATTTACTAGCAGCTATGGCACGCGATGCTCGCATGCATACATTTATTTGAATGTATAACGTTTCATTTAAAATAACAAAAAAATTAGAGACAAATGGATATGTATGTATATAACTGAAAAAGATTGATTAACTATTACAACTAGGAAGATGCACATGCGTCGCGCGTGTTCAATTAATTACTAATAAATTTTTCTCATACAATATGATGCACAAATATATACGGAGTAATAAATATAGGTATGAACAGAAATACTGAACGTATCACATAGTTATATAAATAGAAATATTATTATAACTATAAAAAATTATACATAGCTTTATTTTCTATATAATTCATATCATGAAAAATTATAATCCAGTTATACCTTGTGATTTCTAATCTAACTATTATTTTTAAGTTTATTTTGCCTATAATATTGTAGTTAAAATTGTATAATTTTAAGTTTTTTTAACTTCTAATGTCTTCTAATCTAACTATATTTCTTAGAGTTTTTTGTTTTGTGCTTTTTTAAATTACATGGGGATATAACATTATTTTTAGTAATAGATTTAATTAACGCACAGTTAGATCCATATTTGAAGATAATCAAATAATTTCCTTTATTTAAAAAGAGGTCCGACATCAGCAATTTAAATATAAAGTTCCGATAAAAGTAATCAGTCAGAGTTTACCGTTGAAAGATTGTAGGCAGAACTTAATAATTTCAAAAGAACAGAACCGCCTCGTTTATATCAATAATGCAAGAGTATTACTAATATTAAAAATATAAAAATCAATTAATTCTATTACACAATTTGTGGAACGAAAAATTATGTTCAGTGATTCTTGAAAATTAACCCTGAAATGTTGCAAAATTCAATGGCCGTGTTCTATGTAATTGGAATTTTTCTGTTCAAGTTTGGTTGAACAAGTTTTTATTGCATTTGCTAAACGATTTGTTACTCTCCTAATAATTTTATTCAATTATTAAAATAAATATATTACACATATCATATAATTACTTTAAGTTCGACCAAATTCAATTTAAGTAAGAATTTCCCTATCTAATTTGTACAAACTGGATTTCCATGCTAATATATCTTTATTTTCTGTGTTTTTTCTTACGAGTTTATATATGGTATAGTGATGAAAAAGTCAATATTAATAGTTTTCATGTTCACAAGCTCTTATGCATGGCGTGCCCAGCCACGAAGTCAAGTAAACCGGAGATTTATTTAATGCTGTTCATTTATTGAAAATGAAGAAAAAAATAATATGCTATGCGCATTTTTATTTTTATTTTTTATTATATATGTTTTAAATTTTGAAATTCTTGATCTAGGACCCATACGTTGAAACAGGACATGGGCTTAAGTACCATTTGAATATTGTATTAGAATTTTGAGTGAAGAATTCTAATAATAAGAAGTAATTTCTATGGTTTTAAATTTAAAAGAATGTCGAGAAAAATAAATCAAAAATATGCATGAATCGAATAGAAGTTTTCCTTTATGTTTCTTGTCAACTAAATTCAATTCACTTTGTGCCCATATATTTGCAGACTGAAATGGCCCATAGGAAGAATATTTTATATGGCAGCAATATATGATACTGAAAATTTAATTCATTTTTTCATGGGTTCAACTCCCACGAATGTCAGTATTTTCTCTAGTTTCATACTAATTTTTCTTTAGTTTAGTACTAGTAATTAGTTTACTATGATATCATTGTAATAGTTTCGATTCGATATAGTGTTTGATGTAACAATGTATTCACCATCTAAAAAAATAATAATAATAAATAAGATCATCGAATTTATAACCTTTATACAATTAACAAGTATACATTAAATTGTTTTGTTGCAATATACAAAATAGTATATCAACTTTGATTTCCCGCAAATTTGATGTAACAATGTATTCACCATCTAAAAAAAATAAGATCATTGAATTTATAATCTTTGTACGATTTAACAATTATACATTTAAATTTTTTTGTTGCAATATACAAAATAGTATATCAACTGGATGAAATGATTTCCTGCAAATTTATCTTGTAAAAAAAATTAATATGCATTATTTGATTACTGAAAATTGAATGTATTACAAGAAAGGGTTTTGTTTCCAAGATAATTTCACTACTCCAGATGAGAGAGTAAAAAAATAATTTACAAAAAATTGTATATAATTTTGAAACATCCCAAAAGAAAATAAAAATAAAAATTTTAAAATAGGAGTATTATTTTTATATTGAATATTATGTGTGTTAACGTGGTTTGGATACAAAAAAATTGTACGAGTTGGATTGACCCATTGGAAATTTAAAACTTGGATTGGGATGAAAGAGTTGATTTATTTAATAAATTGCAGTTGGCTAGGTAATTACATGAATCCATTTTATCTACATATAAAAGCAAAGAATAATGTTTATTTACATAGTCAATCGACTTTGAAATACAGTTTCTTTTTGTTTTGTTATTTTTTTTAACACTAAACACAAGAAAGGATCCACTTCACGAGAAATTATGTAGTACAATCGCTGCACCACGTCATCAAGTACACGTGGTGCAGCCCACCAATACACTTGGGGCATGTGGATTAAAAATCCACATCACCCATATTCTGGCAGTGTGAACACAACTTTCTGAACCCCTATTTTTTTGGAACATGGCCAGAATATGGGGTGATGTGGATTAATAATTCACATGTCCCATGTGTATTGGTAGGCTGCACCACGTGTATTTGATGACGTGGTGCAGCGGTTGTACTAAATAATCTCTCCCAGTTCACAGAGGGAGAAGACGCATCAAAAATACATAAATCGGCAGAGAATATGGGTTATGATCGGCAGCCCAATTAGAACAAAATGCCAATTCATTGCCCCCTTTTTATTGGGCTTGTGGGATCTTTAGGTCAAGTTGAAACTAAAATTGTGCATTTTGGGCCTAAAGACAGCCCACTCTCATGCTTTTCAAAATGAAGGCCTATCTAGAAATAGTTCATAAGAAATCGTTAATACAATTTAATACCCAAGATCTTCTTGCATCTATCTATTGTAGACATTTATTTAGAAAAACCTGACTAGAAGGAAACTTTTTTTGAATAATAATAATTATATCAACAAGTTAAGAAGATTATGAAAGTACACATTTATCTTCAAGATTTAATTATTTAGAAGAGAATATCTTATACTCATAAAGATTAGCTAAAAGTGACGTGTAAATGTCAAGCACAACAAACAAATTAATACAGATGCTTCCTACCTAGTACCTAACAAATTGAATGTAATTATAATTGTGCAGGAAATCATATGTACCTATAAACTTAATTTCTTTAAATCTTTGACTGATGAAGTATCTGAAAATGAAAATAAATAATCAAATAATTGAAGAATTAGCGTTTGAGTCGGTGGTTGTTTTGTACGAGTAAAGACAAATAGCTAAAGAAGCATCCAAACAATGTCAAGCAAACTGTTTAATTTGCAGTTCCAGCCTGTTAATTAAGTGCCCAAATTTCAAACAAAAACAACACCGTTTCATACGTACCACACTCTCTATGCCCCAAACTTTGACTTTTAATTAATTAGTTAGGCAAACTATAGTTTATTACAAAATTAATTAAGAAATCTTGTGTTGAGTTGAATAATTAAATCTTAATATATTGGTTTGGTTTCGAGTGTAGTTTTATATATATTGGAATGTTCAAATATGTAAGAAGTTGGATGGATTCTTATCCGATGAATTAATTTTGATTAAAATTGTACAATTAAGTTAATTTAGCTTAGAATTTACCAGTACTCTAATAACATGCATGTCTCACTAACTATCCGTCGTAATAATTCAAATGGACTGTTTAATTTCGATGTGACTTCATATATATCCAACCTATCCTACACTATCACATGATTGGTCGCCTGATGAATATTGACTTTTGTAACCAATTATATATACAAGTTATATAATTAAGTACATTTTTCCAATAAAAAGAAGTCATTCTTTATATTTAAAGTTATCTAATTAACTCCTCTATTTCTCCGATTACATTCATAATTTATTTTACTTTTTTTTTAATGAATTCCCAATATAAAATTATTATCTTTTGTGCTTAATTTTTTTTAGAGAGAATTTCACTTTTCATACCATAATTCAACCTACTTTAGGAATTTAATACCACAATTTTTTCTACCGATGCATTTGATACCATAACTCAAATCAACTCGACACATTTGATACTTCCGTCAAATTGGAAACGGAATTGTCACGTGATTGTCACGTGGCCGTTAAAACTTTGCACATTTGATACCATAACTTATGTTGACTGATAATTTTACCCCATAACATTTCAGGTTACCAAAAAAGCCCCAAATCTCCAAATTTAGTGACGATTTTAGTCCACATTGTTGCCAAATTTTCAAATTGACTCGAATAAGACCACGTGCTGACCAATTTAGAACTTTACACATTTGATACCATTATTTATGTTGACTGATAATTTTACTCCATAACATTTCAGGTTACCAAAAAAGCCCCACATCTCCAAATTTAGTGACGATTTTAGTCCACATTGTTGCCAAATTTCCAAATTGACTCGAATAAGACCACGTGCTGACCAATTTAGAAAATTTTACTTATTTTATTTAAATAACTAATTTAATTTATAAACAATATTAATAAATTAAATAATACATTAACATAAATATCACCAAAATTAAGAAAATATATTTTTTTTAAATATAAAATATATTCTTTTTAAATATAAAATTTATTTAATAGAATTAATATATTTAATATTTATTAAAATAATAAATTATATAATTTAAAACTATTTAATATTTATTAAAATATTAAATAATAAATAATTTTAATTTTTTTAAAAAAAATCCCCACCCCACCCACCACCTCCCCACCCTTCCCCCCTACCCCGCGATTCCCATGTCGTCGGCGGCCTGGGTCTTCTGTCCCAGGCCACCGTCGGCCTGGGTTCTTCGATCCCAGGCCGGCGGCGGCCTGGGAATCGGGGTTAGGGGGAGGGGTGGGTTGGGTTGGGTTGGGTGGGTGGGGTGGGGATTTTTTTATTAAATTATAATTATTTAATATGTAATATTTTAATAAATAATAAATAATTCTAAATTATATAATTTATTATTTTAATAAATATTAAATAGATTAATTCTATTATATAGATTTTATTTTTAAAAAGAATATGTTTTCTTAACTTTGGTGATAGTTATGTTAATTTATTAATATTGTTTATAAATTAAATTAGTTATTTAAATAAAATAAGTAAAATTTTCTAAATTGGTCAGCACGTGGTCTTATTCGGGTCAATTTGGAAATTCGGCAACAATGTGGACTAAAATCATCACTAAATTTGGAGATGTGGAGCTTTTTTGGTAACCTGAAATGTTATGGGGTAAAATTATCAGTCAACATATGTAATGGTATCAAATGTGTAAAGTTCTAAATTGGTCGGCACGTGGTCTTATTCGAGTCAATTTGGAAATTTGACAACAATGTGGACTAAAATCGTCACTAAATTTGGAGATGTGGGGCTTTTTTTGTAACCTGAAATATAATGTTGTGGAGTAAAATTAGCAGTCAACATAAGTAATGGTATCAAATGTGTAAAGTTCTAAATTGGTCAGGATGTGGTCTTATTCGAGTCAATTTGGAAATTTGACAACAATGTGGACTAAAATCGTCACTAAATTTGAAGATGTGGGGCTTTTTTGGTAACCTGAAATGTTATGGGGTAAAATTATCAGTCAACATAAGTTATGATATCAAATGTGCAAAGTTTTAACGGCCACGTGACAATCACGTGACCATTCCGTTACCAATTTGACGGAAGTATCAAATGTGTCGAGTTGATTTGAGTTATGGTATCAAATGTGTCGGTAGAAAAAGTTGTGGTATCAAATCTCTAAAGTAGGTTGAATTATAGTATGAAAAGTGAAATTCTCTCTTTTTTTCATGCCCATAAAGACGCGTGCTGAATATAACTTAGGAAATTTATAAGTGTACTCTAGCTCCTCTAGAATTGCTAAAAGAAGCAATTGATATTCCTATACATTTTCTACTAATTAAGCCATATAACAAACTATAGAGTTCTAGAATAGTTTAAAGATAATTAATGAGATTAAACTAGTCAAAACCAAATCCACAACCTAATTGTAATTGAAAATTTCTCAGGTTACATGGAAAGTTCATACGGCTTAGGAAGAGAATATTTTTCAAACTAATTAATAATTAAGAAATAAATATTCTTACCCAAGAACATTATTAGCCATTCTTTTTAATTTCTTGTAACAGATAATTTGGTGTTCAATCATTCTAAAGGCTACAATATAGTTAATTAGTTTGTGTTGGTAATTAATGCTTATAAGATTTATGTCATTCGTTTTGAAAGATGCTTCAATTCCAATGATTAAAAATATATTTATATAACTAGCTATCTAACCATTTTTAAATAAGGTAAAATAAATCAATAATTATTGAAGTAGTTTAATAAATTAATAAAATAATGAAGTTGTTTATCCAGTTATTAATTTCTAGGTGTTAGGCTACAAATTATAGTGATCATAAGCCTTTTAATTAAATTTTCTTACCTTTTTTTTCTTAAATAAAATGGTGATCAGATAGGTATATTAGTTTATCATGAGATAAATCTATGATTATTAATCAACCACAACTGATGTAATTAAACATGTCAAATTCTATTTAACAAGAGTTTTTTTTTTTACTCTCTCTTTTACTCTCTCTAACATAATATATGAAATCAGATTAATGCCGCGCCTTTTAATTCGTTATACTGTCTCGTTAATATACTAATATAATTTTACTCTAAAACTTTTAATAGTTAATTTAAAAACTTTTTTTTTTTCAACGGAAGTCAGATACATATGTTTTAGATATGTACACATGCTCCAATAGTATATTTCATCTATTTATAAAAATAAAATCATCTATATAGAAAATATGATAACAATAATACAAAAACATAATGACAACAGAGTAGCTAAAATGTAAAGTAACAAAACCTTAGTTTTAGGGATAATTATGATTGAGGCACCAACACCAAGAGGTTATGAGTTCAAATATGAATTTTTCTCTAGTTTAATATTAATGTCTTTAAATATTAACGCATTAAAAAAGGGCTATTAATTGTAATAAATCTAATATTTCAAAGTTTGTGTGATGTACAAACGTACTGTGGAGGGAGATCAATCTAATTAGTAATTAGATTAAGTCTTTGGCGTAGTTTAAGTAATTAATTCTTCCTGTTAATCTTATAATTACATCTAATATTGCATGAACAATTTCCTTTTAGCAATTTTCCACGTTAAGGGCGTACGTTGACTGTTTAAGTATCATCATAAACTTGTAATCATAGGTAAGGTCTATTTCATTTAGGTTTAGAAATTTTAGTTCCTATGTAATTTGGTGAGGCAAATTAATGACATTCTTTTAGGGAACTTTTTGTATGTTTATATATGTACTCTTCTTTTGTCCTGATTAAATTAGGTAGAGTTTGAAACACTATAGTATAATTAATTATTTTGTGCGGCAGATATTTTTGAAAATTCTTATTGTAACAATTGAACTTTTCTTTTTTTGTTTTGTTTAGAGAAACAATTATTCAAGGATAGCTATATAAATTATAAATATAAAATTATAGAGTTATTAGCAAATTACACTGCTTTGGCCAATTTAATTAACAAATTAAATGCATATCCGTGTGTTCAAACAAATGTAGCAATGAGGTCCTTTGTGTATAAGTGCAATGTACGTATGTGCTGTTAATCACAATCGATGAATTTTTTTCCCTTTTTTTTTTTGGTGAATTGATCTCTAAATATCTCTATTTCGACAGTATTTTCAATGCATCACATTACTTTTAGTCAAAAAATATTTAAGTGTTTTATCATTTTAATGTACATTTGATGTAGGAATTAATATCCAAGTCAATTTGAGCTCAAACTAACACCATCCGAAAGATTAATTAATTACGAGCCGATAATCCAAGACAATCTAACCGAGTATTAGTAATCGTCGTGAACAAAATATATATTCACATAATCAAGGAAACATTTGCAAAACGTATGACATGAAATAATTAAGGAATTTCATGATCCTTAATGTTCATCTAAGTACATTCAAACAAATAATCTAAGTATAAAATGTAATATAATTATGCATCTGGTTGTTCAATAATTAATCAAAATTTCGATTAACTTAAGGATTCGAGTGGCTTCGTCAAAAAAATTCTGGTATAGCCCATCCAGGTAATTGAAGAAAATTATAATAATTACAAATTGGCATGTGATGATGAGTTGACAATCCACGAAAAAGTTACATCCATGAAGGATAATAAAAAAATAAAAATAAAAATTATACTTGGGTTAATTCAGTGAAATAATAAAACATGAAAAGGCTTAAAAAAAAGAAAAAAAAATACTTCAACTAAACATTAAAATACAAACGGAAGTATCACCCACTTGGTTCCTTGTCAGTGGCTATGGAATGCAATAATAATCTTCGATCCAGAAATCTTACGCGCTTTCAAGATCGATAAAGCCAACGACGTTGACTTCTACTTCTAATATATATATATATTCAAAGTCATTTAAGTATCCTTTACGTCTTTACCATTTCTACGCAGCTAGCCATGCAGTAACATGCAATTCTTTCTTTTCTTTTCTTTTTTTTTTTTTTTTTTGAGTCGAACATGCAATTCTTTTCTAATACTTGCAAATTAACTTTTAATAAGAATGATGAGTACATAATCATACAACGTTATTAATTAGTTTGACTGATTTATCTTATATTGACTTTGATATATATATATACTGTTTTTTGAAACTTTGGGTTTTGGTTGATTATTTTAGGAACTAATTATATATATACTTCTATATATATAGCTGCAAGTATAAGTGTAGACGATATTTAATTAATCTATCATGATATCTCCATTAACTTGGATATTTTTAAATGTATTCGTAAAGTTAGAATTTAAAAATTATATATATAATAATAAATATTACTCGAGTTTAATTTGTTAGATGTATAGAACAACAACAACATTTCATTCTGGCCTTTTTTGTATTTAGTCTAATATTAACTACAAGGTCAAAATTTATATAGTGCAAATTGCGTAATAATATTATTAGGAGATTCACATACCACAATCGATAAATAAATTAATAATTGTACTACACAATCATTGGAGTATAATTTAAATTTCTCCACAATCACTATATAAGTACACCTATAAATATAGACACGTACTATCAAAACTCATAATTCAGAAACCAATATATTCATCTTCGATCAATTAATTTCCCATACCAAATTACCAATGGCGTCAAGTCATCTCCATTCTCAACTCAAAGTCTTCCTCATTCTATTCCTACTTCCGGTTCTCATCTCCCAATCCTCTGCAGACACTCCACCTTCAAATCCTACACCCCCGTCCTCCATATGCAAATCCACCCCATATCCTTCCTTCTGCAACTCCATTCTTCCCTCCAGTAACTCCTCCTCCAATGTCTACGATTACGGCCGATTCTCGGTCCGTAAATCCCTATCAACCGCCAAAAAATTCCTATCCCTAATCGAAAAACAACTCCGTCAATCGAAAAGTCTAACTATCACAGCAATTCGGGCGCTACAAGATTGCAAAATTCTAGCAGAAAGCAACATAGATTATTTAATAAGTACTTCCCAAACTGTGAACAAAACTTCCCAAACTCTCACTTCAAGTAAAGCTGAAGAAATACAAACTCTTCTCAGCGGCATTTTAACAAACACCCAGACCTGCATTGATGGTTTACAGGAAACAGCTTCCGCGTGGAGTGTACGTAACGGCATTTTAACGCCGTTAAGTAACGACACACGGTTGTACTCTGTTTCTTTAGCTCTGTTTACTAAAGGGTGGGTTCCCAAGAAGAAAAAGAAATCAGTGCCCAGTCATAAGAAGCATTTGAAGCTTCGAAATGGGAAGTTGAATTTTAAAATGTCGGAGAAAAATAAGGAAATTTATCATAATGTGAACAATAGGAAGATGTTACAGGTATGAATCAAATTAAAGTTGGATAAGTTTTCAACTAAAATCTAAAATACTGATTTTTTTATTTTTGAAATAAGTATATAGACTATCTACACACATTTCTTCTCTTTCTTTTTTCTTTTACAAATTTTATTTATTGAAAATTTGGGAAAAGTCACGATAATTTAAATTTAATAGTACCTCTTATGTTTTGTTTAAATGACAAAAAGCTCTCGTGTTAATTTTATTAGCAAAAATATCATTATATTTTTTTTAATAGAATTTTTGCAAGAAAAAGGACAATCATACCCCCATCATAAAATGTGAAAAAATCTTTATTCACCTAATATATTTTTATTAACTCTTCTGTTTAGTTTTGAAAAAAATTGACGATAATCAATATTTCAATACATGAGAGTTTTATTAACTAATAAAAAGTCACACAATGAAGCTTTGTTAATAAAAATAATTACACATGAGATTTTGTTAGACAAAATACATGGGTGTTTTAGCATTTAATTAGTTGAGTATTTAACTGAATGAAATGTATAATTAATTTATTCCATGATTACAGTTTGATGATGGGAGCGATCAGATTTTGGTGAGTGATATTGTGATTGTGAGTCAGGACGGAAGTGGAAATTTCACGGCGATTAATGAGGCGGTGGTAGCAGCGCCGAATAATACTGACGGTAGGAGTGGATATTTTCTTGTGTTTGTTACGGCTGGGGTTTATGAAGAATATGTTTCGATTCCGAAGAACAAGAGGTATTTGATGATGATTGGTGATGGGATTAATCAGACGATTATCACTGGAAATCGCAGCGTTGTTGATGGATGGACAACCTTCAATTGTTCTACATTTAGTAAGTTAAATTAAATGAATTTTTATTTTTTTTATTTTTTTTAAATTACTAATCTCTAGCTCTCACCATTTGCATTTGCATTTGCTGCAGCCGTCGCCTCCACCGGTTTCGTAGCAGTAGGCCTAACATTCCGCAACACAGCCGGCGCAATCAAGCACCAAGCCGTAGCCGTACGCAACAGCGCCGATCTCTCCACATTCTACAGTTGCAGCTTCGAAGCATACCAAGACACACTCTACGTACACTCCCTCCGCCAATTCTACAAAGAATGCGACATCTACGGCACCGTCGACTTCATTTTCGGCAACGCCGCCGTAGTTTTCCAGGACTGCAACCTCTACCCCCGTCTCCCCATGTCCAATCAATTCAACGCAATTACAGCTCAAGGCAGAACAGATCCCAATCAGAACACCGGAATTTCCTTCCAGAATTGCACGATCCGAGCTGCCGATGATTTGGCTAGTACTAATATTTCGATCCGGACTTATTTGGGTCGACCGTGGAAGGAATATTCGAGGACTGTTTATATGCAGTCGTTCATGGATAGTTTGGTGACTCCGGTCGGGTGGAGTATTTGGTCCGGTGATTTTGCGTTGAATACTTCTTACTATGCCGAGTTTAACAATTCGGGTCCTGGGTCGAATACTAGCGGGAGGGTGACGTGGCCGGGTTTTCATGTTATTAATGCTACTGATGCTGCTAATTTTACTGTTTCTGCTTTTTTGTTGGGAGATGATTGGATTTTACAGACCGGGGTGCAATATACTGGTGGATTATATTGAATTACTTTCATGAAATGGGGAGTAATTTGTCTTTTTATTTGTTTATTTTAGACAAGAATTCTTGTAATTGTTTTATTCAGATTATTCAATTAGAAATTTTAAAAAGTAATTCTATTATTATGAGGAAGATTAAGTTGTTAATTGTGAATTTAATGAAAATATTAAGGGCATATATATTTGTTTACTATCTCCAAAAAACTTTACTAAAAAATTTGCAATAACCCCCCTATTTACTAAAAGAACTGATGATTTACTAAAAAATAATTAATGGGTCTTTTTTTCTAATGAAGAAGAATATAGAGATATTTTTGCTAAAAAAAAAATAACACAGGGGGACTTCTGGCAATAGATATAGTATATGGTGGGATATTTTTGCATGTAACACATTAATATAGTGTGAAGAAAATTGATTGTTCTTCCAATGTTACACTTAAGATACTGCACTAATTTCAAGAATTAAAATCTACACTTCAACTTCAACTACTACTATACAAATCAAAAAGCACAAAACAAACATCTTAATGTTACATATATAATCAATTCTCTATTACGTCTTAATTTGCTTTAACAATGTTCAAAGCAGCAGACAACATATTCTTAAGAAACATATTGTTTTCCTTCAGATCTCTTGCTGCAAACTGAACCTCTTCTCCTTGTTTACCCTCTGCTTTCTCCTCCAAGTAACTTGTTTTAAGCTCGGAATCGCACTCTTCTGTACTGGAAATCGCAGCCTCGATGAATTGAATAGCATCAGAATATGCGTTCGCTAGAACGGCATTTATTGCATTCTCGACTAAATCATCGAGGGGATCGTATTGAACCAAGCAATCGCTTATTGCGGATTGGAGTAGTGGATACAAATCAGGATTTGTACCAGTTTTTTTAATTGCGACAGAGAGATTTGCTGCATGGTCTTCTACAAATCTGAGAAAATGGAAGGTGTTGGAAATGTTAGTTTGATACATACTTGTTTCAATCTAATGGCATGGAGAGGGGCGATATTGTCTTCTCACTTATCCAATTTGCCGGCTAGTGTCGAATTATAGCAAAATTTTCAGAAAAGTCCTGTAACGTGAGATGTCGAAATAACCTTATTTTCAAGATTGTAAGTTATTTGTGTTTTCGTTATTTGTGTTTTCTTGTTTTCTTCTGAAAATCCAAAACCAAAACTATGAGCACGTGTTATTATTCAATAGTCTATACTATCAAAAAATGTATAACTCGGAAGGTGATATAGAAAACGTTCGCAAATGATGTAAAACAAGAATATGAAGAATTTTAAAAGAGATCGAGTAATCAAAATTTGATTGTAATGATTTGAATATCATTTTGGAGGAAGAATTTGATTTTTTTATATAATTTTTTTTCGTGAGAATCAATCTAGTAGAAATCGTTATTTATGGACTTGTACCCGATTTTTGTTTTGTTGATTATTTGGTTTCAATTACGAGGGTATATTTTATTTCTCAATATCCATCTTTTATGTCGACATCTTTATAATTCTCTAATGTAACTAACTTTACCTGAGGGTGAAAAAGGCAAGGCCATTGCCATCAGCCTTTTGATGTGGGGGAGCAGATTGCAGTCTCGAAATACATTCCGACTCATAATCCCCAACACCACGGCAAGCATTTTGCACCAGAGGCTCGCCAGAAAGCTTTGAAATTTTGTGGGTTAGGTGGAGTCGAGAGACATGTGGATCGGCGGTGATCAATGCAGGACAATGGCTGAGGCCAAAGAGGAGTGCAAATAGGAAGAGAAACTTGTACGACATTGCGAATTATTTCCTTTCCCTTTTTTTGCTCCTCTTAAATCTTAATTACTCAACACCTTTATTGCCTTTTTCTAATATTTCTTACAACAAGAGAATAAGAGAAATTCTACGCAATAAAGTTTGATTTGAATGAAAAGAAATGGTAATTGGTTTATGGGCGATGCGAATTTTGCTCAATGGAGAGGCTAGAATCACTTGGTAATTAACGATCCATATTGTGGAGACAATAGGCCTAGTTAAGAAAAAAACAGCATTTAACTTTTGTAGAGATGCAAAAATAGGACGCATTTTCGACAATCAATTTCCGTCCTATATGTTTTACCTACGTGTCTGATGCTGCAAAATTTAGTCCTAAAGAATTTAAATCATTAAATTACTACGCAGGTAAATAATTGCCCCCTTGTTGCCACGCGGTTGGTAATCCATCAGGTCAATTTGACAAATTAGACCTTATTTTACTTCATTTTTTACTTATGTCAAAATTTATGGACAATTGTTTTTTTTTTGCTGGCTTAAGTTTCATTGATTTACCTCTAGTTTTTCAGAAAAATCAAGCTTTGCATTCCCACAAAATTATTTTTGTTAGCAGTTTCTGAAGGGTTTTCGTTAAAAAAAGATCCTCAAAACTAAAAGCGTTACTTTATGATCAAAAGTTTGAAAAGTAATTCCAAACATATATGAAATAAAACACTCGTGGAAAAAAAATTGTTTTTAGAAGAGAAAACCATCATCACACTATTATCACCTCATCGGTTATAAACCAAACACGTTAAACAATTTCTTAAAATATTTTCAAATTCCTCTCATCTCACATAATAGATAATACTAAGAAACCAAACGAGTAAAATGACTGCCAAAATGATTCTAAGATCAAGCACTGCTCAAAATATAAGGATATGGCTAATAAAACAGCACTAAAGATTACAATTGTATCTTGCAAGAACACAAAGATATAATAGGCAAAATCTTTGAATTAGTATCTGACAAACATAAAATCTGAGATATCAAAATGCATATAACTTGAAAAAGCTTAAACCCTGAAACCTTTGCTGTTTCTTTTTCCTCTGGCACGTTCGAACTTCCTTCCCTTAGCTCGCACATAGGGCTTGGTGTGGCTGTGTGGAACACCAGGAGCTGGACCAAAGTGCTTCACCGCTTCACGAGCCTTTCGTGGGCCTCGCAAGAGTACCTAATAAGAACAGCATCCTCAGAATATGATCTTGTGCGGAAGAAAAATTTAAGAACTAAACTGGCGTATCCAAGATTAAGTTCTAGTATCTAAAACAAACTCAAAAGTTAACATACTCTGAATAATTACATAGGTACCTACAAAACTAGGGCTTGTAAAATTTTCTTAGTCCTATAACATAGACCATGTTCCACATCACTGGAGAGGCTGCAAACTAGACTTCTATCGAAATTTAGAATCAGATCAATCAGAAACGGCAAATAGCACAATTGATATAGTTTAGTACGACCCTCCCCTGTATAGATTCAATAAATTCTGTACTTCTATGATCCTAATAGAGGTTCTACTTAGTTAATAAATACTTTCAAAACTTAGCTTGTTAATAGATAATATAACAAGTTATAGCGAGAGTAAAAATATCCACAATGTCATTAAATAAAACAAAGTGCAAATAGGAAGGCTAAAAAAAATTATACCGTGTTCTGCCCAAGTGGAGCCCTGAGAGCAAGCTGGTCAAAAGTAAGACATTCACCACCTGCCTTCTCAATTCTAGCCCTCGCTGTCTCAGTGAACCTCAAAGCAGTTACTTTGATGGCAGGTACTTCATAAGCACGAATATCATCAGTAACAGTTCCAACAAGCACAGCTATCTTGTCATCCTAGAGGTACCGAAAAATTCATTATATCAAAATTATCATTTTGGAAAATACTCATGTAAACCGGAGAATGAGGGCTATGTAGAATTCAACAAGGGAAAGCATCAAATGAAAACTTAAAATTACAACAATCTTTAAATTAAAATGTATCCAACCCAAGTGCATGCATAAAGAAAAGTTCAAACAATCAGGACATAATGCATAACCAAAAGATAATGTATAGTTAATATATACTATAACACATTTAAAATATATAATAGACAGCTTGACCACAAAAGAAAAGACCCAAAACTATGCACTGTCCATATTTCATTAAAAAAAATATTTTTTCAAATTCTCAGTTAGCTCAGTTCCAATAACCCATTTTCAATCATATTCATGAAGTCGGCTGAGAATTTCAATTAAATCATCTTACATTAAATGAATATGAATTCCACGAAATATGACAAACATCATAATTTTACGGGATGATTTAAGAGTAAAATTACTACCTTGCCCTTCATCAGAGCTGCCAGACGTGAGAGGGAGAGAGGGGCCTTGTTGACCTTACTCTGGAACAGCCTCTTCAGTACCACAGCATTGAAGCTGCTTCCAGTTCTCCTCACCAAAAATCGGTACAACTGCCACGTCAACACACACAAATCACTTCACATCAGATCATCGAATTTATAAATTTTATACTAGTAATTTTCAGTGCACACTGCAAAAATTGAAAATTAAGAAAAATAGTATATCAACAGGGAACCTTGACAAGGAGTTTCAAGTAAATATCATTGGATTTCGGTGCGGTGCGCTTCGTCTTCTTGCTCTTACCTCCGGCTTCTAAATCAATACCCTAAATTACACAAATTAAACGGGAGTGCAAAAAAAAAGTTTAGCAAACAGAGAGGAACTAAGAAAAAAATGTATATCTTTTATTGTAAAAGCGAGTACCATGGCTCCTCCTCCGTCGCCGCGCCTGCTCAAGGGTGAGTTTTCAAAAGAGAAGAAAAGGGGTTCGGTTTAGGGTTTCGTAGTGTTTATATTCTGCATTTATAAGGGAAAGGGAAATGTGTGCATTTCATGGGCCGGGACTTGAAATGTGAAAGGCCCATTAATATATAAGAATTTTGGGTCTAACATGGGCCGTTTTCTACGGGCAAAAAATAAGTGAAATTCAACTTAAAACTGGTTGGGTTTGGATTACATGATTGTCTTTCTTCGATATATGATAATTTTTAAAACTCACACGGACAACACTCAATGTACTCACTGGTGCTCGTTTTATCAATAGCTCTCATATTCATTCAACTTGTTGAGTCTCGATCCCTTGCAACTATAGGCTGGAGGACCTTGACCCAAACATTCTTCAAATCGGTGATGACATATTAACAAAAGTCGTCGTATCCAAGGCTCTTAGCTCCTCCAATTAAAAACTTAGCTTGTTCCTCATATACCATATGGACCAACAGAACACGATATATGAGTCGAACTCCTGTTTATCCGTCTATCGTCGCCACATAGCCAATCCTTAACCTCCTCCTCGGGGGTCAACTAAAATCATGCCATATTAATTATCACGATTTCACCCTTCCCTGCTAACAATTGCATCGATCGTGCTTCTTAGAGATTTTGAAATTTTAAAAATATTTAGACCTCCAAATACATACAAAGTTAATCAATAAACGGTGTTTATAGCATAGTTCTTAGTTTCTTACTAGTTCATCATTTTTTTTTTTTTAAGATGTTTAATCCCAAAGCCTCTTTAGTTCTAGTTTACTATTCCTTTTGTCCTACTTAACTTTCATGTGGTGGGGTTCGTACTAGTAATCTTAACTAACTATTCATAATAATATTTTACATTTTTAAAATTCTAACATATGCAATTTTATGTCTAATAACTAGTATAATCATAAATTTTTCTAAAGGGATTTATTACATCATACAGTATTAGTTTGAACTTCCATAAAATAACGAACCTTGAAAATAAACAGTGGCCCAGTAACTAGATTGGGCCTAACTCAAAGGCTTCCGCTTTTCCCATTTTCCAATTATAAAAAATCTTTCAAGCACCAAATAGGACTGCGTTGGACCCAAGTCAATGAAAATTCAATTTAACGCCAAATATTCACCTATCACCACCAACAAATTCATCACTCTTAGTTGTCACTACAGCTCAGCCACCGCCAAAGGCGAGATGATAGGAAAGACGGCGGTGGAGGTCGGAGGCGATGGAGTAGCCGTCATTTCAATCAACAATCCACCTCTTAATCTGTTATCTGTCGACGGTATCTTTTGCTTCAATTGACCTTTCTGCTTTCTTTATTTAACTTCCGCATCATATAAAGGTTGAATATGATTCGTTTTCTACCGTTGATTATGTTAAATTTTAACTGGAGCGAGAATTTCTACTGTTTTATCAAGAGAACTTGGAATGCTTGGGAACTATTTTTACAAGCTCAATGTCAACAATTGTGTTTAACATGAGCCCATTGTAACTAGGACTGAAAATAAAATCAAGTTACTCAACAGTAGACTCGAGCTTAGCTCTATTCGTCATACATATCAAATAGTTGAACAATTTTTTTCCTTATACGAAGGTATAGTTCGACTTGATAACTGAAAATTGACAAATTACATGTAAAAATATCAAGTTACCCCATTCTCTGACTCGACCTACAAAATCTAGTTTGATTTTGGTTTGATTGTTAAAAAGTATACGAAGGTAGTTCGACTTGATAACTGAAAATTGACAAATTACATGTAAAAATATCAAGCTACCCCATTCTCTGACTCGACCTACAAAATCTAGTTTGATTTTGGTTTGTTTAACAATCAAACCAAACTCATTCACAAATTTCAAGTTCGATAAAAGATTCAATCAAACTTGATGCTACTTGGCTCGGTTACACCCGAAATTGTAACATCCAATAAAGTTCTTAATCTTGTGTAATTGGGAAAACCAAATGATACAGTAGTATATTGGCGTATAAATCTCAATATAGTAACTTAAAAAATCACCATCGCAATCATAACCTCAACTTTCATGGCGAAGGCTAGGCAAGCACACACAGAAATTTCTGGCATTTCATTTTGCATCTTATTTTCCTGATTTAAAGCTAGGGTTGTAAACATAGGAGTGTGCTCATATTCTTTTTAGTTTGGACTTGATTTAATTGATTAAGTCTCAGTGGTGAATTTTAGCTGGATATGGTTTAAGAACAATAAAATGATCAGAAGAATTTATAAACATAAAAAATTATGAATCATGCAAGTTGACTGATGGTCTAATGCATCTTTGTATTGACTACCAATTCTTTTTTAAGACCTGGGGTGGGGAATAAGATCAATCAAGAAACTAGTAGAAGAAGTTTGGTAGATGTGGCTAAAGATATCCAGTCCATAGTTGCTCACATTCAACCAGTTAAATGTAGATCAGGTCCTATCCATTAATATAGACTAATTGCAAGACAGATCCCATTATACATAAAGATTATTTACGTTCTCTGTTCTTTTCAAGAATCTTGATATAATTTGTCATTTTCCAGTGATGCTCAGCTTGAAAGAGAATATCGAAGGAACCTTAGTCAGAAAAGATGTGAAAGCAATAGTAATTACTGGTAAGATTAAAGATGCCTAGTTTGTCATATTGCATGCGAATTTAACACCCCGATTAACTAAACAGGATTGGAAGGAAAGTTTTCTGGAGGATTTGATGTAACAGCATTTGGTGGAACTCAAGTAAAAAAGAGTAAGACTGGCTATGTGTATACTATTTTCCGTTTAGTTACCTAGGCACTCTTTATGTTCTAAGAATTTGTAATGATGTAACAGCACAAAGGGAGCTCGGATTTATGTCGATTAAAATTGTCACTGATACTTTGGAAGGTACTCTTTTCCCCCCTTCTGTTTATTGGTTGATTTATTGTTTTCATTTATTACCAAACTTTCATTGTAGCTTCAAGAAAGCCTTTGGTAGCTGCTATTGAGGGCATGGCTTTTGGTGGTGGACTGGAACTAGCTCTTGTATGTGTAGTAACTTGTTTCAATAGTTTTTCTCTTCTTGTTGTTACAAATCTTCAAGGAAAACTATGCATCAAACCCCCCTTGTTGGTGGGGGTTTGCTTAATGGTTCGATAAATCTTTGATAATTATTTTTCAGGCATGTCATGCTCGCATATCAACTTCCACTGCACAACTAGGACTAACTGAACTTCAGTATGGAATTCTTCCTGGATTTGGAGGTATTGGCTGCTTTACTAAAACAGACTGGCTGTTAATATTACTTTAATCCTTTTTGAAGTTATCGTGTGTTGACAGATCATATAATGCTTTTATGGCATGCTGACGAATTTGATAACGTGATTTTCCTCAGGCACACAAAGGCTTCCTCGGCTTGTGGGTCTACCTAAGGCTCTTGAAATGATTTTGGTACCAAATTTATATAGATTTGTGTCTCAGTTTCTTAATCTTACCCTACATGTCATAAAAGCTTCCTATTTATTTCATCAGATGTCGAAACGAGTAGATGGGGAAGAAGCTCGAAGTTTGTCCCTTGTGGATGCCATAGCTCCGGCGGATAAGTTACTTGGTGTAGCTCGTCAATGGGCATTGGATATATTAGAGTATAGAAGACCATGGGTCATTAGTCTCTATAAAAATGACAAATTAGAACCTTTGGCTGAAGCTAGAACTATACTTAAGTCAGCTCGGCTCAGAGTCCAGAAACAAAATCCCAATGTAATGCACCCGTTAGTATGCATCGATGTAATTGAAGCGGGAATAGTTTCAGGCCCTCGTAATGCGTTATGGAAGGTAACAGAGGTCTTTTTTTTTTTTCCCTTTTTTCTGACGGTGGAGAACCCAGCTGCACACATCATTATATAATTTGCCTTCCCCTCTCAGGAAGCAGAAGCTTTAGAAGAACTTCGAGAATCTAGTACATGCAGGAGTCTAGTCCATGTATTTTTTGCTCAACGTCAACTTTCAAAGGTTCTGTCAAAGTCTTAGATCTCTCTTCGATCACTCTTGGATGAAAGTTCAACCATCATTCTAGAGTATTTGGTCAAACTTAAATATGAATATGCTGATTCCATAAAATATTAACTGCTGGCAAATGGAAATTAGCACTTTACTGGCATCTGTATATACTTACCATGCTACTGAAGATATGTTCAAAACTATCATGTTTTCTAATTGTAATGTTTGTTATCATGGAATGTTGGTATCAGATTCCTGGGATTTCTGAGATGAATTTACAGCCAAAAAAGATAAGCAAGGTTGCTGTTATAGGTGGGGGAGTAATGAGCTCAGAAATAGCAGCCATGTTGCTCCTTAGAAATTACCAAGTTATTCTGAAAGAGAAGGACAAAAAGCGCCTATTTGATGAGATTCACAGAATCAGAGGTGAGCCTCCTTCACTGAAATAAAGTGTTTTAGAGCAAACTCGTATTTCTGCAAATCATTTTTGTGGTCACAGGAAATTTGCAAAATCATGTCATGGAAGGAAAGGAGAATCAATGGAAGCTTGAAAAAACTTTCGGTCTATTGAAGGGTGTTCTTGATTATAACGAGTTTAAAGATGTTGATCTAGTTATAGAGGTTGGTTTTGAGACACACCTGGCAGTAATTTTACCATTTTAAAATTCTTCTTCCATTTTTTCTTATTTTAATTGTTACATGATCGAACAGATTGATAAACAAGCTAAGTTAAAAATCCTTCCAAAAAAATTAAGTGGATGCTGATACCATGCCTTTATCTAAACTTTGTGCAGGCTGAATCTGAACATTTGTTCTTGAAGCAAGAGATCTTTGCAAATCTTGAGAAGTACTGTCGCCCACATTGTATTTTTACCAGTAATAGCTCAACATTCAGTTTGAAATTGATTGGAGAAAGGACCAAATGCGAAAATCGGATTGCAAGGATACACTTTTTCTGGTAATATAGCTTTTAGAATTGTCGTCATCAGTATGAGTTTGTCTTTAATTCTTCCTTACCATTTGGATGCAGCCCTTCTCCTGTCATGCCTTTTATGGAAATAATTCGTACTAAAAGCACATCACCCCAAGTAATCATTGATTTAATAAACTTTGGGAGAAAAATGAGGAAAACCCCAATTGTAGTTAGTGATTGGAAAGGCTATGCAGTCAGTAGCATGTTCATTACATATCTGCATGCAGCGATATTGCTCACTGAACGAGGTGTAGATGTTTACCAGATTGATGAAGCTCTTACTAGCTTTGGAATGCCATTTGGTCCATTTAGGTATGCTGGAAATTTGAACTGATGCAAGTATTTTAATCACTGAAGTTTGAGTCTACAGTTTGTGGAACAACTTCATCTCCAGTATTTTAGGCTTCATTTAGATTGAAGTATTTGGACCTTAGTATTTTAAATCAATAATAACAAATTAATAGCAGTTGTTTGGATTTTTTTGTGGTTTTTTCATGGATTTACAATGTCTAGGTATTCATTATGTTGTACTCCTGTACTGGAAAAGAATGAAATCGACCCAATCTTGAAGTAATCTGAAATCCTTCCTCCAAATCTTTCAAATCCAAATCCCTCAATCCAAATGAAGCCTTTCTCGTTTATCATTGTGCTGTTTTTCAGTTTTAAATGTTAAGCTGACAAGAAAGATATCTCCTTTCTGAAGTTTTACGACATGAGATGATGCCTCTATGTTTAGAATTTTAAATACTTCCATTCTGCTTTTTTATGTTCACAGAGTAGTCTCCTCTTTTTATATAGCTGATGAATTTCATGCAGAATGATTGATATGATTGGGCTTGAAGTTTTTGCTGAGCTCTGTAAGATATTTTATAAGAACCTCCCAGATAGATCCTACAAACCCGAGCTAATTTTAACCTTGCAATCAATTGATCGTGACGTGAAGGTACTAATCTACCTTCCTGTCCATTTTTCGGTTTTTCCTAATGTTGGCTGTTTTTGTTTGTTAGGAGGCATGTAGTAAAGTTGTGGGCTTGTGCTGATTCTGCTGAAAGTGTTTTTGGCTTGTCACATTTATATCAGGTGCAAA
Organism: Penstemon eatonii; assembly: GCA_038501285.1. Taxonomy (NCBI): domain Eukaryota; kingdom Viridiplantae; phylum Streptophyta; class Magnoliopsida; order Lamiales; family Plantaginaceae; genus Penstemon; species Penstemon eatonii. The sequence continues at coordinate 62,788,401 of CM076712.1, read as the reverse complement.
TATTGGTAAGGGTTTCTACAAATATGATAACTCCGGCAAGGCTACCCCAGATCCAGAGATAAGTAACTACTTGGCAAACACTAGGAATTTACTCGATGTGGCCAATGACTCCAAGGTCTCTCCCTGCTCTCTCCCTGCTCTCTCTCTCTCTCTCTCTCTCTCTCTATATATATATATATATATATATATATATATCGACGCACATAAATATATATAGTTACAAGATTTTTCTTGTCTGCATTGAGACCGGTGCATGTTTTTGCGATGATATTATTTAGAACTCAAATCACATTCAGTGGCATTATAAGCTAATTTAGTGAAGGTTGACTTCTAATTAAACAAATATTTGTTTACGTAAACTCTTCTGGAATTTGTTTTAGAGATCTTGGCAACAAATCCAAATACTTCATTTATATTCCTATTAAACAACTAAGTTGCTCCATGCAATCCTCCTCTCTAAGAAAGAAATTAATATTTCAATCTTTGTGGTACAGTTAAAGAATTTTCCTGATGGTGAGATTGTTGAGATGATTCTTTTTCCTGCTATAAACAAAGCATGCCATATCATTTCAGAGGGAATTGTATTTAGGTCATCCGATCTTGATGTTGCCTCTGTTTTGGGAATGGGGTTCCCTTCATACAGGTTCGGAATTTGGACTTCGTTTTTTATTTGAGAATGCAAAAACCCCTCGTGCTCTGCCTAATTATCAAGAACCCCCATGTGTTATTTTTGTTAGCAACGTTCCCTCCCCCCCCCCCCCCCCACTAAGCGTTCATTAATTCTTATTAGAAAAAAACTCATTTCAAATTCCTTCTTAAATCATAGGAAGGTTATTGCCTATTTAATAGGTGAATAGTTTGTTTTTGCATCACATGTGGGGATATAATTGTCATTTTGACTGGGAGCTAATAAAAAATTAGCACAAGGGAGTTTTGGTAATAAAAATAACAGATTAGGCAAAGCATATGGGTTATTTTTGCATTTCACTTTTTTTTTTTATTTCATTCCTTTTAACTTGTGAGATGCTGGCTTTGTATGACTTTAATCAGGGGAGGAATCATATACTGGTCTGATTCGTTCGCTTCCAAATATATTTATTCAAAATTGGAGACATGGTCAAAGGAACATGGAGATTTTTTCAAGCCTTGTGCCTATGTAACGGAACGAGCTTCCGAAGGAATGTCTTTAGTAAGTGATATCCTTGGTGAACTGATTTTGGAAGTTTTCAAATATTCAAGAACTTCAATTTCATGCATATTTTTACCAGATAATTTGTTGATACTCCAGGTGAACCCAGAAAAGCAGGGCAAGTCCCAGTTGTAATTGATTCAAATGGATGCTTTAAGTGTGAAAGATGATATCTTGGCTTATCGGCTAAGGCAGTATGTTTATGTCTGAGGTGTGTTGAACTTAATTAGGCTTTTAAATTGTCATTTTAAACATATGCAAGAATATACAGTTCCAAAGGAATTGGTCTTTCCATTCTTGTAAGAAAAGGAAAAATGTTTTTTTTTTTTTTTTTTTTTTGCGTTGACAAAATTTGAACATGTCTAATTCAGTTGAGTTTATTCGCTTTGGTTGCCGAAAGATTTCAAATTTTCCATACGGATCGAAATGATTTTTAAAAACTTGAACATCACGGTTGCCATATTTTCTTTTCTTCCACCCTACTAATTTGATTAACATACTATAAAGGGAATATATATTCTAGATAAGATGAGATAAATATTATCTTATCGTGAGAAAATAAAAAAAGAATCAAAATCTCTCGAGCTTCAGGTAAAAATCGTAAAGTACGAGAGATGACGGAGATTCAAATATCGTATCTTAGGTCCATATATTAGTACTTTACAACCAATCCTTAAAAAAAGTTCTTTAAACACATAAATCAAATATTTTTCTCTTTGTGGATAGGATTGAAAAAACTATTACGCATGGATCAAAATTTCGTTTCGAGTGTATGTTTCGGTCAGTCAAATATTGAAAATTTTTTGTGATTTTTCGGAAATGTTTCGGAAACACTAAAGAAAAATTGTAATAAAAGTTACTAAATTTAGATAAATAACATAATTTAAGGCAAACAAATAATTTCGGAATTACATGTTATTTTCGTTTCGCTTGATTCAAGAACGAAAACTTTCCGAAGGAAAATATGGAAATTTTAATCCATGCTATTACGGCATCTAATTTGGCGAAAATTATCCAGCTATAAAGTAAATAAATATTTACATGTTAAAAGATCACTTTAACTAGAGTAGTATCCATTTAAAAAAAAATTGAGTATGACCAACCAACTCCAATAAAAATAGATTTGTCTGCTAACAACTATTGTCATTCGGTTGAGATTTACTCAAACTAGTATGGTGATGATGAGATCATTGAGACAATTTTCCTTTAAAATTTAAGAATTAAATTTAATATTCTTCTTATGTTGTACCATGTCGTCCGGACAACAGATGCGCAAAATAATTTTTCCGCCAGTTGATAAAAGTATTTCAACTAATAGAGATACGTAATTTGAGTTTTACATGAAAAATTGAACAATTTTAAAAAAGACCTTTAAATGTGTAAAAGTAATTATTGAAAAGCAACCCAAATATAGCAAAACAGAATGGTTTTAAATATATAAATTATCTAGTCACATTAAGAACATAAATTTCTTTTTCATAGGAAAAATAAAATACTACTATTTAATTGAAAAAATAATGTGATGCACCAAAGGAAAAAGATCCCCCAATTCATCTTCAGTCAACAAGAAGCAATCTAGATTCATGACTTCCGGACACAGCCCCATTGGCTTATGACGTAAATGCCATCTTAAATTTCAATTATCCTATTATTTCCTTCTGATATACATAACATTACACTTCATTCCGGTGGCATTTTAGTCAAAACGAATAATAATTCTCTAACCTCATTACCACAATAATATAATGCAACCTACTATTACCATTTTCACTATATCCGCTCCGCCTTTAACGACCCCGTTACATTAGCAGTTACTGTCTCAAAAAATTAAAAAAAATAGTCGTAAATATTACCACTGATGATGAATTCAACGAAGTCTCGCCGGAAAATCGTTTCGGCGGCGGTTGAAAACGGCGACACGGCCGACAAACAAGACCAGCTCCTCCTCTCCTCCGCCATCTGCAACGGCGAAGACCTCGGCCCCTTCGTTCGAAAAGTCTTCGCTTCAGGTAAACCTGAAACCCTTCTTCACCATCTCAAACACTTCACCAAATCCAAAGAATCAGAGATCGAAGATGTATGCCGCGCACACTATCAGGACTTCATCATGGCAGTTGATGATCTCCGATCTCTTCTCTCCGATGTCGATTCGCTTAAATCCTCACTTTCTAATTCCAACTCCAAGCTCCAAAACGTCGCCGTTCCGCTGCTTACCTCCCTCGACTCATACGTCGAAGCGAAGAATAAGTGCTCCAACATCGCTCTCGCCATTAATTCTCTGAATACATGCGTTCAGCTAATGGAGCTTTGTTCTCGTGCGAATCTCCATCTCACTAAAAACAATTTCTACATGGCGTTGAAATGTTTGGACTCGATTGAGACAAATTTTCACGATAAAACGCCGTCGTCTACGTTGAAGAGAATGTTGGAGAAGCAGATCCCTGCGATTAGGGCTCATATAGAGAAGAAAGTGAGTAAAGAGCTTGGGGATTGGCTTGTGGAGATCCGTACGGTGAGTCGAAATTTAGGTCAGCTAGCAATTGGACAAGCTTCGGCTGCGCGTCAGAGAGAAGAAGAGTTGAGGATTAAACAGCGCCAAGCTGAGGAGCAAAGTCGGCTTAGCTTGAGAGATTGTGTTTATGCTTTGGAAGAAGAAGATGATGATGAAATTGATGGAGAGAATGGGATTCTAGGGTTTGATTTGACGCCTTTATATAAAGGTTATCATGTACATCAGACGCTAGGGCTCGAGGATAGGTTCAAGCAGTATTATTTTGAGAATAGGAAGTTGCAGTTGACTTCTGATTTCCAAGTTTCATCAATGACTCCGTTTCTTGAGTCGCATCAAACGTTTTTCGCGCAGATTGCTGGGTTTTTTATTGTGGAGGATCGGGTTTTGAGGACTGGAGGAGGATTGATATCCAAAATGGATGTGGAGAATTTGTGGGATACTGCTGTGAGCAAGATGTGTTCTGTTTTGGAGGATCAATTTTCTAGGATGCAAACTGCTAATCATTTGTTGTTGATTAAAGATTATGTGAGTTTGCTCGGTGTCACATTGCGTAGATTTGGATACCCAATTGATGCCTTGCTTGATGTTTTGAGCAAGCACAGGGATAAGTATCATGAATTGTTGTTGTCTGATTGTCGTAAGCAGTTTGCTGAGGCTCTGGCTGCCGATAAATTTGAGCAAATGTACATGAAGAAAGAGTATGAGTATTCAATGAATGTGTTGTCGTTTCAGATACAGACCTCAAATATCATGCCTGCGTTTCCATATGTTGCTCCATTTTCATCTACGGTTCCTGATTGCTGTAGAATCGTTCGTTCGTTTATTGAGGATTCTGTGAGTTTCATGTCGTATGGTGGGCAGCTTGAGTTTTACGATGTGGTTAAGAAGTTCTTAGATAAGCTCTTGAGTGAGGTCTTGGATGGGGCTTTATTGAAAGTCATTACTGGTTCAATCACTGGGGTTACTCAAGCTATGCAGATGGCAGCAAATATGGCAGTTTTTGAACGAGCATGTGATTTCTTCTTCCGCCACGCTGCTCAGCTGTCAGGTATTCCTTTAAGGATAGCTGAGAGGGGAAGGAGGCAATTTCCTCTGATCAAAGCACGCGATGCAGCTGAAGAGACACTCTCTGGATTGCTAAAGCAAAAGGTTGATGGATTCTTGTTATTGATTGAGAATGTGAATTGGATGGCTGATGATCCTCCACCGGGTGGGAATGAATACGTAAATGAAGTAATTATTTTCTTGGAAACATTGGTTTCTACCGCTCAACAGATTTTACCGGTTCAGGTTCTGAAACGGGTTATACAAGAAGTTCTTTCTCATATATCAGAGATGATTGTTGGAGCTTTACTTGGGGAATCAGTTAAAAGGTTTACCATCAATGCTATAATGGGACTTGATATCGATGTTCGTTTATTGGAATCATTTGCGGAAAATCAAGCTCCTCTTTTGTCTGAATCGGATGCGAATCAGTTGAAATCGGCACTTGTTGAGTCGAGGCAATTGGTGAATTTACTTCTAAGTAACCATCCGGAGAATTTTTTGAATCCGGTTATAAGAGAGAGAAGTTACAATGCATTGGATTATCGTAAAGTGGTTGCGATTTCCGAGAAATTGAAGGATCAATCTGATCGTTTGTTTGGTTCTTTTGGAACACGAGGAGCAAGGCAAAATCCCAAGAAAAAATCACTTGATGCATTGATAAAAAGACTCAAGGATGCCAACTGAATTCACTTAAACTGTAAGTTCCATTTATTGTGCTTATTCTATGTAGTTTCTTGATTGATACTATCTATCACAATTCTTGCATAGTTTTCATCAGAAAATCTTGTAGCCATTCTTGTACCTTAGTGCTTATGATGTCATTTTTACATGTTTGTTGTATTCAATTGTTTGGAAATATTTTTATTTAATATTCTGTGAGTTATGTCTTCATTAGAAAAATTGATATGATGTTTATGGGCAGTGGGCACAAGAGATTGAAAAAAGTTCCTAGTTAACACTTAACATATATAGATATAAACTAAATATGGTTATATGATTAAATCGTTATCTCCTGAGAACAATGTTCTGATTGTTTATGTACAAGTTATTACATATGCAGTCATGCTATGGTCGATTGAGTCTTTGGAGAGTAAAATAATGGATGGTGATGGAAATTGTTTGGATAAGTTTTTGGCCGTGTGCAGTGTTCGCACCCGATCCATGGTAACTATGGATCAAAATTTCCATATTTTCTGTTGATAACATCAAAAGGTTTATTTTTTAATCGACGGATACAAAAATATGGTGTATTTTTTAAACTTTTTATTTGCCTTGGGACATTAACTTTTTCCTCATTTAGTATTTTTTTTTTTCATAATTTTTTCTAGTATTTTCGAAAACTCTTCAACTTCAAAAGTTTTTCAATATTTATATGACCGAAATATACACAGGATACCATTAATTTTACATACAAAAGGGGTTTTTCCGTAATCTGGTCTTGGAGGTATTGGTAAAAAAAAGTTCTTTTTTTAGGGGATTTATTAATAATTTATGTACCTTAAAATTTACCCAGTTACTTGAGGAAAGAAGTACGAAATATGATTGCTTAACATAGAAAATTATTAATGAGGACAGCTGGCCGGAGAAAATTATTTATTAACTCCCAAAAGAATAATTTATATACTATCTCCGTTCCATTATTTTTACTCTATAAACTATAGTATTCAGTCAAAATTTTCAATCTTTAAAATGACTTATCAAAAAAATTTCAAGTTTGTGATGTATTAAATCTTTTAAATATCGACTTGTCCCATTTTTTGAATCTTGAAGATAATGATATTTTGTATTTTGTTTTTATTTATATTTAGTTAATAAACTTTTTTTTAAAAAGAAAATTCTATGATTAATTTTAAAAAGATTCACTTAAATTTTAAAACTGTAACTTTTACTTAAGAAACTTAGATAAAATTAAAGATTAAAATAACATAACTTTAATTTAAGAAATTTAACATTAATAATATGTAAATTTAATAATATTGTAAGAAACTTAAATATAATTTATTATTATTATGAGATAGTGGGAAAAAATGAGGATTGAAATTATAAAAAGAAAAGGAAAAACTGAACTTAGACTGAAGAGTGACTGAAGATGACATTCGTCAAAACAAATCATCAAAATTTGGATTGCAGACCATAATCGCGTAGAACTCATGTAAAAATGAAATTAGACCCATTCTCGTAAATGTCCACTTCTCAAACCCACAAACAATTATGTGTGAAGAAGATACACTCGATACCATAAAAAGAGAACTCATTGACTGGCCTTTTGGCAAACATTTACCGTGAAAAATTGATCAAGGAAGTAATGCACACAAGACATGGTTAAATCTATTTCTCCACAAAACAATGTTTTGGATGTTTACGTACAAGTTACTTTCAAATGCCAACTTGTTTTTGTGGTAAGTGATGTTATGGATTGGATAATGCAATTGTCTATAGAAGAAGTCGAGTTGGGTATGCTTCCGGCTACAGATTCGTCGATCGAGTTTCTGGAGAGATAGTGGATAGTGGTTCCTGCGTAATGGTCAACTCATCTAAGCTTAAACTATTAGAGAGACGAATCATTATGATAAACCCCCCTCATGTGTAGAATGTATTCATATACTCAAGTTTAACACGTGGAATTTAGAAATGAGTGGCGGAGTGATTCGAACATAGGACCTTCTTTTGGTCTGAGCTCTGATACAATATTGAATGAAACTGTTAGAAAGATGAATTATTTAATATATATCATTTAACACTGTCCAATTTGTTTGAAAGATTTTTTAGCCGGTACTCAGTCTTGTGCATGTAGTGCTCACACGTGTGCCATGGTGATTGCATTCGAAAGTGGATGAGAACTAGTCCTTATTGCCCCGTTTGCCAACTTGAGTTGCCCACGAGATAGGAAGTGACATCAGATATTAGAAGTTTTGGGTATGTATGTATCAATTTGAGATTTATGTTTTTCTTATATAGTTTTCAAAATATATTGAATTTTGTCTATATTTTCTATATATGAGTTCAATTTATTTATCGTATTTAGTCTCCATGATTTTATAGTTGCTATCTCAATCATTGCATTTTCACCAAATTAAAAGGTCGTGTAGCCATTCTCTTACCCTTAATACAAGAAGAAGAAGAAAATTAGGATTTGAGAATGAGTTTGTAATAGTCATATTATTTTAGAGTGGATTGAGACGGATTTCTTGATTGCTCCAGATGAACCCTAATTCTATTAGCTATTAGATAAGAGTAAATAACGGATATTTTTTAAGCATCCAATAGGACTAATATGTGAAGAATTTGTGTCAGTTTAAAATTCAATATATTGTCACTTATAGTAAGTAGAACTTGCTTCTTTCGAACGTGACTCTCAAAATCACACTTCAAACATAAGCTTATTCCAAAAAAAAAAACATTTCAAAATTTTGATATAATTATATCTAGATATAATTATATCTGGATATTATATAGTATGTGGATGGGTTTTGGCCGGGTCTTGCGGGTTTCGAGAGACCGAGCCAAAATCATTTTAAGTGAATTTTCACCAAACTCATATAACCATCAAAAACCTATTCAGAAATTCACAATCAAACTCTTCAAACCTATAAAATATTGATTTGACACATATCACCTACTTTTTTTTTCCTAAACCCCAACATCCAAACTCAATCCAAGTGGAGTTTCAACTTATTCAAATCACAAAACCCAAGAGGCAAAATTCATCCAAATGAAGTCTCAAATGTTTCATTGAAACCATTCAAATCAATTTTTTTACACTGAGACCTACAAAATCGAACCAAAACCTATCCAAATAAACCTTTATATTCTTTGATAAGGTCAAATGTATTGATCATAGTTCTGACAGTAATTATCTCGTGATGGAAATCCCGATAAGTAAAGGCACACATGGGATAAATCAAATCTAATACGTAGTATATGCTACAAACTCGCTCCTAAATTTAATTTAATTTAATTTATTTTACCCTACACATTTTCTTCTGGAAGAGGAGTTCCACATAATACAAAACAAGTCAACAAAAAAGGAAGTCTTTTTCCTTCTCCTTAGCAAACCCCCAAAAGAGAAAATCAAATCACCAACAGAAAAACAAAAATGCCATCAAATTACCTAAACGCCATAGCTTTTGCCCTATCTCTCCTCGTTCTCGCCGCCGCCGCCACCGCTCCCACAGCCTACGAAGTAATCCAGTCCTACGATTTTCCCGTGGGTATCCTCCCAAAAGGAATAACCCACTACGATCTGGACACGTCATCAGGCAAATTCAACGCCTATTGGAACGGTTCGTGCAGTTTCTCTTTGGAAGGATCCTATCAGCTCAAATACAAATCTAAAATCAGCGGAAATATTTATAAAGGTAAATTGACTAATTTATCTGGGGTTAGCGTTAAGGTGCTTTTTCTGTGGCTAAATATTGTGGAAGTTCGTAGAAATGGTGATAATCTCGAATTCTCTGTGGGAATTGCATCTGCTGAGTTTTCTTTGGACAATTTTTTAGTATGTCCACAATGCGGGTGTGGATTGAATTGTAACAATTTGGTTGAGAATTGGCAAAAGGGGAATCTTAGAAGTACTCTCCTTCTTTCTTCGGTTTAGTAAATTTAACTTTTTTTCTTTTTTCAATTTTGGGGGTTTTGATTAAGGATGGTTATTTATTTCCTTTTCCTTTTCATTTACTTAAGTTTGTATTATGACTTTTGTTATTTAATAGTATACACATTGTAACTAAAATAATCTTGAATTTTTATTTCAAATTGTATTATTAATGTACTTCCATTTGCTTTGTTGTTTTTAAATTGAGAAACTTCAAGTAAATGTTCAATCTACAAAATGATTTGGGTCGAAGTTGTTACTAGAAATTTAAGTTTACTTAAGAACAAATTCAACCTCCTTATCTTTAAGGAGCATATTTAAATTGATACTTGATGCAAATAAGTATATAGAATTTTTTTTTTTTTTTTTTGATTCATAGTGGCATGATTATTAATTATTTGGCTATGATTAGTACAGTTTGGGATAATAAAAGGCACTTTGGACTTATTGTGAATACTAAGGAAAGAGCATTGAAGTTCTTGGAGTAAGTAGAGATTGAGAACTTTTGAGTGCTTTTCTTTAAATATTTAGAGGATTAGTCTATCTTATAGATTTATTGGTCTTCTTTCAATGCGTTTAAATCTAAATCTGACAAATTATACTCTATTAAGTTTTCATTTCGTTTATTATTAATTTCAAAAGGGAAGAAGGGGATATGATTTGACTAGATAATCCCTGCAATGGTTGAAGAGTTCTACATTAGCGTTTTTATAAAGCAATGAGCTCCATTTTTATTTAAGTTGTGCCTATCTCTTACTTAGAAGGATAAGTGTAGTATTTTCCCTTTCATTTTGACTAACTCCTAAAATGATATTGAAATTGTGAGTAAGACTTATTGCTTGTGGAAACTTGTGAAGCACTATATAACACTTAGAGGTAAAATGGCATTGCAAAATGGCTCACATTAGTTCTGAAGTGGACATGTTTTGTTATAATCCCCGTTTTCAGTTTTAATGTTTGATTTAATTTGAAGATGCATATTTATGACTCGTCTCTGGTAGAAATTGGGAGCTTAGTATACCATTACAAGCAGCTTAGAATCTAGGTGTTAAATTCTTATAAATGGCACTGCTGTTTCACTCTAGATTGCACGATTACGTTTCATTTACAGGACAAGTATTTCCATATGTAACAAAGCTCATTAAGGTATATATGAGTTTATTTTCACATGTGAGCACAAAACCGAGGTTTAATGGTCATCTTTTTCTCAGAAAACACCAGCAATAATAATGTCTCGGTCCCTGCAGAACTAACTCATTAGGAACAAAGAGTAAACAAGTTGCATTTTTAGTCCCACAACACTTGTATTATTAACACATTTGATCCCACTACAAAGTTGCAATTTGGATCATTCTTTTGGAATTTATGTTCTATCACTACCTTTTCATCAGATTATGGGACCGAAAATGCAAAATTTAGATAGTCTTATGGGACCAATAATAAAAAGCATTGATTGTTCCCAATAGTGCAAAAAAAATTGATGGAACATGGAACGGAAGGACCAAAATTGCAATTTTGTAAACCACGGGACTTAAAGTGTTAAAAGTTCAATCATGTCGAAATAATAATGCAAGTTTTCCCAAAACCAGTTCTATATTTTCATTGATCTGCAACCTATTTCATTTAAGTGAGTCTCTAATTTCTTCAAATTCAAATTGATACTTTATTTTTTAAGGAATTTTTCAAAATAGTATATCATAGAAAAAAATAGAGATGTCCGTCCACCTTCCTTGTTGATAATTTTGGGGCATTAGCTTAGTTGCCAGAGAAATCAATCATACTCACTGATCACGACGAATCCATTTTTAAAGCCAATTTCATTGTCGTTTTCGGTAGCAGAAGAAAACTAGGAGTATATATATAATATGCATACACCCATCACAAAAAACCATAAGTCATGTGAATATGCTTTTCTGTGTCGGATTTACGTCACGGTTGGCATAGCAGAAAACGATATCAAATTATCAGAAATTAATATGCTCTTTAAATAATATTTAGCCGAAAACAGTCTTTTCAATAACTAATACAGTAGTTTATAATCTCACAAAAGTAAGTAGGTATGACCCCTAAGAGCAAGTTCGATGGTGGATGTAACGTAAACGGCCACTCCGACCCTTTTGGATCCAAAAAAAAGTGCTATAATAGAGGAGCAGCTAAGAGCAAACCCAATGCTAGGGGCTAGGGGTCGAGCTCCCCAGCTGCCCCTATCTCCAACCCCTGCTTATTCAAATCTATCTATGAGCTTCCCATTTTATTTAATCTCAATTTAATTATTTTCCATTCTCACCATTATATTATAATAATTATATAATAACAATACTAATAATAATAATAACAAATATAATAATTTTAATAATAATAAAAATAATAATAAAAATATTCATTAAATTGCCGGAGTACAACACGAAAATACATCATCGAATTAAAAAAATTCGTACCACGCAACAAAGTATTTTTTCACTTAGTTTGTTTTTATTTTGCTCAAGTGTTTTCACAAATGTTGCTCGTAGATGATTTGGATTCAATTTTTGGTACACCATTGGTGTTGCTCCTAGTACAAACACGGTAGGGTCTACAAATGAAAGCAATAACTAAAGAAAAGGTGGATAGGTCAATTATGTTGAACCTATATTCATTTTTCTTAGACCATGATAAAGATGATGTAAATGAGTCTAGTAAATTGTTTTGATGGAACTGATTAGTCAGTCACTACATAGTGGCGATATAAGTTTGAATCCTTACTGGGAGAGGTTTCAATTTATTGTCCAACACTTTTCGAAAGAGATTAAACACCTGGGGGAAAAAAAATGTAATATCGAATTCTACATTGAGTTGAGCATTATTTTAAGTTTGATTTGATTGTTGGGAAATTCTTACTCAGACCGGGTTTGGCCGAACCCAAAGCAATTACATGGCAAGTGTAATACACTTGCTTTGGGATTGGATGTAACTCCCAGGAGAGTGACCAATCACAAAGCAAGAGCAATACACTTACTTGGTGGTTGGATGAGTTTGGCCAAGTCAGACTTGGACAAGAATTTTCCTTGATTGTTAAATAAAACAAGTTTGAACAAAATTATGATATATATATTATAAAGTTAGACGAGTTTTTATCAAATGAACTCGAATCAAATAGACGGTTCTAAAGAAGTATTGTATAATATGATGAATTTTAATTTCGAGTGAGAAAATAAATCTTATATTAGCAAGTATAAATTAAAGCCTCAAATGTGATGAAAGCAAAAACAACACGTAATTCAAAATCATTTACATAACGTACTTTATTCCCAAAACATTATTATAAAATAAATTAAAGAAACGTTCACTAAAGCACTCACCAGTCACCGCCACCCCTGAGAGAACAGAGGAGGAGAAGCTACAAACAAAAGAAAACAAAACAGGCCCTTTTACTTTGAAATAATTAATTAATAGTATCAAATTCTTTAACCCGTGATGCAAAATCGATCGGCTCACAAATTAAATCTATTCTATTGTTGTCTGGTTTTGTTCTTCAAGAGCATTTCCCGCAACTCCGCGGCGTCAATTTCCTTAGAATGGTTCTCGGGTCGGTAGTACCCGGTAACTGGGTCCGGGACCCATGGAGTCTTGCTGGATTCCTCGGATCCTCCTTTCTTCATCATTACATTCGGAGCCCCATTTCTGACGCCACCAGCTTCTGATGCTGCAGCATAGCCCCTCCTGCATTCACATATATTTATATATACACTCATAATATTCACATATAAATGTAATGTATTATATATATATATATATATATACCTAGTGACGACGGCTGAAATTTCGTGGGAAATGAAAGCAAAAACAGTCGTAGCATTGGAGAATGAGCGTGCCATTTTTCCTTCTCTTTAAATATTTTTTTTTTTGGCGAGGAATTAAATTAAAACGCAGCTGCAGATTCAGAATGTAATAATAATGGAATTGGAATTCTTTTCTGCAGCTGCGTTGATGAGAGCTCTGTCTGTCTCCCTAGCCTAGGGTTACAATTTGAATTGAGCCAAGCCGCCTTATTTATAGGAAAATCGAGGAATTACGGAGTGGGAAGCAATATGGAAAGTTCGGTTGTAACTGGGCCGGGTCAAAGGTTGTTTCTTCACCTGGTTTACTTCTTTTGTTTGGGCCCTTCCGGAGGAGGACAAAGTGGAATTTTAATTTGATCACTTGAAAATTACAGCTATTTATTATAAAAGAGTTCACCGGTTGTTTCTTTGGGTTTTTAGAGAGTAGAGCAAGTTTATGAGTTAATCTCGACTGACACTTTAAATTGGAGATTTATATTTCGATTTCAAAATTTGCAATTTCAAGTTATGTGTGACATGTCTATGACATGACTTCAACTTTTTTTTATGAAAAAAGGCCAAAATTCCCCATAAATTGAAGATATAAATAAATAGGTCAAATTTACGATCATATTTGTCTCAAATTTTCTCTATACATCCAAACATTATGAATTTAGCAAGACAAATTACAATTCAAATTCGGATGTATATAAAAAATTTGAGGCAAATGTGATTCATATTTCACAACATTGTAGATTGATTTAGAACATTATAATCTTTGAAATGATTGTTTCAATGAATATTGATTTTACCTAAAATTAAAAAAAAACATGTAATGCAACTCATATGTTTGAGCTCTAGCCCATTTAAACAAGGTCATACTTTATTCGATTGAACTATAATCGTAATTAATGATTTCAACAAATTCAGATCTGATCGAGTCAAGTATGACCCAATACGACTCCATAATGTCGTTCATGTACGGGTCAAATTCACACTTTTTTGCATTCATCGAAATTTGTTCGAAGTTAATCGAATATCAGATTTTTCTGGAAACGAAATATCCTTCACTATCGAAATTCACACAAGTACTTTTCTTAAAAATAGTTTGTTAGCTACATTTTCATTTAATTAGCACATCTGTTCAAACCTTTTTTTCTTCATAATTCACATAGCTTAAATATAAAAAAATATCAAAACATCGAGTCTGTCTTCAAATTATTTAATATATGACTTTGAAAAATAGTGATATTATTATTAGTGTACCAAATTGAGTTCATGTTATTAGAAAAAAAAAATGCATAAAAATGAGTTTATGTTTATGAATGAATTATTACTAATAGTTTTAGAATTAATGGTAAAATATTACCTATCGTTGTTGCTCATTTTGATAAAATATTATGTAAATATAAAACTCTTTTAATGTGATTGTCATATATAAATTTTTAGCGTGTTAGATTAATCTAGACTCATAATCATTTCACGTATTTCAGATTATGGATCTTCGTTATACAATTGGATCCCCATCGAATTTCTAAACAAACAAAAATCCTAATAAGTTAAATTTAAATCTAATTCGACTAGAAATCCGCCTTGTGACATCCCTAATTCAAACTTCAAAGTTAACGAGAAGATCAAAGAGAGGGGGAAAAAAAATAAGTTCATTGGGGAGGATGTGGCTTTTGAATTATACTAATTGTGACTGGTAGTTGGGCCCAATCCAAATAGCCCAGTAATCAAAACCCATCTCTCAAACTCAGTTCTAATAATCACCGGAGAAGAAAGGGGAGGAGAGAAGTTAGCGATGGCGGAAGGTACTAATCCTACCAGCACAGAAGTTCCACCAAACATGACTATTTACATCAATAATCTTAACGAGAAAATCAAGCTCGATGGTATGATATTGAATCTTTTTTATTATTCGTCAAACCTTAATTCTGAAGAATGTCAATTATTATACTATATATGTGAAGACCTTGTTCTTTTTTATTCAATTTTTGTTTCTTATTATAACAGAATTGAAGAAATCGCTTCACGCGGTGTTTTCGCAGTTCGGGAAGATTCTAGAGGTTTTGGCATTCAAAACCCTAAAACACAAAGGCCAAGCTTGGGTTATTTTCGAGGAGGTTTCTTCTGCTACCAATGCGCTTCGTCAGATGCAGGGATTTCCATTCTACGACAAGCCTATGGTATAATTTTTTGTATTTTTGTAATGATCAAGTGTGTTCCATTTCGGTTTTCGTGTATATATGTAATACCTGTATGACATTTTAAGTATTGTGGATTGAATCTTGCTGCTGGTAAGAATAGCTCCACCCCAACCTACATGGATAATGGATACTGGTTTTTGAGTGTAGATAGTTTAGATAAAGAGATCAACCTAAACTGCGGAGGAGGAGGCCTGAATGAGAAATTGGAAAGAATTGTGTTTCATATTAGAAATTTTATCATATACTTATATAAGAAGAGGTTGAGTTGGATTTTAAGAACTTAGAAGTAAAGAATGAGTAGATTGAAATAGAAAGCAGAAGTAAAAAAAGATGTAGTTTCATACTTGCAAGCTACCTGCTCTAGTCAGGAATACTTATACTTTTTCCATGTAACCAGCGTACCATGATCCGCAGCCTCGGGAATAATAATTGTAGTATATGTATGTATTTGGCTCTCTTTAACATTATAGGAGGGAGAGAGAAAATAGAATCAAGTTAGATTGCAGGTGTCTCTTTCCTCATCTATGGTTGTACACTGCTGTAAAGTCTATCAATGCTTGGGTTCTCATTGCATTGTTGTTTAAAGAATGGGAACTTCTTTGGCGTTTAATTTGTGTGCTTGTTAGAGCCAACAAATGATGAAGCATTGTAAGAAATCCCACCACCTTCCTCCTTTCACACACACGTGTTCTTAGATTTTGCATGCTGAGGTTTCAAGATCTTTAGCAAGCTATGAACACGAAGGTTCAATTCAGTCTTTTTATTTCTTACTTCTTAAGTATAAAATTCGTGGTTTGGAGGATGAATTGGTAACAAATAGTCAACACATAACTTTAATATGGTACCAATATTTTTCTTCTTCTACTAAACTTCCATTACTTAAGTTGCTCAGAAATGCTTGCTGGGTTTAAAGTTTCATTTTATACTTATCACAGAGGATACAATATGCCAAGACAAAATCTGATGTCATAGCAAAGGCGGATGGTACTTTTGTACCTCGAGAAAAAAGAAAGAAGCACGATGACAGAGGTACTTCATCTTTCCTGGTACAAATAATTATATGATGAATAGAGAAATTATGTGCTAATTTTTTTTTCAAATTTGTAGTTTTCAATCAAAGTCTTTGCCAGCCATAGTCTTATTGATTTCAACTCATTCTGGAATAACCTTAACGAAACCTGCCATTTGCTTCATGAAAACTACAGACTAACATAGTGGTTTTATGAACCGATCGCTTTCTAATATAAAGCAAAAAAGGAAAATGCAATGAAGCAATTTATGTCTCTTATTATAACGTGTACTTCTAACAACATAAAGTCCAATTTGAGGTGCTGGTCTTCAGTTTTCACTTTCAATTTGGTAGCTAATAAGTTTTTTTTTTACCCCATTTATTGATTTTGTATTTTGTTGTTTCATTTTTTAAATGCGATGTATGTAGTTCTTAATACTCTATGTCTCCTGTACATTGTTCTTTTTATACAGGAAGAAAGAAGAAGGAGCAACATGATGCAAATCAAGCATCAATGGGTCTGAATCCTGCGTATGCTGGTGCATATGGAGCAGCCCCTCCTGTAAGATTTTAGATAAAGGATAACCTCTGCCACTTTCTTTCCTAAGATTAATTTAATGCATCTTTTCCCTTGCTTTTCTACAGTTCTTTTTCTGCTGTTAATATTTTTTGCATCTTATACTACTAGTTTTCATATGTTTCAGTTGTCTCAAATACCGTATATGGTTGGTAGAGCTGTCCCGGAGGCTCCTGCCCCACCAAACAACATATTGTTCATTCAGAATCTCCCTCACCAGACAACTTCAGTGATGCTGCAAATGCTTTTCAGTCAATTCCCTGGATTTAAGGAGGTTAGAATGATTGAAGCAAAGCCTGGAATCGCGTTTATTGAATATGAAAACGAGATGCAGTCAACTGTTGCAATGCAAGGGCTTCAAGGATTTAAGATCACTGATGATAATCCTATGTTAATTACCTTTGCCAAAAAGTAGTAGGTAAAATATTCTTTTACACTCTGCAGAGGACATATTGCAGTTTATTAGGGTGTAATGTTGTACCCTGTGTAACTTAGTGTAATTACTCATTAGAAACTAGATTATTTGCTGGTTGATCGAAATGTGTTCTTATTTGTGATAATTAGATCAAAATGTCATGCTCTTATTTAATTCATCTGAAACTACAATTCTACTGCCATTTCTTTTTGAGCATGGATCAGAATATTAGTGTGTGTTTTCATCTCTCTTATGTAAAATATAATACTATTATTAGATATTATGATTAGTGCTAGTAAAATGTGTGGTGAACCTCACTCAGATCTTATCTGGGGGTTGACTGAGTCGAAATTAGTGGTTTAAATTTGAGTTTTGATCGAGTTAAAAATGGGGAAAAGTAAAGGAAAAGGTATACACTAAAGTAAGTTAAATGTTTAGCAGAGCAATTTATTGTTAATAATAAGCTAAAGAAAAGAACCAACGGGATATAGAAATTGATCACTCATCTTTTATCCAATCTTTTTCCGACCAAAATAGGAAATTTATTTTTGGCCCAACCCAGCCCCACTAATCTCTGCCCTTAACTTTGATAGTAAGTAAATATTCTTCCGATCCGAAAGGCACTCGGGACTGTAAAAGAGTAGGAGGACACAAACAACATTACTTGATATCTTATAGTGCAGGAAAATGAGAATACTGCATTTCTATTAATCTTATGGGGTCAAAATCGGTTAACTAAATGTATGAAGATATATATGCAACGACAATTCGTGCAAATGTACATCACTACTACAGCGGCAATAAAAAAGTTAAATGCAAAATACAACCCTTGTAACCAACCGTATAAGTAGCATCTTTGTTGTGATTACACTCTTTCCAACTCAATATTGTGTTTCTCCAACTGTTGTTTCAATTCCTCCCTCCATCCTTGGATCAGTTTATCTTGTTTATTTATAAGTGGAGTCTTCACTTTCAGTTCTTCTTCCATCATACCAATCTCCTGAGAGAAAAAAGCAAAATGTGATTGATTAGTACTCATTGGTATGGTATATTGGTATCTGCATAAAATCAACAAACAAGTTGAATGAATAATACAACAATCTTAAACCTTTCGTAACATTTCTGCTCTGGTAGGTTGATCCTCTCTTTGCAAACCAATAAAATAGAGCTGAAGCTTTTTAGCTGCCTCCATGAAATCTCTAGCATGTCTCTCTACATCAACTGAAGCAATCCAAAAAATTTTACAATCAACGTAATGGTGTGTTTTGGTCTTTTTATCTTAATGAATGATATATATATATATATACTAGATTTCTATACATGTAAAAAAAATTATCTAATTCAAATGAAATCATATATTTATGATCGACTATGTCAAGATTGAAATTTTTGAAAATGGTGACGACATACTCTGATGAGAAGGATGGGGAGAGCGATCAATGGCTTGGAGTTCTCTGGCAGGCAAGCAAGGTAGCAAAGCAGCCTCCAAAGCCATTACATAGGAGATCATATTCTCCTCCTCCTCCTCCTGCTCCTCCTTCTCCTTTGAACTACTAGGAACAACTGACTCTGATTGTGGATCCACGGACTCATGCTGTTGTCTTTCAGCCATATCTGTTGTTTATCAGTTGCAAATTCTTTCATCTCTTGAGCTCTAGTAATTGAATATAAACTTCAAGCAAAAAACAACTTACAGAATAGACAATCTAACAAACAGGTGGTGTGCAGTATTAATATGAATCTTTTCAAACATTTAAAACACAAATGCGTCCCTTTATCTCAACTGACTAAAACCCTCAAACTATATCTGTTAAAAGTTAAAATTTCAAAAACGTACAGATATTACCAAGCTAAATTGGAATGTGGTTTCAAATCATACCCGATTTAACCGGACGACGTCGTTGAATCCCTACTCTAACCCGTGTGTGCGCGAGAGAAGATTCAGAAGAAAGCGATTTCTTTTTTTTTTCGT
This sequence comes from Penstemon eatonii, assembly GCA_038501285.1. NCBI lineage: Eukaryota > Viridiplantae > Streptophyta > Magnoliopsida > Lamiales > Plantaginaceae > Penstemon > Penstemon eatonii. Next base: position 62,769,079 of record CM076712.1, on the reverse strand, counting down.
AGTGTTACGGTTTTAACCCACGCTGACGATTTTCATTTACTTTTGGTTAGGCCTTTCAATCGGTGGGCTTTTACCCAGCCCACTCTCAAGCCCGCCCCAGTACCCGGTTTAAAGCACCGGGCCCAAACCCGGCCGGAACCCGACACGAACCCGGAATAAACCAGCGGGCCAAAAAACCCGATTCTACCCGACATAAAACCCGGCCCGGCCCGGTATTTTTTTATTTTTTTAAAGAAGACTATCACAAATTGAGATTTACTGATCCCCAAATTCAATTTCCCAATATTTTGGACACTAGCAGTGCATAATTCTTCAAGGAACAGAACAAACAAACACAGCTGGAATGTGTAAGAAACTCCAAATTTCCCATTTCTACATCAAGAGTTTATTCAGCAGCTGAATTTGAGTTGACAATTAATAATCATAGTTTGTAAAACTGGTGCAAGGAAACAGTAGAAATTCTGTAACTCCTGTCCTGATATTTTAGCAATGGAAAACTTCAAGAAACCCCATAATTTAATTTAACTACAGAACAAAACCAGAAAACCCGTAAAATTTAAATCTTCAAGATGAAATTTTGGACACCCAAACTATAAAAGAAAGCACTAATTATCACAATGGTAGAGCTGAATTTTGGAGAGTAAAGAAAGTCCTTACAAATTGACACTGTTCTGTATCTTCCACTTAACCAAGAAGATTTTTTATGAAGAAAAATATAATGCTATAAAGCCATTAATGAAGCACAGAGGGGAGGCTGTGAAAGTACTGTACCACAGTTCACATACATACCAATTACTGAGTGGTAGCAGCGGCGGAGGCGGCGGTGGGACAGTGGTGAAGCCAGCCGGATAATTGATGAGAGATAAAAAAATTGATCGTGATTTAGAACTTAGGGTTTTTAGATTGGCAAGTAGCAAAAAAAAAAAAAGAAAAAATCGGGTTCTCGAAAAATAATGGGCCTGGGTCCGACCCGGACCCTGTGCTATTAAGTTTTGGGTCCGGGCCCGGGACCAAGTCTGGACCAGGTCATCTACCAGCGGGCCCAAACCCAGTGGGTATTGACTGGGCCTGGGCTGGGTAAATACCCGCCCATTGAAAGGCCTACTTTGGTGAATTGATTTATTCTCCTTTGATAAATGAAATTGAATTTAACTACAGTTACTTTAGACATTTTACGGACTCCTTTAAATAGCTTTTGTATGTGAGTAATTTTTTTCCCTGAGGATTTTAATTCATTTTGAGACCTGTACTGACATATTATATAAGAACATCTTTTAAGGATAACAAATATAGAGTACTATCGTAAGAGAGAGGATTTTAGAAGTATTCTAAAATTGCGTGGGTATGAATTATTAATTTAAAAAGTTTTAGTAAGAATAATTTTTTTAATGATTTTTAGATATTAAATTAATAGGATATGAGGTTTGAGAATAAGGGCATATTTGTTTGACATCTTTCAAAAAAAATTGTGTTTGAGAAAGGTTAGAAAAATACTATTTCTATTTTCTTAAAGAAATTTATCATCTCTTAATTTTCCCAAGCTACACTCTCAAAGTCAAACAAACAACAATTTTCTTACTCTAAAAAACACATACAAAAACTCTATATTGGACATAAAGTACTATATCTCTTGCACAAATTATTTCACATAACAAACATGATTTGATAAAAAGTCTTATACTGTATATTTTATGGCTACAACCTAAACTCTTTAAAAAAAAAACGATTACATTCTAGAGTTATATGTAAAATTAGAAATAGTGTTTGGATAATTTCTTACAATGTCCATTGGATGATAGGACAAAGTTGATCTTTTACATCACTCTAAATATTGGATTAATGTTCCACTTCATATACAACTAATACACAACTTGCAGATACCCCAAAATGTAGAAACATTGCAACAATGTTATCGGTACATGTGGCAATTGGGTAGATTAAAATGGTCGAAATCAAATAAAGTAAAAAAAAAAACAGAATTGTGTCGAAAACAGGTCGGGTGAATCAACCTTTCAAATGCAATCTCTGACCCTTTTTAATTTTAGTCCGAAGGTAGCCCATTTTACCACTACTTATCTCTTGAAGTTGAAATTAACTTGGACAAGATAGCGCATCCTTATCTGATCCACATTGTAGACAATGTATTCATTGTACAGCAAACTACCCTGCAAAATAAAAGAAAAAAAAAAAAAACTCTAAGAGAGGTATATAAATAAGAAAAATAGTACTTTTTTATGAATAAGAAAATTATTATAAAAAAAGCTAAATTTTGACAGGAATTACCTTGGGCCCTGATTGCTCTTTTGGTCTTCCTAAAGGAACAACAATGCCATCTTCAAGCGTTTGTACCTCTGATAGATCCGGGGCAGTTGAACCAACTCCTTTTGTGCTATGAAATTTTTACAACACACAAGTATTAGTTTCAAATCGCGAAAGCAGAGATTCGGAATTCGGTACAGTAACAATTTTTAACTTCGACTTACTAAAATTGTTATTATGATACAAAAACTCAATTCAACAGCAGATATTAATACTATGTGTGGGACGTGACAAAAATGGACATAAAATAAAGCACAAGCTTCCATCACTTAATTGCAAGAAAAATATCTTTTTTTGGTGTTTTATACACCAAAATTCAAGAACCAACATTAGCCTAAGCTGTTTTTTTTTTTTATTGATCAAACATTTTGTTCCAAAATAATTCAAAAGGAACAATAAAATCAAAATAGGGAAGCTCCCATCACCAAAAACATTAGCAGGAAGAAAAGAAAAAACGGAATACAACAAAAAAGGATCAAGCCAATCAAAATTCACAGCCCAAGAAGCAAGATAAATGCGATCAAACCTAAGCTTCCCGGAAGGTAACTTGTCGGCATCATATTTAGCTGTTAGCAGCTCAGCCATGTCTCCCAAAGCAACCTTCAGAGCAACTCATATAGTTTATTAGTTATTACTTCAAACATTTCATATAGAAATCATCATTCATCCGTTGCAGAATGGAAAAGTTCTCTTAAATAAAAATACATTCAACCATTTATGCATTTCAATTGAACTTTTCGTCCACAAAAAAGAGAAATAGTATACCTCACACAAAAGAAGCACACCACTGGTGGCATTTTGAGCGGAATAGCAATAGTTAGCACTTTTTGAGAACATATCAGCAAAATAAACACCTTTCCCAAACATGTACCCTGTCACAGGTGCTTCTGGAGGAGCAATGCGTAAACCTGTTTTTTTTTAAGGTGACATAATATAATCAAATACTCCTGAATAAACTACATGTAAAAGTTACATTTACAGCCAATTTGTTTCACAAAAAAATAAAACCTTGGGACAAAATTCCGGTCCAGTTTGAAAGTCGAGAACCATGCCACAAAAGCATCCTATTTTTTGTCCCAGAAAACTGCACATCAGAGTAAACAATCTAGTCATGCTTAAAGAGGAAGTAGATTTAAACTAAGAGAACTATTTTTTTTAGTTTTGAAAGGGTAAAAGGACAAGTTTTCACCTTCTTGAACCGTTCAGCTTCACCCTCTCGTGAAACCTTAAATATCTGAATGATATCAACATCATAACTTGAGTGCGTCTTTGCATGAGTGTTCTTCGTGTATTTCTCAATCTGAGACATTAATTATAAAACAGAGTTTTGTTAAGAAGTGATAGTGGATGGGACATCATATAAATTTGATTCATTAAAAATTTTGAAGTCGATACTCGACAACAATAAATGGTATACCCATCTACATAAATCCTCGACATCCATTAATAGAAAGCCCACTAAAACAGAAAGCAAAGACTATTTAAAATCGAAGACACCAACAGCCCAGTGAAGCAGTATATATAAATTACCATGGAGAATTCTTTAGAACTAACTTCAAGTGGCATCAGTTCACAGTGAAGCCGTCTGTATTGAGAATATAAAGGATCCTACAAGCCAATGACAAAATTAATAAATATGTTTAGCAGAATAAAAAAAGTACTGCAAAAACATAAAAGGAATACAAACTTGGTGCACTTAAACAAAAATCAAATTCCACATTAATAGGTCTAAAAATTATCCACGGCAATGCAGCAGAACTCTAAATGACAACATTTCAACTCATTGTTAAGTTATCAAGGAACTGAAAGAAGCAAACCATGTACAGTTAAGTTTATTATAATTTTGATGTAATCACTACTAAGATTAAGAAATAGATTCAGGTTCATTCAAACCTGCGAAAGCGAGACTAGATAGGACATACCTCCATATCAATATCATCCTCCAACAATTTTGTTGCTACCTCAATTTCACCAAGTGCTTCAACCTATCAGTTTTTGCAAGAATCAGCCACGACAGTCGGTAATAGTAGAAAACTTAAAATCTCCAACTTATAAATGATGAATGAAGCTAAAATCTTCTGGATGGCTTTGACCAATATGCACTGAACAATGAACTACATCAATTGTTGCTGAAATAACCAGTACATCCAGTCCGTAAGATCATGCAAGTATTGCAACATATATGGATGAATAGGAAAAGGAATCACCATTTCCAATTTGCTTTTTAACTTCTGAGGAGTGTCAATGATAAAGAGACCTGCCATCATATATAGACATTGAGCCCTTTAAAAGACAAAAAAAATCCCTTTTGCATGTTAAAAAGACAAATGTAGATTTAAAGGCATTAATCATGAGAGGACTCCTTGGGATCAAGTAGAGAGAGAGAGAGAGACTCACTTGTTTTTTTAAACCCAAAGTCGTGAGGAATTACAGTGTAAAATTCCCTGCAATTTAGACAATAATGCCAAACCGGCACATAATGATCATAGTTTTGTTAAATTCTTTTGACAAAATTTCAGTTGCAAGATTGTGGTATACATCATCCAACTATAAATAATCCAAAAAAAAAATCACAAACTGACATAGAGACATAAAGTTAAGCTTAATTTACTAGTGAATAAATATATACCCGCTTAATTGCTCAAGTGTCTTTTTATCAGATCGGTGAATCACATCAGCAATCCTTTTCAAGACATCATAACCCTATATAGATTTAAATCAATGAAAGAGGAAAATGTCACTCAAAGTTATGATCATGTTTCAGGAAAACTTTAATGAAGTATGAAGAGATACAAAAGCATATTATTCAGAAGAAAAGTTAGCATTCATTGTTAAGTCATTGTGATTCTAAATGAACTCACAAGTCATTATTGCCTTTACCAAGATGCAAGAGCAGCGAAACCCATAATCTTTTGTTAGGATATATCATACCATCTAGTTTCCTTTTCTAATAAAAATGTACCATGTACAAGAAATCTTCAGCTCATAAATGTAAAATACATTAAGGTGCAAACCACAATTGAAAAGTTATGCACAAAATTTATTTCCTCACCTTTAAAATCGTTGACTTGCTCAATTTTCCCAGTGGTAATTTTTCAGCATTGTATCCTATTAAAAATAAAATCTTGAAATTAACATTATTTGAAACATTACATAATGATTGATATAACGCGTGCAGGCTTCAGACAAATGAATTTTGCACCAAAATGCTTCACAACCAACTTTTATGTAACACTGACTGGTTCCTGACTGAATATTCAGTGTTGTAAATGTTTATAATGACGCACACGCATGCACAAAATAAAACTACCAGAGAAGTACTGTGGGACCATAACAGGAATCAATTAAATATAGGAATGAATGACTGAGAGAGAACTAGAACGCTCAAATCAAAGTTCTAGATAGAAATTAATCTCACCGGAAAATGTAAAAAGATTAAAAAGAAGATATTGCCATTTTCTGTAACAAAAGTCAAATTTAAAACATCATAAACAAACCTATTTCCATCATCTGTTGCTTCATCATGCTAATATTACAAATAAGAGAGATGAACTTTGCAATAGGAGCCTCCAGCTTTGACTCTCTAGGTTCAGTTTTCATTGTAGATTCACCCTTTCCTTGAACCTAAAAATGATATCGACATTTTAGCTATTAAACTTTTGGCAAATAAGTTAAAATATCACTCAGAATTAGGTATAACTTGAGCTAATAACTTTATCTTTCATGTTATGTGAACCATCTCTTTAGCTGTTTTTTGTAGAATTAGATATAGTAGTGTGATATATAAGTTCTGAGCAGCACACATGGAGAAATTTTCAATAAATGATCTTGACTGGTGCAAGTGGAGAATTCTTCGATGAAAACTGCACAGCACAAAATTAGCATTAAAGAACTCACCGATGGTTCATTTTTGGTTTCACCATAGTCCATTTCTATCCAAGTATAGCTCCGTGGGTAACTAACAAAATCTTTCCTAATGGCCCAATAATTCTTTGTCTTATCCTGGAACTTCTTCTCAAACTCAGATATGGCAGATTGTTGTGAAGTGTACGGTCCACTCAACTTATCTTGACCCTTTACACCAACTCTTCCCCATCTGTTGTACACCATGTATTTGCCACCATCATCAGATTCTGCAAAAGTTTCAATTTTTTATAAGCAAAAGGAATATTAGAATGTAGGTTTCAAATCTGACAAAGTGGACGTTAATGTTCTAACTGTTTTTCCTCTATGAGGCATACAATGTACCAATTGGCACTAGACAAAATAAGTGATATTTTGAGTCTAGTGCCAGAAGAATTCCAGTTTTATAAAATAGGAATTAGGAAATGAGGTGTAACCTAAAACTTGAATGACATAGAATTTGTTATTGTTCTCCCCTACATTTGTTTGATTCAACATGGCATCATAAATTTCATCATCCTGCATAAAAGATTTAAAAAAAGGGAAAAGCCATTTATAACACAATACTTATATTCAGTTGAAGTTTGCTCGAGTATATAAATATTAGATGAATTACCACTTGGAGAACATGATATTGCGCTTTAATATGGTCGGGCAACCAGTTGTCCAGTACGGCAGACCCTTTCTTAGTAGCTGTAACAATTTTCTCCTCTTTGCTTTCCACTTTCACTGACAAGTGACAATCCATAATGCAAGTCATCTTATGTAACATGAGAAATATGCACACGCGACTATTCGTGAAAACTCAGTAATAAACAAAGTCAAAGGTTTTTTAATACTCAGCATTTATCGCATGAAGAATTACTACATGTGACAGTTGTGTCTGACATTCGCAACTTTATTTCCTAACAAACTTGTATATGGAGACTTAATTGGGGTGCTGCAATTCCTGTACATAAAATATCCTCGCAAGTAATAAGCGACACCTGATTTGGTTACCTCGATCAATTTCATCAGTAACACTGTCATCATTAGAGGAAAGTCTCTCCAAAAGCTCTTTCTTTGTGCCTACGGCTGAAATTCCTCGTGCAGCAGCCTCTTCTCGGAGCTGCTTTACATTCAAGGTTTGCAGCTCAACATTTGCCTTGATTTTGAGTGGTGGGCTGGAATCATCATTCTCATCCTTGGCTTCCTCTTTTGCTGCCAAAAGTTCCCATGACAAGCAATTTGTATACGTAACAATGATTCACGAAACTTTAGTAATAATCTAGGTGGTGTAAGAAAGTGTTCTACTACTCCCCAATATATAACACGTGGGGAATACTTCATCCAATAGCTGCATATGATGCATGCACTATAGCTGACAAAACATGTGATATGTGAGTGTGGTGTTTTCCAAGCCCTAAAGTGACGTGATCCAATTCACCTACAGAAATATATTATTACAAGTACAATGACAGATTATTAGTTTACCTTGATCATTGTCATCTGCAATGCTGTCATTATCAGAGCAAAGCCTCTCCAGGAGTTCTTTCTTCGTGCCAGAAGCCGCAATTCCACGTACAACAGCCTCTTCTCGAAGCTGCTTCAAATTCAAGGTTTGCAACTCATCAACTGTCTTGATTTTCGGTGTTGCATTGGAAGTTTCATCCGTCTCTGTCAAGAGTCCCAATATTAAGCGGAATTAAGTATAGAATGAGTGAATGACAATCATACAAATAAATTCTAAAAGTTCATTTGCAGAAACATTATCACATGGACTTATATGCTGTAAAAATAAACTATCGTTTCCTTGTGTACAAAAATTAGGTTATTATTGACAATGCCAGGTGCATACCTAATTGACACAATACACTAAAAAGTTGCAGTGTAAATGCGTAAAATAATTCTCCCAGGCAACAAAGATTCCAGTTACCTTTATCGTGGTCACACGAAACAAGGTCGTCATTAACGGAAAGCCTCTCCAGAAGCTCTTTCTTATTTCCAAAAGTAGAAATTCCTCGAATCTCAGCCTCTTCTCGAAGCTGCTTCACGTTCATGCTCTGCAACTCATCAACTGTCTTTATTTTCCGCGGCGGCGCTTCAGAATCTTCATCAGAATCCTTCCGCCGTTTGCGCCTACCCGCCGCCGGTTCCTCACTCTCGCCTCGAATAGCAGCTTCAAGTCTTCGAACCTAATTGTGAAAAAATCATCAATAAACTTTGTAATTTTGAAGTTAATAAATATATGGATAGATAAAAGGTCAGAGTACCAAACTAGGCTGAATTCCGGCTGTGCTGAGTCCGCGTTGGGCGAGTTGAGCCCGGAGTTCTTCAACTTTGAGCGTGTTTGTCGCCATTGTTTGTAACAGATAATTGGTGAGGAGTGGGTGAATAGAAAGAGGAATTGTTGATGGCAAATTTAAATGCAATTTGAGAAATGAAGCGTACGAGAGAAGGGGCTTTCGATGAATCTTTGTGCGGGCCACGACTTTGGCGCGTTTTTCTATAATATTTCCATTTCTAATTTTGCTTTTCTCGGTTTACTATTTGGAAAAGAGCAACTCTAACGCATGGTTCACGATTTTTTTTTTTTTCAATATATGGTTAGAAAAGTATTTCTTAAAATAACTCAAACTCAAAAGTATTTTTTTAAATGTATTTTTTATAAAAAATTGTAGTTGTCAACTGCGATTCTTTAAATAATCGCAATTGAATATTACAATTCTTCGTTTTTACGAAATTATGGGAAAAAAAATTATCAAAAATCGCAATAGCAACTGTAATTTTTTATTAGAAAAAGTTATAAAATGACTTGAGTTTTCTAAGTATTTGATATTTATATTAGTAATAGTAATTTAAATGAAATGTTTGTCTTCCGATTCATGATTAATACGACATTGTATAATCTCTTATATTTATGAACAATGAATCAAGTATTTACTGCATTCTTGCAGGGAATATATAGCACTCAAATATTCTCATTGACTATTCTCTTATCGAACATATTTATATAATCAAGTAAAATAAATTTTGTATCCAAAGCATTCTTTTGTTTTAATAGGTAATGATAAATGTTGCACTTTACCCTATGTTACGTTTTTTATGCACACTCTCAATTTCAGCAGGTGAGTTGCATGATGTAAATTGTTCATTTAAATTAAAAAAGGGAGTAAAATGTTTTTTTTCAAATCACATAGAATAAGTTTGTTAAAGCGTTGTACCAAATGTGTCAAAATTTATTAAAGCGCCGTAACAAATATGTTAGACACATAAAGCTAAGTACAAAAAGTGAGAATTGACTTAAATTTTGGTACAAAAATTCAATTATCTCTTGTAAAATTAAAACTCAACCCTTATTATCATTAAACCCAAAATTTATCATAAAATTTTAATCAGAAACCTTTAACTCATCCAATTAAACTCAATATTGTCAGTAAACATAGACCATTTTAAGCACAACTTGTTAAACTAAACTTCTTATTTTTGAGTGATTTTGTCCGACTTTGTAACTTTTTTATTTTTGCGTTGTGAATTTTTTGTCCATTTTACAGAAAAAAAAAAAAAAAAAACGTCTTTTTTTCTTGCATAAATATACTCGTTGGATAACGGTTAACGGTTGAAAAATCATTCTCATCAAACTTTGACGTCATGCTCCATTGTCCCTATATTTGATGGCAATGAATTATTGACATCAAAATGAAGTAGGTTTTGATGGCTTCCCTGGGGAGCTATTCCATTTTTACTATTGATCATAAAAAATGACGGTTATGAGATTTGGCTTTACTGAAGTTACCCTAATTGACCTCTTCTCCTTTTTTTTTTTTTTTTTTTAAAAAAACTTTCCTAACTGGTTTATTTATTACCAAAAATAAGCGGTGAGATTATATTTTTCTTTGATACTAAATATCCACAAATAAAGAAATATAAGCCTGTTAATCCCATCTCTCTTAGATGATTAAAATAAACTGGACGAATCTAAATGCTCATTATTAATTTACACTTTATTTAATTGAAATCAAACAATACAGTTCAAAGAAATATACTGCTGTTAGGCTGCGTTCGATTGGTTAAATTAGGGTGAATTAGGTGTGATTGGGCCATGACTAATATTGTCCAATTGTCTATTTATTTGTTCGGTTGGGCCAACTAAAAGACGGGTTGCCCGTCCAATTAAGACCGATTTGTGTGACAGCCCGCCTTAGTGACCCGATTATAATTCATCCTCTGGACATAGGATTGTAGTATAATGGCCCAATTAAAAATTATATGCCCGAAATTGCCCCGCTATATCCGGTTAATAACAAAAATACCAATCAATATTTACAAAAATGCCATCTAATTATGTTATCTCCTCCACTCAATTTTTCAACTCATTTCTCAGGAAAAGCTTACGGGTTTGGGAGGGAAAAAATTTCGGCCATTTTAATTCTCCAAGGTAAGCTTATTTTTTGTTCCAATTTTTTATGCATAAATTAGACCCACTCTTTGGAGTAATTTTAGTTCAATTTTTGCCCAAATTATTTACATTTTTTTGTAAAGCTTCACCATTTTTGAGTTTGAGATTTGAGCTTGAATTTTTTTTTTTTTTTACAGTGAAGGAGGCGAAGATAAAGTTGCTCGGAGTTGTCACCATTGTTGGATTTTTGCCATAAATTCCTCTCTATTTTTTTTTTAAAGTCCTTATGCATATTTTGGAAACTATACCTAACTATTTCAATTTTATGACTTAGAACAACAAATCATATCTGTGGAGGGACTTTTCGGTTTGTTTTTAAGTTTGTAGGAAGTGTAAAACGAGGTATGATTTCGAATCTTTTTAATTTTTGGCTTACTTTTCGAATATATGTATGTTTTTCGAACTACTTGATTTGAGTACATTTTCGAATTGTTTCACACCTTTTTTTTTTTTTGCTTATTTTCCTAATCTATGTATAAATTTGTGCCTATTTGCTTTGGGTAGATTTTAGACTTGTTTTGATATGTTTTTTGGCTTAATTTCCTACTTGACATGGGTTAATTTGAAATATACTTGACATATGTAAATATGTATAATAATTTCGTACTTGATATACGAATAATTTTGGTCATACTTGATATGGGTATGGTTTGGAATTAATTTGAACTATACTTATAATTTCGTACTTGATATGGTTTAATTTGAAGTATACTTGATATGTATAAGAATTTCCTACTTGATGTGGAAATATAAGAATAATTGTGACAACCGAACACAACCTTAATGCAAACACATTTTTTTCTTGAAATCTACAAAATCTAAAAGAGCTCATTCAGGGTTCTAGGGCAATGGTTATGAGGGTCCATGATTAGTCTAGTGTAAGCTTGTACACCTGAATTATATAAAAAATAATAATAATAATAATGACATTTTTATTAGTCAAAACTCATTTGACGGTATTTATTAGCAAACAAAGTTCTATATCAATATTTTTTTTAGCTAATTGCACTCATTTGAAATACCATCGTAAGTCCATAGAAAAATTCTTATCAAATTTTTAGTGAATGATAATTTCTTAAAAGTGGGTAAAAAGATTATTATCAATTTTTTAAGTGAATAAGAGATTTGATTGTGAGTGTATAGTCATTTTTTCTGCAAAACACGAAGAATACTTTCACATACAGAGAGTGAAGCATATTGTGGTTTCGGACAAAGTTTTTTCTAACAAAAAGTGTATAGGGATTTTTACTAAATAAAATAATAATAATATATGAGATTATTTTCTATTACTTAAACAAAATACGGGGCCATTTGTGAATTAATACTACACAAAGATCCTTACAATGTAAGTAGTACTATAACTCATCACTAAATACTCCTATAATTACGTTAAAATGAAACCCAAATTTTTTGTTGATGTGGTTTTGAAATACTAAAAAAAATTTGAAATACACGGGAAATATTGGGCTCCCGCCGCCAATAACTTTCCGAACGCAAAACTGATCGGTATTCACAATTGTACTTTGAAGTGAATCTTCCGATACAATGCTACACGAATTGCTATTGGCACTCTTGGGTCACACCGGAGATCTGATAATCGACGAGAGAGAACACCAACACACCCTCCGCGTAAACTTATCACCTGACGCGCCACTCGCCGACGGCCCCACCTTCAAGCTCGCTCCCGATATATCCTTCATTCAATCCAGCGATAAGTAATTACTCTTCTTTTGTTATAATTTTGGTCACAAATTATTCAGGTTTGTTGTTTCAACTGTGTATTTTACTTGCCAGTAGATTTAGTCTAGGGTTATGTGAATTGGCAGGAGAGTAATTTTTAGAGAAACTTCACTAGGGTTTTACTGCAAATTTCACTGTTCTTTTATTTGATTTTCGCACTATTCCTTGTTAATTAGTTGAATTTTGTTTACGCACATGTACTGAAAAATGCGCAGGGTTTTTGTGGTTTTGATGAGACATTTCTTTGGGGGCTATTCTGCAGATAATTATGCTAGGTTTTTAGTACTGAATTTACGGTTCTCGTTTTTTATTTAAAATCCTTTGTTATTAGATGAATCAGTCAGTATTCTTACACTTTGTGTTATTGATGACACAATGGGATTTGAATTGCAGGGAAGTTATTGAGAGGGTTATCACGCTAGGGTTTTACTACCGTGAATTAGAACGGTTTGCAGCTAAGTCTCGAAATTTGAGTTGGATCAGGTCTTCGTATGAGTCTCCTTTGTCAAGAGCGGCTGAGTTATTGAAAGGAGAAAAAGCAAATCCGAGTGTATATCAAAGGGCAATTGCGAATGGCATTGTTGAAGTGTTGTCTGTTTACAGGTCTGCCGTTCTTCATATTGAGCAGAAGTTGTTGTCTGATACTATTCCCATTCTAGCTACTGTAACACAAGGTCTCAGTAAGGTAGGGTATCATTTATTTTAGAACTGCCATGTCTTACCTCTAGTTCTTACATGGCTGGTTCTGTTCTTTTATGTATTCAAGTTTAACATGAAACAGATTACTCCAGATATTTTCCCTGATTCAATGTTTCTGGTTGTGATGGAACATGCCTACTCTGTAATGATTTAAACATATACTTCACATTGTTTGTAAAAAATTAGTGAATGACATTGCAATATGATCAAGAGCTTAGAAATAGTTAGATCCCTAAAATACTTCTATTTCAATCAACATATACTCCCAGATTTCAAACACAATTGTACCTTTCGTTTTAACATTGTTATCTTGTCTAATTTACTACTCCATTTACTAATTTGTGATTTTTCACAGTTTTTTGTTTTGTTACCACCTCTTTATGAGCTCATTTTGGAGATTGAGCGCGATAATATTTATGGAGGGCGACTTCTCAATCTTTTACATAAACGATGCCATTGTGGAGTTCCTGAATTGCAAACATGCATCCAAAGGTATGTATTATTCATCATCCCTATTTCATGTATTTTTGTATTATGATTCTTTACCATCATTTTATTGTTACTTATTTCAACTTATGCATCCAGTTTGGAAACTCTAGTAACTTCTGCGATTATGTAGCCTTTTAGCATGGTGTTGTATATCACGGAGGAACGGTGTCTTCTAATTGAGAACTCATGGAAATGGAAAACAAAGCCTGCAAAGGATTAAATCCTAAATTTTCAATTATGCTTACCATATGCCAAATCCAAATGTTATCTACTTATCCAGTTTTATACACTATAGATACAACATATGTTGTTAAGTCATCCATGCACAAGACATGGCCCTTTGAAAACTGTAAATTTTGTGATAAACATGTAGAAGAATATTTACCAATTTATGAAATGTCAGTCTGTTTATCTCCTCATAACATTTTAAGATGACTTCTAAAAAAGGAGATTTGATGTTACGAATCTTTAGTAGACCACGCTTTTTTACATTTTTACTTAGCTTGGCATTTAATAGCTTGACCTTGACGAGATAATTCATCAGTTGTAAAAATTCTCAGTTTTCTCCCTATAAAAAAGTGCTGGTCGTATATTTAGTTTGAGAATGAGATAGAACAAAGAGATTAGTATTAAAGGTTCTGAGTACAATTTTGTTTTTCCAATTCGATTTTGAATATGTAAATCCCGGCTCTCTATTAGATTTTATTTATTAGGACTAGACAGAAGTTATAATAAATGAATTGTCATAACTTTCCCTAAATATGCAATTTTTCATCTATATTAAATGATACACAGCATAATATTTGCATCCGAATAGGCTTCAATGGCATGGGCATCAGGTTTTGTACAACCAACTTGCTTCTTGGATGGTCTACGGGATTCTTCATGACCAATATGGAGAATTTTTTGTTAGAAGGTATGAGTTTTTCTTAGTGCTGGGCTTTCATGAACTCTTTGACAATAGCTTCATAAATCTATATCCCAAAAATTATTTCTTTTCCAGGCAAGACGATGGAGATTCAGAATGTGACTTACGCTCAGATACACTGGAAAAGTTGGCACGCATGTCCACAAATGATATATCTTTAAACGACTGGCATCTAGGCTTCCATGTTTGTCTGGTATGTCAATCTTTTTTTTCTACTGCTGGCCTTTTTCATTCTTGTCACTTGTATAATTTTATTATTTGGATATCATCTTCATGGTTGTTGTTTCAGATGGATTGTGGTTGTACGATTTCTCTTGTTGACCTGAAAAGATTCTGGTCAAATCTAAACTTTTTTTCTAACAGGTTTTAATCTTTGAGCAATTTCTATCAGCATATAATTATGAGTTGACTAATTTTTGTTAAATTCCAATGCCAACTTTCTGTCTGCTTCCTGTTGATGTGTAGTTTTCTATTAAAGAGAAAAGAAGAATGAATGAGTTACAGCAGCTATGATACAATATATACTTTGCGAATAATCATCTGACACTCATTTGACTTCTTTTTGTTTTGGCGAGCTAAGTTCAGTTGGAATATGATTATACCTTTTCTTTGTTTTTTCTTTGTCAGGATATGCTTCCCGAGTACATTACAATGCATATTGCTGAATCTGTTCTATTTGCTGGAAAAGCCATCAGGGTGCTCCGGAATCCAAGTTCAGCTGTCCAATTTGAGGATGCAGAATCTAATCAGCAGACACAGAGAGGATCACAAAGGGTTCCAGGCTTTACTGGAAAACTTCCAGTGCACAAGGATTCTAATGTCAAAAACATAATGATTGGAGAAGAGTTACTTCCACAATCTGAAGCTGACAAGATTGAGGCTATGCTTCAAGACTTAAAGGTTTTCATACACTTCGAACACTAAAATTTATATGGATTAATGCTCATGGGGAGTAGTACTTGCAGAATGTTCTATACTCACACATATTATATATGTGTGTGTATTACATAAAATGTTGCTTGAAGTGTGCCCTTTCCTTTGATAAACTCTTGTACCCTCCTGATGAATTGCTATGATTGTATGCTTCTTGACGATTATACATTCTAATCTGTTCCAAGAGATTAAGTTCTTGTTTCATCACACACAGGAGTCATCTGAGTTCCATAAGAGATCATTTGAGACGGCAGTTGACTCAATTAAAGCAATTGCAGCAAATCATCTCTGGCAGGTGCTCAATGCAAAAAATATTCTTTTTTTCCCCAAAGAACAACATAAATATTTTAGTATCTGCAGCTAGTTGTTGTGCGTGCTGACTTGAATGGCCACTTGAAGGCTCTTAAAGACTATTTCCTTTTAGCAAAAGGTGATTTTTTCCAGGTAACCTACATGATGGTTTAAGTTCTTTTTCTTGAGTCTGTGTGAATTAGTTTTGTTCACTGAGAAATTTATAGGTATCTTGTCCATGACTTTTCTTCTAAATGTTAAAGCTCTACAGACATCAGTTTGAATACATTATTGAGTTTTATGATGTGTCTGGCAAACTTATATCTAGATAAAGAAGTCATAGCATTCCCACCAAACATATTCACATTCTTCGTTTAAATTAATTCTTGAGTTTAGAAATATAATGTAGTTTTTATTTTTTATTTTAAGAAATTTGTTTAAATGCAGAAAAAATTAAGAAATATTTTATATATATCTTACTTAAGCTGCACTAATTATCATAGTGGTGGCTTTTCTTTATTTCTTGTTTAATACATTATTTTGAAAATTGTTTGTGCAGAGTTTTCTTGAGGAGAGTCGCCAGCTGATGCGTCTACCACCTCGTCATTCAACTGCTGAAGCTGATCTTATGGTTCCTTTTCAACTGGTAAGTACTTGTCATGACAATCTGCGTAATTAACGAAGAGTTTTGCTGTTGTGCATTTGTACATACACCAATATATTGTTGCATGCAATGATCTTTTAAGTCAAACATGAGAATAGGTTTGTGTAATAACACCGTCCACACTTCTTATCATTGCACATTGAAAAAATATTAATAAATCTGTTGTGCTCTATGAGATATTTTCTTCAGTGTTATTATTATCATATCATAGTATGGAGTGAAATATTTACCTGAACTTGCCATATTGTTTCTGACACTTCAAACTCCACATCTTCTGCCAATTGTACTAAACTGAAACAAGCATATCTGATGCAGGCTGCACTAAAGACCATCAGTGAAGAAGACAAATACTTCTCTAGAGTGTCTTTGCGGTTTGACCAGTCTTCACTATTTACTGAAAAATAAGTTTTCGGATAGCAATTTCATCTTTACATTCTTCTACCATTCTCAGAATGCCAGGAATCACAGTTAAGTCCTCCCAACTTGAATTGCCAAAAACAAAAGCATATTCTGATGGAGATATGATTGTTCAGTCAGATACCTCCTTAGAGACGCCGATTGATGGCTGGGATGGCATTTCTCTTGATTATTCTGTTGACTGGCCCTTGCATTTGTTCTTTACACAAGATGTGCTCTCTAAGTAAGCTATACATTAGCTTCTTCACTCCTTTTGGGATTACAAACTGAAAAACATAACCTAATTGCAGACTTCTTATTTGCATGGTTCTCTCATTAGCATCACACTGTTGATGGCTGACCACATTGTAACTTCTTCTGTGTCCACCACATGTTTGCTACAGGTATCTTAAGATCTTTCAATACTTACTCCAACTAAAGCGGACACAAATGGAACTGGAAAAGTCTTGGGCTTCTGCGATGCATCAAGATCATTCTGATTTTGCTAAACGTCACAGCGACCGTGTGAACAGTTCAGTATCTCAACAAAGGCGACAACGCTTTAGACCAATGTGGCGTGTTAGAGAACATATGGCCTTCCTGATCAGAAATCTTCAATTCTATATTCAGGCAACATACCACGAAAATGTCCCTTCTTTTGCTTTACTTAATGGTTGAGGTCCAGTTTGATTTTCACTTTTCTTTGCCAAGCGTATGGAAGAAAATCAAATTAGAGTGGGTTTGGCTTCTAGTATGCGAGTAGTGTTTTATTTTGTTTGTGTTCGAAAATCTTGAATGCAATTGTTCTTTTGGATAATTTGAACGTTTTACAACTGAAAGCTATTCCTTAAGGTTCTATTACAGTAAGTTTCTGTGATTTCATTTTCCACAATGGAAACAAAAAAATTGTATTGCTACAAAACCTAACCAAAAAAAATAGTAAACTGAAATTTGCAAATAATTTATTAACATTGGTGTACTGGATAATAACATTTCATATATATATGCTTGCTTCCTTTTTTTTTGGGGGGTACACTTTCTCTCTTTAAATAACTGCAGAATATTGAAAAGCCTTCTTTGATTTTCTAGGTTGACGTAATAGAATCTCAGTGGAATGTTTTGCAAAGTCATATTCAAGATTCTCGTGATTTCACAGAACTAGTTGGCTACCACCAAGAGTAAGTAGTACGAAGGTTTCAGGATATATCCTTGCTTCTTTTGTGTTGTATTTGTGTTGTTTGTCAGTGGTGATTTGATTTCATTCTTAAGTTATTGGGTTGTGAAGTCTGAATTTGATGTATAAAGATCAATGATGTTTAAATTCTGCTGGATAGGGTTTCAGATCTAACTTAAATATGGGCTTACAAATGAACTGTTATCTTGTTCATTGCTTAAAACCTTGAGTTCAAGGATTGACTGTTGATTGTGTCCACGAGGGTCTGTATATTTTTTTGCTCGATTGCTATGAAAATCACAGCACTGTCATTAATTGATTATAGCATGCAGGTATTTATCTGCCTTAATTTCACAATCTTTCTTGGACATTGGTTCTGTGTCACGCATTCTTGATGGCATAATGAAACTTTGCTTGCAATTTTGCTGGAAAATTGATTCCCAAGAATTGAGTAAAACCACAGTTGATCTGGAGCACATATCAGAGGTACTATAGTAATATCCTAGTTTTAATTTATCGATTGTTTAAGTTGTCTACCATTTATTACAAGAACAAGCCTTTCAGATAAGATTTTAGTTTCTTTTAACATATGGCCTAATAGGATTTATTCCGACTTTTATGTGTTAGTTTCAAGTGTCAAATACACCCTTGTGTTATTTTTATTAGTAAATACCGTTTCTTGTAATAAAAATGTAGTAATAAGACCCTTTTGCGCACTATAAGCCATGTGCTTGTCATAATGTCATTAATAGCGACCGATTATTCATTTTTTCCTGTAAAATAACTTTTGAAAGTCAATATTATACTGTCAATGCATTAATAGTTTGTTTTGGATATGATCACATTTCTTTCTAAAATCTAAAGCTATTTATCTTATATTTTATTATTTTAACAATAAAAAAATATTTAACATTTGCTGCTTCTTATCAATAAAGTTGCAATCTTATGTAATTGTTTTCTCCTAGCTCACTTTTATGAAATATTTATTAATAATTATAGATGGATAATTACATATATTAATTTAGACTTGTGCTAAGGGCATATTGCTATATTTTTGTGAAACACAATAGATTGTTTGCTAGTAAAAATAACATAGAGTTTTATTTGCTAACTAGAACTAACAAAGGGGTGTGATTTGCAAATAACCCGACTTTACTTATATTGGGATTTATTTTTATACATTTGTTTGGCTAAAATGGAATAAATTTTTCTTATCATTTCCTTTTTGTTGACATGATTAAACAAATCCTACAAATAATAAATGTAACTTCAATGTTAATGCTGCAGGAGTTCAATAAGAAGTCTAATTCATTATACACTATACTACGAAGTAGTAGGATTGCTGGGAGCCAGCGAGCCCCATTTCTTAGGCGCTTCCTTCTGCGCCTCAATTTCAACTCCTTCTTTGAGGTAAAATTTCAATTATAGATATGAATTTTAATGCCTAGTCACGCATCATGGTATAATATGTCCAATATTATTGTTGACAGGCAACTGCTAGAGGGGTACTGAATGTTGTAAGACCTAGGCCAACGCTTGCAGTTTTGCGATGATATAGTCCAGTCGACTTCTCCTGGGCTCCATGTTAGTTTTCTCAAGTAGTACTTGGTAAACTCTGATGAAAAATTTATATTTTGTGTTGGATATCGAAAACATTTTTTTTTATTTATTTGCTCAAATTTGAGAAATGTGTGACTAGTATCTAGTAAAACTTCTTGGTCTCAGCCAGAAATTGGATTTTTGTGTAGTGACCAGCTAAATAACTTTCAGCTGGTCGGGTTTCTTTGTTCCATTTTCACAATGTCTCTGTATTAGCTATCTTTTCCGTTTGAGGGATTGTATTTGTACTGTTAAAAGTGCAAATTAACATACTGTAAGCATGAATACAATTCATTTTGCTGGGCTTATTGAATATTTGCTTTGCTTTGCTTTGCTTATTGAAGAAAACTTGTCAGTGTATTATAGTAACTTCTATTTGGGTTTTAATTTTGGTCCGAGACGCAAAATAGATCCATCTGGTTATAGGACTTATTCTTGAGGCTTACTGTGAAGGAAAATATCATAAAAAATATCATTTTATTTATCATAAAAATTGTCATTTTATTTTCCATAGCTGCAAAAAGTTGGTATTACGTTTTTACCTGTGAATAACCAGATTTAGCATGTGATTTGTATTCTACCCCACCAAACCCAAGCCCCATTAGCATTTGATGGCTGCAAAATTAAGAATGAGTTACGTGTAGGCAAGGAGCTGATTAAATTAGTAGGCTTGCATTTAATTTTATGTTCTAGTTATATCCTTGGTCCAATATTTATTTACAGAAATTTTTGGGAAATACCCCAAAACTAATTTCTTTTTTCTCTTAAAATAAATAATGATTTTTCACAATTACAATTAGCCCTCATAAAATAATAATTTTATGTCACTATCGTTACATCACTGCAATTCATGACAAAGATATAAAAACATTTGAAGTTGTATTTTTAGTTATCTTATCTAGAACTTTTTTATCAAAGAGGAAGAGCAAAATAATATAGGACAGACGTGAGCTACTCTGATGCAAAAGAAAATAATTAATTTAAATTGCATTTATCAGATGAAATATTTAATGAATTATGTGAAATACTGTTTTATCAGATGAGTGGCCTTTTAAGATTACGCATAGCATAAAAATTATTCCAAATCTTAATTGATCGTGTCCACCTGATTGATTGTTAGTGTATTTGTATATATTTTGTTATTTAGAGTCTAGCCCAAAAATACGTAGAACTTTTGATAAGTCGTCTCACGAGAAAAGATTTTGTACCAAAAAAAAAGAGAAAATCATGAGAAAAACTTTTATCTAGAAATGCTAGAATTACTGCTAAACCTATTAATAACACTCTGTAGTAAAAAATGAAATGAATTTAACCCAATAGAGCTTGCGAAACACCACAAAATAACAAAACACCAAACCCAAACCAATAAAAATTCTAAATAGCTTATCATCACCTTCAAGTCGACGTCTTCTTCTTCTTCTTCTTCTCCAAATAAAAAAAAATAAATAAATAAAAAAGGGAAAAATGGACACCACCACAGAAAACAACCCTGAAGAACAGATTATGATTCCAATTGGTCCAATACAAATAGCAGCAGCTGCTTCAATTTCAGTCTCACTCTCCACTCTTCTACCTTCCCATTTCCTCCCACCCAAACAAATCCTCACCCCACCAAACAAAGTCAAAATCCCATTTCAAATTTCATCTCAAATTTCCCAGTTGTCCATTTCCTCTTCCCTCTCCATTCCAAAATCCTTTCTCAAATCCACGGTCTCAGCTAACCCCTTACAGAACCCTCTCACTCTAAACCCCCTCCGCCCCTCCAACCCGTCAGGAGCAGCCCCTCTCCGC
Source organism: Penstemon eatonii (assembly GCA_038501285.1). Taxonomy (NCBI): domain Eukaryota; kingdom Viridiplantae; phylum Streptophyta; class Magnoliopsida; order Lamiales; family Plantaginaceae; genus Penstemon; species Penstemon eatonii. The sequence goes on along the minus strand of CM076712.1, from coordinate 62,747,715 downwards.
CGCGCCGCCGTCGTTTGGTTCCGCAACGACCTCCGCATTCACGACAATGAGTGTCTAACCGCTGCAACTAATGAATCGGTTTCCGTACTACCCGTTTACTGCTTCGACCCGCGAGATTATGGCAAATCATCATCCGGGTTCGATAAAACGGGTCCACATCGAGCTACTTTCTTGTTGGAATCTGTGTCGGACTTGCGGAAGAATTTGCAGGCATTTATCAAAATTTTGATGAATAAAAAACTGCTAGAGTCGATAGAAATGAAAATATAGACTAATCTCTATCTTTCTTCGCTTTACATTTTTTTCAAATGTTTCTTTGTAAAAGTTTTTAATATTTAATTTACCAAAACAAAATTTCAATTCATGTTTGTAGGAACGTGGGTCGGACCTTGTGGTGAGAATTGGGCGACCCGAGAGTGTGTTGTTGGAGGTTGTTAAAGCTGTGGGTGCGGATGCAGTTTATATGCACAGAGAAGTTTCGCATGATGAAGTGAAAGCTGAGGAGAAAGTAGAGGAGTTGATGAAGGATGAAGGAGTGGAAGTGAAGTACTTTTGGGGAAGCACATTGTACCATTTGGAGGACTTGCCATTTGAGTTAGGGGAAATGCCTACGAATTACGGAGGGTTTAAGGATAGGGTGAAGGGGTTGGAGGTGAGGAAGACGATCGAGGCATTGGAGAGGATGAAGGACTTGCCTAAAAGAGGGGATGTAGAGCCTGGGGAAATTCCTTCTTTGGTGGATTTGGGGCTTAACCCCAATGTTACTTTGGGTCAGGTATGATATGAATTTTATTTGGTGTTTTTGCTTATGGTATTTAATGAGATTAATAACGTTGTTTTTAGCTTTATAAAAGATCACAATTTTAGGCTTGTGTGAATGTATGATTAATGCATATGGATTGATAATGGATTTTTTAGTTAGTTAGTCTCATTCTGTTTAGAGCTTGTTATTATGCTCTAGGCTCTAGCATAGCTGATTTAGCGCAGAATATATGCCGTTGGTAATCTTAGTGGGGAACTAGATAAGCATCTGATCACATGAATAATGTCAGATAACCGATTAATTTGGATTTAAGTATTTGAATATTTGATTATATTCAACAATAACCCTTGAAATACCCATTTTGCTTCATATCTCCACATTGTGGGATTCATATAAGTTAGTACTATATTATATGTGAAGTGGTTCTATATCATTTTTATAGTCATCTAGATATAAAGATAGATAATTTGATTAAGTTTAAACAATTTCTGGACTCTTTGAAATGCTCAAGGCCAAAAAATATTAAACCGTGTGATAAAGTTGGTGCATCAATGAGAAATGGTAATTAGTGATCGAAGCAAATGTGTTTGCTTTAAACTTGATAATTTTCTCTTGTAGAATGAAAAAACCGCTGCTAGTTCGTCTCTCGTGGGTGGAGAGACTGAAGCCTTGCAAAGACTGAGAAATTTTGCGGGTGAGTGCAAGGCAAAACCAAAAGATGGTTTTAAAGATGATAGCAGCATATATGGTGCAAATTTTTCATGCAAAATATCCCCTTGGCTTGCTATGGGATGCCTCTCTCCTCGCTCCATGTTCGATGAGCTGAAGAAATCTGCTTCAAGGTACGGCAATCGTCACCTCTTTAGTCTCTCTTTCCTATTCTGAAGTCTTTTGTTGGTGAAATTCTCATGAAAAAAATAGTCGATTTTCTATACGGGTTCTTTATCTATTAAGTTAGTCACATTTAATCCTACACTCGTCACTCCTATTCTATCCATCAGATTAAAATTCTCATATGTTGTTTGAGTCAATAAACAAAAATATAGAAAAGTTATCCAAAAGTTTCTAATATTACCAAGAAAAATAAATTTTAATCCAGGATTCTATCCTGTGGTTTTATACAAGAGATTTTACAGAACCAACTTGTCGAACTCAAAACCTGAAGGATTTGTTATTGTGCAGATTGAATGTCAAAGGATTAAATATGTAACTTTTGCCCCTAATTTTGTTTTGTTTTGTTTTGGGATTTTCACAATATGGTTTACACTTTACTTTGATGAAATTTGAAGCATGATTTCTGCTGCTTCTAACAAGAAAAATGGTGGAAATGGCAAATCTGATACTGGGATGAACTGGTTAATGTATGAGCTATTATGGAGGGACTTTTTCAGGTAAGTTGACAAAAAATAGCATATTCATTGCTAGTGTGAGTTTATGCATGTAGAGTTGTTAATTTTATCTATTTATTTTCTGGTTTCTCAGATTCATCACCAAGAAATACAGTTCTGCAAAGCAACAAAGTTATGCACCATCCTGTACAGGTGCTGCTGTCTAAGTATGAAAATCTTCTGTAATTTTTCTAGTTATATTCCTTCAACCAATGTCTTCTCCTGAACCTCGTTCAATTTTTGTGCAACCCAAATTCGACCTGATTTATTAACATCTCTATCCAATCACTGGTTTGACTAACCTTAGTTGATTAAGAAAATTCGCAATTTGAAATATGAGGAGTGAATATTCAAAAAAATGAATTCAGTAATAATTTATGTACACAATATATATTTTTTATACGTAACTTTTATAGTTTAATATTGCATTGCATGACAAATAATTTCAAGTTACATTTGAAAGAAAAAAATGATGTACTATTAACAACGTTATTTGTTGTTTCCCATGAGGTCAGACTCATTTATATGTTTAATTTTAAGAAAGACATAGCAGATCTTATCTTTTTAAAATTCGGTGTTATGAATAAAAATTAAACTCAGTATATATTTAAAACTGGTACTACCAACACCGTTATTTGTTGTTTCCCACGAGGCTGACTGGTTTTTTTTAAAAGTTAACTTTTTTTGACAATGGGCAACTTATCTCCTTGTGAAATAAAAATAGGTAAATTAATTTCCTGTTAAATGAAATAATGAGCAATTTATCTTTTTGTGAAAGGAAATAATGAACAATTTATATTTTTGTGATATGACTTAATGAGCAATTTAAAAGAAGACAATGTGCTTATTTTATAAAAATACAAGGAGATATTTGCCATTTTTCTTATTACATGGAGTTAATCACAGAAAGTTAAATTGTCTATTTTGAATAACACAGAGTTAATTTGCTATTCACTCAAGTCTAACTCATTAATATGTTTAATTTTAAAGGATAAACACTATGTAAGGTCCTCCTTACCATAAGTTTTTTATAAAATCGTACCTCTTGAGTTTTTTTCTCCACATACTAAGAGTTATTTGTGTTACTTCGGCCTTTTCTAGGTCGAGCATGATGGATTTGATGCACGTGAACTGCAATATAAATTTTATTGAGGACTTAGGTGTAACACTATCGCAGTGAATGAAAAATAATATCCTCACTTGCAAATTACTGGATATCGGAACCTCTGTGTTCAGCCTGAAAAAGGGCCAAGGTAAAACAAATAACACTTAGTAGGGACTAGCGTGGAAAAAAAAACTTAACAGAGACGACTCTGTTAATGATAAGAAGGTCCATAAGTTATGTTTATCCAATTTTAAATAAGTCATAGCAGATATTTTTCTTTTAAAATTCGGTGTAATGAATAAAAATTAAACTCGTTATTAAATAATTTTTATTACACACGGTTCCTTAACAGCCCCATGTGGATTAAGATTTTACTTAATCTAAATAAGACCGTTTTTTCCTTTTTGTCTTGTGCTGGTGAACAGTCAAGAGTTTGTGTTGGTATAGCAGCGGCTAAATAAATAAAAGACGAAATATTAAATAGGGATTTTTCCACGTCACCTCCAAAAAAGTTTTCTTTTCACACTTTTCTCCCTATAATTGAAAAAAATATGACAATGCCCTCTAAAAGTTGATAAATGAATGCACTTTGCCCCTTGTTCAATATTTTGTTGGATTTCAAATGATAGAAATGTAAATTTGAAATTTACTTCAATAATTTTAATCTTTTAGGGGATTAAGTGCACAAAATATTTTGATAGAATGTTAACATTTCAAAACATATTAAAATTACATTGATTATTAAAACTTACAGTCAAATGATGGTCCAGACTCAGATTTAAATTGCTCTTTTATGACCCAATTCATATAGATCCGACATGTTTTTCATTCGGGCCAAAAAATACTTTTAACTGACAAAGTTTTGACCCGCTGAAATCAGGTCACCATTAAGATGTATACATATGCTTCTTCTTTACATTTCTTAAGAATGTAGTATAATTTAACCTCCTGTGACTTGCTCAGCACAAATAAATTACTTAAATAATACCAGAAACACGTAAAGACGACAATGTCACAAAAATAAGCCAAAGAAGCATGAAATAAATGGAAGTGATCCATGCCCATAGTCTCGGACCACCTAATTCAGCACCTAAAGTAAGACGCCTAAATACCAATACTCCAATACACCCTACAGATGTAGCAAAGAACACAAGTAAAGAGAAACTGAGTCCTGCAGCATTTTCAATCCTCAATGGCTCATTGTATGCAAAGTAGTTGTACAATGTGTCGATGAGCCATGGCACCCCGATGCCAACATAAATATTCACCGAATTACTACATAGAGAAAGAAAAAGGTAAATAAGTACATAAACGACGCATAAGAATCAGTAAAGTTAAACTTCATTCAACTTATTTACAAATAAAACCCATTATGTGGAATTTTTTGCACAAAAAGTATGTTTCACTTGCTATGAATACTCAAAAGGCTACCACCAAAAGCTTTCTACTCTTCCGAGACATAAAATTTGATTCTTTATGGTTTTACTAACCAAAAGAAAGGCATTCTTTGAATTTTGCATACTACTTATAATGCAGTTCCCGTACTCTCAAGAGGAATTTGATGAGATCTTTTCTGAGTTATATTGAAAATCGAAATGGAACAAATGATTTTCAAACATCAAAAGTATACTTACTGCAAAAAAAATTAAGAAATATGATAGCAAAGATTCGCAATTTCTTGCTAGCTATAGGTATGAGATTCAACTACAGAAAGAAAGAAATAAGTATATGATTGGTTCTTGGATTTCAGTGAGTAAAATGAAAAGATATATAAGAATGATGCTCAATATTCTCTATCATTTGATACAAGAATCACATTTTCCTTGGCCTCGCTAAAATGAGAGTATCTAAAGATATTATATTGACGTACCTGCAAGTGATATTAGCTATAGCAGAGTCAGCTGTTATCTGCCGCTCTGCTGCAATTTTGCTTGCCACCAAATCTGGCCATGATGTTCCAGCAGCCAATGCCGTGAACGCTATCACATAGGCATTAATACCTGCATATAAAAATTACGAATATGTTGTTACATAGGACTCATGAACTTAAAATATATACTAGCAAATAAATATCTAGCAGATGTGAACCTGTGACACAGCTGATTAGATCAGTAAGCTTTGTGACAATGTAAGCTATCCCACTAATGAAACACAAAGAGAAGATAAAGGCAATCCATCCATGAGCAATCTGATAAGGAGGTACAAAAGCAAATAGTACTCTCCACGGAGCAAGGAGCAAGTGCCAGAAAGCCTTGGCTAGCCGTAAGCATGTATTGTTCAACTTTCTTGATTCTGGGCTTTCCAACTGTTCAAGGAACAATGAAATTATTCAGAAAATAAAAGATCAAATATTACATCAATGATGTCAACTAATAGTGGCAATTGGGCATGTTGAGTCAGGTTCAAGCAGGCCAAAATGGATAGAATACAAATGAGTCACGGATAAAATGACGAGTTGTTCACCAAAGGGTTGGGTTAAAATGTCAAGGTTGGTCTCTGGACATTACTTTTCTTTCAAGAAAAATGTGAACTATATGTATTATGTTTAATTAGATTTTAAGAAGCTTGTATCATAATCATGAAATAATGTTTCAAATTTTCACATATAGATAAATAAAATTATATAAGCTTTATGATCTTGTTGAATGTTAAGCTGTCTGTCCTTGTTGAGTTTCTTATTACCTGGCTCATTTTTCACCTGATCAAACCAACTTTTGACCATAAACATTCCAACTCAACAGAAACCCGATCCAACATGCATAAAAGAATGAACGATTAAGTTCGGGTTCGGCAAAGACAGGCCCGGCCAACTTACCAATAATTTGAACAAATTCAAAGTTGTGTGGATGTGGATAGTTCAAGTAACTCTGAGGTCCCTACAATTAACTGGAAAACAAAGATGTGAACCAGAAAAGTGTGTTACCGTGAGTGCATCAACGAACTGCTCCTTCCAGATTGAGAGCAAGTTAACTTTCTTAACAATCATCTCTTCTGGTGGTTGAACGGAGGAGGATCCAGCAACGTCAGTATCAGGCAAGTTTTGATACACATGACCTGCAGGTTATGCTTTGCAAGGAAAAATTAGGAAGAATAAAAAGAATAAACTGTACAGATGAATGCCTCAAAAACTGTAGATGTAATGGCATTTTGTGTTAGAGACAACCACAAAATATAATGAAATTGATTAAATTAGCCAGCATTAGTTTGTTCAATTCAAAATATTATTTTATCTTGCACAAGTTGTCCTCCAGCAATATCTACAGTTATAGCAAATTTCACTGGACTTATTCAAGTAATTTTTTATAACACTTATATCCATGTTTTTCTCTTATATTCGTACATGATAATTTATTTGACTTGCACATTTGTGTTGCACTGGAAATGTTACCATTATACATAAAGAAGTCATTATTGGTAGAGGAAAAAAAGATAAAGTTTAAGCGCATTAACAATTTTGGAAGATGACGACTTCCAACTAATATCGAATATTTAGATACTGTTTCGATAAAGAAAATTAAGATTATTAACATAAAATAGGATTATTGGAGCTGGGGTCACTTTGCACAGGTTCTAAAGCATGATACCCACCTGCTTGTCAAATAACAAACATACTGGAACCAACTGAATGTTTAGCATAAATATCACCGATTATTGAATTTGCAATTACATGAAAATGATAAAATTGCAAGACCATAGGGCAATGGGTATTATTCATTTACTTGTAAAGATATAAAATAAATTATATAAGGAAACTCACTTGCATTACAATAATTTTACCTGTATTACCAGAATGGATGGAGAAAAGGTCAACAATGTTCCTGTTTATATCATCATTGCTGCCATCCCGGAGTGGAGCAGTTTCTTCCGGGACCCACTCTTCTGGTCTCTCAGATCTTTCTCTGGATTAAAGAATGTAATGTCTCTCAGATCGTTCTCTCATATATTTCTTCTATTCCTTTTGTAAAGTTCAAGGCTATCGAGTTTTTTAGAGGGAGATGTGAAAAATAAAATTGAGTTTGTTAACCAAAAGACCTACAATGGCAGAGATAAGTAGGGCCAACGCTTATCTTGGGCATAGGCATGTACAAGAAGTAGCCCAAATTGCAGAACTGTAAAAAGTGCTTCCCAAAGAGTGATGATATTCGGTGTCCACACCTGCATAGCTGAAGTTATGATCAAAATGTACATATATTGGCTTAGCCGGATGAAAAGTACAGTATAGCACTTATCATATTAAATATTGATCAATTCTTATAATATAAAAAAAGAACTATGTATTTAAACAAATAATAAAAGTGTTAGAAGATTTTTTTAAACAATCAGACGGTCACTACACATGTATAATATACAATAATGATTTTTCCAGTAGGAGAGGTGTGTGTTAGATGTGACTCTGACCTTGGAACACTTGGAGGATCCCCCTTTCCCAATGTGAGACTGGACTCTTGTGACTTTACTCTAATTAATATAAGTATATGTATACATATTCTTTGTCTAACTTCTGTTCAATTATTTTTTCAGCACAGCTGATTCAATAGAATAGTTATTACTATAAAAGATCCCCTTTTGTTGGTTTGTTGAAGGATGCAGTTGACAAGTCTTGTGAACAAAAGTTACAAAACAATAAAGGCAGGAAATTAGTGATTATGCAAAAAAACAAAAAAGGTTGTCCAATATTCCAGTAGAACTGGTCAAATGAACCTGTCATTAACCAAACATTTATCTTCCATATTTCGCTTCTAAAAAGTAAACTGATTTGAGGAAGAAACAGAATCACCTCTAAAATTATGTATAACCATATGTAGGCCCAAAAAGACCAAAAGAGCTCTACTAGCCACACTCCAATGTCTGATATCTTTTTGAGTTCTCCAGCTTTAGGAACCACAACACAAACCGCATGAATTGGGAAAAGGTCAAAAGCAGCAGAACCGACAAGTGTACCAGGACCTAAACCTGTACATTAAATGAACAAAAGTTCTTGAGAAAAATTCAGGTAACTCCAAGATACTCGAGTACTTTAGAGCAAATAGGTAAAAGAAAAAGGTGAGGGTGGATCATTTCCAACATATCAAAACCTTTTAGATATGATGATAATGTTCTACAGCTTCGTTCATTCCTTATGTATAATCAAAGTTCATTCTCAAATGCTCATCGTGGATTGTGGTAAAAATCAAAACCACTTGACCACAAAAACCAAAATGAGACAACTTAATTGAATGTGGTGAGAATAAAGCCAATATGTTATTAATATCTATAAAGAGAATTGTTGTCATACTGTTTTTAATTAGTCTAGACAATTAAAAAATCTTTGCATCACCAAAATATATATATATATATATATATATATATATATATATATATATATACGTACACCACTAAATACACAAACCTCCAGCATACAAGTTTCCAAGATTCCTTATTGCATCAATGGTGGCCAAAGAAATCTGGGGAAAGCTAGTCCCAAATGCCAGTAGAGCAATGTCCGCTATAGCGAAATTCCAAACCTTTTTGTGCTTGACAACTGGGGCATTAGTACAAGGATCTAGCTCTTCTACAGTTCGTGTATGCTTCACAACGTTTTCCATAGACCGAAAAAACCGATCAGTTACAGATGACAATCCAATAAAGCAGTAGCCGAGAGCCAGAAAATACAAAAAGGCCCGAAAACCATCACTGAGCTTTGTTTCATAATGGGAAAGAAAATAAAAGTCACATTTCTCGTGTCCAATGATACTGTAACCTCCATGCATGTTCTCAGAAATGTTACTATAAATAGGAGCCATCTTAGTAATTAATTTAGATCTCACAACTCAACCACGACGTAGCAATGATCCTCCGGGACAAATAGCAGACCTATTACATACTCGAAAGTAAATAACAAAACAAATGTGGTTAAACATCAGAAAATCAGAGAATTTCAAATGCCATAAAGCTAACATAGAAGCTGAATAATGCACGACTCATACTATACCAAGATACATATTCAATTTTATGTTTGCTTGCATTTATAACTTTACACACACACACACACACACAGAGAGAGAGAGAGAGAGAGAGAGAGAGAGAGAGAGAGAGAGAGAGAGATGAACATCATAATATAATCTTTCTCATTAGTTCATCACCAATAAGGGAACTATAAAGATACAACCAAACTTTCCTATAAACAACAAAAAACAATAATACCAACAAGAAGTAAATAGTTCCTTCACTTGAACCAATCAAACAAACTTCCTAATGAGAAAGATTAGGCGCTTTTTGTACTGTGTGATTATCCTCTAAAATGAGATATTTGTAATACAATTTATTACCAAATAAAACACAATAAATATAATCGATTCAATTATAGATTGGAAAAAACAGAAATTCCCAAACTTTTAGGTATGCTGAACGAGGACTCAGAGTTGAAGATTTCAAATCAAATGAAGAGAACAGAACGAAAAGACAAGAAGCAAAGATTTACCGCCCCCGGCCGTGAGATCCGACTAATGTCGGCTAAAGGACGGCGCATGTGGTGGAAGCGAATTGGTTAAGGCAAACGTGCATTCAAATTCGAATTGGATTGGATGGGAAATCTGGACTCTTTTAGGTCTCCACTTTTCCAACAAATATCTAATGTGGTATACTTTATATTCCAAATTTTCGAGTAAAAGTAATCGTCCTATCCCGTAGTTTGAATTGATTCCGGCCTGGACGACCATGTTGGATGTAGTATTTCCAAGTATAAATGAATTATGTGATGTTAATGGCCAAATAATTATTGGCTTAATTTAACCCCGTCGCCCTTTCATTATATTTCTAGTATTAAAGTATCACTTGCAAGTTTTAAGAAGTAAAATTTACATAAAATGAAAACTTGCTTTACAACATATCAAAATAAGTAAAAAAGAGAAAAAAAAAATTGGATTGAAGTTCTGTTTATTTTTTTTCAAAAAAATTATTTGTTTTTCTATTATAATACGCATGTTCAAATTTAGTGTTATTTTTAATCCATTTTTTAGATTGATTGTTTGTTCTTATTTAGAGGTTTAACATTCTCACAAAACTAAAAATAAGTATGTGATGACTTCTGGTAACGTAATCAATTCTAAGAGTTAATCTAATCAAATCTAATCCCATATCATCATATCACTGAAACCAAGGGTCTAAAGATACACTCAATATATCCATGATCCTGATAACATAAACCCATATCACAAAGGAACGTGCAATAAGCACACATCATTCATACCAAACTAGATGCCACAATTTTAATCACTTTGAAATATATAGCACCCACCAACTGACCAACACCATGAATAAAGACTGGATGCAGTAATTGTATGGGCACCAAGAAAACAAGGAATATTGTCATAATTTTGATCATATAAAATAAAAGCTAAGGAATATCATAAGATTCACCAAAAGAAGCAAACTCGATGACTAGGGAGTCTACAAAATTCCAGATAGTCTATAGAACAAACATAAATTGGTCCAAAAATAGGTTATAACAAGATGGATTTTAGGGGGGGGGGGGGAACATTAAACGAGTCAGAATTTTTAGTCTTCTTCCTCTCCTTCTTGTTCGGCAATGTTGAAGTACCTCAGTTCATAAACATTCCTGTCTTTGTTGGACGAGATCACCCGAAGCCAGTCTCTTACATTATGCTTCTTCAAGTATTTCTTGGTCAGATACTTGAGATACCTGGAAATCAAATGCAATTAGTCCTAAGATAATGATTAACATATATATAAACAGTCTGAAATGAAGCAGATGAAAAATATAAGTTTTATCACAGCATGACTGAATTTTTAGAACCTAGTCCTCTTGCATCAAAATGTTAAGAGACAAGTGATAACACTGATACATTACCAATTCCAAAACAAGTAATGACAAATCATGGAACCACTGCATTCACAAAATCTCTCATTTAGTAATTTCAATGCAAATAAACAAATGTGCCACTTACACCGTAATCCTAGCTAGTGCTAATAACATCTGACTCAATATTCAGATCCTATAAACAGATGAAGTAGGTATTGAAAAGACATACTATAAGTCTAACTATACTCTCAATGCTTGTGGACAAGTTATTCCGGTCCAAAAACACCAACAGTTGAATTCATTAGTTTGGTTTCAAAGAGAAACTTGAAGAAATGCATTTCCAGACATAACATACACAATTGTCCAACTTTTCTCGTGATATTCAGTTTGAAACGAAAAACATGTATACAATCCATGCTTATTTCACTAAAACACAATTACACGATTTCTATTTCACTTTCTCTTGCTAAATTTCGGATCTAATCAGAATGTAAGACATAATACATAATAAAAAGAAAGTGTTTGTATAAACAAATATAAAATAAATCACCTCTTTGAGAAGGCATTGTCGGCGGTGACGGTGATCTTGTTCTTGTCACGCGAAACAGTGACAGAATCACCAAGCGCACCGGCTTTACCGCCGACTTTAATTCTCTCCTGTAGAAACTTCTCTAGGGAAGCAATCTCCATAATCTTATCCTCTACCGGCTTCGAGCAATCAATAGTGTAGCTCGCTCCCTTCTTCTTCCCTCCTTTCGCTCCGGCCGCTGCGGCGCCTTTACTCATCTTCGCTGATTTCCTGCAAGTCAATCGACGAATTCAATCAAAAAATTCAAGTTAATCGTGGATTACGTGAGTGGGAGTTCAGGTGAAATGAGAGGGAAAAAATGGTGGAGAGCGTACAGGTGTGAATTCGACGGCCGCTGTGCAAATGTAAATTGTGTATGAAGAGAGAGAGTTATGGAATAAGAGTGATGGAAATTAGGGTTTCTTGGTGGGTCAAGGGTTTTTACTTTGACTAATTTGCAAGATACACCCTACAAATCTGTGTTTTTAAAGATTCACTCAATAAAATATAAAAGGATAATTTACATTAAATCTTGGCTGTAAAGAAAAGTTGAACTTAGAATTTACCCATAACGTATAATTTTGTACTTATCCTGAAAATTAGTTAATAGCTTGATAGTTAATCGCACTTTTCGTCATTTATATGGACCAATTTCGCACAATCGTCCCTTTTAAATTTTTCATAGTAGATTCGTCATCTTATTAATGTAGTCTTTAAACATTCGTTCTTCTTAAATTTTAATTCGTAGCAAATGCGTCGCTCTCATCAATGTATTGTAACATATTTGTCTCTTAATCCAAAGTACATCCATATGCAAACACCACATAAAATATAAGTTGAACAAAATCATAAAACTAGAAAATGTGTACCCTTAATGTACATTTCATTTTTGATATTTTAAACTATTCAGAAAAAATTTGCGCTGCACTATAAATATAATGATTTGAATATTGACAAAAGTCCCCCGAAGATAATAAGGCATTGGTATGATAGTCATGACTTTTAACTTAGTAGATGATGATAACTTGAGGATGGATAAATTCGCAAAATTTAGGAAGTTAATTGTGAAAGTTGTGTTTTAATTAAGGTGTTTGGTCAATTGGTAACGACGTGTGATTCTAGACGCAAAACTCAAATTCTACTAAAGTCATTACACTAAGAAGAACCTATACCCTTTGCGTTATTCGATACGAGCCAATACATAGACAATTTAGTAGTTAAATACACAATTTTAAAACCTTTTAGGGGACTAGAGTCAGTAGACTAGAATGAAAGGCCTTCCACCCCTCATTATATGGGCCAGTTGCTGTTAATGGGCCACTAGGACGTAACAATATGGTGTAAGCCCATGTAGTTTAGGCCCAAGCTTTGTCACGTACGATCAAATACTTGTATAAGCTTTGTCACTAAACGCGCAAAATTGAAGAAATCGGTCATTCGTCAAAACCTTTGCATTTGAGACTGTGGGTTGAATTCCTCTTTTCTTTTAATTCCGTCAGTTTTCTTTTAATTCATATTACGTACGAACATTCTTTTAGATTGGGTGATTTAGAAATCGAGCATTGTTTAGGAGTTAAGTTTTAAAATGGTTAATTCATCTCCACTAGCATTAGTTGTTTTAGCAGGGGCCGTTTGGTTACCGATATCTTGTTGTTATATCACTTTCTATTCTGAAGTTGAGTCTTAAAATAACACAAAGGTTATATTTTATTAAACTTTAAGCTTTTTAAGTTATTAATATATGAAGTATCATTACTTTTTTCGTTTTTGTTTTTCCATGTTATTACATTTGCAGTGACTCCTTAATCTGATTATTATTGATCACACAGGAGCCCAAGACTGGCAAAGGCAAGAAGAAAAACTCTTTCAGTTAATAAGTAAGATGTTCAATCTAGATGTTTAATTTATTACTATCATATTTTTAAATCATCCATTTATGTACCTGTCTAAATTTCTTAGCCGAGTTATTTAGCCCGAATTGGATAGTCAATGTGATGCTTTCACCATTTTGATACTGATTTAGACCACTTCAAGACTCTTCTTGTGCTTGACAGTTGTACTTCTACCTGGTGGTTTTTAAGCTAGTATGAATTTGTACTTTCAGGAAGTATGAGCAAAACTATGTAGCTGTATTTTAAATGATGCATAGCTAATTTTGACTTCAATTTTATGTCATGGGCTATTCATGATCTCTGATTCTCTTTATTCACGAGCATGAATCCAAGAGGTAATTAGCCAAATACAGCACCCAAGCTAATTCATGTGTTTAGTAAAAATGATGTTTTGAGTTATTTTATATAGTTGCAACTTGCAAAGCTTGTCTACAATAGTAATAAAAGGACATGAATAGAAAATACAACGGGACCAAAAGAACGGAAGAAAGTTATTACCAAAAGAACCTCTAGTAACTAGTAAATTAAGTGCAAGAATGATGGGGTCCTGCTTCATGCTTGCTTCTATTATGCCATGCCTCTGAGACCAAGAATAATCGTCATAACTCAGCTCGTTCCTGCCATTATAAGCAAGCTCAGCTTATAGTATCTATGCTGTGGAGGAAGAATCTTCTTTGTGGTCGCCGAAGATTCTTTGCCTGAAGTCTGAGACCATCATAGGAAGACCTTTACGCAGTGGCACCTTTGGCTCCCAGCCTAGCTGCTCCTTTGCCTTGGAGATATCGGGCTTTCTCTTGTGGGGGTCGTCTTCGGTGTTTGGCCTGAATTCTATCTTTGCATTTGGATCAATGGTTTCTTGAACAACCTGCATCCAACAAAATAATGAGAATAAGCTTTTTTGAGTAAGCAAGATCAAGATAAACAAATTTTCTAAAAATTCCATGTCCCATTGTGAAACAAGAGACACGAAAGACCAATTTGGATTGGCTCAATGTTTGACACTTGCAAACAAACAACACAATTTGTGTAGAGTTTGATTGGACTCTAGCCTACCACGTACTTTTTGGAGTTCAAATAACAAAAATCTATCAAATGTCCATTTCAGTTGTCAAGCACAAGAATTATTTGAAGAATTTTCAAACATCTGACAATTTTAAAGCACCAACATACCTGAGCAAGTTCGAGCATAGTGAATTCGCCTGGGTTACCTAGATTGAAAGGTCCAACATGTTCTCCTTCCATCAAGCGCATCAGTCCTTCAACCTTCCAATTTTGTAAATTGGAAATTAAAAGATGTATTAGCACACACAAGAAATTTTCATTAGATGCATAGTATAAATCAAGAAAAGATTCTATAAACTAATATAGATTTGTGAAAAAAGAAGAAGATTATTGTTCAATCAGAAGCGAATGTTGAGGTTAAAAGACAAAAGTAGTAGCCAAACTTAAATCTTCTGACATAAGGGATAATTGTCCCCAAAAAAGATATCTCCCTCAAAAAGTAAATATAGAACACTAAGGCTTTTGAAATTGCTTACCAAATCAGATACAAACTGAAAACTTCTTGTCTGCTTCCCATCACCATAAACAGTCAATGGCTCCTTCCTCAAAGCCTACCAATTCATAGTTATAGCATTAACTTGAATATAAATGTATTAACATTTGGAAGATGAACATGAACTCGGTCAAGAACATTTTACCTGAGCAACGAAGTTACTAACAACACGGCCATCATCAATGCACATACGTGGTCCATAGGTATTAAAGATCCTAGCAATCCTAACCTGTCAAACGAATTGCATAAATATATAAAGTCCCATTACATAATTCATTCCATTTACGGCCTAGTTATGAAAGTTGATATACATTACAAGCATGACAAATGCATAATTAGAACACCAATCAATATTGGGATGTTTTTATTACTTTAAGTAAAACTTACCCAAAACAGGTTGCAATAAAAACACAGCCCTTTTCTTTTTATAATTAAAAGCTAATAAAGGAGCACTCATATGAGTTTCTTGACGTTGTGGGATGTCTTTACCGTAATAGAATTAATTCTGTGTAAGTTATAATTAGAGCTAAATCTATTTATTATCCATGGTTTACAAGTCACCATAGCACAGCAAAATGTGAAATATCAGATATGGGCGTAAAAATTCCACCAAAATGCCAATTAAAATTAACATCCCTTCAAAAAATGGATTATTATTTTCAAAAACCACGACCTATTTAGTCTAATAATTTATGAATTACGAGACGTCTGCAACTTTAATGCTACTATAATAAATACTGTTCAATTAAATGATAGAAAGAGAAATTACCTCAACACCAGCACCTCTGTGATAATCCATGGTCAATGTCTCCGCAGTTCTTTTCCCCTCATCATAGCAGCTTCGGACACCTGTCCCAAACAAACCAAATTTCATTTGTCAGTAACGGACAATTATTGTTGTCACCTGTCAGGTTTAATTCCACTGCTCAGAATTACGTTACAGAATTCCAAAAATCCCAAATGACCCATCTGCCCTCCAGAATTCCGAAAATCCCAAATGGACCCATCTGCCATCGCAACCCAAGTTTGACCATTCATCAAAATTCTAATTTATTTTGAACGGAAAAATTTCTACTATTTTTTATAAATCCAAAATCTATACTTTTTTAATTTACAATTTTTGAAAACTTTTTAAATATCAAAATTTCTAAACTTTACCTTCCAAAATACACCAAAAAGAATAACATTTAAAAGCTTCACAACATAAATATCCACCCACCACACCAAACGCCGTGAATTGTAGCGGTGGCGGAAGAGGACAGGAAGAAAGAAAGGAAAATCTTTAACTGGTAGACCCTCGGATATTATTTTTCTTTTTTGATATTTAAACCTCGGCTATATATTTGCCCAATCGAAAGCGAGACCGGATCCAAGTCAAAAAGAAAAAGAAAACCCCACTGGCTATTCCACTAAAATAAACCCACTAGCTATGTAGCAACCTACACCGCCTCCGCCTCCGACCAGATTCCGGCAATTTTAACCTTGCCAGATAAATACGTAAAAAGGAAAACGGGTGAAGGAAACGTTAAAGATAGATATTAAAGTTACAGAGATTGTACATACCGATTGGATTGACGTTACCCCAGTAGGTCTCAACTTGGGGGTGCTGTAATGGATCACCGTACACCTCACTGGTGCTCGTTAGCAAAAACCGCGCACCGACTCTCTTAGCCAACCCCAGCATGTTCAGCGTCCCTACCACATTCGTCTTGTGCAAAATCCAAAATTAAGGAAATATCACCAAAAATTCGAAATAAGTAAAATCTATGATTCGATCCGAAAATTTCTACAACTAACATGCAATTGAATATTAACTTATTAAGATAACACGTGCATAGTAACGAAATTCAAACACACACACACACAAAAAAGGATATGATAGTTTTGACAGGGTTGTGCTTGTAATGAACAGGGGATGCAGGGCAAGCGAGATGATAGATCTGATCTACTTCCAACAAGAGCGGCTCAACGACGTCGTGCCTAATGAGTTCAAACCTTGGGTTTCCAAAATGATGCATCACATTCTCCTTTCTCCCCGTGAAGAAATTATCCACTACAATCACACTGTCTCCCCTGCTAATCAACCGATCCACTAAATGACTGCCAACGAAACCGGCCCCACCAGTGACCACGATCCGCAAACCCTTCCGCTTCAATCCGAGCGGGATTTTACCAACCGAGTTGATACCGAATCCGGTTGTGAGGTGGCCGTTCTGGTAAGCAGAACGGCGCGGGTTGTGAGTCTGAGTCAACTCGGATGAAAAGTACGAGTCAGGGATCTGAGTTTGGGGATTTGAGGAAGATTGGAGGAGAGTGAAGAAAAGAGTGGCGATAGCAATTCCGACGAAGACGAAAACGAGTCTTTGTTCGCGGAGTAAGTAGTGAATCGGGCGAGTTACGTTGAGCCAGGGCTTTGGGGGCTTAGGCGAGTAGGCGTCACTCGCTGGATGTGACTCGTGGCCTCGAAATATTAATTCGGAAGCCATTTTCGTACGATTCAAAATCGTTATCAAACAATCTGGGGGTGCTTGGATCTTTAATTTGAGATCGAAGGAGATGTATATATATAAAAATATATTTATTTATATGTATGTATGTGTTTTCTCTGTGTGAGAATGAGAAATGTGAAATGGTGGAAATGGAGAGGAAGGGGAGTGAAGAATATTCAAAGGGGAAATGGACTACTTAAACTCACCCTCCGGCGCGTGAGTTATGTGGGGATTATGTCTGATGGTGTTAAAAAGTCGTGAGGGCTGGTTTTAAAAGGGTGCCTCAAATCGCTGATTTTACGTAATTGCCCTCTTTTTGTATGGTAATCTAATTGACAATTGGAGCTTGGTTTGTTGGTATGGGCTGGTATAAATGGATCACGTAAAAGGTCCATTAAGCTTGTGTGATTACTGATTAGTAATTGTCTTTTTATTTTTTATTTTTTTAAGCTAATGAAACGCAAGCGCGATTGTTGTTCCATTTGTAATAAATAGGGTCTTAGCTCCGACTTAACTCGTGTTTTTAAAAAAAAATGTAATACACCTGTTAGAAATTGTCCGAATATAAATTATCAAGACTCATTTACAAGCCTCGAAATGATTAAACAATTCGGGAATCCAATGGGTTGTTTTGAGCCTAACATGATTACCCTATAATATATCTCTTAATTTAACATTTTACTGAATTTGTTTTTACTAAAATAGATTTATAAGAATTTCGGTTACAACATACCAAATAAGTAATGTTTATCGAATTGAATCTAACTCTCACCCAAATAAAATTTTACATGACATAAAATATTTTCAAATTTTGCTCGATGAATGACCTATCCAGGACGACTTGATGACCAATAATAATTCTTAATATCAATTAATCTCTTTAATATGATTTTTTTAGGAAAACTTGGACATAAATTGTTTTTATATAGTATGTGAGAATTTAAGGAGATAAACCTCCTAATTAGTTGTACCTTATATAATTTATTTAAACAAAATTTGTAATTCGGTTTTCAAAGACCTTAACTTGGCTTTTTTTTTGTTTCCCAAGGGTTTAATCCCTTTCGAGGCGGGTTGGACACATTAATGTAGGTACCTCTATCAATAGGGATTCGAAGCTGAGTCCGCTACTTTGTAATGACCTTAGTTTGGCTTTTACTAAGCCATTGGTCACACAATCAATCAAGAGTTTTTCTTTTATTTCTTTCGAAAACATGTATTAATTTTGTAAAATTAGAGAAACAAAAGGAAGGACAAAATATTTTGTCTGTTTATTTCAGTTTACATGTGTTGTATTTATAGACAAATTATAAAGTAGATAATGACTAAGGGTTTGTAGATAATGACTAAGAGTTTGTAACTCACTAAAATATTGAACTTTATACAATTAATTAATGACTGACTAGATAATGAAAGATATGAATACTAAGATATCTTGTACTCTTGAATTCGTCCAGAACCCCGCTCATGTTGGAGTTCAAATTGAAATGTCAATTAAGAACACCCAACTTGGAAAGTAGTAGTCAATGAGCTTCGTCTTCAAGAAAGATCAGATTTTTGAAGATAAGAATAACATACTGACTATCACAAAATGTGAAAATATTCGTGATAATAGATAAAGATTGAGCAGTGCACATGTGTGTCACATGCGCTTGAAGTGATTGGACTATATTATGAACGATAAGATATGAGATATTGAAAGAGATGTGTATATATGTGAGAAATTGAAAATAATATGCATATATGATTAGAAGCACATGAATTAATAATTAAACAAGAGAATAAACTACCGAAAACCCTAGCAAATTGTAGATAAGCTGAATTAGAGGAAACTACTCCATCAATATAATTCAACCAGAAATACTTTGAATATGACCATGGAGTTTTCAAGAAATTCCAAGGCAAAATCATGATTTTGTTGGTCAATAATGCTTTTAGCATTACCACTGATACATGGAGTGACAGAAAGAATGGAACCGAGTTCGTTCCATGGAAAATTGAGTTGTGTAAAAATAATAAAACTGACATGACTTTCTGCTTGAGGTGCGTATATTGATTTTCAATTTATAGATCTTAGAAGAATTTGAATGAGAAAAATATTCTTCAGATTTATCCAGATTCGTTGTTGCGGCATCAACATACAAGATACTTGGACGAATATGAGGCGAGACATAATTAAGATCCACCCTTTAGCATTGTAACATTTCGGTAAGAGCACAACACACTGACAACAACAACTCAGACTTAGGTGAAGCGTGTGAGTGAAAAATAAAACTCAACATATGAATAAATGACAAGTGAATTCCACGCGGAGAGAGGTAGCTCATATTAACCTAGGGCTCTTATACCATGTAAAATTAAAGAATCTCTAATAAGAAGAAAATAGCATGTTTGCTTATTTTAGTACATGCCTTGTAGTTATAGAAAGATTATAAAGTATATAATGACTAAGAATTTGGAACTTACTAAAATATTGAACTTTATACAAGATAAAGACTAAGAGATTAATCTATCTAAAGTATTGTATAAACACTCAAGAGTTTACAACAAACTATATAACGAAAAGATAGCAAAACTAAGACATCTTGAACTCTTGAATTTGTCCAACAAATTTGATCAAAAGTTGAAATTTAACACGTCTAGTCTAGACTATAAAACTGTAAAATAGGTTACTATATATATTTTTTTAATAAGCAAATGATTAATCATTAAAACACGAAATAAGTTTGTTGCAAAAATCCTAGGATATTTGGGAAAACAAAAATTAACAAAAACAACGGAGGGTGAGGGAGAGAGGGATAGAATCCTCCCAATACAAAGTTTTTCCCATTTTGCGAGGTTGTGAGTGGCCTTGTTGCCGAGTCTTGGAATCTTCTTAATTTTCCACTTGGGCCAAGAGATAAGAATTTTCCTAACATGAGTCGCATCGACTTCACTAGTCCAATAAAAAAAACAGGGGATTGACTAGTAATCATACGAATAAAAATTGAGTGAATCACTCTAAAAAATTACAAGATTACAATTAGCATGAACAAGGAAGAAAAAAACTTTCAAGATTAATTGCAGCAGCACTCGTAACGTCAAAAAAGGAACCCGAGAACAAAAGTGAACAGAACTAAGCGATTGGAATCACGAGCAAGGATGGAAAGTGTAGCTTAGCCGTCACAGAAAGCGGCATCAACATTGACTTTAATCCAATTGCTAGGAGGTGGAGTCCAAGCATAGCTAATATAAGTGACAGCGAAAGTAACCAACATGTTTGCTTGAGCAATTGAGTGATCAAGAGAGATTTTGCAAGAGTTTGGGCAAACTAATTGAAAATCCCATTTCCATTTTTTATGATCGTAGTATGAGTTTATTTTCTTTGTCTAAAAAATAGAAAGTAAAGATTTTCTTGTGAAGAGAAATTGGAATCGGGTGAAGCGATGAGCAAGATTTTGACAATTCAGAGAATTTGATATTGTAGTCAACGATTCCAAGCTAGCCATACACATTTAGTCGTTTATACAAATTTGGCAAACCTAAATGGCCCCAAAAGATTGTCAATTTCCTGTCCTTTTCCTCATTTTTAAATTTTGATAAAAGGGTCATTTTTCCTATTCTTGTAATCTTGTTCAAAATTGAGGGGTTAAATGATCCAAAAAATACTAGGAGAAAACTATAAACTTTTCCTAAATGCAAATTTATTTATTTCTCATAATATGTTATTCCCTAAAAAAAATAAACCAAATGCATCTCCTCGTCCATTATGTTAACATTATATGAATGGTTATTTCCTATATGTTACAACTTGAACTAAAAATATATATGTTAATTCATAAATTTCATCAAAGTTACCTTTCTCCTTTTAAGATGCAAACAATATTTAAAAGTGATTGCAACGGATGGCAAAAACTTTACGTAAGAGTATTTTTAATTTTCATGATTTTAATTTGACCTAGCCTTGCCATTAAATTAATTATTTAATTGATTAATATTAGTTTATTGCATTATTCGTAATTTCTTCAAAACCAAGTCACTTTGATCGACCAAAAACACTTTTTTTGTTTTAAAAAAAGTTAAATTCGAACCACATACAAGCCAAAGATGGTCAATAGAATGAAAACTACTTAAAGGCAATTTGGTGTGATCTTTGAGTAATTCGAAAGCTCCTTTTGATTTTCTAATTGCAAAAGTCAAAGTGTGCTACCACCTCTAACTAATTACTAGTAAAATATTTGGCTGTTGCTGCATCATTATTAGTATGGTCAGTGTCACCTAAAACTTATTTATATTTATATTTCTCCCCTCCTATCACTATATGGTATGTTTGTTTTGCGTTTCCTAAAAAAAATTAAACAATTATGTTTTCTATTTTTTGAAATAAATTTTCAACTCTTAATTTTTTTTTTGAAATAAATTCTCAAACTACTCTCTCAAAACTAAAACAAACAATAATTTTTTTTATCTCTAAGGGCATCTCCTATGTTTAAAGGTGAGGTTGGATTTAGATTTAGGGGGGCGAATTTGTGAAGTAAAATGAATAGAGGGGAAGAAAAGACAATAATACCTTGAATCATTCATTGACCGCTTGAAGCAAGTGAACTATCACTTGCCTCACTGCTCGCGAGCGGTCACTCGCCAGGCGGGCGAGTGCAACGCACTCCCCGGCCCAGCCAGCAGGTGGCCGACACTTGTCGACCACCTGTTCATTCCCTTTACCTTTTTTTTGTTTTTATTTATTTTATTTAATAAAAATCCTTCTAATTTAAAAAAAAAATTTATTTAAAATACCTTATTAACTAAAATGTAACTCTTATTTAATCTTAGTTTTAATTAATTTGTGTACTATTTTTAAAAGTTAAATTTAGTATAAAAATGTAACTTTTATTTAATAAAATCAAATTTCATGTAACTATTATGTTGAAAAATTTAATGTCAATATTAAATTATTTTTATTATTTCCAAATCATGTCAACCAAGTATTTAATTGTTGTATTATTGTGCACCAATTTTAAAATCCCTTTAAAAGTTAATTATTAGAAACTCAAATTTAATTTAATTAATAAAAATGAAACCTTAAAAGAACTTAATGAACCTTACATATGATTCGTTAAATTAAAAATGATATAACTCTAACAATTAGACGATATAAACCTCGCTTATTTGGAGGTTTTTCTGGGGGTTCGTTCAACTTAGGCGGCGGCGGTAGCAACAACGGTGACAACGACGATGGCGGGGAGGGTGGCTTTCCTTATATGAGTAATTAGTTGTTGTATTATTATGTACTTTAAAAAAAATTATTGGTTGTCAACTATTTAATTTTTATTATTGTTATTTATTATTTATTTATTTATTATTGTTTAATTTTTTTTATTATTATTATTATTGCTATTATTATTATTATTATTATTGCTATTATTATTATTATTATTATTATTAAGTGAGAGTGGGGAAATGAGAATTTTAATTAAATAGAATTGATAGATTGAATCATTTTAAATGACTTATGAAAAGGAAAGGGGAAGCTGGACTTGGATTCTGAGAGAAAGTTGGACTGAGTGAGGGAAAGCTGGACTTGGACTGAATGCATCACTGGAGATGCCCTAAACATAACATATACAAATTATACTATGATTTGACATAAAGTAACATATCTTTTACACAATTTATTTCACAACAAACATTTTGACATAATGTCTAACACATCTTACACCTACAACCTAACTTTTCCAAAAAAAATTTACACCTACTTTATTTCTCAAACCGCTCTCTCAAAACCCAAATAAACAATATTATGCAAATCGATATTATTTCACAAACATCCACTACTCTCCTAAACTATTTTCCCAAACACCAAACAAAGAGGATATATAACTTCATATTATTTTAAATGTCAACTTGTAAAATTTATTTTATATATAGTGATAATAGAAACTACACGAATATCAGGCAAGGATTAACAAACTTAGATCAATTGATCAATTTAAATAATGATTTATGTAAATGAACAACTTAATATAACACTATTGACTGAAATCGAAATCCAAGTTATTCGAAATTGTGATTGAATTGGCTTTGTAAAAGTCGTGTGAGCTCAGTTCTTTATAATTGAAATATAGTTCAATCTTTGATAGTTTTTTTTAAACTCGACTCGTGATCAACTTGATGTATAGAAATATCAACTTACACAAATTTGATTGATCGAAGGTCACTCGAGTTGGGTTCTTTAGAATCAAAGCAAACTCAAATACAATTTCAAACTCGATAAGAATAATAAAAAATAAAAATAAAAAATCAAGACCTAACCATATGAAACTCGTTTACAAGTGTTGCGTTCAAATCAAGGCCAAGAATAATTAGGGCATGTCTATTTGGCGTTTCTCAAACCTATTTCGAGTTTTGAAAATGCAAAAACAAACATGTTTTCTACTTATTGAAATAAATCTTTCACCTTTCAGTTTTTTTCTCAAACCACTTTATCAAAAGTCAAAGAAGAAATAATTTTCTTATCTCTTAAAAAAACTTATACAAATTATACTCTGATTTAAATAAACATATATCTTACACAATTTATCTTACATAACAAATATGATTTGACATATATTCTTACATATCTTATATTTACAATGTAACTCTTAAAAAAAACATACACCTACTTTATTTCTCAAATCACTTTCTCAAAACTTAAACAAACAATATTACGTATATCGAAATTATTTCACAATATTCATTACTCTCCCAAACACCAAACAAACATCTATACCCATAACGGCTCAAAATCCTCTGTACCACTTTTAGTGTACTATACTTGTGTATCACTAATAATTACTACAGTGTAGTAATTATTAGTGATACACAAGTATAGTACACTAAAAGTGGTACAGAGGATCTGCACACTTTCATAACATAACATAAATGAAAAAGAAAAGTCAAAAAGAGGGTGACCGGGACGGCTGTAGCGCGACCTGAGGAAGTGGAGATCTGTCCAGACCCAGACTAGACCAGAGTGGAGCCCACGTGACAGCTAGGTCTTTGTTTGCACGTCGCTGTGGATCCTAATTTAAGCTACTTTGACTCTCCGCCTAACACGTGGCATTTTATATCAAACTCTTCCGTACTAGATATTTTGCGCATGTCCACTGTGATAGTGCCACATTTGCAAGATCTTCACTCCTAACTTTAATCTATAATAACAATAAATGAAAATTTATTTAGGGCATAAAATTTCAACACCATGTGATGAATGCTATGTAGGCAACTAGCCCAAGTTCATAGCTAAAATATAATTGTAATCGACTTTATAGTTGATTTTGCCGACTAAAGACTTATTTTAGGTTTTGCATCGATTTTGTGGGTCTTGATTTTTAAAAAATGATTTGAATGATTTCGATGTAATATTTAAAATTTCTTTTATAAGAGTTTGTAATTATGAAAAAGTCAAAACCTCACTTGAATTTATTTTGGTTGTTGTGGTGTCGAAAAAAAAATAGATAAATGATGTCAATTCAATATTTTTTTTAGTGTTTAGGGAAAAATATATAAAAAGTATCAAATCAATATTTCATAAGTTCAAGCGTTTGAAGGTAAATTCATGATATGTTTGTTTTGAATATCATGAATTTAACGAAAACTCATTAAAATTTTTTTTGAAAGAATTTAGATCGATCTCACAAATTGCAAGACTGTGCCAAAACAAATCCACGTACTTTCAAAGAATTCCATCAAAGCAATGAATGATCAAGAAAATTCAAGTTCTAAATTGTCTCTATCATATACAATCTCTAGACGCCCACTGAGATTTACTCGAAAATCTATAATCATGTTTTTTTATTTCACATATGGAAGCCTATAAGTCTGCTTTCGTGCAACTTGATAAACTTACAGAATCTCTTGAACATCTTATAAGTCCAATAAACATGTAATTCAATATTATAATATAATAAAATATTGTCAAAATTTACGCTAATAAAAGTTTTTCATGTATTTATTGTTTAATAATATTGGCCTTAACCATTGCCCTTTTATCTCAATCGTCATGTTTATTTCTAAATGAAAGGTTAAGTTGCACTAAGTCAATATTGAATTTAATTTCTTACAGTAAAGCAATTGCTACATTTTAATAGCAAGTATAAAAAAAAAAAATTATGTAATATTTAAACTTTAGAGGTCCAACTTTCGACCCATGCCCTGCTAGTTTAATTCAAAGATTGTCTTAAATGGGCCCACCATTCTCTCAAATGGATCCATTGGACCAAAAAAATGGTTGGGCCTCTTCGGTGACTTGATTTATTAATTATTAAAAATGATTATGCTGAAAGTTTTCTGATCTTATTCTTGTTTCCCCAATACAAAACCAGGAACCCTAATCTCCTCTCTTCGGAAAGTTAAAACCCTCTTATCTACGAAGTCCCTAAGCTGCTCCGACGATGGCTCGTTTTCGAAACGTAAGCAACTGATTATTTCTATTTTCTGTTCACATAATGTTTTACTGTCTTTTGCAATGCAATCTGAAGATGATATTTTATTCTATTTGGTGGTAATATGCTTTTGTTTGTAAATGTTGATGATTTAGAAAAAGAGGACACCGTTTGTTAGACAGTTTACCAAGAAACAGCCTACGGTGGACCATGTAACAGGAGATAAAATTCCCAAGAGTTTTGTGTTTTGTCGAGGGAAGTTGCCCGGAACTCTTCGCCAATTGGAAACGGATTTAAGAAAATTGATGCTTCCTTTCACTGCTCTAAAGCTCAAGGTGCAGTATATATTTTATTTTCTGTATTTTGAAACATTCATATAGTGTTTGTATTTGTCTAACAGTGCAATAATGAAGATGATATTAAGTGCTTAGTTCGAAAATCTGAGTGATTATTAAACTTGATAAAATATATAGGCTCTATCTGATGAATTTTTCATTCAACCCAACATATTCCTCAGTTCGTTCATCAAAAATATGTTTTCAGATGTTTTGTATAAGTGATAATCTGCTGGATGGTGGGACTATGGTTTTCATTTTAGAAGTTATATAAATTTTGGATATCGGCAGAGACATTCTTCTTATAAAGTCCCATCATATGGTATATCTATAGCTTGTCACTACAGTTCGGCAGTTTAAAGTATTGTCAGATTATAGAACTGCATACCCTGTCAGAAACGAATCGTGATTGCATTGATTCATTTCCTATGTCTTATGCTATTATTTAGTAGAGTGTTTAGCGAACTGTTAAAGATTAGAACTTGTTTGTAGGACTTGTTTCAGATATATGTTGATTTTGAGTTAACTAACTCCTCTGTATTTCTTTTTTCTTCTTCCATTTATAGGAGAAAAAACGTAACAATCTAAAAGACTTTCTGAATGTTGCTGGTCCAATGGGTGTTACACATTTCCTCATTTTATCAAAAACTCCAACTGCACCGTATTTGAGGGTTGCTAGGACACCGCAGGGTCCAACTCTTACTTTTAAAATTCAAGAGTACTCCCTGGCTACTGAAATTGCTCAGTCGCAAGTGCGTCCAAGAAGTCCTAAAGATCTATTTAAAAACCCACCCTTGGTAATTTCACTCCATGAACTTGCATAATTGTTGTATTGAAAGTTTGCTTATAGTAGTAATTTTCCTGAGCTATTTGATTATTTTTTAGATTGTACTTTCTGGTTTTGGGACTGGGGAGCAGCATCTAAAGCTTACTACAATAATGTTTCAGAATATATTTCCCGCCATTGATGTAAACACTGTAAGACTATTGAACCAATGGCCTATATATTTTTGCAGCTTTGAGCATTGTGTTCTATCTAATCATCATTTATGTAACAGGTAAAACTTTCATCGTGCCAAAGGATTGTGTTACTTAATTACAACAAAGACACAAAGCTTATCGACTTTCGTCACTACTCAATTAGATTACAACCTATTGGAGTGTCCCGCAGAATAAGAAAGTTTGTGCAGAACCATCAGGTTCCTGATTTAAGAAATCTTCAGGATGTGAGTGATTTTGTGACAAAGTATGATCCTCTCTCTCTCTCTCTGTATATATTTACATATGTGTGTATGTATATGGGACTTTTTCAAACTTGGTTCTAGGTATTTTTTGTTTATAGTTCTGTTTTCTGCTTCTCTCGCAAGGGTTGGTTATGGATCAGAAAGTGAAGTGGATGATGAAGCAGCAACTGTAAGTCTACCAACAGACCTTGGTAGAGTTAATCGAGCTTCAAATAAGAGTGCTGTCAAGCTTCAAGAGATTGGACCAAGGATGACACTACAACTCACCAAAATCGAAGAAGGATTGTGTTCTGGTGGAGTCATATTCAGTGAATATGGTATTTTATAACAACTTCATTTTCTCTTTCTTTTATGTCCTACATTAATTGATGAAGAATCTAGTGAATGAAATCACGGTCATTACATGCAAGGAGAGGATAAACGTAGTTCCCTATGATGTTCATTGTCCTTTTAAGCTTTGTTTACCTTCAAATGTATTTATATTCCTTTCAGATATGATATTTGCTCTACCTTATTTATATCAATTATCTTGTGATTCTTTGTTTTAGTAAACAACGATAAAAGCAAGAACCAGAAAACTCATGATGAAGAAGACAATAACGAAGAAGAAGAAGAAGAAGAAGAGGAAGAAGAAGAAGAAGAAGAAGAAGAAGAAGAAGAAGACGACTGAATACCGAATACTGTAGAAGTTGGGTAGAGAAAGCAATTTCATTGTTGTTGGCCATTTACCATTTGTAATCCACATTATTAGAGGACTCTTCATCTTTTTTTCTTCCTCCATGCGGGAAAGGCAAGCCATTATATGGTAAAGAAAAGAATTGGGACTGGTAAAATTGCATATTTAGTTAATATTTTATTTGTGGATTTGATTAGATTAGATTTAATCCTTTTCTACTTTGGATTCAAACTATCATTTCAATTAGACATATTTAGTTGATATATTTAGAGATTAACTATGTTTTGTGAAGTTGAAAAAGGTAGATGTGACTGAGTGACGAATACTTGTTTCACGTGACTATTATTTTATACTTTTTATCCTAATTTTATACAATATTTTACGATTTTGGTTCATGACCCCTTGCAATCAATTTGTAAAGTGAAAAATTGAAATAGTTTTGTGGAGCAATAAGTACAATCAAATACCAATATGCTAGGGGATGAGAAGTGAAAAATTGAATAAAAATAGAACATTAGAACCATGAGAATTGCGATTACTAGGAGGGGGATAAAATACAACATTTCACAAAATTAAAGCTTTGTAAAATGCAGACTAGAAGTATTGAAATTTCAATTTTCTAGGACATAAATATAATTTTGGCATGAAAAATCCAATTTACTTACAATTCAACAATTTATCTAGCTTGCATGTCTACAGAAGGGCAGAAGACTTATTGTTGTTTTGAAATCTTACATCAGATACTTGGATTTTAGAAAGAGATGACCTGTTTGGGTTGTATAGAACAAATATTGAGAAACAACATTCTTCGCTGCCCAAGCAACATTGCTCATCATATTGAAAGCAAATGTTTTGGAAATAAAATTAGCTTGTACTTCAGACAATTCCAAGAAGAAAGAGAATAAAACAACTCAAGTCAAGATTGGAGAAGTGAAAACTTGAGATCCGAGTTTGACAAAATGGTGATGTAAATAACTTGTTTCACACAGATTGCTTAAGAATCTCTTCTGAAAGAGTAGCTCCAGCATGGTCTCTTCCAGGCTTCACTTCTGCAACAGCAATTTAAATATAGCAAAATTAAGTACCTGCTTGTAATTATTAATTATCTAATAATTAAGTGCATTTGAGCTTCTAAAAGTGGTATTTTTTTAACAAGCATATCAAAATATTGACTTCATCATTAAGTTAAATACAACAAACGCATAAAATGAGCCTATATATATGCCATTAGCCAATTCATAGAGCAATCTAACAAATG
Source organism: Penstemon eatonii (assembly GCA_038501285.1). Taxonomy (NCBI): domain Eukaryota; kingdom Viridiplantae; phylum Streptophyta; class Magnoliopsida; order Lamiales; family Plantaginaceae; genus Penstemon; species Penstemon eatonii. The sequence continues at coordinate 62,718,245 of CM076712.1, read as the reverse complement.
CTACTTCTGTTTTCATTATGATTAGAACCAGGCAAGGTCATATTGTGATCTCATTTCAGTCCACACACAATTTCACAAACATGTGGCAGTCAGTCACATTCATAAATCACCAACACAAAAATAGTGGTTACTGAATTTAGACCAATTGGGTTAATTTTTCCGAACCGTAACCGCCGCGCTCGTTGAGTTTAGCTTGAACGATCATGGTGGAGATGAATTGGGACGCCTCACGTGCCTCCTCCAGGAGGCGGCTGACGTCAGCGGGGGAGTTCACGTGACGATTCTCCTCAAATTTCTTCCTGGCTTCGGCGGCGGATTCGCGGAGCATAAGTGTGTCGCCGCCGAACGCCGTACGTGTAGCTCTCAGCACCGCTCTGTATGCTCTCACTGCTTCTCCCCCCATTCTTACCGACTCAGTACGACGCCGTTGGCTTTTCTCAGTTTCTGACCCTCTCAAGTAGTAGCCTATAACGGAGTACTAATTTTTTGTTATACTTTTTACTATTCATAAATTAAATTTATTTTATTTTTAGATTTCGGGTTAATGCACATATAGGGAAAGCCAAACACGACCTTAAATTAAAAAGAAAAAATGAAAGACTGTTTTTAAAACATAAGAAAACGTGAAACATTAGTCATCTATATATTTATTTTTCTCTGATTGTATACACTCATAGAAAACAAAAAAAAAAAAAGAAAAAAAGAAATGGTGAAACGAACAAATTCTGGGTTTTTTTTAGGGGTAGTCACCACATAGATGACATGAGATGTGAAGGAGACGCCGCCAAACGATAGAGAGGCGGCGTTTCCGATGAAGGTTCTTACCTTGGAGAATCCATGACATCTCCACCTTCGGATGCTCTGGATTCTCTAACGGAGAGACTAAATATTTTTCGACCACCTACTTTGACGGGCAAATATATTTTGTAAGTTTTTACCTTTTAATTTTTCTTTGTTTTGCTCTTTCTTTTTATTTTTGTTATGGTAAATAATGCAGTTGCATGAAGTAAATTGGATTTTCAATTTCAGTTCATTTTCAACTTTTCCATTATTCTTTGGGGGTTAGAGATTTGGGGTTGGGGATTTAATTTTCTGAGAGGAATTTATTTTGTGTAGAAAAATACTATAATTTGTACATTTGTCACCGTTTTTTCAAAATTTCAATTTGGACTCTCAAATATGATGTACCTGCTTGGAGAAAGTCTTAGCATACATAAACTATTGCCCATTAGATTTTTGCTTTTTAGAAAAGCGTTATGCAATCAAAAGCCATATAGATTGCTTCTGTCTTTTGAGCGTTTTTAAGTTATTCTTTTATTTTCTTTGTAGGTGGAAGATACAAATTTATAAAAGCCAAAAACTAAAAATCACTTGCCTGCAAAAACAAGTCCAAGCTAGCCCATAAAAGGTGATTTCTGAATACAGAGTGTTTATCTACAAGCAGATTGTGCCCTGCACAACTTGTAAAAAAATTTGATACATTAGCCACAAAAGGTGATATAACACGAAGTCTCAAGTTCCCTTCTTTTTCTTCCCCCATTTTTTTTGGGCATTGTATCAAGTCCATATATTAACAAAATTGAAGCACATTACCAGCTTTGCTTCACATACTACTGAGATCCCACGCTTTGAAGACACAAGTTTGCGACATCCAACATACAATTAATTCGTCTAACAAATGCCATGTAAATACTGGTGCGCTATGGCCGGATAATCATCAAATTGAATATGAGGCGGAGGATGCAGATAAAAAACGTAAGAGATAGGCTTTGATATTAACATTGCCTTTTTAGCAGTCAACTCATCAAACAACTCCCCAAAACTCGATTCATCAAATGGAAATGAATCTTTAAGAAAGAAAAAGCTTTCTCTGGCCACCTTTTCCACCTGAAACAACATTCCGAATCACAAAAACTCAATATCCATATCAAATAAATGAAGACAACTATATCAACAAATCATTTGGGAAACAAACTAGCCTTTAGAACTAATAATTTATCGGGTACATAAATTAAGAGACGAAACAGTAAAGACGATGATCCATCCTATTAAATTATAATATTTGGCTAAGTTTTGTAATAGATAAATAATGAATGTGAATATCCTTTGAAAGAGCTTCTTCTAAACATTATGCAGCAAATGAAAGTAAACTGCTTACATTTTATAGTACTTAATCATGTGTCTGTGAATTCTTTTACCTCACCAATTTCATATGTTGGTTTAAAAGTTGGACAAGGATCTAGGGCACATCTCTATCAGTGGAAAAAGGGTATGATATATAACCTTAATCTTGATAGTTTGGAGATCTATTTACAAAAAATCGTAAGAAAAAAATTGAATATATATTCGCTGACCTAGTTTAAAGTGGTTCTCCTGTAATAGAAGATTGGAATGGCGACGTCAAATGTCAAGTTGTAACCTCAATTTAGCTTGACAAGGAAAAAGCTTTTCTAGCATCATTTATTGCAAACAAAAATTTGTTGTTTTACCATTACCTGTAATTGTGAAAATTGTATATTATTCATGGTCAGAATGACTTGCACTTCAGGGAGGACATCAGCTAACATCCGGATGGCGAGATAGTTGAAAAAAGTTTGCAGCAGATTTTTCTGACCCTCAACATTATCACGATCAAATCTTGGAAACCATAATATGCATTTGACTTCATTCCATGGAACGACATTGTCCCCAGCCCTGGACATGATAGTTTGGTATGGGTGGCTAAGTCCACATAGAGTTTTGATGCCCATTAGTGATGGATTAAGAGTTGAAATTTCTATCTGAGATGAGGTTGAAATTATACGGGAAGGGTTGTAATAACGAGTGATATGTGAAGAAAAATGAAGATCAATATCATCCAACAATAGTATGCATCCATCTGAAGAATGAGGAAACAGCTGCAGAAGGGAATTTGGGTCAGTGTCTTCATCTTCTGGACAGCACAGATTTGGTTTACTGCCTGATACAGCTAACGAATCAGAAGCATGAGAAAAGAAACATGAATCTCCATAGCGACATCCCTGCAAATATATCTAACTAATCAAAATTCATATTACAGGACTAATAGACCAGCAAAAGAATCAGAAACCAATGAATTATACAGTAAGAGAAGTGGTTCAGTTGTGATTGCGTTGCACACAAATACTATCACACTCATAGAGATACTTATACATAAAGTTCTACATAGTACATATTTTTTTTTGGTTTCCCAAGGGTTTAATCCCTTTCGAGGCGCGTCGGGCACATAAAGTGGGAACCTAGTACATATAGTAGACTCATAGATCAAGTCTTGATTAATAAATACATAGATTAAAAGCAAGTAAAGAAAGGGCAAAACCTCCCTCTTGTTAAGCTTTCGAGATGAAATATCTATACCTTTTTTGGGGAAATAATATGGTTGTCATTTATTTGAGAGAGAGAGAGAGAGAGAACTTGTAAAAACAATGCCTTCTGGACAGATGCAATACATTACTCGGTTCTTTATAGTACTGAATCTGGTTTAATGTTTTATAATTATAGTTTAGACTCAACCACTATATCAACTTTAACTCCCATTAATTTGCACTCTGGTAAGATGCAATAATTATATTCTCTTAACTCTCTGCAATGAATCGAATCACAAATCAAATTAGACAAAAAAAAGAAAACAATTTGAAGGCTGCTGGATGTGCAGTTACAAGATATTTGCGATGAGGTTTAGTAACTATGAACGAACATTAGAGTAAATAATTTTACTGAATGGGCAAAACTGGACAACTTGAAAACAGATACCTGCAAAGAGAAAACGAACTTGCAAACAGGTTTTTTTGATTGGAGTGAATGAGAAAAGTAGCATTGGCTACCCTTGTTGCACAAACCATTGATAAAAAACCTGCACAACGGTGCACCCCCAGCAACATGATGTCCATTATCATAAGAGTATCCATTCTCTTGTCTTGATCCATATTCGGTAAGCTGCATTCTCATCTATTTTACACGGAAATTAGGAGATATCACCCTTATGTCAGAACAAACTGCACTTAGAAAACAAAATATTGCAATACCTCTTTAACAATAGATGCAAACTTTCTTGCCACCTCATCTGTTTGAAAGTCATAAGGTCCAACAAAGGGTACAACAACACATTTCCTCGGATCACAATCATGCTCCAAGTCTGCGTCCTCAACAGCCAGAGCATTTGAAATCCCCTGATGCACGAACTCCAGATCACATGTATGCTGAAACTCGAATGGATCGTAATGAAGTGGTAGACTTTCAGATATAACCAAAAACTTGGGACGAAATCGATGCAGAGAACTTAGGATCTCATCATCTGCAAATTACATACCCAGGATGAAGTAAATCAAAAAACATATGTAATAAATTTAAGCAAAACCTACATGTTTCAGTAACTTGTTGGAGTGCAGATAGGACAAGGTTGTGAAATGAGCACCATAGTTCCTCCATCCTTGGGAGTAAAATTGTGGTGTCTTCCTTCTCGTCAAGCTTAATGAAGTTTTTCAGTCGTTCAAGCCTCCATTTGTCCTATAGAACAAGATAAGTAGGCAGGCTATAAAGCTTTGGGTCAAAATATCATGTCTCCAAAGCCGAAAAAGTGTGTTAAGCACAAGTTACCTTGAAAGCACGCTGCCAGAACTGAAACGCGCAGAAGTTTCCAATGTATAACACCTCCTTTCTACCTAGAGTAATATTCTTACTATTTCCACTATAATAACTACCAGTCAACTCCATGAACTGGAAAATGATACATTCTGATGAGTAAATTTGAAACTATAATGATAACTGAGTCAAAAATCAAATGAGATAATACCTGGTTTTCCTGACCAAAAGGACGCAGAATGGGTAGAGGTTGTAGGTCCATCAATATACCAAGTAGAATGCCTTCTCGTAGCATTCCTATGTCTCCAAACTTGAGAATAAGGACAGAAGCATCAAATGATAGGGAAAAGCTGGCCAGAAGTCGTCCATAAAATGTTGGTTCATGCCGCCCCCTAAAAGATGATTTTTTTAATGCATTCATGTGGACCAGCAAATCCAGTGCATCATCAACAACATCGGGGTCTGGAGGATCCATAGCCTTTTGCAACAGTGCTACATTAAAGAAATTAAAATCAAGATCCTTTGTTCAACTTTCGATAAGGAACGCAAGATATAGTTGACAAACATGCATACTTATTCAACGTGGCACCCAAGTATCAATATCACACTGAATGAATAAATCAAAAGGAATATAACTTTTTTGTTCTTTCTTCATGTCGCCCTTATATAACAAAATGGAAAAATAGGATCCATGTAGCCAATAACTAATGTAAAGTGTATAGGACTCTGAATGTAAAATATGAGTTTGTTTAGTTGCATTTCTATTGATTTGACATAAATCATGGCTAAATCAAATTTATGGTACCCCAAGTATAGAGTGTTTTACACTTTTATCCCTCTTGCCAAAAAAATTACACTTAAGTCCCTCTTGTATAAAATGTGTTATACTTATATCCCTCGTGCCAAAATTTACACTTAAGTCCCTTTTATATAAAATATGTTACACTGATAGCCACTTTTCTTGCCAAATCACACCCATAAAATGTACTACACCGATAAAATCATAATATTATAGCACATAAAAACCCGAAAATACCCTTACAAAAAGTCACGTAACTTGCACTTGATTGCATTTTTGCCGGAAAATTGATCTGTATATAAGAGGGACTTGAGTGTAAATTCTTTGGCACAAGGGATATAAGTATAACACATTTTATATAAGAAGGATGTACATGTAACTTTCTTAGCAAGAAGAATATAAGCGTAAAACACTTTATACTTGAGGGAGTCTGCAAGCACAGACAGATATATCTGGTTACTCCCAAATTTTTTGCACAAATTCTGGCAATAGGTATATATGAGGATAACAATCTTTATAATCACTTAAAATTTTGTAAATGTTTAAACTTAAACAAAAAATATCTAACTACTTTATTTTGAGGAGAGAGGAATAGATAATTAACGATACAATCATACAATGGTTCAGAGGAAAAAATATAACTTTGGGGGGGGGGGGTGATAATCCATAAATTCAAAATGATAATAATTGTATTACCACATGGCAATGCCAAATTGAATTGCCAATCTAGAAAAGGGGAGGATGTTTAGTGGTCCACATTAGAAAAGTATTTTAATTAATCAACCCAATTGCAATTCCAACCATGAACTGTTGTTCACTCTACTGGTTATCAGGCTTGTGATTCTCGGTCAATTAAAGGTACCATGATGCCAGCTATCAGAATGGATGCAAAAAAGCTCCAGGTTTAGGGTGATATTAAAGAGTCCATTAAACTCCAAGATACAGAATCAGACACACCTTTAGGTTCATTGATAGCTTTAGATTCAGCACAGCAGATCAGAAGTACATGTTGCCGCAATGATAACTTTAGTATAGCCGGGGACTCATAATCGTCCAGTTGACCATAAAATGATCCTGTCACCAGACGATAAACATGACCATCACAAGTCCGACCAGTTCTGCCCCTACGTTGTTCAGCCTACAATGTACAACGTTAAGAAGCAACAAACATCACAAGACACAAACGGGAATAAACCATAACTCACAATACCTGCGATTTGGAAACCCAGGCAAGCTCAGCTGAATCCGTTTTTCGATTGCTATCCCAGAAAACTTGCAAAGACCGACAAGAATCTACAACATACCCTACTTTGGGTATTGTAACAGAAGATTCTGCTATATTTGTGGCAAGTATTACCTGCAGTGACGATAATGTATAAGCTTTAAATCAAAATCAGAACCCTGCACCACATATAAATTACTATAAACAAGATTTTGTAACGTCCGCTTGTTCCTTCTAGGGGGTTAGTATTTTAACACTATCCAAAAATGTGAAGCAGGAAGAAAAAGTAAGGGTAGAAAAGAAATTTTTACCTTACGATGGGACTTCCAGATTTTCATTGCTTTAAGAGCTTGTTCTGTGTCAATACTACGATGCAAAATGTGAACTTTGAAAGACTCACTGAAAGGCTTCAAGAGGAACCACTGCTGTTCCAGTGCATAGTATGTTGGAAGGAAGACTAAAATGCTCTTTTCAATATCAGGTTCATTTTTATGAATGTGTATCACCAAGTCATGGATAAGCTTGTGTACTTCAGGCTTGAGATCAGCGTCAGCCATTGCTGGGCTTGGTCCAGAACAATATATCGTAGATAAGTTGTCAGAGTTCATTCCTAGAAGTTCGCTTACCTATTAAAGGAAAATTGGCATTATAGACTACAGCTGCTTCGCATTATACAAAAAGAATTAGTTTAAGGCTAAAGAATTTCTAATATTAGTGTCACCACAATTGTTTTAGAGGTAATTAAGCGAATAAAAATGCATCCAAAGGGAAAAAAGAAAAAAAAAAATGCCCTGCACCATCAACAAAAGGGTAAAAATGAGGTCTTAAAGATGAGGCAACAAAATATTGAGGAATATTATTAGATTACTGTATATGCACTGTATTCACAAATTCCTATGCATCCCAAAGATGGCCTTTGGTAGTAGTGAAAAAATTAAACGCAAGTTTTTTTCTCTCAGGTCGTCATTTCACGTCTGAGACTTTTACAATATTAGCTAGCTAATGCCTCTTCCAATTTATTACAACACCCAATTGCACGTGAAGCACTTATTCCTATCAATCTGACTGGAGCAAGCACTTGCAACCACATAACCATGGATTAAAATTTCCATCTTTTCCATCGAAAACATCGAAAAGTTTCCGTTTTTGAATCAGGCGAAACGAAAACAAGATGTAATTCCGAAACTATTTATTTGCCTTAAACTTTGTTATTTTCCCAAATTTAGTAACTTTTTGTACAAATGTTCCTTAGTGTTTCCGAAACATTTCCGAATAGTCTCGAAAAGTTTCCAATATTTGACTGACCGAAACATACATTTGAACCGAAATTTTGATCCATGCACATAACCACACAGAAGCATAAATATAACAGACTATTTAACTAGTGAAAGGCGCAACAAAACTAGAATATTCGGAAATTCAAAATATGAATCAACTTTTAAGGGAGGCAAGAAATATATTTCTGAACCATGTTGCTTAAAAGTTTTCATCCTGATGACAAGACGACATTAATACTTATTCTAATAAACAAGCTCTCACGCGATACCTGTTCTAGGTACAATACTTTTCTTTGAAATATGGTTTTCTTCCCAGTACTAGGGATTGCCAATACTTCTACTCTTTCACCCCTGCCAAGATCCTTGAAGTACTCACGGTATCTTGAAATATCTGCAGTAGCAGACATCAAAACCACCCTGAAACATCATAAATCTGTTAGCCTCAAGTTGAGACAACCATAACATACTGCATAGCAACTATCCTATAACAGAACATATAGTTAGTGCAAAGAGTAAGCCAGAAAAATGTTAACCTTATGTCGCTGTTTTTAAGTAAAAACTGCTTAACACAAACAAGAACAAGATCAGACTCCACAGATCTTTCATGCACTTCATCAAGAACAATGACTTTGTATTTGAGCGCTTTTATACCCTTCTCTCGCATTTCATCCAACAATACCCCAGCCGTTTTGAAGACAATCTTTGACCTAAAACAGAAATATGAAGCTGAGAATTTGAGATTATTAACTAGTGGCTGACGAATTATAAAGTGTCAATACGAAATTAAGAGTGTGGTTATTGCGGGTTATGGATGGGGATGGGATTAAAATCCCAAATAGCGTGCACATCATAGCGAGGTGCAGCCCTTGCGCTTCGCTTCGGCTTGCTGTATAGCCTACCATATAGACCGTGTTATGGGTGCTATTTGCGCTACAACCAGCGCTATTTGCGGCATAGAGCTGGGGCACTTGAAAAGACAAGGTTGAAAGAAGATATCGTCCGGTGGCTTCAAGTCCAAAGAGCGCGCTTCGCGCTGCGCTATGCGCTATAACCCCAGGAAGCCAATGCGCGTTGCTGCGCCATGCGCCATTAACTACTGCTAACTTATATAAGCTTACCTTGCTGAGAATACTCTCGAATGACCAATATGGTACCCAACCTCTCCACCTACTTCACAACTACGAGCCCTTGCCACCATCCTAGCAACAGCTACAACAGCAAATCTTCGAGGTTGAGTGCAGAGTATGGGCTCTATATTTTCTTCCAATAGGAACTGTGGTATTTGTGAGCTCTTTCCTTCAAAGAAAAATCAAAGATTCAGGACATAACTTTATAGTAACAAAAAGCCAATAAGACTATAGGTATTACAATATATGTTTCCCTTTCTAGCGCAACACATAGATATCCTAATATAATAACAAGACACCAGCACGAAATCATAATCCAGCTCTTGAAGCATTAAATGTTTAACGAACTTCATCACTCTAAATACAGTATTTACAGGAATTTCTTTAAAATGTTGAAGTAAATGCAAATTAAAAACCGCTAAAATTCGTTAGTAAACATCTAAGCAAAATCAAAATGAAAAGACGGTTAATAAATCGCCGAACAGTTCATTACCGCAACCGGTTTCTCCGACGATGAGAGTAACGCGATTCTCCAAAATCTTTTCTACGATTTTCGCTTTCATTGCTATCACCGGAAGTTCGGAGAAATTCGACGACGATGCAACTAACGGCGATGAGTAAGACGATGAAGCATGAGACGACGCCATTGCTATTGAGAAATTTCTCCAAATTTCACAAGAAAAAAGAGAAACAAAACGAATTTTCTGCAGCAACAAAAGTACAAAACCCTTGGACTCTGTAGAGAGTAAAGTCCGTGGCCGTGCTCCAGTGATGAGTGGTGACTGTGCCTATTGGCCTTATTCCCGCTTTTTCGCGAACCGACTTCCTTTTCACGCAATTGCTTATGTACGAATTGGACGCGCCTTTCATTTCAAAAAAGAAAAATATTGACGCGCGACGACTGACGTGCAACGGGTCATACTTTCTTTATCTACCCGTTTTTAATTATATTCTTGAATTGATTTATTTTCCGAGATTTAAGCTTTAAATATTCTCTCAAGAATCTGTTTCCTTTTTAATATTTTCCTTAATTTTTATTTCGAATCCTATAATATGAGAGATTCGATATTATTTCTATTAAGAAGAAACACAATAAACAATGAATCATTAATTAACGTAAGTTGCACTTCATTCTTAAGAAAAAAATTATAAGAGTTTGTTTGTCTCGTATGGAGGAGAGACAAATATGTTTTCCCCAAGTAAATTTATCATCTCTCAATTTTTAGCAATTATTCTTCTAAAAGCCAAACAAACAATAAGGACATGTTTGTTTGGTCTTTGGGAGAGTGGTTTGGGAAAATGGTAGATGTTTGAAAAATAATCTCGATTTGCGTAATGTTATTTGTTTGGGGAGAGAATTGCATTTTTGGTACACAGCTATAGGCCAATTCCCACTTTTGATACACAGCTTTATGTGTCCAACACATTTGGTACACCTCTTTAACAAAGTTCGACACATTTGGTACAACCGTTAAATAAATTGCAAAATCACTGTTAATTCCGTTAGTTCGACACATTTGGTACACCTCTTTTACAAAATTGACATGTGCGCGGCACATGACTGCCAAAAAAAAATTAAACTTGATAAACTTTTATAAAAATTATCATATGTATTTATTATATGTATCATATCATATTTATATAATGATAAAAAAAATATGTATTTATTATTTATATGACATGTAAAATATAATAAATTATATAATGTCATTTATAGTTTAATACTGGAAGATGAATAAAATATAATAAACAAGTTTATCAAGTTTCAGTTTTTAAAAATTATTTATAAAAATAGTTTATTATTTTTATAGTTTATTATTTATAAAAATTATTAAAAAATATGTCCTTATTATTTATATGACATGTAAAATATAATAAACTATATAATGTCATTTATAGTTTAATATTGGAAGAAGAATAAAATATAATAAAAATGTTTATCAAGTTTCAATTTTTAAAAATTATTAATAAAAATTGTTTATTACTTTTTTAGTTTATTATTTATAAAAATTATTAAAAAATATGTATTTATTATTTATATGACATGTAAAATATAATAAACTATATAATGTCATTTATAGTTTAATATTGCAAGAAGAATAAAATATAATAAACAAGTTACTTTAATTTATCATATTTATAAAAATTATTAAAAAATATGTATTTATTATTTATATGACATGTAAAATATAATAAACTATAATGTCATTTATAGTTTAATATTGGAAGAAGAATAAAATATAATAAAAAAGTTTATCAAGTTTCAATTTTTTTTCCCTGGGCAGCCATGTGCCGTGCGCATGCCAATTTTGTAAAAGAGGTGTACCAAATGTGTCGAACTAACGGAATTAATGGTGATTTTGCAATTTATTTAACGGTTGTACCAAATGTGTCGAACTTTGTTAAAGAGGTGTACCAAATGTATTGGACACATAAAGCTGTGTACCAAAAGTGGGAATTGACCAATAGCTGTGTACCAAAAATGCAATTCTCTCTTTGTTTGGGTTTTGGAAGAGTTGTTTGGAAAAAAAAGTAGATGTATGTTTTTTTTGTAGGTTTGAGTTAGTTAATTAGGTGTAAGATAGTGTAAGACTTTATGTCACATCAGTTAGTTATATATAATTAATTTATTGGTGTATATATTATATGTGGTAAATAATATTTTATAATTAGTTATTTGTGCTTTCTAAAATTATAAAAAATAAAGTAGATTAATTTTCAAATTTTTCGAAGTTTTTTTTATAAAATATTATACTAAAATTCTTTTAATTATTTTATCTTACCGACGAATTCATTCAAATGACATATTAAATACGCTAGAAATTACACAATATCCTTAAAATATTAACCTAATAATTATTACACAATATCCAAATTCATCTACGTACGGAAACATATTAAGTTGTTTTCATATTGTCTAGCATAATAAAAATTAATGGCAATATTACAATTAATGTCACTAATTACACGAAGGTGGGAATGGACCCCATCTGTTATCCGATCAATCATGACTATTATTTCCTCCACGTCGGGCCAACCGCCTCCGAGTCAACAACGCTGCACGCTCCCAGTTGTCCACGGGACCAATATGTGATGAAGCATCACTTATCGAATAACCAGGCATCGTATCAAGAAAATATGTAATGATAAAAAAATAAAATTCCTAAGATTAACTCCTAATTCCTTATTTATCTTCTTTTGTGTTTTGAATCTTAGATATATAACCATAAATAGCTTAACATGCATGATTCTTGCCAAATTCACATGTTTTTCTAGAACTTTATTTTTTATCATTACATATTTTATTGATACGATATAATTACTTAGATTGACTGAATTATAAACGAACTCAGATAATCATGTTCTTAAGAAGTACTAACTTAAAATTGGGGACTACATTTTCCTTGACATGTTTTTCTTGAGTTTGATGAATATATAAAAACTTTCATATTTACTAGGACAAAATCGAGTTCAAATCTAAAATAGACCAAAATGCATTATTTCTCTCTTCAAATCGAGTCCAAAAGTGATTAGTCAATAAGCACTTAATAATAATAAGTTAACTCTCAAGGATCAATTGAACCCAAAACCCGAACTAACCATTTTTTGATCTGATATTGACCCGGCTCTTAGATGAGCCGCACTAAATCAATTAATATCAAAGTCCCATAATAAATGTAAAAATCTTATCCAGAAAAGAGAGAAGAAAAACAAGGTAATGAACTTGATATTGTACCTACAATTATTTATTACATCTGCAGTTATTCAATGCGACAGAGGAGAGAAAGAGGGGAATAGAACAATGATAGAGTAGTAGGCTGTTTTTTCAAAATGGGTTGCAGCCCAGTTTTCAGAAATTTGTTTCTGAAAAAAATACATTGTAGCCGCTTTTTCCGGAAATGGATTTGCTTGTTTGTCTCGCATTTCGGAAGTGAGAAAAAAAATTCCCAAATGCGAGACAAACAGGCCCTAAATTTGTTGTCACTAATATATAAGATAATAATATATATAAGAGCTTGAGTCTTGACTCCGAAGGTCCCAAGTCACTATTACTTGGTTCAACCACCTTGGGTGAAATAAGATAATTTATCTATTACACAACTAATTTTATATAACAAATATATTTTCACGTAAAATCTTATACATCTTACACCTACAACCTAAAATCTTTCAGAGAATATTTTTTCAATATAAACTCTCAAAACTCAAACGAACGACATTACGTAAATCTAAATTATTTTATAGCCCTCACTACTCCTAAATGTCAAACAATCGTACCGTAATGATCTATTAAGCAGAAGTTTCAAATACTTAAAATATAATAATAAATAGAAGGCATGATAATTTAATTTTTATTTTTATTTATTCAAAAACATAATTATTTCGATGTTTTCAGTTAAGACCTTTTGATGAATGTTTCTTCTTTTCAACTCTTCATTGTATAAAAAAAGTATACAGTTAAATATAGGTGCCTTTCTAAAATAAGATGTTATAAAACATAAGTGTATATGAGATACCCCATCTCAATCACTAAAAAAAGTTAACAATAAATCTGAATATAATTTATAGTCAAAATTTCAATGATGCTATGACATCGAACATGTAGAGAAAATAAACATATAGAGTATTACTAACCCTTTAATTAAAATATTTTAAAAAAAATCTTTAATCTCTAATTAATTTCATCTCTCTTTCCCAAAAAACAAAAAAAAAATCGAGGAAATTATATTTTTCATACTAAACTTTTGCCTACTTTATCCATGTCATACCAATCTTTTGCCTATTTTATCCATGTCATGCCAAACTTTTCAAAAGGACACTTTTCGTACAAAAAATGGACAACTTTTTTTATATTTTATTCGGCTGTTAATTTTTTAATGAAAAATGTCATGCATCAAACATGTGTTCGTTTAAGTCACAATTTATATCTCTTCAGCGGATATTTACAATTAGGCAAAAAATACCTAAAAAGATAAAAATTGGGAGGGGTAAGCAATTATTGCCGCCGCCAATTCCTCTCTCTTCACCTCTAGCACCACAACCACCGACCAACCCTTCCCCACCTGAAAACAGATCTTTACATGAACAAAGTAGTTGGACTTGTAAGAAGTGTTGTAACTAACTTTGAAAATTCATGTGAGGGGCAAATGTATATTTTCTGTCGAACAAAAAATTAAATAAAATTATTTGAGGCGGTAAAGTTCTTAACATATGTGTGGTAAAATGCCACAATATGTAACTTTGGTGGATAAGATTTTTGTCAAATTTTTTTTTGAAAAAAAAATAGGGGGTTTATTGCAAAATTTTAAAGCTACGAGGGGTTATTGGTAATCTTTTAAGTTAAGGAGATGTTTTTTCATCATTTGATGGGGTAAAATTGTCATTTCGAATTAAGAGGGATATTTTTTTGGTAATAATTAAAAAAAAGTACAAGGTTTTTTTTGTTAATGAAAATAACACAAAACTTTTTTTTTAGTTAGGCAAGACCCAAATGTTGTTGAATTTCACTCATTAAAAAGGGTAAATTAGTCTTGAAGAAAATAAATTATTTTAACTTAAAATTTTAAGTAGACACGTGTCACCAAGATAAATGATATCTCATATCATCTCCATTCCTCAAAATCTCATTTTAGACGGACTCTAAATACAATTTGTCCCCTAAAGTATTACTTGTAACACTCACCCATTCCGATGTTAAATTTGTTGACGTGGCAATAGCCTTTTTTTGTTGTAGTCAAGGTTACGTATTTTATTCCCAAACTACCCTTCCCCTTCATATAGGTTAATTGTTGTTAATTTTAATTTCGTATAAATTTGTTCTTAATCTCATGTTTTACATTCAATTATATTATTCTTGGTGATTTTTTTATACTTATTGCAAAAAAGTTCCAATTATCATTTCAATGATTTATATGTTATAATCTGATCAGTTATATTTATATTATTTATTATTCAAATATTCATTATATTTTACATCCACTATTATTAAAGCGTAATAGACAGTATATTCAAATCGTCATTCTAGTCAATATATGTCTAATTTTCCAGGTTTTTTTATTGTAATTGTTCGAAACCTGTACTAGCTCGTCCTTGTCATAAGAAAATTCCATAAAAACTATCATTCTAACCATTACACGTCTAATTGAGATATTAGTTTTACTCCAACTATCAAAACCAACAAATTTATGAACAATTTTTTTTGTCGTCCATGCCAAACCAACTTGTGTAGGTTTCGAACTGTTACAATAAAAGACCTAGAAATTTAAATATGCAGTGATTATAATGACGATCTAAATCTCGTGTCGATTAGGAATTCAAAAAGTTACTAAAACTTTCAAATAATAATGAAGAAAGATTGTAATTGTTCAAATAATAATAAAGGTAAAAAAATAATTGAATAATGACAATATAAATATAACAACTAGTAAGATACTAACGGATATAACTATATAATTATTGGTGAAATAATTTTGGGGACCTCCTTTTTCAAGAAGTATGAAAAAAAAAAGCATAAAAAAGGCTATAATTGGATTAAAAATACGAGCTTAAGAACAAATTTGATATGAGGTTAAAACTAACAACCATTAATATATATAAAGGGGGAGGGCAATTTGGACAAAAAAAATGTAGCATTGACAAATCAACATCTAAGGGTAAATGTTACAAGTAATACTTATTTTATTTGACCTAATTCATTTCGGGACATTGTATGACACATTATATGGGCACATCAGTCAACGAGGATGTGAATTTGTACTCTCCATATTGGGTGAGCTACTATAATCCAACAAACCATACATACATTGTTGTTAATCGACCCAACTTATTCACACTTACACCGCAATAAAACAATATTTTTGAAATCTAATGACATTTGGTAACATAGGTTATTTTGGGAAATGATTTCGAGCGTCATAACTTACTCAAATTGGACCAAGCTCCATTTTAGGAATGAGTTTGGGTAGTTCTCAACACAAACCCTAAGTTTAAGTCTACATTAAGATATATTAAACCCTCATCGAGATCTATAAGATAATGATTTTACCTATGTCAATTATTTTTTACACCTATTAAATTATAACAATTATCACCGGTTTGTATTGGGTCAAGATCCTCTGTACCAAAATTTCTGTACCACAATTGTGTATCACAAGTAAGAAATTGACACATGTATATATGACAATTGTCCATGTGTCAATTTATTATTTGTGATACACAAATTTTGGTACAGAGAATTTTCACCCGTTTGTATCCCCCAAATTCAATAAAAATCAAATCTTTAATTTCCGTACTCCTTTTGTATTGGTAATATAATATTTTATCATCTCCATATTCTATTCAAATCATTTTCAAAATCTAAGTTTAAAAAAAAAGTGTTCACATTTTCGCCATAGTTTTAAAACTTCCTTGGCCGTTTCCGAAAGATTTTTTCTTTTTTTTTTGCTAAGACTTAGTGCTAGACCTTAGCTCACGCCTCACACCACACCACTATGAAATTCCTAATCCGCCCCTGGATAAGAAAATCTTGTTTACTATCACCCAACACCCAAATTAACAAAGATTACTGAACAACCCTAGAGAGGAAAAGCTCGAAGAAAGGGGATTATGGCGTCGGGATGGGGAATAACGGGGAACAAAGGGCGGTGCTACGATTTCTGGATGGACTTCAGCGACTGCATGTCCCGCTGCCGGGAGCCTAAAGATTGCGGACTCCTCCGTGAAGATTATTTCGAGTGCCTCCACCACTCTAAAGAGGTGCATACATCATTTTTTTAACCCATTACGGAATTCGAGCTTGATATTAGATTTAGGAATAATCAAATCCAACATGAATAGAGTTATCATGAAATCCAATTCTCAATAATTCATTATAAGGATCTAAAACCAAGGCTATTAAATATGTTCATTTTCCGTCCTCTGTTTTTAGTATAGTGGGATAGTGAATGTATAATTTTGATTGGAGGTTGATCTGAATGAACTGGGATGAATTGATGAAGTTAATATGATTGCTATTTTTATGCAAAATTTGCAATATTAGAAGTATTAGAGTCTGAAAGAGAATTTTGATGGGTGTGTATTCTACATGCGTGATCTATTGTCTAAAATATCCATTATTAAGAGCACCGTAGTGTAGTTGCTATGTTTATCACTTGCATTTGGCAGTATTTCGGCTGACAACTATGGGAGCTAGATTATCAAGTGTTTTAAGAATAACGCTAAAGTTCTACTATTAAATTTGTTCAATGTGGTGAATCCAGCTTTCAATGGTTTGATTAGGTCTTGGATGTTCGAAACTTTTAGGTGACTAAAACACGTAACAGAATAATATGAACTCCATTGGCATCCAACACGGAGGGATCATCTCATATTATGTGCTCAATCCTGCATAAGTGATGAACCTAAAAACCAATGTGCCTGTTAGGGTGTTCAAGATACTCCTTATAGATTCAGTAGTTGACGTCTGATTTTATGAGGATGAGCTCGTATCCAAACAGAATTGTGTAATTTAATTTCTTGCAATGTTATAAGGTCAAGAATATTTCTTCAAGCTTCCAGATGAGTTAGATCATGACGAATGCTTATGATATATGATGGTTCAAGCCTAAAAGACACCATCAATGAATCATATGATTAGATTTGACTTAAATAATTCTTAATTTCGAATCAAACGGGCAGGTGTTTAAATATTATCAATTTGATTGGCGTTAGTGCATTGTCATATTTTCATCTGAGAAATGAACACCAAAGTCCACTTGACCAATTGGCTGAACCGCTGAATTAGGAACTTCAGCGTTCTGACTTAGACAACACTCCTTTGTTCCTCTCTGTTTTTCTCTTTCTTTTCTCTCTTGATGGCAAGAAATTTGATGATGTTTTAACAAGTCTGTCTAGCAAGGTGCAGATATTGTTAACTCTTAATACCTGACATCTTCCTCTTTAGAGTCTAGCACACTGATCCATCAGAAACAATGATAAGTTACTCATTTTGCTTTTGAACAATCCACATCAAACTGCGAAAGTTAGGAGTTGCTGTACAGGATATGTTACATTCTGGAAAGATAATGTCACATGCAGCCTAACTGCGGAAATGCATACGGGGGTCATCTCACACTTGTACGGTTCTACCATGGTTTTGGTCTATCTCCCCCCTTGTACCATCCATTTTTTGCATTTTTGTTCCATGGAATAGTCATGTTATGCACTTTTGCTTCCAAATTAGATGAAAAGGAGGACGAGGGCAATAGGACAAAATTGCAGAACATTTAACAAAATTTCAACCAAAAGTGCTAAGGGTCTAGTTCCATGGGACTAAGTGTCATTTTACCATTTTATGATATTGATATTGATATGATGATTAGGTGCCTATGAAATAGTATGGGTCTATACTACATATCAGAGGTTTGTGCTATGGCCAAAATAAGGTTTATAGATATGACACTTATGAACAAGGTGTTATTTGGATTTGCCCTTTCACTTAGATATAGCAACCATATTTTCTTTATTTCTGATGTTATTCCATTTATTGCAGTTCCAACGCAGGAATCGCGTCTACAAGGAGGAGCAACGTCAACTTAGAGCGGCTGCAGATAAGGGCAAGGGAGGTGGAGATGATGCTCATCATTGAGAATCATATTTTGGCCAGTTAAAAAAGGGAGGCAGAATAACTAATTGTCCTGAGAACTTCCTGAAAATAAAGAAATGATATGGTTGTATTGACGTGTCTTGGAGCGTTGAATCCAAGAGAACATTATATTTCTCCAAAATGGAGTATTGGTTGTTGATATGATTTGCTATTTGAATCCCTTTTTGTTTTGGGACCCTTTTGGCATTGTTTTAATTCTTTGTTCCCTTTCGGATTATATATGTAGTTTCAAGTTTGTCTTGATTGAGTGTTTTTATTTCCTTAAATATTTGAAATATGACATGGATGAATTTTAGTTGAGGATTTTAGAATGTCGAATATTATTAAATACAAAGTTGGTGCAATTTGAAAAATGTGAAAATCTAGCTTGTCTGTTGAGGTTTTAGAGGGAAGTAAAAGAGTTTATGAAATGATATTATATTGTAAAACATAAAGTGAAATCTATTCAAGGCATATGTACAAATATTAAATTAATATACTATTTGTTTAAGCATATGTGCAAGCAAATGATTATATATGTAGATGTAGTGTTTTAGTTTTTGGAATGTGATGTATTTGAGTAGATATAGACTGTGCAAGGCTACTTCTTGCCCAAAAGTAAAGGTTAAAGTTTAAATGTATCAAAACTAAGATAATTTTAAATTGTCAAAAAAATTCGTACAATATATTTGTATTACTTTTTGGAAATTTGATCGATTAAGTGACGGTGATATTGTTATTTTAGTCAATTTGTGTTTAAATGGGTAAAGTTTTTGAGTATAGACTATTTACTGTCAAGTTAAGAGGGGAAATATGATAACTATATATGATAATCTAAATTTTTGATAATCAAATGATATTTTCATAATATTTTATTTAATTATCATGTATTCTTCTAGTATTTTGTTTTTTTAACCCAGGAGTCCAAGGTAGAAAGGCAAAGCAAATATAATGCGCGATGGAGTACCGTGCATTTTGTCACATCCGATATTGCCCTATTTTTATTCACTTTCCTAAATTACTCCTCACCTCTTCTCAAACCCTAAATCCTCGTACGCAATATCCATAATTGGATTTGTTTACATCTTTTGATTTCTTTAGCAAGAATGAGTCGCTCAAGCAGAACCCTTTATGTTGGTAACCTTCCCGGCGATATTCGTGAACGGGAAGTTGAAGACATATTTTACAAGGTATATTAATATAACTGATTGAGTTTCAATTCTCTATGCTTTTGCAATACCTTTTTATTCGATTGTTCGTAGCATTGAATCATAAACTGTTTACACCCAAATTTGAATCATGGAATGAGTCTCTTTGTTGAGATATTGCGAAGCTTGTATGTAAGTACTTACATGGACATGTATGCGGATGCAGGTTTTAGCGGATTCTTTCTGAATGTTACGAAGATAATATCTCCATGACGACAAAATACATGTTATCTGTAAATAATGAAATGCTAACTCTTAATGATGATGCCTTTTTTTTTTTTCTTCTAAATATTTTATTCCTTACTTAGGAATGCAATATAGAAAGTACTGTATGATTTAGAGTGTACCTGTTCTATTAGAGTTGATAATTTTTTTTGTTCAACTATAAAGTGAGACTTATGTCTTCCTATGATGTCAATCTATTTGATATTTATGTGATTGGGGCTCTTGCTGCAGTATGGACCACTTGTGCATGTTGATTTGAAAGTCCCACCAAGGCCCCCTGGTTATGCTTTTATTGAGGTAAGATTGAGTGCCCTCGAGTTCCACTTTTTTGATTACCTGGACTTCAGATTGACATTTCCATATGTGGAGCTAATTCAATTGAAAGATTAAGATCTCCACTCTTCTTGTCAGTTTGAAGAGGCTCGTGATGCTGAAGA
This sequence comes from Penstemon eatonii, assembly GCA_038501285.1. Classification (NCBI taxonomy): domain Eukaryota; kingdom Viridiplantae; phylum Streptophyta; class Magnoliopsida; order Lamiales; family Plantaginaceae; genus Penstemon; species Penstemon eatonii. Next base: position 62,697,729 of record CM076712.1, on the reverse strand, counting down.
CGCCATTCGAGGGCGTGATGGCTATGACTTTGATGGGCATCGCCTGCGGGTTTGTGGTGTTATATAGTTTCTTACCTTCTGCCCCTCTGTTCATTAATGTTATTTAGTTTACTTTTGATCTCTTGTTGCACAGGTTGAGCTTGCACATGGTGGGCGCGGCAACTCTTCATCAACAGATCGTTATAGTAGCCATAATAGTGGTAGTCGGGGTCCTCATGGTGGAGTGTCCAGGCGATCTGATTATAGAGGTCTAAATTTCAGAGTTCATGTTTTACTTGTGTCATTATTTTAATGATCTTTGGTTGCCTGCAATTTTAGTCTCACGTGGACCTTGTTCTTCAGTTGTTATCACTGGATTGCCTCATTCGGCTTCATGGCAAGATCTTAAGGTAAACACTGTTTTCTTGGCTGTGAATGTTGTCCTGCTATATTCTCCGTATAAGACCATTTTGCTGAATGTTGGATTTCTCCTGTATGTTCTTATCAAGGATCACATGCGTAAAGCTGGGGATGTTTGCTTTTCCCAGGTGTTCCATGAGGGGAGTGGTAAGCTAAGCTCTATGCGTTTTGTCTTGTGTATACATTTGTAAGATGGGTTTGTTTATACACTTTTCACTATTCTCTAGGACGATTCTTTTGGGATTTTAAGGTTTTTTTTTTTCATGTTATGCAAACTTAGTGCTATGCACCCATTTGGACTGTCAGTTCAGTTGGACATGCTGTCAGGTATACATTGTAAACCTGTTTCAGTATTCACCATATGCACATTAAAGCAAGCACCTTTAAAGGATGCAAGCTTGGCATTGACCTCTGATTTAATTATTGGGTGTGTTTATGGAAGCTTAAGTGTGTGGGACTTGTTGATGAGTGCTGCATCTGTTGGATGTATAGATTGTTGATTTTTGTGGTATCACCTTATTCTGTCAAAGCATTGATTCTGGGTATTTTGGTTTTAATTTATAGTCTTCATTTAATACACTCATGCAATAGATGTACATTTTGATCAGTATTTGATGAAAGCTTTTTAGGTTTTTACTTAAAAGTAAATGGACCCTGTTTAATTTTTCTTTTTTTTTTTTGGTTATGTGATTATGTGTTTATGAAACTTCCATGTTTAAAGCTCGGTTTTTCTACTAATAAAATAATAAAACCCTGTTTCACATCCTTATGTTCCGTAAGTGATATGTATTAGCAATCACTTCTAATTTTACAAACTTCCGTCCCTACATTTTTATTAGTTTGACTGTTTTAAGAATTTTGCTTTCTACCGTTAACAATCTTATTGGTTTTACTGTTGTAAGAGTCTTCTATTTGTAACAGCAGGACTTTTTTAATCGTATATGACTTTTTATCCTACAGGAAAGACGGGAATAGTAGACTATACAAATTCTGATGACATGAAATATGCTGTAAATCATCTCTCTTTCATTTATCAACTTTTCTACATCTGTTGTCTCAGTGATTATTTCTGATTTTGGAATCGTGAGCACCAGTTGGACTAACATGTGATACTTATCCTTTCCATTTGTAGATCAAGAAGCTCGATGACTCTGAGTTTCGAAATGCTTTCTCACGGGCTAGAATTCATGTATGACTAATTGCTCTAGTGTATGATGCCATAACTTATTCATCATTAAAGAGTATACTTGTGTGTATCTTTGTAACAACATATGTTAAATATCTATTAGGTGAAGGAATATGATTCAAGCCGTTCTAGAAGCCGCAGCCGCAGCCCTTCTTACTCAAAAAGAAAGAGCAATGGTCGCAGCAGGAGCAGGAGTCCAAGTGACAGTCGGAGCAGGAGCAGGAGGTTGGATGTTTGTTTAAACCATTCATTTCTTGCTTTTATATTTATTTTTATAAGCCCTTCATCAACTTAGTGAATCTTCTTGCAGCAAGTCACCCAAACGCAAATTGTCACGTCGTTCGAGATCTCGTTCAAAATCTGTGTCTTCTCAGTCTCGTTCCGGGTCAAAAGCACGCTCTGTGTCAAGGTATCATTCTTTTGGTGGTGGTTTGGTTTAGTTTGCGCTTTTTATCTGTAATTGCAAGGGTTCAAATGACTTCCTTGAGACTTATCCTATGTTCGTATTTCTATTATCTGTCGGCAGGTGGAGTTACAAAACTCCTATACTGTTTATTTTTCCCCATTTCTCGTCTTTCTGCTTGTTACATCTTCTTTGGTGTCATGGATAGTCTTTTAGTGCTTGGGCCCTGCCCTTTCTTTGCAATATTCCAATGTATAAAACAAAGAACATAAAACATATAGAAAAGATTGAGATTAACTTACCAATTTGTAGCTATGTGAGCCCCTGGTTCAAGGAGGCTTTTTCTAATGATTGGTGGTGTACGTAGTAGTTAACTGAAGAATTTTTTTGGTGTTCAGCTTGTTTTCAGCCCTTGTTGGAGTCAGCCCGGACTCCCCTCTCTCTCTACCCCCCTTTGTTATGACATCGGAGTTTGGTGTCAAGAAAATGTGTCCACTGTCAAAGACTCATATTTTTCATGCTCTGTTTTTATAATTATGTAATACCTTGTTTTCTTAGATATGGATTTTTGCGGGATCTGGGGATTGCATATTAGGATCTTGTTGAGTGGTATTGATTCTGGTGGCTACAATTCTTATGGTTGTGGAGGTATGCTCTTTTATAGATGGTACCGTTTTGAACCTTCTAGATGTCTATGTTCTAATGAGCATCGCAAATGTCCAATGGGTGCTAGATTGGGAACTTGAAGACCATGGATTGCATTGGTGGAGCTGGACTGTGAACATTAATTTCCATTTGAATGGTGGAACACATTTTTCAGAGTGTTTATTGATTCTTTTGGTAGCTTTGCCTCATGGTCTTTCAAGTAGTGTTACATTGTCTCAGGTTTTGCTTATCTCTGACTAGGTTGCATGCTTAGGTGGAATATGTCTATTCCTTTTATGTGTTTGCTTAATGTTTGAGTTTGCTCACATGGAATGGGCATCAGGTCTCTTGGATCAAAGTTAAGAAGCACAAGTGTATATTAAACTAGGTTGTTTCTGGAACTTTTGCAGATCTCCATCACGATCAAGATCCCCCATGCCATCTGTAAGTTAGCTTTGATTTTAATCATTTGTTGGTCTCTCCTGTTTTTTCTTCTCTTCCAGATGACAGTGTTTAGCCTTGATTTGAAGTGTCGAATATTTGATGCAATCCTGCGACTGTATGCTTTATATCTGCCTCTTCCATTTGGTTTTGACAAATTTTAGAAGCAGAGACGCATGAGTAAGAGTCCGAAAAGCCGCAGCTTAAGCAAAGGCAGAAGCCGCAGCGGGAGCAAGAGCCAAAGCCAGAGTCGAAGCAGAAGTCGTTCTAGGTTCTCTTTTTACTTTGCTTTATACATATAATAATGGCATTTATTTCTAGTTTATTCATCTAGATCCAAGTTTCTTTCCTTGCTACTTTTAATAGGTAGATCTGGCAAGTAGATCATGTCACCAGATTCTGCATTGAATCGAAAGGAACAACTGAAGGGCGAGTTGCTGGAGTTCTTTGTGAAGTACTTTATGATGTCCAGAGATTATTTACGTATATTATTTCTGTTTTCTGAGAATTAAGAAATACTTGTGTTGTAAAAATTGCATTTTCATCATCTATATCTATTTAGCTTTCTAGACTTGTCAGTTGTCACGGCTATTGTCGTTCTAAGTTCATTTTCTAGGGTTAGATTTACTTGAGAAAAACTGAGGTGTCCAACCTTAGTTAGAGTAGCTCAACTAGTGCACACACAGAGTCTCAGACAGGTTTGGCTAGCTAGTATCACTTGCTGCTTTTTAATGTCCTTATCTAGGAGTGATGCCCTAAACTTTCATTAGGAAAGGCCCCTAAGTTGAGATAGAAATGGGATAGATAGACCTGTAATCACAGACAACTCGATTTCTTTGATGCTTATGGGTCACAAGAAATAGAACCTGTCAATACTTTTGACAAAGCTGAGGGGGTTGTTAGATTTCCTTATAGGGTTGAGTCGATTAAATAAAATGTTAATTCTTGGCGTATTCTCGACTAGGGCTGTAATTGAGCCAAGTAGTATTGAAAGACACGCTGTTCAAGCTTGGTTTGATTTTTATCGAGCTTGAAATTGTGTTTGAGCTTGGTTTGATTTTCAATCGAGCCGAGCTCAAACGAGCTCGAGCCGAGTATCGAGTAGCTTAATATTTTACATGTATTTTTTTAATTTTTAGCTTATCGAGTCGAGCTTCAAAAGTTATCGAACGAAAAAAAGATGTTCAAGTTTGTTTGATTAGTGTGACAAACCGAGCTCAAACGAGCTTTTATCGAACGAGCTCGAGTCGAGTATCGAGTAACTTGGTTTGATATTCAACCCTATTCTCGACTGAAAAAGTGCTCTTGGAATATTTTGCTAAATATCCGGGACAGATTATTCGCCGGATCTGGCTCCGTATCTTCATTGATAGTAGAATTGAACAAAAAAGAACATTAGTTTAAAACTAAATAATAAACTAAAGGAATCGTTTAGAAAAGCTACGACACATATTTGAAAAATATAGTTTAAACATATAATTATATTGGATTGAGTATCACACATGAATCAAAATTTTATTTTTTTGTTTGAGAATATCAAATTTTTTTCGTTTTTGAATCAAGTGAAACGAAAACAAGATGTAATTTCGAAACTATTTGTTTGCCTTAAACTTTGTTATTCTTCAAAATTTAGGAATTTTATTTACAATTTTTCTTTAATGTTATCGAACCTCCTCTATTTGACATGTTAATGTTACTGTACACATAAAATTAGGAAATTGATCCAACTCACTTGGGGGTTAACAAGTTGTTATACTTAGGGGTGAGCATTCGGTCCGAACCGGATCGAACCGAACCGAACTTCGGTTCTAGGCCGGTTCAGTCCTGAAAAAATGAGGACCGTTTACCGGACCGAAATATTTGGTTCGGTTCGGTACAAAAACCGACCGGTTCGGTCCAAATATGTACCGAAATTTTTGACAAATTTCCCCCTATCTGCTCATAAGCGAAGAATGAGGCTAGAGGGAAGATTTGGGAATTTCTTAAAGGGTGGTTGCCCCTCCATTTTAGCCATTGATTTCTTCATTCAATTAATCTACACCAACAACCCTTTCATTTCTCTGTCATTACATACCATATATATATATATATATATATATATATATATATATATACATACATACACACAGAGCAAAGAAGAGAAAGAGAGGGAGCATAGATATATAAGAGAAGGAGGCCGAGGAACCCACATGTAGGCCGAGGAACCGTAGCTGTCGGCAGCGGAGGAGGCGGCGGCGGGGAGTTGCTTCTGTCCGAATCGATTGCTGGAGGTAATAGTTGGGAGGCGGCGACGGCTGCTTGGAAGAGGAGAAGAAAAGATGGAGGGCGGCGGAGGAGGAGGCGGCGGCGATTTGGAATCGGGTGTTGGAGGAGGCGGCTGGAGGGTGTGATGGGTTGTTGGGTCTGAAAATTAGGGCAAGTGGTGAGTGGAAGTGGGTATTGGCCTATTGGGTTAATGGGTTTGGATAGGAAAAAAAAAAAACTAATAGGGTTCGGTTCAACCGGTTCGGTTCGGGGAACCGACCGGTTTTACCGAAAACCGACTCCTATAAGGGGTCGGTTCTGAGGCAAAAATCGAGTACCGGACCGATTTTCCGGTTCGGTACTCGGTCCTGACCGATTCGATCGGTCCGGTCCGGTACCGAACCGGGCTCAACCCTAGTTATACTACAGACTACAATAGTAGTATTATGTGTAGATAATAAGTTTACTGTTGCAAGACGGCGATTAACAAAATCGGGTGTTGAAATTGGATCCCTACTATCAAATTTGAACGAAAAATTCTTACATTGACTAGTTCTATATGAGTTGTATTGACAATATGAATTTATGATCAATAATTTATCACATCGTTAGTTGTAATGTGATGAATTTTAACCATATGATATATGATATAAAAGTTATGTTCAAAATTTCACTCCATCATCAATTGTGATTTAACGAATTTCTTACCTAAGCTTTGATCATAAAATCTTTGCAATGATTATACAAATGGTCATTTAAAAATTTTCATCTTGAAGTTGGATTTAGTACCTCGTCATTTCCAATCAATATTACCAAACAGTCCCTTAGATTATTCTTATACTCCTGTTATTAAAGTTCTAAAATAGTAACCAAAAATAGCTCCGAATATTTCTCACCGTTCGTTATAGTTCATTTCACACCTCACATGTACAACCACCCCCCCCCCCCCAAAAAAAAAAAAAAAGAAAAAAGAAAAAGAAAGAAAGGATAAAGTAAAGTTCATCTCAGGAAAAAAAAAAACATAAAAAGTAAAGTTGAGAAAATAAAAGTTGCACTTTCTTCTCAATTCTACTTTCTTCGACCACTACAGTCTCTTAACATGCCTGAGGGCCTTTTCTCATATCTTTCCGACGACGTCGTTCTAAACATACTCTTCAAGCTTGAGGAAGATCCACGTAACTGGGCTCGTATCGCCTGCGTCTCGACCAAATTCTCCTCTTTAATCCAAACCGTTTGTTGCAAAACCAAATGCTTGAAATCTATCCCAGCCGTCGTTTCTGATCTCCTCTCCTCCTCCGCCACCGCAGCGCCTCCCGGTGGTTGGGCGTCGCTTTACAAGCTCGCCGTCGGCTGCCCTGGCCTCCTCCACTCCGGTGTTCTTCTCGAGAACTCCGATTTCGGTCTTGAACGCGAAATCGGGCCCGATGATGAAATTAAATTATCCAGATCTAATGGATCTGAGAAAGTTGCTTCTTCGAGCAATGGAAAATGTGAACAGGTAGACTCTGTATCTGATTGTGTATGGTCATTGTACGATGATTTATTGTTTGATACCTTGTATAATGAATCTGAATCGAAAGAGCGAGCAGAAGTGCTAGAATCTCAACCAGAAGTTGAGGAGATTGAAAAAGCGAAGCTCGATATTCCTGTTTGTAAACGTAGGAAAATCTGTAGGTCAATGAGGTCGCATTTGGCTTCCGGGGTTTGGAATTTGAGCAGGGAGCAAGGGAATAAACTGCTTGCTAGTCGATTTAAGGGTGATTGTTTGTACATTTGTGATTGGCCTGGGTGTGTTCATGTTGAGGAGAAGCGGAATTATATGTTGTTTAGAGGGGTTTTTAAGAATTTCAAGCAATCAAGGGTTTGGAGGACGATTAATGATGGGAACAGAAGCACGATTGATTTGAAATGTGCATTTTGTGCTTCAAAAGAGACTTGGGATTTGCATTCTTCATTTTGTTTGAGGAGGTATTTTGGGTTTCATGATGATGGCGAACCTGTTGTTAGAGCTTATGTTTGTGAGAATGGACATGTTTCCGGGGCGTGGACTGACTGGCCTTTGTACACTTGAAGCTGCAATTTGCTCACTCTTTGGATTTGGTGATTATATTCTCAATTATAAACTAACTAGTTTCTTGAATTATTGTTGTTATAGATTTTTTTGAATGATTGTCTATTGATTTTGGTTTTATCAATTGTTTGTTGTATCTGTAATGGATTAATTCAGATGTGGAATTGTTATTTTTTGTATTAGCAAAATTGATGATTTATTGCAATTGGATTGATATCAAGATGATTATAATCCCATTTGAATTTAGAGATGTAATTTGAAAAATAACTGTTCTTGAATTGTTACATTCATCTGGTTTTTATGGACTGGTTTTCTGTTTGGTAAATTGATGCAATCTGGAAACCGTGAGTCATGCTATCCTTGTAGCTTATTATATGAGTCTTTTTTATATTTATTTATGTTATGTTGTTTATAGTAACCCCCACCCTTCAATTCGCTATATACCCATTTTTGTATAAGCAACTCTCCATCAATAACTGCAGCCAGAGGAGAATCTGCATATTAGGAAGCACTGCAGGGAAGTGTGGATGGTCTCCCGAGCTGCAAGAATACGAGATGGCATATTCAGATTTCCTGTCTGTTATTTATATTGCACTTGTACTTCGTCCAAGGTCTTGGTCTAGCCCTCACATTGTTATCATTTTTCTGCATTTATGATGTTCTTTTTAACTATAAAAGGAATCAGAGGCAAAGGTAATTTCTCTTTTTGATTCTTAAGTCATATAATCATTGGTGCAATTATATAGCATTTCACAGATTGTGATTCTTCCTAGACTAACTAAATTAGACTGCAATGAACATGTTATTGCATGTAATTGGTGTAATTATACCAGTTTTATGGTTTTTAAGTTTATCACTCTATTTACTCCTGTTTTAATCACAAGTTAAAATTATCTGCATCTTTTTTATCTACTAGATTGTGCCATTACTACATTGCTTTGGTTCTTGATAATTTGTAATTGGAGAAGGTTATATTTTTCTCTTTAGATGAAGTTTGAATTAGCTTTATCTCATTGAAAACAATTTTTTGTTCTCATTTTTGAAAGGAGTATACACTATGCAATGGTATGTTATGCTATAAAAATGGGACTTTTCATGCAAATCATTTTGTTGTACGTTTCAAATTGGAGTTCGAAGTGCTGAAGTTGTATATTTTATTCATTAGGGCTATCCATGTGTTGGATTCAAGTTCGGTCATCTATTATTTCCCGACGAAATCTTGATTTTGTTTCCCTACAATATCTGATAAATATTTGTTTGTTTCCCAATTAGATGTGATAAAACATTTAAATCAAGTAATTAAAGTAGTTGAGATATGATCTCTCTATGTTGAAACTCAATGAAGAACAAACCAAACATTTTCTAAATGGATAACCAGATCGACGCAACCTGAATTCGACACATGGACACCCCCGAATGAAGAATATACACAACTTTCATCACCCCGATCTCCCAATTTGAAGTACTACAAAAAGATATGCATATCAAAAAATTTATGGATACTCTTTGTCATCTATTATGTAGATTGAATTTAATTATTCTAGTCGTTTGATCAATAGTTAGTCCCGTTCTTAAAGCCTATGTAGATTGAATTTAATTATTCTAGTAGTTTGATCAATATCTTAAAGCCTAAGGTGTAACGAAGTCTATATAACTTCCACCAAATTAAAATGCACAAAAAAGGTTCATATTTATAATTTTCTATAGATTTGCACATTTATCTTGGACAGATATGTGCAGAGCATCAAACTCAAAACACTGCCTGGTTCCCTGACAAACAGTCAATTGTTCCATAGCACAGACTCGGAGCACAAATATGAAGTTACATTTATTTGGAATATCATGAAGTAGATTAGTTCTTTATCTTTGGCTTCTTCACAATCATCACGGAGCAGTGAGCATGATGAGCGCAATAATCACTTACACTACCCAAAACAGCCCTGCAAATACATTGGCAATTCACACATCAGCTAAATAGAAGTTTCTTAAGTAACATAAACAAACAAGACTGCAGAAGCATGTTTAGTAGCTAATTTGTATTGACGAAAAAGAGTAAAATTGATACCTCTTTAAAGCTCCATATCCATGACTGCCAACAACCAAGACAGAAGCATGGTGCTTTTCCACGGCCTCACAGAGAACGTTCCTGGCATCACCTTCCACGACCTCCAATATCACATCTTCAACCTACATAAAACGAATACAGGGAGATGCAGATGACATACATTCTAAGTATAGCCTCAAATTTTGAATATCAATATAAAGGATATATTTAGTTTTAGGTACATATCAGCTAATATTATTAGGTATAGAGTTAGCAGTTACGGCATATGCATTTTCTAGGAAAATAAGCTGCCGAAATGTCAGAAAAAAGTGGACCACTAAAAATGCATATATTTTCCTTGCCATGGTTCAAATAAGTCACAAAACATTTCCATTAAAAGTACCTCACTTTGCTCAATCCATTGACTAGACTATCCAGCCCAACTTGGAACCAATTGACAGTAGCCAGTTGCAATTTGCAAAATAGTAACTCTTATATGTATGTGCTTGCAATTACGAAGACTTTACATTAGCTTATACCAGAACAATGACTCGATGGATCCAAGAATTGGAAAACAAAAGTGCAAACGTGATTTATTGGTAAATAACAAACTAGAATGCACCAAAATGGAGAAAAATAATTGTAATTCCTAAATCAGCTACTGTTCAAACAAATATAAAGGATTTTGTGAAAACAATCAAGGATTAGTTAGTACCGATTTAGCTGAGCAAATTTCCTTAGCCTTCTCCAAAACCCTGGCTGCAATCTTCTTCAAATCCATATCCACATATGGCACCACTTCACCAGCACCTACAAAGTGCAACCGTAAAAAAGATCTTAACAATCAAGCCAGATCTATCAAGAGGATAACAATAAACGTCTATATGCTCCATTATAAAGTCAAACAGTTTAATTAAATTCTAACAAATTTAAAACTTAAGTAGTAACTCAAAATCATCCAATCAATCAAATAAAGTATGAACTCTAAATCCTTGAATCTCAATCGCATTTAACACAAGACACATCAGTTACAGGTGATTCATATTGGAGCCTCAGAAATTGAAATTTGGCAAAAACAAACAGGAGAATGAATATCAATTTCTGGAACTCCAATTAAAAAAAAATTCTAAGATTAATATTCTAACTGACAAGATCGATCACAAATGATGCATCCAAAAATTAAGCGTAACTATGAATTTTCATCATACCAGGGCCGATGAGGCCAACAGTGGTTGCAGCGGAAGGCTTTGCATGAACGATAACGAGTTTGAAAGCTGAATTATTTCCAGGCGAAGGAGAGAAAAAGTGTTGCAAAGTCCATTCCAAGGCGTAGTAGCTGTGCTCGCTGTCGTCTATCCCCACTATCATCACCAATTTCTCCATAGTCTGTATGTATTTCGAGCTTCGAATTCTGAGGTAACAATTGATGCTGTACAGTTTAATTGGGGGTTATGTTGCGTATTTATATACGTTGCCTAGCGTTTGAGAATGAAATTTTAAAGCCACTTGTTAGTCGAATTTCGAAACTGGATGCTGTACGCGGTGTTATTTGCTGCTTGTTTTAGTTTTCCCTTTTTTTCTTTTTTTTTCTTTTCTCTCTTTCAACTATTAGTTGAAGAGAGTTGAAAATTCGAGATATGTCTAGATGTGCGTGCAATCCTCCACTAAAAAATACTCCTATAAATGGTCAACTATTATATGCTATTAGGTATAGTTGGATATTTCGTAAATATGAAAACCTTTAATCTATTTAAGATAAGTAGTATTTGTTAGAGCTATCTCTAATGACTTCGAGAGGAAATACCCTCTCCCTCTCCCCCTTCCTCTCCCTCTCTCCCTAGTTTTTTAGTCATCTCTAATGACTCATTCTATCAAACTCATTTAATAATAAATTTTATCCTTCTCCATTATTATTATTGTTATTATTATTATTATTACTGCTACACAAAAAATAAATTTAAAATTAACATTAATTTAAAATCAAAATTACATTAGGGAACTTAAAAAATAAAAAATTACATCAAATATTAAATTAATTCATTTAAGAAAATTCATCATCTCCGCCATATTCATTTATGTTTTAGTCGAACATGATTTCATAATTGTATCGTATTATTTTAAATTTTTAGAAAGAATTATTTTTGGGTGATTAATACAACCCCAAAATTAATAAAACAAATCAATATTAAAATAATAGTGTTAATTTAATGAAATGAAAGTTATATTTTTATAATTAAAAATAATTATCTACAAATAATATACAAATTTTAGGAATTTTTTATTTTTAAATAAAGATAAAAAAAAAGAATCAAATAATACAAAACAAAATCACAAAAAAAAAAAAATAACATGTGAAGGAGGGGGCTTGGATGGGAGAAGCTCCACCTCCCCCTCCCTTCAAGGTCCTCTAGTCCGTATACCCTCTCCCTTCCCCTAATTATTAGAGATGAAATTTTTTTTCCCCTTCCCCCAATATACTCTCTAGGGCATCTCCCCACTAGTCATTAAAGATGCCCTTATTTCACCAAACCAAATGAGTAATATAGTAGAATGGACTAGTACTTTCAAAGTGGATTGCTAAAACCTTTTTAATTTATTGGAGAGCAATAGGACCAATAGTATGAGTTATTTCACCAACATATTATTGGTCTTTACTTTCTATCCGAGTTCGAATTCCCTATTGAAAGAAATTTTCATATAATAAGTCAGACGCGACTTATAAGAGATTAAACTCTTGACAACAAAAAAATAAATGTATCGAATTATCTGCAACAAACTTCAATATTCTTTTATGTTATTCTAATTATTAACTATTTTTATATTAGAATTACTTTGAAGGGTTTGCGAAATAAAATGTCAATCTTAAATTTATCAATTTTTATTTTATACTACGTATTAAATTTGAACAAATAAAAAGAAACTTGGGTTGGCAAAACTCAAAACTCAAACTTTGGTTATTAGATTTGCCCAATTAGCGAATGCAACCAACACCAATTCGTATAGAAAGTTCAGTTTTTCTATATTATGGGACTGTATTTCATGGTGGAGTCATGGAGACCCCAACTATTATTTGACACTCGTGAACAAACATAACTGAAGTTATCATGTAGTGTAGTCCAGTACTCTATTAGTCAACTTTTTTTTTTTTAAATTAATCATAATACATTACAAACACTACAACTTAAAATCCATGCATTTCCTTGAAAATATTCCCCGAAAATCAATACAAATGCAAGGATTGATGCACAGTTAACCCAACACATTAAGGAATTAAACTTGAATTCTTGAAGTTTAAAACTGCGTGAAAATATGATGATCTCAATTGACATCGCAAAAGATCCACATAGCATCACTATCAGACATCCAAGTTGGCCACTTACATAAATACACATTTTCCTCATTCGAACTACACAAAAGAAAATGATAAAACCTGTGAATCTTAATGCATCATACTGACCAGAAAAGTAGACGAGCAAGGGGAGAGATCAAAAAGCCGGTGAAACATCCCGTATTTTGCTGGATCATTTCAAGACCCACAACCACAAGCAAAGGGTTTTTATCTTGGTACATATTATATCTTTTGCAAAGTTTCTCCAGTGTTGCTATTGAATGTTGCATCTTGTCTAATTTAGTATCCAAGAACATGCTCTGAAAAAACAAGGAAACTTAGTAAACAAACTCAAGAAACTGTAAATAACCAACGCAATTTCTTTTAGCCATTTGGATTCAGGGATTCAGAACAAAGGATTTCAAATCCAAAATAACAAACCATCATACTGTTTAGATCATTTTAACTTTGAAATCCAAATTATTCCTCAAACCCAAATCCATCGATTTAGATGAACCTTGTACTCCTCACCTGATAATAATCACCGTATTTCTCCACCAGTCGACAAACATAAACCCGCTGTATGGCCGTAAGGGCTTGACAGGAAGGTTATTTACCATCAGTCCGCTTCTTTCCAATTGCTGACTTTATATCTACATTGATACAAACATATCATTCTGTTAATACTTTGTAATAGAGTTAAAAGTTTAATGCAACAAGAAGCTTAAAGGAAGAGACTCTAGTGATACAGTCTACTAAACAGGCTTTAAATTGAATACACAATTAACCGACGCAAAGCACACACAAGAGTAATGCAAAAGGTCCATCCTGACAAGAAGTTCACAAGCAACACTCTGGTAAAATTGGATTATGAGGAAAAATATTCGTCTAAAGATAGAATGATGCATCAAGAAAGGTAATTTTCCACATGAACGCGACAGAAAGGAAAACTATAATGAACACACTCATATGCCCAAGTCCATGGAGATTGGAGATCCAAATATAAGCCACAAAATAAACCCTCAATTTTGCAGAACTTCATCAGATAAAAGAAAAATTACATCCAATGCCTCTTTCTGTTACGATCTTTACACATTTACAGTTGAACTTTTCTAATTCAGCAACTCCCCCTCCCCCCGCCCCAAAAAAAAAAAAAAAACACTAATATCCTTTCTACCGAATTACCCTGCTCAAACATCGTTGTTAAATAAGTATTACAAATACCAGCTACCGACACCAATAAGAATGAAAGCGCAAATAAATGATTTATTAAACAATATGAGAAGATAATAAAATGCAGGGAAAAAATGTTAAAAGCACAAATAGAAACAACTAACCATCTTCTTCTAGGTCGCTTCCACTGTTGATTGGCTCGAACTCCGATACGGCGTCGTCGCCGGAGGGAGGCATCTGGGAGTATAACCGATGTGAACTGTACGGGAGCGTACACCGAGAAAATTGGGGTTCGAAACGACGCCGAATGACTTGTAATTCTCTATGACGCTGCCCTCATCATCCCAGTTGGACAGGGGATTCAACAAAGATTTCAACTTAGGTGGGAGATTCAAGATTGAACGCTGGCTTGAAAATGTGAGGGTTTTACTTCGGTAATCAGACTTGTACCTTCGGCTTCGACCTCTTGTACTTTCTTCTTGAGCCCCGATTGTATTGCTCCCCTCTCTCGCGCGCAAAATTAGGGTGTAGAAGTTAAATTTTCGCTTTATTGTTAAGTTCCTTTGGTAATGGAGGTCGGTACTTGAGTAGTTAGTAGTAAGAACAGCGTTTATAGTGCAATTTATCCAATGTCGCGATTTGCCATTACATCAAAATAGTTCTTTTACTTTTTTCCTCTAGTTATCATTTTTTTTAAATGCAAATATGATTATCTAAAAACTAGAATGATTTTGTTCATCCATTTTACGAGTGACCTGATGCTAATACATGAAGGAGACTATATTTGTTCGTCAACTTATTAAGTGGTTGCACTCGAGGGTTCCATCATTATCGTTCATCACATGTAAAAAGTAAATCGATTGCACCACGTCATATGCAACTGTTGCACAAAATAATTTTTTTATTCCAAAAATTGTATTTTGAGTCTCTAATACCCTCAAAATTGTTTGCTAGGCGCCAATTATAAAAATTTGTTTGGGTTCGATCGGTTCTATTTGTTAAACATAACAATTAAAGCTTCAATAACATCAATTTTTGAAGTTATTCAAACTCAAGTTGCTAAGTTAAAAACAAAAGAAATAATATAGGAAGGTATCAAAGTACTTGAATTCACTTGTGCTATGTTAAATCAAAATTTGCTATATAAAAAAAAAAATGTTAAATCAAAATTTGTGTTATGCTAAATTTCAAACCACGTTCACGAGAAACTATAACAAAACTTGAACAATATAAGAAAAGCATGTAGTAATCTAGTAGTATTAATTAATTAATTAATGATCTAAAAGCAACTATTGTACAATTAAACAAACTATACTAAAATCTTCATGTTTCTTTTCAACTCCACAAAGCATTATTACACTTGCAACTACCCTTTATTCCTACTATTCTGAATGTTTCTTCTCCAAACCTTTATTTTCATAAAAAAATAGGCCAGATGTGTCATCCTTACATTTCTGCAGAATGAAATTCAACTTGATAATCTTATTACCCCCAGCTACAAATCTTTCTCGACTACTCAAAGTTCCGATGATCTATTAGCATACTCCTGAACCAAAGCCCCGAAAAGTGAATGCCTCTCCAGCAAGTGAGAAGGTTTGTCAAATTCTTTCGCCTTTCCTGTTTATATACGAATGCACAAACAACAAATTTCAGAATATTAGACATACTAAGAAATCAAACGGAACTTAAGAAAACGAAGCACAAACCTGCATCTATGACCAAAACTCTATCACAATCCATCACAGTTGGTATTCTATGAGCAATGCTTATAATAGTACATGCTGCAAAATCCTCGCGTATGATTTTCTGAATCACTCCATCTGTATGTGAATCAACGGATGCAGTTGCTTCATCCATAAACAAAAGTCGGCTTTTTTTAAGCATCACTCTTCCTAAGCACAGAAGTTGCCTTTGCCCCACGCTCCAGTTGTCACCATTATCAAGAACTATAGAAATGAATAAAAGAGTAATTCAAAATAGTTCATAGGTTAGATAAAGTTATGGTCAAGGAGATATAATTTACCGGCTGCATCAAGCTTCCCCGGTTTTTCAGTCACGACATCCTTAAGCTGGCAGCGTTCTAGGCTCTATGTAATAAAAGGTAGCAGATTAGATACTATAAACTATAACCGCAACTTTTACATAAGGGGCAATTTAGGAAATCATCCCCCCCCCCCCCCCCCAATCCATTCGTAGTATAGGCAAAGGAGGCAAACTGGCAAAAACTTGAATAGAATTCCAAATTTGCTCCTCAACATTTGACCACGTCAACGGGGAACCAAGTAAAACCAGAATTGTAGCAAGAATTAGGAGTTAAATGCAAAAATACCATCTATGCTTTGCTTAATTAAGAAAAAAAACCGTGTTATTTCTTATTAGCGCAAAACCCCCTCCTAAGTCGGAGTACATATTTTGCAAGAAAATTGACAATTATAAACCCACTAAAAAATGCAAAAACACTCCTATTAACCGAAAAATTGACAATAACCCCCCTGTTAGATTTGGAAATTGGCATTAAACTTCCTATTGACTTATGAAGGAATTTCAAATGGGAATTTTCGTTAATAAGAAGAGAACATGGGTTTTTTGGTAATAAAAATAACACAAGGGGTCTTTGGCCTATTAGACAAAGCACAAGGGGGTATTTTTTGCAATTAGCTCCAAGAATTAACAAGCATTAGGAGACTATTATGATTAAAGCAAAGAATACCTTCCAAATTTCTTCATCTGAGTACAACCCCGTTGGGTCCATGTTGCTTCTCACAGTTCCTTCAAAAAGGACAGGCTCCTGAGGAATGATACCAAATCGAGACCTAAGATCGTGAAGCCCAAGAGTCGAGATATCAATCCCATCAATGATTATTCTACCTCCCGAAGGCTCGACCAATCTAAACAAAACTTGGATCAACGTTGATTTTCCTCCTCCAGTACGGCCCACAACACCAATCTTTTCACCCGCATTTATGCTTAGAGTAATTCCTTTAAGAACTAACGGTGTATCTGGCCTGTACCTTACCTGTTCATCATCAAAAGTACAACAATAGTCAAAGTATGTCTGAAGCTAGAATGGAGAATGTGATTAAAATGAAGATACGATTAATAATTACCTGCAAGTTTTTGAGTTCAACATTGCCGTGAGTTGGCCAGTTAGGTGGAGGAAGAAAGTCTTTTTTCTTCCATTCTGCTTCTGATGGTATGACGGTGAATTGTTTTATCCTCTCAACCGAAACCATCTTATTTTCCAAAAAGCAACTCATGTATACAGCAAAGTACAGCACCCCGTTTAACGACAACCCATAAGAAAGAGATAGACCAACGTTTTCTGGGGAGATTAAGGTTGTTTTAAATAAACCATCAAGTTAAGTTTCACGAAATTCAAGCTAATAACAAAAGAATGAGTCTGAAATGATATATTTTATACATATATATATATATATATAATATATATAAGAAAATTACCTGGCTTGATGATACTGCTAGGCAAAACTATCATAAACATTGCAGACATGCAAAGAATGAAGCTTCCCATAAGTTCTAAACGAAATCCCAACCACTCATTTGATCCATTATTGTGGAAATCCATACGTATATTTGCATTTACACGATTTATGTTCTCTTGGCAAAAACTTTCTTGCTTCTTAAAACAACGGATTGTCATAACCCCAGTGATACTCTCGGAGAAATGATGAATGACCGGTGCTTTTGTGATTGAATCTAAACGAGTCAATTCTCTCGATGTAGTAAGATAATACCCCTGAAAATTAAACCAGTCGGTTAAATTACAGTAATAAAGCTAAGTGTTAAATGAAATGTTCAGTAAAAATAGAAAGGCATACATACCCGGTACCAAATATTCAGCCAAACTAGTGGAATCAAAAGAATCACTGTTGGCCAAGCATATTGACAGGTTACTATAATGATACTCAAAAGTGTAATGTACATTGAAATAGTGATACTCATAAAGAAAGGAATTAAAATATCGACGTTTGTCTGATCAGTCGATGCCTGCAAAAACCGAAAAATGAATTACTTTGAGATTTTTAACCACAAAATATAGAGTAATTGACACTTTGCACCCCATAAATATATCATTTTGACACCTTTGGTAAATGCACCCTACTAGAATATGCAATTCTATTGTGCAAAAGATAGTGTCAAAGTTTCAATATCAGGGTGCAAAGTGCCAAAATTGTGTATTTCAAGGGTGCAAAATGTTAACTGCGCCAAAAATCAACGATTTTAACCCTACAAAAGAATGGTACATACATACCCGAGTAAGTATTCTTCCAGAAGGAGTAGTATCAAAGAACGACATGGGAGCATGCAAGATACTACGAAGAATTTGTCTGAAGAAAATCTGCGAGGTTTTTAATCCCATAATAGCAACTAAGATGCTTCTCACAAGAACAAAAACAAAGGCAACAACCGAAAGTATAGTGTATATTGTAATGAAGAAAGAAGGACTAAATGATGATGCACGTTTTTCTGATGTCTCATAAGCCAACCAATAATCACTCGACATTAAAATCCCTTGCCATATGAAAGATAACAACAATACTGCAATGACTCCAGACCATCCAAAAGATTCTGTGCAATATAACTTATAAACATTCAAACCAACTTTTCCGGTTTCTCTTTCTTCGTCTTTGATAAGCTTAGAACTTCTCTCATTGGTTGTTGCAGATTGTCCTTGAGAAGAATTGTTTTCACCGTTTTCTTCTCCGAGTTTTATGGATCTTTGAGTGGATAAAGT
The DNA here is from genome assembly GCA_038501285.1 of Penstemon eatonii. NCBI lineage: Eukaryota > Viridiplantae > Streptophyta > Magnoliopsida > Lamiales > Plantaginaceae > Penstemon > Penstemon eatonii. The sequence goes on along the minus strand of CM076712.1, from coordinate 62,679,042 downwards.
AGGCGAACTTTCCTTCTCCTCATTATTTGTTTCCACATCAACGAGCTCCATAGAAGCTTCGTGTGCATTTACTAAAGCCTTGAAATCCAAGCCCAATCCCATTAATGTATTGTACTTTCCCGATTGCACAATCATCCCTTCTCTCATTACCTAGTTTAAAGAACCCAAAGTTAGGTATACAGTTAGTAGAGTTCTTATTTCGAATTTAAATCTGGGTGAAATGCAAAAGTACCCCCTATGATTTGCCTAATTGGCAAGAAAACCCTTGTGCTACTTTGATTAGCAAAAACCCCCGTGCTATTTTTATTATTAGTAAAAACAAAAAAACTTCCATGTCTGAGTACATATTTTGCAGGAAAATGAAATTGTACTCCCACAAAAATACCAAAACACCCCTTTTAACCTAAGGAATTATCATTTATTCCCCCTGTTAACTTTGGAAAATTGGCAATAAACCCCCTATTGACTTAAACAGGAATTTAAAATGGGTTTTTTTTGCTAATAAAAAATAACACAGGGGGGTTTTGCTAATAAAAAATAAGACAGGGAGGTTTTGCTATAAAACTAACACAAGGGAGTTTTTGTCAATTAGGTAAAGCACAGGGAGAATATTTGCATTAAGCTCTTTACATTTTTGAAAATTCAAAGTGACAATTCTTTCAGTTTTTAACAGAAACATAGGTTGTTTAGATAAAGATTACAACTTATATGCAGAAGCAAGTTTGGAAACTGAAAAGAGTTGTTTGTTACGTACTAGGATTTGATCAACATTGTGCAAGAAGTCCACTTGGTGGGTAACAAGTAAAATCGTCTTGTCTCTAAGGGCTCCTCTAATACATTCCTATAAAGAAAGATGAGCAATTAAATTAGCATATTAATATTAGGAAGTATATCCTATATATGTGACGTGAATATATATATATATATATCTTTATTTTGTTCACCTTGAATATATCGGACCCAGTGTGAGCATCAACTGCACTAAACACATCATCAAGTAGATATATATCACAATCTTGATAAACGGCTCTCGCGAGTTGAATTCTTTGCTTCTGGCCGCCACTTAGATTAATACCACGCTCCCCGATTTCAGTTTGATCTCCAAACTCCATTATTTCCAAGTCTTTCTCTAAACAGCAAACTCTTATAGCTTCTTCGTATCTATGTTTGTTCAGAGACAAACCGAATAGTATGTTTTCTTGTATGGTCCCATTCTGAATCCACGATGTTTGTGCCACGTAAGCAGTGCTACCGCATACTCTGATCTGTTATATATATCGAAACAAGAAACTCTTAACTCTTAATTTTACAAGAAATACTACGAGTTCAAAAATTACTTATAGGGGACAATAATAATCGGATTCTGATGCATCAGACCTAAGAAATGAAAGTTCAGCCTTTTTCCGGTGAGCGAAATGCAAAAATACCCTCTATGCTTTGCCTAAATAGCAGAAACATCCCTGTATTATTTTTATTAGGAAAAATTCCCTTGTGTTATTTTTTGTTAACAAAAAACCATTTCCAGGCAGGACTACATATTTTGCAGAAAAAATGTCAATTATAACCGCTCCAAAAAATGCAAAAACACCCCTATTAACCCAAAAATTTATTCTGTTTACTTTGAAAAGTGGCAGTAACCCCCCTGTTCACTTCAAAAATTGACAACAACCTCCCTATTGATTAGAAGGAATTTCAAATGGGTTATTTTGCTAATAAAAGTGAACACGGGGGAGTTTTTGCTAATAATAAAAATAACATAGAGGATCTTGCCAATTAGACAAAGCAGAGGGGGTATTTTTGCATTCAGCTCAAATCGGATTCTAATGCATCAGTGATCAGAACTAAGAAATGCAAGTTCATCTCAACTGTTATGTATATGTAAAAAGTATCAAGTAGAAAAATTAAACACGGTACCTTTCCAGATAATTTGTTCATTTCACCAAGAATTGCGGCCAAAAGGGAAGATTTCCCCGATCCCACGGTCCCGACTACAGCAGCAAGTTCCCCTTTCTTAATCTCAAAATTTAAATCCTTAACAACTTCTTTCCCATTTTCATCATCCCAACTAAAAGCTCCATCTTTAATTTCAATAGCAACGTCTCCACCACAACCTTCAACTCTCTCAACCGACTTATCCACCAACTCTTTACTACACATGAACCTATCAAGCCTCTCTAGAGAAATTATCGCTTGCGAGATCGAAATCATCGACTGAGGAAAAGTCCTAATCGGCTCTTGCAACATTTTCAACAACGAAGTCGTAGTAAAAACGGTACCAACCGAAAGTGGAAAACCAAACAAAATCGCACTTCCAAACGTAACTGTAGCAAGAAGAGGAGGTGTGCTCCAAAGCACGATAATATTCGCGGAAATAGAGTACATAAACTTAGACAACCATCCATATTCAATCTCGCGAAAAGATTGAATTCTCTTGTTAAAATGCTCTTCCCACGCTTGAAATTTAATCACTCTCATATAGTTAAGCATCTCATTTGTAGCTTTCATTCTTGAGTCTCGATTCATCATGATGTTAAATTGGTAACTATTGTTCTTCTTAGTACGGAATAATACGAACAAAACTACAACAACAAGTCCGAGCAATGCAGCTACAGTCGAAGTACCTAAGTATTGATAGAGTATAACTAAAGCCACGAGAATTTGCAAAGGCATAGTCCACAAGGCATGTAATTGTAACATCATATCCGAGAGTTGTTGAGCATCTACCGCCATGTAATTTACGATTTGGCCCACTCCGTGATCTTGTCTAGCCGAACATGACAACCTTAAACCTTTCTTGTACAAAGATGTAATGAGAGTAGAACGAATAAGCATACCGAGTTTTTGAGTATGAAAATTGAATTGGTGGGAGCAAAAGACTTCCACAAATTTCGCGACTAAAAGAATCAAGACAAGGTAATATCCTTCATAAGGAGAAGCTCTTTTCCCGGCAGTAAAATCGACAAAACGTTGTATGAGCGTGGGCCCCACGTACAAGACGCAAAGTCTCAAGATTGCCAGAAAGGCAGTGAATCCTAGTTGCTTCCAAAAACATAGGATTAATGTTTTTACGACAGGATGCTTTGAGTTTTCCTCGGGTTTAGGCCAGTTCTGTTCGAAAAGCTTAGACATACGCTCGGCTTTGTGCTCGGGTGAAAGGGAAGGTACATCATCGATTTTTAAAGGCGAGGTATAACCTTTCTTCAAAAGGGGATTCATCCAAAACCAGAAGGCTTTAGAGAAAATCGAGGCCGAAGCATATCCGGTCACGTTACCTTTGTCCAAAAGTGGTTCACTTTCAAATATGTTGTCCGGATCTACAATCTTAATCCCAGTCGACCCTTTAACCCCAATAAGAAGTAGAAAAATCGATAAAGGGAACATGATAATCGAGCCAATATCATCGAATTTTAATTTGAAACCAGATTCTTGGAAAGAGATCAAACGTACAAGCCCTGAGACAAAGAACAATGCTAAAACAACAAAGTCTAGGATCCAGTATAATCGAAGGGACAATGGATGAGTAATAGCTTTAAATCTCTTCTCATGAACAACCAATATAACAATCACTGCATGAGTAATAGCTTGAATTAACCAATATAAACCATCTTTAACTTTCCATGTAACTTCACCACTTTTAGCAAAAGCAAGAATGCATAGAACAAGGGAAAGTACTGATAGAAGTAATGTGACAATGAGAGTAAGCTTAAACCACAGATTGGTTTTAACTAATTCCCTTTTGTTGTCAATGAGAGGCTTATTAATTTCGGAACTCGAAGAGAATCTTGAGTATAGCTTTTGAATGGCAAAGGCAAGCATAACAACCAAGAATAGAATGTTGAAGGAAGATGAAAGGGCTCTTTGAGGGCATGGAGATAGGAAAATGAATCTTGGCCATTGAATTATCGAGGTGTCGATTGATGATTGGATGGCGGAACCAGAGCAAGAAAGTGTAGTTATCCATGAAGATGATGATGACATGATTTTGCTCAAAGGTTTTGGAATATTATTAATCTTCTTCTATGCTTTGTTTTCTTCAATCCTCATTTCTTGCTCCCTGGAAATAGAATAATTGAAAATAATTTAGTCTTAGAAAATAGACATGCCTAAATAATACCGATGACAGGTTACAATGAGCTAATACTTTTAAGAATTTTACTAAACAAATTATTAATCATATATGCAGTAAACATGTATAAAAAAACCAAGGTGAAATACAGAGCTAAATATCTCACACTACGTAATTTTTTTTAAATGTAACCATTTTTTCAGCAAATTCAGTAAAAGCAAGCAAAAGACCACAGAGATTCAAATTGAAAAGGGCATTTTTCAAAATGCAAAGATATTAAATAGAAAACACAAAAGAACTAATTTTTATGCACCCATTAAAAGCACAAAGCCATTAATTAAGAAAAAAATCAAAATTTTAAAAGAAAGAATTTGCAGGAAAAAACAACACAACTTGAAGAAGTTGAAGCAAAGCAACCAACCTTACCTGAAGAAGAAAATATATTAATATAAATGCGATTTTTCAAAATACAAAAAGGGATATTATATTACAGAAAATTAGCGACCAGTAACTGGAAAAAAAAAAGTTCAAAATTTTAAAGAAAAAGAATTTGCAGAAGAAAAGTAGCACACCTTTAAGAAGTTGTAGCTACAAACCACAATTTATGGCAGGAAAATTATTAAGAAAGATTGTTCTGAAAAAAAAACACCAAGTACGAAGAAGCTAGCGTATGGCAGTATAAAAAAGATATAAGATTTTCCAGAAAAAGACTACGTGATGTATTCTTATTACCTTTAATTGATTAACGGTTGGGAATTAAATGAATGGAGGAGGACGAGAAATAGAGAATTGAAGCTTTTGTCTTTTTATGATCGATTTTCCAAAGCTTTTGTGTTGGCTGGTTTACTGCCGTTCATCGCGATATGTGCTCTCTCAGTTTCCATTTTTCCACAATCCAATTTCGTTTTGGTTTCGTAGGAAATTGAAGTGAATGAGTGGAGAGGAAAACTTGTTCAAAGAAATTAATATGCATGTCGTCGGCCAAAATTTCTTTTTCTATATTCGATTAACTAACTTCTTTTTTTTTTTTTTTTTTTGATAATTCAAATCGATTAACTAACTTCGAAAGTGACAAAATACATCACTCGTATTAATTAAGTTGAGTATTAACTAGTAATTATAAATTTAATGATCAACTTAATTCTCAATCATACGAAAGTAAACATAGGATCCCATGTATAAACCTTAAGTAATGATGTGTTTTATGCACTTTATCTAAACTTAAAATTGGTCTTAAATTTATATGCTACAATTTGACTCTCCAAAATACATGCATTAGAAGATTCATTTTTATTCTTAGACTTTAATTATAAATTTAATCTTCAGAGATAACTTTACAAGACGGAAGACCTAATTATTTTATTTTGTGTCATCTTGAAGAGTGTGATTGGTTTGGCAGTTTTTAAGTGATGGTGACAAGAAATAAAAATGACAAGTTGCTGCGGTACATATAAAAAGTAAAGTAAACTAAACTAGTTCATCATTTTTCAGTGAATTATTTTGTTTTTATTTTTTTCTCCAAATAGAATTACTTTGCACAATCTTTAATTTTTTTTTTGAACTTATTCGAAAATATACTTCTCATTTCCGAAATTAAATTGGAAAACTATCGCATTTGATACATTAAATATAAACTAGTACAAGTCTCACAATTAAAATTTAAAGTGTATACATGATTAACCCTGTTAAACGCTATTATCTCTCCAATGAATTGTGCAAGAGTTTCTAGATGTATTTATGCGAGGGGGTTGCTTTTTTGCATTTGACCCTCATTATTGTCTTTCTAGAAGTGGGCTTTATTAGGTGGCCGAAAAGGACATATTGGTGAAATATTTCGAAGAAACCTTTATAAAGTGGTGAAATATTTCTCATTGTCATCACTACTTATCATAATTACTTGAAAAATGAAAGTTTAATATTAAGTGGTAATGTGTGAGGTCATTTCTGTTGTGAAATAATCAAAAAATAAATTAATAATACACTACATTGATAACAGGTATATATCTGCTTTAAAAAAAATTAGAAAAGTCGACCCATAAGTAGAAAGAACGAAAAATGCGATTCATTCATGCATATATAATCATAAAGGGTTGGAGGCCTAGTTTGTCAAGTAGGCAAGCCGGCCTTGGGTCTAGGAATGTCATGCTCCCACAATGAGATCAGTTGTGGTGTATTTTATTGAATTTTTTAGATCGGCTCTAGGTAAGAGATTTTCGGGCCGGGATTGAGTTATATGTCTTCTCTGATCTGAAATAGAAACTAAATTAATAAGAAGACGCTTTGGTGATAGTTCTTAAATCAATGGGTTCAAATTTAAATATGAGGATGACAAGCTTTAATTAATTATGTATAATATGAAGCTTCTATAAATTAAATACATTGTTAATAGAGATGCTATAAGATTCTTATAGTTCCCAAGCGTTTGGAGTGACTTTTCTAAACAAAGTTATGCAGTATTTTTTATAATTGATTTAAGACTAAGTTGTTGATTAATGATTATCAATTCAATATTACTAATATTTTTCCAGAACAATATAATGTTACTGAGATTCTAGAATTATATATATAATAATAATGGGCGGTCTCTGAATACGATGATATAGAGATATTATAGATTTTTTTGTCACTTATAAAATTGAAATAATTAATCCAAACCACACGTGATAGGAGTTGCGTGTCTCAACTGAAAAGAACAAATCTATTACAACTGTAAATGTCATTTTAATTAAAAGGAATAAAAATAGTAGAAAAAGTTTTATTAATTTTAATCGATCGACAAAAGAAATATCGTACCTCATTCTTTTCTATATTGATGTCAAAAAAATATTTACAACTTTCATGAAAATTTAGATTCAGACAATTTTCAAAGTAGGAGTATATAAAACATGGCATCAAAATTAAAAACTGAAAAATCAATTTTCACAAACAAATGTCTATCTTAAAAAAAAAACCTCTTATCTTAAAAAAGACTAGCACAAATTCTGTTTAAATTTGATATAAAGTACTCTCAGTAATGAGAGACAAACAAACAGGGCCTATATGCTATATTACGTAGCCATTTTTTTTTATAAGTATATATATACGTAGCCATTTGATAGTTTTGTACCACATGAAATTCATCTTGTATGAACATTCATACGCGTCCGACATGCATGATGTTGTACTCAGTGTTGTTAAAACCGGACCGGACCGGCCGGTCCGACCGGTTCGACCGCGAACCGGAAGCTGGTCCGGTCCGGTTAATTGACTGGTTTTAACGGTTCAACCAGCGGTTCGCCCGGTTCGACCAGTAAAACCACTAAACCAGTAGGCTCACCGGTTCGCTCTCCGGTCCGGTTTTAAAAACATTGGTTGTACTAGCTAGTGTGTGATTCACACAAAAGAGTGCCAAAAAAAATGTCACGATTTTAATCCAAAAGGTGTTGTTGACTATGGAAAGTGGTGGTAAAGACAGATACGTTGCTGCAATGGCGCCATTCAGTCATCATCATACCATGGCCCTAGTTTGTTGAATAAAAGATCAAAAAAAAAATGCAAAAAAGTACAAATAGGTGAACCCAAACTTAGCTTTCATGTAATTTTTTTAATAGAAAATTGAGCAAATTTCTACAATCACATGTTCGTTTGCGAATCATATCCTCCCGTACCTCTACCATTATACCCATAATGATTGGCTGCTATTCATAATGGTAAAGAACATTTGTCTATTTATATAACAGATTGTATGGTAAGTCACAATTTGGGAGAACTCATACCTACTTTAAATTTTCGAGGACATGGAAAAAACGATAATAGAACTCGCCGTTAATTTTTAAAAAATATGAATATATACTTATGATTCATTTAGTATTAGTAGGAGACAAGTCTTATGGTAAAGAAGAAGAAAAATAGAAGTACACGTTTTAGGTTGACATATATCTCTATCTCAAAGTGCTTCTCCGATTGCTCAAAACATCTCTTTGCAACCGAGGAAAAAAAAGAGAGCATTTTGTTCCATTTTTAGGAAAATAGTTAAGAATTATTCCATTAGTAATGTTTAAGGGGGTTACGGGGATCCGTATATGTTGTTCAGGTCGATCAAAAGGTGCAGAAATAGCTAGAACTGAATGCGGCAGATTTTCTTTCTTTGTCCTGTCATATCACTAGCTAAGATTGGGGTCTAGGTCTCTCAAGTCCAAAGAGCAATTGATCAAATTCATGAATATTCGCATTAAGAAACACTTATGATACTTGAATTGATGCCCTATCGAGCCTGTTATCCAATTTTTACATTGTTTTATTCTGCAGCAGTAAATGCTATTTACAATATGGATTCGAATGAATTCGTACCCCATGCAATATAAATTATAGTTGCCGCTTGGATACAATTTGGGTTCGTCTCACATTTTCTTGATTTATAAGACAATTTGAATGTGAAATATAATTGTATAACAAATAGACTATTGGTTTTGTCTCACACATTTTATTAAAAGACAATTTACACATGTCAAATTTTAACTATTTATCATCATTTAAATTGATGTGAATATTTTAGTTAATCAAATCATCTTGAATCTTTATAATAAATCAATATCAAAATCATGAAGATTGAAGCTACTAGAGTTTTACTTTTGCAAAGACATTTATATTATAATCAATTATTGTCAAACTTTATTTTAATATATAATTAATTTTCGAATCTCTATACCAGACTCACCTAAGCCAAACTATAAGTAGATGGCAAAACCTATCTCTAGTTAATTATGAGAAATAGACTAGAGTTCTTTCATTTCATTTTTTTTTATAGTTCATAGAGACAAATGGTCTTTATTTGGAACCATCATCAATGATTAATTGATTATCATTATTATTGTTTAAATTTGAGAAAGAAAAAAATAAAAGATCAACCGGCAAGTCTTGGAAATATCTATTGGAATCTCTATGAATCACGTCTGTACTGCTGCTACTCTGAAAATGTCGTGTTATTTTAGTTTTGAGCAAACGTTGAGAAAGTTGAGACGTGCTAGCTGATTGCATCACTTTTTGGAGTGATTATCATTTTGGCCTCTTTGTCTTTTCTTTTTGGCTATGGAATCAACCAAGAGCTCAAGTTCATGTGGAATACTGCATAAAGTAAAATCTGTTTTTCTGTTTTCTTTAGAAATAAGAGAAATTTTTTGTAAGAGAATATAAAATTGATGAAAAAAAAATTGGAAAAAAAAAGGTTGTGTGATAAGCATTTTCCATAACCAAAAACTAGTGTTTTTGTTTTTTTTTTTAAATAAAAAAGTAGTTTTTCAGAGTAAATGGTTCTTGAAAAAGTGAAACAAACAGGCACTACGTTTTAGATTTGATTTGGTTGGTTGGATTCTTATCAAACGTGACATGTTGAACTTAGGTGTTATCACAACGTGACATATGTATATATATTTGTTATTTTTTGAGTTATCATGTTGAACTTAGGAGTTATCACAAAAATAATTATTATAACTTTAAGTATTAAGAAGGTTGAACTTAAGAGTTTCAAACAATAAATTAATTGCATTTCCTTTGTTTATAAATTAATTCGTTTGCGAATCATATTCTCCCGTACCTCTACCATTATACCTATAATGATTGGCTGCTATTCATAATGGTAAAAAACATTTGTCTATTTATATAACAGACTGTATGGCAAGTCACAATTTGGGAGAACTCATACCTACTTTAAATTTTCGAGGACATGGAAAAAACGATAATAGAACTCGCCGTTAATTTTTAAAAAATATGAATAGATACTTATGATTCATTTAGTATTAGTAGGAGACAAGTCTTATGGTAAAGAAGAAGAAAAAATTACTATTTATTACATTTCTTAATTCGTGTGCAATCATTCAAAACGATAAATAAAAAAAAATGAAGGAAATATATAAAAAAAAAGAAGTGTTATTTTTGTTTTGAGACATCCAAAAACAAATATAGATTTGTTTTCACATTAATGAAAACATTTATGGTACATCATACATCCAAATAGTATGAAATTAAGTAGGAGATCTAAGTCCTGTCTACACGAGCTTATGATTGATTTGGAATTTTGGATGTGAACAATAATGGTGCAATTATTATTGCAGAAACGCAGAATTTAAGACAACTTCATCGAACCCGGCCCGCATACTTTTAAGTCATTGGCCGAAATTTATTACTACCCCTAACATTCCATCATTTCATATAAGTGAAATTTTCCCAAAATTTAACATTTAATTGATGTTCTTATAAGGGGAAAAAAAAAACATTTAATTGATGCTATAATAAAATTTATCTCCCGCAATGTACACCAAGTTTTAAGCAGGCCACCCAATAAAGGTGTTAAAAAAAAGGGTTGTCCCAACGTTCGTCAAATTAGGCGTTTTTTTTTTTTTTTAAATTATCTTTTTATTTTTATTAAGAGTAAGCTATATTCAGAGTTATAATCATTTACTTTAGGTAATGAGATTCATACTTATAAGTTATAAGCTTTATAAAAACAAGCTTGTTAACATTACATAATTACTCATCTTAATTCATGAACATTTTCATTATCAATTGAGCTCTAAATAGAAAACATTAATAGAATATATTTTAGTACATGTTTCAAAGTATTCATCAGATATCCCTCAAAAAAAAATAAGTATTCATCAGATATATTTTATGTATCAAATATCACAAAATATTTCCTGGATATTCACATTGATTGGGCCTAGGATTTTCAAGAAATTAAAGGCCCAAATTATGGTCCTATTTGGGCTATTTTCTTAGAAGATTTTAGGTTGAAATTAGGTTCCACACTTCACACGTTTGGAATCCCACGTGTGAGGGTTTTACGCCCAAATAATATCTTCTTCGAGGTTTTAAAGAGAGTAGTAGTGCGACTTCTAAGAGACTCCAACTTTTTTCTTTCTACTACTTGCTTCTAGGGTTTTCCATTCTCTCTCGAAAATGAGGTAATTTCTTGTAAAGTTTTTTAATTTTCATCGTAATATGACTACTCTTTAAATGTTTTTTCGGTTTAATTACATAAGATCTTTGTAATTCACGCTGTTGGATTGAGCAAATTTTATGAAAACGTATTTGTGCTGTTGACTTAATAAATTATTTATTTATTTTAAAAAAAAATCCTGCTGTTTTATAGTTAGATGCTCCACGATTCTGTATTTTGTAAACGGGTATCTGTATTTAATTTGTTTGTTATTGATGTGAGAATTAGGTCACTGCTAGCCGGCTTTTGAACTGTATCTATGTTTTAAATATCATCGAGCAAATTGTTTTTTCACAGATGCGAGGATTTGGAGAATATGATTTTGCATATTCTAGTTTAGAAGGAAATGCTTAATCTAAAAGTTCTGAGAAAAATATTATATTTTATTTGATAGAGTTTATGTACTATAAAGCTTGATTATTGGTATCATCAAATTGGAGTAATGTAAGCTTTGTCCGTGTTTTCCCAACCATTGAGTTGGATGAAGATATTTTAGTTCCATGCTCGTGCCTTTGAGAAGTTCATATGTGTATCTGTTATTGTTATATGTTGAATCTAAACATGTTTTTCAAGACAAAAACTTTTTTGCAGGCCAGACTGTTTATTCTCACTTTTCTAGTTATGGGTCAAACAATATGCATGACCCTTTCACTGAAAGAACCGAACATATTAAAGAAATTTGAGAACAGTCATTTTAAATTGGGCATTCCCAAAAATAAAAAAATCTTGCAGTTTCGCATTTCATTATACGTCAAATTTTCTGGGTCCACAATGATTGTTTCTTATAAGATACTTGTTTATGAAAACCCATAAGCTAACACATCTTATATCCTGTAGTCGACATCCCGAGGTGAAGTGGGCTGAAAGAGAGGACAAGGTATATCTGACCGTGCTACTGGCAGATGCTAAAAATCCTAAAGTCAATGTTTCTCCTGAAGGAACATTTACTTTTTCGGCAACTGCTGGGACAGACAACAATACCTATGAAATCAAACTAGATCTTCTTGATAAAATTGATGTAGAGGTAAGCCTTTTTTCCTTTGTATGTGTACTGGATACTTGAAGAGGAGCTGTAGCACTTGCATGTTTGTTGCATTGTGGAATTGTCAATCAACTTGATGCGTATACTAGATTGATTTCAAGTATTAAAATGATTTTTCACCTTCACTCTTCTTTTCAAGTTTCACAAAAAAATATGCTCCCTTATTCTATTAACAAATACTCACCTAGTTTTTGGTAAACCATATAATTTAAATAATTAAGACATATTTAAGTAGTGTTTTCTGAAAATTTCAAGATAGGAAGATATGCATTAGAGGACCCTTTTATTTGGCTTATAAGATCATGAAGCAGTTGGATCTTATTGAGTGAGGAGTCTCTTGTCTGTGGCAGATCGAGATGGGTTTTAATATGTGATTACATAGCTTCCATTCTCTCCAATTTGTGGATCCTTGCTAATCTCATGTTTTTTCAACATACATAATTCCTTATTTTACTTACAAGTTTCTTTTTTCAGGAGAGCAAAATAAACATAGGCGTGCGAAACATATTTTGTGTTTTGGAGAAGACAGAGAAGAAATGGTGGACAAAGTTATTGCGCGGGGATCAAAAGACACCTCACTATGTGAAGGTAGATTGGGATAAATGGGCAGATGAAGATGATGACACTGGTATGCTTAACATATTCCTTCTGTAGTTTGTACATACAGTTTTGACTATTTTCAGAATAGATTACTGATTACACTACAATCCCTTTCACAGCTCCATCAGGGCCTGCTGACATGGACATGGGCGGCATGGATTTCTCTGTAAGCTTTTCCTGTTTCTTGGCCATATAATACGGGTGATCCCTGTTATTGGCATGTCTAATCAATTTCCACTTGATTTATTCTGCAGAAATTCGGTGATATGGGTGGCCTCGGCGGAATGGGTGGCATGGGCGGCCTCGGTGGCATGGGGGGCATGGGCGGCCTCGGTGGCATGGGTGGCCTCGGTGGCATGGGTGGCCTCGAGGGCTTGGGTGGCCTCGGTGGCATGGGTGGCCTTGGAGATATGGGGGATGACTTTGAGGATAGTGACGATGAAGGTACTAATCTAATCCATTGTTGTATTATATACAAGAATTTGTTGTTCAATAATTTTGTTTCTATATTATATTAAAGTTGGTAAAACTTAATCATCCTCGTTTGCTTGCAGAGGTCAAGAAGCCCGAAGAGAAGGCTGCTGATGACAAGGCAGATGGAGAAGCTTCCACTGAAAAATTGCCACAGGCTCAAGTATGAGTAAATTTACATAGTGGGCTCATATAGAGTTCCCTACATTTGGTAATTGCTTATGAAAGAATGCTCCCTGCGACAAAAACGGTCTTTTTATTTAATTTTTTTCTTAACTGACCAAGCATTGTTATTTGTACTTGTGTGGCCTGAACAATATTTACATCCAGTCTTGTGGTGTTGTAAGTTTTAGCGGATTTTATGGTTATGGCTTATGAATGAGATTTGAAAAATTGATGGTATTTTTTTTGTGTTCCCCTAGTCATTGTGTGCATTCATTGGGTTTGAGCACACGATGAATTCCGATCTTTGGTCCATATGTATTGTTCATGTCACTTTCATCTTTCATGGTGATTGAAGACGAATGTGTTACGTTACATTGATAAGAGAATTTGTTATAAGAGGGACGAATGTGCAAAAAAAAATTCATAAGAAGGATTAAAAGTGCTATTTACTCTCTTCAAAATTCAGAATTTCAAGACTTTCTTTTTTAAAGATAAAGAAAAAGATGATTATCTTTATGTTAATTGGAGAGTATAATTTAATATGTTTTTATTTTTTGATAATTTCAGTGAGTTAATGTTATTAAACTTACGGTAGAGACTATAAATACTTAATTTTCAAACTTGAAAAGTTTAATTTGGTTTTTAAAGACCTTACATGCTTATCATTTGCTATCAATCAATGTTTTGAAAGGTAAGAATCAAATGCATTTTCTTGGGCAGACTTTATTGGGCCTGTATGTTGAGGGTCTTTTTGCATTTTGAACCACAAAACATGGAAAATAAGCATTTTGCACTTTTGAAACATAAATTTAGTACTTTGTCCCTTCAAAATATGGAAAAGTCTAGCATTTTGCATTTTCTTTATTTTTCTCAAAAAATTTAGAGATAAATTAGGTAATTTATTTTTAGATCTTTGTCACTTTGCACCTCGGAAACACGAGAAATTGGTGTTTTGTACCCCTGAAATAGAATGAGCATTTAATACCAACGAATTAAGAATAACTCAGCTATTTGCACCCCTCAAATACGAGAAATGGACAATTTGAACCTCTTACACACAAAATTAGTACTTAACACCTCGAATAAAGAAAAATTCAACAACTAGCACCCATCGGATTTTCCGGCAAAGTTGACCACTAAGGTAAAAAAATCTAGGGAAAAATAGGTAATTATTTTTTTCTTAAAATTTGCAAAATACGATTATGAATACTATAATACTGATTTCTCTCTCCATCTTAAATTTTATTTATGTGATATGATTCAATCAATTTTATGTATTAACTTTCTAAACTTTTCAAACTTTCTAGAAATTTTTCGAATTATGTGGATATTTTGAGGACATTTGAAAAATTGATAATTAAATAAATATGTTAAATAGATTTTGTAGATGGGCATTCTAGTATTCATAATTGTATTTTGCAAATTTTGAGAAAAAAATAATTAATTACCTATTTTTTCCCTAGATTTTTTAACCCCGGTATTAAACTTTGTCGAAAAAAACGAGGGGGTGTTAGTTGTTGAGTAATCGAGGTGCTAAGTGCTAATTTGTGTTTAGGGGGTTCAAAATTGTCCATTTCTCACGTTTCAGTGGTGCAAGTTGCTGAGGTGTCCTTCATTCGAGGGTGTTAAGTGCTAATTCTATTTCAGAGGTGCAAAATGCTAAATTCTTATATTTCGAGGGTGCAAAGTACCAAAGATCCAAAAATAAAATTACCTATTTTGTCCTTAGTTTTTTTTTTTAGAAAAATAAAAGAGGGTGTAACGTGCGGAATTGTTCATATTTTGGGGGTGCAAAATGCCTATTTATCATGTTTCGAGAGTGCAAGGAACCCGTTTGCTAATCATATTTGTTTGCACCAAAGATTCAAAAATGAATTACCTATTTTGTCCATAGTTTTTTTAAGAAAAATAAAAGAGAGTGTAACATACGGAATTGTTCATATTTCGGGGGGTGTGCAAAGTGCCTATTTCCCATGTTTTGAGAGTGCAAAGTGCAAGAAACTCATTTGTTAATCATATTCCATATGTGAGATAAATTGTATAATTGATAAGTTATTTTATTTCAAATCAGAGTACAATTAGTATAGTTTTGTTTAAAGATAAGAAAATTGTTATATGTTTGACTTATGAGAGTGAAGTTTGCGAAAATTGACAGATAAAAAAATTATTTCAAAAAGTAGAAATATATGATTGTTTGCCATTTTTCAAACACGAAATAATTTTGGGAAAAGCCAAACGAACAAGCCATTGAATTTTCACTGAGTTAAGTTTTCACTAGATTAACTCAACACTGACTATTAATTTATTTATTTTTACAAAAATTGGCTTTGATATTATTAATTCAATATCCACTGAAAAGCGATTCCAGATTCATTATCTCAGATGGAACTTAAAATTTGATTGCTACAGAATTTTCTTAGCAACCACTTGATAAAGAACAAACAAAAAAAACTAGCACCTACCGTTCTGTATTTTCTAAATTCTACCAACTTTTCATGATTTTACCCTTCAAGAGCATCTACAACCTCATCATTTATATCAAATTATGCACAGCAAAAAGTGTTTTAACTATCAATCTCCAACCATCATCATCTAAATTTACAAAATTATTATATTTTATTCTTCTTTCAATATTAAATTATAAGTGATATTATAAATAGTATTTTATTACATTGTACACATAAAATATAAATAATAAATACCTAGTCTAATGATCTTTCTTTAAATATTATAAAATAATAATTTTTTTAAATGTGAAATAAACGATTTTAAATTTAATGATTTAAATATAACTATTAAATTCAAATAAACATATATCTCAAATTGATAATTTGGTTATAAATATTAAATATAAATAAGTTACTAAGATGTGAATGTCATGTATAAATATTTAAATAAACTATTAATTTGCTGATGCAAATATTTGCAAGTTCATTTGTGATTTATACGTAATCTGAATATATGTAAGGCCATCTCCTATGTATCCCTCAGCCCAAGTCCAGCTTCCCCTCAGAATCCAAGTCCAGCTTTCCCTTTCATTTTCATAAGTCATCTAAAATGTATCAATCTATCAATTCCATTTAATTAAAATTCTCAATTTCCCCCACTCTCACTTAATAATAATAATAATAGCAATACTAATAATAATAATAAAACTCGTATGTGAAATAAATAAATAATTAATAACAATAAGATATAATTTAAGATTGATAATAATATTAACAATAACAACCAATATTTTTTTTTTAAAAAAAAAACACGACAATACAATAATTAAATCGTTGACAACCAATAATTTGGCTTGCCTCGCTCCGGTCCGATATCCGTAGAAGAATATTTGTTACGTCATCAACAAATACGCTCAGTAGAGGTCAACCGTCAACTTCGAAAGGACTTAGTTGAACATGTGTGGGCAATACACAGTCCAAATGGCGATCATATGTAATCGTATTTATTTTAGATGTCTAATTGTAAGGGTTATGTCGTTTTTTATTTAACGAGTCATATGTAATGTTCATTAAGTTCTTTTAAGGTTTATTATAAAAAAAAAATTCGTTTAAGGTTTCATTTTTATTAATTAAATTAAATTTGAGTTTCTAATAATTAACTTTTAAAGGAATTTTAAAATTGGTGCACAATAATACAACAATTAAATACTTGATTGACATTAAATTTTCCAACATAATAATTACATTAAATTTGATTTTATTAAATAAAAGTTACATTTGTATACTAAAATTAACTTTTTAAAAATAGTACACAAATTAAATAAAATTAAGATTAAATAAGAATTACATTTTATTTAATAAGGTATTTTAAAGAAGTTTTTTTTTTAAATTAAAAGAGTTTTTATTTAAAAAAGAAAAAAATAAAAAAAAAATTAAAGTTGGGCTGGGCTGCACTCGCCAGCCCAGCAGCTAACCGCTTCAAGCGGTGAGGCAATCCTTGAAGCTATGAGAAGGGATTGGAAGGGGAGAATAGCTTTTTCTCCCCTTCATACATTTTTTCTCATTTTTTTTCCCTCTAGATC
Source organism: Penstemon eatonii (assembly GCA_038501285.1). Lineage (NCBI taxonomy): Eukaryota > Viridiplantae > Streptophyta > Magnoliopsida > Lamiales > Plantaginaceae > Penstemon > Penstemon eatonii. Next base: position 62,661,695 of record CM076712.1, on the reverse strand, counting down.
CAATAACCCCCAAATCCATCTTCCCCTCTTTACATAGGAGATGCCTTGAGAGACTGCTGGAACACAGAATTTTGCTTTAGTTATGTATGCTCTAAACCAATCGAAATTTCATGTTTTATCTCAAACAATAAAGTAGAAACAAAAGAGTAATTTGATGTAAATCACATGGTCCCACCTGAAAACATAGTTCAGGTCGAATATATATAAATTTTTTATGGTGCTGCATGAATAACGTAATATAACACATAAAAAAGATGAACTTAAAATGATTTTGAGGAAAATAAGGAGAAATTAATGTCTTTATTGAAATAATAATTACTGTAAAATAAATGTAAATGTTCAGGGTCTGTTTGTTTGGTGTTTGAGAAAATTGTTTGGGAGAGTAGTGGTTGTTTGTAAAATAATCTCGATCTACGTAACGTTGTTTGTTTGGATTTTGAGAGAGTGGTTTGAGAAATAAAGTAGATGTATGTTTATTTGAAAAATTAGGTTGTAGATATAAGGTGTGTAAAACTTTATGTTAAATCATATTTGTTATGTGAGATAAATTATGTAAGACATAAGTTACTTTATGTCAAATCATAATAGAGTTAGTGTAAATTTTGTTTAGAAATAAGAATATTGTTGTTTGTTTGGCTTTTGAAAATTAGTTTAAAAAAATTAATAGATGAAATATTTATTTTAAAAATTAAAAAACATGTTTGTTTTGATATTTCCCAAACACAAACTAATTTTGGAAATTGCCAAACAAACAAACCCTCAATTTTTCATAAACGGGGTCATATAAAAAACAAAGATCTACGCTGACATGGCAACCTGTTATTGCACATATTCTCTACATTCTGTACACCTTATAAGTTATAACCCATCCGCCTAAAACCCTAACTCGAACGTAAGCGCAAGAAAAAGGAGAGAAAATGGAAATTACAGCAGAGATGGAAGTAGAAGTAGAAGAAGAGAAATTAACTCCAAATCCCAACATTTTCGAACTGAAAAACTCAATCCAAACAAACTTCGGCGACGATTACGTATTCCAAATCGTTCCAAAGTACGTATTTCTCTTCAAATTTTTTATTGTTACTTTAAATTTTCCCAATTATATCGGTTAACGGAGGGGATTCCAAATTCAGCAATGATTCGACGATGATGGCGGTGTCGCTTTCGACTAATGCAGTGAAGTTGTACTCACCGCTGACGGGTCAGTACATTGGGGAATGCAAAGGTCATTCTTCAACTATCAATCAAATTTCTTACGCGGGGGCGGCGGCGCCTCAAGTGTTGTACTCTTGCTCTTCTGATGGTACACTCAGAGCTTGGGATTCAAGGTCTTTCCAAGAGGTCTTCCTTTCTCTTTATTCACACACACGCAACAATATGTGTTTATATGTGTATATATACATATGTCTGTTAACGGTTTAGTCGCTTTTATCATTTTCATTATTCTGGTTAGTGTTGTTTTTATTTTTCTAAATTATATACTAAAGTAAATACGTCTCAGTTACAACCCAGAGTATATGAGTGAAAACTAATGATATTCTACCTCGGTGCATCAAAAGATGTCCTGTTTAGTCAAATTTGTTACCCTTTGTTCCAGAACACCCTTTCGTTTACAAAAGATAATTTTTTTTTGAAAAAACCATGTTTATCACATTTGTCTTCAAGTACCTCTAATATGGCAAGGATAAACTCTAATTTTGTTATCCTGGTCATTTACACGAGGAAATGTGTTATTTAGGGTACTCTGAACAATAGATCATATATCTTAATGGGATGGAGGGCGTGAAAATTTGAATATGAAAGTTTTTAGGTTTGAATTTGGTATTAGGATATCAGTAGACCATGTCCTTCAGTAGATACTAGACATTTTGAGCCAGCAGAACATTTTTGTCACATATCAGTTTGCAGTGCAGGTGTCTTGCATAAACACAAGTCCATCACAGGAGGTGTTCAGCTTCTCATTTGGTGGAGCAAGTAATAATCTTCTTGCAGCAGGGTGTAATTCTCAGGTATTATTATTTTGTTAATTTGAGTTGAAATTGGTAGACGTGAATGATTTTTTGTTAATGCTGAAATGTGGTGTATCTTGCTTGTTCTTAATATCCTACATATACTTTCTTGCTCCTCTTATTTTCCATTTTCAATCTTGGTACATGTGAACGAAAGTATAAGAAGCACTTGGAAGCTCATTATACTAGTATGACCCACATGAATGCTCTAATTGATAACTACTGTTTACCTCAGATTTATATTGTTCTTTGTATTTTGTATAAGAAGCACTTGGAAGCTCATTATACTAGTATGACCCACATGAATGCTCTAATTGATAACTAGTGTTTACCTCAGATTTATGACCCACATGAATGCTCTAATTGATAACTAGTGTTTACCTCAGATTTATATTGTTCTTTGTATTTTTATATTTATTGATGTCTACCAATTCAGGAATTTTGGCCAGATATGTCAATACTTATTGTGTAATTTTCTTTAGATATTACTGGTTCATGCATTGAATATTGCTTGATTTGTTTACTATATGCAGATACTTTTTTGGGATTGGAGGAATATGAAGCAGACTGCATGCTTGGAAGAATCTCATATGGAGGATGTCACTCAGGTATTCAGATGCTTTTACATCCCTGCTTAGGTTCAATTATTTAGTAAATAAACTACTGATTATGACCTCCAACTCAAAACCTCATAGAGAAGAGCACTTTGCCACCAACACATGTTGCATAGCCCTTAGTTGTGAAATATAATCTAAAACTGATTGGTATTTTATCACGCGAGTCTCAGACAACTGAGTCAGATCACATGTAAAATTTAATGAGACCGGCTTCGTGAGGATGTCAGGTTGACCCTCACCATAATCTTAATGAAGTTGAGGAAGTGAACAGTCCGAACAACCTCAGTCCTTATATTAGTGTATCTTTCGGTCCAATATTATGGTGAATTCGTTATTTGTTTAAGCCCCAACTGACTAGCAACAAGAAGAATAGATAGCAAAATGATAAAAGAAGATTCCCATTTATATATTATGTGTTTAGATATATTGATGCCAAATGGTATCATGGCATTTCATCAGTCAGATTGATAACAATTTTAAATCTGCAAATTTATTACCTGCTGGAGGAAGATCAACTTGCTCCAAGTGTAAGCACCTTAGTGATCTAACATTTTCTTAAATAAGTGGTTATGTGTATAATCAAGAAAGAAAAAGGAACAGAATATGAAGGGAGTAGCATTACAGACAAGTGCTGCCTAATTGTTGTGTCATATTTAAGTACATGTGTTAAATATTTTTAATTGGCTATAGAACTGCATATATTCACCAATTTGTATGGAAGTGTTTGTTAGATTCTCTCTTTTGACGAAATTATTTGTAGGTTCACTTCATCCCTGGTCATCAAGACAAGCTTGTTTCTGCTTCCGTTGATGGATTAATATGCTTATTCGATACCGGTGGAGATATAAATGATGATGACCACATGGCTTCAGTAAGTTATATGAATTTCTACTTTATGTTACCTTGTATCTTTAATCAGCCTTCAAGTTTCTGATAAGTGTCCGTGCAGTTTTTTGAAGAACTTTTCCCAGACAATTTAATGTCTTAATAGTTTTTGTAGCTGGCAATGGTTTTATATACTGTATAGCTTGGAAGAAAATAGACACTTTCAAGCTCAGGAAACATGACTACTAATGATTACGTCATCAGCCTTTGTGTGCATTAAATATGCACAAAAGAAATAGACATTTTCAAGTTTAGGATACTTAAACAATGTATGAGTTTACATCAGTTTGAGCTTTTGTATCTTACATGTTATGCCAGTACTTTGTGATTAGTCTTGATCAAGAAAGGTATTTTGTGATAGTTGCTTTTAGGGTTTATATATAGTTCTTTTGGAATTAGAATAAAGTTAGTTTTCCAATTTGCAATTCTCTTTGTCCATTTTGACCTATGGATTGTTTTCCTTTGGGTGAATGATTCCATGATAATCTCATTTGCCTGCAGTTATTTTTCCTTAACACGCTTTAAAATGATGTTGAATTTTCCGCACTGATACTCTTCTCCATATGCACTATGACAAAGGTGTTGAATGTGGGAACTTCAATCGGGAAAGTGGGATTTTTTGGTGAAGCAAATCAGAAGTTGTGGTGTTTGACACATATTGAAACCTTAAGGTATGTCTCAGCATTCTCTAGTCATCTTACAATTATGTCTAATTAGCACTCTGCATGGCCAACCCTATTTATTTTAGAAATCTATTTTACATGTAGAGATTATTAATGCAAAAATATATCATTTTAAAAGTATTTTGCAGTAACATTGCGCTTTTTCTTATGCTCCTTTTTAGTGTCTGGGATTGGAATAATGCAACCAGTGAAGCAAATTTTGAGAATGCTCGTACATTGGCCTCAGAGAGCTGGACACAAGATAATGTATGCTACTTTTTAATTTTGTTGTACATGCTATTTCTGATTTTCTTTGGTTGCAAAATCGCATTTTTAGTTCTATAAGATTAGACTCTCCAACACTTTTGGCCCCATGTTTTTCAAAATTGCATTTCTGGTCTATTGCCCCCCTTCTTCCTACATAATTTGTAACCGAAAGTGCAAAATTAAAACAGTTTAATAGGACCGAAGTTGCAAAATTGAGACTATTCCATGAACCAAAAGTGTAAAACATAGACTATTTTATGGGATCAACGGTGAAAAAATTGATTGCAAAACAGGAGACCAGCAAAACATTTTAAAAAATTGGGACCAGAACTGGTGCATAGGGTTCAATCTCTTAGGACTAAAACTGCAAATATTAGAACTATGTTTGGATTTGTAAAATGGCAGCTTTGATGTGGGTGCTGGGTGTTGGGGTCTTCTTGTGTTCATCTTTGTGAAAAGAGGTAACACGTATATTTTATTGGTGATGGTAGGTTGATTATTTTGTTGATTGTCACTACTCGACTGAAGAGGATCGTTTATGGGTAATTGGCGGCACAAATGCGGGCACATTCGGATACTTCCCGGTGAGTTACGGAGCTACAAACACAATTGGGTCTGCAGAAGCTGTGTTTAAAGGAGGTCATACAGGGATTATCAGAAGTGTGTTGCCTATGTCCAGCATACCTGGTAGGGCTGCTTCTAAAAGCAATGGTATTTTTGGATGGACAGGCGGTGAAGATGGCCGCTTATGTTGTTGGCTTTCAGATTTCTCATCAGTAGCTACAACTTGTTCTTGGATATCGAGTACATTAGCAGAAAAATCACCAAAAATCCGAAGGAAAAAAAATAGACATAGTCCTTATTGGACCTGATTTTTTTTTTTTTCAAATTTGGCTATGTTACTTCAATTTGTATTATGTTTTTGTAATTTGTAGTTCTTTAAAATAATTACAAGTCAGTGCTACCTTAAATTATATTCAAAAGATTAATACATAATTTCTTGTTTTTTCTGCAAATAAAGTTCCTTGTTTTTCTCCTGCTTGATTCCTTGCAACATCTACACTTAGGGTTGTCTGTCCTTGACTCTTGTCATACAAAATAATACTCCGTTGATACTTGGTATATTTTCATTTTCATTTTCTACTTCTTATTCGCAATATTTAGAGTAGTTGTTTGTTTGGAAAATAGTGACCAAAAATTGACTAGATCACATGGGAACATGATTTAAGGGGGAAACAAATATTTCTCGAAAACTATAGTATTATTTTCCGGAAGATAGTAAAGAAGTTGGAGAACAAAATACTATATAATTCGGATACTATGCAAGCAACACACAGGGTTAAACACAAATACTATATAATCCTAACAATCACAGTGCAAACCAAACCAAACCAAATATGATCAGCGATTACACTTTTGTCCCCAAGACATACAGTCTATTGTGTTTCAAAAGAACATAAACTCTGGCATTACCATGCACAAGTAGCAATCAGTGGTCTTCAAAAAATAACTAACCACTTCTTTCAGACTTTGTTATCTTGGTCCCTTTCCTCATTAGCATCATCGACCTCGCCCACCTGTCACCAGATCAAGATATGCAACGAGGTAAGTCTCGCGTCAAAAATGAGAATCATAATTCATCGTATAAAACATCTCCCCTTAAACATCAGATCTGCCAAAATATCATAACAAGGCAATATGTAGACACAAACATTTAATACAGCATTGCTTGAATATCTGAAGATATGAATAAAAGGAGTGTACCTCTGTTTCCACCTGGCCCGCTCCTACCTCGACCACCACCACCTATACCTCGGCCACCTCCATCTTCCATGCCACGGCCAGTGCCTCTTCCTCCTCTTCCACGCCCCCCTACTCCAGGTGGCCTCCTATCTGAAAACAAATAAACCATTTCACTTCAGTTTTTATCCACAAGTCCATGTTGAACTCAAAGCTCATAGTCAAGCCAACTAATACACTAGTATACACCAAAAATAAAAGTTCATTATCATAAAATAATATCTTTATTTTGCAAAACCTCATACAGCTACTTCAAATTTTTAATTTTCATAAACAAAGATGACCAATTCCCTGAACTGAATGAAAGTCAATTTATAAAGGGGCTACCAGCTTCAAATATAAAAATTTAATGAAAGATAGAAACAAAGCAATATACCAGAACGACTCTTTGACTCCTCTTGGACTTTATCAATCACCTAAAAATTAGTCAAAAATGGGTTAGTTATATCTTAGTAAAGGAATGAAAGAGTTGGTGCAAAATTTGGCACAATAACAGAATTAAGTGCAAATAAAATCTAAGCTTAATTCGGTGAGTTAATTAACACAGAAAAATCATCAGCAATTGTGAATGTGTTAAATAATATAGTACCTCATCTGGAACTCTAAGATACTTGATTGTATTCCCCCTGATGTAGCACTCAGGCATTCGCCAAAACCTATCTCCATCCTACATATCACAAAAACCATCTAAACTCATAAATTTGAAAAGGGGAATAGAAGAGAGGGATGTAGCCTTAAATTGACGTATATCTTACAGAAGTTATAAACACTGGAACATTGTCAAAAAATTACAGAAAGAGTACAAAATATAAGAACCTTTGAGGTACATATAACTTCACGAAGATGGATGTTCATCCAAGTGTCGCAGTTAACCAAGTGCCCATTGTATGTCTCCCCGTTTTTCAATTCCACCAGCTGTTAACCAAGAAATCACAGTAAGCATTTGAAATCAAAATCCAGTTCAACTCATTCTCGTAATAAATACACTTCTTCTTCATGAGCTGAACATAACACTCAAATTCATGACACGCACATATTGTGGCCATATATACTTGTACTGAAAACCAGAGATGAATATAAGTTAATATTAAAGTCAAAATCATGACAAATATCAAATATCATGATAATGTAAAACTTTTACTTACAATTCTTTCTTCTAAGTTAATGCAGTATATCTTTCGATAGTTCAAATAAAAGGATATCTAAAGTCCTAAATCAACAATAATTGTTCACAAAAAAAATGAAAGGAAGCAGCAGATCGAAGAAGAACAAGGTTTAGGGCAAAAGCTGTACCATAGGGTGACCTTGCGCGGTCTTGAGTAAAGAGAGAGGAAGCTGCAAAAGCCAACAAGTCGACCGATCAAAAACTCAAAACACACAAAAATAAACCCTAGAATCTGCAATATTAACTACATGCTTACCATTTTTGCTGCGGTAAGAAGGAATTCAACAGCTTTTACGCTGTAGAGAAAGTATAAAGATTCGCTAAATAAAAATAACCCTAAGGCGAGAGAGGATTGAGGAACTTGTTTTTATATCAGACTGAAATTAACGCTAGAAGAATTCTAGCACTGTACCATTTCCCTCCTAATAAATATATATATATATTGTAATGGAATAACACTTGACGTAACCTTAATAAATATTGTAATCAATTTACATTATAAAATTCTACAATAATGACAAATTAAAAGAGACCGTGTGTGTGTATATATATATATCATTTTAGTTAATACTAACGGTTAAATCTTGACCAAGTATTATTTTACCAAACTTTTTTTTGATAATTACAAATTCTAAAACAAGTATATTACACAATTAATGATAGAAGGGACAAGAAAGATTGTAAAGAGTCATACATATCAACAATTAGTATTTAAACGGACAAAATTTCCCATCAGACTATGAATTTCTTGGTCTTCCTCTCTTTCCGGTTCTTTTTCCCCCAACACTTTGAGGGATTTTTGTCACTGTTTGCTCACTATTTCCCTGCAGTCTTCCTCTTTTTTGAGTTTTGAGATTTCTTAACAGGGGTCTTTATAACCGAACGTACCAGACTACCAGGCATGGTCTCAAAACATAAACATACATACGTACATACTCAACCAGTACTGAAACAAAACAATTTTCTTAGCATGACTACTACTAGTACTACTTATGGAATCAGACTTGTCGATTATACATTCATTAGAAGCTTTGCCATCATCTACTTCAAGCTCTCTAGAAATATAAAATGAAAATATTTTCAGCATCTCTAATTAAATTATCTTACCCGTGAGTGAATAATAGATAGGTGATGCACATCAAATGCATTTAAACTGAAGTTCCACATAGAAAATATCTTGTCGAGGAGATGAGCGATATATCATATATAATATTGGTACTTCTATCCACATCCACCCAACAAATGGGCATATCCGCAAGCAACGGTACAGTCCCAAGTGAATTTTCAATTTGGTGACCAAAGCTAATTTAGTGTGAAGAGAGAAAACCTTTCTAATTAATGGAACCTGACATAATTATATGGCTGAATCAGGCCATGAACCTACTGCGGGGGGCGACCATAAATATTTCTAAATGATCACCCAATGAACAAATATACCTAATTCAAACATCATAATTCCACACCCATTCCAAATACACCAAAACACAACAAAAACGATCCTAATCCTAATAAAATATCCCAACATAGACAGAAATTTGTGCTAATCCATTTCCCTTGGACAATGTTGCATGAATAAGAAGTGGACGAAATTTGTGCTTATTGCTATTTCTTTTGCAGAGTATCACAAAATAAGACTTTATTTTCTAAAATAAAATTATTTTTCTCAATGTTACCCTCTCATGGGGTCCGGACCCTAGACAACCCCGAGTAAGGAGCTTTCAGAAATGTTCTTGCATCACGACTTCTACCACAATTACAAAACACTTGCAGTAGACGAAATGATAAATACAATACATTAAATGAAACATCAGCCAATAATTTATACACAATGGAAGGCTAATCACAAAGCTGTCTCTTCTTCATCGGTAGTTCTATGGACAGTTCTTAAGTCAACCAAATGACGCATTGTTGGCCTTCCGTGCGGACAGTTCCATGGAGATTTGAGGCTCGCCAGATGTTCCAGTATCTGTAATATACTTAAAATGCATCATATTATTTCTTCATTATTATTAAATAGTAAGCTAAACATATCCATAGAATTAATTTATATTTTCTCATTTCCAAAGTCAAGTAAGCAAATCACACTACCTTATGCATCTCATTCCTTCCAAGTGAATCTCCAATCATAACCGATGACCTGCAAGCACGTGATGCCAGCATTGCACGTACTTTAGGTGGGCAAACTGAATCAGCAGTGTCTGATCGATAACTCCCAATCATTGAGCATTCTCCATGACTATCGGAAAGAATAGATATAAGTTCTTTGATATCTGTGAGTAACAAAATAGAACACAAATACACAATTATATTATTCTCAATCTTGTTAGAAATATATGCGAGCAAAGAATTATAGCATATTACCTTCAACCCCAAAAGTTATGTTTTTACTGAAGGGAACTGCTTTTAGTTTAAAGCGATGTCCGGAAGGAGCGTGCAAGTCTTCCTCCAATAAAAAACCATTTTTTCTGAAAATTGAGAATAATAATGTTACATGCATCGAATTGCATATATGCTGAACAGTGCAAGAGTTAGAGAACACTGCACCTGATGGTATCCATGTGCATGGAGACAACTATCTCTTCTTCAGGAGACAGCTCTATCTTTAATGGCCTGGATAAGAAGAAAGTGACAACCTTATTTTGATCGTAATGCGTAAGCGTAGAAATTTAATTTTCTATAGCTTTTATGAATCAAGTTTTCCTGGGAAAAAATGTTAAATGGTGGTACAAATTAATACACAAATATGAATCCGTACATAACATATATATCATCACGATCAATGCTTGGAAATGAAAAAGGCCAATAAGTTAAACATGTAGTAGTTGTCTTAGAAGGGGCTAGTTATTGGCAAGTCAGAAGAATAAATGTGTTGCTTTCTAACATTACTAAGTAAACAATAAAATGAATGTCATACCGAAGTAAAGGTTGCTGGTTGAAAATGGTTGATTGTGACAGACGCTCATAATTGAATTTCTCATCTGCAGCATGCTGATGTAAATGCACATGCAAGCTTCATTATTCACATAATGACAATAAAACCATATGACAAACATGTGAATTTTTTTTGTCACTTCTATGGAGAAGCAAGGTAGATCACCTGATCCACTATAAAGAGGTCCTGATCTATCTTCCCAATAATGAATCCAAGATTAAATTGTCCAATCACCTGCAGGTGTAGACGAAAATTAGTACTAGAAGAGGAAAAACAATTCTTTGTGCTCTGATATTAGATCATGTAAAGCTAGTACTAACACTAAAGAGCTGACAGAACTGAATGCGATTTGATTGATAACATTAAAAATTTGCCCTTTCATTCTAAATTGTACTGTATGATAATCCAATGAAAGTGAAAGACAGTAGAACCTTCATTTTCTTAAAGTCGTCTTTCTTAAATAGTCTTTCCAACTCATTGGCAGCAGCAGCTAATGCTTTAGCTTTCCCTTCTTCATTTGCCAATTGTGAGAGCTCCAGTGATGCTGCAGTAAAACCCCTGTATATGACAACAATTAATAAAGTAAACTGAAAATGGCCAAACGATAGTCTAAATTATTCTTTCATCTCTTAGTTTAGAGGATTACCTTTCAAGATTTCCTTTTAACTTCTTTCTTTCAGATGTATGACTGATGCATTGGAGTCTTGACAGCCTCTGCTTCCTCCTTGACATCAATTCTTTGAAACTAAAATGCAATGTGAACCCAACCTTTGAACCAGAAGAAACCAGTGGAGAGTCTGTCTGTACATCTGAAGATTGTAATTCAGTGGGCGCATCTAGAAGGTCGTGGGATACAAGTCGAGAGTTTATGCTTATTGAAACATTCGGTACTGAATCAAAATCTAGTACTCCTTGAGATTTTTGGTCCTGCAATTAAATTTCGGGATCAGAAATTATATCGGAATGTCCAATCAGAAGAACTTAAGCAGTCCATATATATCTTTTATTAAGGGAACCTTTCTTAGTACTGCCATATAGCTCAACAAAAGTAATTTTTAATGGCAAAATTTCAAAAACAGTCCGCTAACTTTGGGATCCTTTAAAAAATAGTCCTTATACTGAATACACATTTAGGCCTTTGACTTTCACCCAATTTCAGTTTTAGTCCTATGCATAACAAATTTCATCCTCTAACTTTCAACAAGTTCTAATTTCCCTACCGCGGTTACAAATTTCGTCCTCTAACTATCAAGAAGTTTCAATTTTCGTCCTGCAATTACCAACTTTTTCTCCTTTAATAGGACCAAATTTTTAATAGCAGGACAAATTTTGAAACTTATTGAAAGTTAGAGGACGAAATTTGTTATGCATAGGACTAAAAAATTGAAATTTAGTGAAAGTTAAAGGACTAAATGTGTGGTCAGCATATTTATAGGATATCTTTGAAAAACATTCAAAGTTACAAGGTCAGAAAAGAACTTAGAGAATCCGGAGTTTTATACCTCTAGGTCTCCATGTTGAGTTTTGTCTCCACACGGAGATAGACTACAATCACCTCCTTCATCTCTGGATTTACTTTGCTTTCTGTCTGCACAAGGAATCAGGATACTCATATCTGCATCACCAGAGATGCTGTCAGTTCTTGAAATTTTGGCTGGTTGAGGCCTGGTGCTGTTGAATTTATCGGGATCATCAACCTCAGTACAATTATCTGGAGATCTTCTACGTGCAGTATGCTTAAAAGAGGTGTTTTCCTTTAATCTACATATAGTAGGTCCATTTCTAAGGAGTGGGACTTCAGATAATACACTATCAACACTTTCATGTTTTCTCTTATTTACAGTAACAAAATTGTTGAGAGACATTTGAACTATATTTGAATGCCTGGGTGAATTATCATCATCGATGCTATCTTTCTGTTTTGACATTGGATGAGCATGTTTGTCAGTTTTGGCAGATACAAAATCAGTAAGTTGCTTATCAGGACTTGCGGAGAAGTTTTTCTTCTGAGTGTCATGAACTTTGAGTGCAAAACCTTCTATCATTGAACAAGCACCACCATTGTTTGACATCTCCTCATCTGTGGACTCTCTATTGCCCCCTTGAGCTGGAGTGACAATAGTGTCATCATCAGCACATAGTTTATCGTCACTTTTCTCTTGAACTACACTTTCTAGGAATAACTGCTTAGAAGGTAATTGAGATTTTTCATGCAGAGAATAAAATTTGGAGGCAAGCTTCTCCTCTTTAAGTTCCTCCACCCTGTTAACTGAATAAGTTGCCTGATTCGATGAATAAATCTTCTCTAAAGCTTCTCTTAAGGACTGTAAAATGGAGCTTTCATCAGAGAAAAATATTTTCCTTTTGTCAGGAGTCACATTCACATCATATGCTCGAGTAGGAATGGAAAAATTCATGATAGCAATAGGATATTGTTTGGAATTTGCACATCTATATAACTCATTTACAAGCTTGCCAACTTTGGGCATATCAACTGGACGACCATTAACATAGAAAAACTGCCGGTCGCCTAGATTGCGCCCGCTTCCATATCCAGATTTAGAAACAAAGCCTTCAACCACACAACTATCCAATATACTAAGTCTCACAGGCTCTAAGCAGGAAAAAGTGCTCATACCAAACACTGAGATGATATTGACTTTGAGGGATGCACTTCCCTGCGTTTTTAGTACTACAGACCTTACATTTTTCCCAGTGGTATTGGTGCAAACTAATCTAACTCCTTTAACAATAACAGCATAGGCCTGAAAACCAACAGAAGAATTTGAGAATGAGAAGACACTCCTCAAAGCAAAGAGATACGGTAACAGAAAGTAACAAACCAAGATTCTCCTTCATAAACACCAATTACAAAGGTGGCTCAACATAACTCATTTTTTTCCTTCAAAAAGGTAAATACTTAAGATAACAAGAGAAACCAAGTTTGATGCCAGATAAAATTCTAAGAGTCAATATGCAAGAGCAGAAAGTCTCACATTCAACAAGCTGATCAGTCTGCCGTATTCCTTGCGGATATTTCGCCGAAATTCTTTGCTCCTCACTGGCAAATTGGAGAACAGCTTCTTGACAGTAACTGTGGTACCGATTTGACGAGCTGTCTTCCTCTCATCTATCAGAAGACCAGAACGGTCGTACGTCAAGTGTGTTGCAACCACCTCATTAACAGTTCGCGTCTCCACAGTCAAATCCCCTAACGCGCACAATGAACTCAACGCCTCCCCTCGAAATCCAAAAGTAGTCAGCGACTGAAGGTCTGGAAAATCCAATAGTTTAGAAGTGTGGTGCTTCAATGCCAGAACCTAGCAAACACGAGCACAATCCAAATCTTTCACATCACAGGAGAACTAAGGCTCTGTTTGGACCTAAGCTTCCAATTTAAGGGAAGGGGGGGGGGGGTTCTAAACGCGATTATGCAGTAAAATCATTGGTACATAAGGTTTCGAGGAAAATTACCTTGAAATTCTGCGGGGAAATGCCGGAGCCGTTGTCGATAACCTGAAAGGATTCCTGACCGTAATCTTTTAAGGCGATCTCGATGCTGGTAGCGCCGGCGTCGAGGCTGTTTTCGACGAGCTCCTTCACGGCGGAGGAGAGGTCCAATATCACTTGTCCGGCGCAAATTCGGTGGACTACGCCTCTATTTATCGGCCTAATCATTGGAGATACAATTACTTCACCTTCCATTGAGGAAAATGCGGAAGAATTACATGTACGAGGTTTGAGAATGTGATTCTTGTGCCTGTTAACTGTTTGATGATTTGTATGGTGTTGATAGAGCTAGTAGGTTTAGTTGATTCGTGGCCGGAGAGGAAACCCTAGACTGAGAGAGACTGGTCAATTTTCAAGCTTTTGCCGCCCAAACTACTGCTCAGGATTCCCGGCAAGCGTAATGACTAATGATGGTCGATGATTTCTTTTTCTTCCTTTGAGCAGAGCTAAGAAAAACGATAAGCAAATCGATAATAAGTAAAGCTTAGGTTACAGTCATCAACAAGGTTTCGTGGTGTAGTTGGTTATCACGTCAGTCTAACACACTGAAGGTCTCCGGTTCGAACCCGGGCGAAGCCATCAGTTTTTTAAAATTGTCTTAAAAAAGTTTTGATAAGTTAATTTAATCCATGTGTAATTGCGAAATAGAAGTAGTATTTTGTACTATCTTGTTTTGGGTTCATTTTGTAGACCATAGGTTCATAGGTAATGCTATCAGTTTTTTAAAATTGTCTTAAAAAAGTTTTGATAAGTTAATTTAATCCATGTGTAATTGCGAAATAGAAGTAGTATTTTGTACTATCTTGTTTTGGGTTCATTTTGTAGACCATAGGTTCATAGGTAATGCTACTTTTTTATTTCTTAGTTTTTTATTGTGCCAAAAGCACGACATGAAAATTAATTGAAAATGTGAGCAAGATTTTAGGGCAGAAATGGGAACTTTGATACACTTATTACGCTTAAGTTGCCTAATGAATCAAATAAAAACAATACAAATATATAAGGAAAGAGCAAATACCAATGAGCAAATCTAGAGAATATTAACTAGTACAAAGCAACAAGATATATATTGAACAAAGTAAACTCTTCATGGTACAAAACAATCTTAGTCCAACTTCAAGCCAATACATAATTTTTGGCTAACTTTACTTTAAATATTAGTTTCTTCAGTCTTCTTCAACTGGGACCAAGTGCCATAAGAGCACAGCAAGATTGATTCAGGTGGATAAAATTCAACTGTCCAATGCAGGACTTATTTTCAACAAAATGGTATTCTTCCTCGAAGAATCTGAATCAACATACATATAATACTGGACGAGAATGGCACGGGCTAGCTCAGCCAAAACCAATGCCATACACACAGTCACCATGCTTTTTTTATGGATATAGTCCAAAGAAGGTCGCTATCAGATTGCACGGTTACTATTTCCCCTTTTACGATATTTGATGTACTGATCAGACCACCAAATCTCATTTCTGCATTAGCTGAAATAACCACAGATGGATCAAAGGTCAAGATTGAATAAAGAGTATGAAACTAAAGCACGACTAAAGTATCAATAAAATTTCAAATAAACCATATCAGAGACAAAGGGTAAGATCAAATCTGAGAAAAGTAAACCAAATTCTACGCCTACATATATTTCATCTCACGAACACTACATGATGATGACATAAAAGCACCACGGATGATATTAAGGTGTTCATTAACCGGATGACCTAAATCGCAACAGAAAATCTCGATGCAAACCAAAGTGCTGTTCGGTTTTCGGTTTTTAAGTTTGCAGATGCAATAGTTTGGTTTCTTACCCGGCTAATCAGACAGAGTTGAATATTTTAATCATTTCCAACTGTTTTCAGATTTTTCATGTCCATATTCTTTGCCATAAATAATACTCCCTCTACCCCTAAATTTTTAATCTTATTTCCTCTTTGGGATGTCCCAAAATAAGACTCCCTTTCTATATATGGAATTAATTTTATCAAAAATACCCTCTCACATAAAGTAATGATTTGGGGGGAAATGCACGATAGTTCATCCGGTTAACGAACACATGTGTTATGCAAAACATGCACCAAACTACCATGCAGAAAATTTTATGCAGGATTTTTGAAAGTACAAAGGAGTTTGGTTCAAAAAAAATTCACAAGGTAGTTTTGTGCAGGTTTCCGCATAACACAGGGTAGTATCATGCATTTTCACCAATGATTTGACACCACTAACTCTCAACCCTACTTTCAAGGACATAAATGTTAAATTTTAAAACTTCCATTTTTTCAAGTAGCAGATTTGTGGAATGTTACTTTGCTACATATTTGTGTTTGATATTTGAATTTCTTAGATGATAAATACTTTTTTTTCTGGATTAAAATTTGTTTCCTGTTTATGGTTTTGGCAAACTTCGGTTGAAACGAAACTGAACCGAAGCTAAATCAGAGTATTAGGTTAAAACCGAACTGTGAAATTCGATTCGGTTTAACCAAATAAACACCCCAACATGAGAAGATGCTGTATAAAAACATTTTATGTGCATATGGTAAAATATTAATGTTGTATTATGGTAATAAAATTGAGTAAGAGGGAATAATATGACAGTATAAACACAAACTATAGAATACTCACTTAGATTCCACTGAAGTCCTGTGGTGGTGGTACTTTTTGAAGGTTCACCAATAGGTACGAGTCCACAATGCGGTCCCTCATAATCGGAAAGGATACGCATCTCGTGACGGTGACTACATGGAAGAAGTTGGATGAGGCAATTGTCAGATAGAAGAATTATTCGCATGCTAGGGAAACGGCACAGAACGTTGATGTTTCCAACCTCATGGTCAAACCTTCCACCTAGAGCTCCAGCAGCAAGAATGCAAAGCTGAAAGAAACACAAAGTAATAGATAAATGAGTGAAAAGCAAAAACACCCCTTGTGCTTTGCCTAAGAAAAATTTGTGTTATTATTATTATTACCAAAAAAGACCCTGTGCTTCTTTTTTTAGCAACCCCCCTCCCTCCCAAGCTGAAATGATAATTATACCCCCACCAAAAAATGCAAAAACACCCCTCAATAACTCCCTGCTCACTAATTTTTTTGACAAATACCTCCCTATGATTTATGAAAGAATTTCAAATGGGCTTTTTTTCCTAATAACACGGTGGGTGTTTTTGCATTTAGCTGTAGATTAATTCTCTTTTACCACTTAACATTAACATAGTGCTGCGATGACCAAGATGTAGTTGAACAGAGATAGAATAGATGTAAGCACAAAAAAGGGTTATAAACAGCGCTACACATACATTTTGATTCTTCAACTTTGGTAAATCTTGAACATATGCAACACATTTATGTAAATCTGTGGTGTCTTGATCTTCAGAAGCGTCAACTACCTCAGTTCCCTGCATTTAATATCAAGTTAATATAAAAGGAACACTGCTCAAAAAGATGCGAAGAATTAGTGAGACGTGCGACTTCAAATCACAAGCTTATTGAGAACTAAATAACCTGGTTACTAAAATACATTGGCTAAAAAAGAAACATTAATGGTATGTGATCATCAGACCTTAAGATAAATTGGAGTCCTTCAAATTAAGAAGTTACGTGAAAGTTTTGAATACATTGATGGTTTTAATAGTTAAGCTCTGACATTATTATGCTCTTGAAAAAGAAATGGGAACCAGATATCTAATTAAAAGACTTAAAATACTATCTGTATAAGAAAATAAATTCCTTAACTATTATAATATTATACCACTGGACACAAAATGGGAAAAAAATAAAAGAGGCACAAGTATAGTCATCTAAATGTTGACATGTTATATATCCCTGCAACAAAAGGTGGCAAATGAAGCATCTTATGCTATCTTACAAAACTATAAAAGCATACTTACTGAAATTTGTTAAGTAATCTATATAGCAACTCATGGATAGCAATAAAATCAGAATTCACAACTATGTTCTAGAACCTCCATGATGATGATTAGCGGATATTTGCAAAGATAAAAAAAAAAAAAAAAAAAAAAAAAAAGAGCATACAGTTGCTTACCGCATTTTTGTAGAATTGCAAAACTTCTTCTCTAATTGAATCCATGTCTCCTTTTATTAGATCTGGTTTATACCTGGACCATACACATAACTCTATAAGACAAATAAGAAATAAAAATTTCTTTTATACAATCTAAGACATGTTAACCCCATGATACAATTGAGCCAATGGTCGAATCCTAGAAATTGCAAGCCAAAAAGATAGCTTCAAGGTAGTGAGGGGTCAAGGGCAACAAGAAAAAACTAAATATTCCAAGAAGCAAATAAGGTCCAAATATCTATAATGTATGGTACGTAATGCAGAACGTTACATAATAAATTGCATAACTATTTTTGTATCTTACTTGTACTAATTTCTTTTACTCCATCAAACAGCATGATATTGTTGTTTTCATAAATATATTGAAAAAACAGCTTCAGTAATAACACAAATTTGGACAGCAAAAACATATCACTCCTCGAATTCACTCACAATCTTGACTGTTACATTCAACATTCTCTGAACATCAAAATAAGTACAATAAAATCATTAAACCAGAAAGAGAAAACATTCATATCATCTGTCTATTGCTGGTTTTCCTTACTTCTCTTCAATCTATGGTCAGTGGAATTAATCTTTATCTTATTGAAAATCACAGAGTACACAATACTTAATTCTTAATTAGCATGAATTCAGCAAAAAACAAGTGAATCCACTGATATATTGGTAGTAGTCTTATTATGACAAATAGAGGCATGCTTTAAATCGATCCTTCTCTAAATTTACTATAATAATCAAGTCTTACCACATGCACTAACTTACTTTAAAAGTATATATAACACATACTTTATGTACACACGTATTTATACAAATAAATCAATAAATTGTTTTGTAAATTAACGAACCTTTTACGAATAGCTAAAGCCTCTTCCTCGGGAAATAACTGAGGCAATTCATCGTACAATCGATTCGCTCCACCGTCTGCGCACATAAGAAGCTGTGCTGTTCTACATAATAAACACAGAAAATTAAGAATTAAAAAATATCACAATACACAATAATTCAGAATAAAAAAAAAATCCTTGCAATTTTATTACCGTGCTTCCAGAGGAGAGGAGTGAATCGGGGGAGACGGCGGTTAAGGATGACCAGCGCGTACGTTAAAGCGGGGCCGTCGTCTGCGGGTGGATTGGGGAGGAGGAAAGTGGATGAGTGAGTCATTAACTCCATGGCTAACGTGCACCAATCGATTGAATGCGGAGTACTAATATATTTCAAAAGTTTGATGACCACTGAGATTTTTCTCAATTAAGTTTTGTTGTGGGAAGACGGACACGGATGTATAAATAAAAAATTAAAAAAGGAAAAAGAAAAACTGTGGTCAACTATTGTAGCGGTGGATTCAGCGCACATACCCTCTGATCACTTAAACCAGCCCAAGTATGTCGGCCCACTTCTTCAGAGAGCCCATACTAGATTTGGGCCTGTCAGATGTGCCGCTTCTGAATTGATGTGCGTCGGCCCACGACAAGAAAACCTCTGATTATTCCCTCTCCGGCGGCCGGCGGCGACTGGTTCAAGTGCTCCTCCTCCGTCACCTGGAGCATGAAATGTTCATCTTAGGGTGATCCTTTTGTCGACGTAGTTGACGACGCTGATCAGTTGCGAGCCTCAAGAAAGACGCTCTTCAGTTGTCTCGCCCACCAGAAACTTCGGGCGCCGCCATGGATAGAGTGTAAATATGACGGAGATTGCTTCAGTTTCCGCCATGGATGGAGGGTCTAATTTGGATGGGCCTTACTGCCTTAGGACATGGACGAATAGAACAGTGCGTGTTTTTGGTTCATTTACATTCAATTTTAGGTAAAATTGCAGAAAACGTCCCAAACTAATTACTGATATTGGATTTTCGTCCCGAATTATTTAACTTGGCGAATTTCGTCCCGTAATTTAATATTTTTTTGGAATATCGTCCCAAACTAATTACTAATTTTGATTTTTCGTCCCAAACTATATCAATTCGCCAAATTTCTTCCCATAATTTATCATTTTGTATGAATTTAGTCCCAATATTAAATTTCTAATTTAATGAAAATGACGTTCAATCTTGTAATTAATTTGGGCGAACTCTGCAATATTATATAATTATTCATGTTAATACCATGTATTGACACTTAAGCAGCCATGCATGTGATAATTCATCGGCAAATGCGCAATTTCATCTTATAATTATGGTGAGACTATATTCCAAAAAAATATTAAATTACGGGACGAAATTCACCAAATTAAATAGTTTGGGACGAAAATCCATAATCAGTGATTAGTTTGGGACGATTTTTGCAATTTTGCCTCAATTTTATTTTAATTATGAAAGTCATTTCTTGGAATTTAAGTCGAGAGAAGACCAAAGGAGCTTTTAAACTGTTATTATCAAAAATGAATTTTTCAACAAGCCGACAAATTTGTGTTTATTGATCTAAAATAATGTATACTAGTATACGCACCGTGATATGCACGGAATTATATTAAATTATTTTTATTTAGTTAGGACATATAGAAAAGAAACATAAATAGATGGTATATGCTGTAATTATTTATAACACGAAGGATGAAACAGTCGATTTTTTTTTAAAAAAAAGGTATTACTTCACATAATGAATTCATAAAAGAAATGACAAATTTTATATCAATCTTACAGGTAGGACAATATTTTTTCGGGAAAAAAAATCAAAGTAAAAGTATATACATGGTTGGGAACAAATATTTCCAAGCACTATTATCAATCCTTTTCATCTATGCTGAATATGAAATCTCAACAATAATTTTTAGCTTGCATAATCTCTATTTTATGTGTATTCTAACTTCACATCCATCAAGCCTCATATGCTATCCTAATCATTAAAACTTTAAAGCTTCTGCCTTGGAAATGCGCAACCTATTTAGAAACAATAAGATTACATACAATCATTAGAGTTAATACTTGATAAAAAAAAAATACTTATTTTGACACAGTTCAGCCAAATCAATAAAATAAAAAGTTGGAGTATATTTTAAGAGAATAAAGAAAAAAAATGTTTCGATGCAAGGTATCTCCCATTTAAATCGAAGTAGTATTTGTATTAAGCCATAAAACACACCAGAAATCTTAGTTCAGTGAAATATGCACGAAAAAATCACACAATCTCTTCTATTTACCAATCCTACACCTCTAAGCTTACACTATTTATACATTGGAGTGATAAATTACATGGCTTCTTTCACATTAAGCTTTACAACAATACAACATATGGCTTCTCTAAAGTGAATATACCTGATCCAAATATGTAACAGAGATGTTTAGTTAATTGCATTTTAGAAAACTTTACAAAACATAGATATTGGCAGAAAATTCAAACTTGCAACTAACACCGTCTCTTTTGGGCATTACGTTGAATATTTTTCGTTGTTAGGAAGGAGATCACTAAAGAGATTACATGTAATGCATACGTCTATAACTGCATAAATGTTAAAGCTTATGCAATATGAAGTTAGGTTGTAAAACATCAGTAAATGCATCATCCCAAGTAAAAAGAGAAAAAGAAAATCGTGGAATAAACGAAAAAGGGGGCATTGAGATTAACCATGTAAAGAAACATGATGTCCTACTCGGTCTTGCAGAGAAAACACCCAAATGAAACAGAGGCGAGCAATGCAAGTGGATCAGTCCTTCTAGCAACACTCGCTATCCATTCCAAGTAGACAAATAAAAAAATTACCGAAATGAATAAGAATCTATCAATTGCCCTATTAAGACCAAAAACTCTTTGTGTGGGGAAGTGGTAAACGATTATGACTTATGAGAGAATGAAGTAAACAGAATTTACGGAGTGGAGGAGAGAATGGAGGTTGGAACAGATAGAATAGAAGATGGAAGTTGAGAAAAAAATGGGAAAGTTAACGCTTATTTGTTTCTTTTATTATTTTCAATTTTTAATAATAAATAAAATTCTAATTTATGAGAAAATAGAATTGAGTCAAAATTTGCAATTGACAGTTAAAAGACTGATGTGAAATATATTTATAATAAGTAGAAGTAGATAATTAGATAAGACAATTGAAAATCCATCTATTTTGTATTCAATATTCATTGATATAATACAAAATAAGATGAATGATCATTAAACATAGTTTGACATTTCATCTCGTTCTATGTCACAATGGTTTGAACCTTTCGATATTTTTAAATTTTTGTTCGTAAAGTATATAGACACGTTGTTTGATATTTTGGGAGATTCAAATTTCCAGAAAGAGTGTCGCAATTACTTACGAAAAAAACTAGCATTTTAGATTATGACATTTCAAGGAAAATTTATTTCTCTTGTAAACTTGTTCATAAAAAAAATGTTTATTAAGTTATAATAATTTGGAAAATATATCGTGTAAATAAATATAGGATGAAAGAACCTTATGGTTATATTTATTTATTGCTAAAACAATATGACTAAATAACTCGTACAAATGTCAATAATTCAAAACGAGGAAAGAAATTTAAATTAAACTTTAAATTCCTAAGTGGAGGAATTTAGTCTTCCTTATTCAATACATGTAGAAATAAATTTCGTCATTTCTACTTGAATAGGTAACTCAATATGTCTATTCATTCATTCATTCAAATACACCAAAATAAGATTAACATTAGTAAGTAGTACTTAATTTCGTTGATCTCAGAACTAAATCAAGTATTTGTACTCCCATTGTTCCTAATTTTTCTTAACCCTCAACTCAACACGAGTATTTGTTCCCTTATAGTTTGTTTTCGCGATTTTCCGGTGAAAAAAGTCACACAAGTTCTCTACGCATGAGTTTTATAAAGGAAAACTGGAAAACCATAAGAAGAATTTTAGAATTAACATTGTGTTTAGCTAACAAATGACTTTTATATGAGACTGGTGTTTCAGTACTTGATAGATAGTGTCTCACACAAATGTATTGTGGTTAAGAGAGGAGGCTTTTCACATTTTCCATATAGTTAGTTATATGAGAGAGAGGGCACGGGAGGTGAGGGTACAAGAGAAAAAAACATATTTTCAAGAATTCTTCTAAAAACACCCAAACCAAACATATTTTTGAGACCGAAACAGCAGCCGATCCATAAACCTTTCCTGGACTGGGAACTGGGAATTCAGGAGAATCAGCCCAATAATACAAAGCAGGATGTTCTGTAAATATCACTAGTCTATTTAGGATTTGAAAAAATAAGCACCTCTACTTTTATCCTCCAAAATAGACTTTTTAGTATTTAAAAATTGAACAATATCATGACTTCATAAGAAAACAACACCATACCAATCACTAAAAAAAACAAAAACAGATAAATGTTGCATAAGCTAAAAGAACAAGTATACAAAACAGGGAAATAATGTCAATCCAATATTGGTCACCTCGTTTTTTACTTAATCACTAGTTCTTCATAAATTATACCAACATAAAAAGAATTAGAAAAATGTCTATTTGGGTTAAAATTTTCAATATACAAACGGGACCGATGAAACTAATTAGCAGGATAAGCTTCATAAGTGTAATTCGGACAAAATACCCACAAAACTAAATATGATACACAAGTGCCAAGTTCAGAAAATGGGTAGGGTGACAGGAACCTCGAGGGTTAAGGATTGATTTCCACGATCACTGGTCCCAATAGAACACTATACAGTTACAGGTAAACTCATCTTACATGAAGTAGCTAAGTGATGTCTTCTTTCTTGACCCCCCTTCTCCATATAGTTCGTTCCATTGGAGAAGCTCATTCATGTTTTGTGATTCTGATGAAACACTTGCACATACCTATGAACGTATAAAGAAAATTTAATTCAAAAATGAGATGTAAATTTAAATTAGAAGAGAACAAAATGTGAAATTAAATCAAGTTCAACATGAAAGGGTGATGCCAATTACCCCCTGTGAAATGTATAATGTTCAATTTACACCCTCTGATTTGAAAAAAATCACTCCCCCCACCCCAAAAAAAAAAAGTTTAAAGGAGCAATTTAACTCCTTCCAACTTGAGTGGACATGAAAAGTTGTGTAAAAAGACAAAAGTACTCTTAGTCTTAGGGGGTAAATTGTAACATTTACCATAACACTTCAAAAGACAGGGGTAAAGTGCAACATTTATCACAACACATGGGGGTAAATTGTCACATTTGTAAGTTGTCAGGGTCAAAATATAGTAATATAAGAGGGGTGGTTTTGTCAATTCATATTTTTTTTACGTTTAAAAATGCTAGGGAGGCGGCGTGAAACTTTTATAAGATTATAGGGTGGTAAAGTGTGCTTTTTCAAATCAAGAGGAAAATTGAAAATTATGCATATCACAGGGGGTAAATTGCCATTAACTCTCAACATGAATGGGACACAATTTTAAGAAAATAAACAAAAAGAGATCAGCATACCTGTTCATGTGCATATTTAAAGTCATCCATACTCAAGGGACGAACATCGGCACTGCTGTGCAATGCAGGTAATGGTATGTTCTCTGCGAGTGCGAGGGCTTTTTCCTAAAATTTTGCATGTTAGTTTTAAAATTAAAAATTAATTCTATCCTCAGAAAGTCAGACGAGTAAAGATATACACAAGGGTGTACATACCTTCTTTTCCTTCTCCAAAAGTTCTCTTATAGGGCAATGTGCCGCTGTCACACAGAGATTCTGGAAAACAGATCAAGTTGGAAAAGAATGCAACGACTCAATCATATATATATATACATATACATATATATATATATATATACATATATATGTATATATATATATATGTGTATATATATATACACACACACACACATGTATATGTTTATATATACAGGCTTCCGGCATAGATTCAGATAACAAGATGAAGTGCACAAACCTTTAGATCACTTCCCGAATACCCTTCCGTCATGTTAGCAACTGCTTCAAGATCAAGCTTTGGAGCCAATTCTTCCTTGGCTAATATCACCTTTAAAATTTTCTCCCTATTTTGAGCATCTGGCAAATTCACCATCAGCCTGCACCAAATTTACACAATTAAAGTGACAGATAAGCTAATTCAACAGTGAAATACAAAATAAATTTTTTCTTTTCTTTGTCGGGAAAAAAGTTGAAAAGCTGTGCAGTAGAGAAATGTTAGAACCTCCGTGGAAGCCTTCTGATTACAGCCTCATCAAGATCAAAAGGTCTATTGGTGGCTGCAAGTACGAGTACGCGTTCCTTATCCTTTGTACGTAAACCATCCCAGTTTACCATGAATTCATTCTTCATTTTGCGCATTGCTTCATGTTCTCCTGGATTTTCCCGTCTACCTAACATGCTGTCAACCTATGACAACACAAACAAAAAAAAGGTTTTAAGGAACAAAAGGGAATCATACGAAAAGCAAAATGTAATTTAAGAAAATTATTCAAACCTCATCAACAAAAACAACACTAGGGGCAATTTTACTGGCCAAAGTGAAGACTGCTTTCACATACTTCTCTCCTTCACCAAACCACTGGAAAATTAACAAGTTAATATGTGAGAAAGAAAAGTAAAAATGGAGAAGAAAGACTACAAAATTCCAGGACTAATAGGATTTGTTACTTTTGATGTGATGCTTGACATCGATATATTGATAAAGTTAGCACCAGCTTCAGTTGCAACAGCTTTTGCAAGCATTGTTTTACCAGTACCAGGAGGCCCAAATAGCAATATTCCCTTACAAGGCTACAAGGTTGACAAAGTTAGCAAACAAGATGAACGGCCTACTGCACGACTATTATACGAACAAAGTTTCCTTCTATTATGCGTTATAAGTAAAAGTTTTTACCTTTGTCAACTGTCCTTTGGTGAACAATTCTGGCCTTTGCAGCGGTAGCATCACCAATTCTTTCAAAGTTTCCTTAACATTTTCCAATGCTCCAATGTCATCAAATGTGACTCCAATATCACCAGGAGGAATAACCTCAGCAAGGAGCTTTTTCTCAAATTCATTTTCAGTAGCTACATCCTGAAAATTACAGCAGTCATTCTCCCATCCATACCTGGTTATTTGGATTTTTTTTGGAAAAACCTAATTAGCGAAAAATTTAAGATAGACTACAAGTTTCACCTTAAGAGATTTCTTCAAACTCTTATTTTCATTTTGAATGCCCTCTAGAATATTGAGCCCATAGCTGACACTGCAACATAAAACCAGAAGTAAAAAGTAAGAACCTTAACCAACACCTCAGACATCTTCCATTCATCCTTGCTTTAATAGTAAATGAAAGAGTTTCATCATAGATTAACCTTTCACTTGAAATAACAAGTTTCGACTCTTTGACTGAGACTTCTGAGCAGTTCATAAAGTGGTGGCTTATGGCCCAGCCAATAATTTTTTCAACACCTATCACCATCAGAACAAGTATTTAGGAACAGAGAATAGGAATGCATAAACCCAATTTGAAGTTTTAGGCTGTAAGATATTGACTGACTTTCATTAGTCAAAGCTTGGTCTTTTATGCATAAAGTATCCAGATCAGGGCAATCAAGGCCAATTCGGTTTAGAACCTGCAGTTCGTGTGAAAAGAGAGAGAAGCACAGAGTTACATCAAGATTGACAAAAAAATAGAACATATAAAGATAGAAACATACAGTAAACAATGCAGTCACACCAGTAAAAGGAAGTTTGGGCAAGAAAATGTCGTTTTCAATTTCACGTGAAACAATCAGAAGTTAATAACCAAATAGATGCTCCCATAAAGGAAGCTGGCACCACATTCCAGAAAATTTCAATTTTTCCTACACACTAAGTGTTGTTACTTGCAACAAAAGGAATAGTAGCATGAAAGGACCCAATAGTTACTAAACCCACATAATAGATTTCTTGAGAGATTAGACAAATCTGGTAGCAGAGAAATATTAAGGGATAGTAGACAGATGTGACGCACCGAGCGAATGCTACCAATGTTTGACTGTGATTTCATTGTTTCAATATCACGATCCAACTGTTGTTTCCAGTCCACTAGTACTGTTTCATCCTGTCATGTTAACCAACAGTCAAAGATTGCTCCCAAAAAAAATTAAAATTTACATTTTATATCCATTTAATTACCTGGGGCATCTGTATGGTCACTTTGTTTGGAAAAAGACGGCTGAGCTGCTTCATTGTTTTTGGAGTTTCTTTACTTCTGTCATGTAATCTACCAAAATTATCCTGAAAGATTAGAAAAAATTGCACATTAGGGTTCCAACACGCTGATTCAAATGAAACTGTGGTCAAATATGTGTGTTGTCGCGAGAGGGAGTGTGTTAAGAATGTACAAGCAGAAGTGTGTGAATGTACCATTCTCCCCTGTAACTAACATGATATAAAGACAAGCTTGATGCTATCCTCTCAAAATATTCAAAACAGTGTTTGATTCTATACTTTTTAAACTATTTTAAATTATAAAAACCAGCTCAAGTGCATGCTAATGAATGAGAAATGTCGAGTGCCAAAAAAGGCAACATTACATGTAAATTAGAAAAGATGATAACAAGAGGACAGAAAGTCTATGTTTACTTAATTTGACATACCGGGAAGGCAAGGTCGAGCAATGCAGTTTGGTGGCTTCCAAATTTTGTAAATAGCAATCCACCAGGATGAGACTAAGGTCAACAAATAGATCACAATCAGCTCTACTGTACACAACTGTGCACACACATATAAATATGTGCGAGCTACAATATATATACACACGTAGGAATATCATAAACAAGGCAACTGAAGCTTACTTTCTCCTTTCGACTGTCTGCCTGAGTATGTGAAGCTATCACAACAATACTTTCTGGCAGAGTTTCAAGCTTAGTTTTAAAGGCCGCATATGCCTCAGGATTTCCAACCATGGATTTCTCTATGTCTTTCAGAAACAAGATTAATGGACTACTTTTACTTTCTATGGAAGCAACCTACAATATGACAAATATCTATAAATATTTGTTGACAAGCACATGCATCCAAACAGGAGAGAAAGCAGGTCAATTGATACCACATGTAACATGCACAGAATTTACCTCAAAGAGTTCATTAATGGCGAGCTTCTCAATGTCATCAATACATGAGCTTTCAAGGCGTAATAAGTCAGCTGTAAAGAGTAGGCAATTGTTACAAAAGCATATATAATTATACTTCATGCTTTATCACATTTATTAAGAGAAGAAGCCGAGCAAGATAATCAAACAATTACCGGCACAAAAGAACCCATGATCTTCTTCACAGAGGCCCCCGAGATCATTACCTTCTGGGATTGCCCTATCAAATCTAACCCCAATTTTAGAAGACCCGTTTTCCTCGAACGCAAGTACTACCTTGCCTCTATAACCATGAGTTGGACCCCTGCACAAACATACATTACAAAACCCTTAATTAGACAATTGTGTGTGTGAGTGGTATAGAGAGACAGAGATACAGATCACTTTTAGACAACATATAATCATGTCCAAGCAGAAATTATCCCAATTCTTGTATTTCAGCGACTTAGAAGATGAACCATTAAAATATAACATCGTGATTGAGAAATGAACAAACATGGAGAGCAAAAGAATAGAAGACAAATTTCAAACCTTGCTCCAGCTCTTCACCAGTAAATATCATGTGTTTGTGCGAGAAAATAAATAATATCATGTCAAGTTATTAATTCAGTAGGACAACTAAAGAAAGCCACACATGAGGAATTTAGAAAACAGCAAACTTAGAGCATCTAAACAACTAGACAAAAAATACCATGTTCCACATAACTCTTAAGTATGTCCACATCTCGATTCTTCCATCATATAAGCAAATGTTCACTTGGGAGCCTAACATATGAACTAAGGCAGAGAACAAACAGCTACAGGGGTGTGTGATATTCATAAATGCTACAAAGTAATGGTTAGTTAAAAACATGGACGAATTTAGAGTATCAGCAATTGGAAACTTCAAGTTAGCATCAATAGAATAATATATCATCACACCAAAGATAAGGATGCAATAACTAGCAAGAAAAATAACAGAATATAAGCTCTACTACTCTAGTCCACTTAGCTTATGGCTAATAAGTCGTAGTGTCTTAAAATTTTTAGACCAAAATTTACCAGGTAACATAATAGTCCAGATGCGTATAACAGAGTTGGGCCTTTGACCCATAGCTATTTTTAGAATGCCCACCCACCTACTGTTCATGCAAACTTGTTTTACATAAATGTCTAATGCTTCCACACAAACACACCAGAGAGCCCATTCTATATTCTAATAATCAACAAACCCCACAAAGAGGATATTTATTTAAAAAAAAAAACACAGAGGCGCACCAGGGGTCTCCAGGACATGGTAGAAGAGAGAAAGAACTTTGGGGGGGGGGGGGGGACTTTAGGTCTTTCTTTGGCATAAGCAACTAACAAATGCCAAAATTAGAAATGGTGCCCCTGGAAAAAGCTTACACATACTTTACTAGCATCACTAATACCAATTAACAATAACCTCGAGATTATTCAATCAAGCAAACTGGCAGACCTTTCATACAGCAGCGTCATGTTAAAGTTAATGATAATCATCACCATACAGAACACAAACACTGTACATATGATGACATTTACCCAAAAATGTCATCCAACATTACCTGATTGGAGTTTGAGTAGGAGAAAAACCCGATGAGCCCACATACTTTACTCTGTCACCTGCCAAAACAGATGAATCAATTAACTCACCAAGTTCTCAACCAAAAAAAGAAGATAGCAGTAGAAAAAGCCCGAGTAAAATACCTTTCTTGAATGTGTAGTTTTTTGATGAAGCAGTAGATGCTTCCTGCTTAGGCTGAGCATGAGAGCTAAAAGCTGAACCACCAGTAATATCAGCCTCCACACTTGAGGCTGGTTTCTTAAGATGTAGAGCAGCAGCAGTCCGTTTAGCAAATACACTGGCTCTCTCAGACTTTGAGCTTTCTTTTGCAGATTCAGCTTCCTTTGTTGTTGGTCCCTAACCAAAAAGAAAGAAGTACTGAGTTAATAGAAGCTTATAGATTTTACAAAGAAAGACAACAAACGAAAAGATATATAGACTTACACCAGGTAATATAATAGTATCAACTATAAGGAGTCCCGCACCAAAATATTTAGCAAGTGCCTTGGTCAATGTTTCCTGATATATCTCCGAACCTATGAAGAAAGAGATCAGAAGGAAAAGTATGCGAACAATATTAATAAAAAATAAAAACATGGAGCTATATTACCTGCAGGACCAGACAACAAGATTCTTGGACACACTGTAGGGAGATCGGAAGTAAACTTTGCAAATTTATTACACTTCAAATGTATGTATGTCGAAGCAATTAGTACACTCTTGGTAGTCTCACTGTCAAATAACACAAATTGGTCAAACAAACAGTAATGCAAATGGAAAACCTATACCAAGAGTTCAAAAAAGTTGACAGACTCTAAGCATGTAAAAAGAACGAATTAAATTCTCCCCATACCGTGGTTACATCTTTTAAGCATGTAAAATGGCCGCATCATGCACATAGGTCAACACATATGTAGTGACAGCGAAAAATTAATTATTGGCTTTCATATGGATCTTTACACACATTTAATTGGTCCACAATTATCTAAATATGATAATTCTAAAAAAAAAGGCACTCCATTATTGGTAAATCATGGACACATAACTTATGGGTCAACATATCTACAAGCACTTGTCATATTGTAGTATAAAAAACAATATCATTTGCTTTCATATCTAAATTCCAAATAGATATTGAGGGGGTTGATAATAATGAAAGGTATGAAGACAGTAGATATCCTCGAGCAACTTGAAATTTCACCTTAGATAATACGGAAAATTCTCAAATGAAACATCAATATTTTTGCACTTTAGTAGTCCTTGTTGTAAACCGTCTTTAAATGCTTGACGTCTAGATGATAGTGAAATAGGAGGATCAGAATCTTTGCGTAGATCTCTTACTCCCCTATGCTCTTCAAGAATTCTAGATACTCTGCCACTAATGTCAAGGTGAGGAGTCGGAGAATTTGCTAGAATATCCAAAAATGGTTTCAAGTCATTGTCTTCTGCTACAATTTTCCCACTCTCGGCATCAATGTTCAAGTGTTCATTGACAATATCAGAAGACTGAACACCAGTCTTCATAACTGATACAGTAGCATCATCATTATGGTCAGAAGCATCCTTCATTTCAGCATCTATGACACGATTGTTGGACACTTCACACTTCACTTCAACTGATACCTCTTCACCATTCCGAGATGGAGGAAGAAGAGATAATTCTTCACGCAGATTTGATAGGGATGCCAGCGTCGACGCAACGGCAACAGCAGAAGGGTCTCCTGACCTTGCCTCAATATGTAAACCTTTTAGCGATCCACCATGAGCTTCTAGTATGCTGACTGAAGGCAGCACGCCCGTTGAAGATGCACTGCTATTGGTGAGTTGTTGGAAAATCTAATAGTATGTCAAGGAAATATAAAGGTGTCCAAAATTCAGACAATATGTACAAATTAGATCATCGCAATTCGCAAATGATTCCAACAAACTATAAACAAAAACATCCAGCATTAAGACACACACAGAGAACTGAAATATGTTGGTAAAAGGATACATAAGCATGTTTACCAGACGAGCTAAAAACCACCTCATCGCCTCCTTTTAAGGGAATAGTGGTATCTTTTGAGTACACCTTGCCATTCACTTGGACAGATCCTTTTTTTCCAGTGATTTCAAGCAAAGTAACAGATGCTCCTCCCTAAGGAATGGTTATACGTAACAACCAAACAGGTATTGAATTACTAACTTCTGAACAGATATGCCACTATGAAGAAATACTATGATCAATTCAAATTATCTATTTTAGTAACCAAACGAGAACAAAATCACAATTTACCTCTGACTCCATGTGCTTCAGACTACACAAGGATTTACTAACTGTTGGATCTTCCACAGACAAGTCATATTTGCTGCCTTGACCAACAGTGAAAGTAGGTTGACACAGAACAATATGGGGTTTCTGAAAAACAATAAAAATAAGAAGTCATGATTAAAAACTGCTGTTAAATTTTGAAATAAAAAGATAATGGCAGCTCAACACACAAGCAGAGCACATAATCTCACTCATGAGAACCAGTAGTATTCCACCAATAAAGGAGCATTGCATAAGGATATATACATGTTAAGACAAGATCTCCCTTCCCTCTCCTTCTCACTCACATACACAAGGCTCCTCCCCCTACCTCCACTCCCTTTTCCCTATATCTCGTTTACACACACACATTTACCACGGTTGCATGTAGTACATGGACAGATCAATCCAAAACAACTTTGGAGAATGAAACAATTACAGATACTTCTTTCAGCTCAAGAAAATACCTAACAAACCTAAATCAGGGAATGAAAAAACCTTAGTGATAAAAGGTCACCAATGTGTCATAATAATTAGTGCATCTACACTTCTTGGTCATCAGAATGAGAATTCACCCGTTAGCATATAATTGTGTTAATCATTTTAATGGAAACTATAATGTAAAGTAAAAACTCAATATTTAAAATTCTAGACATATATCTTATATTTCAACTAATATATAGACAGTTCTAATATAACATAAAAAAATTTATCCAAAAAAATTTAACACACAAAT
The DNA here is from genome assembly GCA_038501285.1 of Penstemon eatonii. Taxonomy (NCBI): domain Eukaryota; kingdom Viridiplantae; phylum Streptophyta; class Magnoliopsida; order Lamiales; family Plantaginaceae; genus Penstemon; species Penstemon eatonii. The sequence continues at coordinate 62,629,196 of CM076712.1, read as the reverse complement.
ACTATAATGTGTTAGAAAACGCATGATATTAGTTTTTGAAATTCACTGCCCCAAGTCCGCCCTGCTTGTATACTCCACAAATGGTTGTACACAATTGCGACAATATTCAGGTGCGGGTTTGCGACATGGTCCTCTTCCTCCATCCAATCTGTCTGGGGTCATTGTCAGTATTATTTAACATATCACCCATTTCTGTGGTTTTAACTCAAGCTTTTTCTCTGGTTTTATTTCAATACATAACCAAGGGGATCTAAAACCATCCTTAGAGATCTTATAACTTAAAGTGAGTAGAGAGTTGATTGGAGACATTCCATCAAAAGAGAGAGTTTCCTCACAATTTAACATGTAATGTTGCCTGCAGCTTGTTTACAAGATTATGGTATTAACAAAACAGGGGAAGGAGCTTATCCCATGTTCCTCTTTTCTATCAAGGAAGCAACAAATCGACACAAGGTCATCGACATATTGCTTCCATCAGAAGAGAAGAGTTTCCTCACAACTTAACATGTAATGTAGCCTGCAGCTAGTTTACCTGAGTTTGGTATTTACAAAACAGGGAAGGAGCTTATCCCAAGTTCCTCTTTTCTACCAAGAACGCAACAAATCTACACAAGGTCATCAACATATTGCTCAAGGACCAGTAAGAATTTCAGCAGACATCAAACCCTTTCTGTCACTACTGAAGCTTTGACATAATGGCAGAAGATTGCCTGCTAGTTTTACATAGTATCTTCAAGAAAAATAAACTAGTATATGAATGTGGCACAATAGATATTTGAGTATAGTACAAGAAACAAACACTGAGCACGAGGGCAAAGATATCAGGCCACTAGTAAAATTTAGTGTTCAGACCACTCTATATATGTTCCCTATAAGTCTCCTCGCATTCAGAACTCTAAGGGCCTATTTGGCTCAGTTTTGCGGGTCTCGTGAAACTGATCCAAAATTCTTCCATATGGAGTTTGGGCAAAACTAATGAGACTCAGTCAAACTTGTCGAAATTTTTGCCCACACCTCTTCAAACCATGGCACAAACATTTTGAAACCCAAGCATATAAAAGACAATAATTCGACAACCACTTACTTTTTTTCTATAAAAAACATTGATTTGACATCTACCACCTACTTTTTCCTCCAAACCCCAACATCCAAAGCTCTTCCATATAGGCCCTACGATTCTGTGAATCCAGAGTTCCAGACGAGATAAAAACTCAGATTAAGCCTATACATGAGCTTATATCCGAAAGGGCTCTAACAATACCGTGCAACCCACACCAGCTCTTATTCTAATCATTCTTGTGCACTCAGTATATAACCATTTCTCCTACTCACTTTGGCATCCGACGGTACTGTCGATAACCCACCCAGCTAGCCTAACATCTGATTTCAGATCAGTTACTGTATCAATCATAGATTGCAAGCAAGCCACCTTTCTCAGGTTCGATCCCGAATTTTACCCTCACCGTACCACCTTATAGGCTTTCTAACGTTCACTTCCTTGAGTTAAATTATCGGACATGATTCACCACAGAAGATATGAAGAACATAAAAATGTGAGTGACAAGAGAGAAAATCATTTAAAGTTACTTGCACACATCCAAGATTTAAGAATCAATGAGAATTTAACATGGGAGAAACCTAAGGTGATGCCTCTGCAGTAATTTTATAAAGAATCAAACCATCAAATATGTTTGCATGCAGCATTTCAATGCATAAATCTCAACTGTCAAAGCCAAGAAAAAACACCATATGAAGGTTGATATCTTGTTTCTAGTTCTTGAACATTGAATCCATAATCGAGCTCCAAGAATTGAAATGTTTCAAGTTCTTGAAATATGAATCCATAAACAAGATAAAAGAGAAACACAATAAACAAAAATAGTAAGCTCGCCTGTGAACACTGGGAAAGAAGTTTTCCCCATGCAACCCCAGCACTTGATTTCAGTTGCCGTTTCTTTGCCCGAGTTACTGTTGTGCCACCACTTGACTTCCCTTTCTCCACATCAATCACAGAATCCCCTGCATCCATCACCAACGATTGCCAAATAAACAAAATAAAATTTTAAAATTTAATAGAAAATCACCAAAAAGGACTTAAACTAATCGGAGAAACCAAAACCTCACCTTCCACCGCCGACTCAGGCGCTTTCTCCGCCGCCACATCATCCGACTGCTTTTCGCTGCCGTCGTTTGCCAGATCAGCCGATCTAGCCTCTAATTCTTTGGCGGCCGCCGCCTCGACTACCACTTGCTCCGACGCCGGCAAATCGTTCGTAGACGAAGAAGACGCCTCCACCGCCTGCATGCACTCAAAACCTCGAAATTAAAAACAAGAAGAAAGGTCAAATCGAGAAAATAGTAGAAAAAACATGATAAATTAAAAAATGAAGACCTTACCTTAGATCGTTTTCCGTTGGGCAGAGACGATGAAGGAGAAGAGAGGGGACGCTTAGAGGAAGAAGAGCCCCGCCGCGTTTCCACCATGTTTTCTGATCTAAATAATAATCCTAAAAAAATAAAACTCTTGATTTTCGAAACGAAAATCAGGAAATCTATCGAAAGAGATAAAATATACAAATTAGATATTTTATTGATACATTTTATTTTTCTATTTATAAGAGAGATAGAGAGGGGGAAGAGGTGAAAAGAATAAAAGAAAAGGTGAAATGATTGCGGAAGGCCCGTTATATATACATACACCAAGGCTTTTGAGTTTTGAGTAATGAGTATCTTTTTACTTTATTTATTCACTACTATTTTAAAATTTCAAATTCAAGTAATATTCTTTTTATGTAAATTTTCAAGAAAAATGTAATAGTTAAATAAATATTGTAATTATTTCAAAAAATTGTAGCCAGAATGACTAATCAACAAAGTATATATAATATCTCAATTAGATATATCTCTTTGAGATTCTATTTACAAATATTCATTTGATATTAATTCCAATTCTGAAAATAATATTTGAATTATTTGTTTAGTCAAACAAATCTCAGCAACGAATTTAAAGTGAAAAGATAACTAGAAGGGTTTATATTTTTATATCTAAAAAATAGGGAGGGGGTTGTTTTAAACTTTTAATATGAAGAGGTGGTTGAACTTTTACACTTTCCAATGTGTGCTTGGTATGAATGATGGTTAGGTGCAAGGTCAGTGGGGTAGGGGTGGGGATGGTGGAATCCATTTAATCGACGGTTTTGGGTTTTGGTTACCAATTTTGGGCGACTCCTACATCAAAAAGGAAGTCAATTTTGGTTAATCCGGAAGAAGATTTACTTTTTGTTGGGGGACTATTATGAGATAAAGACTGAAACAAATGATTTCTCCAAGATGTTTTCATAAAATCCCTTTACATAATTATTATGTAAATATCTTTGTGTTCTGTTTTGCTAGTGACTTTGGCCAGCTATTGAAAAAATAATTTTACCAGAATTACTTTTACTAAAATCATTTTATTTTTGGTGAATTATTTTGCCAAAAGCTTGTAGCTTTTTCGAAAAAATTGATTTTTTTGTGTTTGGAAATTCAAAAAGATTATTTAAGGTGTGTGGGCATCGACAAAAGAGAATCAAACTTTTCCTTTCACATTTAGATATTAAAATTTCATGATGAGAAATTATCCCTTGTATGTGTAGGGTTGAAGAAATTTTTCTTTTTTAGTGTAATCTTAAAAATTGCATAAAATATTAATTATCTTGGTCGGTTCGGTAATTTTAGATCGTGTACCGTTTGCCAAACCAAAAATTTCGGTACGGTTCGGTAACTTACCGATCGGTATGATTCGGTACAAAAAAATACCGAAAATTTGAGGAGTTGTTTTATGCATCTTTGTCAGGCATTTTTTTTTTTTTTATAAGTCTCAAGCTCCATTTCCTCATGATTCTATAGGGCAAAAATGTAATTTTCATAAGAACAACTAAAAGTTTATAAATGGTCAGACAATCAAATTACAGATCGAATAACCCAACCATACATCAACAGCATATGAAGATTGAATCAGAGTGGCCTTTGCTTTTAACACTGGTACCAAAACTGTACAATCATTTTGTTAATCTCTTATGCCCACCACTTTTAACCCTGTTTTAGAATCATCATTCACGGGCCAGGCCCGAAACTCTCATTTCCTGCTGGAGATTTATGGTCCCAGTTTCTTGCAGTAGATGAAGCTTCTTTAACTACCATTAAAATATTCTTACTTCTATACTTTTACAAACGTGGCTTCTTAATGGTCAGATCCAAAGAGGGGTTTTGAACTATACCTTTGGGCCGAGAGAGATGGTGGCGGAGGGTCACGGCAGACGCCAGACGGCAGACGGTAGACGGCGGGTGGTGCTGCAGGGGTTGCATCAGCGGCAGGAGACTTGGTTGAAAATTGAAATTGAAACGTTAGGGCAGATAGTGACTTAGAGAGGAATAAATATTTTTCTAAATTGGTATTTCAATGGTTGACAGAGAGAAGAGAAATAAGGAATAGAATTAAAAAAAAAATTCGGTATACTGGTTCAGTAAACCGGTCGGTATTATCGAAAACCGAAAGGTAACCTGGTTCGGTAATTGGGCGCGTACTGTTTACCGAATGAAAATTTTGATTCGGTAAACGGTACGTACCGAATTTTTGGTTCCGGTTCGGTACGACCGGTTTACCTAATCGTGCACAACCCTATATATATATATATATATATATATATATATATATATATATATATATATATATATATATATATATATATATATGTGTGTGTGTGTTTTTTATTTTGGTTTCCCAAGGGTTTAATCCCTTTCGAGGCGCGTCGGGCACATAATGTGGGAACCTCTCCCAACAGGGATTCGAACTTGAGTCCGCTACTTTAAAGTGACTAGTCCCTCCCACTAGACAAATCACCTGTTGGTATATATATATATATATATATATATATATATATATATATATATATAGTTATATATATAGTTATAGTTATAGTTATAGTTATTGTTATACACACTCATTGTTTCTTACTAGATAAACAATCTTTCTCTATCTTACCTTAAGAGAATTATTAATTTAATATAATTATTGTATGTAACTAAAATACATAAATTTATTTTTATTTTATGACATAAATGTATTATATATATTTAAATAGTAAATAATGAAATTCGACAATTAAAAATTCCATAAATACCAATATTTTCTTATTATTAAATCTTGTATTCAATTTTCATTAGATTCAACTATATATATATATATATATATATATATATATATATATATAATCTAATTAATCTTGATATTTTCCAATTAATTGATTAAATTTCATCTAATTAATTCGTAGTTTCTATTTTACGAAACTTTTTTCAAAATGCAACGTAAATGAATTTAATTACTACATTCAATATGATCATCCAAAAAATATTTGTAATTAGAATTAGGTAAAATTACCCTTTTGCCCTCTAATTACTTCTTTGAATGTTGAACTACAAGTTGAAATAAAATCTCAGACAAAAAGCGACTGAAGATAGACACAATAATAAACTTTACTATTTGGTTTCCCAATTATATTAGGTTAAAGTCAATCAAGAATTTAGATAATAAATATGATTTTTATAGGGACCGATTTTGTCTGCATTGAAAATAGAAAGATTTATGTATGTTCATCCCATCTGCACCAATCTTCAATTGAATGATATCAATTACACGCATACATCATTTGCCCGGTCCTCTATATTGCTATTCATAAGCAACCAAGAATATTTGGAGTTGAGATAACCTCTTGCGTCCATGAAATTATAGTCGGTTGGCTGAAATTGATGTTTTACGATCAAGAGATTATCTCAACTCCAACTAATATGATTATTTTTTTTTTAAATTTAAATCAATTTTAAGTTAAATATGGGAATATGCCAAAAAACGTCGTTTCAAAATATCTTATTTCAAGAATATTTGATTTTCAAAAAGAATTGTGATAAATAAATTTGTTTGGCAAAGGACTGTGCAGTAGTTTTGAGAATATGTGGCTTTTGGTCATTTTACAAATTAAGAAGCCATTGACTTTGTTTTCCGATATTGTGATTTTGAAGAATATTTAGGCTTATTGGAGTGACATTTGATTATGTAAAAGATGTTCATCTTGGTGTTTTAATCAGTGTTTTTAAAACCTGACCGGTCATTGAACCGAAAACTCTACTGGTTACTGGTTCGATCGGTTAGATCGGGTCAACCACTGGTTCGATCGGTATAACCGGTGTGACTTTATTATTATGTAATATTTATATATATATTTTTAGATTATCTAAAATACAATTATAATTAAAAAAAATCATTCTTTGTCAATATAATTTTTTTTTGTTTCATGCAAATAATCAAAATGTCTTAAACATTAAGATCAATGTCAAAAATATAAATCTTAAGTATCCCTAAAAAATACATACATTCAAAACAAGACAACAAAATTAAAAATTCATCTCATTTTCAAAGTTTTGGATTATTCATTTGGGTTCTATTGTTGTAAGTTGATGTTTATATAGTAATTGAGATTTGCATAATTTCATACAAAAAATAATCACAATGATGAGAAATTGGCTATGTACTTTTTTATGTGAAAAAAAGTGTAATATTGCATTATTTTGTTCCTCATTGATTGTAAAATCACTAAAATAATGAATGTTATTTCAATTAAAATATATAAAGGTAATCCTATTAAATGTTAAACAAGAGTTCAAATAAATAATAATAACAAAAAAAAAACTCTAAATTTAAAAAAAAAAAAATTAAGTGAACCACTGGTTCACTGGTTTTACCGGTTTTGGGACTGGTTTTACCGGTTCACACTGGTTAATTTAAGAACTGGTTTTTAGGGGTAAACCGGACCGGATTGAGGACCGGTTAGCGGTTCAACCGGTTCAACCGACCGGTCCGGTCCGGTTTTCGAAACAGTGGTTTTAATAAGGGTGAAGTATAGGGGTGATATCAGTTACCCCTAAAGTATCAATTATAACACTTATCCCCCTCTGTTATTGTTTTGTAGTTTTTATTTCAATAATACCTATGCCGCTTACATAACTAATAAATTTCTTTATTAAATAAATTTGTCTCTTTATTAACTATGAATCCATTCATCCACCAAACAACATTATGTTTTCAGTTCTTAATTTTTTTGTTTAATTCGGTTTTACGGTCTAAAAATTTTCTTTATTTTCATCTCACTTTTTCTTTATTTTATGTTTCAATTTTTTTTTTATTTCCATCTCAATTTTTTTCTTTTTATTTCTCTCAAAATTCAAGTTTAAAACCAAATAATATTATGTGTTAATTTCTTCATTCTTTTATCAAAAAATAATTTTTTTATTAATTGTGAATTCATCAATCGATCCACCAAACAATATTATCTATCAAATTCTTCATCTCCTTTGTTTCATTCGGTTATAAAAAATGAGATGGAAATGAAGAAAACGAATTGAGATCGAAAAAAAGGAAGGTAACAAAAGAAATGAATAAAATAAAACATAACGTTGTTTGGTGGATGAATGGATTCATAATTAATAAAGATACAATTTTATTTTGATAAAATAATAAAGAAACTATTATTTTATGAAAAGGGGTGGTGTATATTTGGAATAAATACTTTAAAATTATAACATAGAGGGCAAGTGTTATAATTGACACTTTATGGGGGTACTTGATACCACCCTTATACTTTAAGGGGGAAAACTATATTTCACCCTTTTAATAATTAAGGCTGAAATTAAGATAAACAACACATCAACCCATAAATATATTTTTTTCTCACAAAAGGACACAGTACTGAAAATATATATGAAAACAAATTAAACGAATTTTATCACAATCTACAATGGTAATTTTAAAATATTTAAGCTCAATAGATATAACACAAATCACAAATCAATCTCAAACTACTAAATATGACAATTAACCATATATTCCACGAGCACAAAACTACATACTTTTTCTGATAAATAATTTTATACTTTTAGACCAAAAAGTGATAAAATATCTCCATACATCAAAGTTTAAGAATAACTTTTACATTTTTTCTATTAGTGTTATCTTGTACAAAGTTCATTTCCAAACTTGCTGTCTTGTTGATAATCCAAAGTTTGGATTTTGGCTTCTCGTGGTAACATCAGCCCTTCACGGAAAAATTATGGCCACCCATTCTTGAGATAAAAGATAAAGGCAAATATCACTTTTGGTCCCTCTTATCATTAATTTTTTACAGAGTGGTCCCTTTTATGTTTTTTTCTCACTCTAGTTACTACTATGAATTATTTATTTCACTTTAATCTGTACTATGAATTATGTGTTTCACTTTAGTCCTTATCAGGTGGTTCCGATAACACGTGACATGCATATGAATATTTTTTAGGGCATTTTCGTCCGTTCACTATTGAGACTATTTGAGATATTGTTTAATTGGTGAGCAATTTTGGTGTTTGAAAAAGATTTTAGAAAAAAGCTTTAGTTTGGAACGAAATGTACGATTATGTTCGATTGGAATGAAAGCCTAGTTTGGAAATTTAGTTTTTTTTTCAAAATAATTAGAAAAACGAAAATATCCATGTTAGTTTACTTGAAATGACAAAATTGCTCTCATGAGCATATCACATGTTATCGGAATCGTCTTGGACCACTTGAAAAGGACTAAAGTGAACAAATAATTCATAATAGGGACTAAAGTAAAAAAAAATATAAGAGGAACCACTCTATAAAAAATTAATGATAAGAGAGACAAAAAATGGTGTTTACCCTAAAATATAATATGAAGTGAATAAATACGCTAATAACAATTGAAAACAAAAAATGGACAAAACAAAAAAAAAAAGGCCACAATCTAAACACAACCAAACAAAACTAAATTTCCAGCAATATTATGACAAGACCAAAGGCACACGTTAACAAAATTTCAAGTCCAAATTTGCCCCTTGCGCGGTACTTCCGATGAAGAACCGAAATTGTAAATAATTGATATTTAAATATGTCATACTTTAAATAGTTGTAGTCATGGTTGCATTTAACTTACTATAATCAGTATAATGCAAGAGCATAGTCTAGCGTAAGCTTGGACACTTAGATTATAAAAAAAATAAAATCTGCATATATTCAACTTAGTTAGATACATTTCAATATATATACCGCTAGTAACTTCTGTTATGTAAAATGCTAGTAACTTCTCTAAATGATCATACATTAATGCATATATTTTAGGTACAAATTTTAAGCAAAGCTCTTTAAATTTCCACACAATGAATTAATCCAAACATATAGGTTATAAAAGGCAATGATAGCTGATGAGGTTACGGAAATCATAATACTTATTTCTATTAGTAGTACATTTTACTAATGAATTAATAATTTTATTGCTATCTATAATTTTACATAGAAAATCCCTTTTTTTATGGTGATTTTGTATAACTTATTGTAAGCATTTTCATTTTTTTTAATAACTAGTAGTATTCTCATTTCATATAAATATTTTATACTGTTACAATAAATATTTTACAAATATTTTATGCAAAAAATAATCTCTCTAACTTTCTCCAACATATTAATGAAGTTAATCTGAAAATATAGTGCTTATATTTGATTTGTTGTACTATATTGTGTTTGAACTTTGTTTGATTTTTCAATTAAGGAATTAGAATGAACTTCGATTAAGCAAAGCTTGAAACGAGCTACAACCATTTGATGATTTTATATGCTCCTATATCTTTTCATTTTCAACTTATTAAGATTTGCTCAAAACAAAGTTTTAAAACTCAAATGTTATGAAATGATATGTATCTTTTAAACTTTTCATTTTTTCTCTTTTCAGATGCTTTTACACACAATGACAAACAACTAAAATCTCAAGAACACCCTACACGTATAAAAATCATATAATTTATTTTTATAATAGTTCAATAATATACTTAAACAAACCAAGTTCCACGAACTTTAATTGATCGACTTCTGACCAAGTATTTAATAATCTATTCGTCCTCTTTATTTTTCTCTTTTAGATTTTGGCGCAGAGTTCTAGATAAAAGTTAAAATGAATCTTTTAGACTTGTTTATGTCCTAAAAAATAGTGATATAAAATTACTACTATCAAATATATTTTTTTCGATCAAATCGAATAATTACTTTATGTGAGAAAATATTTTTGAGACAGATAAATTATTTTTAAAAAATGAAATACTATTATTTTGGAACTTTAAAAAAGAAAAAAAAAGGACGATCGAGTAGTACTTTACTTTAATTTTAAGCTCTCTTCCGCTAATTAATTTGTAGAAATTGAAGGGCAATTTTGTCCTTTCAAGTATCACAGTAGGAAGAAGTTCGGCAGTATATTAGTATTTGCTGATAAGATTCTGAAGACAGAGAAAGGGAAAACCTCAAAAACGCAGCGCCCCCAGTGCTGCTGCAAAAACCCAAAAAAATACTCTCAAAAACCTTATCACAATTATCACATCCCAAACTTCACCACTCTCTTCTCTTCTTCTTCATTCCTTTTATCTCCTTATCCATAAACCCTTAAAAACCCTAATTTCCAAATTCTTAATTCATCCAATACTCCATGGAGTCGAAGGAAGCGACGCCGTATCTTCAACCAGAGACCGTGACTTCATCAGGTTCTAATTTATTTTCTTCATCTCCGTCCACTTATAGTTCCGAAATTGATTATTTATCGAAAAATAATATTGTTTTGAATGATAATGAAGGTGATAATAATAGTAAAAGTGATGTTAAAGGTAATGGTTCTGATGATGAGGGTTATGTGAGCGGTGAAGAGGAGTTTGAGATTGCGATGGAGAAGCTGGGTTTGGTCGGAACTGTTGGAGAGGAAATTGGGGAGGAGAATTCTGATGCTCTGTTTGTTGATGCCCCGGAAAAGGTTGAATCTCTGCCGATTTCTGAGGTAGTTAATCAACATGATGATAATGCCGAAAAAAGTGATGTGTTGGGGAAAGACTCTGATGCTGCAGTCGAGGATTCTGATGGGAGTGAAGTTCTTGATGAGAAATTGGGCGTGAACTCCAAGGAAACTGGTGAGATTGTGGATGGCAATGCGATGAATTTTGTGGATGAGGAAATTGAGACAAAGGGAGATGAGTTGGAGGAGAATGGAACGGTTGTGGATGAGGTTAATGAACCTGAGACGAAAGAGGATGTTGCTGAGGTGTCAGTTGTTGAACCGAAAGAATTGGATTTGGTTGATTCTGGAGATGCGAAACTTACTTCAGAAGTGGATTATGTTGTTGATACCATTCAGGTTGATGTGGCTGGCCCTGGGGTAGTTGTTGTTGGGGAGACTGAAGAAAACGGAGATACGGGGAATAAAGCAGAGACGAAAGATGTTACTCAACCGGAAAAAACAGAGGTGGTTGGCCTCGCAGCAGAAGGGGATCCTACTGTTGATACCATTAAGGTTGACTCAGTGACCTCAGAGGTTGTTGATGAGACAGAAGAAAATGGAGATGCAGCGATTAAACCAGAGGAAAAAAATGTTGCTAAGGTGGCTGTTGTTGAACCTGAGGTGGTTGGACCAGGTGGTATGAAAATCACGACTGAAGAGGATTCTATTGTTGATACCATTCAGGTTGATCCAGTGGTGCCAGGGGTAGCTGTAGTTGGGGAGACTGAAGAAAACAGTAAAGATATTGATTCTAATGTCGGTACCATTCAGGGGGTGGTGCCAGGGGTAGATGTTGTTGGAGAGACTGATTCTATTGTCGATACCATTCAGGTTGATTCTGTGGTGCCAGGGGTGGTAACTGTTATTGGGGAGACTGAAGAAATTGGTAAAGATGTCGCTGAGGCAGCTGTGGTTGTACCCGAAGATGTGAAATTCACAGCTGAAGGGGATGCTATTCTTGATACCATTCAGGTTGATTCCGTAGCCCCTGGTGTGGCTGTTGTTGGAGATTTAGAGGAAAATGGGGGTGACAAGGTTGAAGGAGTCAAGGTCCCACTTGAATCTGTTGGTGGCATTAATGAGAATAATGATGTTGTTGAGGAAGCAATCAGTACTAGAGAAGTTGCAGTGAATTATCAAAGCTCTGAACCTTCAGTGGAGCTCAAGCCACTACAACCTAATAATCATGATGCAGATGCTGAAGTTGATTTGGTGAATGGAGTTCACTCGTCTGTGGATCAAGATGGAACTCTCGACATGGAGAATATTATAAAGAAACCAGATGTAGAACTCGAGCCTGCAGCTGTTGTTTATGAAGGCTCCAAAGAGAATGGTACAACAGAGAAGATTGACACTGATAGAGAGGTAGAAGATGAGATGGATGATGAAGTTGATCCTGAAGACTCCTTGTCTGATGAGGAAACCGATGGTATGGTTTTTGGGAGCTCTGAAGCTGCCAAAAAGTTCATCGAGGAATTGGAACAAGGTTCTGGTGCTGGCAGTTCACTTGATCAGTCTCAAAGGATTGATGGTCAAATTGTCACAGATTCAGAAGAAGAGGAAGGTGATACTGATGATGATGAAGGAGATGGAAAAGAATTGTTCGATTCTGCTGCCCTGGCAGCTCTCTTAAAGGCTGCAACTGGTGCCGACCCAGATGGTGGCAGTATCACTATCACCTCTCAAGATGGTTCTAGGCTTTTCTCAGTCGAGAGGCCAGCTGGCCTAGGCCCTTCACTTCAGTCTTTGCGACCTGCTCCCCAAAGGAACCGCCCATTGCTTTTTAATCCCTCGAATATTTCTAGTCGCGGAGAAACTGAGGAGAATTTGAGCGAAGATGAGAAGAAGAAACTGGAGAAGTTACAACAGATTAGAGTCAAGTTCTTGAGGCTTGTTCATAGATTAGGCCTCTCTCTCGAAGAATCTGTGGCAGCACAGGTTTTATATAGGTTGGCACTTCTTGGAGGAAGGCAAGGGACACAAACCTTTAGCTTGGATGCAGCCAAGCAAACAGCTTTACAGCTAGAAGCCGAGGATGGAAATGATTTGGATTTCTCTCTAAACATACTGGTTCTCGGAAAATCTGGAGTTGGGAAAAGTTCGACTATAAACGCGATTCTCGGAGAAGAAAAAGCTTCGATAGATGCATTTGAGACAGGGACTGCTTCTGCTATGGAGATTTTAGGCTCTGTCAATGGTGTCAAGGTTAAGGTTATTGATACACCAGGCCTCAAGTCTTCCGTAATAGAACAAGCTTACAACCGTAGTGTGTTGTCTTCAGTACAGAAGATCACAAAGAAAACCCCCCCAGATGTTGTGCTTTATGTCGACCGTTTGGATGCACAAACTCGAGATCTTAACGATTTACCCCTTTTGAAGACTATTACAAGTTCTCTTGGCCCTTCCACCTGGCGAAGTGCAATAGTCACACTTACTCATGCTGCTTCAGCACCACCAGATGGACCTTCCGGTACCCCTCTAAGCTATGAGGTTTTTGTGACTCAACGATCTCATGTAGTCCAGCAGTCGATCGGCCATGCTGTTGGTGATTTACGTATGATGAGTCCGAGTTTAATGAATCCTGTTTCTCTAGTAGAAAATCACCGCGACTGCAGGAAAAATCGAGAAGGAAACAAGATACTTCCTAATGGTCAAAGTTGGAGGCCTCAGTTACTTTTACTATGCTACTCAATGAAGATTTTATCAGAAGCGAGTGCACTCTCGAAACCTCAAGACCCTCTGGACCACCGTAAACTCTTCGGTTTCCGTGTCCGGTCGCCACCTCTTCCGTATATGTTATCCTCTATGTTGCAGTCCCGCCCGCACCCAAAACTCCCATCCGATCAGAACGGTGAAAGTGTTGACTCCGATATTGACTTGGATGATTTCTCCGATTCTGACCAAGAAGAGGAAGATGAGTACGATCAGCTTCCACCCTTTAAGCCACTCAAGAAAGCTCAGCTAGCTAAGCTGAGTCGAGAACAAACGAAGGCGTATTTCGAAGAGTATGATTACCGAGTAAAGCTTCTACAGAAAAAGCAGTGGAGAGAGGAGTTGAAAAGAATGAGGGAAATGAAGAAGAGAGGCGGCAAGGATACTTTAACCGATTATAATTTTGGTGAAGAGGAAGCTGATATGGGGGCCGCGGCCCCAATCGCAGTTCCCTTACCTGACATGGCTTTACCACCTTCATTTGACGGAGATAATCCTGCGTATAGGTACCGATTCTTGGAACCAACTTCACAGTTTCTTGCTAGGCCAGTTCTCGATAGCCATGGTTGGGACCACGACTGTGGGTATGATGGTGTTAACCTCGAACACAGCTTAGCCATTCTCAATCGCTTTGGAGCAGCTTATACGGTTCAAATCACCAAGGACAAAAAAGACTTCAGCATAAGCTTGGATTCCTCTATTGCGACTAAGCTAAACGAGAATATGTCGACCATGGCTGGTTTCGATATTCAAAGCATGGGTAAACAACTTGCTTATATTGTAAGATGTGAAACCAAATCGAAAAACTTGAAGAAACACAAAGCAGCTGGCGGGATTTCTTTTACGTTTTTGGGCGAAAACGTGGTCCCTGGTGTGAAAATTGAGGATCAGATTAAGTTAGGAAAGCAATATGTTCTTGTGGGGAGTGCAGGGGCAGTTAAGTCCCAGCAAGAAACTGCTTATGGAGCGAACATTGAGTTGCAGAGAAGGGAGCTTGATTACCCGATTGGCCAAATTCAATCGAATATAAGCATGTCGATTATTAAATGGAGAGGGGATTTGGCACTTGGGTTTAATAGTTTGGCTCAGTTCTCGATTGGTCGTAATTCGAAGGTGGCTGTAAGAGCTGGAATTAATAATAAGCTAAGTGGGCAGGTGACTGTGAGGACTAGCAGTTCCGAGCATCTTTCTCTTGCACTTGCTGCTGTTCTTCCGACTGTGCTTTCTATCTACAAGAAACTGTGGCCAGGGCCAAGTGATAAGTTTTCCATTTACTAGTTTTTATTACATCCTTAATAATTTTGTTGCATTATTTACATTATAAGAGATAACGAACTACTGCTGTTTTGTTTGCATTTTGAATAATAGTATTGTATCATTTTGATATCTTTGATGGTATTATTACATTCAATTAAATGTTTTTGCGGGATGAAGTGTATTGTTGATGAGAAGCAGAGTAGCAAATATTTGGATCTATTTTATTATGGTGGTTATATTTGAAGTTTCAGGAAGTAATCTGGCATTGTACAAATGTTGCATTAGGCTGCCTTCTGCTTTTATTCAGAAAGGTTAGTGCTATGGTTTTAGATTTGCCTCCTAATTGCCAACATATGATTACACTAAAATTTTCTTGCGAAATTTTGGGATTGTTGAGGAATGAGGAGTATGAGTAGTACATGCACATTTTGTAATACATACAAATTATTTAAATAAAATTTATTGTCTAATAACATTTTATGTTGATGCTACACATGCATGCTTGACTCTATAAATCATGTGATGTTTGATAGCTTTATAAGTCCGATTCGTACTTGACTCAACATATTGTTTGATAGATTTTCAAGTTTTTTTTTTTTTTTTTTATAACAATTAACAAGTTTTCAAATTTGGTTTGTACAGTCAACTTAATAAATGTTCAAGATATATGTAATTTTTTTTTTGTAGATTATATCTACGTTCAATTTGATTGGGCTTGTCTTGCTCTAGTTAATTTTCAAAATCAAATAAATTATGTTAACTGGTGTATTGTTTCACCAAATTCAGATTTGTTTTAAAAATGAGTTGCATAAACTTATATCATGAAGTAATTGCAATTGTCCGCGCATGAAACTTTAGGAAACTTTTCATGACCCCAATAAAATTAAAAAGAGAAACAATCGGTCCAAATTCCAAACAATACAAAGGAAATTTAATTTGGACTGACATTTATGAAAGGCATGCAAAACAATAAATTAAAGTAAACCAGAATTACTGCGAAATGGCGAGGTATTCACCATTGACCAAATTAGCCTGCAGCGGCCCCATCAAATACTTTGGCGATTTTCTCAAGAGGAAGTAGAGGCAAATAATGTGACACCGTATACCCTCTATCTGCCGAATAAGCCACGACTTGATTATACTTCTCGGCCCAGTAAGCAGCCGTAGGGACCATTATATGAGCCACTTGGGGGAACAAGGGGAGCCGATTTAGTGTAAGCCAAGCCGTTACTGCATATTGTTCTGCTAATGGCTCGTACTTGACGTAGAGTTCCTTAGCCGCTGGCTCATACTTGTGGTATGTACTTTTGGCTAGGTTCAGCCCCATATTAATCAAGCCTGTGTGGTGCACCTCCGAAGCTAGCTCACGAGCCACCTCTGGAGCCGTTTGAGCCGCCGCCCAAGTTTCTCTTGCAATTCTTTTAAGAAGAATAGGCACGTGAGCCTCCAACTCGGTTATTGATTTATCAACCTAGTACACACACATCGATCACGTGAGCAGCCAAGAGTGTTAGCAAAATTACAAATAGGGTATCTAGATATGGTTAATATTAATAATAATAATCACAATAACTAAACTTTTAGTATTATTTTACTTTGTTGTGAAGATAATTAAGTTTTTCTTATATTATAATAATTGAATTATAACTGGATTGCAAAATTATTATTTCTGCTAAAACAATATGTTTATTTAATCTTTCTCGTGACATACTCGATTTGAAATATTTTTATATTAATTTTACTTCTGATTTTTTTTTCCCTTTAGCATAAACAATGTTAGAAAAATTATGAATATTATTCTATAATAAATACACTTTAGTAGAGTGTTACTTTTAATTTGATCAATTAATTAGTGATAATAATGTATGGACAAATTTTTAGTAATTATAAGGGGAGTCCCGTAAATTTATCGTAGTGGGTAAACTATCATGATATATTATTTATTAAGGCATTTTAAAAATAATGTCAGATACAAAGACAATGAAGTTTAAAAATTCATTGTAGTGGGTAAACAAATATACATCTATTATGATATATTATTTTTAAAATATTCTCAGATACAAAGACAATGAAGTTTGAAAATTCGGGGCCTTTTAACATGGGGGTCTATAATCTAAACATTCTTGCAGTTGGGCCGGCCAGGATGATGCGAGAGAATTTATACTGTTGATGAGTTGAGAAGATTTTAATTCATGCATTGCACGTGTTAGACAAACAAATGCATCAATTGAACAAAACTACAAAATGCGTTAAGATACTAAATACTAAAACATCTTCGAAAATCACAAATTCCAAGAATACCTTAGGATAACAAGAAGCATATTGAGAAATTTCTAGCCAATTATGGCCCATCTTAAATTTTTTATCAAACAAACAAATTAAAATTAATAATAAAAGAAAAAATTCGGTACAACATCAGCAAACGGGAAACCCCCGTTGCAAAAACAACAAAAATGAATAGAATCTAAAGAAGGTTTATCCATGGCCGCAGAATTCAAGGCATGGGGATGAATTTGAAATTCCATTTATTTTATAAAATAGTAGAATATTTTATCATGTGAAAGATTTACATTCCGAAAAATGAACAATTAGAAAATATATACAAAATATAAATATTATTTGTAACTAAATGAGTGCTGCGACCAATATGCGGCCGGTCAGGACCCAAATGTCGAAACACTGGAATTTAGGATCTTTCACCAATATACTATGCTTGAGTAAATATATGATTAATAATTAAATTACTCACTAATAATAAAAATTTAAACATTTATAAACATCAAATATATATGTTGCTTAATTTGTTTCTAATATTAAAACCTTTTTTAATAATTTTTGCATTTATCAATACCAGAAAATATTACCTGAGGTATGTCAAAAGCATTGTACATGTATATGATTCAAGAGTCAAATGGCGATTGATAAACAATACAAAATAATTTAACGAACCTTATGATCAAAGAATTTGAGAAGTTCAAATGGAATGTCATGGAGTTTCTCGTAAACCGGTTTAGTAACGGTTTTGACAGTTCCTTCAACGGTCTGGACTCCAGATCTTAATGGACCAGAGTTCTCTTTAGCATATTCATAGAGGGTCGAGCACCATATGATAATGTAGATTGCAACAACTTGGACAAAATCTAGATATTTAAGCTTCTTCTCATCATTTTCTTTAATCTTCGAAAAATAACATGATTAATGAAATAAATTAAATCTGACGATCCAACATTAATTCTCTACGTACCTTCACATGGAAATAAATAGAAAAAGAAAATTATGATTCAGGAATTGCATACCCGTTGATTAGTAATTGGATTTGCTTCTGATGATGCTTCCGACATGTTGTATTTGGGGGATATATGGTTAATGGAGGAGAAATGTAATTAAGGAGGGAGACAGAAGGGCTCAACTTTGGCAAGGATTAATTAAGACAACATGGGAGAAAGTTGTAGTGTACCCTTCTAGCTCTAGGTTTTATATAAGAAGCTTTTCCATTTTTTTTTATTTATTGTTAAATGAAAATGTTGGCATTGTATGTTGATTTTTAAGGCTTAGCTAATTATATGATAAATATTAATTAATTTTTATTTTGTGGTTGCTACAATTCTAAAGAGATAAGGTATACAAAAATTAAAAACTAAAACTAAATTCGCCCTTAGTTTGGTACTAATATCCCCGAAAGAGTAATTGGAAAATCTTTTCCCCATCGCTTAAGTCCTGATTATAACGTTGAACTAGTTTTTATTCCTGTAAAAAAGATATTCACCCTATTTATCTATCATACCAATTTATAGTTATATTATTTACCAAAAAGAATCAAAATATATGTTTATGCACTTTTAAAAAATTCATAATGTTATGTATCATTAGTTAAATAAAAAATAAATAAATTGATGGAGTAGTAACTTCCAGTAACAAGTTATGTTATACAATTTATTATACAATTACAGAATAGAATTAGATCTACTCAAAAGTCTCACCAAAGCATTCATTGTAAGCGGTGGTTGGATCAAACACGGAACGAACGAACGAAAAAAGGGCTAAAAATTTCTGTCACGTGCAAGTTGGTGCAACTGGCAAGGGATGGCCCGGCACGTCGTTCAAGGTTTTCTGAAATTCTCATCCTATGAGCCTTATTCGAATTTTTCTTATAGATGGTTATGGGCTTTAATATTTTGGGCCCACCACCCATGCTAATGCTATCATTGCTAATGCCTAATTAATTTTTATTTTGTGGTTGCTACAATTCTAAAGAGATAAGGTATACATGTTGGGGTTTTTATGTATGAATGAAATAAATAGAAGAAAGAGATGTGTCTATTCGGTTCGAAGAGGTACCCTTTGAACCGAAACATTGTGTCCCTTCTCAAGAGGCACTTTGTGTCTATAAATACGAAACAGAATCTGGCCAATTCTGAATCAATATATATATAGTAATTAAAAGGAAAAATACTACTCTCTCTTTCTCTTACTTTCATAAAAATTTAGTTCGCAATTTCTGTTTGTTCAAGTTCGCCGTGGGTTCATTATTTGTGCAAATAATGAACAATAGACTGTTGTATCTTGGGAGACTACCGGGAATCAAACTGTATGCACCGTGGCAGTCCCGAAAATATTGTCTTAAGGAAATTTGTTTCGACAAGCCTCAGTCTAATTTCCTTGTTTTTTACGTAAATATTGAAGTGATCTTTGTCTTCGATACAAGTAAGTATTTCTCACTATTTTTGTGTTAGATCGAAATATTTAAGTACACAGATTGTTAGACACCAACATTCTTAAGACAATATCTATTTGTTTAAATAATCTGTGAATAGACGTGATTTTACATATATCATATTTTTTAATTTTAATTTGAGTGCTGAAAAAGATAAACATCACTTTCTTTGTAAGAGTAAATGTTGACAGACCTTTTAACAAAATAATCAATGATTTAATCTCTGAAAGATATATTCTGTATCTCATGTAGTGTTCTATTTAAATCCTAACCACATGGAAATAATACATTATATGCCGTATGTGATTTGAGTATCCTTGGTTGTTGATAATGAAATGGAGGTGGTGGTGTTAATATTTTAGTTCTTTGAGAAGAGACTTAAATGGAACTTTGATTAACAAACAAATTGATATAAAACAATTTGAGAAAAAAGAAAAATTGCAGATCACGAAGAGTAAATTAATTATATTTCAATTCCTAATTTGTGTATACTTGTAGAGGAATATTTTATTAGAAAAGAAAATCTGGAACAATACATTCTAACCATTCCCTCTTCAATCCAAAACTTTATGCCAATTAAATATTTGGCAGTGTGAAGTGGTGTGTGTATTGAAGTGTGAAGCGGCGTGTGTATCGCAAGTGTTTTGTGTAAAACGGTTTTTTCCTTTTACCTTAAACTACATATATTCCTATTGTTAAACAATTATGATTTGGCAACTTTCTACACCCTTCGTAATGTAAAACTTCAGAAGTGGAAAACATTATTCCTTTAATTAAAAAGAAGGTTGAAGTAGAAAACTAATTAAGATGAATAGGCGTGTCTTTACATTCCCTTAATAACTGCCATGAGCAATCCACTTTCGAGAGTCAATACTTTATGGAAAAATTATTGGATTGGTGCGTAATAGTGCATCAAATAGATACATTTTGGGTTGGTCACTGATAGGAATTTTTTATTCCTAAAATGACGAAAATTGTTTCGAAATTATACTGTCAAACAAAGGTTTACAGTAGACATAATTTGAAACATGAAGAGATACTTTCTTTAATGGACATTTTGTATTTTGAAACGTTGGTTTCAAAACAAGCGATTACGACTCTCATATGTCTATTAATTAAATACGAGTATGCTACTTCACTTTACAAATATTAAAAAAAAACGACTTACTGCTTATATTAATATTTTAGTGGTGTACTAATTTATTTTATTAATTGAAGTAAATTATAATTGTATTATTGGGTCATTACGTGTAAGTAATTATTTAAGTAAAGTTTTTAATGAAATGAGCATTGAAGTATGAATCTTATTTGAGTATATGATTCATAGCTCGTGTACATGATTATTTAATAAGTGCAACTTATATATATGGAGAAAGTATATAAATTTACTAATATCCTTAATATTGAGATAAGAGATAAATTAGTATTAATCTCAAATTAATATTTTATTTGAGATTGATTATTTATGTGTGAAAATAATTATAATTTATTTGAAAAATAAATAATTTATTTTCAAATCAATATTTTATTTGAGAAAATATTGATTGTGAAAAATAATTATAATTTATTTTTATATCAATATGTTATTTGAGAATATATTGATAATTATAAGTTATTTGTGAAATGATTATAATTTTATTTGTTTGTGAAACTAATTATCATGTATGTGAGTTCATTATGGACTAATTATGTGATTTTGAAATCATTACTAACTCGTGGAGTTTGAGAATGCGTTTAATCACATATATATTGTTGCATACGAGGCAACAATGTATTTGCAAAATACAAAGAGATGCATTTGTGAAATACGAATTAAGATAATGGAATAAGAAAATTTAAATTCTTATATCCAAATTGTGGGGGTAAATACGAATATATTCATTAATACTAGAGTGTGTTAAATTAGGAATAATTCGTCAAATAATTTACCTAGCTCAACTCAATTGAATTTGGTTGCTAAAAACAGAATTTTAAGATGTGGTTAAACATTATCTTTAAATTCGGGTTTACTTGACAACTTGTGGGGGAAAGCTCGCTAGATGTCTACACACATACTAAGTCGAGTTTCGTACAAGAAAGTCAATTATCATTCCATATGAGTTATGGAAAGGGAAGAAAAACCAAATACCTTAAAATGTGGGGGCCGAGTATTTACGTCAGATTTTGATTTCACCACCGAAAAAAAAAAAAGAAAATAACTTAAAAATATTAATTACTGCTAGCATATATATGCTATAAAAAGTAGTAGTTCATATTTTTGTATTTAAATTCTGACATAATTGTAATCATGTGAATCGAGTCACATGATGTAACATTCATTGAGAATGCAAGAAAGATTTGAGAATCATTTCTCTTAATTTGATCTTTCCTTTGTTCAGATTTATTTTTAGGAAGTGTGATTTACTGATATTAAAGTAATATTATTTATTATATTACTTATATAAACCTTTTTAAACTTTATAATTAGAGTTAATTATAAATTATTTATTCTGTGAGAATAAACACTATATTCTAACTCATTTTAGACAAGAATATTTTTTTAAAAATTTTATTGAATATTTTGCGAAAATATTTAATTGATTTTGATCAAGAGGATCAACTTTGTGAAGTTTATAATTATAGTTAATAATAAACTATAATTTTCTATGAGAATATACATATGAATCGCTTACTTCAACATGAGTTTGTTGACGAGTTGAAGAGACAAATGAGCTAAAAGCTCCAAGTTCTTCAATCTAGATATTCTAACTTATATGTAGAGGATTAACCTCAAACATATAAATAAATTATATCACATTCCAATATCGTGGATTGGAAAAAGGTGATTGTCAGCGAGTTACATTCATAAAATTGGTAGACCTCGATGAGTGAACCAATTAGATGTAAACATGTTTTTAAGTTCAAGAGTTTAAAAACTTTGATAAGTCAATCGATAAAAACTAGGCTAGACGAGTAGCCAAATTGCCTTATAAAAGAAATAATTTTACTTCTTTGACTCATATTCACTAGAGATTAGGATGACATCCATTTGAATGTTAATAGCTCTAGTAGCTATATATAATGGATGTTGAGATTATCATTCTTAATGGTGAATTAAATAAGAAAATTTATAAGGAGTAACCAAAGAGTTTAGTTGTTAAATGAAAAGAAAACATAGTTTGTGAAACTTATGTATTTTTTTTAACAGACTCCTAAACAATGACACGTAAAATGTGATAGTGTCATATTAATAAATATGACAAGTTTGACCATATAAACTAACTGGATAATTGAGTATCATAGTTTGTTTATGCGCAATTGATATGTTAATATTTGAGACTAATATTGTGAATATTAAATCTATCGAGAAATATTAACTTATGATATGAAAAACATCAATTTAATCAATTATGATTTTGAGGTCATGTGTTGACATTAAATTATCTCAAGCACATTACGTGCATGAATGATGTCTATGTTAAATACTTATGAAATTATGGGATTTCATAATTTTATAAAATTCATATCTTGTATGCTACATGAGAACAAATGTGATAGAATATCATTTGAGTATGCTCATAAAATTAGATGTCACGCATATATCGTAAAATGCAAGAGGTGAGACATCGTCTCTTTAGTTAATAAACTAAGGAGATACATGAGCAATCTTAGCAAGATTCGTTGGGATGCATTAATGAGAATGCTTGAATCTTAATAGAATACATACATATGTACATTATATTTGGAAAATTTTTCAAACGATCCAGGAGGGATATAGTAATGCAAATGAAACTTCTGATTTAGGTGAATCAAAATTTGTAAGCGGATATGTATTCAATTTCGGAGGCACCGCTATTTCCTGAGAATCTTCCAAACAAAAGCATATAGCTCAATCAACTATGAAATTAGAATGCATAGCATTGGATAAAGCTAGTAAAGAATTTGAGTGGCTTCACAAAATTCATGGAAGATATTTTAATATGACTGAAAATTGTGTTAGTCATACATAAAATGCGATCATCAAGCGGTGATACACAGAGCTCAACAAACTCTATGTATAATGGTAAATTCATGACTTTACCGAGAGACATCTACTTTCAAATAGAATGGACTTTATGAAGTCAAGAGATAATCCTAATTCCGGATATTAAAGGTTTATCTAGAAAGTAGTATGTGCATCGAGGGGAATGGGCTTAAAGCCTAAATTAGACTAAGTTACCTCGTACGGAAACCTAACCTGGCGACTGGAGATCCCACGGACCAGGTTCAATAGGACAACCAGTCTTGGCTAACTTAAAAGAAAGCACTTAAGAGTTTAACTCTATCCCATTCTTATGATGCAATAAGTGCAAGCCTACCGCGTTATTTTATAGGTTAAGCAAATGCTTTTAATGACGTCTATATCTTGTCAAAACAAGTAGAGTATGGTAGGATACTCTTGATAGATGCGGTCACCAATGTTAGTGTGAGCTGGGTCGGCTCGTTGAGAATTTCTTTATATGCTGGAATTTTCTAAAGCACTCGCATAACCAAGAATATGTTCAGGGCCAAAACGAACACAACCGAGAATTTGAAACAAATCGGCTTAGTACTGTGTTAAGTTTATTGTCTTGGTTTACACAAACAGCCGACGGTTCAAGATGAAATATTTCACCGATTGGCTAAGTAAATCCGATAAGCTTTAACTAGGGAAGGTTCAAGATGAAATATTTCACCTATCCTGATGCGGTATTATTCCTAAAGAAATTTCGACATGATATGTCTCATGTGAAGGAACTCGAAGAACAATTTCATTCATGTGGGGGATTGTTGGGGTTTTTATGTATGAATGAAATAAATAGAAGAAAGAGATGTGTCTATTCGGTTCGAAGAGGTACCCTTTGAACCGAAACATTGTGTCCCTTCTCAAGAGGCACTTTGTGTCTATAAATACGAAACAGAATCTGGCCAATTCTGAATCAATATATATATAGTAATTAAAAGGAAAAATACTACTCTCTCTTTCTCTTACTTTCATAAAAATTTAGTTCGCAATTTCTGTTTGTTCAAGTTCGCCGTGGGTTCATTATTTGTGCAAATAATGAACAATAGACTGTTGTATCTTGGGAGACTACCGGGAATCAAACTGTATGCACCGTGGCAGTCCCGAAAATATTGTCTTAAGGAAATTTGTTTCGACAAGCCTCAGTCTAATTTCCTTGTTTTTTACGTAAATATTGAAGTGATCTTTGTCTTCGATACAAGTAAGTATTTCTCACTATTTTTGTGTTAGATCGAAATATTTAAGTACACAGATTGTTAGACACCAACATTCAAAAATTAAAAACTAAAACTAAATTCGCCCTTAGTTTGGTACTAATATCCCCGAAAGAGTAATTGGAAAATCTTTTCCCCATCGCTTAAGTCCTGATTATAACGTTGAACTAGTTTTTATTCCTGTAAAAAAGATATTCACCCTATTTATCTATCATACCAATTTATAGTTATATTATTTACCAAAAAGAATCAAAATATATGTTTATGCACTTTTAAAAAATTCATAATGTTATGTATCATTAGTTAAATAAAAAATAAATAAATTGATGGAGTAGTAACTTCCAGTAACAAGTTATGTTATACAATTTATTATACAATTACAGAATAGAATTAGATCTACTCAAAAGTCTCACCAAAGCATTCATTGTAAGCGGTGGTTGGATCAAACACGGAACGAACGAACGAAAAAAGGGCTAAAAATTTCTGTCACGTGCAAGTTGGTGCAACTGGCAAGGGATGGCCCGGCACGTCGTTCAAGGTTTTCTGAAATTCTCATCCTATGAGCCTTATTCGAATTTTTCTTATAGATGGTTATGGGCTTTAATATTTTGGGCCCACCACCCATGCTAATGCTATCATTGCTAATAGGGGGGGAATTTCAATCCGATTTAATAAAATTTTGATCAGATTATATAGATTCGATCGAAATCTGAAATTTGCTCCACAAATATGAACTTAGGTCAATCTAATTCGTGTATCCGATAATAAATAAAATAATTATATATTTATGTAATATTTTATCAAAATAAGTAGTATTAATACTATTTACCCTTAGGTTAAGAAGATAATAGTTAATAATTTATTCATAATTATATTTTTATGCATATTTTCATCTAAAAATATGAATAATAGTTGAGAAAGTTTGAACATCTGAGCTAAATTATATCAACCATAAAATTCTCAAACTTGTTTTATGAAATAATACTGGTGTAAATTTTTAAAAATGTAGATTTTATTGAATCCGAAAAAGATTCGATATTCGACCAAATCATGCAAAGATTCGATGGGATTGAGAAATCTAGACTCGAGAGAGATTCGAATCTGACCCGGTATGAATGGACGAGTATTCAGCTCAAGTCTGATCCGATCCAAATCAGACCCATTAACAACCCTAATTGATATGGCTAAAGTCACGTTCCCCTCCCTCCCTCTTTTTACTATAATTATTTAAGAATTATGTTGACTTCGTATATTTTGATTCACAAATTAAGTAAAGTGCACAAAGATCAATGTCATTAATTAAAACATTCAATAAGATAGTATTTTTGATATTTTATCTTAGAAAAATGATTACTTATTGAGTTTCTTAATCAGTGTGAAAATGTCAAATGTACCAATTAATTTGAAACATAAAAAATATTTATAATTCTTTGATTTAAATAATTAGCGTAACAATTGATTATTTACTTAAATATTGTTGTTTAACTTTTTTATTTAATGTGTACAATTATATTTTGACTATGTGAAGTCAAACAACCTCTGATTTAAAATATTAATTTGAAAATTAATATGTAAAATCCCAACGAGAATGAAGAGAAAATCAGTGCCAAAAATGGAGGAGGAACTAAAATCTGTTCTGAGGGAAGCGTTCGGCGGGACCTCGTCGGACAGCGACGGCGAATCTTCACATGAACGGCGAAGACGACTCCAAATTAACGATTCAAGTGATAAAATCGTCAAGGCTCCGTCAATATTCGGGGATCCCAAAATTTGGGAAGCGATAGCTGAAATCAACGGCCTATGGATTTGCAGAGACTTTTTATCCTCCGTTCAACAGTCTTCTTTGCTATCTGCTCTTGAAAAAGGTGCTCCAATAATTATGTTTTTAATTATCAATGATTAAATTTCATGGTGAGGAAAGCTAATTTTTTGGATTTTTGGATAAAACAGAGGGCTACTTCGCTGAAGATTCGTATAATCAGGTATATACTGATTATCGCTTTGTTGTTATGGCATTGTTTTTGCATTCGAGCTTTTTAATTTGGGCATAATATGAGAACACTGATAAACAAATTCTCTGGGGAAGATAATAAGCTATATCAAATGGTTCTGCACTTGCAGTGGTATAAGTTAATTTACTTTCCTGGTGAATTTTAGTTGTACTAATGTACTTGAAAACTATCTCCAAGGGGCAAGAAATAGATTACATGTGTAATGCTCCTTAGACGATACCACTCTAGTTATCTTCGATTTCATCAGCAGGGTTCACAGGATCTGCAACTTGAGGAATTTGCGACTTGGTGTTAGTTAGCTCGTCCTCATTCTTGGGTTGGACTTTATTTTGCTTTATGGGCATAATAATTAAGTGATCTTTTGATTATCCTGTATATACTTGGGAGTTGGGTTCTTTTAATCTAAGATTTCTCATTCAACGCAGGCGATGAGGTTTGGAGACCTCCCCCCTTGGGCTATAGATCTTTCACAGTATATCCGTGAGAATGTTCTATTGAGTGATTGTTTATCCGAATCATCCACAGATCTATCAAGAAGTGATAAAAGTGGCACGACTTGTCCATTTGCACCGGAGCTATTATGGAGGGAACCACTTTTTAATCAACTTATAGTTAACATATACCAACCAGGTGAGGTGCGTTATGATTTCTATCATTTATTTTCCTCAAGAAAGGGTACTTTTTCCTCATTTGATAATAGTACATGTTTTCTTGGAGTGCAGGGAATTTGTGCGCATGTTGATCTTATGAGATTTGAAGATGGCATTGCAATAGTTTCATTGGAATCTGCATGTGTTATGCATTTTAGTTTAGCTGAAGCTGAATACAACAATGTTGAAGAGGTAAACAGAGAATTTGCGAAGATTCCTGTTCTTTTGACCCCTGGATCTTTAATCTTGATGTGGGGAGAGGCGCGTTATCTTTGGAAGCATGAGATAAATCGCAAGCCTGGATTTCAGAAGTGGGATGGGCATGATATCGACCAGAAGAGAAGGACATCTGTTACTTTGAGGAGGCTATGTGGCCAAACAGAACCCATCCAGTAGTATTGTTCACTCCTTTTTCCAAATTCATCTCAAGTGTGGATAAGCCAAAGCTCACTTGTTGCTGCTTACAATGCTTACCAGTTACCACATTTGTTGTAGTAACAAATTTTTAAATAAAATGCGGAAAGACACAAAAGGTTGAGGGTCGATTTGATAGTAAATCGTTTGTACCGGCATACTAATGTGCTTCCTTTCACTGTTAAATTCAAAACAATGCTATGAGACTTTGTTTGGGGTGACGTTATATTAACTTGATTTTGGGCGGCTAAACCTAAACCATCTGCGGGTTTATATTAAACCCAGCAATATGTTTTACCTAAACCTAAATTATAATATGTGGGACGGGACGGTGATTTAAAGGGGCTTTAAACCAGCCCAAATACAAAATCTTCAATAGTGTCCCCATCAACAAATTTAAATCATCTAAACCGAGCATATGAACAGTTAGTTATTATAATTTGTTATTAATATATAATTGACACTTAATGCTACCAATTAGGAGCTCTAGTTAATTCTAGTATTGCCAATGTCAATTTATAATAGAATGAAGTGCTTTGACGAAAGTGATAGAATTGAAATGCTTTCTTCAACTCCTAAATAATTTGGTTTTTTAAAAAAAATTACACTACTTGAACATCATATACTTCTCCGCACAACTTAAATAATTCTCAAGCTGTGTTTTCAATTTATCACTGTCAAACCAGCACAACTAACAAAGCCTTTACAAGAATTAAACATTCTACACTGTCATTCAAAATTTTCAACCTGCTTCAACTAACAATCTAAATTTTCTTGGATGATTTATTAGTTCTATTACACATACATCTAAATACATTGATACATGAAGATCCCATACACAAAAACAAAACCAGTAAACAAGTCTAAATTAAATCAGTTATACACAAGCCTAAGATTCACAACAGCAAGAAGCACGGCCCAAACCAAACATGGCTTAACCAAATCCCCAGCAATCGGATTCATATTCTTAAAAATCCTCGAACACCCAACCACGACTCCAAACAGAGCCGCACAAAGAACCAACCCGACACGAACCGCACCCGCCCCGAACACAACCGGGTACCAAACAAGGCTTAACATAAGCTGGCCCAAATAAAGAGCCAAAGCAGTGGGCTTCCGATGAAACCCACCTTCGGCCCAAACAAGCCACGCGGACAGGCCCGATAAGAAAACATTACCCAAACAGGCCAAGTGAAGGGCCCAAAGAGGTGGAAAATAAAAGGGCTTCTCTATGTTTCGGTAACGGTTACTAGAACCGAAAAGGAAGATATCGAGTACGGAAAGGGAGAGTGGAAAGGCGACGGCGAGGGCTAACGAGCGGAGGCCCCGCCGTGCCGTCCCGCCGGTTTTCTTTTGTTTACTGTACATGTCGTCTGAGGTGGTTTCGATTACTTTTTGTTGTCCTTCTGTTTCGTGCTCAATTTGATCTTTTTCTTTTGTTACTCGGTGTTTCAGATCTTGAGAAGAAGCCATTGATTGTAAATTTGGTTTTTCTTTTAGTTCTTTTTTTGTTCTCTGTTTTGGTTTGGAGTGGAATTCGGATTTGGTGTGTGAAGAAGAGGAATTTGAGGTGGTGATTTTTTTATAGTAAGTTTGAGCGGTGTTGATCTGTTGGGTTCGGAGATTACGTGGCGGGAAGCGGATGAGGGACGTACACGTGGTATGTGCATTGCTGTGACTGGCCAACTTTTTATTTTTCTAATTGGATCATACATATCTAAGCTTCGTGTCTCTGTTAGTTGATTTATGTTTGAATTTTGATTAAAAAGATGAAATTCGACAATTTTTTGATATAATTTTTTATTTTTTAGTTCGAAAATAATTGATTATATTCGAACAATTGTTAATATAATGATTTGATGCAACAACGTATATACGTCTTACTCAATAATTTTAAATTTAAATTGAGTTTAATTAGATTGACAAAAGCATATAAGGAATTATAAATAAATATATCGAATGCCTCAAACTTCAAAATAACTTGTCGTACAAATAGGGACCAATGTTTATTCTCAATCGAAAATTTCAAAAAAACAAAAAAAAATGAAATCAAAGATTCCACTCGAGAAAGCCCTATCACAAAGTCTAGACATTGAGGAAACTACATGTGAGTTGGAATACGATATATAAAATCATAATCTTGAACTATTCCAAGATCATATATGAATTTGAGAACCAAATTTTGAGAGAATTGTGAAACCCCCAATTTCATTTATTTCAGCAATTTAAATGTAGGTAAAATTGCAGAAAACGTCCCAAACTAATTACCGATTTTGGATTTTCGTTCCGAATTATTTAACTTGGCGAATTTCGTCCCGTAATTTAATATTTTTTTGGAATATTGTCCCAAACTAATTACTAATTTTGATTTTTCGTCCCAAACTATATCAACTCGCCAAATTTTGTCCCATAATTTACCATTTTGTATGAATTTAGTCCCAATATTAAATTTCTAATTTAATGAAAATGACGTTCAATCTTGTAATTAATTTGGGACGAACTCTGTAATATTATATAATTATTCATGTTAAAATTTACCATGTCATGACACTTAAGCAGTCATGTGATAATTCATCGGCAAATGCGCAATTCCGTCTTATAATTATGGTGGGACGATATTCCAAAAAAATATTAAATTATGGGACGAAATTTGCCAAATTAAATAGTTTGTGATGAAAATCCAAAATCAGTGATTAGTTTGGGACGATTTTTGCAATTTTGCCTTAAATGTAATTATCCGTTAAAATTTATGTCAATCCTAGTGAAAACCAATGTTTTCAGAACCGAACTGAACAGTGAACCGGTGAGCCGACTGGTTACTGGTCGAATCGGTCGGACCACTGGTCGAACCGGATGACGTCATAATAGTATAATAAATATATTTAATTTTAAAGTATATGTAATGTGCATAAAATTTAAACATTATCCTACAATTGATTAAAAATATAATATTTCTTATATTATACTAAAATTAAACCATATAATATATATCTAACTTATATCATAACGATAATATGATACTAATTTGTATGCTCATATAAATGATTATATTTCTTTATAAAAATTTAAAAGTGTAAGTTAAAAATACAACAAACTAAGAAATTCATAAATTTTAAAATATGGTTATGTATAAAAGTCTAATATTCAAAGTCAAACTTGCATATTATATCGATTTGACTCTTTATCCTAAAAATAATATTGAAAAGAAATATTTTATATAACAAATTTTAATAAAAAATTATTATTTGAGTATTAATTTTCATTCATAATGTGCAAAATATTTATTTGAGTTAATTATCTAATTTATAAATAAATTTGGCTACAAGTTTCTATAATTTATAAATTTTAATTTGTACTAATAGTTCAACAAAATTGTTGTAGCTCAAATGGTAAGGAAATCATGTTTCACTCTAAAGGTTAGGTGTTCAAATCCCAACTTTTACAAGAATTTTGAGTTTATTTTTAACATTAAAAAAATTAAAAAATTAAAAAAATATTTAAAAAAAGAAGGAAATTCAAAACCGGGTTGAACCGGTCCATACCGGTTCAGCGGTTTCGGAGCGGTTCAACCCGGTTCAAACTGGATTTTGGAGTAAGTGGTTTTAGGGGTAAACCGAACCGGACCAACCTCCGGTTCGCGGTCGAACCGGTCGGACCGGCCGGTCCGGTCCGATTTTAATAACATTGGTGAAAACTACACAAAAGTATCATACGAAATGTTTATTACATCGAATCCTTTTGTATTATTAAAATTTCAACACAAAACCCGCTACTAGTATAAAGAAGGTCGTCTCGGGTTGATATATTTCAAAAAGTAACTTTTAAATATTTCAAGAAATAATTTTTAAATTACATGATAGTTTTGTACAGTTTCTGCATAACACAATGAAGTTGCAAAAGACTTGTCATATTCTTGGTCCTTAAATTGAATTCTGTCAGTTGAATTTAAACTTGTGCCTCCAATTCTATCCTTTTCAGATGCTTCGTTTAAATTCAACTGACAGAATTCAATGTAATGACGTATATGTATTTGCTTCACATAAATGCTACATGTTTCTCCCCAGAAATGCTATGCCCTCCAATTAACTTGTATTCTTTCACAGTTCCGATTCTCCATTTTATTGGCTGGTTTCATTTTTGCCTGCTCAATTATCTGGTGAGATTTATTTCACACTATTTATGATGACATGATTCTATGTATACATTATTCAATTATAGACTCAATGAAATTTTCTTTTCAATTTTTTTAACTTTTGTGTTATTATATACTTCTAAATTAAATTATTCCCTGTACAATTATGATACCTTAGAAGCTCGTTAAATTATAATATGAACAAACTAATTTGTTTTCGGAAAAAAAAAATCTGTGAATTTTGAAAATCGAATTCTGATGCAATCAAATACCAAATCTCATACAAACACAAGATCACAACTCACAAATAGCTCAATATACGAACAATAATCAAAATCAACTTTAACTAAATGCAATAATAATCCAGCAGTACAATCTACTCTCAATGAATTACACAACCACCAACTGAATTATACAAACTGTAAATACAGACTAGTAGGATTGAATTAACAACCGAACTAAGCCACAATCAATCCCATGATCTCCATATACCTGAAATAGAGATGAATGTAATTGATTAATGCCCACACTTGCACACACAGTACGAAGAACAGAGAGGGAGGAATATTGCTTACAATTTTCAGGTGCTAAACATTCCTTTTGCGTGATCTCAGCTGATAAAGCATGAGGAGTGGTCCTGCACTTTATGTGCCACGTATAACTCCAGCTGGACCAGTCAGGAAGCTCCTTGCCACTTCATCAGCTTATTCACCCGTTCATTCCCAAACGACACCGTTTTCACTCCTGCGCCTTTATTATTAATAAAGACGTGTTTTCTTCTTTTACAACTTTGCTAATTCAGTTGGTTAAGTTCGAACCCAATTCAGAGCATTATTTACCAAAAATAAAAGAGGGGGAAATTTGCACTTTATTATTCCAAATGCAAGAATTGGAACGCAACAATACCCTCCTCTTCAGAATATCCTTGTCCTCAAGGATTGAAGTTGGGAAATTTCAGCTTCAAAGTATACAAATCTTCCCATGTTGCATCCTCATCTGCTGTATTGAACCATTTGATTAGGACTTGAGATGCAGCTCTACCATTTTTCTTGTACAATCTGGTATCCAAAATCTTTTCAGGTTCCATAAGTATAGTGCCATGAGTTGTTTGAGCTTCAGGTAGAGTAGGTATAGCAATTACTGAACCAATCTTTTTCTTGAGTTGAGACACATGGAATGTGTTGTGGATTTTTGCAGTAGGAGGAAGATCCAAAGTATAAGCAACCTGTCCTACCTTAGAAACAATCTGAAAAGGCCCAAAAAATCTAGGACTAAGTTTAGTGTATGGAGTTCCTCTTACAGTGACCTGCCTATAAGGCTGTAATTTAACATAAACCCAATCTCCTACTTGGAGCTCCACTTCCCTTCTGTTTTTATCAGCCATGTTTTTCATCCTAGATTGGGCATTGTGTAAGTGCAACTTCAGAAGTCTAATGGTGCTTTCTCTAGCACTAAGGCTCCTGTCTACAGCCTCCACAGAAGAATCCAGAGGTTGATATAAGAGGTGAGGGGGAGGCTTCTGTCCATAGACCACTTCATAAGGTGTGAAGTGTGTAGCAGAGTGATAGGTGGTGTTATACCACCATTCAGCAAGAGGCAGTAAGTTCAACCATGATTTAGGCCTTTCTCCAATCATACATCTGAGATAAGATTCCAGACACTTGTTGACAATCTCAGTCTGGCCATCAGTTTGTGGGTGGTAAGCAGTGGAGTGAAGTAACTCAGTCCCTTGTATTTTAAAAAATTCTTTCCAGAAATTACTAAGAAATATGGGATCCCTATCACTTACTATGGTTTTTGGCATACCATGCAATTTGAACACTGAATCAGTAAAAGCTTGAGCCACAGATAAAGCAGTGTATGGATGTATCAATGCAATAAAGTGTGCATATTTACTCAACCTGTCAACTACAACCAAGATGACCTCCCTTCCTTGTATCTTAGGGAGACCTTCAATAAAGTCCATTGAGATGTCAGTCCACACTCTCTCAGGAATAGGGAGTGGTTGAAGGAGACCAGCAGGCAAGGAGTTTTGGGGTTTGCAAGTCTGGCAAACCAAACACTCCTGCACAAAATTGAACACAGCAGATTTCATGTCTTTCCAGAAATAGTGCCTTTTGATCCTGTGGAGTGTATTCACCATACCAGAATGTCCACCCTCTTTACTTTCATGATATAGAGATATGATATCTGTTTGTAAGGTCCTGTCATTACCCACCATAATTTTGCCCTTCCTTTTCAGTAAGCCATTGTTCCAAGTATAATGGGGTTTTGAGTTGGGATTTTGAACCAAGGTGTCCATAATGTTTTGTATTTTAGGATCATTATTCCAGCTATCCTTGACTCTATTTATCAAAGATGAGGTGATGGTAATCATTCCTTCCAACCCAGGAATGTCTTCTGCAAACTGCCTACTAAGACCATCAGCCACTTTGTTATCACTTCCCTTCTTATAGTTGATGGTGAAATCATATCCTAGGAGTTTGACCAACCATTTTTGTTGAGCTGGCGTAGAAATCCTTTGTTCTAGTAAGAACTTCAAGCTTTGGTGATCAGTATGAATAATGAATTGCCTTCCCACCAAATATGGCCTCCACTTTTCTACAGCTGACACCAGGGCTAGTAGCTCCCTTTCATACACAGGTAATGCAGAATGTTTTTCAGTGAGTGCTTTACTAAAAAATGCTATAGGTTTGTGGTTCTGCATGAGGACAGCACCCATTCCCACTCCTGATGCATCAGTTTCTATTTCAAATGGGCATGTAAAATCAGGTAAAGCAAGCACTGGAGTAGAGGTCATGCATTGTTGGAGAGTCTTGAAAGCTGCAGTAGCTTCTGTTGTCCAATTGAATTTGTCTTTTTTGAGTAGGTTTGTAAGAGGTTTGGCAATAGCACCATATCCTTTTACAAACCTTCTATAGTATCCTGTCAAACCCAGAAAACCCCTAAGTGCCTTGATGTTTTTGGGAACTGGCCATTCTAACATGGCTTGGACCTTGTTCATGTCAGCAGCAACACCTTCTTGGGAAATCACATATCCCAAATACTCCACCTTCTCACTTGCAAAACTGCATTTGCTGGCCTTGACTAATAGTTGATTATTTCTCAAGATATCAAAGACTGATTTAAGGTGATTTATATGCTGTTCCCCATCATAGCTATACACCAAGATGTCATCAAAGAAAACCAATATAAATTTTCTAAGAAAAGGTTGGAATACCTGGTTCATTAAACTCTGGAAAGTAGAAGGAGCATTAGTTAAACCAAAAGGCATAACAACAAATTCAAAATGTCCATGGTGTGTTCTGAAGGCAGTCTTGTTGATATCCTGTTCATTCATCCTTATTTGGTGATACCCTGACCTCAGGTCCAGTTTAGTGAAAAACTTTGCCCCATGAAGTTCATCTAAAAGCTCATCTATCACTGGTATAGGAAACTTATCTTTAATTGTTGCTTTGTTCAACTCCCTGTAGTCCACACACAATCTCCAGGACCCATTTTTCTTCTTGACCATGACAATGGGAGAGGAATAAGGACTGTTACTGTGTCTTATTACTCCTGAAGCTAACATTTCAGACACCATTTTCTCAATTTCATCTTTTTGTATGGCAGGATATCTGTAGGGTCTCACATTGATAGGTTGAGTACCTTCTTTGAGTATAATAGAGTGATCATGAGACCTTTGTGGGGGTAAGTCAGTGGGGGGTGAGAATAAATCTTGATATTCATCCAGGAGATCTTGTAACTCATTAGGAACTCCTTTCACATCCAAAGTTGATATACTTACAGTAGTAGGAACAACTTTAGCTTCCTGGAACCAGCTTAGACTCATCATGGTTAGCTCAGCAGGCCTGGCTAATAGTTTCTTCATTTTGCTGTCTTTGATCACCCTTATGTCCTTCTTTTTACCTCTTAGACACACTTTCTTATCTTCCACAGTAAATTTCATGAAAAGTTCACTGAAGTTCCAAGCAATTGTACCCAAAGACACAAGCCACTGAACTCCTAAGACCAAGTCACACCCACCTAGAGGTAGTACCATAGCATCTATAGTAAAAACAGTTCCCTGCATAGACCATTTAAACCCTTTACAACAAAACTTGCTATATATGTAGTTACCTCCAGCTACTGCAATGGGTAAAGGTTCAGTGCTCTCCAGTTTGCAACCCAATTTCTTTGCAATAGATAAATCTAAGAAATTGTGGGTACTCCCTGAGTCTATCAAGATGTGAACAGCCTTCCCATTATGTGAACCAGTTACTCTCATGGTTTGGAAATTAGTGACTCCAGTCATGGCATGTGCTGAAACTACAGGAATATCCTCATTCTCCTCTTCTACCATATCTTGTGTATCTTCCTCTTCTGTTGCCCCTTCTGTGGAGTCTAAATCCATCAACCAAACTTGTCTTCTCTTCCCACAATTATGTCCATAAACATATTTTTCATCACACCAGAAGCAAAGTCCCTTTGCCCTCCTATCATCCATTTCTGTAGTTGATAAAATTTTAGAAGCTCTGGGATTTGGTTTATAAGTGTTCTGAGATGAGTTTTGTAGTTGTTGATTACCAAAGTTCTTCTGAACAGGATTAGGTAATAAAGGGGGTTTTGTATTGCCACTGTTAAAAGGCTTCTTATGCAAAGCAGCATTAGTCTGCTCTTGCATCCTAGCCAAGCTGTAAGCCCTTTGAAGAGTCCTAGGAGTTAGCATCCTCAAAGGCATCTCAATGTCCTCTTTCAGCCCAGTAAGAAACATGCTAATAGCATAGTCCTCTGAGATATCTACCTTATGTAATAATTCATCAAAGACATCAAGGTAATTCTGGACAGAAGAAGTTTGTCTCAACTTCTTCAGTTCCCCAATTGGATCCTCAAACATAACTGATCCAAATCTATACTGTAAAGCATGTATGTATTCCTCCCAATGTATTACACCTCTTTTCATTTTAACAAAAGTTTGATGCCAATGAAGGGCCTTACCCTCCATATTCAATCCAGCAAGTTTGACTTTAGAATGATCTGGGGTTTCATCAATCTCAAAATATTGTTCACATCTAAACACCCAATCCTTAACATTATCACCATAAAATTTAGGAAAATCCAATCTCATATTCTGTCTAGTTGAAATGTGAGATGAATTACCAGTATGAATAGAAGCTCCTCTAGGTGATTCCTGCATCCCTTGCTCCCCACGGTTTACACTATTTCTCTCAGTTAACAATTCAGCAAAGTTTCTACGCATCTCCTCCATACATTGATCTACCTTCTGTTCTAATCCTATTGAATTAGCTTTGAGAAGTTCAATCTCTTTCTGGATATCTTGAGCTCTTGTGTTAACTGCCATCCTCAATCCCTTCAGAGTTTGCACAAGGAACCCCTGCTCTGAATACCACTGATGCAATCAAATACCAAATCTCATACAAACACAAGATCACAACTCACAAATAGCTCAATATACGAACAATAATCAAAATCAACTTTAACTAAATGCAATAATAATCCAGCAGTACAATCTACTCTCAATGAATTACACAACCACCAACTGAATTATACAAACTGTAAATACAGACTAGTAGGATTGAATTAACAACCGAACTAAGCCACAATCAATCCCATGATCTCCATATACCTGAAATAGAGATGAATGTAATTGATTAATGCCCACACTTGCACACACAGTACGAAGAACAGAGAGGGAGGAATATTGCTTACAATTTTCAGGTGCTAAAATTCCTTTTGCGTGATCTCAGCTGATAAAGCATGAGGAGTGGTCCTGCACTTTATGTGCCACGTATAACTCCAGCTGGACCAGTCAGGAAGCTCCTTGCCACTTCATCAGCTTATTCACCCGTTCATTCCCAAACGACACCGTTTTCACTCCTGCGCCTTTATTATTAATAAAGACGTGTTTTCTTCTTTTACAACTTTGCTAATTCAGTTGGTTAAGTTCGAACCCAATTCAGAGCATTATTTACCAAAAATAAAAGAGGGGGAAATTTGCACTTTATTATTCCAAATGCAAGAATTGGAACGCAACAAATTCGGACAAGATTGTTGGACTCGAAAAAAGTAATCAACAATCATATACAACATGAATTTGATCTGATACAAAAGGTGTTGGGTCTGAATTGGAGCTGATTTGACCCGTTGACAACCCGGCCGAGTTATGAGGTTTGGGTGGATATGAGCCGGTACGCAATTGGGTTTACATTGAGTTTTATTGCTGTGGACCTGATTTATTTATATTTGGGTAAGATTTATTTATATATGATCGAGATAAATATTCACCCAACTGAATGAATTCATCGGCGTAGGCATAAATCTCCCTGAATGTTTATTATCAGTAACATATCTTGCTCAATCCTCCTAAAAAAACACAACTATTGCTCAATCCAAAATTAGAGCAGTTTCCTCTAATTTTGTTGTATCATTCTTCTTATGTTAAGGAATAATTAAAGAATTAAGTTCCTCATTTTTGTGCAAAATTATAGGAATTTAATCAATCAGAATTGACCAAGAAATAAAATAAAGCAAGAATATTTGAAGATGATGATGGTCAGTACTTCTGTTAAAACTTAATATTCTTTTATTTTTCTTGTTCTTCATTAGCCTGTCCGAACAAGGACTACTAAAATCACATACAGTTCAAGTCCAAAATAGCATAGACGACAGATGTATTCGCCGCCCATTGTTTTTCTGGAGATACAGACTGTTGGGTCTTATGTCCAGCCCATGTGGTTTGAGCCCATTAGAGGAAAATTAGGTTACATGAGACTTGTATAAAAAGATTTTTAGTCTTCTTGTTTGCGTGTGTTGTGTGCTACACACATCAGAAAAATACGTACATCAACATTAATAGAAAATAATAGTCACAATAAAAGAAGAATATAAGGGGAGAACTATTGAGATTTATTTTGGGGTTTGTGAAAGAGATCGAGGTACTACAAGTAATTGGTTTCGTCTCGGATTCAGTCAGAGATTCTTCACAAAGTGCTCAATCGTCCAATTGGTTCGGGATTTTATTCTTGCTCTTTAGTTTGGTGATTTATTTGTTCTCTGTGTTATTCAAGTTAGTGACTTGAGGTTTTGGTTAGTCTCTAGTGGTTTTACGGAGGATTTTGTAAACCCATTATCATTATAGTGGTTGAGTTAGATCGGTTTTTGATATCGTGGTTTTTTCCCGGTTTGGGTTTCCACGTAAAATTGTCCTGTGCATATTTACTTTTCTCGCACCTTAATTCTTGTTTAGTTTAGTGAATTAGTGCTTGGATTTAATTTGATCTTGTTATTCTCAATTTCAATCCGTGGATATTTGTGGGACATAATGAATTGTTTCCGTTGTGATGTTAGTTGTTACTAATCTGATATTATTTCCCTAACACAGACTTCAAAACGCATGTACTTGGAGATTACTAGCAAATGTGGGAGGATTTGTTAATAAGAGATGGGCCGTGTTTGGTGCATACCCTTGATGGGTGGTGACACTTGGTGTGAACCATGGAAAAATTAGAATATAATGACTTCAATTAAAAACTACAGATCTTGTAGGCCTAATCTAAAAGATTTCAATTAGAAATACCGGCTTTGATTATAATGACTATTATTTTAATTTTTAACTACAATGGCTTCAAAATGTTTATGAATAACTAATAAAATAATACACTTTATAATATTTCAATCAATGTCTAAAAATACTTGTGTCAAAGAACATGATTTTCTACATATGTATCCTAGCTGGATGT
Source organism: Penstemon eatonii (assembly GCA_038501285.1). NCBI lineage: Eukaryota > Viridiplantae > Streptophyta > Magnoliopsida > Lamiales > Plantaginaceae > Penstemon > Penstemon eatonii. Next base: position 62,589,439 of record CM076712.1, on the reverse strand, counting down.
TATCAATTTATCATATCTGCAATAAGTTAGACTTGTGTCCTAAGAAAACTTGTCTGGTTGAGGCCGGGGGAATCTTTCATTTTGATAATAATAATAATAATAATCATGTAATATAAATTAAAATTTACTTAAAGACATTAGTCAACTAACATCTTAATAGTATTTAAATATTTTGTCTATTTGATTTCTTCCGGTTGTTTCTTTCACTCTTCATGGCTCCTTTTTCATTCTTTTTCCTTATTTTACCAAACAAAAATATTTCCATCCTAAAAATTGAACTATTTGCTACATACACGAAAAGTTAGTGACTCTTGATCAAGCAAGTGCAATGAATCAAGTTGTAGCTCTCAATGAATTTCCTTTCAAACTTCGTGTAAAATAAAAACAATTTTTTATTGATTTCAACAATAGAGCCAATTCTTTTTTTTTTTTTCTTCAGAAAGTATCACTATAAAAGTAGTAACTCAAGACTTATTTGATCAAACGCCAATAAATAACAAAATAGTAATCTAAAATTGGTTTAACGAAACCTGAACTACAAATCAGTGTTAAAATCAATCTATTTCTTTAATTATAATATAATTCTGAAAAAGAAAAAGAAAAAGTAAGGAAAATCGTTAAAAAAACTGGAAAAATGAAAAATCCAATTCAACAATATGAATATCAACGTACACCAAAACTAAACCAGTTAATTAGAGCAAACGACAAATTACAGGACAACTCAGAGTATATTAATTAGATATTTCAAATGTAAAAATAAATTATTACAACATATACTGTTTGGGGGGAATTGTAGACACTTCATTTTCACTGTTCATCAAACTCACAATAAAATTGTAATTCAAAAGTGCCAATAATAATTTCTTTCAATTTTCAAAATACATATATATAACAATAGAAAAAAAAAAAAAAAAATTAACTCCGGCACTGTGTGGCGGCGGTGCAGGAGCGAGTGTAAGGATTAGCTTGTGCACCTGGTCTACAGTTATAGTACGACGCGCCTCTTTGGGAGCACGGAACAGTATTCGCCTGGAGCGCACCGTAGCTGATGTACCTTGTGGTCGCTAATATGCGCCTGTTGCTTTCTGTATCCATTTCGAATTCACCTGTACTGCCTTCGGTCATGCACTCTGCGATTGATCCTTGACAGGTGGACGGGTTACTCATCGGTATCCAGCTAAAGTCTTCGCCGGCGTCGGCGGTGTTGAGGATGAGCGCCGCCACTACCACGGCGGAAATGAGGAGGCGGAAAATGTAATAAGACTTGGCCATTTGAAAATGATTTTTTTCTTTTTCTAAGTTGAGAAATGTTTTGATTTGATTTCGTATAGCGGGCTGGCAGGCAATTTAAGTAGCTGGGAAATTCAGCAATTGGGTTTGACATTCTCTGGATTTACTAGATTGCCACTCCATTAGCTATTTTTAATTACTACTTTAAATTGGTGCTTTACTATTGGACAGTGGAGAAAATATTAGTACTCCTATAAAGTTTTCTTTTAGTTTGTGCTAAATAAATTGTATACTCACTACTCACATTTTAGTTCAGTTGCAATTAAAAATATTAATTTTATATACAAAACTAATAAAATATAGTTATATGATTTCACAAATGGAATTATTGATTTAAAATGGATTAAATATTCAAATTTGTTAGATGGATAAAAGATGAGTCAAGTTACAAATTGCCATTGTCATATGACTCATATAATATGTAGTTTATGCAAGGTCAAGCCAAGTCGATACATTGTTATTGCGTATTTTGTTTATAAGTAAACATTCCATATTTAAAAATTAAAATACATAAAGGCAGACTAAAGTTTACTTGTTCAAATTGTATGTACCTTTTTGTCATTTAAATGTTGTGATGGAGACAAATTTAATTTGCACAAATCTTTTCTTTTTGTTGCTTTTGACCCTCGACGACATTTTGTATATACGGACGTGGTCTCCACTGCGATTTTCCTTTAATTTTTATATACTATATATTTAACTAAAATTAATATAAAGCATATGACAACACTATTTTATTGAGGGTTGTTAGAAGTCTGCCGCGTGAACTGTGAAATTTCTATTAAAAAGAGGCAAACACGTTATTAGGCATAATGCAAAAGGAATAAATGCACTTTGGGGCCCTTCAACATCCAAATAATACTAATAATATTATAAAATTAATAAAGAGACAAAAGAAAAGGGGACTAAAATCAGATGAGATGCAAACACTAACTTAATTTCAAATTAATGAACCACTAAAAATATTTTCTTGAATACAAACAAACAATCCCCAAAATTTCAAATTAAGGAAAATTTGAGTAAGGATCATATTTACAAACACTAACTATTTGATTTTTAAATCTAATTGTCAATGATGAGATTTTTAAATATAAGCCAGGAGTTGACAGGTTCAAGCATGTAGCTGTTTTATACTTTGTCATTTGAGGATATGCCCAACAACCTTCAACAATTCAGTTGTCCTAATCTTTAATAAAACAACAATTGCAATCAAATTTAAACCTACCACAGAGTTTAGATCATATATAATATATTATTATAACAAAATTGGAATCTGTTTGGTGCAGGCGGTGATCATATAATTAAATACAAATAGGATTTATAATATATTTTAAAATATTATATTGAAAGAGTGGTAAATTTCGTTTTCATATGCTTCCTTGTTTTACCGGTTCAAGCATGTCCTCGTTGTAGTTGAGAATAAGTTGGATCCCTCAACGCAATGAATCTTTCAATACCTACTACCATGGAAAATGATATTGTGTTAAATAAATTTGTTTTGAAGAGGGAATTGAAAATTTTGTAATATTTATATTTTTAAATAATAAGAGATTATTACAAATTAAAGATGCCATGTCATGGGATTGGAGTGATCTAATCTTTTACTTGTTGATAAATTGGTACATGGTCAACGGGCCAATCCAGAACTGCTCTTGACTTTTGTTTTTGATGATCATGTATCTAATTTTGATTGGATTATTGCTTTTAATAAATTAATCAAATACAAAACATATGCAGATTAATAATATATGAACCGAATCAAAACATTATTCATAACCAAACACAACCCAATGCAACCCGATTCTTCTTTTTATTTATCTAAAAGATCAGTCTACACTTATAAACATCGATTGAAGAAACAAATACATACCCAAGATTATCAATAGAACCTCCATTTTATTTTATTATAATAAGGTAAATTAAAAATGTCCCTTCACTGCACAAAAGTGATTTTAAAAAACTATCTTTCCAGCTTGCTCAAAAATGCTTCCATTGGGGGCACCTCCTTCACAATTTCTTGCCAATCAGGCATCCCCTGAAAACACATATAAAGGCCATTTCATCTCATAAAAAAATAGTCAACATAAAAAAGCTGAAAATACGAACCGGGTCGACCCATTTTCAGTTGGTGATAGGTGACATAAGAAAAAGCTTGTGATCATGAATGTAATTGTAAATATGAGGCAATTAGGTGTGGACGCTGTCAATGGTTGTTACTGATGAGTTCACATTCAAGCAGAGATATCTCCTTTATTCGATAACTTGGTCAACATTTAGTAACTTGTAAATTCATGATAGTTTTTAATGTAACACAATATCAATATTTTGCTAATTATGCTAAATGGTTATATTAAAACTAGTACTAACTTTTTGGATTGACATAAGATCACTTACCCGCCCTGATTTTCGAACACGACCATCTAGACGGAGAATTATGTAAACATCTTCACCTGGAGTTATGCCTTCGGACTTCTGTTGATCCCTAATCCACCTGGCAATTAGAAAAGCCAAACAGAAGCTGAAGTAGAAGCTTCCGGTAGTGTAGAAACTATGCAAAGAAATACCCCCCATAGAAAAAAGAGAAAATTATGCAAAACTGAAAGTCTAAGACATAATAAAGCAACTACCAACCTTTCCCATTCAATAGGTGATACAACTTCTGCTCGGAATCGAATCTCTGCTTTAATTTTTGATTTCGCAACAACTGATTGAGCTCGTTCGTCAAATTCTTCCTACCAAGAACCAAAAGAATAAAAAACACACAAAGAGAGGGAAAGATATACATACATACACACACATACATCCATATATAAAGAGAGAGATTTTTCCAATCTTACTCCTATAGATGGAAGAGAAGCGGCTGTCTTTGGAGAAAGACCAAAGCCTTTTCTCTCAACTTGCGGTTCTCTTCCCTGACCCCAAACAACAGGAACCAGAATAACTCCTCGTTTAAGAAGCTCAGTCCGAAACCTCTCAGCTTTCCTCATGGCTGCAGTTACCGTCTCCTTATTCCCAGCCAAAATAACCTACAATCAATAGCCAATTACTTCACAATTTATCTAGAAGTGCAAAACACAGACTGTTAAATTGGACCAAAAGTGCAAAAAATGTATGCAAATAAGTGGAAATGACCAAATTTGAATAAGAAAAAGGAACCAAAAGTACTAATTTTGGAAGTAAAGCGAATAAAAGTGTTCGAGTGTCTGGTCCGTGGGACTAAAAGTGCATTTTGCGAATTTATCCCTAAATGTTTCAAAAATTGGGCAGCTAGTGGATTTTTCTTTGCATTTCTAATATATCCCCTAATGTTTCAAGAGCTTAATATGGTAAATACGGTGAGAGAAGAAGCATTTTTACTTACAGGCCTTGCCGTGTCTCGTAGTTGCACAAGTTCCACAATCCTGTTAGTTGAAAGGCGAAGAGGCAATCTAGATAGAGTTTCATTCCGTGTAATTTGTGCAATTTGTTCCTCTTCTTTCTTATTGTCCCACAAAAATAAAGCCACAAAAGCAACAATACCTGCACCATACTGAGTCGCAAATTTTATTGATACGTTTCAATAATAAGTTTGAATAAAAAAATCCTTTTACATATGAAGCAAGATATGTCATTGTTTACCTCCAATATTAATTGCTGCATTTCCTGAAGTTTCCAGTAAATTGGGAGCATTTTCACCCCCTTTAATTGCAAGAAATAGTCTTGGTATGGTAAGAAACAATGAAATTCCTGCAGCAGCAGTAAATGCCACATAGAAAAATCTTCGAACCCCACGAAATGGTGCCTGGACTTCGCTAATTAGTTTTAAATCCCTACGAAAGCTATAGCCTATGTCTTCTCCACCCAATCGCGCCTATCAAAATCATACTCAAAACTATATTCATACTGAATTATTCATGGGTAAAAGTTTCAGTGAAGTGCAAAAATACCCCCTTCTGTTTTGCCTATTTACAAAAACCCCCCTGTGTTATTTTAATAACCAAAAACCCCCATCTGATATTTTTTTATTAGGAAAAAACCTCCTCCCTAGCCAAAAAGACAATTATATCCCCATCAAAGGATGCAAAAACACACCTATTCACCTAAAAAAATGACAATAATCCCCTTGTTAACTTTGAAAATTGGCAATAACCCCCCTGTTAACTTAAATAATTGACAACAACCTCCCTATGATTTATGAAGGACTTTCAAATGAGAAATTTTTGCTAATAAGAAAGAACACAGGGGTTTTTTGCTTAATAAAAATAACACGGGGGGTTTTGTTAATTAAAATAAGACAGGGTGGGGTGGGAGGGTTGGTTAATTAGGCAAAGCACAAGGTGTATTTTTGCATTTAGCTCGTAGAGGTTTACATATAATGAATAACGACAAAGTTAAAAAAAAAAAAAAAGGACGAGCTTTTAGCAGCAAACCTCTTCTTGCAGTTCTTTGAATTCAGGCATTGCCCTAAATGAAGCCAAATCTGGATCATTTAAAATGGTTCCAAACTTGAGGCCATATTCTTTCAAAGCCGTTCGTAAAGAGTCAGCAGCTTTTTTTCCCTCCCCTCTTCCTCAAAAGAGTAAACAAGAAAATAAAATTAAATGTTCAAAAGATAGAAAATAGTTATACAACACAGGATAGAATAGTATAGTGGTCTATCTCCACATACAAGAAATGGGATGCTATTATTATACTTGCCATAAGTTCCAATGATGCATAACATTTTTATAGCATTCTTGAAACTGCTAACTAGAAGTTGTGTCCTTCTAAGACACTGAATTTGTACACACCCTCAAAATTTCCAACAAGAAATTCTCGACTAATACTAGATTGAAATTGTATAAATCCATATTTCTGCCAATAGGTTGATAGAGATTTAAAAAGCTTACCTATAGGCATGACAGCATGCTTTGTTATACAAAGCAGCTTGAGACTCCACAGGGTTAGGATCCAAAGAAAGAGCTGTTTCAAACTGGGCAAGAGCATCTTTAACCTGGAAAATAAGTTCTTGAGGATAATAATACTAAGATTGGACTTAATTCCTCCAGATATCGAAAACTGACATTAAAGCTTCTTTAGTTCAAAATCAGAAGCATAAACAAGGTAGCCAACTTTAGGTTAATCTTGTTTTCCAATTTCGAGAGAAAAAAATTGAATTATTAAGACTTCTTATAATACATTCTTTAATATTTCAGAGCAATCTTCAAAACACTATAATGGTGTGCCAAGAAGAGAAATAAAGAAACATCTTCCTATATACAAAAGTATGCATCATAATGTTAATCAAATTCATTGATTACGTACTCTGTCTCAATGAAGCTATAAATAAATTCAAAAAATCTAAATATAGTAATACTTAAATAATACCCTTCCTCTGGCGAAAAGGGAGAGACCCAAGTTAACACACGACTCAGCAGTGGGCGGCGCACTAACTTCCGGCGAAGTAGGAGGAGAGGGAGAGCAATAGGTTAGTTGTCCGTGAGAGGTTTTGGTGAGCCCGATTGGGGCCCAAAAAGAAGAAAATATGAGTGGTTTTCTTCGGTCGAGAAACCATGTTCTTGTTATTAACAGTGAATTCGAAGTTGAGTCATTTGACGTTGTGTGGTGGTGGTGGTTGGGCGGTGCAAATATTGCCGCGGCCATTCAGAATTCATGGGCTACAATATCAGTTTATCCAAACGGCAGTGATTCTTGTTCGGTTTTTTATTTTACTTATTTTTTAAGAATATAAATATGCTCCATTTGGACCATGGTAATTCCTTTTTCCCCCATAAACCAGGCTTATTAATGGGGTTGGTGTGAATCCGAATTCCATTTATTAAAATTTTATTTCAATAGAGATTGGTTAAGGAGATCCGTAATTCGAAATATTCCATTTATTAAAATTTTATTTCAATAGAGATTGGTTAAGGAGATCCGTAATTCGAAATAATTGGAACGAATATTGATTTACCTTAATCTCATTAATTAAAATTCAAATTCGATTTATTTTAAATATGTAATCTATATATTTTAATATTAAATCAAATCAAATTACTCTATTCGTTTTAAAGTAATTAACATATTTGTCAATTTCTTATGTTTCAAATTAATTGACATATTTAATTTTTTAATATAACTTTTTTTAATTTTGTCCTTTCTGGAGAAGTTCGAAGATTACCAATAAAAAATAATATTTTTGATATTTTATAAGATAATAATTCATTATAATTTTTTTTAATATATATGAAAATAAAGAATGTATCAATTAATTTATAACGGAGCGAGTAAACAATATTTGTAATTCTAAATTCAACTCCAATAGAGAAAATTCCATCAAATTGAATTAAAGTCCAAAAATGCAAATGAATTTACCAACTGTCTAGTGGGCTAGATGTTGGGCTCCTTTTGTACAAAAAAGGTTTTAAAACCCTAATTTCACAAGCATCCAACCTGTCTAATGGGCCGCTTTCCGTTTGAATGTTCTTTTATCTACAATCTCTTCCCATTTTGTTACTCCTACTATTTGCGGAAACAATGAAGTCTGACTGGACTATAATAAAATATACAAATTAGTTATATCATATTTCACATTTTTTATCGTTACATGAGAGAGATGTATGCAAATAACAATGCAGTTAGACAGGAGTATTTGATTGTACTAACCAGAGGAGTGACAATTTTTGGTAATGTTACGTTATTAAACCAAATAAGGATAAGAAAATTGATTCTTTTTGGATTTCTGTTAATTTGATTATTCTTTTAATACACCCACTGAGGATTCTAAAATGGGTCTCCAATTTCGTCACTTTTGACATATGTATCACTGTAATTATCTATATATTTTGAAGAAAAGTGTAGGTATTTCTATTTGAAGAAAAGTAGGCCACTTTCCAATTCAATAAAAGGGCACACCTATCATGTGCCCAATACTAGTCACCTTCACGGCTTTACCATTATATAAATCAGCTTTTTTCAACTTTTATTTCCTTTTACTCTTTTTTGGGATGAGGTGGGGTGATATCGTAAACTTTTTCCCCAACATATCATGGAGAAGAGAAGACACGCTCAGTAGAAATCCTTTTAGTAAGTACAAGAAGATTCATTCTCTAGGCTTAGAATAATTCCATGACCTAATATTTCAAATAAATATTGAAAAATATAGTTTTACTTTTAGTGGTATGAGGCTGGTGAAATAGAAGGGGGGGAGTTGAGGTGATGGATCGACATGAGAGTAGGCTACATTTTTTGGGTATATTACTATCTAGTCTTTTTCTTTGTCCTGAAAATTGAAGACTCGGTAAGATAGTCTAATGCTCTAAAAATATATATATAAGATTGTCTAATCACTGCAAATGGCATGACCATTAGTGTCAGGGTAACTTCTGTACATTTATATTTAACTCAAGAAATGTTTGGGTAGTTAATTAGCTCAATCTTTGAGGTGGTAGCTGTAATTTCACTAAATTCTTATTAATTAAATGCTAATCAGTACTTTTTTTTTTTTCTGGATATAAACTCAAAATTACTTCAGCTTACTCTATTTATCTTTCAAACGCCCCAACTAAATTGGTGAGTGTATTTAGGATCATACCCATTAGTACTGAAAAGAGGAAGGTAATTAGGAGAAGACAGAGAGACTGGCATCCAACATGAAATGTTTCCAACATAAGAATAACACATAAAGAAGCATAAGAAAAATTAAATCAACATGTGGACATAGACGTGCTGTATCCTTGTCTGCAACTAACAATGAGTCAGTAACTATATATGAAGTTTCTCAACATATTCAAATTCATGGATAGGGTAATCAATGAAAATTTGAAGTACACACATTCGTCATGCCACTTTTTCATCATATACACTAATATGCAAATGTTTACAACCATATCCATTTTCTTTTTGCTTTTGCAGAAAGTTCAATCTTTTTTATTAAGGCTATGTTTAATTTATGGATTTTAGTGAGTAAAATAAAAATAAATAAAAAAACAAAGTTCAATGTTATGTCATTGGTCACATTTTTACTCATTGAAATCCAAACATAGCCTAAAGTTGAATTTTAGACAACAAATAGTTTGAGGAGTTGGAGTGCTCCTCGTTTAAGTAATATGCAAGATCCATAATGAATAAAATGATGATGGTGTTGATGTGTTTAGATTAGTGTTAATAAGTAGGAAGGGTATTTGTATATCATCCTTTAGATTTGATTGTGAAGGTTACTATGATATTAATTATTAAGTCATGAACTAGTCTTAAGTTCATTTTAACAAACCTATATTGTTCAAGCCTTGTTTATTAGTATTTTTCTAAAATTTTCACATCTTCTGAAAAATCATATATCCATGCATCAGTTCTCTACGAAAATTATTTCTACAAAGGAAATATCATCATGGAGTATTATCTTTGGAACCTTAAACCTTACCGATTTGACATCTAAAAACCATTTAAAAATAAATAAATTATTTACTAAAATAAAAAACAACCACATTTATTTCTAAATTCAAATCTGCCCCATCGGTAACAATGGTAGAATATATATTATATATTATATATATATATATATATATATATATATATATATTGCTATGAAATAATGGAGAACAAAATGATTTGGGCAAGGGCACGCGAGTGTACTATGCATCTAGTCATGGGAAAAAAGATTGCTTTTATTTCTTCCATGGTGCATTATTGATCAGAACCTTACTATGGAGTGAAAAAAGATTGAACTTTTGATGCACTAACAAAACTGTTCGCCTACAATCATCCAAAGGGAAATTTTTTTGAGAGATTCATCAACAATACGACGTGTTTATCACTAGCTATGACAAAAGGAAAGATGCGGCGGACACCAGCCTCATGGGCTTATGTCATTATGTGTGATCTAAAAAGAGAGTATCTTTTTTCCTGCAATGATATGTTTCTACTTTTCTATAGGATTTGGTTGAGAAATTCCTCTCAAACATCTCTGTACCATTACTTATTTTAAATTATAATACTAGTCTAACCAATTCGACCATACTTAAATTATTCATATAGCAAGTAAAATATATGAACTTTAAAGGGATCTTTTTTTTAATCCCACGAGACTCTGCCATCAGCATTTGTGATCTAGAGCAAAATATGGAAACTGCAATTTAAAAAAACACGGGACTTAAAGTGCACATTTAGGAAAGTTGAACCAAAATTGTATTTTTTAAGTACAAGAGCAAAGGTGACGCGAGTTTGGTCATCTGGGAAAGAAAAATACAATTTTACATTTCTTTAAGTAACAATCCACAAAACATATGTTTATCCTACGCCCCTATGCTAAAATCTATAATAGATAGCAACAGCGCAACTCAAGTTACTTGAACTTTCACTATAGGTCACGTCTCGCGTTTTCACAGTGATCCACCACATATCAATCCCCAACCTTAAAACCAATTGTTGTCATGCTCTTGCTAACAATTAATCCCTTCCCCAACAATTGCTCCTACTAAGAGTAACTTTTATCTGATGCCAAGAAAGATCTATAAACTAATAGCATCAATGCAACTCACATGTTTCAAGTTTTAGGCCAATAAGAGCTAAATAAAAAGAAAGATTTATCTAATAAGGGAGCCAATATAAAGAGCTCGTTAAAACTTTTTTGGTGAGATAACATATGGTCACTCTAAAGCACTATTACTATGTAAAATATCTAGATATAATGTTTTGATATCTAATGATCACTTGAAAAGGTTAAAGATTCCTTGTAACCAAAACAATTTCATTAGTGTTTGCTAAAGTTTATGTCTGAAAGGACTCGACAGAGCCTAAATGCAAAGATTAAAGTGGTTTTAAATGTACTTTTGATACTTAGCAACTTGGGTGTTTAGAGTTATCCTCTTGGTGCAAGTTGGTTGGCCATAACCACAGGGGTTGCAATCAAAGAAAAGGAATGCAGTTCCTTTATGTATTACACGTCAATCACACTCTTTCTCATAAAGAAAGAGATCTAGAACTGATACCAAAAGCAAAGAAAATTTGATTCACTACTTGTCTTTTGTCTTGCACGAACTTATGTACTTGAGATAAGGATAAATATTTGAGAATACTAAGAGCACTAGTGCAATCTTTAGATTTATATTAAGTGCTCTCTTAATCCAAAAGATTGGAGAATAATATCATCTATCTCTTTTTCAAATGGATATTGTCTTCTAAATTATCTTCATTAAATACTTGGTGTTAAGTCGTAGAATTATAATTAACACCCTATGCGTATTTGAGAATTCAATACTTCTAATGTTTCAGTTTTTGTTATCAATAACGACCCTTATGTTAAGGCTCCATCACAACTATAATCTTCCTGTAAACTTTTCCTAGTCAATTATGGCAGCGCCAAAACATGAAGCATATAAAAAGAACTATACGTCATACGTCATATAATCAATATGTATCAGATGCTGTCTGCCTTCATTACTATGTCAAAAAACAGTGGGAAAACAGTAAGAACCCATCAATATTGTTTTCCAAAATGCTTCCTGTGGAAAATACTTTGGTTATACCCATCATGTTTAGCATTGGGTAATTATTTTTGTCTTATGTCATGAATTACTCAGAAAGAGGAAAAACAATGGTCAAGGAAAGATAAACACAAAATTACCATTTATCAAAGGGTTAAGCTAAACAGTTTTTTTTAATCATTTTTTTTTATTATATGTTTGGGGTCAGGAAATTCTAACTCGGTTTCTAGCTAGACCGAGACCAAGTTAATAAACTTACTTTATGATTAAGTGGTTAGGAGGCTAGAATTTTACAGGGTTGCACCTTATGTGGTTAGGGTGAGTGGAGGAATCAGGATGGAATCAATAGCAATGGCAATGTCTGGCCAAGAACATATCATCATATTGTCAAGAAAAGAAACCACCGTACAGATCACATTCTTATGCATGGCTAACTCCTTATATATATAGACCCATTGAGCCCTAAACTATTCACATTTACAGCATATACAAAACAGAAGCCAGACCCAATTTTCTATTTCCACACCTAAGTTATTTTATTGATCAAAATGGATGGAAAGAAATTAGAGTATAAAGGTGTGGAAGCATTAAAGGAGCTAGAAAGACTAACATCAAAACCCAATGAAGTTCAAGAAGATATCCTGAGAAAAATCTTAGCACAAAATTGGGATACTGAATATTTGAATAAATATATGGGGAAATCAGCAACAAAAAGTGTATCCCAGTTCAAGAAAAGTGTACCTGTGATTACTTATAAGGGTATCCGCCCTTACATTCTGAGAGTTGGTAATGGTGAAGACTCCAGTCTCATCACTGGCCATCCCATCACGGAGATGCTATGCAGGTAGAGTTTGTGTGTTTTCTGTGTGTTTTTAGAACAAGAATTAAAGTGGATATGGCCCCACCTTTCCACTTCATTTATTTTCTTCCTTCATATTGTAAATGTGCTTTCTCCTTCAATTTGCAGCTCGGGAACATCAGCCGGTGAGCCCAAGTTGGTGCCATCCATTGCAGAAGACCTTGATCGCCGTACCTTTCTGTACAACCTGATCATGCCAATAATTAACCAGTTAAGAATGAAATACTATTTATCCTTCCATCTATATCTTATCTAACTAAAGCCATTACTTTTGCATGAAGCATGTATATATTAATGTGCATGTTCCAAAACTCTTAACAATATAACCAAACAGGAACATAAACAAAAAAAATCCACAAGACAAATGTGATATACTATACACTCGAGCATGTACAAATACATAATAGTAAGCTATATGTCATCCCGGCATTGTCATAGATTAAAGTTTAGAAAGTACAGATTCTATATAATTAGAAGTATAGTTAATTAGTGAAAGACTGAAAGTAAATCAGTGACTTATATAACATTTTTTATTACTTACATGAACAGGTATGTCCCTGGACTGGGGGAAGGCAAAGCAATGTACCTCTACTTCGTGAAAGCCGAGATGTCAACTCCCTGCGGCTTACCGGCTCGCACGGTGCTTACAAGCTACTACAAGAGCTGCCACTTCAAGCAACGCCCCCACGACCCGTTCAATGATCTCACCAGCCCTGACGCTGCTATCCTCTGCTATGACGGGCATCAAAGCATGTACTGCCAACTCCTCGCTGGACTCATCCACCGCCGTCGTGTCCTCCGCCTCGGAGCTGTATTTGCCTCGGCCTTCCTCCGCGCAATCACTTTCCTCGAGCGCCACTGGCGCGATTTCTGCCACGACATACGCACCGGGAAACTCCATGATGACATCACCGACCCGGATTGCAGGTCTGCGATGTTGGATCTCCTGGAACCCGACCCAGATCTGGCTGACGAGATCGAGCGGATTTGCTGTCAAACGACACCTTGGAAGGGGATAGTGTGTCGGTTGTGGCCAAACGCGAGGTATATTGAGGCAGTGGTGACGGGGTCAATGTCGCAGTACGTGCCAGCGTTGAAGTATTACAGCGACGAGAAGTTTCCTTTGATTTGTCCGATGTATGCGTCATCGGAATGTTACTTCGGGGTGAACCTGAATCCATTGTGTGATCCGACTGAGGTTTCCTTTACTCTGTTACCCAATATGGGGTACTTTGAGTTCATACCATTGGGAGAAAACGGGAAATTTTTGATGGATTTCGATGATGATGACGAGGAGGAGGATGGTGTGCCACCAAGTAAGCTGGTGGATCTTGTGCATGTCAAACTCAGATGTTACTATGAACTCGTGGTCACTACATTTTCTGGTGAGTCCCCCACCCTCTTACTGGATTCCTTTTTCTTCAAATATATTCTAATATGGTGGTTAAACATTTAAAATTTCGAGCAGTAGAGATAATCAATTGCGTTAAGGTGTGAATAAAAGACTACGTTTTACATTTAAGATTTTATTTTTCATTATGCAGGATTTCAAGATTGTTTTTACCTAGTTTAATAATGTCTAATTTTGTGGTGTAATGATATTCAAGATTGATGTATAAATTGAATAAAGTGTGACACTGATAAAAAAAATGGATAAATAAGTAAAAGCATAATTATTAGTAATTAACAAGAAACATGCTATTGATCCGATCAGGGCTATATCGCTACCGCATTGGCGACGTACTCCTAGTCACTGGATTCCACAACCACACGCCTCAGTTCCGATTCATCTGCCGTCGATATGTCGTCCTAAGCATTGACAACGACAAAACCAATGAGGAAGACCTACACCGTAGCATCACTGCTGCCACCAGAAAGCACCTTGAGTCCCGCAATGCTCTCCTCGTGGAGTACACCAGCTACGCCGACACATCTTCCGTCCCCGGTCACTACGTCATCTACTGGGAGATCAACAACACAATACACCCCCATGCGCTTCCAATCTCCACGGAGGTGCTGGAGGAGTGCTGTATTGCAGTGGAGGAGGGCCTGGATTACGTGTACCGCAGGTGCAGGACAAATGACAAGTCGGTGGGGCCGTTGGAGATACGAGTGGTGAAGGCTGGGACTTTTGAAAAGCTGATGGATTTGTTTATTGCTCAAGGGGGTGCGTCCATAAATCAGTACAAGGCTCCAAGGTGTGTTAAGTCAAAAGCTGCGTTGAAGTTGCTTAATGCTAATCTGAGCGGGTGCTATTTTAGTCCCAGGGATCCTACTTGGAATCCTTGAGATTAAACTAAAGGAAATAAAATTTAATCTAAGTTTTGATGAGTTTTTAGTCGCTTATAAAGTGTTATTACTGGCTCTAAAGCTGAGTTCAGTTAGCTTACAGTAAGAGCCGCTTAAATTGGAGGACATTTTGGCAATGTACCTGTTCACCATTGATCTGTTATAAGAAAGTTTACTTCAGGCAAATTAGAATAACAATAGATTATCATTTGTGCAATAATAAATGGCCATAAGAACAAACACAGATGCAACAGAATTAATTCGAATGAACAAATAAGCACAGAAGACTAACGGATTTCAAACAATCAACTGATAATAATAACACAGAAAAGAAAGTGAAAATTTTAGCATTAGTTCATAATAACCATGAACAGCAGAATTTGCATTCAACTCATGGATTTTGAAAATCAACACCAGTTCGGATACTTGAGGTCTTACGACAGGCTTGATTTAAACTTCAGCTCAAGTTTCCTTTTCATACTCATCATTCCTCTTTCCAACAATTATAGTATATGTATAATTATTTTATGTATATGTCGATACTAGTGTTAACTTCTGCATATATTTGTAAACCTTGTGTATATATTATAATGTGACGCAATATAATATCAAAATAATGATATTTTTTGTTATAAATAATCAAAAGAATAAGAGAATGTGCCATTGTATAAAGAAACAATGAGTTGTCTCATTTTCAAAAATGAATATTCGCAATGGATAGGACATAAAATTCCGGCATTTTTAGTGGATGCCTTAATTATCCTTCCCCTTCCATTTTCTTGCGTTTTCCTCTTTTCTACATGTTTTATGTTAGCAATATTACTCTCTACAATCAGTATAATATATATTTGTACGGAATATATGGAGCGAACATGAATCTACTATGTACATAATGATATAATCTATATAGCATAATCAAACTTAAATTAAGACATCAGTATTCTATTTAAATTAAACTTGTCGTAATATCCATGTAAAGCATGGACTTTTATTTTTCCTAAAGTAACCAACTTTATATATATGGACCATCCAAATGCAACCCCTCACCCTCTCTTGGCTTGAAAGTGAGATCCTCAAGATCTTTACACTAAGAACTATTCCTTGTGAGTACATTTGTGGGTGCATAATGAGCTCATTTCATTCCAAATTGAAAGCAAAAATATGCTATACGATTGACCACACAAACTTTATTCCAACTTAAAGTGGGTGTCTACCTAGCTTTTTAACCATTTATAAAGCTAAAGGCGTCTAAAATAAATAACTTTCTTTCCCAAAAGAAAAAATCATATCTATCGTTTGTCATAAACAAAAACCACCTTTACACACAAGAGAGAGAAGATAAAAGGAGATTAGGTCCTACAAACTTATATGAATATAGGTACATTTTGATGTGTGCACAGTTATGGAAATCTAGAAATTTATAGTCCATGGTCCATATGATAACTCCTAATTTATAACATGATATGTTTATTTTGGCAATCGCCTGCTTTTATCAGGTAATTGATAATCAATCACATACCAAATACTATAATATTGTTCTCCTCTTCTAAATAACTTACGTAATCTCATGTTAAGTAAATTAAACTACATGAATTAATATAATTCTCCTGTACACATAACACTAGAATACTACATCTACATGAGATGAAACATAATTAGCTGAAGTATTTAGGATCGACTTCATTAGTTATTAACACTAACTAAATATACTTCACCCATAATATAGTTATTAAAAAGAGGAGAGCTAATAACTTATACCGAAAAATTAAAACAAAAACACTCTAATAATACACTACCTTGCATAATCCATTTCAAAAACATCAGACACCCCAAATCACAATCTCGTTTATTCCAAGATAAAATATCACATGATTGAGCATCCACTTTCGTCATCATCGGGATAAACATTGTCATACGTTGGAGATGATGGGTAATAATGATCGGATGGTGGAGGTGGCGGGTAATAATGTGGGCTCGAGTAGGTATAAGAATGCAGGGGCAAGGAATAATATGAAGTAGCACTAGGAGCATTAGGTGGTGCTGTATTGTAACTCATCCCATATGCCGGAGCAGCATAGTAATACTGCGGATAAGAGAACATAGGCTGACTTGGAGGGCTCAGATTCACCTGATCAACAGGTAGGCCCACGTTGGCGTTAGGCGGAGGAGATCCAGTGTTAGTAGGTGCACCAACACCACCATTTTCACCCTCACCATTTGCTGGACCAGCTTTATTCTTCTTCTTTTTCTTTTTCTTCTTTTTACCTCCACTACCAGCTCCTCCTCCACCTCCACCACCGCCGCCGCCGCCATTCTGGACAGCAACTCCCGGTGGGCCGCCACCCTTTTCCTCCGTGTGGTCATCGCCGGAAGTTTCATCCACCTCCCCTTTTTGGGTTTCTTTTCCATTGCCACAATTTTCTTTTGAAGGATTTTCGGATTCCTCTTTTCCAGTCTCATCAGCATCATCACTAGCACTTTCATCATCTTTTTGGGTCTTCTTTTTCTTCGATTTTCCAGACTTATTTTCCGTCCAATTCTCGGCTTGTTTCCCCGATTTAACCAATTTCTTGATCAACGTATCAGAATCCACATTCCCCGCCACCATAACTTTGTGTTGTTTAGAATCTATCTCTATTTTATATACTCCTGATAAATACATACAATTTTATGCACATAAATAAAAAATAAAAAAAAAAAAGAAAAAAAGAAAAAGAGAAGAAGAAGAAGTAAGCCTAAGCATCGATGATTTATATGCGTGAAAACACACACAACACACAGAGTTACATGTTTACCTTCAATACTTTGAAGGACTTTCTTTACTTTCTTTTTGCAGCCTTCACAGTGGATAGACACTCTCAAGGTACATATCTGAATACAAAGACTAGATTTGTTAATGACATGCTAAATTGTGATCTAATGCATACAAGGATCGGAAAATTTACCGTGTACTTGAGTGGTTCAGAGGTGTCACCGCCGGCTGGTGATTTTTCCATCCAGTGCGCGTTTGTGAGAGTGTTGGGAGTAGGTGAAATAAGGAAAGACAGAGGAGAGTCCTCTGGTTTGGTGTTGTGCTTTAGTGAATGGAGAGTGGTAGAATAGACAGTTCAGTAGTATGGAATAAATCAAGCAGAAAAGAGGAGAAAGACTTATCTGCCCTTTGGCTGTGGAAGCCACGTAAGGCGCACCAGTAACGGACCACTATGGATTGACATGTCATCAATGCTGTGTGACCATTGGCCAAACAAATAGGTTGGTTTTCCTTTTTAGGAGCGTCAATGCACAAATACATTTAATTGAGCAATATAGTCAGACGTTCTTGGAATATGGATACAACTCAGACACAACTCAGATACGTATCTGGCACACCATGTAGGTAACTGAAAATTAAAATAAACTTTTTTCTGAATATAACAGGTAATAATATGTTTCGAACTCGACCGAATATGATGCACGAATACAAATACAGCAAAGGATATATGACATACATATAATTACAAACCACTAGACTAATTTATTAAAACAAATGTACACAAACATAATTAAACAGCCATAACTCATTTCAATTTTTTTAATGATCGAAGAATTGAGCTCACCTTGATTAATCTTTAAGGTCACTTGAACAGCATACAAGATTAAATATGGCAACTCACGAAACCTCATGAATTCGAAGGAAGAAAATGCTGAACTGGAGTTTATTCCAATTATAAATAGAGTAAAATAAATTAATGTGAATCAAATATACATGTTGGATTAAGACTAAATCAAGAAAATAATGTTAAACATAACGCATTGTGCAAAACATGACTTTCCAACTCAACATGGATATGACCAATCTTTCTCCAATCTGGCGCGGTTTAATCTAGTCCAATCCGTGTAATTACCACCTTCACATATTTCATTTCCTTCATTTAGACACACATCATTATTAAAACTATAGCTCCAATTCTCTAGTCTGGGACAAAATAGGAAATGCATTATCCATCTTTCACAGCCTCTCCATTCATAGAGTATTCTAAATATCTGAACAGTCACTACTTTTAGTTGCTAGTGACTTCACAATACATGTACATGTATATCTGCTCTTTGTTCGGTAAGAACTAGAGAGTAATATAGATGTAATAATCTATACAGAAGATGTAGGAACAAGAAATTTCGAACTTTCATCTTAGTTGCCTGTGACTTTATAGCACACAAATATATTCCTACGGTAGATAAAGTTGATAGGTTTTTGGTAAGCTCAGTTACTCTCTTTCAATTATTTTTAATCGTTTAAAATCTTAATAAATTATTCAAGCAAAATTATATTGCACCAACAATTATTTTTTTACCGTGATATAGAATTCAATTAATTAATTAATTCTCGTATGCATGCTACCAAAAAAAAATAAAAAATTAAAATATCATTTCATCTTCAAAATAGAATTTACAATCATAAATAACAAATGAAAGTAATTCCAAATATTCTGGTTCTTAAAGATGAAGAGCAACTTAGTTAACTGATCATTGGCAATGCAGTCTTTTTAATACTCCTATAGTATTACAAAATCAGACAAGATTCAGCCACTATAGATTAAAATAATTGCATTATTCTCAAAGCCAGTCAAATATGGATTAAATAAATCACTTCTACTTTTGACATATAGTATACCATTCAGAATATCATTAAAAAAATCAGAACCATAAAATAATGGATTATCTCAAAAAGCTGAAGCAAAGGGAAGGAAAAGATGAGCAATAATTAAATAAATGAAACCCTTTTCGTCGAGCAATTATTTTACACGTATGAGATTGAATGTTGAAAGAGACAAATACACCTGTGAAAATCAATTTCTCCCCATGCATTACACCCCAGTGTCAAACCAGACAATACTAAAAAATGTTAACTTTCTATGATATTCTTCGTTTTTAAAATGATTATCAATTTCTCTAATGGAACTTATATCAGATTCCAATTTTCACTAACCTGTTTGGTCTGAGATAACTTTGAAGGATGACAACACTTGGCACTGAATAACTCATGCTTATCTTGAGTGGAAATAGAATTCAGATTCTCAAAGTTTCCATTCCAGGATAATAAATATAATTGGCAATATGCATTTCTACTTTGTAATGAAGTGACCTGCATCATCAATAATCAAGGTGAAAGTTCTAAATCAGATAATTTAAAGCAACGTTGATAGGAGAAAAATTAACAAGGAAAATATTAATTGCAGAAAATTAATTGCTGAATTTGCTCCAACGTCTTATGTTTAATTATTTCCCAGATTAATATTAGTCCAAAATAAATTTTTTAGCACATCTGGATATAACAAAACCCAAATTTAAGTATCAATGCTGATACTCATACAGTTACAGCAAGGGATGAGACGATTTATAATGAAAGCCACATTCAAAGGCAAAACTACTATTTTAGTCCCAGAGACTGGACACTAAATACTATTACTCCCGCCCTTTCAAGAAAACTTGGTCCCATAGGACATTAAATACTATTACCTCTCTGAAGTGTTCATTTAGATCCACTAATAATCTTGTGTACTATCATAATATCACCCTTTGTTCTTTTCAGTTCCAGAGGCATTGGAGCATTGATCCTGCTCTTGGCATCTTCGCTGTTGATCCATTAGTTGCTGAAGTTGAGTCTCAGGATCAACCCAAACAACTATAATAAGCCCATTTGTCAATCTGGGCCTCAAACAACAGAGGCACATCGAGAATGATTATTTTACAATCTTTACTACATAGCTTGAGCACCTCCAGGAAAATCCCGCAAGAAATATAAGGTGCTAGTAATCTGAAAAACTGAATAATTAATGAAACTAAATGGGAAAAAAAACACATATGTTTCTGAGTGTGTGACACCATTATCATGTGTTCTAAATAAATAAAGAAACGAAACTGGTTTGAGAAAGAAGAGAGTGATAAATTATAATTACACTATGCCTGCTTCATAAAGTCAGAAAATCGGAAAGAGCAACTCGTACTGCTGGGCCTTAAAAAGAAATATACACACTCAAGCATTCAAGTTGCGAAAATTCGGTATAGTTGCATAAGTTCCATAGATGCATTTTGCTAGCCGACATAGTTAAGTCCATTTTAGAACTTAGAATATAACATAAATATATTAATAAAATGGTATCTTTGTAGCAAGAAAGCCCAATGATTTAGCATTTAGCTTAAGCTAGTCCTCAAGTTTTTTACAATTACCACACATTTCACCTACTTTATTTGATTACAATAAATAACATGAACCACAACAGTGAACATTGTGCAAAACCACAATGGAACCAGTTTTACACAGTAAATTTTCTGTTCTCCACAAGTTCATCTAATAAATGTAAACACTAAATTTTCTTTTCTCCACAAGTTCATCTAATAAATGTCTTGTGCCAAATAAGGAAATTTTATGAATTCACAAATCAAAATAAATAGGTAAAAATTCAGAAGAATTTATTAATAAAAATCTGTAAATTGGAAAGCAATAGAGCATACACGAGCAATGACGTCAGCATCGACAACGGGAACGAGAACTTTGCCGCCGGCGAGAATCTAAAGGCGTTTCTGTTTAACACGTTGGATTGAGGACTGAATTGGGCCTGGATATGGTGTACAGTTAGACTACACATAAGTAGAATCCCATTTTTTTAATATCGACGAGGCCCAATTAATTAGTAAGCTATAACTAATAATCTTAGAGCGAAAGACAAAATCACTTCCTATGCTTTGTTTAACTCTCAAAAAAATTTATATGTTATTTTAACTCTCAAAATCTCCCCTGTGATCTCAAGTAAGTATCAAATACACCCTCATAAAAGATAGTGTGTTTCAAACGCCAAAATTGCAAGTTGTGTTCATATTTTGTTTTTGATATGACAACTTTTCCATGACATCGAAAGACAAAAACACCTCATATGCTTTGTCTAACTCCCAAAAAATCCATCATGTGTCATTTAAATCCCCCAAACCCCCCTCGTGTTTGGTTTAAATACCACACTCGACCCAAATAGTATATACTTAATTTTTTGAAAAGAAAAAATAAATGTAAAAAAAAAAAACACATAGGGGTAATCTTGTTATTCCACCAAATATTAAATAATGCTTGGGTTGAGTGTGGTATTTTAAACCAAATGCAGGGGTTTTTTTGGGAGTTTAAATATCACAAGGGTTTTTCTGGAAGTTAGACAAAGCATAGGGGGGTGTTTTTGTCTTTTACTCATAATCTTATCTGAAGGAAATGGATCTGCAACGAATCGGCCCAAATTTTCAATAAATGGTAGGGTTGTTCATAGTTCGATTAACCAGTCGAACCGGATCGAATGAGTTAGGTGAAAACCTAATTGAATCAAAGCAATTTGGTTCGGTTTTGATTTTGATATTTGAGCTAATTCGGATTTCGGCTTGGTTCATATTTTTGTCCCGTAAATTAACTGAACCGAAAATCGAATTACGGGTTTCAAATATTCAAATAGTTAACATTTTCAGTTCGGTTTATGGACTTTAAAATCTTTAATTTTATTTCTATGGAAGTGGATTTTAGTTGTTTAATTTATTATCATTTGGGGATTGTTAAATGTTAGTTTTTGGAGTTCGACTGTAAAATTCTTTAATTTTTTGCTTATGGATATAGATTTTAGTTGTTTAATTTATGTCATTTAAGAATTGTTAAATGTTAACTACTTAATTATTTAGGTCTATGTAATTTGTTAATGATATTTAGTGTTATGGTTACCTATTAATTTGATATTTTATGTGATAAAATTTCGGTTAAACCGAAATATATATGTTAAAATAAAAAATCGAAAACCGCATTAGGATGTTCTGTTTGGTTTGAGTGAATTTTAAAATTGACGTTTTAGGAAGTTTAATTTTTAAAAATGACCTTCAAATGTTTAAAATGTTATAAATGGCCTTCATTTAATTAAAATAAAATTAATTATCATTGCAATTTTAATTCCATATTTTGAAACTGAATTTTTTAACATTTTCGGCGCCTGAAATGTTCCCGGGCGACTAGTTCAGTTGTCCAGGAATATTTTCAGGCGCAAATTAGGAAAAAAAAGAAGGAAAAATTCATAATCAGGCGCGATTACTTCAGATTCATCACAATCACATATTTAGGTTCATCACCATAATTTGTGTGAGAGATTTGAAAGTTAAATTCAACCTCAATGGATTTAATCCACCGGGTAGGATCTAAATCACCCATCTCATGAGGTCATTTCAAGCAATTACTCACGATTTAGTGAGTTCTTAGAGATTTCATAAAAAATTTTACTCCCTCCGTCCCAATTTATTTGTCGTTTTAGAGAATTTTTTTTGTCCTTGCTTTATGATTTCAATACAATATTAATTATATAATTTCCTATTTTTAAGGGTAGGTGTAAAACTTGAATAAAGTGTAAATAGTTAATGTTGGGATAAATATTAAGGGTATTTTAAGTATATAATATTTTTTTTCCCTAAGATTGAGGCTATTTATTAAGTACCCTAATATGTGCGAGAACATGTAAAACGACATATAATTTGGGACGGAGGGAGTACATTTGAATTAAAGTGTTTGTTGCTTAAAAAAAATTGTTTGTTTGTATATTTGTAGGAATGATATAAATAAATCCCAATAAACTTTACAATTATTAGTATTAATTTAGTGGACGCAAACAATTTAAAGTTCAAGACTTAATGCAATTCAACCAACAGCTCTATTTGCCACCAAGTTTGCTCGCGACCAAGATTGGCATAATATTATTTTGGAAGAGAATTCTAGTTTGATTATAACAACTATAAAGGAGACTCGGGCGCTCGGGCGGACTATAGAAATCTCATCTCAGATCTACACTCTATAACCTCTAGTTTTGAACATTTTCGGGCAAAACACATTGACAGAGACGGAAACAAAGCGGCTCATGAAGTTGCTCGACTTTCTCTTAAGGAATCTTATGCGTTCAATGTTTTACCTTTATCTATCCTAAATATTGTAAACTCTGAGTTTCCTAGCTAATTGTTATCTACTCGTGTTCTTAAAAAAAAAAAAAAAATTGATAAAGAACCCAACCTTTCTTCGTATGCACTTGTACAAGTTGAATCTGCTCATATATTGATTATATTTTTATATTTTTGACATAGATCTTAATTATTAAGACATTTTGATTATTTGCATGAAACAATAAAAGTTTATATTGACAAAGAATGATAATTTTTTGAATTATAATTGTATTTTAGATAATCTAAAAATATATATATAAACAAATATTACATAATAATAAAGTTACACCGGTTATTCCGATCGAACCAATGGTTGAAACGATCTAACCGATCAAACCAGTAACCAGTAAGGTTTCCGGTTCAATGATCGGTCCGATTTTAAAAACACTGAATTGTCCTGTCCACTGGTGTACTAAACCTACACAATAATAATAATAATTAAATGACTCCCTGCTACTATTAACTACCCTATAAGCATTACCGAGCCAAGTAATAATATGAGAAAATAGAAGATTTACACACAGAATACAAGCAGATTTTTTCCATTTTTACTTGAAGTCTTATAGATTAACCAGTTTTAAAAGGTTAGTCACATTTACACCCAAATATTTACAACATGATGAGCCCACAGATTAGCAGGGGAAAACAGGTTATAAGAGAAAATACTTATGCACATATATCTTCTTTCATATGCTAGAAAGCTTCTTCGGGTTTGAGGAAATTGTGATACTCCAATTGGGTCATCTCCCCACCAGTTGCTGGATCAAAGTTGCAGCGGTAAAAACTGCATACAATTCCAGTCATGGATAAGATATACATTATTTGGTTCATGAAGTATAGTGAGAAAATCACTAATGCATCAAAATATATCAAAAGACAGAAGATCGAGCTTCATTTTTTGGTCATTTTTATTTTCCTTATCATTTTACTCATTGAAATCCAAAGAATAAGTAGTAGTCATAGAAAACATTCATGGTGGAAATTTGTGAACTAACCTTCCATCCAAGCCAAGTATGACTACTGTATTCTTTTGGTGACCAAAAGCAACAATATATTGCGATCCTTCAGGCAAACGAAACTGAGCCACTGACCATTCAGAGCTGAAATACTTGGGAAGCACTCCTGGGAAGATGAAAGCTTGGTTTAGGCCCAAAAGCCAACGATGCAAATACAAACTCATAGGAAAGATGTAAATGCCCTTTTAGCATGCACTTAACTTTGGAAAAACCGAATTGAAATTCATTGGTATGAATTCAAGGACGAGTATTCAAGACTAAGAGTATCTGTAAGATTTCATTCACAATGTCCATATTTATTTACTGAAATGAAGTACATTCAATCCTTCCCAAGTCAAACAGACCAATTTTTCAAACCATTATATCTTATACTATAAGGGCATGTTTGCTTATTCCTATAGGATGGGTAGAATATATTATATTTCCAACAGAAGTACAAATAACTTATCACACCATGTTTACCGTGCTTGATGTGTACAATGTGATTTAACATTAAACAAATGATGAAATTATAAGATCTTGCATGGTCAATAATGTCCATCTGAAAATGAAGTAACTAATTTGAGCACTAGGGAGACCTAAGAATTTAATTATGATTAATAGTGAATTTTATAATAGTCGTATATTATTGTGGGCCATTTAGATCCTGAAATTGGACAACCAAACGCCTAGTAAACTCAGATAAATTTATCTAATTTTAGGTCTACTGAGGCAACCAAATGCGTTCTGCATAAACTTTGGCTGCACAGTCTGACAATAATACTATTCCATTTTTATTTGGTCCATGAAGAAAAACGAACAGTCTCCAATATTGTCAACGGAGAAAACAGAGTATTAACTTTAACATATACCTTTAATAAAAGAGAGCGAAGAACTTGAAGTCACAACAGAAGAATTTGGGTCAGGAGGACTGCTGGACCTCTCAATTCCAACTTTCACTGAATTAACCTTAAGGCTAAACACATGAACAGTGCCCTTATCACTCGAGACTGCCAGCCACTGGGCAGTGGGTGAGAATGCCAGGCTATATATTTCTGCTCTGTCTGCCCCCCTCCTTACCTGCATCATATTATCAAATCTCAGTTTCATGAATTCATTGCTTGAGCAAGGAGGTGGGTTATTAGGCAAAGGCAAAACAATACAAAAAATCAATCATCAAACAATAATAATCTAAAGTTCATTCAGTCATGTATTTCTACGGGGAAAACTCTAGACATTGAAATCAGTTCATCAAGCAATAAAAAACAATGTATTTTTTAATGTTTAATAAAGAGACTGTTCAGAATTTAAGACTCTAGACCAACTTATCACATAAAGAACTTACTAAACAGAGACCTTAACACACCATGAGTTTTCACCATAAATCTTCGAGTAATGTTATTTAAATACCTACGAAAATACAAATCAGTACAGAACCACAGTAAATTTTAAACAGGCCCACCGATTGCACATTCAGCAAGAATTGTTATATTGGTATGAGTCCGTGGATCATCTTTTCTTGCAATGTGAATTCACCTCACTTTTGTGGCTGAAATTGAGAGATATTTTCAACATCAGGTGGATAACATCACCACACTGTTCAGATATTATTATTTTACAAATTCAAGGAGGAAAGAAAAGAAGCACGATGTTGAAGAGTTATGGGAGAGGAAAAGATTTTCGGCAGCAATATGGCTTTTTAATTCTAAACATTTTAGAGGCATCCCCTTTTTTATGTTACTCTCGGATTGGACGGCCTTGTAGTTTAGATCGTTTCTATGTTGTCTCGTTGTTTTTCCTATTACTGAGCCATGTTATACCTTCTAGTGCAACCTCTGCACTACCCCTTGTACTTTACCTTTACTAATACAACTGGTGTTGTTTCAAACAAAAAAGAAAGTATGAAGCTTATGCTCAAACCTAGTTTGGTTTATGCTCATACAGGCTAAAAAAAAAGTTACTGAAAAAATGCTTGCAACCTTCAAGAGAAAGTTGGCTCATAAGCAATCTACATTGACACAATGACAATGAAATATCTGGCGACAGAGATCAACACCAATGACATGAGTAACCTGCATTGCCATGGGATATAAGTCTTGTAAATCACACAGGCAGCATATACATCATTAAAGTAGCACAAACTGTCACACAAAACATTTCTCTAGTAATAGCAAATCAACTCAAAGCCAATGGCATACATCAGTACACTCACTAAAAATTACGAGAATAATGTACCTCCTGTTGTAAACTCCCATCATGAGTGTTAAAAATCCGAACCAACGTCCCCTTACTGCTGGCAGTGGCCAGCAAATTCCCGTCCTGCGACAGTGTAAAGCAGGAGATCCTCGAATCGTGAGCCATAATAAATTTAGTCCTCTTAGATGCATAATGCTCCACCCTGACCTGCCCTTTCTGCAACCCTGGACAAACCAATACCAACGACCCTGCAACCTGTGACACCGCACAAAGCCCCTTAGGGTTTGCAATTGTCTCAATTTGATGCAACAGTTTCAAATCAGCAAAATTGTACACAAAAATCTTCTGTTCAAGAATCACAATTATTCTATCCCTTCTTAGACGAACCCCACGCACTTCAGACCTAAATGATAATTCCCCTATACATCGACTTTGATGATCGTCCCAAATCATAACCTTATTCAATGGATATTGCGGCGCATCACCACCACCGACTAAAGCGAGAATGTTGCATCGAAAAAGCATCTCTACGGCGCCGACCCCACCGCCATTTCCGTCAAAATCTCGGCGGAAGATCTCGCGGAATGGATCGCAATTATAGATTCGAAATCCACGGTCGGTGCCAGTAGCAAAGCATCCGTAATCCTGATTAAACGAGACGTGGAGGAGCTTGATAAGGTTACGATTAGGGTTGGGATTAGGGTTTGTTATGGTAGAATTGTTGGTGGTAGTAGTGAAAGAATCGCGGCCGTCGCTTTCCGAAACGGCGTCGTACGTGTTTTCGATAGGGATCGTAGAATTGTTGGTGGTGGTAGTGAATGAATCGCGGATGTCTCTGTCCGAGACGGCGTCGTAGGAGGTCTCATCATCAGGCGGCTGAATCCCTTGCAATTGTTGTTGCTCGAGGTAAGGTTGCAGCATCGGGGAGATGAAATTAGAGTCCGGGTTTGGGTTTGGGTTTGAGAAGCTGGAGAGAGTCGCCATGGGAGGGGATACGGTTGGAATTATGAGAAACACAGAGGAGAGGGATAGATTTAGACGTATGGTTGGAAAGTAATTGACAGTTAGATCCTTGAACCTATAATTCGATTGAGGAAGAAGAACGGTAATTCAAGGGGTTGCGTGGACGAGATGACAAATATGTCCCTGTATGAGTGTTAAAATTACTGAACTAACTAGAGTGAATAAGGTTGACCGGTTGAACGAATTGATTGAAGTATTAGAGGACACGTAACGTGGGATCCTCGACAAAATTGGGGTGATGTGGCTTCGTCCTCACGCAACAATGACTGCGGAATTGGGCCAGAATTTAGGAGCTCAGCCTCATACTATTGATTAGGCTTATACAAAATATTTTGGTCCACAGAAAATAATTGGCCCAAATAATCGTTAGGCCATCTCCATTTATTTTGTTCCACTGAAAATAATTGGCCCAAATAATCGTTAGGCTATCCCCAGTGGAGATGGCCGGGCTCGGGGTGGGGACGGGGGTGGCGGGGAAAGTCATCTCCAGCGGAGACGGAGTCGGCACAGGTGGGCAATGGGCTGAAATCGGGGCTCCGCGGAGCCCGGGCCGCGACTCATTCTTGCGTGGGAATTCTGGAGAAGAAAGAGGGGCGCCTTATTGGACATTTTTTTTTTATTATTATTAAAATTAGTTTATTTAATAAGTTTAAATTGGAAAAAATAAATTATATAAATAAATAATTTGTTAATAAAATTTGTTAGTATATTTATTGTATGTTTACTAGTATTTAATAAATATATGTAGTCACCCTTTGTTTTTAAATAATTAAAAAAAAATATAATAAAATTAAATTTAACACCTAAATTAAATGTGTAGAATTGAATTATTTATAAAAATAAAAATATGGAGATAATTTTATTTTTTTTGCAATTAATAAGTTCTAATTAATTGTTTTAATAAAAAAAAACCAAAAACTGAACTTTGATCCATGATTTGCACCCCCTTGTGCGTAAGGGAAGAAACTTTTGGTAGCTATATTGTTATATAATTACATTGTTAAATCATATATAAACCTCGGGATTTTTCCTTCTAATTCCAATGTGGGATAAAGTCACTTCTATTTTTTTTTCTTCCATTTCAAAGGTTGATATTTGAGAATCAATTTCTCATTCACCCGAACTCCGATTTGGACATATCATATACCGTTTTAATCTACTAACATAGTAGAATATATTCTTTAGAGACTACTCTTTAGTGGGTCAGCAAGCAAAAACCCATGGCCAGCATTGATCAAGACTGAACCTGATAAAAATACGTGCACAAAATGATGACTTCATCTTTCCCCTTCATCTGTACCTCCTTCCTGTTCCCAAAAGCACAATACCAAGCACTCATAACATAGATATAAAGAAGAAGATAAAAAAGAACATAACGTGGCCCGGTAATCATACATTCTCACCAGCGCTATTAAGATGAGTAAACTACAATAGTTTTACGAAAAAAATGCAAATAATTATTTTTCTAACATATAAGAACATGAATTCTTCATTAAGAGGATTGCTATCAAATTGTGTACCTATTTTTACTTATGATATCATAAAAATTTAGGCCAACACATTTAATACCATAATTTAATAACTTTATTTATATTTGGTACCGTCACTAAAAATCACCGTTATGATACCAAATGAGTCGACTTGAATTTTTATGGTACTATAAGTACAATTCTCTTAATATAAAATTTGATAAAAAAATGTACAATTCTGTCATTCTTTATTTATATAAACTGTGCACTGATTCCATTGGCTAAAGGATCCTAATAACTAAATTTTGTGCAGTGGATACACGAATTAAATTCCAATAACTAATAAGAGAGTATCAAGTACTGTTGTTGTTTGATAAATTGATTATGTACACCTGAATAAGGCACACAACACAATGTATATAAAAATACATTTAAATCTTACCAAATGAGTGCAATTAATCAAATCAGATTTGAAATATACTTTTCCATACATCTGTATTATTGTAGCTTCTATATGTGTTTGCGGAGAAAATCGAGTTTGAAATAAGACATTAATTCCATACATCTCTCCTATACCTTGATGCTTTAATATGTAAAATTAGAGAGAATAATATATATATATATATATATATATATATATATATATACTAAATCTAGAACTAATGATTTGAAAAAGAAAAATAAATTATTTATTTATTTTAAAAAAACTGATTAGTAATTCGAGTTTGAAATTATCTGAGATATTCAACTTTTGTAGACTCCTTAAATTTCTTTGACATTAATAAATAAGGAAAAATTCTAGGGTGCCGCTAGTTATATCCAATAGAAATAAGACATGTCATAATAATATTACCACAATAAGTGGTACCACAACAAATGATACTATACTATATATTTAGTAATATCAAATAGTAAATTATTTTCTAATAAATTATTATGAAAATAAATAAATGAATGTTACAATAATAGTTTAAAATAAATAGTATGTGATTTTTTTTTTGAATAATTAATATTAATTTTGGAAAAATTGCATAAATCACCTAATATAGAATAAATACTACATGACGTGGGATCATATTAAATATATGGGGTTAATACTGCGTAATGTGTCCTCGTACTATCACATGTTAATTATACCATATAATGTGATATACATTTCGTTGTAATACCACCTAATTTGAAATAAATACTAAATAATGAGGGTCATATTAAATATATGGATTAATACTATGTAATGTGAACATGTATTTTCACATTTGACTTACAACATAAAATATGATACAAATTGCATGGTCCCACTTAATGTGGAATATATACTTCATGATATGTGGTTATACTGAATATATGAGGTTAATACTATGTACTGTGAGCCCGTACTGTCATATATAATTTATACCATAGAATGTGATACACATTGCGTGGTAATACCACCTAATTTGGAATAAATATTACATGATGTGGGATCATACTAAACATATGGGATTAATACTAATTTGAAATAAATACTACATGTTGTGGGATCATACTAAATACATGGGGTTAATACTATGTAATGTGTACCGTCACATGTGAGTTATACTATACAATGTGATACACATAGTGTGGTAATACCACATAATGTGGTAAATTAGCGGCACCTAACACAACGGAACCCTATAAATAAGGTTAGATTTTGAAATTTTCACACATTCACACCTGATGCCTATATATATACATGGTAACCCGCGGTTAAAACGCGTTTCAATTTATTAGATTTTCCACATAAATATATAAATGCATAACTGGTGGAGGCTTCACTCTCAATTATGTTTGATAAAAGGTGATACATAGAGTAGAGGAGATTTGTAAAGTTAAATTAAAAAACATGTCTAGTGACGTTGTTTTACATGAAGAATCCACCACCACCACCACCGCCACTGAGAAAAGACGCCAAGCTTCATCACACGTAGAATCCGCCAACCATGCCCATACCAAGGTTTCTTTCTCTTTATATTACTTTGATTTGATTGGTCACCTTTGCTTTCCTAGATAAATCTTGATAAATATTTCTTGTCTGTGTTTTATTAGATTTTTCCGAAACTCTTTATCTGCCTCCAGACTTTCTGTTTTTCTTAATTAAGTAATTTTTTCGAAACATTTCCAGAAACTTTTTCATAATTTTTTGGAAACATTTCTAGAAACATAAATAAAAATCACTAGAAATTATATGAATGATAATTGAACAATAGTTTTACCTTGTTGACACCAAATTCTAAGATCCGTTTGTCTTCATCCTTTGCATAGGGGTAGTTCACATATATATCAACAATTTAATTTTATTAGTAATATATAATAATACGAAGGGTTAAGAAGTGCAAAAGGACTAAAATAACCCTGAAGGCTAACTAACTTAACAAACTATAGATGTGAAGTTAATTATATGTTTTAGTTGTTGATAAATAAAAACTAATTAATGTATAGGGCGGTGATGAATGGATGGTGATATTGCAACTAGCTTTTCAGAGCCTTGGTGTGGTGTATGGTGACCTCGGAACGTCGCCTTTGTACGTGTACCCAAGCATCTTCCCCGACGGAATCAAGGACAACGATGAGATTCTTGGTTCCTTATCACTCATTTTTTACACCATTACTTTATTACCTTTGATCAAGTATGTCTGTTTTGTCTTAAGGGCAAATGACAATGGCAATGGTAATTTTACACACACACATATGGCTTTGTTCTTGGTGTTGTTTAATAGATGTCGAGTGCCGCCTTTCCCCGTCCGAGAATCTCCATTTTCTAAGTGGGCGCGAGATATATATATATATATATATAATGTATATGGACTAATTAATTTGTACGTCTTTCTCGTTTTTCCACTAATATTTCTTGTAATATTTGTAGGAGGAACATTTGCTTTGTACTCTTTGATATGTCGATATGCTAAAGTGGGTTTAATTCCAAGTCAAGAAGTAGAAGATCGACAAGTCTCGACTTTCCAACTCGAATTGCCTAATAACCGAATGCTAAGGGCTTCAAAAGTTAAATCTTTGCTAGAAAATAGCAATTTTGCCAAGACTTTTATGTTATTTGCAACAATGCTTGGTACTGCTATGTTGATTGGAGATGGTGTGCTCACACCATGCATCTCAGGTTTAAGTCTAATTATTGTTTTTGTTGTTGTTGTTGTTGTTGCATTTATAATTCAGTTCAATTTGTATGTATGTATGTAGTATTATCTGCGGTCGATGGAATTAAGGAGGCTACGTCTACAATGACAGAAAGTATGTATGTATGTTTGGAATACTTGAAGATTATATCAAATATTTTTAATTATTTCCTTTAATTTTAATTTCTTGTAATATATTGAAACAGATAGGATTGTTTGGATATCAGTTGTGATCTTGATACTTTTATTCATGGTTCAGAGATTTGGAACAGACAAAGTGGGCTACACCTTTGCTCCCATAATCTGTGTTTAGTTCTTTTTTATTAGTGGAATTGGACTCTACAATTTCTTTAAATATGACCCTTCTGTTCTCAAAGCCTTAAACCCTATGTACATTGTTTATTATTTCATGAGGAACAAAAAACAAGCTTGGATTTCATTAGGTGGTTGTGTTCTTTCCATAACAGGTATTTATATAACTCAAAAATCTGTTCCATATTAAAAGTATGCATGGTTCCACTTTCACATTAATTTTCATTGCAGGAACTGAGGCTTTATTTGCAGACCTTGGCCATTTTTCTGTAAAATCCATACAAATAAGCATGTGTTCTCTGATTTACCCTGCGGTTGTACTAGCATACATCGGTCAATCTTCTTATCTTCGCAAGAATAACCTTGCAGTTTCTGAAGCCTTTTATAAATCTATACCAGGTAATTTAATTACGATTTCTTACTCAATAATTAATTAATTAATCTAAAAAATTCATATATATATATATATATATATAGGACCAATGTTTGTTGTGGCGATATTGGCATCAGTCATAGCAAGTCAAGCTTTGATCTCGGGAACTTTCTCTATAATCCAACAATCACTTGCACTCGGTTGCTTCCCTCGTGTTAAAGTCGTACACACTTCTGCAAAGTATCACGGCCAAGTCTATGTTCCAGAAATCAATTACCTTCTCATGTTGGCTTGTGTTTTCGTCACTCTCGGGTTCAAGAATACTGTCAAGATCGGCAATGCCTACGGTAATTGCAATTTCTTCAACTTTTCCCTTCCAATTGTTGGATAAAAATACCAGTCTTATGTTTTCTTCTTTCTTTCTAGGAATTGCTGTTGTTTTTGTGATGTGTTTGACATCAGCATATCTAATTCTAATCATGATCATATTATGGAAGACTCACATTCTGTTCATCTTCGCATACATTCTGATAATTGGCTCAGTCGAGTTGGCGTATTTGAGTTCGGTTCTTTATAAATTCAGTGAAGGGGGGTACCTGCCCATTGCATTCGCATTGTTCCTCATGTCAGTCATGTACACTTGGAACTACGTGTACATAAAATAATACTATTTCGAACTCGATCACAAGATCTCCTCGGTAAAAGTACACAAAATTATCGCGGAAACCAATTCCCGCAGACTTCCAGGAATGGCAATCTTTTACTCTGAACTAGTACATGGAATTCCACCTATTTTCGAGCATTACATTGCGAGTGTTCCAGCTCTTCACTCAATTCTCGTTTTCGTCTCAATCAAATCTTTGCCTATAAGTAAAGTACCGGTTGAAGAGAGATTTCTTTTCCGCAGTGTACAACCAAAAAACCTTCACGTTTTTCGTTGTGTTGTACGTTATGGATATACAGATGTACGTAACGAACAAGAGCATTTTGAAAGTTTGTTGATTGGGAGACTGAAAAACTTTATTAAGGAGGACCACGTCATGGGCTTTGCCCAATTGGGTGATAACGATGAACCAGCCCAAAACATTGGATTAATTGGTGATGGTGAAGTTGTTTACGAAGAAGAAGAAAAGGGTGGTGCGGATAGAGAAATCGAGTTGCTCGATCGGGCCACAGAGGCTGGGGTGGTGTACTTGGTGGGAGAGCATCATGTGGTGGCTGCGAAAGGGGCTAGCATCGGAAAGATGATTTTGATAGATTATGGGTACAACTTCTTGAAGAGGAACTTGAGGCAAAGTAATAAAGTTTTTGATATTCCTCATAAGAAAATGCTTAAAGTGGGGATGATATATGAGCTATAAGATGCTGCTAATTGAATTGTCTTGGTTTTGGTTTTGGGTTGAACAAGTGTTTTGAAAACCAACTTTTGAGAGTTTACACATCTACACATATTAGTAGATATTTGTACGTTATTTACATATATATATATATATATATATATATATATATATATATATATATATATATATATATATATATATATATATATATATATTTAACTTGTGTAAACTCCCATCATGGGTGTTAAAAATCCGAACCAACGTCCTCTTACTGTTGGCAGTGTCCAGCAAATTCCCGTCTTGCAACAGTGTAAAGCAGGAGATCCTCAAATCATGAGCCATAATAAATTTAGTCCTCTTAGATGCATAATGCTCCACCCTGACCTGCCCTTTCTGCAACCCTGGACAAACCAATACCAACGACCCTGCAACCTGTGACACCGCACAAAGCCCCTTAGGGTTTTCAATTGTCTCAATTTGATGCAACAATTTCAAATCAGCAAAATTGTTAGATGGCCGGGCTCAGGGCGGGGGTGGAGGCGGGGGAAGCGGGGTGGGCAATGGGCCGAAGCCGGGGCTCCGCGGAGCTCGGGCTGTGGCTCGTTCCCGCGTGGGACACCGCACAAAGCCCCTTAGGGTTTGCAATTGTCTCAATTTGATGCAACAATTTCAAATCAGCAAAATTGTTAGATGGCCGGGCTCAGGGCGGGGGTGGAGGCGGGGGCAGCGGGGTGGGCAATGGGCCGAAGCCTGGGCTCCGCGGAGCTCGGGCTGTGGCTCGTTCCCGCGTGGGAATTCTGAAGAAGAAAAAGGGGCGCCTGACTGGACCCGTTTATTTTATTATTATTTATTAAATTTAGTTTATTTAATAAGTTTAAATAGGAAAAAATAAATTATATAAATAAATAATTAATATAATTAAATTAAATTTGCAGAATAGAATTATTAAAATTTGTTAGTGTATTTATTGTATGTTTACTAGTAATTAATAAATAATAAATATATGTAGTCACCCTTTGTTTTTAAATAAGTAAAAATATATATATAATAAAATTAAATTTAACACTTAAACTAAATATGTAGAATTGAATTATTTAATAAAAATAAAAATATGGAGATAATTTATTTTGCATTTAATAAGTTCTAATTAATTGTTTTAATAAAAAAAAAAATCCAAAAATTGGATTGTCCGAAAGCTAGAGAACTGGACTGCATTCGTGTCCATAAGTCGCGGGCTCACACAAGTCTTGAAGAGACGAAGTGAACTTCGATCCATGATTTGCACCCCCTCAGCGCGCGAGGGAGTATACTTTTGGTAGCTAGATTGTTATACCATTACATTGTCAAATCATATATAAACCTCAAGATTTTTCCTTCTAATTCCAATGTGGGATAAAATCACTTATATTCTTTTTCTTCCATTTCAAAGGGTGACCTTTGAGAATCAATTTCTCATTCACCCGAACTCCGATTTTGACATATCATATACCGTTTAACCTACTAACAGAGTAGAATATAATTCCCGAAAAATCTGAATAAATTTTAAATTTATCAAATTTAATTTAGTTATAAATGAGAATGGACAAGGAAAGAAAATAGAATTAATTCCATTCCAGAGCCCTACCATTGGAGACGACCAGACAGGGCTCGGGGCAGCCCCAGGGCTCCGAAGCCCCGACCCCCCCCCCCCCCAAATTGGAGATGCCCTTATAGGGGATATTGTATTGTATTTGTAATTGTATACATATTCTTGGAGAATTCTTACCTCAAAGCGGGTTGGATCGAACCAAAAGTAATTACAAGACAAATACAATACACTTATTCTGAAATTGAATGAAACTCGTGAAAGAGTGGTTGAATGCGTTTGACAAAGCTTAATTCGAACAAGAATTTTCCTTTTTCCTTTTGTATTTGAGGAGGGGATATACTTACTACTATTAAAGTTTGGTTAAACATCAACTTAAACACCAACAGGTGATTGGTCTAGTAGAAAAGACTAGTCATTACAAAATAGCGGACTCAGGTCCGAATCCCTATTGGGAGAAGTACCTACTTAATGTGCTCAACTCGCCTCGAAAGGAATTAAACCCTTGGAAAAAAAAAAAGACCAACTTAAACCAGATATCAATTGAACCAAATTCATCCTTTATAAGATGCACAACTCGCTTGAGTAACATTGACATAATTATATATTAGGAGTGTTTTATTTTCAGATAACAATTGATTTCCTGAATCTAGAAGATCAATCGTGCTTATAAAATTATCAATACATAAATAAATCATGTTAGCAATACTAGATAAATTTACTAGTATATTTTATCAAACCCCAAGAGCTTTGTTAGAGAATAGATTGTTTTACTACTCTCCCTAAACACATGATTTATCTCAATACCCAAGAATCAAAACCTTAATATCTTCAATATTCACGGTTCTTTAGCTTGTCCAGGACGCCATATTTAACCGCCATACCTTCAGTTTCCTCCACTTGATATTTGAAGGGTCAGATAACACCTACTCCACCTACCTATCGCCCGCCAGGCTTAAGTACGGTCAAACTAGAACTCAACTATAATTTCTTTGTTTTCAGTACCATCACCAATAAGACTATTTCCTAATGACAGGAATCACCAATACAATTAAACTATAATGAAGTAGTTTGCACTTATATATATGATTCTACAAACAGAAATTTTGGAGGAAAACATTTAGAGACTACTCTATAGTGGGTCAGCAAGCAAAAACCTATGGCCAGCATTGATCAAGACTGAACCTGATAAAAATACGTGCACAAAATGATGACTTCATCTTTCCCCTTCACCTGTACCTCCTTCCTGATCCCAAAAGCACAATTCCAATTACAGAGCACTCATAACATAGATATAAAGAAGAAGATAAAAAGAACATAACGTGGCCCAGTAATCATACATTCTCACCAGCGCTATTAAGAAGATGAGTAAACTACAATAGTTCTACGAAAAAAATGCAAATAATTAGTTTTCTAACATATAAGAACATGGTTTTTTTATGAATGCAACTTTCATTATGTTGCACTATTTCATTACAAGACTGCACTGCAAAAAAGAAGTGTGACTTCAACTGTTAACAGTTGTTTTACGAAAAACTGCAAAGAGAAAAGGTGACAATTCCCATAAAATCAGACTTGGTAAGGATTAGAAAATGCCATGCAGCTTACCAAGGTGGGTGTACGAGAATCAGATTCCCAACTTCAAGCTCAACATCACTGCAAATTCTTGGGCTGAAGATTAGAGTTAAGATTCTTCCTGCACTCTTCATTGTCAATTGAGAGTTATTCTCCGAATATGAGTTCTGAAGAAGCAAATGACATTTATTATCCCTCAAGAAGATTGAGATTAAATATTTTATGTAATCTACATGTTTGCTAGATAATTCCTATTCCAATTGGATCTTGGAGACGAGGGGATCACAGGTTTTTAGCTGCTTGTGAAATTCTCATAAGAAACTTCTAAATAGTTATACAATCCTAAATGATTATACAATGATCTAATTCTCTGTGCTGTGCTAAAGCTATAGTATGATGGCCATACTTAAGTCTAGTTGGGAATGGTCGAGGTATGCATACCTCCACATCTCCAATACAAGTGCATGAACAAACCATCAGTTTTCCCTCCAGAGACCTCGACAAAATTCTCACATGTATGCACGTTCTTGCATCTGAAAAATAAAAGATAAAGAATAACACACTCAAACTCGCATATTCTGACATATATGATGCAGATTTAAGGTTTGCCTTTATCCTTGCAACTGGTTTCTGAACTCAAGTTCTTTAAGTATAATGTATCTCTTTCTTTCTCACTCTGCATTACTTGCTGCAACTTCCCAAATAATCCGCTGCTGCGAATAAGAATTAGATATCAGACTCACATGAGGCGTACATTATTAAAATGGGATCCAATTGCAAATTCTACTATTCTAGTTCCATTACCCACCACGATGGCCTCGGAAAAGCAAAGGTTGGCCTTTCATCAATTACAGATACTGTTCCCAAAGCTTCATGAAATTGATCTGCCATAGTCTTAGAAATGTTTGACTCTGGACTTTGAGGATTCTCCGGAAGCAACAGGTTCTACAGTCAACCAAGTGAATCATCAGTCATCACATGCATCAGATGATTGTCATAAGAAATGCTGAACGACCAGACACCGTACCTCATCATCACTAGGAGTGAGAGGTCCACTACCCAAAGCCTCTGGCAGATCATCAACGTCATCGTCATCATCATACAAGTTCTCACGATCCAGTGTAAACATATTTCTAACTGAAACAATCTTATCTCTTCTTCCTCTTCTATTGACATCCTTCATTATAACAAAAAGTTTAGTTCTAAAATAGAGAATGGGAAAGAAGAAAAAGTTAATAAAGAATAAACCTAACCGTTTCTAAACTTCCTCTTGGAAGACCACTCCTTTCCTTTAAGCAATCAAGAAACTCAGCCATTGAATGCTCTTTAGAATCATGTTTATAGGTTAGCTCAGATGGCACTATGATGTTTTCTTGCTGTTCAGATTCATTGTCATTACAAATCAGCTGAGACTCAGCCATAATTTTGTTCATATCTCCTTGAGTCACAGCACAGCTTTCATCTGGCATAGGAAAATTTTTCGATGGTGTCTTTTCGTTCACATCGCTGACATCTGAAATATCTTTGTTATGTGACTGATAATGGAACAAAAATTTGGGCCTGCCTTTGGTCCTGCTACCGCCTGCAGTGTTGAGTAGTAGGAGGTACATTAAGTATCAGTTGAATCTCAAAACTCTACAAGTAAAAGAGTCTCAGAGTTGACATGACCTGTTTCAGGGAGTGCAGGAGACTTAAGTTGTATCATGATGGATGTAAAACATATTTTCGAAAAAAAATATTTGCTTAGGGTAAATCAGTTACCCAATACGCAGAACATTGGATAGAAATTGAAGGACTGCGAAGTAATTTCTTCCACTGTTATTGTGAAAAAATTTAAATTAACTACAATACCTAATTTGTTTTCTCTCAAAGAGACACCATGAGATGAGGAAGAGGCAACAATTTCATGTAAGCAAACTAATGCATCCACTTCTCGATTTGCTTCAGACCATGTGCCACATACATTCTCTTCCGCAATTTCATGGGTATGAGGGCTGACTTTCTGGAGGTATTACGCACCGAGACAAAGCATAGATTATGTTCTAATACAAGACATTAATTGACAATAAGCTAGCTACAAGGGGCAAT
This sequence comes from Penstemon eatonii, assembly GCA_038501285.1. Taxonomy (NCBI): domain Eukaryota; kingdom Viridiplantae; phylum Streptophyta; class Magnoliopsida; order Lamiales; family Plantaginaceae; genus Penstemon; species Penstemon eatonii. Next base: position 62,549,472 of record CM076712.1, on the reverse strand, counting down.
AAGTAATCTACTGCCACACCTCATCATCAGAAATAATTTCTTCATCGGAGTGTGAGACTGAAGCCATTGTTGGCAAATACATGATTCCTTCACTAGAATGGCAGGCAGGTGTTCTCCTCGGATGACGGGTGTAATCATTCTCATCATTGATGAGAGGGTTTTCAACTTCATCAACACAGAAACCTGTTTTTCTCTGCACAGCAAGATTTGAGACATAATAACGGAAATTCAACATTTTATTGCTATTTTCGGTATTAAAGTCTCTTAATCTCATCAAAAAACTAGTACAGCAACCAATAAGAAGAAACTAAAGGCAAAATATGATCTCAGTGAATAATATTCATTTTGCAAGGAGAGATCAGTTTATCAATAGTCAATGGTTTTTTTAATTCAATATCCTTATTCCAAGAAAATAGGGGAAAATGCAAGATACTCCCCTGTGTTATGCTAAACCTGCAAGAAACTACCCTGTAAAATTTTTATTGCGCCAAACTTCCTTGTGTTTTCAAAAACTCTGCAAAAAACACCCAATTTGTAAAAAATAGATCGTTTTGGATTGACTAATTTCAAGAAATAATTTATAAAACACTTCAAGTTGGTTCCTACAACTTCATATGATATAGTTTTAAAATGATTTCTTGAAAAATGTCGATCCAAAACGACCTATTTTTTATAAATTGGGTGTGTTTTGCAGGGTTTTTTAAAACACAAGGAAGTTTGGCTCAATAAAAATTTCACAGGGTAGTTTCTTGCAGGTTTAACATAACACAGGGGAGTATCTTGCATTTACCCCAAGAAAATATGATTTTCAAATTCAATATATTGTTTCACTATTCAAAAAAATAAGAACGAAAAAGAGGCTTTCACTATTTAAGCTCATTACCTCAGGAGATGATATGGAAACTCTATCAGCCAGATGAAGTTTGTGAGAATCTGCATACACACATTGGGAATGACTTAACTGCATTTGCAATGCAAGAACATGAAAATAAACTAATCGCTGGAATACCTCTGAGTATGTCTAGCTGTGACAGGACTTGCACTCCCCCCTGCCACAGAACAGATTTAATACTTTAATACAATAAATCAATTCAAGAGGAACTTATTAGTAGTAAGCATATATTGATTAAATCACGCAGACTTGCACAAGGAAGTAATCCAAAATAGTATTTGGCTATTCAGATCCTTGAATGATTATAATTTTTTTATTTCTTATTCCACCCATAAAAATATGCATATTAATACATAACTTTGTACCAAATATATATATATATATATATTAATACATAACTATAGTTCTAGGATCATTAGAGGTATGATGATTTTATAGTTCACCTTATTGTCTGCAGGGCCACCCAATGAAATAGTATTTTCTATCCAACTTCCATCCAAATCTTCCTCTTCTTCTAGTTAGGGTTAAAATTAGGACAAAAAAAATTGAAGTTAATTCTAGCATAATTAAAACCCTAGAAGAATTCCAGCCTCTTCATAAAAATTAAAACTCTAATAAATTTGTTTGATTTTACCAGATAAACTCTGATCAGAATCTTGATTCTCCTGCTAATATTCCAAAATCGAAAAATAAAAGTAAATTAAACTTTATCACATATAGTTAATGAATGTAGAGAAAGAACTGCAGAACGAGATAAGAGATCAAATAGTAATAAGGACCAAGAAAACGTTTCTCCTCCACATTTAAGCAGATCCTCTGAATTCCGGTTGTTTAATTAAGATTCAGAGTGATGAATTTTCCCGCTCCAAACTTGAACCCTCTCAAAAGATAGAAACAGTTTCAGCGACTATACTCGCGTTTGAGCAACTTTGTTTTCGCACAGCGATTCTAATTGACATTGGAAACTATTTTATAGTACTAAAATAAATTGTACAGAAGAGGCAAGGGGCCGCTCCAAATCCTCTGAGGGTATACATAATGAGAACATTAAATTAAATATAGGTTTAGATTTAATTTTCACCCTTCATTATAGGATACTCTTATATGTATCGTATGTTTCCGAGTTAATTGCGATGAGATCAATTGGGCCTCAAGTCCGGCCCATCATAATTGGGCCATATAAGGGTAATGCTTACCTGGCACGCAGGTCCCTCCCTCATATTTTATCTGCAAGCCTTCCCCAACTCCTTAACCGCGCGCAAATTTGAATTATTTTCGCCTCCCCGGAGTTTTTCACCACTTCTAGAAAGTTCCATGGTAAACACACAGCAGACAGAGAAGTGGGGGTGATATTCGATTTGATTAAGAGGAAAAACCTGTGGGACGGGAAATTCTAAAACGCTAGGAAGAGGCAGATAGAATTCCGAAACAATGATGAAAAGCTAATTGGCCAACCACTTAAGGCTGCAGTTGGACCAAATTTTACTGAACTTGCCTCTTCAATCGGCAAAACCCTCCCCCATATCCTAAGACATGTGGATTCGTGCCCTAAATTTCGATGGGGATGCTGATGACGACAAATATTTAATCCTCAGGCAATATTTCTTAATTTGAGTTATGGAAAACTGCTTGTTCTTCATTGTCATTCATTTCCGATAAAAAATTTACTCGATGCACATTAACTTCTGGAATTATTATAATTATTTGTATTTCATTATTGTTTTTTTAGTGGTAATTGAAGCAACACTTCTTTTATCTTGGGCGTCGTTTGCAGGTAATCCATAATGTTATGATTTGCCTAATTGTTGTGAAGAAATCGTATTTCATGACAATTGTATTTTAGATTTCACAGTTGTTTGAAAAAGACTTGATGTTGTATAATTTTATATGATTTCCTGAGCTATGTTTTTGAGTTTGGAGATAGGTACATATAATTTGAGTTTAGTGATAAATTTCCATGGAAGATTATGTAGGCCTTCTAATCTCAATAGATAATTCTGAATGGTGCTTTACCTTGAATCCAATTTGAGTATAAGCATTTGGGGAACTGAGAATTTTATAATTGGGTTCGATGAATGCTTTAAACTACAAAGTGCTTCACTCAACTTAAACCTCACTGGCTTATGATAAAGGCAAACCTAAGTGACAGCCTAAATGAAACAAAATGCTTCATTATAATTCTCCTTCTGTCTAATAATAATACTGAGACCGAAAAACCACTTTTATCAATCAAGAAGTGATTTATTTTTTGGCTTGCCACGATCATAGACCAACTTTTATGGATTTCCCTATCCATTTACGACATAATGAACCCTGATCCTGTTTGGATCCTTGTTAATTAACTAGTTGGGAATCCAATGTTTGATATTCATTAAAGCAGTTGAAATAGCATGTAAACAATGATTTGCTGGTTCTTTAGAAGCCACAAGTTGAGTTTGCTGGTGAAATCTTGAAAGGATGGGAAGAAGAAATGGAAATGATGACTTAAGATGAGAAAATCGTGGCTTATTGTTCTCTCTTTTCCATGCACCAATTTTTTAATATAATGGTGCTAATCTATACACTACAAAGGAGGATATATTGTTGTATTTTTGGCGTGATCATGGAAATTCAATCTATAAAGAATCTCTTTCGGTATTGGTTTAATTTTGAAATATGGATTTAATAATTTTATTTTCTCCTTAAATAGGTACAAAAGTTACATCATCAAAGTTATCCTGCCCTGAAGGAGGTAAAGCAGTCTGCTCATATATCTCTTTTCAGTAACTGGATTTATTGTGATTCCTATATATTTGCATATTACTGGTCCACCTTATGTCACCCTCATGCCGCGAGAGATTTTTTGTCTTTACAGGTGACCTTCATTTGCTGAAGCCGTTTGAGAATAGCATAAAGATGCTGGCCACTACAATCATGGTAAATTTATTTCTGTTTTCTTGATTTCTTTTTGGTGTCACCCTCATGCCACGGGTGATTCGTTGTGATTATGTGAAGTTTCACTAATTGTTAAGAGTCCTTACCACTGAAAACAGGACAAATAATTCAACCATTTCCACGTTGGTATTTGAATATGTTTGTCACTTCTTACATTTGGTATGGAATATACCTCCATGGATAGGGATATGTGGGATTTCCATTATATTGCCACAATAAACAATAGGACATTATCTACTTTGAAAAGGATATTTTCATCGTCTGAAGATACTCAGGAACTTTGCATGTTTTATTTGTTTTTTGTGCCAATAACAAGATGGAGTGGTTAGGGCTTAGTTTCCGAAGCAACTAAAACTCTGTATGGATCTTGAATTTTAGTGTGCTATTGAGTTAATACAGAGAAAATCAAAATAAATTCAAAACAAAATAGAATTTCGATTTTGTGTAACAAAGAAAACATTTCACGAAGGTGGTTAATTTGGGGAAAAGAAATTATTGAGGAACTGTTTGCAATCACTGGTAGATGTTTACATAAGCATTCACCTATACTTGTTTTCTTATCTTGAATATTCTCTTAAATTTCGGTAATGAGTGAATGGCAATTTAACCACTGTGATATTTGCATTGTTCAATTTCGTCATGTGATATAATAAACATTATTTGACCATTCTATGTTTTCAAAAAAGACTCTAACTGCACTTCTCCCCCTTTTAAAAATGTAATAACAAAATTTCCCTCATTTATTAGTATTGACTTAGACCTAGTTGTCCCTAAATTTATATGTCTTCCCTTTGATATGACAAGTGTATTGCACTTGTTTTGTGATTAGTGACTCCCTTAAGAGTTTCATCTAATCTCAAAACAAGTATATTGCACCTATCATGTAGTTATTTTGGATTCGGCCCAACCTCGTTTGGGTAAGAATTTTCCATATTATTTAATATTAGAACATTGTCTATTACCATTACCTTATTGTGAAAATCTTTCAACCATACCTATAATTCTTTTAGTTTGGTCATCACAAACCCCATTAGTAATTGTGCATCCAAGTTTTACTGTGGAGTCAATTTTATCCTATACTCTACCTTACTAAATAGGTTAAAGCGGACGCGGTAAAAGGTTTATATATGATATGTTATAAATCACCTTTTTAGTCTGATATGACTGCACTTCTCCATTCTCAGTATTCTTATTTTTGTTTTACAAGAAAAAAAAATAAAAAATAAGGATTTTTAATTTATAATATAATTGTATTTTTAGATGTGCATGGATAATTGGATACTAATGAATTTATTGGCAGAGTCCTACTCTTATCAGTTTCAGTTACAAAAGAAATTATTCAAATGTATTATATTATTATTTATTTTTATGTAAAATGCTTTTTTAAGAATTCATCAATTATGGGGATAAATGCATGACTCCCTATGTTATGTGAAACCTGCATAAAACTATATCCTGTGAATTTTTTATGCATCAAACTCCCTCCTATTTTTAAAAATCTTGCATAAAACACCCAATCTCTTTTATTACTAACACCGTTATAATTTCGGGATCTTTGCCAAACTCATCTATCCACATGGCAAGTGTATTGCACTTACTTTGTGATTGATTACTCTCATAAGAGTTTTATCCAATTTCAAAGCAAGTGTATTGTACTTGCCATCTAGTTACTTTGGGTTTGACCGTACCTGGTCTAGGTAAGAATTTCCCGTAGCTTTTAACTAAGAATTTCAAATCATATTTGAACTAAAATTTTCTGTATATTAACACCCGGTGAGCTCACATTGGATGTGCATGACATGCCCCCATCTTCACTTCCAATCATGTCCTTAGATCCACATTAGATTAGGCCTAAAATATGAGCACAATATATAAGAAGATACCTCAATTCATGCATAAAATAAATAAACCAATGACTTGAACAAACAAAACACAAAACTAACTAAAATTGCCTAAGATTCGACCAAAACTCGAATAAAAGTAAGCGAACAAGTAAAGGGAATAGACTTGATATCACTGTTTTCATAGAATTATCACCCCGCCCATGTCTTTCCAAGGGCTAGATGCTTTTTTTTTTTCCAACTGTTTATTTTTATTTTTATTTTATACTTGAGGCCTCTATATATATGCTGGCTTCCATGTAAATCATAACCCCTCCATCCCGACTCCTTCAATACAATTAGAAGGTTAACAGATTAAACCTTTGAATTTGTAAAACAAACATGTCTAGTGACAATGAAGTTGTTTTACATGAAGACTCCACCACCACTGAACAAATCAAAGAAAATAAGTTGATACTCAATGGTTCGTTTGACGTAGAATCCTGCAAGCATGGCCATGACCACCACCACGGCTGCAACCAGCCCAAGGTTCTTCCTTTTCTTTTCATTTTCTTTCTTATTTTATTTTGGGTAATTAATATACCCATATATAAGTATAAATTTTATAAAGATGTTGTTTCTTGGTTTATAGGGTGGTGATGAATGGATGGTAATATTGCAACTAGCTTTTCAAAGCCTTGGGGTGGTGTATGGTGACCTCGGAACGTCGCCTCTGTATGTGTTTTCCAGCACCTTTACGGATGGAATCAAGGACAACGATGATATTATTGGTGTATTATCACTGATTCTTTACACCATTACTTTATTACCTTTGATTAAGTATGTCTTCTTCGTCTTAAGGGCAAACGACAATGGCAATGGTAATTCCTGCAAATTCTCCTTTTTCATCTATGTTCAGATTTAAATTTTATTTGAAAAAAGCGTTATGCCTTGATAGGTTCTTGAATTTTAGTGATACAAATCAATATTTCGTTAAAATTTAAAACTCGAAATAGCCTAGAACAAATTCTTTGATGTGATTATTATTGTACTATTTTTAATTGAATATATATTTGTTATATTAGAAAGGATTTTGGGATCTAGTTTCCTTATTATAACTAATCAGTTGGCCATACGTGTGTATTTCAGGACATATAGTTAAGTGACGAGGTTATGCGAAGTTCTCAAGTTTTTTCAACTCTTGCAAATTGTAAACATCATTACTACAATATTTAAATTAGATGCAACAATTTTTTTTAAGATTACATTCAATCAAGTTTGTTTGAACTCGATTCATATATATATAACAAATAATTCTTACCTGTTTTTCCATTTCTTGATTTTGTAAGTTCAGTTTAAGTTCGACTCAATAAACTAAACATTAAACAAAGATAAATAAAGTATATTAAGTTACTCAGGTTATCAAGTAAAGTTGAAAAACAAGTGATTTGTGTTTTTGTTGTATAAGTGTTCACTATTCCTCTCTTTTTCATTTCCTCAGGAGGAACATTCGCTCTCTACTCATTGATATGCAGGTATGCTAAAGTAGGATTAATCCCAAGTCAAGAAGCAGAAGATCAAGACGTCTCAACTTTCCAACTCGAATTGCCTGATAATCGAATGCTAAGGGCTTCAAAAGTTAAATCCTTGCTAGAAAATAGCAATTTTGCCAAGACTTTTCTTTTGTTTGCCACAATGCTTGGTACTTCTATGGTGATTGGCGATGGTGTGCTCACTCCATGTATCTCAGGTGCATTTTCAATCTTATTTCTTCCCATGGCGAAATTGCATTTTTAGTCCCACATGATTAGACTTTTCAACATTTTTGATGCTATACTTCACAAATTTGCTCTTTTGGTCTCAAAATTATAAAAAGATTACACTTATGGGATCAAAGTGAAAAACGCTAATGCTTCAGTTCTGTAGGACTAAAAATGCGATTCCGCACTTCATCTTATTTATTTTGATGTTGCGATTTGAATCATTTAATACTGAATTTCCAATTTGTATGCAGTATTATCTGCTGTCAGTGGACTTAGAGAGGCTACATCTGCAATGACAGAAGGTGCGTTCAAGATTACATCACAGCGTCATTAATTTTTCAGTTATAATAAAATCAAGCATCTAATTCAGTTATGTAACTTGTATATATTAACTAGCTCCGTTTTATTTATATGATTTTAAATTTCCTACTTATTGCTAATTATCTCTAATATCCTTTTCCTTTCTTTGGTTGAATCAGACAGGATTGTTTGGCTATCCGTTGTCATATTAATACTTTTATTTACGGTTCAAAGATTTGGAACAGACAAAGTAGGCTACACCTTTGCTCCCATAATTTGTGTTTGGTTCTCTTTGATTGGTGGAATTGGCATCTACAATTTCATTGAATATGACCCTTCTGTTGTTAAAGCCATAAGCCCTAAATACATTGTAGATTATTTCAAGAGGAACAAAAAACAAGCTTGGATATCACTAGGTGGTGCTGTTCTTTCCATAACAGGTGAAGCTCACACATGCACATACTTAATTTCTTTAATTTCTGATGGTAACCCTTAAAATGAAAAGGTGCAACTGACATTTTTTGTCAAAAAATTTGATTGAAATACCAAACTTTGGATGTTTATTGACTTATAGCATTAAATTTGTATTTATGAGATTTAGACTGTCCTAAATTGTGACAAAATGTATGAACGTTTGCTCTTCAAGATCATTTTCCTATTAAATTCAACCTTTAGGTATGCATAGACACAAATGTGACCCACACATAAGACTAAAAAAATACTCAAAATCTTCTTTTTTGCAGGAACTGAGGCATTATTTGCAGATGTTGGTCATTTTTCTGTGAAATCCATACAGATAAGCATGTGTACTGTGACTTACCCTGCACTATTACTAGCATACATTGGGCAAGCTTCTTTTCTGCGCAAGAACAACAACTTAATTTCGGAAACCTTTTATAAATCTATCCCAGGTTTTGGATCATTTTAAATTGAACTGATTATATATTTAATTGGTTATGTGTTAGTGTCCTAGCTAGTTTGACCCTTATTAATCGCAAATTATACATAAATATGCAGGTCCTCTTTATTGGCCAATGTTTGTGGTGGCCGTATTGGCATCAATCATAGCAAGTCAAGCAATGATCTCAGGAACTTTCTCCATAATCCAACAATCTTTATCACTCGGTTGTTTCCCTCGTGTAAAAATCGTTCATACTTCTGCAAAGTATGCAGGGCAAGTCTATGTTCCAGAAATCAATTACCTTCTCATGTTGGCTTGTGTTTGTGTGACTCTTGGATTCAAGGATACTGTAAAGATTGGCAATGCCTATGGTAATTACTTCCATTCTTTAATTGCATGTCGTTATTATCCCCATTCTTATTCAAGCTTTGCACTTTTAATTTGGTTCCACAATACAATCTCTATTTTGTATTTTCTTCTTATAAGATTGTCACTATTTTGCACTTTTGGTCGGAAATTAGATGAAAATGAGGGAAGTATGAAATGTTAAAAAAAAAATGTATCCTAAAGTGTTATTTTATCTTAACATGTTTTTCTTGAATTTTTAGGAATCGCTGTGGTGTTTGTGATGTGTTTGACATCAGCGTTTCTAGTTCTAATCATGATCATATTATGGAAGACTCACATTGTGCTCATCATCTCATACATTCTGATAATTGGCTCAGTCGAGCTAGTGTATTTGAGTTCGGTTCTTTATAAATTTGGTGAGGTTGGGTATTTGCCCTTTGCATTCGCTTTGTTCCTCATGTCAGTCATGTACACTTGGAACTACGTGTACAGAAAGAAATACTACTTTGAACTCGATCACAAGAGTTCACCTGAAAAAGTAAAGGAAATTATAACAGAAACCAATTCTCATAGACTTCCCGGACTAGCTATATTTTACTCTGAACTAGTACATGGAATTCCACCTATTTTCGAGCATTACATCGCAAATGTACCAGCTCTTCACTCGATTCTAGTTTTTGTTTCGATCAAATCCTTGCCTATAAATATAGTTCCAATGGAAGAAAGGTTTCTTTTCCGTAGGGAACAACCAAACAACCTTCAAGTTTTTCGTTGTGTTGTACGCTATGGATACACGGATGTACGCAATGAGGAAGAACCCTTTGAAATGTTGTTAATTGATAGATTAAAGGAGTTCATGAAAGAGGATTACTACATGGGCTTGGCCCAATTGGGTGACAACGATGAACAAGCCCAAAATGAGATTGATGGGGAATTGATTGATGATATTGGCGTGATTGTGAAAGAAGAAGAAGAGGAATGGGGTGCGGATAGAGAAATCGAGGTGCTCGATCGGGCCACGGAGGCTGGGGTGGTGCACTTGGTGGGTGAGCATGATGTGGTGGCTGGGAAAGGAGCTAGCATCGGCAAGAGGATTTTGATAGATTATGGGTACAATATCTTGAAGAGGAACTTGAGGCAAAGTAATAAAGTTTTTGATATTCCTCATAAGAGAATGCTTAAAGTGGGGATGACATATGAGCTATAGGATAGCTGATATTTGGAGTTTGAATGCTCATGTAATTTTCATTTGAATAAGTATATATATTTAGTACTTCATATTGAATTACATGTTCGTCATGTAACTTAGCTGAAATTTGATTAGATTTAAAATTAGAAATCCGGCCTATTATAATTTCTTCGTATATTTTTCGTAAAATTTATTTATTCTTACAAGAAAAAATTGGATGGAGAACATTTTGACTACAATTTCTAACAATGTCCTATTCTTATTGATCCACGTGTCATCCACAATTTGGTATACAAAAATGCTGGAGACATTATATTTTATTAAATATACGAGTGTGTGTTTTAACTGTGTATATCAAACACCTTGAATTTTAAGTATACAAAAATGCTGGAGACATTATATTTTATTAAATATACGAGTGTGTGTTTTAACTATGTGTATATCAAACACGTTGAATTTTACTGTCATATTTAAGGTGTGTTCTTTGACTATGTTAATGTTACACGTAATATCTTCAAATTGGTTCGCACGTGTTTTATTCGAGTCAATTTTGAAATTGAGTAACAATGTGGACTAAATTTAAAGATGTGGGGTTATTTTGACAACCTAAAATATTATGGGGTAGAATTGTCAGTCAATATAAGTATGATATCAATTTTGCAATAACACTTAAATGCCACGTCATCAATTAACGTTCATTTTTTACGGTGGTACCAAATGTGTCGGCCTCAATTTTTATGACACTATAAGTGAGAATCGATATATAGTTTGGTACCACAGTTGCAATTCTCTCATATGGATATTTATTTGTGTAAACTAACTTGTTTGAACAAATTACACAATCAACGGCCGAGATCAAAACGGAACAAATACACGGTTGAATGAAAGAGGTAGGGTTCAATTCGTAAAATCGCAAAATATAGATTTTGTAAGAAAAATCTAGCTGCTTTCAAGGTTCCAAAGAAGATTTTCATCACTGATTCTGTCCCGAAAACTGCCACCGGGAAAATACAGCGAAGAATTGTTTGTAGCTGAACACTTTCAAGCGCAGATATCTACAGCTAAGAATTGTAGCTGAACACTTTTAAGGTCCCCAAGTTTAGAATTGCCAATTTTTAAATGGTTAATTATCGAGAATAATTATCGTTGGAATTTTCTCTTGAGGAATGCTAATAATATGTAGTAGATTATTCTTGTAAATTTCAGGGAATCGGAGTTTATGAAATTCATTCGTATTTGATCGATATTAGCTCTTTTGAGCATAATTGTTATTTATAATAAACTATTTGAACACCATTTATCTATGATATATTTTGAAAATTAATGTTAGGAGTGAAGCTAGAAAATAACAAAATATACGTAAAAGTATTGGGTTATTCGAGTTTCATTTGTGTTCGATTAGATCAAAGTTCGTTCCATCTTTGTTCAACAAATTCAGACAGTCAAATATTACAGGAAATTAAATTAAGTTTATATAGTGCATTGCTCAACTCTACTTTTGTTAATTACAAGTGTAAGAACCAAATAAGAAACTTTAGAAGATGTGCTAGGCTCAAAATGATTGACGGGAGGGGTAAAAATGCAAGATATTCCTTTGTGTTAAGCTAAATCTGCAAGATATTATCCTGTGAAATTTTTATTGTGCCAAATTTTCTTGTGCTATCAAAAACACTATAAAAAATGTCCAATTTGTAAAAAATATGTCGTTTTATTCGAGCCAATTTTGAAATTGAGCAACAATGTGGACTAAATTTAAAAATGTGGGGTTATTTTGACAATCTAAAATGTTATGGGGTAGAGTTGTCAGTCAATATAAGTATAATATCAATTTTGCAATAACACTTAAATGTCACGTCATCAATTAACGTCCATTTTTAACTGTGGTACCAAAAATGATTCAATTTCTTAAATTGTAGTACCAAATGTGTCGTCCTCAATTTTTATGGCACTACAAGTGAGAATCGATATATTTGGTACCACAATTGCAATTCTCTCATATGGATATTTATTTGTGTAAACTAACTTGTTTGACCAAATTACACAATCAACGGCCGAGATCAAAACGGGATAAATACACGGTTGGATGAAAGAGGTAGGATTCAATTCGTAAAATCGCAAAAGATAGGGATCAATTTGCAAATTGTCAAAGTCAATTATTATCAAAATTTGGGAAAACCGGTCTTTTTATATGAGAACGGTTTTTATATTTTTTTTATAAGCAAAATAAGTGAAAGGATAAATTAGGCAAATTAGAATTTAATTAAAGTCAATAGTTACAAATTAATTTTGACCAAGTTACCTAATCAACGACCCAGATCAATTTGAATCAAATGAACGGCATGATGAGACTTCATGCATGTGAGGGCGTAACTCACATGCCCGCACCCTAAAAAAATCAAGTAAATAATGTTAAACATAAGAATGAAATGTACTTTATATTGCAAAAAAAAAATCAATATAAATTAATATTTCATGTACTTTATATCAGTTGGTTTATTTTGTGGAAAAAAAAAAGAATGAAATGAATAAGGAGTTTTTATGTCTAGTTACCGGGAACCTTGTTACAAAAACATGTGCAACTTGGGGTTTTTACTAGGACTAACTAATTAATCATATTTCAGGAAAAAACTCAATTTCATATCTAGAAGAAAAACAAAAATTGTATTTTCATTATAATCTTAAAGAAAGACAATTACTTAGATACGTTGATAACGCCTGAAAAGCTAAAAAACTAAGGGGTCAATAAGTCAAGTTTTACTACAATTACTTGAAACGTCTTTGACAATAAAATCCGAGGCAATAAAATATCGTTCAAGCTAAATGTAAACAAACTCATTTATTGTTTATAGCAACAACCTTTTGCTTACTAAGATGTCTTTCACACAAAGAACTAATTTAACTCTAATATTCATCGAATAAATTCATTGAAGAAATCTGCAAAGGGCATCTCTAATATTCAATAGTAAGGTTTTCGGTTCAATGATCGGTCCGGTTTTAAAAACACTGAATTGTCCACTGGTGTACTAAACCTCCACAATAATAATAATAATTAAATGACTCCCTGCTACTATTAACTACCCTATAAGCATTACCAAGCCAAGTAATAATATGAGAAAATAGAAGATTTACACACAGAATACAAGCAGATTTTTTCCATTTTTACTTGAAGTAGATTAACCAGTTTTAAAAGGTTAAAGTCACATTTACACCCAAATATTTACAACATGATGAGCCCACAGATTAGCAGGGGAAAACAGGTTATAAGAGAAAATACTTATGCACATATATCTTCTTTCATATGCTAGAAAGCTTCTTCGGGTTTGAGGAAATTGTGATACTCCAATTGGGTCATCTCCCCACCAGTTGCTGGATCAAAGTTGCAGCGGTAAAAACTGCATACAATTCCAGTCATGGATAAGATATACATTATTTGGTTCATGAAGTATAGTGAGAAAATCACTAATGCATCAAAATATATCAAAAGACAGAAGATCGAGCTTCATTTTTTGGTCATTTTTATTTTCCTTATCATTTTACTCATTGAAATCCAAAGAATAAGTAGTAGTCATAGAAAACATTCATGGTGGAAATTTGTGAACTAACCTTCCATCCAAGCCAAGTATGACTACTGTATTCTTTTGGTGACCAAAAGCAACAATATATTGCGATCCTTCAGGCAAACGAAACTGAGCCACTGACCATTCAGAGCTGAAATACTTGGGAAGCACTCCTGGGAAGATGAAAGCTTGGTTTAGGCCCAAAAGCCAACGATGCAAATACAAACTCATAGGAAAGATGTAAATGCCCTTTTAGCATGCACTTAACTTTGGAAAAACCGAATTGAAATTCATTGGTATGAATTCAAGGACGAGTATTCAAGACTAAGAGTATCTGTAAGATTTCATTCACAATGTCCATATTTATTTACTGAAATGAAGTACATTCAATCCTTCCCAAGTCAAACAGACCAATTTTTCAAACCATTATATCTTATACTATAAGGGCATGTTTGCTTATTCCTATAGGATGGGTAGAATATATTATATTTCCAACAGAAGTACAAATAACTTATCACACCATGTTTACCGTGCTTGATGTGTACAATGTGATTTAACATTAAACAAATGATGAAATTATAAGATCTTGCATGGTCAATAATGTCCATCTGAAAATGAAGTAACTAATTTGAGCACTAGGGAGACCTAAGAATTTAATTATGATTAATAGTGAATTTTATAATAGTCGTATATTATTGTGGGCCATTTAGATCCTGAAATTGGACAACCAAACGCCTAGTAAACTCAGATAAATTTATCTAATTTTAGGTCTACTGAGGCAACCAAATGCGTTCTGCATAAACTTTGGCTGCACAGTCTGACAATAATACTATTCCATTTTTATTTGGTCCATGAAGAAAAACGAACAGTCTCCAATATTGTCAACGGAGAAAACAGAGTATTAACTTTAACATATACCTTTAATAAAAGAGAGCGAAGAACTTGAAGTCACAACAGAAGAATTTGGGTCAGGAGGACTGCTGGACCTCTCAATTCCAACTTTCACTGAATTAACCTTAAGGCTAAACACATGAACAGTGCCCTTATCACTCGAGACTGCCAGCCACTGGGCAGTGGGTGAGAATGCCAGGCTATATATTTCTGCTCTGTCTGCCCCCCTCCTTACCTGCATCATATTATCAAAGATTTGTATCAAATCTCAGTTTCATGAATTCATTGCTTGAGCAAGGAGGTGGGTTATTAGGCAAAGGCAAAACAATACAAAAAATCAATCATCAAACAATAATAATCTAAAGTTCATTCAGTCATGTATTTCTACGGGGAAAACTCTAGACATTGAAATCAGTTCCTCAAGCAATAAAAAACAATGTATTTTTTAATGTTTAATAAAGAGACTGTTCAGAAATATTTTAAGACTCTAGACCAACTTATCACATAAAGAACTTACTAAACAGAGACCTTAACACAAATTCCCATGAGTTTTCACCATAAATCTTCACCGAATAATGTTATTTAAATACCTACAAAAATACAAATCAGTACAGAACCACAGTAAATTTTAAACAGGCCCACTGACTGCACATTCAGCAAGAATTGCTATATTGGTATGAGTCCGTGGATCATCTTTTCTTGCAATGTGAATTCACCTTACTTTTGTGGCTGAAATTGAGGGATATTTTCAACATCGGGTGGATAACATCACCACACTGTTCAGATATTATTACTTTACAAATTCAAGGAGGAAAGAAAAGAAGCACGATGTTGAAGAGTTATGGGAGAGGAAAAGATTTTCGGCAGCAATATGGCTTTTTAATTCTAAACATTTTAGAGGCATCCCCTTTTTTATGTTACTCTCGGATTGGACGGCCTTGTAGTTTAGATCGTTTCTATGTTGTCTCGTTGTTTTTCCTATTACTGAGCCATGTTATACCTTCTAGTGCAACCTCTGCACTACCCCTTGTACTTTAACTTTACTAGTAATACAACTGGTGTTGTTTCAAACAAAAAAAATGTATGATGCTTATGCTCAAACCTAGCTTGGTTTATGCTCATACAGGCTAAAAAAAAAGTTACTGAAAAAATGCTTGCAACCTTCAAGAGAAAGTTGGCTCATAAGCAATCTACATTGACACAAAGACAATGAAATATTTGGCGACAGATGACAACACCAATGACATGAGTAATCTGCATTGCCATGGGATATAAGTCTTGTAAATCACACAGGCAGCATGTACATCATTAAAGTAGCACAATCTGTCACACAAAACATTTCTCTAGTAATAGCAAATCAACTCAAAGCCAATGGCATACATCAGTACACTCACTAAAAATTACGAGAATAATGTACCTCCTGTTGTAAACTCCCATCATGGGTGTTGAAAATCCGAACCAACGTCCCCTTACTGCTGGCAGTGGCCAGCAAATTCCCGTCCTGCGACAGTGTAAAGCAGGAGATCCTCGAATCGTGAGCCATAATAAATTTAGTCCTCTTAGATGCATAATGCTCCACCCTGACCTGCCCTTTCTGCAACCCTGGACAAACCAATACCAACGACCCTGCAACCTGTGACACCGCACAAAGCCCCTTAGGGTTTGCAATTGTCTCAATTTGATGCAACAGTTTCAAATCAGCAAAATTGTACACAAAAATCTTCTGTTCAAGAATCACAATTATTCTATCCCTTCTTAGACGAACCCCACGCACTTCAGACCTAAATGATAATTCCCCTATACATCGACTTTGATGATCGTCCCAAATCATAACCTTATTCAATGGATATTGCGGCGCATCACCACCACCGACTAAAGCGAGAATGTTGCATCGAAAAAGCATCTCTACGGCGCCGACCCCACCGCCATTTCCGTCAAAATCTCGGCGGAAGATCTCGCGGTATGGATCGCAATTATAGATTCGAAATCCACGGTCGGTGCCAGTAGCAAAGCATCCGTAATCCTGATTAAACGAGACGTGGAGGAGCTTGATAAGGTTACAATTAGGGTTGGGATTAGGGTTTGTTATGGTAGAATTGTTGGTGGTAGTAGTGAAAGAATCGCGGCCGTCGCTTTCCGAAACGGCGTCGTACGTGTTTTCGATAGGGATCGTAGAATTGTTGGTGGTGGTAGTGAATGAATCGCGGCTGTCTCTGTCCGAGACGGCGTCGTAGGAGGTCCCATCATCAGGCGGCTGAATCCCTTGCAGTTGTTGTTGCTCGAGGTAAGGTTGCAGCATCGGGGAGATGAAATTCGAGTCCGGGTTTGGGTTTGAGAAGCTGGAGAGAGTCGCCATGGGAGGGGATACGGTTGGAATTATGAGAAATACAGAGGACAGGGAAAGATTTAAACGTATGGTTGGAAAGTAATTGACAGTTAGATCCTTGCACCTATAGTTCGATTGAGGGAGAAGACCGGTAATTCAAGGGGTTGCGTGGACGAGATGACAAATGTGTCCCTGTATGTGTATAAAATTACAGAACTAACTAGAGTGAACAAGGTTGACCGGTTGAACTAATTGTTTGATTTGAAGAATTGGAGGACACGTAACGTGGGATCCGCGACAAAATTGGGGTGATGTGGCTTCGTCCTCACGCAACAATGACTGCGGAATTGGGCCAGAATTTAGGAGCTCAGCCTCACACTATTGGTTAGGCTTATACAAAATATTTTGGTCCACAGAAAATAATTGGCCCAAATAATCGTTAGGCCATCTCCATTTATTTTGGTCCACAGAAAATAATTGGCCCAAATAATCGTTATGCTATCCCCAATGGAGATGGCCGGGCTCGGGGTGGGGACGGGGGTGGCGGGGGAAGTCATCCAGCGGAGACGGAGTCGGTGCAGGTGGGCAATGGGCCAAAACCGGGGCTCCGCGGAGCCCGGGCCGCGGCTCGTTCTCACATGGGAATTCTGGAGAAGAAAGAAGGACGTCTGATTGGACATATTTTTTTATTATTATTATTAAAATTAGTTTATTTAATAAGTTTAAATTGAAAAAAATAAATTATATAAATAAATAATTAATAAAATTAAATTTCCATTATTTAATCAAATTTGTTATTATATTTATTGTATATTTACTAGTATTTAATAAATATATGTAGTCATCCTTTGTTTTTAAATAATTAAAAAATATATATAATAAAATTAAATTTAACACCTAAATTAAATGTGTAGAATTGAATTATTTAATAAAAATAAAAATATGGAGATAATTTTTTTTTTGCAATAAATAAGTTCTAATTAATTGTTTTAATAAAAAAACCAAAAACTGAACTTTGATCCATGATTTGCACCCCCTTGTGCGTAAAGAAGAGACTTTTAGTAGCTAGATTGTTATACCATTACGTTGTCAATTCATATATAAACCTCATGATTTTTCCTTCTAATTCCAATGTGGGATAAACTAACTTCTATTTTTTTTCTTCCATTTCAAAGGGTGATCTTTGAGAATCAATTTCTCATTCACCTGAACTCCAATTTGAACATATCATATACATACCGTTTTAATCTACTAACATAGTAGAATATATTCTTTAGAGACTACTATTTAGTGGGTCAGCAAGCAAAAACCTATGGCCAGCATTGATCAAGACTGAACCTGATAAAAATACGTGCACAAAATGATGACTTCATCTTTCCCCTTCACCTGTACCTCCTTCATGTTCCCAAAAGCACAATACCAAGCACTCATAACATAGATATAAAGAAGAAGATAAAAAAGAACATAATGTGGCCCAGTAATCATACATTCTCACCAGCGCTATTAAGATGAGTAAACTACAATAGTTTTACGAAAAAAATGCAAATAATTATTTTTCTAACATATAAGAACATGAATTCTTTATTAAGAGGATTGCTATCAAATTTTGTACCTATTTTTACTTATGATATCATAAAAATTTAGGCCAACACATTTAATACCATATTTTAACAAATTTATTTATATTTGGTACCGTCACTAAAAATCATACCAAATGAGTCGACTTAAATTTTTATGGTACTATAAGTACAATTCTCTTAATATTAAATTTGATGAAAAAAAAAAGTACAATTCTCTCATTCTTTATTTATATAAATGTGCACTGATTCCATTGGCTAAAGGATCCTAATAACTAAATTTTGTGCAGTGGATACACGAATTAAATTCTAATAACTAATAAGAGAGAGTATCAAGTACTGTTGTTGTTTGATAATTTGATAATTTGATTACGTATACACGAATTAAATTCTAATAACTAATAAGAGAGAGTATCAAGTACTGTTGTTGTTTGATAATTTGAATACGTACACCTGAATAATTTTTTTTTTTTTTGGTTTTCCAAGGGTTTAATCCCTTTCGAGGCGCGTCGGGCACATAATGTGGGAACCTCTCCCAACAGGGATTCGAACCTGAGTCCGCTACTTTGTAGTGACTAGCCCCTTCCACTAGACAAATCACCTGTTGGTCGTACACCTGCATAATGCACACAACACAATGTATATAAAAATACATTTAAATCTTACCAAATAAGTGCAATTAATCAAATCAGATTTGAACTAAATCTAGAATATATAAAGAAGGAGAATTGATCGAGCATTTTTGAACTAAATCTAGAATTAATGATTTGAAAAAGAAAAATAAATTATTTATTTATTTTAAAAAAACTAATTAGTAATTCGAGTTTGAAATTATCTGAGATATTCAACTTTTGTAGACTCCTTAAATTTCTTTGACACTAATAAATAAGGTTAGATTTTGAAATTTTCACACATTCACACATGATGCCTATATATATACATGGTAACCCGCGGTTAAAACGCGTTTCAATTTATTAGATTTTCCACATAAATATATAAATGCATAACTGGTGGAGGCTTCACTCTCAATTAGGTTTGATAAAAGGTGATACATAGAGTAGAGGAGATTTGTAAAATTAAATTAAAAAACATGTCTAGTGACGTTGTTTTACATGAAGAATCCACTGCCACCACCACCACCACCGCCACTGAGAAAAGACGCAAAGCTTCATCAGACGTAGAATCCGCCAACCATGCCCATCCCAAGGTTTCTTTCTCTTTATATTACTTTGATATGATTGGTCACCTTTGCTTTCCTAGCTAGATAAATCTTCATAAATATTTCTTGTCTGTGTTTTATTAGATTTTTCCGAAACTCTTTATCTGCCTCCAGACTTTCTCTTTTTCTTAATTAAGTAATTTTTTCGAAACATTTTCAGAAACTTTTTCATAATTTTTTGGAAACATTTCTAGAAACTTAAATAAAAATCACTAGAAATTATATGAATGATATAGGGTTGAACTGAATTAATGTAATTGAACAATAGTTTTACCTCGTTGACACCAAATTCTAAGATCCATTTGTCTTCATCTTTTGCATAAGGGTAGTTCACATATATATCAACAATTTTATTTTATTAGTAATATATAATAATACGAAGGGTTAAGAAATGCAAAAGGACTAAATTAACCCTGAAGGCTAACTAACTTAATAAACTATAGATGTGAAGTTAATTATATGTTTTAGTTGTTGATAACTAAAAACTAATTAATGTATAGGGCGGTGATGCATGGATGGTGATACTGCAACTAGCTTTTCAGAGCCTTGGGGTGGTGTATGGTGACCTCGGAACGTCGCCTTTGTACGTGTACCCAAGCATCTTCCCCGACGGAATCAAGGACAACGATGATATTCTTGGTTCTTTATCACTCATTTTTTACACCATTACTTTATTACCTTTGATCAAGTATGTCTGCTTTGTCTTAAGGGCAAACGACAATGGCAATGGTAATTTAACATATATATATATATATATATATATATATATATATATATATATATATAATGTATATGGACTAATTAATTTGTACGTTTTTCTCGTTTTTCCACTAATCTTTCTTGTAATATTTGTAGGAGGAACATTTGTTTTGTACTCTTTGATATGTCGATATGCTAAAGTGGGTTTAATTCCAAGTCAAGAAGTAGAAGATCGACAAGTCTCGACTTTCCAACTCGAATTGCCTAATAACCGAATGCTAAGGGCTTCAAAAGTTAAATCTTTGCTAGAAAATAGCAATTTTGCCAAGACTTTTCTGTTATTTGCAACAATGCTTGGTACTGCTATGTTGATTGGAGATGGTGTGCTCACTCCATGCATATCAGGTATAAGTCTAATTATTGTTTTTGTTGTTGTTGTTGCATTTATAATTCAGTTCAATTTGTATGTATGTATGTAGTATTATCTGCGGTCGGTGGAATTAAGGAGGCTACGTCTACAATGACAGAAGGTATGTATGTATGTTTGGAATACTTGAAGATTATATCAAATATTTTTATAATTCCTTTAATTTTAATTTCTTGTAATATATTGAAACAGATAGAATTGTTTGGATATCAGTTGTGATCTTGATACTTTTATTCATGGTTCAGAGATTTGGAACAGACAAAGTGGGCTACACCTTTGCTCCCATAATCTGTGTTTGGTTCTTTTTTATTAGTGGAATTGGACTCTACAATTTCTTTAAATATGACCCTTCTGTTCTCAAAGCCTTAAACCCTATGTACATTGTTTATTATTTCACGAGGAACAAAAAACAAGCTTGGATTTCATTAGGTGGTTGTGTTCTTTCCATAACAGGTATTTATATAACTCAAAAATCTGTTCCATATTAAAAGTATGCATGGTTCAACTTTCACATTAATTTTCATTGCAGGAACTGAGGCGTTATTTGCAGACCTTGGCCATTTTTCTGTAAAATCCATACAGATAAGCATGTGTACTCTGATTTACCCTGCGGTTGTACTAGCATACGTCGGTCAATCTTCTTATCTTCGCAAGAATAACCTTGCAGTTTCTGAATCCTTTTATAAATCTATACCAGGTAATTTAATTACGATTTCTTACTCAATAATTAATTAATTAATCTAAAAAATTCATATATATATATAGGACCAATGTTTTGGCCAATGTTTGTTGTGGCGGTGTTGGCATCAATCATAGCAAGTCAAGCTTTGATCTCGGGAACTTTCTCTATAATCCAACAATCACTTGCACTCGGTTGCTTCCCTCGTGTTAAAGTCGTACACACTTCTGCAAAGTATCACGGCCAAGTCTATGTTCCATAAATCAATTACCTTCTCATGTTGGCTTGTGTTTTCGTCACTCTCGGATTCAAGAATACTGTCAAGATCGGCAATGCCTACGGTAATTGCAATTTCTTCAACTTTTCCCTTCCAATTGTTGGAAAAAAATATCAGTCTTATGTTTTCTTCTTTCTTTCTAGGAATTGCTGTTGTTTTTGTGATGTGTTTGACATCAGCATATCTAATTCTAGTCATGATCATATTATGGAAGACTCACATTCTGTTCATCGTCGCATACATTCTGATAATTGGCTCAGTCGAGTTGGCGTATTTGAGTTCGGTTTCTTTATAAATTCAGTGAAGGGGGGTACTTGCCCCTTGCATTCGCATTGTTCCTCATGTCAGTCATGTACACTTGGAACTACGTGTACAGAAAGAAATACTATTTCGAACTCGATCACAAGATCTCCTCGGTAAAAGTACATAGAGTTATCGCGAAAACCAATTCCTCAGACTTCCAGGAATGGCAATCTTTTACTCTGAACTAGTACATGGAATTCCACCTATTTTCGAGCATTACATTGCGAGTGTTCCAGCTCTTCACTCAATTCTCGTTTTCGTCTCAATCAAATCTTTGCCTATAAGTAAAGTACCGGTTGAAGAGAGATTTCTTTTCCGCAGGGTACAACCAAAAAACCTTCACGTTTTTCGTTGTGTTGTACGTTATGGATATACAGATGTACGTAATGAACAAGAGCATTTTGAAAGTTTGTTGATTGGGAGACTGAAAAACTTTATTAAGGAGGACCACGTCATGGGCTTGGCGCAATTGGGTGATAACGATGAACCGGCCCAAAACATTGGATTAATTGGTGATGGTGAAATTGTTAACGAAGAAGAAAAAGGGGGTGGTGCGGATAGAGAAATCGAGGTTCTCGATCGGGCCACAGAGGCTGGGGTGGTGCACTTGGTGGGCGAGCATGATGTGGTGGCTGCGAAAAGGGCTAGCATCGGAAAGAAAGTTTTGATAGATTATGGGTACAACTTCTTGAAGAGGAACTTGAGGCAAAGTAATAAAGTTTTTGATATTCCTCATAAGAAAATGCTTAAAGTGGGGATGATATATGAGCTATAAGATGCCAATTGAATTGTCTTGGTTTTGGTTTTGGGTTGAACAAGTGTTTTGAAAACCAACTTTTGAGCTATAGTGTTTTGATTTCGAAAATTTGTTTATTTCGTTTTTCTTTATGGTTGTTATTAATGGATAAAACTTATAATTGGAATGTTAGTTATAATTACACCTGTAATTTTCTCTATAACATCCTAAAATAATTAAATATGCTCTCAAATAGATTTTATTTTCCATAAAACTATTATATGACGTTTATTAATATGAATCGATAGACAGCATGAACTATTATTATATATTTACAGGACATGTGTAAAAATAATTTGAAATTTTGTATGTTATAGTAGTACTTAATTAGCGTAAGTGTAGGCATTTTTGTAAAAGTATTATTCAAGTCATCGGAAAATATTTGGCTTAATCCCAATTTGCTTGATTATATGTTGACTTTTGAAGGTAGTGACAAAAATGTCCCTGCATTTGGCTTAAATTTTCATTTAAAGTGCAAAGTGAAAGATAATATATATTTTGAGGGTGTAAACTGAGATTTTTTTTCGAGGGTGTAGAATATCAAATTGATATATTTTTAGGGTGCAAAATAGGATTAAGCCGAAAATAATTGTATAAAAGTTACTTCAAAAATCAAGCAACCAAACCAAATTTTACGGTCACTAACAGTACTAATCCGTGTTCTTAGATCCATAATATGTTTATCCACAATTTGGTAAATTAAATCATACAAATCATGTATATATGGAAAACACATCATCACGTTCCTTAGGGACCAATGAATGTATGTATAGCTAGCTATAGGCCTCCGACAACCCCCTGCATTTTTGGAACTTCCCAAACGTGGTCCCGGCATCTAGCTAGGGTTTCAAATTAAATCTTTATGTCCTCTAGGAGAAATCCAAAACCATTATGTAAAATTATATTCTCCTATTCAACACAACCATTAATTCTACTCTTCACCTCATCTCTAAGTAAATTCAAAATTGATTTTCCGTACACATTTCATATATATATAAACACATCTACACATATTTGTAGATATTTGTACGTTATTTACATATATATACATTTTTAACTTGTGTATATGCTAAAGAGTAAGATGTGTTTCTCAACCACATGAATGAATTATAATGTCATATATACGAAGTACAAACACTTATTCAACACGAAGTTGTTTAAGTTGTGTGTATGTTGAATATGTGATTGTTATACGTAATGCCACGTGCCCTGTCAATTGAACTTCTAAATATATTGAACTTTTGAGCTGTTACAGCTAATTGTACTTACTTTTATAAGCTATATACAATTAATTGAAGGATCCAATGTTCGATTTCAACCAATTTGGTGCGAGTTAATTAACTTAAAATTCATCACCATGAATTTCAATTAAGTGAAATAGGAATAAATTAGTTAAATGAAAGGTTCAACAAAAAGGGTAAATTTCAACATAAAAAAAGCAGACAAGTAAATCAACAAAAGAAATCATCATACTTACACAAGGTAATTACTTCACAAAATCTTTTATTTTAGCCAAACAAAATATCACCGTTTAGTTAGCAATTAATTAAGGTTGGAATTGATCAATGATCATAGTATAGAACTCCTGCGAGAAGAACAAATCTATGTATGCACAGTTAATACCAATCGAAACCCAATATTTAATTGATATAATACAATGATCATTATATAATCTTCAAGCTCCCCTTAATTCACAAATTAAACAAATTAACTATAAAAAGTCAAATTAGTAGAGAAAATATAAAAAAATAATAATAATAACAACAAACAATTTCAAAATAGAAAAGAAGATCCAGTCCGATTTTTCCTTACCGCAAAAGATCCAAAACCAAGCTAACTAAATAATAAAAACATCAAATTAATATGCAAATGAAACCATTTTACCTCACAATAATATTTATGAAGCTAAGATTGAAACCACTTCATATAAGATTGAAACTGAAAGGAACCCTAGCGTTGGACGAGGAATCATCTTCCCTAAACAATTCCTCCTCCTCCTCCTCCATATTAATATTAATATTATTATTATTATTATTATTATTAATATTAATACCCAGTACAGCAGCAGCTCCTTTATTCTGATTAACTCTCTCCCCTTCGGCTTCTCTAAATTTACTCAAATACCTTTTCAAAGGCTCCGCATAATCATCAAAGCCCAAACTCCCTAAAGCCCAACAAATATCATCTCCATTAACAGTTTTTCTTTTCTCCTTATGGCATTTATCAGATGCTTCTCCGGTTACGAAACTAATGAACTCCGAGACGCATTCTTGCATTGTTTCCTTGGCTTCTTTGGAGATTTTGGCGTTTGGGGGGAGGATCTGTTTCATGATTCGTCCAACGTTTGCAATCGGAAGCAGACGATCTTGCTCCTTGAGAAGAAGTCCGCCTGCACCTAGTTCATCCTGACTATGATCATCACCTACTACTCCACTAGAATTAGTAGTGTAGTAATTATTCAGATGATGAGCTGATCTTTCTATTTCTGTATTTTTATCGACCATGGTGGATGGTTGGTTACTATTTTCAGAAACCTATTGCTATCCTCTAACACACAGACACGTTGCGTCTAATTATAATGTCTTTTATATATCTATCTATCTATAGCTAGACTGACTAACTGACCCCCAAACTTATATATATATATATATATATGGGCAAATATATTTTCCTTTTCAGAATTTCTTTTTTTTTCTTTTTCTTAAGTTCCGTTGGAGTTCAACTCGACCAATTAAAAAGGTTTTATTTGCAGCTTACTCTACCTACGTGATATGTTTTTTGAACAATTTGATTATTTGAAAGTATAATCAGCGTTTCCTTTATAGGGTGTTGCACACGCTTTTAGATTTGCGAATATGACTTTGTTTTAATGAAAAAAAAATTATCATTCTAACCTTTCCTAGATAATATATTTTGTTCATTTTTCGCTCTTCGCAATGATATTTTATGTACTAGACGTTTTATCCTCATGTAATATTGCTTAATAGGAATTTTACGCTTTGTGATTTCATCAATGTATATCTTAAAATAATTTAAGGGGAAAAATGCACCAAACCCACCTGATTTTGGGAAACCTATTCAAAAATCCTCCTGTGTTTTTTTTTCCCCATAGAAACCCCTTGTGTTTTACAAACACTTGCAAGGAATCCCCATGTATATATAATTATTAATATTAAATACAAAATCTAATTAATATAATAGATAGGTAATTAGATTAAACATGGAGGGTAGAATAGTATTTAATTTAAGCAAACTAACGGTGTCAACTATTTAACCATTAAAGGGAGAGTGTACAACATCTGGTAAAACACAAGGGAATTCCTTGCAAAATAAAAAATAAATAACACGGAGGAGTTTATGCAGGTTTTTTAAAATACAAGTTGATTTGATGCATTTTTCCCTAAAATAAGAGAGAGATAATGAGCCATTTATACAGAAGTACAAGAGAATATAATGACATTTAAAGTGCCACACGGGGGTAACTAGTATAAGTTATTTTTACTCTTCAATCATGGATTTTGTCCATCAAATCTTTAATTCGAAATTCGTATACGATCTCATAAATGAACTAATTTCATTATATATTACTAGCTATATATTTAGCTCAAATGCAACACAAATAAGTTATATAATTATCTCTAAATGTTTACATTAAGTTGAGGTAAAGTTATCGAAATGTTGAAAGTATGGATTTATAATTAATATATGGTTAAGATGCTAATTACATAGTCAGCATCCTTTAAGGGAGCACAATGCATAGCAGGCAAGTTTCTATAGATAGTATTAAAAGAGTTAGGTCAGTTTTCTTACTATGTACTAATCAAATGATCTGAACCCCCGCCCCCACCCCGCAATTGATAAACTCTTTCTAAAGAAAGAAAATGATGACCTATTTATAGTACTACTAATTAAATGTGGTCCCCCCTCCTTCATAATTTATGCTAAGTGCTCTCAATTAGTTTACTAATTATGCTTTAACCAATGTTAAATTTAGAACTTGTGGGATGCACTAGCTAGGGGCACGTGTTCCTGTGGCAGAGTGCAAGCTACCAAACAAAACCTAAAAAGAACCAAATAAAAATCGAAACCCTAAGGTTGGATTACCTACTGCTACTAATTAGATCTGCAAATGTAGAAATTAATTATCATGACCTCCATTCCAGAAATCCAAGGACCATTTTCATATAATTAAATAAAAATAAGTTAGCATTGACTTGGTCCAAGGACAAAAACTGATGAATTCGAATTAAATTTGCACATATGGGACGAAGAAACAAAAAGAATGGAGTCTTGAAGAAAATGTGATTTTTAAAGATTGTTAGGTCTCGTTTGCTTCTACTTTGGCCTAACATTTCGGCTATGTATTCAAATTTCCAAATTTTGATCTAAGAACTAAATTTCATGCTTGTCAAAAACCAAATATTAAAAATAACATTTTCTTATTTTAGTGGCCTCAAAAGATTTCAAATGACATGTTCATCTAAACCCAAAATATAAGTAAATTCAAATGTATTTTCACATTTCCAAAATTGTAAATTAAAACGTCAAATAACTTTACATGTTTTTATCAAATATGACATTGATCAGTTACTTGTTTTTAACCCCAATTTAAATAAAATTGATCTAAAAAGCTAATAATCATGTTTGACAATTTTGGTCCACATGTATTCGGGTTAATATGAGTATCCAAAATAACACGAATCCCGCAGTTCTTCTCCACTCAGACTCAATTTTAAACATTGACCAACTTTAAGTCACGTGTGGACCTCGTGACCTTCAATTTGGGGATTTTTAATTTGAACCCAAGTTTATGCAATTCACATATATTTTTAAATTTTAAATATATTTTAAAACTTCAAATAAACTCACATTCAAAATACTGCAGGATATCGTTTTTTTTTAATCTAAAGAAGTTAATCATTTTTTTTTCTAGGGCTCCAGAACTTGAAACTCGCAAACCAATACTCATCCAAACAAGGTTAATTTATCCACTTATATTTTATTTTTGGCAAGTTTTTTAATTTTTCTTTTATGTTCTCCATCTGAGTGCATAAATCAACTTTGTATTTATGAATTAGGAAAAATAATGAATATGAAAATAGAGGTAATGACCTTCTAGAAATGGAAGGCGCGCAATTAATTAGTATGAAGATGAGTAATTTAGTGATGTAGGCAGACCAATTATTGATGCAACTCAGGTTAGAAGTCACAATCAATTGATGAAGCACGGCAAATTAAACTACCTAGCTTTACTAATTAGAATTAATTAATTAATTAGGATTGTGAAAATGACATTAATGTGATCATCGTTTATTTCACAAATTAAACCATATAATTAATTGTTTTTTTTTTTTTGGTACAAGTAAGTGGGCTACCACTCCGAGCCGGGTCGCTGTTTACGGAAAGCTCTCCCCAAGGGATTCTTTACAGTGGAGGGGGTCGAACCCTTGACCTCCCTGTGGTTCTAGCCAGCTTTTATCCACTAGACCAAACCCCTTTGGGTACCATATAATTAATTGTGAAAGCCAAGTCACGAGTTAAGGTGATTATATTATTATTGTATGCATGTCTTTTCAATAGGAGACAATGCTTAATTAGCTGGACTAAATAAGGTTAGACCATCTATTCGAGAAGTGAAAATACGGTGTTAGCCTTGCATGTATAATATATATAATATTAATTATACAAATGTAAAAAAGAACTAGAAATGCAATTTAATAGAATACAAGATCTAGTAATTTGTCCGTATATTTGACAATATCATATATATACTAAATTATTATTCCAAAATTGTGATTTAAGATACCCATCAACCCTTTCACATGTCCCAAAAAATGTTTCATTTATTTGGTGGTCGTGGCCCTCAAATTAATTGCTAAGTTCCCCAACAAAAAGTTTGACTCCACCATATATATAAACTCACACTCCGTCGTCCTTTCACTTAACCAAAAACAGTAAAGGGCTGGAGATCATGAATTCACATAAAACTCTTAGTGGGTTAATTAAAAAACAATTCAAAAATATAATAGAGGAACCTTAAATTTTCTTACTTCTTTTCTAATTACACTAGATAATGTTAAATACGTACTATTATGTATGAAAACAAAGTTAACTTTTCATGTTATAAAACACTACTTAAAAAAATAACTTATAGTAATTAAATTAATTTGTAAATGATAGTTATTTAACTATATGTCGAACTAAGGTGTACGTGCATGTTGAGTAACCCTTCCCTTCACAAAGATACAAGCAATACGACCTTTCCAACAATTATTTCATTATGGTTGAAAGAATCTTCCCCCCTCATACATTATGAAAAAATAATGGAAAATAAATATAAAAGAATAGAAGAAGAACTTATATAGATGAAGAATTAAGAAAGTCAGCTTTTAAGGGCCAATGACTCTGAATTTATGTGAATGTATTTTTGCATAAAGTAATCAAGATACCTCTTTTCTCCTTTTGGAATTTTTCCATTTAAATTAATTATTCATATAAATTTCAAGAATATATCCCATCACAATGTTTTTGTTTTAATATTGTCACTACCTATATTAATACTATTAATTAATTAGAGTTAACCTATAATCTTGTCGCAGTCGTACTTTCCCTTGTGATATATCACTGTGCAATACAACATGGAATGTGGTCCAAATCAGTCAAAGTTAATTTATAAATAATAAAAAAATAATATGACTTTTGTTCTTCTTATCATGTTGGGAAAGCATTAGGTTAGGACCACAATCTAAAGTAGGGATCTAGTTCAAGTTAATCAGTCCAATTTAATTTGTTACTTAAATGAGTCAGCTATAAGTTAAAACTTAAAAAATAATTTAAAATTTTATTATTTTCTCACTTTCAGCCGTAATCTTTCATGTAAGAACATGAACACTCGTGCCTGCTTATTAAGTTTATACTCCAGTAAGTTATCACTCCAAAAAAACCTGTTAATCAAATTACTGAAACTTAGTTTCTCAAAAAAAAAAAAAATTACTGAAACTTAGTGCATGATAAATTTGGTGCTGACACTTAATTGTAGCTCAAATACTAGTTGAGTTAATAATCAAGAAAAACAAATATATATTAGTTGAGTCAGCAAATATTTTACGAGAATAAAAAGAATTAGAGACTTAAAGAATTTCTTGAACTTTATAGTACTGAAATTAATTAGTTGTTTACTTTTTCTTAAAAAATAAAAAGAAAATAACTGTAGTTGTTTACACAGTTACAAACGCATTCGGCCCCCACCTAATGAAGTTGAATATTAAATTTAATCTTTAGATATCCTGGCAAACCTTTTGGAATCTAATCCGAAAATATCTATGATATTTACATGGGTGTTTCTAGAATTCTTTATTTTATAAGAAGGTAATCGTACACTTTTAGTGGGCTTTAAATATTCCGAATCTGCTTCCAATGCAATTTGTTGGACCTAATTTGCACACTTTTACTAGGTTCAATTTATGGAATTTTCTAAAATAAAAAAACCAAAAAAAATAAAAATCATGGTTCAATATGGAATAACCCAGGCCCACTTATTATACTATATAGAAGTTTTGGGCCTAAGGTCACGCTAAGATATTTTAACTAATTGGGCCTTCACATTTTAAAGACCAAATAACATGCAATCAAATGGGCCAATACCTACCCCGAAATTTACTTTGAAACTAGGCTACTTGAATTACCAGGGGTACGTGCTGGGCCTACTGTCTAGTTTTACTTAGATTTTCTAAATTTCGAAGTTACTTAAGAATTTCAATATCTTTTAGGAACATCTAAAACTACTTAATAATACATCAGATTATAGCAATAAAAAATATTGAAATAAAGTCCCTAGCTAGAGTTATTTCTCATTTAAACGAAAATCACTAGCTAGTTCCTTCCTCCTATATATTTATATTTAAATCATCAGTACGTATTCACAAAACCTAGCTACCTACTTATAATGCATGGGACTGGGAGGAACAAATAATTAATGGATTTGTACAATCACATGATGCGCCTACTGTTGCCTGTAATGTAATTTGGCTCCAGGCACAATTTATTATATGATCATCTTTACAAAAATATTTGATTCGCTCCAAAGTACTGTAACAAGATTGTGCTAAACTGCTAATTAATTATTATTTCAAGTTAGTAGAAAGGACACTAATTTTAATTTGGTTATACAGGAATATTATGGGGACGGATCATTTAATTTCTGGCTTGTATTTAATTAAATTTAAGCTCTAAGACATATATAATTATATTTCATTCCTTGAACTTTTAGTTATAAATTACTTGTTAAAATGTCTCTTTCTTGGTGGGCTCATGAAGAGGTTACAATCAGATCTAGTTAATACAAATAATTGGAATTATTTGTCCATGATTTTGTTTCTTAGTTATATATATAATTAACTCATGTGGTAAAGTTACATTATGGCATCAAATTGACTAAGTTCTTGCTCGATGCATGGCGGCCAAACAATGACGTTAAGAGCCCTTAATTTCATATTTGATTAATTATGTCTAAATCAAAGGAATTAATTAATTCATTAGTTAATTAAAGGGATGGGATATTAAGGAATACGCGCAGTTATTTGACTTATTTCGTTGGTTTTATCCAATAATGCATAGTCATCTAACCGGAAAATATAAATGAGAAAATGATTCGTTCTTTATGTCAATTAGCTAATTGTCATTTATTCCACATTGCTATATACTCCCTCCGTCCCATTTTAATTGTCGTTTTAGGTATTTTCACACATATTAAGGCACCTACTTAATTACCTCAATTTTAGGAAAAAAACAAATGATATTCCTAAAATACCCTTACATTATCTCTCTTCCTTTTTCTCTTATTCTCTCTATCTTTCTCTTTCTATCTTTCTTGGAGTAATAAAAAGCAAAGGGCAAAATGAGAAAATATGTCATTAATAGTGCATTGAAACTCTAAAGTGACAGATAATTTGGGACAAAAAAAATTCTCTAAAACGACACTTAAAATGGGACGGAGGGAGTATATATTTAGAACTAATGAATGTTTTATTTGTATATATTAAAGAATTTTGTTGGAGTATAGTCTTTGTCATTATATATTTGTGCTGATAATGCTGCTCCGTTAATTGTATCGAAATTTGTCGATGAATCTCATGTTAAGTTTTTGTTTTTATTAGCAGGGAAGTTGTGCAAGGAAAATTCTATCTTTTGTATTTTTTCTAGCTATTAATTATTCTATTTTATTTTTTAGACAATGAATATATCATTATATATATCATTCACTATATTAAGAAATTTATTCAAATTTATTTCATGTAAAAATTTAGATTATTACGAGTATTTGATATAGTTGTTCATATTCTTTATATTTGGAGAGTTATTGAAATCATTAATGATGAGCGTATTCTCTAAAAAAAAAGAAAAAAAAAGAGGGGGGAGGGTGAATTATTGTTTATTCCTTAGTTAAATGGATATTGATTAACGACGTATATATTAGATTTCACCACATGAATTAGATTAAATTCACTTAAATGACTTGAGGATGATCCAAGATTTTATAAAGTGAACTTAATATTGATTTTCAATTCATGATTTATCTCAACAATATAAATTGTAATAATTATTATCACATTCAATATGTTATTGCCTTCGTGTTTGGATTGAATTACTTTTGTTCGTATTTGAATTAAGGGATTGATAAAGCAAATTAAGTTGATATAAATTTTTCAGTGACATTAAAGACACTATAAAATTGTGTATGTAGTATGTCTGTATATGTATATGCTCCACATCAGCTATCTTTTTGAATTGTAATTTAGAAACAAACACTAAAATCCTGGTGAAAGAGTTGCTCTATTAGTACATAAGAAAAGTTAAAAAGGTGAATAAACCAAAGTTAATTCCTTTGTCATGGGAAACAGATTATTAGAATGATTAATGTGCTAATTAGTTTTGTCAATTTCCCTTGTTGAGTTCTAATTCCATCAGTTTTGGATATTGATCAATGTACCAATCTAGTCTACCAGTTCTCGTAAGTCGTAACAAAGTCAAATTTTGAATAAATTTCTTTTAGCTTAACAATAATAAGACAATAATTAAATGTTAAACATGCACCTAGTCAAATTAATTTATACTCCCTCCATTTTGTATTTGTCGCTTTGGAGGATTGCACATAAATTAAGGAATATTATAAATAGTCATTTTTTTAAGCAAAAAATCAAATCAAATAATCTTAGCGATAATTAGCATTAATAATAAGTATTAGTAAGAATGGTAAAATTGATAAAATAACATTAATTTTACATTGAAATCCTAAAGCGATAAATAAAAATAAACAAAAAAATTTTTGTCAAAGCAACAATTAAAAAAAAATGGAGAAAGTAGTTGGTTAAAGGTGAGGTTTCATGATCAATAAGTCGAGAATTCAACTCTCACTATTATGGATATTTCTCTAGTTTAGTACTATTGATGTTTGTAATTAATTTATATGGTTGAGTAGGGGTGTAAACGAGTCGAGTAGTATCGAACGACACGTTGTTCAAGCTTGGTTTGAATTTTATCGAGCTTGAAATTTTGTGTTTGAGCTTGGTTTGATTTCTTAACGAACCGAGCTCAAACGAGCTTTTATCGAACGAGCTCGAGCCGAGTATCGAGTAGCTTGATATTTTACATGTATTTTTTCAATTTTTAGCTTATCGACTCGAGCTCGAGCCGAGCTTTAAAAGTTATCGAACTAGAAATCTTGTTCAAGCTTGTTTGATTTATTTGACGAACCGAGCTCAAACGAGCTTTTATCGAACGAACTCGAGCCGAGTATCGAGTAGCATGATTTGATTTTCAGCCCTATGGTTGAGACTAATGTGCCACAAGAATTGAAAATCAATATTAAGTTCCCGTCTTGGGCCATCGTCAAACCATTTAAGTAGACTTAGCCAAAACAATATGGTGAAATTTAATATATATCCTTAATCAAACCCATATAATTAGGGAAGACATAATAATCCCTCTATTTGCTATTTATAAAAACAAGTAAAATTAATTTGATTAGCATGGGATGAAGTTGTACCAGGTACCAACTATTAGTATTAGTGCATGGAAAACATTAGTATTATTTGCTTACAAGATGTGAAATAGGGAACATGTAATATGTTTCTTAATTTTCTCTCTTATTTTCTTTAGTTTATTATTTTAAATTAATTAACAAATTAGTTTAGGGAAAATCTCAATCAGGTGTCTCTAATCACCACTATATATATTTAAACCATATAAGCCAAAGCAGACCAAATTCATATGTTGAAAAAAATCTTCACTCAGAAACAGAGGAGAATTCTCTGGCTTTTGTCTTCCTTCACCTAAAGAAAGCAAAATCCTGCTTTTATGTTGGCCAAAAACAAATCCTAATAGGATTTCATTTGATGAAAAGAGAGAAAGAAACAAATTAATTATTGTTGAGTAAGGCCACCTCATAAATATTTATATAAATGTCAAATATTACAGCAGGTGATGAGGGGAGCTTCTCTTCTGGTGAAGTCCAACAGCAGAAATTGCAAAATCAGAAGTCCCTACCTTCGGACCCCGTCTCCAGCTCTCAGCAGCAGTCAGCTAAGAAGAAAAGGAATTTGCCGGGAACTCCAGGCAATTTTCAACACACTCATTAAATTAATTATTATTTCCTATCTTTCTGAAATTACGTACAGGGAGCAAAGAAATCTGAAAATTTTGTAGTATCTATGATCCCTCCTCCATATTCAATTGTAAATCATAAATTAATTAACATATATTAATTATATTGTATTAGATTAGATTAGATTAGATCTAATATGGAGTACGTAGCTAGTAAGTACTTGGAATGTTTAGTTACTCAAGGTAGATTGGATATACTTTTCCAAGTGTTCCCTTAAGAGGGACACACATATATGAGATTAGTTAGCAAAAAAGATCATTGTAATAAAAAAAAAGGGTCCAATAATTAGTATTACCTCTCCTCTCTCTCTATATATATGGTCTAGATTGATTTTCTTTATTGGGTTTCTAAAATTCTAAGTAAGGAAATCTAGTATGAAGACAAAATAGGGTAACCTAATTCGTATAATTAATATTGGTCCCAATCCAACATTGTTTTTGGACGTTAAAAAGGAAGGACTAGTGCCCTACATTAATTACACTAGCTAGTCCATTATATTTTAGGTTGGACGCGGAATTTACATGTGAGTGTGACCTAATAAATTTTGTCAAATTATTTCTGTGTTCCCTTGCCTTTTCATATTTTTCGCATTTATTAGGAATTTTAAGACCAATTTATATTTTACTAGTTGTGGGTACAAATTAAAGCTAAAAAATGAACACCAATTCGTATAATTAATGCTGATTGTTTTGATCTCAAGTGGATTTGTGATTACTATTTGCATCTAAATTATTTCACTCACTATGGTTTTTGTTAAATTTAATTGTATGAATTAATTATACATGAAGATCCCACGGCAGAAGTTGTTGCTCTATCACCAACAACACTGATGGCAACAAACAGATTTGTGTGTGAAATTTGCAATAAAGGATTTCAAAGGGACCAAAACCTGCAATTACACAGAAGAGGTCACAATCTCCCATGGAAACTTAAGCAAAGAACGACGACTGAAGTGAGAAAGCGTGTTTACATTTGCCCCGAACCAACCTGCGTGCACCATAATGCGGCTCGGGCACTAGGTGATCTGACCGGGATCAAGAAACATTATAGCAGAAAACACGGAGAGAAGAAATGGAAATGCGACAAATGTTCGAAAAAATATGCAGTTCAATCTGATTGGAAAGCCCATCAAAAGACTTGTGGCACGAGGGAGTATAAATGTGATTGTGGAACTATTTTCTCCAGGTCTCTTTTCAGTATTAATTTTTTATAAATAAAACATCCATCATACCAAATAATATCAGTTTGATGATAGTTATTATTAAAACTCGGACTAGTAAATTACTTTTATAATTAGCATATTCAATTTAATACTTTGACCAATTTCCCCCCTCCCTTTGATTAATTCAGGAGAGACAGTTTCATAACTCACAGGGCATTCTGTGACGCTTTAGCTGAGGAAAACAGCAAAGTGAACCAAAGCCTCATGGGCCCAAATATGCAAGCCCAGATGACCGATCTAATCTCAACTATGCCCATAAACTCATCAATGGAATTCAACAACCCACTAAAATCACTCCCTCAAGAACTAGTCCCAATTTCATTCAAGCCCATGAACATGTTTTCGACAAGCTCGGGCCCATTATTTGGAAGCCCTATAAGAAACATCCACTCCTCATCATCTTCAGGGCTTCAATTAAGCCCATATCACCAAGAACTTCAGAACTTGGGCCAGAATTCTGGATCGGCACACATGTCAGCTACTGCCCTTTTGCAGAAGGCAGCCCAAATGGGTGCAACTGCAAGTAATTCTATAAACTCCCCCATGATGCAGAAGAGCTTCGTTAGTAGCATGGCGGGCCCAGACCAAGAAAATGGTCCTGGGCCTAGGCCCATGCACTCATATGATAATTTCCAGGCCCAGGCCCAAAATGATATGGTGATGTACGGTGGTTTGTTGGGTGGTGAACAAGCCGACGTGGCAGGCGGGTTTATGAAAAATGTGGTTGAAGTGCAAGAAGATAATGTTATGGGGAGGACTCCCACACGATTAGGAGGTGGAAATGATATGACGACCGTTGATTTCTTGGGTATTGGGGGATCAGGGCCTCAGAGATTGGATTTGGAACAGAGGATGCAAGTGATGCATAATCCTTTTCATCAACAGATCTCTAATGGGGATTCTGATGTGGAAAACACATTGTACAACACATTCTGATGATGCTGCTAGCTATACATGAGAAATACGTATACAGAGGATTGAGTTTCTAAATTCTATATAGATGTAGTGTATGCCCCCTTAATCCCCTGCATAAGATTCTAAAGAACTCAGAACTGAAAATTTCAATTTATTTAGCCTTTATTTTTGCAATACAACTAGCAATTAAGTTTGGTATCATCTTAATTAGCAAATATCTTCTTACTTCTAGCAAGTCCCATACATTTGTAACCTTTCCTTTTTTTTGTTGTATATACATATATTTACTTTGACAATATAAAGAGAGCTAAAAGACAACCAAAAACCTCTATATACTCTTAACATTATTAAAAATAATAGCCTCAAATTCTTGTCTTATGAATCGAAATAGATTTGATATTCCAAATACATTAGAGAGAGATTAAGTCAAGTTTAAAACATGAGAAGAGACAGACAATGAGTTTAGTCATTTTGTTTCTCAAAAATAAAAGAATAGTTGCTAACTAAAATAGCATACCGAACATAGTTAATTAGATGGTACACAAAGGGATCATTGCAAACTATTAGTTATAAGAGGAAAAATATCATAACATAAAATTATTGCCATGTGATTTGGTCAAGAACATCTCTTGTTATAATGGACATAATTAGATCTGGAGGAACCCATCTTGTATATACAGATTCTCAGTCCCTAAGCTGGAACTTGAGATCGACTCCGAAGTTGTGGTTAAATTGATTAAAAATGCGAACACGGAACAACACCCCTTGGGAAGAGTTATTGAAGATTGTCGTGTGCTTCTTAGAAAGCCATGGGAGAGTCGGGTTGTGCATACTAAGAGAAGTGGTAACGGTTGTGCGGATGCGTTAGCCAAATTGGGTCATGATATTATGGAGAGGCACTGGCTTTGGGAAACAGCTCCACAGGAGTTGTTGCTCTTGTTAGAGGATGATATTAGCTAATTTATTTCTGTATCCTTTTGTACCAAAAAAAAATATATATATATACAGATTCTCAAACAATAAATAGGGAAAATTTGTGAAATTATTATAGGTTCACTGGCCTGCAACTCAGGGCTGAAACTCGGGCATGGGCCGCCCGAGTCGGAGGTGGACTGAGACGTGTGTAATATCGGGCACCACCTCCAAAATCTTCTTCTCAGCCTCTTCTGCAATCTTCACAGCCTCCCTGGTTTTAAACCATCCAAAATGAGATTGTATAAACATAGACCCGAAATGGGGGACAAGAAATGCATTTTTAGTACCGCGCTTTTAATCCAAAATTTTAAACTTATTTCACATTCCGTCCTTTTACTCCCTTCCGATTCAATTTAGGATCAAAAGAGTCTCATAGAACCATGAATGCAAAATCGCAGACTATCATATGAAATCAAAAGTGCAAATGCTAGACAGGAAGGGAGAGAAGGGTGAAATGTGCAAACAAATTTAAAAATTAGAACCAATAGTGCTTATCATTCAAACGCGTAACTACAAGTTTTCAGTGTCCAATCCTGTCGGCCTAAAAATGAATTTTTGCCCAACCGCAAAGAACAAGTGATTTACCTTATCAACGTGTCGGGGGGCATGGAAACCTCGATTTCGAGCAATATTTGACCTTGCAATGAGTGCCGTGTGATTCGTTCAACTACCAATTTCTGAAACCCATTCAAAAATTACATGCGCCATAATTAATCAATGAAAGGATAATACTACAATGGATACAATGCCAACTATTTTTATGGTTTTATTTACTTTTAGACTTGAATATTTTGTTGGTAAGAAAAAATAAAAACTCTATATGTCTCATATTCGTGGTAAATGGATAAATTGTTCACGTATTATGAGGAAACGATTAGACACTCAAACAAGGTACAAAATAAAAAAATGATTAAGAAAAGGCCATACCTCCGAGAAATTGGAGGATAAAACCTTGTTAACAGTAACTTCAACATCTGTTTGCTCCAATACAGCAGAACTGCTATGATGATCTGAGCTCTCAGAATTTTCTTGGTGGTTAATTACACTGGGCGAAATATTCGAAGTCGAAGGCTCTACAAGAAAATCAAATATGATGTTTTAACCTTATGACCAAAATCACAACTTCATCTTGTCATTGATACAAATCTGAATATTAGGAACTCATTTGATAGGAAAAATTAAGTAAAATTAGTTCCTTTATCAACCAGTTTAATAGCTTTGATAAAAAGAGGGACCACCACAAACAACAATTTGAGGTGGTGAATATGATTTATTTTAATCATTTGTCACTAACACACTTTTACCAAACAAGTCCTTATCTTATTCAAAATGTTTTCACCATTTTTCCATGGCTGCAATCGAATGAGTTTGTAAATGAACCAAAGTAACGAGTCTTATCAAAACAATGTGTATTAATTTAAGCTTCAAAGGTTTAAGTTCCGACATAGAGAACAAGTATTTACCTATGTGTATGAAGACTTCTGTTACTTCAGGATGGGACTGCTGAAGTTGACGGCGAACATTTTCTCCAACATCATGTGCAGCACTAACACTAGAAAATGGATCTACCTAAAATAAAAAAATTGCGAATTAATTACACTACAAATGTCTAATAAAGAGCCAAAAAACCAAAAATTATCTACTACAATTAACACTAATCAATCGTATACACAGCAAGTTTTAAATTAAAAAAAAAACAACCTCAACATCTACATCAAGATACAGAGATGAACCTGCACGCCTTCCTCTGAGGTGATTATATCCCTAATGTTTTCAAAAATAGATATATTAAACAAAAATCAATAACAATAGAACCAGAAGACTGGAACAAAATGAAAATAAAAATAATAAGTAATTGAATATCTAACTTGGTGTTAACTTGCCTTTACTCCTTCAACCCCTAGTATTGTTTGTTTAAAAGGTTCTAAATGTTGCGCTGGGACAGCAGCATCCACCAATTCCAAGATGCTAAATTAAAACATACGATAAGTTGGTAACAATATGTCAAAATTTTGTGAATAACTAATTCTATGTGTGATTCTTGAATTTTAGGAAACAAAAAACACTATTACACCTCTGGTAACCACTTTCAAGTCCAGCTTTTAAAATCATTACAGAGACTAAAAGTCCAGCAAGAGGATCAAGGAATCTTACTCCAAGTATGGTCCCACCTGATTGCAAGTTAAAATAAACATAATATATATATATATTTTTATATAGTTAGAAAGAAATATTATCCAAGAATTTTTAAAGTAAAACTAGAAACAGAAAGAACTACATTGAATATGATAATATTAATTTAAATGTTGATGCCACTTGGCTAGCCAAAGGGTAAAGAAAACACAAAATTGAATTCCAATTTTCAATGTGGAATATGAAATTAAATTCCGAAGACAAATATTTACCAACCCCAACGAGAGCAACTACTGATGAAATAGCATCTGCACGATGATGCCAAGCATTAGCTTTCATAAGACCACTGCCTGTCTTTTCCCCTGCCCTCCTTGTTATCCAGTATAGGCTGGTCAAGACAGTTTATATATGTCAACACAACAATACTCAACCACAATGGCCTATAAAAAACTTAGCAGAAATTGGCAAAAAAAAAAAAAAAACATAAAACCACGTTATCTTCGTTATCTATTGCATGACCACATGACATCACATGGAATAATTTTTTTATTATTGGTCGCAGATAGCACATGACCTCTTCTTGGCCTGTCTCTAATACCATATTGAATGACCTACTTACAAGAAACCTTAAGCTGTTTCATAAAGAGATATCTAAATATTTACTGTATGTCTAGATTATTCTAACTTCATGATAAATGAAAGTAAATTATCTCATAAAATATTAACCATAAAAAGGGATGAAATGTATACCCTTCTTTAACACCAATAGATACTATAGTCATGTTCAATGCCAGAATTGGGTGTTCCATGTCAATTCCATGATGATGTCCACTGTGGTCGTGACCGTGCACGTGGTTATGAGCCAAGGACTGATTAATGATCTCAGGAGCAGATGAAGATATTTCCTAAACGAGCAAAACATTTGGGTTAAAAGGATGTAAAATATATAATAATTATCTTACCCCTTAATGTCAACACATCATAAAGTAACATTACATTTAAGCATCGGAAAATAGTATCTGAACATACCAGCAATACATCTAAAGCATGCCAAGCAATGCCTCCAGCAGTAGCCAAAAGCACACCAGAAATTCCGAGGGCTCCTAAAGTCTCAAATTTTCCATGTCCTGAAAGATGAAGAGTATAATGAATTGTAAGGAAGCTGAGTTGAGTACATCAAAAAGTGACAAAATTGATTTTGTTTAGCATGAAAAATATTCACAATTTGTGCTATTATTACTTTCTTACTTACATGTAATGAATTTAATAACACAGTGTAGAAAAGACAAACAAGAGTATCTTGACGTATTAAATTTGGAATTAAATTAGGACAATAATGGTGGGGTGGGGGAAGCCAAGGCTTCTGACAATGAATTCAAATAGTTCAGACCAAAGATTAAGGCTATGTTTGGTTCTTGAATTCAGTAAGTAGAACAAAAGATCTGTTTCTTGCATCAATAGGACATTGAACTTCAACTTTTGATCATGCATTTTCCACACTAAAATCTAAGAATCAAACATATACTATCATTTCCATACTGAGAAACATACCCTTAAGAGA
This sequence comes from Penstemon eatonii, assembly GCA_038501285.1. NCBI lineage: Eukaryota > Viridiplantae > Streptophyta > Magnoliopsida > Lamiales > Plantaginaceae > Penstemon > Penstemon eatonii. The sequence continues at coordinate 62,508,106 of CM076712.1, read as the reverse complement.
ATTGATTTAATAAATCAAGAATTACTGGTACAATACAATATCAAAAGAAGCCAAGTGAGGCTAGAAACATATAGAATGAACCAAGAAGAGCGTAGATACAGATCAAAAGTGACCATATGGATGTTCTTTGTCTTTCAGTACCCTTGCAGCTTTAAATGAAAACAATGCCACCCCACTCAATACCTAATCCACCAAAGAAAATCACAATCAAATAAACAAATAAACAAAAGGGGGGGGGGGGGGGGAGAAAACCTAAGATTCTAGTTAACTTCATTTTTAAAAATATAAAAACGAAATTAAGAAAAAGTAAGGAAAATTGCGAAATATACCACATCAGAAATAGAATGAGCTGCATCGGCAATAATCGCAGTACTGCCTGAGAGATATCCTGTAAAGGCTTTTCCGGTGGCCAAACTAATATCCGCCAAAAGTCCTAGACGAAAAATCTTCTCGCCCTCCTTACCGGAATGAAAATTTCGGTCGTCGTGGTGATGATGCGTGTGACCCACGTGCCACCGTCTATGAATTTTGAAATTTGGGTTCTCAGAATTAGGGTTTGAGTGATCGTTGATGTTTGAATTCAAGGCAACACATGAATTCTTGTAAAGTTTGAAAGATTGTGAAATTCTTGGTGTACAGTTTTTGTGAATCGGGTTGAGGTTGATCAAGAATCTAAAACCCATTTTCTTGGAAATTTCTGTTTTCCTTTTTCCAAATGGAATCAAGTCAAGTTAGAATTTAAAAGATGGAGTAGAATTTCTTTTTCTGGTAATTGATGAAGAGTTTGCGTGTATAATAAGCTTTTCTAAATCTTCCATAAAAAATAAAAAGTAGAAAGGAAAAATCAATGGCATGGAAATGGAATGTACCAAGTATGGAAGCAGTTTCCATCTTAATATTTATAGTGATTTATTTTCTTACTTAATGAGTTGGAGTTTAAATAAAAACTTATTTATCTTTGTATTATTGTACTAAAAATAATAACTATAAATCAGGATATCGTATAATTCTTCTTTTTATATATATAACTATGGATATCATATAGTTCAAGTGCTCACCAAAAAAAATTAAAATTGAAAAAAAAATCTTAAATTAAAATGTACAGCCATTTTGCAAATTAAATATTACATCTCAAGTCTTTCGCATGAAGATGTCCAATTGATTAGGTCATCTCCAACCGAAAAGATAATCAGGCATGAGGGAGATTGTCGGCGATCTTCGATTGGAGATGACAAAAAGAGGAGGAAGATTAGACAGTCACGACGAGCAGGATGAGCAAGCCAAGGGGTGTTAATGTGTTGGGCAAGGGATTGGGATGACTGCCCAATTGCCTCCGGACAAATGCACGCAGCGCACCAAGTGGTGGCTACCCATTGCTTAATTTTTTTTTCTTTTTTAGTTAATTTTTTTGTAAATTAGTTTTATCTATAATAATTAGTTTTATTTATTTTTTTAAATATGAATATTAATTAGTTTTATTTATTTTAATGAATTTTTTTTTGTTATATTAAATAAAGTGACTAGTTTAAATTGTGAAATTTAAAATATATATATTCATAAGATTCATACAAATAAAAAAATTAAATAAACTAAAACAATTTCTGGTAGTTTTTATTTTCATATCTTTAATTTTCAAAATAAGAAATATTAGATTATGATAATGAAAAATGCATCTTAAGTAGATTTCTTGAACAAAAAGATTTAATTTAAAAATACACATTAGAGCTTATTATTATTAAAATTATTATTATTATTAAAATAACTGAGAATGAGGATAGTGGAGAAAGTTGTGAACTTGAATTAAGTAGAGGTTGATTGCCATTTGATTAGATATGAGTTTTTAATTGAACAATTGGACAAAAAGGGGGTCAAAGAGGCAATTGGGCATTGGATTCGATTGAAGATGACCTTATGAGGTCTTTTATTCTGTAAAACGAAATCGGCCGATTTAAATCATTTAACAATTACTTGAGCACCTTTTCAAAAGAATAAGTTTTAATTGGTAAGGTGCACATAAATATTTTTCTTGAAAATTATAGTAAACAGAGCATTTTATTTATTTATTTTTGTTTTCCTTATTATTGGTGAAATTTAAGAACCCAACATATTTCTATATTTCATTAATAAAGAATATCATATTACATAAACAAAACAAGGCAAAAGGGGGGGGGGGGGGATTACATATTTTGTATCACTGAATATGTAAATCCTAAAGTTAGGGGTTTGTATTACAATATACTCCATCCATGCTTCATTCCCTATGAAAACATTAGGATTTAGGGGTTTGTATGGAAAAAATTTGGCTCAATGTGGTAGTTTCACAAAATCGGATCAAATTTGTTCCAAATGAAGTTGGATCAGTTTCATCTCACTTGTTGCTTGTTTAGCGGGAAATGAAGTTATTATTTTCCTTCAACTTTGTGAAGAAAAAATTTTCCCACCAATTTGATGGGGAAATTTTAAAGTAAATTGCAAAATACCCCTTGTACTTTGTCAAACTTTCAAAACCTCTCATTTGTGATTTTTTTTTACAAAAACCCCCTTTGTGCTTAGTTATTATTAGCAAAAAAATATTCTTTCAAGTCATAATAACAATTATATCCCCACAAAATATCGAAAAAACACCCATTTAAGACGCAAACAACCCAAAGAAAATGTATTTTCTAATCTTGAAATTAGAACAATATAAATAGCAAAAGACAATATCACCTAAATTTTACATAAATTTCAACTAGATAAAAAGTTAAAGATTGTAATCATATATATATACATATAAATCTTATATAAACGTGTACATAGATGTATTTGTAAGTTTGTATATATATATGTGTGTGCGCGCATATAAATCTTATATAAACGTTAGGGCCGTAATCAAGCCGAGTAGTATCGAACGACACACTGTTCAAGCTTGGTTTGATTTTTATCGAGCTTGAAATTTTGTGTTTGAGCTTGGTTTGATTTTCAATCGAGTCGAGCTCAAACGAGCTTTTATCGAATGAGCTCGAGCCGAGTATCGAGTAGCTTGATATTTTACATGTATTTTTTCAATTTTTAGCTTATCGAGTCGAGCTCGAGCCGAGCTTCAAAAGTTATCGAAAAAAGATGTTCAAGCTTGTTTGATTAGTGTGGAGAACCGAGCTCAAACGAGCTTTTATCGAACGAGCTCGAGTCGAGTATCGAGTAGCTTGATTTGATTTTCAGCCCTAATAAACGTGTACATAAATGTAATTTGTATTTATAGAGATAGTTTGATAATATTTATTTCGCAATCATTTTTAATATTTTTTATAATTAAATGGAGATTTATAAAAAATATTACTTATTTTTCTTAATTTTATTGACAAACAACATCTGTAAGAAAATAGTTTTTATGACAACCAAACATGTAAAGGAATTTTTTTTTCTCCCACATGTTGTTTGGATAGGAGGAAAAGAAGTTATTATTTTCCTTCAACTTTCCTGTGGGACAACTTTCCCCACCAATTTGATGGGAGAATCTTGGAAAATTTTTACAGTAAATTGTAAAACACCTCTTGTACTTTGTCTAACTATCAAAATCCCTCATTTGTGATTTTTCTTACCAAGAGACCCTTTGTGCTTAATTATTATTAGCAAAAAAATACCATCTCAAGTCATATAACAATTATACCTCCACAAAATTACGCAAAAGCACCCTTTTTATCTACAAAAATTATCAATAACCCCATGTTAACTTTAAAAATTGAAAATAACCATCTGTTAACTTTGAAGAATGATATAAATTTGGTGATTAAAAAATATAAAATGTGTCAAATTAATTTATAATAATGTTAATATTGATAGGAAAATATTTTAGTAAGTTACACAATCTAGTAGATAAAAATAAAATAAAATTCATGCTTAGGAATAAATAGGAAAATATTTTAGTAAGTTGCGATAATCATTGCATTAAATCAAAAGGAGTGTAAGGTTGGTTTAATATTTATATTTGCGAAATAAAATTGCTTTCAATAATCAGTTCTCTAAAATTACTTTAATATGTTACAACAATCAAATCCGTACAATAATAATAATAACATGTCACTTTAAGATAGTGGACTAATATATTGTTATATGATAAATTTTAAATTTTTCTTAATTATTATTTGATTTCGACTACTATAATTATTACTAGCTATTGTTTTAATAATTATTATTTGATTTCAATTTCTTTTAGTACGTAATTTAATAAAAAAAATCATAAATCTGAATGTGTAAAGATTGAGGAGATTGTTAACTAATGTTGATTACTGTCGTAGACTAAATTATTATTACTAAATATAAGATTTTCCTAAAAAAATTAATGACTCTCAATAAAAGAAAACTTGATTTAATAATACCAATACTAATACTCATGGGATTCTCTCCTCTTTGTAGTTGGTTTCGAATTCCTTCCTCAACACGAACTCTTTCCTTATGAATGTATCCAAACCCCAAGAGGACAATGTAACTAAAACCCTATAAAAATCAAATTATTTCTCATCATCACAAATGTACGATCCCACTCTTCATATTTTCTCTTATTAATTTACGCATCCAGTAGTTATTCGTGAGCAAAATTTTCGTTCAACTTAACATCTGTGCGTATATAGATTGTCATCCATCATCATACTCAAATTCAAGCAAGGTAATTACTTCTGTTTGTACAATTTGTTGGTTGAATCTGAATCAATAATCAAAGATTATCGATAGGTAATCTTTGTTTTTACTTAATATGATATTTGCTATGTATGACAAATTGAGTTCTTCTGGACACTTTTTTGAAATACTTGACACGTATATCAGATAATTTATTTGTTTACCAGTTGATTTTCGTTTTTCAGTTACAAGACATAGTAAGTTGCTGTTAATGCGCATTATATGTTTGTTGAATTTACCTTTATGTTATTTGTATCTGTTAGATATGCGTAGTGTATATCTCTATTTGATGGTCATTATAATCAAACTAACAAGCAATGTTGGTGTTGAAATAATATGAACAGCTTAGTCATTGTTTTATATTACTACTATGAAGTTCAGTTTGGATTGAATATGGAGATTGAACTAGGATTTTGATTTTGTGTATGGATTTGGTTCATGGTTTTTTGTCAGTATGGCTACTTTATTTGATTTTTACTTGTAATCTTGATTTGTTGGTTGCAGATTTTTGAAGAAACTTGAGTAAAGATGAATGTGTATGGAAAGGAAAGTATTACCTTTGATGAAGGGTGGAGTATCATGGAAACAGGCATCTCAAAATTGAAGACGATCTTGGATGGGAATGAGAAAACATCCTTTAAATCGGAAGAGTACATGGTGCTTTATACCAATATTTACAACATGTGTGTCCAGAAGCCTCCTTATGAATATTCCCAGGAACTATATGATAAGTACCAGGAATGTATTAAAGAATACATTGGAGTTAGTGTGTTGCCATCTTTGGGAGAAAAGCACAACGAGTTCATGTTAAGGGAGCTTGTAAAGAGATGGAGTAATCATAAAGTCATGGTCCGGTGGCTTTCACGTTTCTTTCACTATCTTGATAGATATTTTGTAACTCGGAGATCACTTCCTTCACTCAAAGAAGCTGGGCTAACGTGCTTCCGAGATTTGGTTAGTCACAATTCCCATTTCCTTATATCAATATGTTTTTGTTGTTGAACAGATCATCTGCACTTAAGTTAATAGTTGTACCTGAAATTGTAGAGCTAAATGCAAAAACACCTCTTGTGCTTTGCCTAACTATAAAAAATTCCTTTGTGTTATTTTTATAAGCAAGGTGTTTTCAATTTATTGAGTGAACAAAGGGGGGGTGGTGGTTAATAAAAGTAACACAGAGGGTTTTTTGATAATTAGGCCAAGCGTAGGAGGTATTTTTATTTCTTCATAAACTAATTTCCTGTTTTAATTTTGATGATAGGTTTACGAAGAGATGAAATCAAAAGCCAGAGATGCCGTCATTACTATGGTAAGGCCTTCCCTTTTATGTACTACATTATTTCTTGTATTGGATATATGCTCTTGAAGATTAATTTATGAATCACAATTAATGATATGGTAGATTAATCAAGAACGTGAAGGAGAGCAGATTGACAGGGCTTTACTGAAAAATGTAATAGATATGTTTGTCGAAATTGGGATGGGGTCAATGGATTACTATGAAAACGACTTTCAAGATGCCATGCTCATTGACACATCATCTTATTATTCTCGAAAAGCATCAACCTGGATTGTTAAAGATTCCTGTCCTGATTACATGTTGAAGGTGAGTATCATCTTTAACTTACATTAACTCATTGCAATGGGGAAGTATTTTATTTTAACTAATGTTTTATTACATAAAAATCAACAGGCAGAGGAGTGCTTGAATAAAGAAAAGGAAAGGGTTTCTTATTATTTGCATTCCAGCAGTGAGACATTTCTATTGGAGGTTGGTGTTATAATATTTGAGTTAATGTCAATTTACCCACTATGATATGCATAATGTTCAATTTACCCCATGTGATTTGAAAAAGAGCACTTTACTCCCTATAATTTTATAAAAGTTTCACACTATCTCTTTGACAATTTTGAACTTGAGAAAAATGTGAATTGACAAAATTACCCCTCTTATATACTATACTTGATATATGTGAAACTTCACCACCTTTGTTATGAAGGGTATTCTGTCTTTTCACGCAACACTTTTATGTCCACTCTCATTTTGCACACTCTCTGTTGGAAGGATGTAAATTGCTCCTTTAAAATTTTAACCCTAAATATTTTGTCGCTAGCTTTATATACATGGATAATGCTTGTCATCTATGAGATAAATAATTACAAAAAAATAGTGCTTCATTCTTTTGTTAATTCCTTCGGTGCTAAGTTCTCAAGTTTGCTGGTTGTTTGCTGTAGAAAGTGCAAAACGAGTTGCTAGAAGTACATACCAACCAGTTATTGGAGAAGGAGCATTCTGGACTCTGTATTTTGCTAAAAAATGATAAGGTATTCTTCTTTGGTTCATGATTTGAAAATATTGAGTTGGAAATTAGCAATAAACAGATGCATGACTTTTTCAATTTTTCTTTCTCAATGTGTGTTAGGTGGATGATATTTCTAGGATGTACAGGCTATTCAATAAAATTTCAAAGGGCTTGCAACCTGTTGCCAATATGTTCAAGCAACATGTCAGTTCTGAAGGCATGGTTTTGGTTCAGCAGGCTGAAGATGCTGTCGGTAACAAGGTGAGCGGCATCATTTTTCATGATAACAATATATGTACGTACTTTTGTAAGGAAAAAACAAAAAAGAAACATGTATGTGCATAGATTTTGCGCCTCTGAATTTTTGTAACAGAAGCTTGCTAAATATACTTGCACAAAATAAGTTTGCCATGATCATTTATGTTATTTTATTCTTGATTTTTATTAATAAGTTCTTATCAGAAGTTAATTTATTTTATGTAATGCCGTACTGTTGTGCTTAGACATTAACACCAATTCTTGCTCTCCTATAGGTAGGGAATGCCGCTGGAGCACAAGAGCAGGTAAATGCTATTACATGGTATTATTTTAATTCTTCCCCTTTGTAATTGTGGAAGTTTTAACTAATGTTTTCTTATTCAGGCATTCGTGAGGAAAGTAATCGAACTTCATGACAAGTATCTTGCATATGTCAACAACTGTTTTTTGAACGATACCCTGATTCACAAGGTATGTGTTGGAAGTTCAGAATTGTCTTTTGGTTGGTACTTATGCTATTCATTGATTAATTTGGACCTGACCTTGTAGGCTCTCAAGGAGGCTTTCGAGGGTTTCTGCAACAAAGTTGTTGCTGGCTCCTCTTGTGCGGAGCTTTTGGCTTCATACAGTGATGATATTCTTAAGAAGGGTGGAAGTCAGAAGCTTAGTGATGAAGTCATTGAGGAAACTCTAGAAAAGGTCATTTTTTCATTCCGTTTCATTTTGAAGTTCATTTAAAACGGTTTAGTAATCTAAATTAGTTTGATAATTTATAGGTGGTCATTCTCCTTGCATATGTCAGCGATAAGGATCTCTTTGCTGAGTTCTATAGGTGATGCATTTTTTGCTTTACAATTTTATCATTTACGCAGCTTAATTTCTTTGAGTAAGTTATGTCATCTAATCTGTTGCATCACCTGTCAATAGGAAGAAGCTCTCTCGTCGGCTGCTATTTGACAGAAGTGCCAATGACGACCATGAAAGATTTATTTTAACAAAGTTAAAGCAGCAGTGTGGTGCTCAATTCACTTCAAAGATGGAAGGAATGGTGAGTTAAGCCAAGCCTTATTACTCGCTTTCAAATTTATGCTGACTTAAGAATCTCACTTGTTTTTGTTTTCCCTCTAGATTACTGATTTGACCCTCGCAAAAGAGAACCAGAATCACTTTCAAGAATATCTCAGCGATAACCCATCCGCTAGTCCTGGAATGGATTTGACTGTCACCGTTCTCACCACTGGATTTTGGCCAGTATATAAATCTTCTGATCTTAGACTTCCTGCTGAGATGGTATGATTTTTCATCACCTTTACTAAAGGGTTCCTTTTCATGCCATCAATTCATACAATTATTGACCCTTTCTTAACATCTAATTATTTTTCAGGTGAAGTGTGTTGAGGTTTTCAAGGAGTTCTATCAAACAAAAACAAAAAGCAGAAAGCTTACTTGGATTTATTCGTTGGGAACTTGCAACATAAAAGGAAACTTTGAGCAAAAACCAATTGAGTTGGTAATGGGAACATATCAGGTTAGTTGTTCGCTTTCATTTACTTTATTCAAGTACCTACTTTCCTTCTATCTCTCACTCTGTTGAAAACGTTGATATATTTCTTCTCCAGGCTGCTGTATTGTTGCTATTCAACGAATCAGATAGACTGAGTTATTCAGATATCAAGACTCAGTTGAACTTGGCTGATGAAGATTTGGTTAGATTGCTTCTGTCGTTATCATGCGCCAAGTACAAGATCTTGAACAAAACCCCCAATACTAGATCCGTGTCACCTAATGATTCTTTTGAGTTCAATTCCAAGTTCACAGACAGGATGAGGAGGATCAAGGTTAGTGGTTTTGTTCGATGTCTTCTTGTAGTCTAACTTTGTGTTTATCTTTCGACAAGTGTCTTACCTTTTTGTCGTTTTAGATACCTCTACCCAGTGTGGATGAAAAGAAAAAGGTGGTTGAAGATGTTGAGAAAGATAGGCGCTATAACATTGATGCATCACTTGTGCGCATTATGAAAAGTCGAAAAGTCTTGGGCTATCAACAGCTAGTCATGGAGTGTGTTGAGCAGCTGAGCCCCTTGTTCAAAGTATGTCCTTGTTTTTTTGTTCAATTATAATTTTTATTTTTATAAGAAAGTATGAAATTAGGTGCTATGAATTTTATATTTAGTACTAACATGATTTATTATTTTTGCAGCCCGACATTAAGTTGATTAAAAAGCGGATTGAAGATTTGATAACGCGGGATTACTTGGAACGAGATGGAGAGAACCCCAACTTGTTCAAGTATTTAGCGTGATATAGAACGGCTCTATTATTTTTGTTATTGGAATTCATATTCATACAAGATAGTTTTCCAATTTTTTTGTTCATGTGTATATTTTCCACCTTTTACAAGATATATATGATGTGTCGTGTTTTATTTTCCTCTCATATATAAGTGATTAGTAATTTATAAAATTGGCAAAACTTCATATTTATAAAGTGACATATTTCTCACATTAATTATTTTAAATAAAAAATATGATTTGAAATAAAATAATTTAAATTTTTTACTATTTTTATAATCTCTAAAAAATATCTACTCATACATGTTATATATATATATCTACTCATACATTTTATATAGTCCATTTAAAAATCAAATAAACAACATTACAAAAATTAATAAAACCTCAAATTATTTTTAAAAGATCTTTGAACAAACAAATTAAACAAACAACATTATTGTAATAGATAAATATCACAAACTTAAATTTATTTTTAAAACATCTTTGGAGAAACAAATCCTTTATTTCTCCAAAAATTAGGAATGAAGATTCGGTGGGCCACATTAATCGAAAGGAAAAAAGATCTGGTGGGCCACACTCTACAAGAAAATAACCGCCTTTTATTTATTTATTTATTTTTAGACCCAACCGCCATGTTTTCCCCTTTCGCTTCTCGCATAATTATTTTCCCGCTCCATAGCACTAGTATTATTCTCTTCTCCACAGGGGCTTGATTCAGGGGTTTTCACCCGGACCAAACGGAGTCGTTTTGCCGTGTACCTCCATTGATCACCATCGGAGAGCCGCTTTCCTATTCCGGATAGGTGAGTGAGAATAGTTCACGCGTTTTGTGCGTGCCATTATGTATGTTTGTTCAACTTACGTTTTACAAATTTATACGGAGTATTAAACTTAGGGTTTGGATTGTTTTATGTATTTATTTCATTTTTCTTGTAAGTATAGGCATAAGTTTATTTTGATTTGGATTTATATGGCTGCAGACAACTGAAGAAATTTTAGTAGAGATGATGACTGTGAATGAAATGAGAAGTACTGATTTGGATTTAGGATGGTCTTTTATGCAGCCAGGCATCGCCAAATTGGAGAACACTCTGGAGGGGATTGAGAAAACACAATTTGACGGGGAAGAGTACATGATGCTTTACACGTATCCTATTTTCTCATCTCTGTTATTTTTTGAGTTTTTTTTTTTTTCCATTCTAATTATACCTGCTTTCAAAGTTTTCTATCGAGTTAATCTTTAAAAAAAAAAAATCTATCAAGTTTATGGCAATTTACCTCCTCATAATCTTATAAAAGTTTCACACTTTCTCCTTGAAATTTTTAAACTTAAAAAAATACGAAGTGACAAAACTACCCCTCTTATGTACCATACTTTGACTAGTTAACTTATAAATATGACACTTTACCTTCTATATTATTATAAATGTGACACTTTACCCCCTATGTTATTATAAATGTGACACTTTATCCTCCTACGTTATGGTAAATGTGACTCCCTGTGTTATGATAAATTTTTACCAATCTTTACCCCTTGTGTTGCGATAAATGACACTTTACCCCCTGAAAGGTACGTTTGTCTTCTTACGCAAAGTGTGTTACACTCTCCGTTGGAAGGAGGTAATTGCTCATTTCAAAGTTCCACATGGGGTTAAAGTGCTCTTTTTCAAATCAAAGTTTCACGGGGATTAAAGTGCTCTTTTTCAGATCACATGGTGTAAATTGGCTTAACCCGTTTTTTGTTTTTTTCTTTTCTTTTTTCAGAAAAGGAAAAGAGAGTGGGTGAGAGAAAGAAAGTGCACCATATGTTACTATCTTTTTTCTTTTCAAATGAGTGATTATCCATGACATGAATCACAGTACAATTTTCAACATGAGTACCCAGAAGACTCCTTATGATTATTCCCAGCAGCTATATGAGAAATACAAGGAATCCTTTGATAAATACATCAAATCTAAGGTAAGCAGCTTGGGCTGATTGTGAAGTTTCATGTGTATTACATGCCGTAGGTATATGTGAGTGGTCATGTCTGTGAACATTCGTTGTGACAATTTTGTTCTGGGGATTGTTTGTCAGTCATTTACTAATTTGTTGATTTAAACTTCCTACATTTTTTGTTAATTTTTAAGCTTTAAAAAATTTAATGCTAACTTGATCTTGATCAAATGTTAGAGTAAGCTAGTTTTCTTGTCCAGTTGACAGTGTGTTCCAACGATTGATGACAAAATACACCCACTATTCCACTTTTAGTTGTAATTATGCACAGTAGTAGAGTGTAATCCATATCATGTCTTCCTTGAAAGTGGAGTTTTTGTTACTTCATAGCAAATCATTTGTGCGTTTCTCCAGGCCAATTTTATAGGGAGAATTACTCAAACTACCCCCCGAGGTATTGGATTCATTACAGTTACCCACCCTCTTAGAAGCTTGAATCAAGTGCTCACTAAGCATTGATTTCATAAAAAAAAGTTTAAATTTCAGAAATACCAATTTCACCATTTTTTGCACCAATTTCTCTCAATTTTTTTTACCGATATAAACCAATTTCACCATTTTTTGACCAATTTGACCTTCTTTTCAATTTAAAAGTTCTTTTGATGACGTCGGCATGTTCTGTCAGAAATTAACTCCATAAAGGGGGTAATTGTAATGAATCTAATACCTTAGTGATAGTTTGTGTAATTTTTCAAACATGGAGGTTGGTCGATGTAATTACTCTAAACCTCAGGGGTAGTTTGAGTAATTCTCCCAATTTTATATCATTCTCATTTTGAACTGATGGTTTGCATTATTATTATAGTTGCGTTATGTTGGAATATATATCCTCCACTATTTTTAAAACAGGTATTGCCATCTCTGAGAGAAAAGCATGACGAGTTCATGTTAAGGGAGCTTCTAAAGAGATGGAGTAATCATAAAGTCATGGTCAGGTGGCTTTCACTATCTTGATAGATATTATATATCTCGGAGATCACTTCCTCCACTCAAAGAAGCTGGAATGACACGCTTCCTAGATCTGGTTACTCACATACTCCTATGTCCTTATATCAATAAGTTTATGTTGTTGAACATACCATGTTCACTTTAGTTTATAGTTTTTACCTGAAGTTGTAATGATATGTCTTCATAATTTAATTTCTTGTTTGAATAATGATGATAGGTTTACCAAGGGCTGAAATCAAAAGCCAGAGATGCTGTGATTACTTTGGTAAGGCTTCCCTTATCCAAACTACATTATTTCTTTGGGAGAATTACTCGAACTACCCTTGAGGAACATGCCAACGTCATCAAAAAAACTTTTAAAGTGAAAATCTGAGTGAAATTGGGTTAAATCAGTTAAAAATGAGTGAAATCGGTGGAGAAACGGGTGAAATCGGCTTGCCACCCTCGAGGTTTGTGATTTCTTAGATAGTACCCAGGGGGTTTTTTGGAATTCAAGCCTTTTTTTGATGAAATCAATGCCGTGAGGGGGCGGGTAATTGTACTGAATCCAATACCTCAAGGTAGTTTGAGTAATTTCCCATACCATGGAGGGTGTTTAGTGTAATTACACTAAACCTCAGGGGTAGTTTGAGTAATTCTCCCTATTTCTTATATTGGATGTTCGTAAAGATTTATTAAGCACAATGGTACTGCAGATTGATCAAGAACGTGAAAGAGAGCAGATTTACAGGGCTTTGCTGAAGAATGTAATAGATATATTTGTCGAAATCGGGATGGGGTCAATGGATTATTGCAAAAATGACTTTCAAGATGCCATGCTCATTGACACATCTGCTTACTATTCTCGAAAATCTTCAAACTGGATTGTTGAAGATTCCTGTCCTGATTATATGTTGAAGGTGAATATCATCTTTAACTTTACCTCATTGCACTGGAAACCATTAATTTAATAGATAGAACTTGTGTTATATACATGTTAATTGTTTGTGTTCGTTCACTTTATTCAGGTACCTAACCTTCTATCTCAATCATTATGTGGAAAACTACAGAACGAGGGTGACAAATAATTGAATTGCTGCTGTTCAGAGTTGATATATTTGTGTGTATATATATTTCTTTTCCAGGCTGCTGTACTACTGCTATTCAACGAGGCAGATAAACTGAGTTATTCAGATATCAAGACTCATTTGAATTTGGCTGATGAAGATTTGGTTAGATTGCTTCAGTCGTTATCATGCTCCAAGTACAAGATCTTAAACAGGAACCCCAACACTAGATCTTTCTCTCGTAATAATTATTTTGAGTTCAATTCTAAGTTCAAAGACAAGATGATGAGGATAAAGGTTAGTAGTTTGTTTATTGTCTTGTTTGTTTTGCTCCCAAGCCATGTTCATCTTTGGACAAATGTCCTTCCTTTTTGATGTTTTAGATACCTCTACCCCATGTGGATGAAAAGAAAAAGCTGGTTGATAATGTTGAAAAAGATAGGTGCTATTCCATCGATGCATCACTTGCGCGAATAATGAAAAGTCGAAAAGTCTTGGGCTATCAGCAGCTAGTCATGGAGTGTATTGAACAGTTGAGGCCCATGTTCAAGGTATGCCAGTTTTTTTGGCTGATTATAATTGATGAGCAAGTAAGAAGTCATGTGCTGGATGGGTTTTTGTTTCTCTTTTTGGAACTTACGTGATCTTCCACATGCCCACAACGTTACTATGCCCGATGAGGTTTATGTTAAATAGTAACATATATTCCGCTAGTCATTCTACATAAATCTCATTTTTCCTTGAGCAAAATATAGGTTTAATACTAACTTGATTTTTTAATTCTACGGCCTAATGTTACGTTAATTAAAAAGCGGATTGAAGGATTAATAGAGCGGGACTACTTGGAAAGAGACGCAAAAAAACCCCAACATGTTCAAGTATTTAGCCTAATATAGATTGTGGATTTTGAGTTGTTGCTTGCTGGCCATATTTTTGCTCTTAAAGTAGATTTTAGAATTTAGATACCTCTATTTTGGTTATTATGCTCGCAGATTTCAGTTGGGGCGTAACCAAAAAATGGCCAAAGGATAAAAAAAAGCAGTGGCTTTTCTCGTATCTGCCATTGTGTTTGGGGATTTTAGAGCATGAATTGTGTTACTAAACGAGGTACTCAAATCAACTACGGACTTAATATCTGATTGATAAATTTTTTTTTTCATTAAAAGCTTAAATTACACTCCATTTTCTGGAAAGAATTCTATTGAAAAAAAGATAAAATTTATCAATTAGACATTGAGCACCAAAATTCCTGGACACTATGGCGGGAGTTTGGCTATGTAGAAAAGCCATTGCTTTTGCTAATTCTTTGGCTATTTTGTTTGGTGGTACTCAAGTCGAAATATGATGCAAGTTTGCACCTTGTGTTTACATTGGAGAATATCATCTTTAATATAGCTCTGAATTAGATTAAAGATTACAGTTATTCAACAATTTGCAGAATCTTGAACAAAGTTGACATTAGAGAACTTGTATAAATTTAGATAGAAAAAAATAATATAAAATGTTTGTAACTCGTTCAAATTCATTTTCGTCTCAAGGATTTTAACTCGTTCAACCTCAGCACAGTGAAAAATGAAATAAAGGTTGAATTGGACAAATACCCGCAACTATAATCATAATCTTGGTTTTGTTCACAAAAATTGATTATTATTCACTTATTTGTGCATTTGGAAATTAAATAAGTGAACGTGCATTTATTATTCACTTATTAATTTTTGTCCGGACTTCCCAAATCTTGGCACAACACATCCTTGAAAATATGCATTATGAAATTTGAGATATTCAACGTAGCCTGGCTATTCTCTAGTTGCATTTTCAGATAACTTTAGAAGAATAGCAAGACACAAGTAAAATTTTAATAGAATACAGAGGGGAATCTATCATATACTATATACAATTCCTTCAAAAGCTTCCTATTGCTTAGTACCTGCACAAACGATGGTTTTAATTAGCACCAAAAAACTTTTTAAGTAAAAAAGTTTAAGATGAAGGGGAACAAGTGAAAATTAAACGAGAAATTCGACAAAAACACAATAAGAACAAGAAACCTCGAGCTAAACAAACATAAAAGTTATGTTTAGTTCTTCAATTTTATTAAGTACAACGAGGAAAATAAAAATGAAAAAAGAATAAACCTTGGTGTATAGTGTTTTACCCACTAAAATCCAGGAACCAATATCTTGGCCTAAAGAAAGAGGCTGGTCTCATTGTATTATCAGACCTGCATAATATTAAATTAAATATTATAATAGCCAAAATAAATGATAGGAGTTTTTCATAACATAATTTAATGAAAACTAACCTTAAAACGCATCCCATATACCTTGATCAAAATCTTGCAGGATATGGACGAGTCAGTATGATCACTGGAGGAAGATAATTTCTTCAGTCACTTACTAGATAGGAACTCAACTTTAGAAGATATTTGAGGCCCTCATTCTTGCCCAAAAGCAGCAGCTGTGTTAAAGAATGAAACAAACATTGCATTCTACAACTACAAATTTAGAAATTTACAAGACTGGTCTTTTTTCCATTGAACACATGAGTTGATGCGTTGTGTAGAATCCGTTTGAGTAGCAGACCCTTTTATAACAAAAATGGGGACCATTTATGAATGCAATATGAAGCTTAACGATTGATTGCTTCCATTGCTATTCGAACAAGGCGTAGTAAACCCTCGACATCTGAGAAGTTGAAATCAAGCGCCTTTTTCAGTGAATTTAAACTCTCATGATTCAAAGATTCTCCGAGTCGTGAAGTAGCACCGGTGAAAGCGATTCTTGATTTTCTTGAAGCTTCCATAGCATGATTAACATTTTGTGCCTGCATAGAGTACTAAATGTGTTAATTTTGGAAATCTTATCCTTAAAGTATAATATGTAACACGATCCAATTGAAAAGTACAGAGATTTAAAAAAAAAAAAAAAAATTCAGATAGTGTACAAACACGGGTATTTTTTGAAAAAATATTAGGGAGAATTACTCAAATTACGCGTGAGGTTTTAGTGTGTTTACTCCGACCACCGTTCATATTTGGAAAATTACCCAAGGTTATTGGATTCATTACAATTACCCCCTTACGACGTTTATTTTTGACGACGCATGTGATGCCAATAAAAAAATAAATTGATGTGAAAAACCAGGAGAAATTGGTGTTAAAAAGGGTAATATTAGGTGAAATCGATGAAATAAATGGGTGAAATTGGTGAAAAACGTGTGAAATTGGTTTGTCACCCTTGAGGTTAATGATTTCTTAGATGGTACCCAGGGATATTTTCTCGAATTCAAATTTATTTTGATTAAATTAAAATCGTAAGGTGCTAACAACAATGAATCTAATACATCAGGGGTAGTTTGAGTAATTATCCCAAAATATTATATGTTCACTGGACTATTTCGAGTATCATATGCATATTTACTACATCATGTTAAAAATATTCTAAGATGAGCTATTTAATATTATAATGATACTTACAAAGTCTATGATCCTCGAGAGGCTGGAACGATTCCGGGAAGTGATGATATGGCCTCCAGAAAATTGAGGAGAATCTATGGCTTTGGCTAAGGCAGTCTTGTCTATATTTGCTTGATGGTTTAAGTTGTCTAGATCTGAGGCCGAAGAGGAAGGAGATTCACCTAAATGTAATAATAAGATCGAGAAAACATAATCAAGACTCTCAAAGTTGTTATCAGTTATAAATCAAATGGTAAAATTTTATTTTTGCCCCATAGGATTTGAACCCTCAACATTTCGGGTCTTGCATCCACCCCTTTCCATCCATTATGGGACCAAAAGTGCAAAGTGCTATCTGAAGACTATTCTATGAAACCAAAAGTGCAAAATAAACCAAAGTGAAAAAGTTGGATGAAAAAAGGGGCAATACAGCGCAGACTATTTTATAGGTTTGGGACTATATAACGATTTTGTAAATCGCAGGACCAAAAGTGCTAAGGGCCTAATCATATCATATAGGATTAAAAGTGCAACTTTGCCTTTACCAAAGCAAAGATATTAAATGCAGCTAAAATATTTTACTAGATAGCTCACTGTATGAGATCTCAACTACACAATCTTAAACACAACAGTTAAAAATTAATAAGTTCACTTGGATTTGCATTTGTTAGATCGAAGACTCAGAACCCGTATTGTTATTCTCATTGCTTTCAGTTTCGAATTTGAAAATTCAAATCGACATTATTTTGACATAACTGCATCTAAAATTTACCTGGGGGTACTATTTGTAAAGCAGTTTGCAACTCATTCTGGTCCCTGCTTGCACTGGCCCTTGATGAATATACGACTCGCATATAAGCGACCTCCATGCATTTATAGGCTAAAGCAGCAGCAGCCATGTCTTTTGACTTCTCAAATTCATGAGCACAGAACCTACCAAAAAAAGTATTAATTAAACAAAAAGAAATTTATGTGCCAATACTTTTACCATTATTAAATTGCTATAAAGGAATTAGAAATACACGTGTTAAATTTATAATGTTTACAAACTAAGCGTTTTATGCATGTATAGAGATAGGGTTATTTGCAAATTACATTTATGTGTTTGTTTAATTAGCAAATACACCCCGGTTTCATTTTTGTAAGCAAATAATACCCACTTGTGTTCATTACAATTAAATGAAATATGAAATTATCCATATATTAGTTTTAAATATATAATATCATTTCAATCTTTAGTGTAAGAAGTAAAAAATATTTGAGTTTTTTTTAATTCTTTGATCATATTCAAACACATAATTATGCATTGACAACATAACATAGACATGCAAAAAATGTTATTTAACATGAAAAGAGGAATCATCGGTCGCGATTAATCAAAAGTGCAGATATATTTTGCAAATAACCCTTACAGTAGTAATAACTTACTCCAAGAGCTTTGCAGTGGAACTGTATGTATGCAATGAGTGCAGTATCTCACTGCTTCCTGATTCTAACAAAGAGGCTCCGTGGAGGAATTTGAGAGTAGCTTGGAAGTATAACCCAATACTATCAGCTGATTCCGAATTCTGCAAAAACCCATCTGTCAGACTGTGTTTGGAACTTCAGTTTTGGTGAGAAGATTTGAAAGGATAAACGAAAGTGAACAAAATATAAAGCTCAAAGTTCTATCATTTAAGAAACATGTACTCCTTATTGTCTATTCAATAAACTTCAAGAACCAAACATAACCTTATTACAAATGAAAAACTATACAATAATTATGTTAGTTACAAATAGATTTTTATAAACCTTAAGACGATCAGCCAAGCGTTTGAGGGCCTTTCCTTCTTTCAAGACATGAGCAGCATTACTGGAGGAATCCCTTCGGACAGGACTCGAGGCTTCAATGTCCCTAGCCTTGTCTGAATCTGGAGTAGGATGTCTTAAACCCATACGTTGATTACTAACATTTGGTGCCTTTGATGAGTCGCCATTATTAAATGCATCAACTGCTGAAACTTTTAAACCATTTTCAGTTTGATCTCTTGCTATAGGTGGAAGTGAGTTAGACTTCCCATTTCCATAGGTTTCAACTCTGTCGCTTTTCTTGTGTAATTTTTCGTCATCATGTTCTTTCTGAAAATTATGCCGCCTTTTATCATGACTCTTAGATTCTTTCTGAATTTGTTCTTTACTGACCTCACTTAGTGTACCTCCAATAGCATATTTTTTGAAAATAAACTTATCAGACTTTCTAGGAGTGCCCGATTTATCATCTGGCTTATCTCGTTTACCCTTTGACTTTTCCTTGTACAAATGCTTGTGATTCAAAGAATCATGTGAAAATTCAGATGTTTTGGGTTTCTCTTTATCTATGTCAGACCCAATAGGATCCATGTCTTTAGAACATGAAGACAACCCTTTCATAGACTTCTTCAAGTAAGATCCTTGATTCTGAGATTGGTCATCATTGATGGTGGAAACTGACTCATTTTTCACCATGCCTTTTCGATCATTCCCTCCATTATCACCGTTAGAATCAGAATATCTAAAAGGAGATGAAGAAACTGATTCAACTGGCGAACCTTCAACTTCTTTAATCGTAGTTCTGTTTTTATGTGAGCCAGATACCTTAGAAGAGCTTGAATTAGTGGGCCCTGACTTGGAAAGTCTAGCTTTCTTTTCATTTTGGTGTTCATCTGCACAAATTTTTTCCATTAATTGGGGCTCCGTATGAGTCTGGGAACTGCGATATTCCTTCTCTTTCCTCTTTCTAACAGAGTTCTTATCATCAGATTTGCTTGATCGAATCAAACCATCACCGGAAGTTTCTAGAACATTTATTTCCGGATTCCTTCCAAAGCCTATTGTGTCTCTATCATTTCTTGATGCATTATGTGACAAGCCACTAGTAGAACCACGGCCTGTTTTTGAGAAAGCCTCACCACTGTCAGAAGTCAAGTTGTTCTCCTCACCTTTAATTCTTTTAGAAGCTCTAGGACCATCCAAATCAGATTCTCTTTGGCTCCTTATCTTTAAATTTGTACCTGCACATGTCGTTTGAAATCCCACATAGAAAAGTCGAAGAACCTTAAATACGACGTTGATAGATAATATCAAATATTATTCTTGAGCTGCATCCTAAATTGAGAAAAGTGAAAGGTACTTAATGAAATACCTATATCAGAACAGTTGACAAGCGACACCTTTTGATATACGTCAATATTTTTTCCAGTCGTTTGAAAATTCTTCTTTTGAGAAGATTGCGTGGGAACATCTAAAGGAGTTGACTTTTCTACATTAGTTGACCATGGTTTTTTCTTCCCACTGTTTTCAGCTGTTTCTTGACCAGGATACCTAGCATCAACTGAGGCCACTCCCACTAAATTTAAAACAGAACTATTGACCCTATCGTGTTGACTCTCAGAAGATGGGGCTGGAGCTGGAGCAGGCTGATTGTAAAGGGTTCTTACGGCATTTGTTGTCTCATCCTCAGAGATACCACAAAGGTTCATTCCAGGCCTGTGAAAATGGCAATAAAATAAATCTAAATTACTCAATCAACTTTTCATATTTTTATTTTTTGATTAAGAAAGATAAATTAGAAACTGATTAACTCATCTAGAAGCTTAAACTGTCAGCTTATGTTAGCTTAAGTTGGTCAAGATGAGAGACATTCGATTTTTACTTTTTTCCTAACACGGCCCCTCACATGTAGGGCTTATTCTTCTACTCAAGCCGAACACGTGAACCTCCTTTTCATAAATGAGTGGCGGTGGTGAGATTAGAACAAAGAACCTCCTCTTGGCCTAGCTCTAATACCAGTCAACTCATTTAAAAGCTTAAACTATTAGCGAGGAGAGACATTTAATATTTATTTATTCCAAAAGACACAAAAACAGAAGCCAAAAATATAAAATTAGAAGAACTTACAGCCAGTTAAGCATGCTACAAATCCATTTATCAGGAAAATTATCGGGGTTTATACCAAGTGGAAGAAGTCTCCATGTTTTACACTTATCGCATAAAACCCAATCTTCTTTGTCAGGTGGAATCATTCCCGTTCGCGCTTCAGAACTTGGTCCGTTTCTAAGGGGACGCGCCACATGAGAACCCTCCTTAGGATATTTTTCTTGGGGGCATGCATTTGCAGAACTTTTTATATTATGTCTCTCTTTTGAAGTGTTATAATGTTCGCTAAAGCTTCTTTTAATATTATGATCCCCTGAAACTGATTCATGGTCCTCCTCTTCAGAATGTACATCTCCAAAAAAATCTTTATACCTGTCCCCATATTTCAAATGGTCATCTTGAAGATGACGTGAACTGTTCACATTAGAGCTCTTTGCACCTTTAGAAGTCACAGAAGAACCGGCAATTAGCTGGTCTTTTGTTACTTGATTACGTGTACCGTGAATTCCTTTTTGCTTCCTCTTGCCCCCAGTAGATGAATTGTCCGAAGCTCGTTTTAAACCTTCCTCACTAACAACTAACTTTGATGTATGGTCAGTGGGTTCAGCATCAAGAGTTTTCCTTCCTTTAGAGACAGAAACAGTATGTTGTGAACTTGATAAAAGTGGAAGTTTCAAAGCATTAGAGACAAGTTCCTCACATCCTAAAATGTCAATATCGGTTTCTTTTTCCTTTTTCAAGAGAGAAACAGTATTATTGTATTTTTGTTTTGTTAATTCTATGGACAAAGCATCATCTTTTTCGGATAACCTTGGCTTTTTCTGCTCTAGAACTTCTTGGGTGCTCCTACTGGATTGAGATCCAATCCTTAGCATCCCAGAATTTTCTATTCTTGTACTGTCCAAGGGTATAGACTCACTCTTCATATTAAGCTTTCTTCTTTCTGTCAGATAAATCAAATCTTCCGATAGAGGGGATAAAATTGGGCCCCAAGAACGGGATGTCATAATCTGCAAGAACAAAATAGTAAAATGAAATAAACAGTTTACAGATACAATCACATTTTGCCCCTACCTTTGGCAGATTTTACACTTTTCCCCTATTACACTTGCCCTTTTAGCCTTTGGAACCTTCTGCCAGTAGGGAGTTAAGTGCAAAAAAGTGGAAAAGGTAGGGAGTGAAGGGCAAAATGTCGACAGGTTAAGGGGTAAAGTGGGATTTTCTTTTACATAATTGTTAGTATCTAATTATCATGGAGATATGTGCCCTCCAGCAAACAGCCAAAGGTTAAAAACCGCAAAAATTAAAAAAGTGGAGGGGCAAGTGTAAATGCAACACTGTTTAGAGGGTAAATTGCAAAACGGCTTAAAGATATCAGCAAAGTGCAATTTTCCTAAACCAGAATCTATGTTACCTGAAGAATACTGGTGGGAGATTCATCTGGAACATCTGACAGTTTATCACAGAGCCCTTCACTAGTTACGGGACTGTCATCCAAGGAAGAAGATGGACTGACTACAAGTCCAAGTCCGGTGTAGATATCATCATTCTTTTGAGCCGGCAAATTTTCAGAGCCGACTTTGATTCGAACCTTCAGAGTTCTCTGATCGGACAGATTTAAAGAATTCTTAACAACAACACATTTTGAAGTGGATTTCTCCGCATGTCTAGGTGTCACTTTCAATGAATTACCAACTGATGAAGCAAATGAGTTTTGTCTATGATCCTGAATCATAGAACAAGTCAATTACTACTGTGACTTCAAATTTCATGTCAGAAAAAACGAAAATTCCAGTTCTTTTTGTATAGAAATATCTGATTCTACCTCTGAATGAAGCTTTTGGGCAGATCTTGACGAAGCACAGTTGTGAACTTCCGATGTACTTCTTGTGTGGGACCATGAAGGGGACCGGTTATAAGTAGGTAAAAACGAACCATACTCACCAAATTTTGCACCTGTAAAGTATTTAATTATCCATCAATACTTCACATTCTGAACTAACTTTAAGTGTTCTGTCACACTCTTGTAGACTTACCCAAGTTCTCAGCTGAAATACCACCTTCAAAATCTTTCTGGAAATGCCCCAAAACATTTTGGAGTTTCTCCTCCTTCAAAAGTGTACATATAAAGGAATGTAAAAGTTACATTTTACATGGCAAGCACACAAACTAACTCTATCCTTGTCTGTTTACTTCAATAATGTTAGAAACCAGATTTTGCAGAATGGAAAACAATTCTCTGTCATCTTTTAGCTAAACACAAGACAAGCACCCAAGGAATCCACAAGCAATGATCAATGTTCTAACTTGTACAAAGTATATAGAATGGTCAACCAATCATCCACAAAAGGTAACTATGAGTTCAAAATAAAGAACACTTATAATCTTAGATGTTTAGACTAAATATCCCACATGGATTGGAAACACTAATTAACTTGGAGTACTGGAGTTAGCCCAATTCATGTGAAATGTATTAGAATGCTCAGGTATTAATTGAATTTTACCTCCGAGACTGACCAAAACAGGAATAAACTACTAAAACAAGGTAAACATAAATCCTACTACCTTACATATACCAACTGAAGAACCGATTCAAGCAAATTGAAGACGTAAAAGAGGATAATGTTCAAGATTCTTACAATGTATGAGAGAGAAATATCAGGGTCAATGGTCGAATCTTCAATCTTATCTTGATTATAAAGAGCCTCCCCTTCTTCAACCTCAGTCTCTCCCCCCATCTCTAAGCCTAACCCTGACCACTTTCTTCCATCATTACTTCCCACAGATATCATCAAAATTATAAAAATAAAAAAAGTATAATAACAATTAAAACTTCCTAATAAACTAAATTGTTTCTCTTTCACCGTTTACTTTTCGTGTACCATTACAACAAAATTGAAAACCTAGAATAACTCACAAAGGCTTTTCCTGATCAGAATTATGCTTCAATTCTCCACCTAACAACTACACTAAGGAAAATGATTTAATTTAAGATTTTGAGAGCTCTCTTTTAATGAATCGTAGAAACTAGATCGTGCTATTCGATCTCTGAAGCTCAAACCGTTGAGCTGAAGAATGTAGAGAGAGAGAGAGAAATAATTAGAGAGAAAAGAGGGGTAACATTAACAAGAAAGAAAGAGGAAAGAGTTTGTCAAGTCTTTAGGAGAGTGGTTTGGGAAAATGGTAGAGGTTTGAGAAATAATCTCGATTTATGCAATGTTGTTTGATTGGATTTTGGGAGAGTTATTTGGGAAAATAGCCGCAATTTTTGACTTTTCTATTATAGAGAGAAATAGAAATAAAGTAGAAAAGTGGCCTGTTTGTTTGGCCTTTCGGAGAGTGGTTTGAGAAAAAAAACTACCGTAGCTAATTAATTGGGAAAGTGGTTGAGTTGTTTGTTTGGCCTTTCCGAAAACCGAATTTTTTTTCGAAAAAGCGAGACAAACATGCCCTCAGGTTTTGGTGTACAGCAGCCGCGTTGTTAATTTTAATAAATTAGAAAACATAAGAAAAGGATAATTACCCCTTTTATTCCGTATATCTTATTAATGCATGGAAAATAAAATACGAATATTCTAAATAACTGCCGCAATTATATTAGGATTTTGTTTTCTTAAGGAAATGTCTATATGACAATCCTATTTTGCACAGCTAAATTTAATTGGCTGGATAAAGTTTGCTTACTTAAACAGTTGGTTTAATCGGTTTTAAAGTATCTATTGGGATTGAAAAAATTGCAATTTTGATATTATTGGATACGAAAATATAAATTTGGTATCATAGGATAAGATTTCATTGCAACTTTGGTATCAAACCCAAATTTTTCCAAAATAATTTAACCCCTATGAAATACATAATGTTCATTTTACCCCCTCGTGGTTTAAAAAAGAGCATTTTACCCCTTGAAATTTTATAAAGATTTTACATCGTCTCCTTGATATTTTTTATTGCCGGCACTTTATCTACTTTTCTTATGATAATGTGGCATTTTACCCTATGTGTTATAACAAATGTGACAATTTATCTCCCCATGTTATAAAATAGTTTGCATGCCTACTCTCAATTTCGACAAGTGAGTTACACTCTCCGGATAAAGGGGATAAATTGCTTCATTAAAATTTTTACAGGGCGTAAATTGATTTTTTTCAAATTATAGAGGGGTATATTGAACATTATGCATTTCATAGGGGTAAAGTGCCACTAAATTTATAGAAAATTTGGGTTTGGTACCAAAATTGCAATGAAAAATCTATCATATAGTACCAAATATGTATTTTCGTATTCAATTGTACCAAAAGTGCAAGTTAGTCTATCCTATGGTACCAAAAAAAGCAATTTTCCCTATTGGAATTTATATCCCCAAAAATTTTAAATAATAAATTTGAGTCTACTTCTTATTGGTGATTTTTTTTCTCTGTACAAATAGTTTAAACAATACGTGTCTATTATAATTTTCACCCCCACACTTTCTTTAATTCAAAGTGTCTTTTCATATTAAGTATGCATGTGTCTTAAGCCTTAAATTTTAAATTTGTAATTATGTCATATATGACATTTTGAACTCATTTCTATAATTTTAAAATGTTAAATGTTCCGACAATTGAAAGACAATTTGTATCATACACACTGACTCATAGTTTTAGAAGTTATATTGACATTTCGACCTTCACTATAACTGAAAATGTAAACACACATTAAAAATCTTTACTATTAAATTTGATTTCGACTCGAGTTTCACACGATGACAACTCATTCAAGATTTATGCCAATCACAATCTCAAGTTCAATAAAAAAAAACATTAAACTTGAAAATACATTGCTCAATTACTCGAAGATGATATTATTATATTTGTATATTATAAATAATTTGTGTGTTAAAAATATTATTACGTCAATGAGATATGTATGGGTCCTTTTATTAATTATGAATATTGTAGTGCCAATCAGTGTTTTTAAAACCGGACCGGAGATAGAATCGGCAACCCAACTGGTTACTGATTTTATTGGTCTAATCGGTTTGACCAGTGGTTCAACCGTTATAACCGTAATAATTATAGCTATATTCTAAATAATTATATGATATATTTTGGACCAAGAAATTCAATCTATATATGTATTTTAATTTATCAAAACTTTACAATATTTATTCTTTATTTTAATTCAACTAATGTCATTCATTAGTTCCTGTCTGTGTTACTATTCTTCTTGGGCCTATTTACCTTAAGGAGCATAAAATTGAATAATAATGTGACATAAAAACAACACTTTGATGGGCTTGGGCCTATTTTAACATTAAGTGAAAAAAACCCTAATATTTCCCCCACCCCCCTTGCTTTCTCTACCAAGCAGCCATTTTTTACATTTCATACTCCACTCTTCTTACCTCCTTATCTCCGCAGGCAAAGAATCCCAGCCACCTATTTTTTCTCACATTTTTTTTTGCAATCCATTTCCCAGTTCCCCTCTTCTTCTATCTTATCTTCTAAAAGTATTATTTGATCATTCTTATGGATATTATACAATTACATAAATTATTAGTTATGAAATCAGCTTTAGGCACAAATCGAAAATCATTAAAGTGAAAGGAAAGGGGAAAAAACGAAAAAAGAAGGAGAAAAGAAGAGAACCGCTGGTTCATCCGGTCGAGCGGTTCACTGGTTTTGTCGGTTTCTGTCGGTTCATACTGGTTTTCTACACTCCTGCTTTTTAGGGTCAGATTGGACCGAATAACCTGCCGGTTAGCGGTTGAACCAAGCGGACCAGCCGGTCCGGTCCAATTTTCAAAACACTGGTGCCAATCTTACTAATAAGAAATAATTGAACATTAAGCCCAAGAAAAAAAAAAAAAAACTCACTATTTTCTTTAATTTAGGTTGAGCTGTTATCAACCTAATTAATAGACTGCAAGACTAGTGCTACCCTTTTCTTAAAGGAAACAAATGGTCATTACTTTTAGTTAATTGCAGTCGAATTCAATTTCTCTATGATAGCGTGTCTAAAATATAATATACAAAGATTAGTGGCGCGTATTTGGTACAATGTTTGGGTTTTTACTTTGAGATGGTTTAATTTTTTAATAGCACTAGCAAAGACCGCACACGATCTCTGCATCTCTTAAATTATCGATAAGATTTTCAAATAAGTAATGGTAGAAGATATCTATAGAATTGAGTAATTTAGGTAATTATTTTATATTTAATTTCTACAAACGATACACAGAGATCATATGAACAATTAGGCATAAGGTATCAACAAAACAGGGGGTCTAGGAGATTTTCCTAGACATTGTGGTCAATAATATACCACATCATCATTGTGAGAGCACCACATCATCACAATTAATGATGTGATGTAATTTCAACCAAGAGGTCTAGGAAATATCTCTTAGATCAGGTCTAAGTAAGAATTTTCCAAAAAATAGTGCCTTAAAAAATTCTAAACTTGTTAACTATTAAACCAGGAGTAGAGTTGCAGTAGCAGTTGCAATTGCAATTGAATTAAATGATGAGGCAATACAAATCTAAAACAGAAGGTGAGCATTTACATTGTTGGACTTCAATCGAAGTCAAGAAGAATAATTTAACCTTTTAGCAAAATAATTATATGTTCTATAAGAAAGAGTAGTAGTCAAATTTAAGGAAAACAAAACTTTGAGTTTTGTAGATTTCTTTTCTTTAACAGTTTTTCAAGGTGTTATAAAGTCTTTTAAAAAAAAATCAATATTCGAAAATGATGTGTGTGAATCTGATTTAATGATGTTGGGTATCATAATACGTGAATTACAATAAATGTAATAATGATATATTTCGAAAAATACTAATTAATAAGCATTGTTTATATTGTCTTCTAGGAATTCTGATTCCGTTCTAAATTTTATCATTTTATGAAACAACTAAAAAATCTGCTTAATAATTCTTATAAACACTGAATCCAATGTCCCACATCGAACAGCTACCTAGTACCTTTCCTGTTCATATACACATTCCCCCAAGTAACAAACTGCCGGGATCGGTTGTGCGAACCTGTGACCCAAGCGGGGGCATTAAGGCGTCGGAAGGTGAATTCAAAGGCAGCGGTGGCAGTGTCCCTCTTAATCGAGTTCTTGACAGGAGTTGATTGAGAGCTCTCGGCGGTGGCGTTTGGAAACTATATTTACGGGTGCGAATTAATGTGACTCTCCCATCCGTTCCGAGCCGAGCTTGGCTTATCGAAGCCATGGTAATATATAGCACGTTTCTGGGACTGTCTTGTCAGAGCAGCAGCCGCCTCGGAGCTCGATTAAGAGTGAAACTGAGTGGAGCCGCCGCCTTTGAATTAAACCGAACCTCGACCTTTTTGGTTGCGCATGGCCATTTATTCAGCAGTTTTCTTATACTATACTATACCATATCGATTCAAGCTACATGGACCGTCAATAAGTTGAGTGATGATAATCGAAATTCGATCTTCGCTTTTTGCGTGTTTAATACTTTTATACTCCTATGTTTATACGTATAATCCCAGTCAATTATGTTTAATACTTTTATATGTTTATATAATCTTCAGTCAATTGAAAATCATAATACTAGTAAGTAATTAACGAGACTTGATTAACTTAAGTTCAAGCAAACAAAAGAAATTTTGATTTTTGAGTTGATACTTGGTAGTGATTTTGTGTTGGAAACTTGTACTTTAAATTTGATATTAATGTATCGAGCGAAATGCAAAAATATCTCTTATTCTTTGCCTCTATTCGTTATTTTTATTAATAAAAATCTCTCAAAAACCCATATGTATAAGCATAAACACATTGAGTTTTTTATTATTAGACCAAACACATTTGCCTAACTTTAAAAAAAAAAAAAAAAACCACGTGTTTTTACTAACAAAATATCTCCGAAAACCCTATATAAAAGCATAACACATGGAGGAGTTTCTGATAATCAGGCAAAACATTGAAGGTATATTCACATTTCATTCTAATGTATTTTTGTGATATAGGGCAGGTGCGTTTGCAAATATTCATAAGAATATTGATTTTATTTAAATTGTCAAAATAGTAAAAGAATCTGTTCAGCATGATCAGTTCGTTAGATCTTATTTTGGTGTGTATGTTGAAATCAATTTTCAGTTATTCCAAAATTATTGTTATTAATCTGAGAAGGCACCCCATTTAAGTATAAGTAATAACCAAGTTGAATAACAGTATTTGAATTACTAATTTAATTGATCAAATGCAATAATAATAAATAATAAATTTATCTTATTAGTAGGATTATTTTTTGATATTTTAAAGAATTACGTAACAAAGTTAATTACATTGACTATTCAAAATTTACATCATAATATATCAAGTAGATATACTGTAGATTAACTAACGTCCAAACAAATTGAATAAAAAAAATATTGAATTAAGGGCCCCATTCATTCATTCATTCATAAGGCCCATTAAAACCTCGCGCCTTTATTTTTACTACTAAATAAATAGTGGAAGTGACCCACATAGGACAAATGAATTAAGATTAATCTCTTTTTATACACTTTTGCCAACAAAACTTATTGCCGGGATCAGCTGCGAGTTCCTGTAACCCTAGAGGGGGCACTAAGGCGAGGGAAGGTGCAATTAACCAGTGGGGCTGGTGGCAGGATACAGATTTGGTTGGTGGCGCGTTGGGTTCACTCCATTCACGCTCCTTTGGGGAAGCATAATTTGTATAGTACACCCGCTACCAGCGGCTACAACACTCTTTGAATAGGAAAATGACTATGACGTGGCTAAGCAATCAATCTTCGATCGACCCTCGCCTATTTTTGTTTGTGTTTAATAATCCAAAAAGTTTTGTGTGATGTTCCTCGATCAAGGTCAATTTTAAGCAAGTTATTTAAAAAAAAAAAAATTCAATTTTCACCGAAAATATAGACAAATTTCCGTTCTTGAGTCAACTGAATTTCGACATATTTATTTGATTTGCGATTGTTTTAAGTGTTTATGGAAAATTTTAGAAAAAATTCTAAAAGTTCCCAAAAGTTTTGTTACTATTTAAGTGATCCAAACATATTTATTTAAGTCTTTAATTAAAGACTGTAACTCACTCGTCGAAATTGATCATAACAATTACTCTTTCTCAAATTATATATTAAAGTAAATTGAACATTATGCATATTACGCATATAAAATGTCAATAATTCTTTGAATTTGTTCCCACAAAGATATATGCTGATATGTTTTTACTAATTCCCCAACTTTCTGGGATTTCCTACAATTTCATTCCAAAAATAAATTCTTTATAATTAATGTACGTAGTAATTCTGGAAATACTAGAACACACAATATTCGCCCAAATTATTGACTTAAGTAAAAATTTCTGAAAAAGTTAAGAAAGGGATTATGATCTGCAAAATACATGTTCGTTCTAATTGACAAGGTACACAATTCCTTTTGTTAGAAGTATTCACTAATGCAAAATGCATGTTCGTACTGATTTATTAAATTGATATGTGATTTGAGGAATTGAGGGTGAACGAGAAAACATGCTTTGGCTTATTAATCCTGCATAAAATATGTGGTATGCGTAAAATATTAAATTATACGAAAAATATAGTTTATTATATGTATCATAAGTAAAATATTTAGGAATGGTGGCGGACGGTGATTTTAATTTATTTATGGATGGGATAGAGACAATATCCAGATTAGTGTTCTACTATTTTATTTTGGGCTCTTAAAACACTATTTTATTTTGGGCTCTTAAGTTGGGCTGGTTTAGTTTTTCAAATACATGTCCTTTTATTTAAGTCTAAAGTTATTATATTCACAGTTCCCGTCCCACATAGTCCAACAAGTAAAAAGTCAACATCTTTATTTACTATTTACCCAATAAACCAATTGTCGGAATCGGTTGTGAGAACCTCTGACCCA
Organism: Penstemon eatonii; assembly: GCA_038501285.1. NCBI lineage: Eukaryota > Viridiplantae > Streptophyta > Magnoliopsida > Lamiales > Plantaginaceae > Penstemon > Penstemon eatonii. The sequence goes on along the minus strand of CM076712.1, from coordinate 62,477,360 downwards.
AGTGGGGGCTGGGCATTAATGCGATCGGAGATTGGGTTCGTCGGCGACGGTGGCGGCGGTTCATTCCTCTGCACTTTCTGTCGGGAGCTGGTTGAGAGTGTGAAACTCCGGAGCCGCCGCCAATGAATCCAAATCCAACCGAACCTCGGCATTTTTACTTTTGTCAACCTATTTTAAGTTTTTTATTGGCAAAATCGCAGAAAATGTTCCAAATTAATTAGTGATTTTGGATTTTCGTCTCTACTATTTAGTCCAATAATTTAAATTTTTTTCGGAATATTATTCCAAATTAGTTACTAATTTTAGTTTTTCGTCTCAAACTATATCAACTCGCCGATTTGTCTTGTAATTTATCAAACTAAATTTCTAATTTAATGAAAATGACGGCTCCATCTTGTAATTAGTTTGGGACGAATTATGCTATATTATATAATTGTTCATGCTAAAAATTATCACGTCATGACACGCTTGCAGTCATGTGACAATTTAACGGATACATACACAATTTTCATTTTATATGTTAAGTGGAACGATAGATATTCTAAAAAAATATTAAATTACGAAAAAAAATTAACGAAAATTCAAAATCAATAATTAATTTGAAACATTTTATGCAATTTTGCCTTTTTCACTTTATATATTCGAGCGCAAAAGCATAATCACTTATTAACACCTCCAAAGAGTTATACACGTGAGATGTTTTGTCATAAATAATTTATAAAATCTTTAGTCTTTGTAAAAAAAAAAAAGATTTCTTTAGTCTGGACGGCAATGGTGGCGTACGTTGATTTAATTGGTACGTACAATATATTAAGGTTAGTGTCATAGTTGGGCTTTTTAATTTGGGCTGGTTTAATTTTTCAATTACATGGCCCACTTCAAATATTTAATTAATTATTATATCCACCGGCCGTCCCGTCCCAGATAGTCCAACAATTAAAAAGTCTTAACTAACATCTTTATTTACTATTCTCCCCGTAAGACAAAAGTGTGCGGTCTTGTGAGTTCAATCTAACGGTGGTTGGTGGCAGCACGACTCTTCGGTTGGGGGCACAACATCAGATGTACGTTATTGAATAGTAGTTTCTTGTTTGTTAAGAGCTCCTTTAAATAAAAAATGTAAAGAAGCCCCCAGGGCATATCTCCAACTGGTTGACCAACAATCCATAAGGCTTGCTCCAGCGGCAAGGGTGGGGGTTCGAATCCCATTTGGAACTTGGATGGAAGCATTTATATGTGTCTATCTAAGGGTCATTTGTGGTGAAGACCCCTTTGTGCGCAGAGTGTACAGCAGTATGGTAGGATCCCGAGGCTTGGTGGAGGCACATCCTGCGATTTACATCCTTCACGGTTCTAGGGCAAGGGTTCTGAGGGTCCAGGATTAGTCTAGTGTAAGCTTGTACACCTGGGTTATCAAAAAAAAAAAAAAAAAAAAAAAAAATGTAAAGAAAATTTTAATTTTATGATCCTTTATTGAGTAAAATTGTACCGGAAATTAAAATTAAATGTAAGACTTTAATATATTTTTGTGTTGGGAAGTTAAATGTAAAATCATAAATTTTACTGTAACGGAAAATTAAATGTAAGGAAGAAATTGATTGAACCAAAAACAAGAAAAAATTTCAATCACTAAAAAAATCAATATCGGAATGGAATGGTAGCAGCAACATGGCATAACAACAGCAGCTCGAACTCACGCAAAACTTCCTTACAAAGCAAAAATTGTCTTACATTAATTAATGGCTAATCCAGGAGGAAGTCGTCGTCATCGTCGTCGTCGTCGTCTCGTGTTCATGATCAATAAGGCATCATCATCATATTCATATGGATATGGATATGGATGCCTCCTTATTCTGGCTATAGCCTCATGCATGCCCACGATTACTACTGGTGCACAGGCCGGTGAGACAATTTTTGACGTTACTAAGTTTGGGGCCAAAGCTGATCATGGCCTTACGGACAATGCCCATGTGAGAAACTAACATGCATAGCATACATATACTGTCTTAATTACAACAAAATGATCAATTAATCATGTCATGCGCTTTTCAATAGAAAAATATTGATTTGCGATTTTCATACCACCGTTAAATAATTGGACGTAAATGACGTCGAAATTTAATTTCACACGTGACCGTTATCTCGTCGTTTGGAAGGAAAATATATAATCACATTTCCCTAACTTTTGGAGGTAAAATTATCTCATCTTTATGGAGGGAATATAATAACATTTTCCTCACTTTATCCTGTGATTATAATTTTTTTCTTCAAATATGAGATAATTAACGGCCACGTGACCTATATTCGTCCATTTTTGTCCAATTATATAAAGGTGATATCGGTATGCCCAATTATATAAAGGTGATATGCCCCAATATAACGGTACGTGCCCAAATATCGATCCAGCATCACTTTCGGTTTTTGGTAATACCGGTCGGTTTACCGAACCGAACCGGTATACGGAGTTTTTTTTTTTTTTTTTAAATATCCTACATTCCTAATCCTAATTGAATAGAGTGGATTGCACACAGCCTTCTGCCCTTCTTCTCCCTTTTACGGGAAACAAAAGCCCTAACTCCAAAATTAATCCTAGCCACCACCACCACCCACGCCGTCGCACCAACCACCCACACCGCACCACCCACGTCGCGCCGCCGCACAGCTGTCACGCGAAAGAACCCACGCCGCGCCGCCGCACTCAAAGAAGCCCAATCAAGGTAGACTTAACTTTGTCCAATTTTACTTTCCTTGACAAATAACCATAAAATTGATGATAATTGCATTTGACGTCCTATTTTATGGTTGGGAGACAAAAAAAAGACCCCCAATTTTCAGAAAATTTGAAGGCCCATTATTATTTCGGTTTTTTTGTACCGAATCGGTAAATTACCGAAATTTCAATTTGACAAATGGTACGAGTTTTTAGATTAGAGAAAGTTTCGATTTATCGAAAACCGGTTCGATTCGATTCGGTTTTACCGATTGCACAGCCCTAGTTATTATATATGCTATATCTCATTTCCATCATAGACTATTATTACTGCACCAAGGAATATGAAGTAATCTCTTTACCAATCATTTATTTATTTATCAAAAAAAAAAAAAAAATTAGTCGCAGAACGCATTTACTAGTATAATATATTTACTGCCATAATTTAGATTAAAAAATAAGCAATAATGAATTAAGATTAGTTGAAGCTCTAATTCACTTTGTTTAAAACATAAAACAGAATAAATATATTTGATTTTTTTCTTCTTCCTAAAATCAATTGGTTTTTATTTATTTATTTATTAATTCCTCTTCTTTACCCGATTGGACATAAAAAACAGGTTGGTGAAACTCGTGGTTCTGCAGCAGTCTTCAATATAGTTTACTTAATTTAATACTCCCCTACACCACACGCATCATTCACCATTAATTCTCCAACCACCGATCATCAATTAATTCTCCACAAACGCACACATTTATGAGTAAATAAATAAATGTAAGAGTGAATATCAATCAGTACAACTGAATTAAATGTCTGTTACTCAAGAACAGGTCGACTCCGTCGTGTTTCCGCCGGCAGTTAAGCCACCTGGCTCCACCAAGACTTTCTTTCTAGGCGGCGCAGGTTAGCTAATTCCATTAAAAGTATTTTCAATATTTTTTATTTATTTATTTTTTTTATCTCCGTGTGATGTGGATTAAATATTGGCTCTGTTTTTGTTAAATCGGTCGTCGTGGCTAATATTCGCAGGGGTGAGAGGGCTGGAGATCGAGGGGAAGTTCATTAATTTCACAGCAATAGGTGTGTACTTGGAAGATGACGCAGTTTCATCGCTCGCCGTTAAGTGGAAAGGGAAGACCGTCGAGGAGTTAACGGATTCCGTCGACTTTTTCAAGGACATCGTCACTGGTAATAATCAGATATAGATTATTGTGAAATTAATGACATGCAATGCTGGATGTGTTTGTTTACAATTGATTTATAAATTATTGAATAACATTAATTGAACATTTGCAATTTCCGTTTTCATTGCATTATCTGATACATTTATGTATGAAGGAATTTTAATTGTATGAATATGTCAATTGAAACAAGCTGAGTAGAACGTTACAGATTGATCAAGCTTGTTTGAATATTTTTATTTAACTTGAATTTGTGGTTGAACTTGGTTTAGTTGTTAAACACTGGGCTAGAACTAGCAGCTTTTATCGAACTAGCTCGAGTCGAGTATCTTGATAATTTTATATGTATTTTGTCAGTTTGTAGCTTACTGAGTCTAAGCTGTGCTTGTCCGAGCTTGAGTCGAGTATCTAATAACTTGATTTGATTTTGAGTCTTAAATTTAAGCTTTCCTGTCCCTGAGGATTAATTGCTTCAAAACCTTGTCATTTATGTATTTATGTTTTAAATGAAGAGATTCAAGTTTTCTTTGTCAAATTGTAGGTCCCTTTGAGAAATTCATAAGGGTTACTATGATCTTGCCATTGACGGGCCAACAGTACTCGGAGAAAGTGGTAGAAAATTGCATAGCTTACTGGAAAGCAGTTGGAACTTACACTGATGCAGAATCTGAAGCAACCAAGAAGTTCATTGAAGTTCTCAAGAACAAAACCTTCCCACCAGGGGCTTCGATCCTTTTCACTCAATCACCTCTTGGATCATTGACGGTATGTTTGTAAAACATTCAAATAATATTAATGCAATTTTTCTTGTTCCTATTGTACTGGGATGTTTTGAAACGTGAGGGGTCATCGATGGTCTGAGTTATGGCCGGTTGTGAAAGGTGATGTTATGGTCAAGGAACATTGCAGTTAGATTTAAGTTCCTTGTAACCTATATATATCTTATTTTGCAATTCAAACGAGGCAGGAAGAATTTGCGGAGCATGTGAATATGTGATGATTTGAAATCTCATAATGCATTTCCAATTTCAGATACTGCATTCTACCAAGGCATATTAGTTTACTTTCCTTCATTTCAATTCATCTTTTGAACTGCAGATTAGTTTCTCCAAAGATAGTTCCTTACCCGAGCAGGGGAATGCAGTGATAAAAAACAAACAACTGTCAGAAGCAATACTCCAATCAATCATCGGGGAGCACGGTGTATCGCCTGCCGCAAAGAAGAGCTTGGCTACAAGACTACCAGACTTGCTGAAACAATATGAATGCAAAACTTGAATGAGAAAAAAACTACTTAAAGACCCTCCAGCAACTTGATAAATTTGCTGGTGTACAAAAAGCAGGGGAGTATGTATTGCTTCCATTTCTCGTAAATCTTTACTTTTGCTAATAAATTATCATGTGCTTATGCCTTGCTCAAAAAGAAGACCCATGCTTTCCATTGTTATAAAAACAAATATTGGTGCCAGATTCGTTATACCCATAGATAAACTATGGATTATGAATATAAAATTAAATTAAAATAAATGAGAAAACCTGAAAGTGTTTGAGGAGCTTCATATAGGGTCGTAAACTAACAGACTAGTATTGAAAGACACTGTTAAGCTTGGTTGAATTTTGTATCGAGCTTGAAATTATGTTAAGATTGGTTTTGATTTTTTACCAAGCTGAACTCAAACAAATCTTTATCGAACGACCTCGAGTCAAGAATCGAGTAGCTTAATAATCTTATTTGTGTTTTTTTTTTAATTTAATTGTTAGCTTATTGCGTCGAGCAAGAATCGAGCATCAAAAATTATAAAATGAGAAGTATGATTCAAGCTTATTTGATTTATATGACTAATCGAGTTCAAATGAACTTTTATCGAACATGCTCGAATTGAACACCGAATACGTTGCTTTGATAAGTTATTTAAAATTATCAAACGAGAAGTATGATTCAAGCTAGAAGAACATCATGTCCATCAGCCGGATGGTGAAATAATTAGTTAAGAGAACAATCAAGTGAAAGCTTTCAGAGGGAAAGAGGAGTTTTTCATTATAACTCATAAACCTTTCCATCCAATCGTTGGATTATAGTAATAAACCTTTATTGCCTCTGTATTTCACAACAACAACAAAAAAAAAAAAAAACATCGATTCTAATTTAATAGTATCTGTAAGAAACTTTAGATCAAAATTATAAAAAAATAAAACATATTATTTACACATGTTTGTCATTGGTCATTTTTTAACAGTGTTGTTCAATCAAAAAAAATTATCTGTTAAATTACATATGTTTTGCCATGTAACTATTTTACGTACACCAATTACATAGCATATGTTTTGCAATGTAACAGATTTAGGTATCCGGTCTGAACTAGAATTACCCGCATTCAAGAACAATCTCCCACACAAACCAATAAATACATAATAAATTAATCTGGGAATCTAGGAATCTCAATTACATTTTGGGATTGACTATTGGACACAAAATTTCCCTATCATCATTACATTTTTTTTCTGAAAATAAAATATTTTTTGAACGACGATTGTTACGGAGACTCACACTGTTGAACTAATGGACGCATGCTGATGTGAAGACCCAACTAGCCATTTTCAATCGATACTTCCATTCCACAGGAGTATATATAAAGATGAAGTTGATGAATGAAGTTGTACGAGAATCAAGTCGCCATGGCAACAGCAGACTCAGCAAGCTCTTCAAGTAATTCCTTTTGCTCCGTAGTAGCACAAGACTGCATATAAAAGCATTATAACATTGAAGAAATTTAAACTCCCAATAGATCAGGAATGATTTTCACTAAACATATAAGAAAAACTATTAAGAGTGACTATAGTGAATGAAGTAGTAGTAAACCAGAGTCGAAGAGAGAAGAAAATGAATCTATATTAAGAGAAAAGGCAAGCCAAACATGTACCTGAACGGCTGTCTCAATGTCCCCATCTAGAAATGACATGAGCTCAAAATTCATTTTTAATCTGTGATCTGTAACCCTATTGTCCTGGAATGCAGAAGAGGACGAGTTCATAATCAACTTCTAGAGTTATAGGTTCAAAAATGGTATCAATATTCTTTAGTTTAGTAATAATTAAGAACCTTCTTAGAAATTTTGGAACACATTAAGGCAACATATCTCATGTGGGCAACATCAATGTGTTGTTATATTCATTCCTAAATCGGAAACTAAAACTTGTAGAGGAACAATTGTGTTATTTAAGCTCAAAGTCCTTTCACTTTGAGAGTACCTTATAGTTGTATGTTCTGATCTTTTCTGCACGAGCACCAGTACCCACCTGCCATTTTTAAGTGTTAGTCTAGTCTGGCTTTTAGCACTAATAGCATATATCATAGTTTGAGTCATATGACATGAATGAGAAAAAATCCTTAGGTGGTGAAAATTTTCATCAGATACTAATTACTATATTTTAATGTGGTAGTAACATAAAGTCTATTCACCCACTTAAAAACCTTAGAATACAAAGAAATATGAAAGATTAGTGTATAATACATATTTAAAGTAGAAAGGAAGACATCAAATCTTATAATTTAGTTTGTATTAAAACTAATGATGCACTTTTCCCATCCTGAAAACCTTTGATGTGTATGGTGCATCTCATGACTCCAAAAGCCAAGTTTTCAAGTACATGGAGGGCATAGCTAACATTTCACAGGACATATTACTTGCAAAGCAAGAACTTACTTTTTCCAAACAAGAAGCATATCAATGTAGTTGAACTTTCTTCCAAATGTATAAACGAGTGCAACTATACCTGGATCATATATTTAAGACAATGAGTGAAACTATACCTGGATTTTGCGCTGATTCCTCAGCATCTCTTGTCGTTCTCTCAATTTGATTTCATACCTAAGACAATGTCACCAATCCGGTTATTATCAGCTTTCCTGGGACCAAGTTATACTAAATGGCGTGTGTGGATAAAAAAATTTATACATAAGACAAAAAATAAATGGCTCTTAAAAGAAAATCACTTAGAATGACGCCTCAACTCCATTAGGCTGAGCCTGAAGAATAAATGAATGTCAATCTATTTTTTTCCTTACAATTTTGCTCGCAGTAATTGGAGAGCTCGATTCTTGTTTTTAAGCTGTGATCTTTCTTCGGTGCAAAAGATTCTTATTCCTGTTGGTTTATGGAAAAGATCAACAGCCGTCTCCACCTTGTTGACATTTTGCCCTGCATTAGAAATTCATGCATAGTGAGGGGATAGAGGAAGAAAAATAATGGCCATAACAATGCAAACATAAGCTCGATTATGAGCCAGCCCATTTTTGACCTGACTCAGTTCTAACCCACCAAATTGACCCGTTTGACCCACCCAAACCCGACCCAGCCCAACCATTACCCGTATTTATGCAAACTTTGCAAATCAAAATCAAGAATTGACGGGGCAAAGGGTAAACATCCACTGAGATATACCTCCAGCACCACCAGATCTTGCTGTTGTAAGCTCAATATCCTTTGGGTCAATTTCCACGTCAAGTTCATCAGCCTGACACCATATGAATTGTGATCAGTCTGTCCAATTTGGAATATTTCAGTAAGCACATAAAAAAATTATGCAATATCAAAAGATTTAGATTAGTTAGCATGAACTGCTTCCCATTCAATGATTACACTGGATGGAACGATTTCTTAACATAATCATCAGCCTTAGTATTACGGGTAGAAATGTCAGTAGCTCGAGCGCTAAAAAGAGAAAGTATCATTTCTACCATTTAAGAAAGTAGCATCAGACCTATTCAAGACATGTGCTAGATAAGAATGGAGTAGTTGATTTGATTAAAAAAAATAAAATAAAATAAAATGGAGAAGTCGCATTATAGATTCGGTAGATGTGTGAACAGTTGATTTGATTTACCTCTGGCATGATTGCAACAGTTGCTGTAGATGTGTGAACACGACCTTGGGCTTCTGTTCGTGGAACACGTTGAACTCGATGGACACCAGATTCATATTTAAGTTTGCTATAAACACGTTTCCCTTTTATCTCCATTACATACGTCTTATATCCTCCATGCTCAGCCTTGAAGGGAGAAGTTAATAAGCTATTTGTGGAGAGTATTGCATGTCTTAAGCATACAGGTAAGACATTACCTCGGAGCTTGAAATAGGGGTAAACTTCCATGAATTACGTTCACTATACTTTTGATACATGCGTACCTAGGATTGTTGAATTGGTAGCACAAACAACGTAATCTTATATTCATGTTAGTAGAAATTTTGAAGGATACATATTACTGAAGAACATAAAACAAATGTACCTACAAGATCACCGGCCCAAAGTCCAGCCTCATCTCCACCAGTACCAGCCCTCACTGCAAATTAGGAACTTCAAGCATAATAACAGTTCACACATGTACCAATGCAACCAAAATGTCATAGCTAAAGAACCTTGATAAATGGTATAAATAGATTTAAAGTTGTCTTAGACGTAAAACAATGAATCTCCATATTGTTCAGGAGCAATGTTCAAAGGCCATAATAAAGAGATTAAGATAAGTTGGAAATTTGCTAGATCTCATTTCATCATATAATATGATTTCAATAACCAACTTCACCCAATACACTTAGCATCAGAGATAGGCCATATCTTCCAATTGTCATTTAAGAAGCATTCCCTCTGGGTTTCAAGTAGATATGCGTGTATTCAGTGGCAAGGGAGTAAATGCCAAAGTAATACATCCTCTTTTTAGTTAGGGAGGGGCAGTAAAATACAATGTAATACAAAGGCCCCTCCGCTGAGTCTTCTGACCCACATTTACTCCCTTGACACTGAATACATGCATATCGACTTGAAACCCAGAGGGAATGCTCCCGAATTTGGGCGGCAAAGAATGAGACATACATAGGTCAGAAGACTTAAAAAAATGGAAAAACCACATTACAGAAATAGGAAAGAAAATGGTGAATTTCGTAAACCGTGAAAGTGATCACTTGACCCTGCTTTATTTTCATTTCCATCAATGTCCAAACATCTATTGGAAAAAAGAGTTATTTCCATCAAGTAAAGCAAACTCCATCCCCCCCCCCCCTCTCTTCCCCCAATTGAACCAGACAAAGCCTAAGTTTTTTCTGTACAACAATTTGTTTTATGGAACTAACTAGTTATAATTTAGCAGCTGAGCTTAATCTTCTCACAAGATTAACACAGAACAAAATTAATCTTCAAGATGATTATGAAGTATCCACAGATAGATTTGAGTAGAATAAAATGTTAAAACAAAAGAAGATGGCTAACCTTCAAGCATAATATTTCTTGCATCTAGAGGATCCGTTGGAATTAGCAAGAGCTATTTTCATAAGGCAAAAAGAACAGATCTTTGAAGAATAAAGATTGGGAAAATTGCAGATGGAATTGGACATAGAAAAAAACACCGTTAACTAGTTGCCAAGAACTTAGAAGTAACCTTTAGCTTCTCTTCAAACTCTTTCATTTGATTGGTTAGAATTCCAACTTCTGAAGCAATCATCTCGACCATATCTTCATCATTACCCGCTTCTTTCGCCAAAGCTGAATTGAAAGTTAAAGGAGGGGGGAAGTCAATTTTATTTTCCAATCATATAACAATAAAATAGGAAAATGTCATAAAACCTTTTGTTTCTTCCAATTGCTTCATACAGTCCTTGAATCTCCTAAAGGTTGACACAACCTACTAGTTCAAAGAATTCACAGTAAACTGTCAAAGAAGATAACAAGCAGAGATATGGAGTGAATACAATATGCCTGGACAAAAGAGCTTGATGGATAACTCAAATGGCAGCCGTACCTCATCAAGCTCTGCCAAAGACTGCGCTAATTTCTGATATTCACTTGGATTTGATGCTACACCTGGATCGCCTAGTCTAACCTAAAATAGGATTTGTGGAATAATTAAATGTACTCAATCCAATTTCCAGGGAAAGGGAAACAAAATGCAAAACTTATCAATTACAAATGCATGGTTTTGATATTAATAATTAATTAAGTAGACATTACAATTGAATGCAGCACTTGCCATAAGAATGCATTCTTAACTATTTCAATATATTTTCCCAGCTACAATTTTTTGCATCACAAAACCAGCTATTTAGCACAAAAAAACCATAAATATGTATATAACTAATATGCATCTGTCTCACTACATGAAAGGATATATTATTCCAGAAAGAAATGTGTATGCAAAGTTTAAATGTTTTATGATTTGAATGACTGTTCCAACTTGGGACCCTTGGTCCTAGCTAAGCATTGAATGACTGTTCCAACTTGGGACCCTTGGTCCTACCTAAGCTTATTGGGATCCAGCCTGTCATATATACTCTTGAAGCACCATCAATCGTTTGCCTCTGACTGCTCATTTTCTCATATTTAGTATTTTCTTCTAAAGTTCCAATCCAATACAAACAAGATGCAGTTTAATGTCTCTTATTTACAGTCTGCAACACGCATTTGAGTTGAACAAATAAAGCAAAACAAAATAAAACTATAGTAGATACCTTTCGAGCATACTTTTCCCACACTCATAATTTCTAATCTTTACTGATACACATGACATCTCTTTCTCCTACATCACATGGAAACACTAGAACGCATACTGATTAAAACTTGATGGACCATCCTAAATCAGATAGTAACACCCCCTCCCCCCTCCTCCGCATACATATACAATTTACCTAGGGTAACACCAATAGTTTCTGATAAGTAGAACAGAAGAATCCAAGTTATAGATACTCATCCACCTTATATAGTTGATAAGCTAAAAAGTCCATGAGAACAAATTAACTACAAAATAATTACAGGGTTCATAAATGTTCACACAATCACTTTACTATCAATAGTTATAAATTCGCCCAATGCTTGCAAAGTTATAAACAGGCAATCACTTTACCAAGATAAAATTTAAGATCAGATAAATTTTTCCATAAAATCTAGATAACTTTCAGGTATTATTGATGTATACATAATTATACTTGCTAATTTACTACCAATGTGCAAAAAATTATCAAGTATCATATGGTGCTCTAAAAATATACAAAAATCATAACTGAATAAAAAAAACAAGCCATTTGAAAGCAAAATCATGAATATTACCGATAGTTCTGTCCACGTCTTCTCAGCGGACTCCAATTTCGTAATTAGATACGGTTCCTATATAAATACCACAAAATACAACATCAGTAACCTCATTACCATCGATGATAATCGATAGAGCAGTACACAGAAATAGAATTCCTTAGTGGATAATTTTTATTTCCGTTCTACGGATAAACTATTTCTATTAATCGAAAATCAGAGGAAGAATGATTACCGCCATGCAAACCAGTCTTCTCGAATGCTGATGGCGAACTGGAAGTTGAAAAAAAAAGGCATGCCGGAAAAAGTGATTACTTCCGGGTAACTGAGCGGCGGCGGAGGAGGAGGAGAATCGAGTGGTGAAGCTCGACGTTAAGCTGTTCATCGCCACTGAGTGTTCAACGGCTAGCGGCTGTTTGGAAAGATTTTGGATAAAGTACGCGAATGGGGATCTTACCGTATATGATAACCGCGTTTCTTGATTTTCTTGCATTGAAAACGTGTGATAGGAAACGCGCTTATACAATGAAGGGTGCGGAAAATTGTTGGGGGAGAAAAATCGTGTCAGGTTTAGTAGGAGTGGTGGGTCGGGTTGTGTATGTGGATACCTAGTGTGCACGGGATACTTTATATTTTTATACCTAGTGGATATTCAAATATTCAAATATTGATGTGTTACGTATTCGATAGATATGCTATTGTCACGTTTTCAAAAATAAAAAATTAAACGTCCAACCCAAGATGTTTAAGAATATGAATTTCTATAAATAATTTATAATTTTTTTTTTGTTTTCCAAGGATTTAATCCCTATAAATTATGCATATTATGTAAGAGTTGAAAAAAATGAGGTTATGCCTTTGAAAGTAGTAGTAGATAATTAGTAATGTCAAATTATTACTTTATGTGAGAGAATTTTTTTAGAAAAATAAATTCATTTTAAGATCTCATTCTATCCCATCTCATCCCCAAAGAAATATGAGCAAAAATAAAAAAACGAAAAAAATATTTATATAGAAGGAGGCAAACTCTATCTAAGAGTTTTTGTTTCTTTCGATATTAGGTCCACAATGCACTCACCTATATTGATCGACCTCTATAGAAGGAGGCAAACTCTATCTAAGAGTCACCATAAATCCTAAACATTATTTTTAATATATTTCTTCATAAAAGCAAAGAAATGTTTCTGTCTTAAATGACATTAAAAGACCTCGCAAATTGACTTGAATTATATGTGAGGTTATTGAGGTATTGACCGTGTGTACATGAGTGTGGTATGCGTCCCATTCTTATACATTTAATAGTTGGTGGGAATTTTGAGTAGCTATTCTTAAATGTTGCACTGTAGCCTAGTGATTAACTATGAAGTTAAATGATCAGAAGGTCGTGAGTTCAATTTTCATGAATATGGATATTTTCTTTAGTTTCATACTAGAATTTCTCTACTTTAACACTAGTAATTAGTTTACTTTGTTACCATTATAAAATTTCGATTTGATATAGTGTTTGATATAACAATATATTCACCATCTAAAAAAAAAGATATTTTAGAAAGACAATAAAAATGTCAATAAATTTTTTCAATGAAAACTTTAGTTGGGTATTCTGTGCGGACCTCGGTATTAATATTAACAATTAATCCCATAATTTTTGTGTACGCTTACCAAGTGAAATTCGATTTGAACTAGAAAGAATAAATGTAATATTTTTAGATAAAAGGTGGTAACTCCGGGTTATTTTACACTTAAATGCAGTATCTTATATGAAACATATAAGAAACACCCCCCCCCCCCCCACCCCGGCCTTTTTATTTTTTTTTATTTTTATGAATTTAATTACCGTGTGTTTGCTAATATATATATTTTTCTTCTTCTTCTAGGAGAGATTATTTAGTACAATCGCTGCACCACGTCAACAAATACACGTGGTGCAGCCCACCAATATACTTGGGACATGTGGATTGATAATTTACATCACCCCATATTCTAGTTATGTTCCAAAAAAATAGGGATTCAGAAAATTATGTTCACATTGCCAGAACATGGGTGATGTGGATTATTAATCCACATGTCCGAAACGTATTGGTTGGCTGTACCACGTGTACCTGATGACGTGGTGCACCAGTTATACTAAATATTTTCTCTTCTTGAAGGTTCAATTTGAATAGAACCCGAAATTGTTCTTCGAGTTAATTTACAACTTTAGATTTACCTTTTTTACAACTGCACAATAAATAACAGCCCAAGAAAAGTAACAGTGACCCTATACCCCCAATAAATGCACCTACTACTTTTAACATTCGAGGCCGACGAATACAATAATGACAATAAACAAAAAAACAAAACTACTTTGTACCAAAACAGATAACAAAACAAAACAAAACAAATTTGGAAATACCTAAAATGCCCCCTAAATCACTCACCCTGCCTGATTCGCAAAAATCATTTTGATCTCAAATGTTTTATTGTACACGATCCACACAAAAAATCATGAGCCTTTGATTTTAAATGGTTCAACTAGTGTACCTATCATTGTCAAATAGTGATGTAATCCCACATAGTTATATTATGTCCTCGGTGACACGAGACTACATTTAAAATTATTTTGCTGACGCTAAGTTGCCAAGTTTAATATTTAAATGTAATTGTGTATTAAAGTCTTAATATAATAAAATTTAACTATACCACAAAAACACGTTTCCATTATATAAGCACTGCTAAAGGTAAAAATGACAACTTGTTAGTGCTATGAAAAACCATTAATATTCCCCTAAATAATATACTTATTTACTGATATATTAAATTTGATACGTATGTCAAATCATCATAGCTAATTATTATAAATTTTACTATCAATTTAACTAATTTTGTCATGACACCCATCGAACAAGTCACAAATTAAATACGAATCAATGTTGTTTGAGTTCGGCTAATCATAATTAATGAATTGTTATTGAATAAAAATGATCATTTGCACTTTTCAAAATTAAATTTAAGCTCGTATATATATAAGATTATACTATATGTTGATATCAAACTATTTGAGATTGACTCGAGTAAAACCCGATTTATTTAACAATTTAGCCAACTTTAAATATAATATGCTTTTCAATTAAAAAAAAAAAGAACAAAATTTAAATATCATTTCATATGCTCTACATGTTAATGACCTTGGTTGTTTTATTTTATTTTTTAAATTTTAAGAAAATACAGAATACAAAACAAAAACTTGTGTATTTCTACAAAAATAATATTATGAGGATCTTATTTTCAAAAGCATGTTAATTTGATATTTAATAGTCCAAATATAAAAATCTCTCTTTATTAAAACACTTTGGTATCTTATATCATTATTACAGTATGCTTTTCCAAGAACTATTTATTATCTAAATTGTCACAATATTTGGAAAACCCTTTTATTCCTGAAAATGTAGAAAGCAAACTAAACAAGCCCAATATTTTCGACTATCCTTTGGAATTGGATTATTCAAATACTAGTAAATTTTAACTTAAGTTACTCAAACTCGAGGACAAGCGTGTAATTTTACTTGAAAACATAGTGTCGGCTACGGCCAAGATTCCACAAGCCCGTTTTTACGTGAGAAAGAAAAACAGAAAAATAAATAAAAGAGCCCATGTCCAGCACCAACTTTTCATTTAATGCGTGAATCCACTTTTCCTTTCACACACTCACTCACTTTGGCGGGTACACATACAAACAGACGAAATTCTAGAGAGAGAAAGAGAGAAAGAGAGAAAGAGAGAGAGATTTAAATACCAGACCGTACGAGGGAGCACTATACACTTCATTTCAAGAATCACACCCTTCCTGTACAAAATAAAAAGAGAAGAAAAAGAAAAAAGAAACCCACTCTCAAATCTCACTGTTTCTTCTCGTACTAACCGAAAAGCCCCGGTTCGTACATACTAAAATATCCGTCGATCATCAAAATCTTCAGATCATTATCATTATTATTGAAGGAAACAGACTTTGTATATACAACTGAGGATTTGTTGGTTACCCCCTTTTTATATAAACTTAAAAAGTGGTAATGGAGTTGTACGGGTCGCAATCGGGTCAGGAACAGGCGGAGTGGGTTCAAGAAACGGTTCTCGAAGGTGAGTATCGGTTCGATTTTTAGGTATTTTTTAAATTCCTTTAGTATTTGTGCTGCATTGTGTTTTTTTAGGGTTTTTAATTAGGTTTTGTGAGATAATGCTTGAGTGTGTTTTTTGAATGTTGGTTTTGTGGGGTTGCAGAGTCAATGCCAAGGTTGAATATGTGGGAAAGAGAAGTGTACCCGGAGAGACCGGGTTTACCCGATTGCTCGTACTATAAGCGAACCGGGTCATGTGGATACGGCGCCAAGTGCCGTTATAATCACCCCCGTGATCGCGCCACCTTGGTAAACCCATATCAGTAAACAATTTTAATTTTCCTTTTTATTCATATCCTCTGCAGAATTTTAATATTAATACAGCAGATTTTATATTTCTTTAGGGCTGACACAAAAGTTCCATGTATTTTATTTTTATTTTTTATTGAGAGAGAAATTCCACTTTGGTAATAAGGGTTTGTTCAGATCAAAATTGGCTAGAATTTTTATAGACATTGTGCACCAATGAGGCTGTAGATATTCTGAAATTTCAGGGCAATTTGATCGCATGTAACCCTAATTTGCTGCACCACGTTGCTGCATTTAATGATTACTTTTTTTTATTCTGGAGCTCTGTGTTCTCTTCCTATGTTTAAATGACCGCCATTAGGATAAAATCCATGTTAATGGCTGTTCTTCAAATTTTTTTATTGTGTTTAGTTAGGATGGTTTGTTCACTAGTTCTCCATGTTTTCTTTCTTGATTTCTTTTTTTATATATATACTGAACTCTTCATTAATCACGTTGGGTTTATTTTACAGTTGGTGGGTGGAGAGTATCCAGAGAGGGTAGGGGAGCCAGCATGTCAGGTACTCTGCCCTCTGTTTCTAGTTCTTGGATTTCTTTTCTTAGTATCATATCTGATAAATATTGAGCTAAGTTTGATACTTAGGTTATCTGTCATCTAATAAATTAGGATTTAAAAAAAACTGTAGTGTTATTTTTATTACTTATTGAGTTATTTTGGCTTAATATGCAGTATTATTTAAGGACAGGGGCCTGCAAATTTGGTGCTTCCTGCAAGTTTAACCACCCAAAAAATGCTGGTGGTTCATTGACCAATGTGCCTTTAAATTCTTATGGATATCCATTACGACCGGTAAATTATTTTTCTAGAATTGCATATGCATGTATTAAATGTTCCAATTTCTCGGCCAATGAGGCTGTAGCCTAGTGGTAAGGCTGAGGGCCCATGACTTAGAGATCTTGGGTTCAATTCCCACTACTAGTGTGGATTTTCTTCTAAATATTATTAGTATAGTTGTTAGTTATTGGTTTGATTTTCATGTAATGATGTGTATTGATGTACTTACAATGTCATAAATAAAAAACATGGTTCCAAATTTTGGCATGTTAATGTGTAATTTCATTTTCTTGGTTACAGGGTGAAAAAGAATGCTCCTACTATTTGAAAACGGGGCAGTGCAAATTTGGTGTAACATGTAAATTCCATCATCCTCATCTTGCTGGCACATCTATGCCAGCATCTGCACCTCCATTTTATCCGAGAGTGCAGAGTCTTTCTTCTCCTTCTCCTGAGCAATTTGAAAGCTCACCAACTAGCTATAATAGGGTTGCAAGGCCTCCTCCTCCTATGTTGCCTGGTTCATATGTCGCTGGTGCTTATGGTCCCCTGCTGCTTCACCCTGGTGTGGTGCCCATTCCTAATTGGAATCCTTACTCGGTAAGCAAGCTCTTCTTATTGTTTCTCAAAAATAAGGGAATTTGTTTATCCAAAAAGTAGCCTAATATTTACCAATCATATTTTTTTTTTCTTTCTAAAAGTAATGTTTGATTGGAATTACCCTAACGTCCATATCTAAAGTTATTTGCAGTATAACCCATTGTGTCTTCAAATTGGCAAATACTCCCTCATGTTATTTTAATTAGCAAAAACATGTAAATCCCTCATGTTATTTTAATTGGTAATAATATTATTAGTTAAAAAATGACATTTCCAATTAATTCGATTCATAAGGCTAGAATATTAAACCTGTTCTCTTGAACTTCTTGACATCTTAAGAAATCTTTTCAAATTATGCTATCATAATATAGAATTATTATATATAGAACGGTAGTAACGTCATCACATTATCTTATTTAAGGCTAAGAAGCTTAGGTGGGGCAGTGTGCTATATTTTGTGGACACGATGGATTTTTTGCTTATTAAATAACACGGGTGACTTGTTGATTTGAATGAACACAAAGTAATGTATTGCAAATACCTCTCCTTAAATAATGCCATTCTAGAGATAATATTTTCATAAAATTTCGTCTAATACCTATATCTATTGAGACATGGATATTGATCTGGTTCAAAGAATCCTTGATATCAATTTGAAAAAAGAGATGAATAGATAGAGATTCTTCTCTTCTGTGGAAATGACCATTATCCATAATTTTGATTTTACGTAGAGACGATTTTTCAATAACTTGACAGCACAACAAAATATTTTCTTTGTGCATCAGGAAAATAAAACAAATAATGTTGTTGGTTTACTTGATACAGGCACCGGTTAGCCCTGCACCATCACCAGGTGCACAACCCTCTTCAGTATATGGAATGTCACAACAGATAAGTTCTTCTTCTGCAGCCGCTGCTTTTAGTGGATCTGCTTATTCACAGGTACCACCACCCTCGTTTGATGGCAGCAGCATAATAGCAGCAGCAAAGGAACATCAACATCAATTTGTGGAGAGACCTGGTCAGCCCGACTGCAAATTCTACATGAGAACTGGGGACTGTAAATATGGATCATCTTGTAGGTATAATCATCCTCCAGATTGGGCTTTGTTCAAGTCGTCTAATTGCGCTCTTAGCCCCTTGGGGCTTCCTCTACGTCCGGTATGCTTCTTCATTCTTTTATTTTCTCTTCTTGATTGCTTCAAATAATCTTTCTGGATGCAGGGGGGTGGGGTAGGGTACCAAGTATCATCATTCTACTGGTTTTGGTTTTGAAAACCCATTTTACCTTGTCTACTGCATTTGAAAAGATGATTTTCTTTTCTTTTTTGCACATTGTCAGTTCAATTTATTATTTTCGTTTAACTTGTGCTGTGATTTTTCTTCAAAGACTCTTGATTTGATGATTTTTATCTGTATTTTTAGGAGTAAACAGAGGTAACATGCTGAACTGAATTCTATATCTGTATACTTGAAAAGCTTATATAGCAACACACTGGTGAAGAAGAAACCTGAAACTTTCAAATGTCTGATATCTAAAAAATTGTTGCATTTCATTTGGTTCCCAATGAACAGGGGGTGCAGGCATGCTCATTTTATTTGCAGAATGGACACTGCAAGTTCGGGAATTCATGCAAGTTTGATCATCCAATCAGTAATGCAAAATACAGTCAAGCCCCACCTTATACTGAAATACCAGGTAACTTTGTTCTCGTTTAATAATATATTTGGTTTATAAATATGATACCGCTTTGGTTCCAACTGATTTATTTCAAGTCTTGCAGGGTGAATATATTGCAGGATCAAAGATGGATCCTGGTACAATCTATCGAGCACCGTTTCTCTTTCGTTTCCAACATCCAACAATTCTCTGTTTCAAAGTTATAAATAGAAGCTGAAGTTTGTGTGTCACTGTAATAATGTATATATTACCCTCTTATTTATATTATTGCTTCACCATTGCCATGACACTTCTGTGAACTTCTTTGAGTAAAAATTTATCCAGTTGTTGGAATGAAGCTGAAGATATGGTATGTAGACACTTATTGAATGATATATTTATTATTTAAGTTTGATCTTTTCTGTTAGGCAAATGTGCCTGTTGATTTGAGTATATTTCTTTGGTCCCCTTTTTTTTTTCTTTTGGAGAGGGGGTGTTGTTCAATGGATCTAAATTTCGTTTAGAGTGTATGTTACATTCAACTAAATATAGAAAACTTTTCGAGAATCTTTTGAAAACATTTCGGATGCAACAGAAAAACTGTAAAAGAAGTTACTAAATTAAGAAAAATAATAGAGTTTAAGGGAAATAAATTGTTTTGGAATTACACCTTGTTTTTGTTTTCGTTGATTTAAAAATGAACTTTTTTTAGTGAAAAAGATGAAATTTTTTGATTCATGGTTGTTCTTGTATTCCTTTTGCTTTACCTTTTACCAAGGTAGATATGGTTGAAGGCTTGAAGCTTTAGTTTAAACGGTCGATTGTTAGAATCTAGATTGAATCTGGCCAGGGTTCAATTTTGATTACTGGGAACTAGAATTGACTGCAAGTGTTATTATCTCTCTGTATGTAGAAAGTTATATTTAGTTACAAATGCTCATTAACATAACAAATAACTTATGAACATTTTTTAATATTAGTAAAAACTGTAATACAGTTCTAGCATAAATTAAAACTATTGGCTACAGTAATAATATGAATATCTTTACAATGTTCCAGCCACTTTAAAGAAGAATACATATTTCTTTTAATTGGACCTAATTATTTGTGTTACAAATTTACAGTCGAATTCAAATTAAATTAAAATTCAATTCATTAACTTTCCTGCGGTCCATAACTTCATATAAGCCATAGAAGAAGTTGATTGAGCTAGTGGACCGTGTGCGAATAAGCCCAACGAATTATTCTAACACCAATCGTGTTATTCGTGTGGGTGGCAATATGGGTAATGACCCATGAATTGACCCGGAATTGGCTCGAATCAATGCAAGCCAACCCGTATCTTCTCCATTGGCGATGAGTTGGGTTGCTAATTTTTTTTAGGTTGACGGTAATTACACCGTTACATCGATATTAATAGATCATAAAATTTATTCAATTATAATCAAGTTGTAAAAAAAACTAATTACCAGAAACTATAATAAAACATAAAAACAAAAACAAAAACTCACACTAGTCAAAATCAAATATAAAATCTCTTCGTTTTGGTACCTAAGTTAATTTATATGGACAAAAAATGGACCTGTGACTTTGTGTTTTACTACAAAAAGAATAAAATGTGGTCCTTAATCCTGAACAACGTACATTAGTTATATAGATAAAGGGAAAATTGTATATTTGGTACCATATAATATAATATTTTGCATAATTGGTATGATTGAATATGTAAATGCATGATTAGTATCACAATTTAAATATGAGTGACAATTTTTATACTACTGTCTAATAATTGGATGAAAATGGTCATGTTCATCGCATGTGGCCGTGATCTCATCTTTTGGAGAAAAAATAATCTTGTTTCCCTCACTTTTGGAGAAATATTATCAGGTTATATCTCGTATTTTGAAGGAAAAATAATGATATTTCACTCACATTATCACGTGACAATTTTTTCTCAAAAAAGAGGAGATAACATACTGCACATGGCCGATTTCGTCCAATTTTTTGACGATGATATGAACATTACAACCAATATTTAAATTGCGATATTAATTTACTAATATTACGAAATGTCCGTCTTATCGTATGATATCACGTGCAATTTTTCCTATAAAAAAATATGAAGATGGGTTTCCTTGTTATAATTCCAGCCACTGATTTAGGAACTTTGCCATTGAAAATGCTTGCTATTTACTAACTTCTTTTTTCTTTCTGTCAAGTAACCATACAGATATATCAGAACTATTGACACATCATTACAACCTCACCGAGTGGCTTGAACCATTATTTCTTCAATAGTTAACACACCTAAAGTTACATGTTATATGTGAAACATTTTACCTAGAAAATACTACTTTTGATTAGACAAGAACTTCTAAATTTTTGTTAATCATTTTCTCACGTAGTGTAAATAATTTGTAGTGAGTCTTTGTTGTTTTCTTGGAATTAATTGAAAATTAAATCAATTTATTTAATATTTAATAAAGGTTGCTCAATCAACTTGATTCGATCGTGTTTAAGTATAAATATTAAATGTTTTTTCTTTCTAATAAATTAACATTTAGATGAATTGAACGCTAACATAGAAGCAGAGTCCGGCCAAGGAAAATGTCAAGTCTCTCTGCCACCCACTTCTAAATTTCAAGTGTTATACTCGAATAAAATGTACACCATCTACCAACATATGATTGATTTTGTGGAAAAGACTAGTCATTACAAAATAGCGAACCCAAGTTCGAATCCCTAGGGACTCCCATTTAATGTGCCAAATGAATTAAAACCATTGGAAGAAGAAAAAGAAAAAGAAACATCATCTACACGCGAGGAAATGTACCAAGTCATAAATATTAAATGCATCTTTTTCCTAACATACTAGTACTTAATTTTTTAGAAAAGTTGGATTGATAATATTTATTGCTTGACAAATTATGAATGAAATATAAAATGATCTTCGATTGAAAGTCGATATAACATAATCATTTTGAAAATAAACTGAATTCATATCCAACTTCAATTTCAAAACATTATTTTATTCGACTCAACTTTAGGTTCATGTTTGCAAATAGATTTTTGGCATTGGAATGGCTGTTATGATTAGTTCAGCTGCAATTGATCTTTATAGCATTGATGTGTGCTTGATTTTATATGACGCCTGCACATATAGGGTGGCCCAGTGTTAATCATGTGTAGTACTTTAGTGTTTTTATTTGGCGCGATATTTTGAATACAAATTAATGAAATTCTATATATTATATGTCTAAATTAACGGTTGATAGAGAACGACATATTATTAAGCTACGTGAAAGTAGATTTGAGAAATGAATAAAGAAGTTGTATATCTTAAATAATCTGATCTAAAATTATCTCCATAAAGATGATAGCAAAAGGGCATATTTGTACAAGCACTAAATTATGATGTACTAATTATTGTCGCAGATACAAAGAGATTAATAGTTGTTTTTCCTTTTCCATTTTCTTATTTGTTTTGGTAAAAACTTGAAAAAAGAAGACTGTATTGCTCCTGTCTAAAAGAAAACTTTCAAATTCAAATGTGACAGTTTAGAACTCGAGTCACATTTAACAACAAACTTATGTTTTCTTACCGACAAATTATCATGATTTCTAAAAAAAAGAATATGATCGAGATTTAATGGGAGACAAATGGTTTCTTAAGGTTATTATTAAATTAACATGTAACCTAGATGTAATGTAGTTCTGATTATTAATATGTTATACAGTACAACTCATCCTCATTGCCTCCCACTTTAGTTAGCTTTACACATAATTTGTGTAACTTTAAAACTAATCTTTGCAAGTGGTAGCTTTCACTAGCCATTATTACATGCCCCATAAGCACCACAACCCTTCAAGATTCTTGTCATTTTTTAAATAATATAAAAGGCAAAATTGCAAACCACCATACATTTGGCCCCACTTTTAAAAATTACATATCTAGTCCTAATTTATGAAATCGTTTGCCTCTTTCCGCCCATTTTGTAATTTTGATCTCATAGAATAATTTTTATTTTGCACTTTTATTCATATAAGAGTGTCTCAATTTTGAATTTTGATCTTGAATATAAGATATTTATTTTTAAAGAATGAAACAGAAAGTACAACTTTGTTAAGCAAGTAAGTGAAAGTGTTAAAAAAATCTATTTTTATAGGGGAAAATGTACAATACTATATTGTGTTATACATAATCTGCACAAAATTACCTTGTAATTTTTTTTTTTATTTAACTCTCTTGTATTTTCAAAAATTCTGCATAAAATGCCCAATCCATCTCTATAAGTCCATTTCTTATTGCTCGTGTTTCCACGTGAACAATGTGCGATTTTTGTTGTTTTTGACAAAAAAAATTCAGCCAAAATTCTCTTGTACTTTTGAACGTTTGCGCAAAATTCCCTTTGTACTTTTGAACGTTTGCACAAAATTCTCTTGTACTTTTAATATATCTAGGGATAATTTAGGCAATTCAATTAAAAATTAATGTTGTTAGTAACTAACAAAAATTGCATATTTTATGTAGGATTTTTGAAAGTATAAAGAAGTTTCATGCCAAAAAAAAAAAAAAAATTTACAAGATAGTTATATGCAGGTTTCGCATAACACATTATCCAAATTTTATAAGACTAAACATGTAATTTGCTTAGTGAAGGCACATTCCACTATTTACATCCTTCATGATTCTATTACAAGAATTCTAATGGTTCATAATTAGTCTAGTATAAACTTGTACATATTAGGTATAAAAAAAAAAATGTACCTTTACTTATAAAAAAACAACGCAAAAGTCACTCACTCCCCACCTTTCACCTTCACTTTAATTTTAATTAAGCACTTTAATTTGTTCTTATTTTTCTTAAATAAAGAAAGTAACTTTTCTAAATCTTCAATTAATACTGCATGAGCTCGTGTGTAACCAGCTTAACTTTCTCCTTGGCTCCGATCCAGCTTATTCTCCTTTTTCAAGTGTTCCTCTCAAGAAACACGCAGTTTACACACATTGAGTGTGTAAAAAACCATGGCACGAATTCCTTATGTGTTGTGTGACTTAGGAGTTTCTGTGATAATTTATGAGGCATTATTATATTAAAATAAATAAGCAGAGCATTTAATTTATTCAGTGACTGCAAGAAAAAGGGAGAGGGGGAAGCAAAGCAATTTTTTACTTTCTTTCTGGTATTTAATTTGTTCCAAAATCTGAAGTTTTAAACTTGTTGAAGGGAGAAATGGGTGTTGTCACAGTTGCTGAATTGAAGCCAAACATATCAGGAAAGAGATCTTTTCGTCCTAGTTCAAGTGCAAGACATATTACTGAATGGTATACTACTTTTATTAATTGATAATTTAATTAAATTATCTTCAATTTTTATGTTTGATTATGAGATTCATTTGATGCATTATGTGATTTGAATTCAAAATGTTGAAATTGGGTTCATAAATGATAAATTCTTCTAGAATTTTCGTTGATGCTCAATTGGTGTAAGAGGGTTAATGGGTTTTTGGAGATTTACTGATATAAAAATAAATAAAAAGTGATTTACCTCCTTCATTTTGAATAATACGAACGAAAAATGACCAATTTACCCCTACCATCCACTTTAATCCAGTAATATTGTCTAATGTGCACTTTACCTCATGTGAATATGTAAAAACCAAGAGGGTTAAACCATTTTCTTTAAATTCATGAATTATTACATCAAATTTATGTCTACCATTATTGAATTATTAATTTTCATGCCAAATGTTCTGAACCTTCTTGTGTTAAATGCAGCATGTGCATTGTCATGAAATTTGATGCATTGTTCTCTGTTTATGTACGGAGCATCACGGTATAGCTGTTAATTAGGCCCCTTCTTGTTCCCTCTCAAATACTATATGCATCATAGAAATTTAAGGGTCTGATATATAGCCAGCCAACAAATTAATATGTTACAAGACTTGTCTTCAATTCAGAAATTTACTTAGTATAAATTTCACCCGTATCCAAGCAGCAATAATCGAGCTACCCCACGCGGTTTTGTAATATTTGTTTTGTACTAGGCCATGTTCATCCACACATATTATAGCTAAAGAGTCCTACTCTCCTCTAATTTGAGCATCTCATTCAATATGAGAATGCCAGTGTAGGAAGAAGATTTTTTTTCAATATTTTTTATTTTCGATTTATTGGTTATGCACTCGAGACAGCAAATTGATCGAATTTTGTGTTGCAGGCCAATATCCGATGTTTCCAGTGATCTAAGGATTGAAGTTGGTAGCGCGAGCTTTGCACTTCACAAAGTAAGAAAACCAGTATATATTTAGATTTATGTTTTTCCTTCATGAATATCAAAATATAAACGTAGTTTATTTATAATTTAACCAGTGATTTTGTATAATCTTTGGAGAAACAATATATGGTACTACAGAGATAACCTCATTCTGGTAAAATGAAACAACATGATTTTCTCTTACAGTTCCCTCTAGTTTCGAGAAGCGGAAGAATCCGGAAACTATTATTAGAAGCAAAAGATTCCAAAATATCAACATTAAATCTTTCCAATGTTCCTGGTGGATCACAAGCATTTGAGCTAGCCGCAAAATTTTGTTATGGAGTAAACATTGAGATCTCAATAGCAAATGTTGCTATGCTCCGCTGTGCATCACATTTTCTCGAAATGACCGAAGAATATTCCGAGAAGAATCTAGAAGCCAGGACTGAACTCTACCTTAAAGACTTCATTTTATCGAGCATTCCTAACTCAATATCGGTACTTCATCAATGCGAAAGTTTATTACCAATATCGGAAGAGATGACCCTTGTTAGCCGGTTAATTGACTCGATTGCTAATAATGCATGTAAAGAGCAGTTGACTTCAGGATTGTCGAAACTCGAGCATAACTTCCCTTCAAAACCAGATTTAGAAATACCTTCGCTTACATTATTGAACCTCGATTTCTTTCAAAGGGTTCTTACAGCAGTGAAAACGAAGGGGTTGAAACAGGACATGATCAGTAAGCTTCTGATAAATTATTCTCAAAACTCACTTAAAGGGAATTTCTCAGATCTTGGCTTGCAGAAGAAACAAAGGGTTACTATTGAAACGATTGTTCGTTTATTACCGACTCAATCGAGAAAAAGTACGGTGCCAATTGCGTTTCTCTCGAGTTTGTTGAAGTCTTCGATATCAGCTTCAGTATCTACTTCTTGTAGATCTGATCTTGAGCGTAGGATCGGTTTGCAATTGGATCAAGCGATTCTCGAAGATATTCTAATTCCTACTTATTCAAATGGAAACAATCACAGCCCTTTATATGATACGGATTCAGTGGTGAGGATTTTCTCGATTTTCTTGAATCTCGATGAGGATGTTGAAGAGGAGAATCTCAATCGAGTGAGGGATGAAAGTGAAATGGTTTATGATTTTGACAGCCCAGGATCACCTAAACAAAGCTCAATCATTAAAGTCTCAAAACTTTTGGACAATTATCTTGCGGAAGTCGCACTAGATTCGAACTTGACTCCATCAAAGTTCATAGCTCTTTCGGAATTACTCCCCGACCATGCTCGTATGATCAACGATGGATTATACCGCGCCGTAGATATCTTTCTCAAGGTAAGCCACTGTTTCAAAATATAATTTGTCGTAGTGACGTTCTCATATTTTACACATTTGATCGATTAGGCCAATCAAATTCTGTTAAAAACGGCTATAGTAGAATATTCAGTATGGGATATTTTCGTTTCTGAGTGAATTTACAGGTTCATCCGAACTTAAAGGACTCAGAACGCTACCGACTTTGCAAAACTATAGACTCTCAAAAACTTTCTCAAGAAGCGTGCAGTCATGCAGCTCAAAATGAAAGATTACCTGTGCAAATGGCGGTTCAAGTTCTATACTTTGAACAAATCAGGTTAAGAAATGCCATGAATGGTGTTACAAACCAGAACCAATTCTTCTTTGGCTCAATGAACGGACATCGTTCGGGAAGTGGAGCTGGGAGTGGATGCATCTCCCCGCGAGATAACTACGCATCGGTTAGAAGGGAAAATCGTGAATTGAAACTCGAAGTTGCTAGAATGAGAATGAGGCTAACTGATCTTGAGAAAGATCATGTTTCCATGAAACAAGAGCTTGTGAAATCACATCCCGCTAATAAGTTGTTTAAGTCGTTTACAAAAAAGTTAAGTAAGCTTAATTCTTTGTTTCGGATTAAGAATTCGAAGACGTTAGGGGGGAAGGGGAACTGGGAAAATCGATTATTTCTTTTCCAAAAGAGAAGGCGTCACTCAGTTTCTTGATTTTGTTTTTTATGTACATATGAAAGAGTGTTGTATAATATTACAAATTGTGGTTTTGTGTGATTGCTAGTTTTCTTGTGTTCTTTGTCAAGTGAAATAATGCATGCCCTTTTATTTGATGCTTTCTGGAAAACAATATTTGTAATTTCATAACTTGCCTTGCTATGGAAAATTGCACTTTGTACTCTAATTATTTTGCTAATGATTTCTTCAACTTTTTTAATTTCTTTGGCTGTTTGAAGAAGGCCATTAGAGATTCAGGGCCTGTTTGTCTCGCATCCCATTTTCGAGATGCAAGACAAACAGCCCAATTCATTTCCCAAACTTTCTTCTTTGGGAGATTATTTCCGAAACCAACTTCCAAAAATTGGGCTGCAGCCCATCTAATTTTGACCAACAAGAAAACCTATGCTTATTGGGAAAATTCTTGTCCAAGCCTGGTTTGGCCAAACCCATCCAACCACGATGCAAGTTGCTTGTGATTGGTCACTTTCTAGAATTTACATTCAATCCCAAAGCAAGTGTATTACACTTGCCATATAATTAGTTTGGTTCAGCCAAACCCGATATGAGTAAGAATTTCCCACTCTACCGACTACTCTCTCATTTCTCTTTTTTTTTTTTTTTTTTGAAGAGTTCTCCTGTCTCTCATTTCACGGGACATGAACTGGACCATGTGGTCCAAGTTTTTTCTCTTTATTTTCTATTTTTTTTCATTTTTCTTTTCTGCATTAATAACTAAAATTCTCTTATTTAATTGAAAAAACATTGACATATTTCATGTTGTAAATTTACAAAATGAAGTTTGCTTCAATTTAAATTATTACTTGCATTTTCCATGAATTATTCTTCTTTAAAAATGTTAAATGTTGAAATTAATTCTATAAAAAAAATATATCTTAATTATTTCATAAATTATAGTATAAAATGTCACAATGAAGTTGCGAATTCACATCTTTAAAAATAAATAAACACATAACCACAACATCATTGAACATTACGAAAAATACATAATATATAAAAAAACCACCACTACAAGAAAAATGAAATATTTTAGTTATTGTTTTGGTGGCCAATTTGAACTCGATTTGGGCTTAATTTTGGTAGATTGTGTTATTTTATTTCTTGCTACAACCAGATTTAATTTTCGATTTTTTTTTCCATTTTTTACTCTTATTAGTTATTTTGTCCGGATTGTGAACTATTTTCAACTGTTTGGTTATTTGTTATTGAAATATTGAAAGTTTGTCCCTTATGGTTCTGTTTCTTGAACATATTAGAAATTAACTTGGAAATACATAATTCAATGAAAATGGACCAGTCCCAGTTGAAGAGAATTAAATTATTCGATTCTAATCCAAGATTGTGTTCCGTGTGCTTTTTTTCTTTTTTTGTTGATTTTCTTTCATTTCATGTTAACCCAGCTTTGATTATGCATGAATTTGGATAAGGGCCAATAGATTGATACAAAGTGGCACTAAAGCCGATAGTAATTTTGCAATAATATTTTAGCATGAAGTGTATATATATGTATATCATGTTATGTTTGGAGACATTGGTTTTAAAGGACGTTTGAGCAAGAATTTTGCAAATGTATTTGTGATCAGGTTCAGATTCCAAAGTGTTGGATAAGTTCTATCTTTATAAGTTTTACACATCAGACAAGAATAATAAAAGTACTTTGAAACCATTTTGGTTCGAAAATGATATTGCATAGATCATTTTTACTTTTCCAGAATCATTGGTTGCATTTCAATAGGTTGACATTGTAAAAGAATACTACTTGTAAGCAAAAGATTCGTTCCTTCGACTTTGAAAATATGACGTTCAACTTACTCTGAAATTTGTCTAAATACACATGATACTACTATAAATTGTGTATTCTTGACATCGTATATTTTACAATCTGTTTTATAAATTTTGATATATCATAGTTGAGTTCTAACATGCTCGATCAAATGTGTACTTGTCACTGGACATTAAAGAAATGATTAACCTACTTAAAGTTATCAGGTTACTCGATCATTATCAAGTGCGGATAACGTGTCACAATATGTTGGATTTGATCATGGTCAAGTTACCGATCGATCAACAAATCATTGATCGAATCACCGTACAATTTTCACTCAGTAATTATCAATGCAGATATGAGTAACTATTTTTTTCATGCTGAAAAATCATGATTAAACACTCTAAAAAATCGCATTTTTTATTTTATGTTGACTCGAAGTCCGAGGTTAAACTAACTCAAACCCATTCAAAATCAAAGCCTACATTACCATGTTACTATTCCACGAAAGATACACCAAATCAATATTATAACCTAAATATATGGTCGAGTTCATTCTATCTACTCAATTTGACTTAATTTTGTTTCAAAACTCCTTAATCGAGGTTATTCGATAAATTTATCAATACTATCAAATATGAATTTCCAAATTCATCATTTTTTAATTCGACAAATATCCATATATTCTCTAGTATTGTGAAAAATTGCCTAATCACAAATTTGCGTATGTTTTTGTAATATAATATAGATTTAGTATACCAATTATAGGAATATCATGCCTTTTAAGTCCATTTGCATAATTACATTATTTATTTGGGGCAAAATAGGTAATTTATTTGGAAGTTTTTGTGCTCTGCACCCCCAAAACACAAGAAATAGGCACTTTACACCCCTAAGACATAAAATTAGAGCTCATCATTTTGCACCCCTTAAACACACAATAAGCATTTAACACCCCCGAATTAGGACCCCCGAATGAGGAAGAACTTGCACTCCCAAATTTTTTCCGACAGAGTTGACCATCATGGTAAAAAAAAATCTAGGGACAAATTAGGTAATTCATTTTTTTCTCCCTAGAATGCTTATTTTCATCTTCATTTTTATTTTTGTCTTGTAAACTTGGATTAAAATTTCGGTTGTGATATGTTTCGGTCAAGTATGTATTGAAACTTCCGAGTTCTTTCGAAAAATTTCGAGAACGAGTACGAATTGGGAGAAAGAGTGGCCGGATGGAAATTCCGTTCTCGAAATTTTCGAAAAGAATTCAAAAATTTTAAACAAAGTTTCAATGCAAAGTTTCAAAAAACGAGGGGTGAAAGTTCTGGAGTTCTTTTTTTTTTTTAATAATTCGAGGGGGTTAAGTGCTTATTCTATGTTTCAGCGGTGTAAAGTGCCGATTTTTTGTATTTCAGGGGTGCAAATTGATGAGTTTTTTTATTTGAGGGTGCTAAGTGCTAATTTTATATTTTAGAGGAGCAAAGTGCCCATGTCTCATATTTTGGGAGAGTAAAGTGCTAAAAACTCGAAATAAATTGCCTATTTTATCCTATCCCTAGGAAAACTAGAGGGTGCAAGTTGCTGAGTTTTTTGTATTTTGAGAAGTTAAGTGCTAATTCTATATTTTGGGGATGCAAAATATCTATTTATCATGTTTCGGGGTGCAAAGTGCGAAACATCCATTTCCAAAAACGACAAAGATAATGAATGTAATTAAAGTTTACCTGGAGGATAGCATTAGCATATGTAAATTACCCTAAATATAATTATCACTAATTAATTTGTTGAGTTTATATATAAAAAAAGGAATTTGTAGTGATCACATTTTTGGTGCTTTAGTTGTATAGTTACTTTAATAATTTGAATAGCTGCTGTATCTGTCAATAAATAAATAAGTATTACAATTACTTATAGAGCATATGGATTTGCACCTGGCGATAATTGTCTCTTTTAATTTTGAGTGACCCTGTAAAAAATTCAAAATTTGATGTTATGAAAAGTTTTTTTTCTTACTGAAGAAACATTTGTTTTTTTCCATTTTGTGTTATCCTGTAGAAAATTTCAAAAAATACTGTCATAAAAAGTTTTTTCCTTACTGAAGTAACATATTAAATTATTATTACTTATAGTAAAGATATAAATTAATATAGTAGTGGAATTGATAATAATTCAGCTTGATGGTATTGTCCTTATCCAAATTGCTTCTGCACACTGCACAGTAAAAGAATCCAATAAAAGATTGCAAGTGACTTGAAATATTGTCAAAACATATCAAAATCTTTGTCACTAAAAAAATTAGTGACAATAATAATAAGTTGTGCTATCGTTAAAAGAATTTCGCTAATTAATTTTTTGAATATGCATGTACGCCAGAGAAAAGTTGGATACCACAAAAATCCTGGGATGAGTAATTGGACTGATCATGTAGAGATTATACCATTAGTATTTGTTGGAATTTGATATTAATTTGAAAGTGTCATAAAACTTTTCGCCGGTGAAGAAATTATGCCTCCATAATTTGCTAATATTGATAGGTCAAAAAACTTAACTCAAAAGAAAAAAGAAGAGGTAAAATAACTTTTCTCCAATGTTGCGAACAAAGAACTTTTACGTACTGAAATCAAAATAGAAATTGATCATAAAAGAGAGGAAAAATTGCGCGTGAATAAAATGTTTGGATGGGTAAGAATTAATTAAGATATGTTGTGACTAATAAAGAAATATGTTGGGAGAGAAATTAAAAATGCATATTTTGTACTTGTAGGTGGTAAAGTGCGAAAATATGTATCTTTGAGGGGATAAAGTGTACTTTCCTCAAACTATTGATCTCCAGTGGAAAATTATGGCTCCATAATATTAACAGCTATGCTATGCAATGCATCCCTTACTAGGGATAGGGATGTGACCATATACCAAATTTCAGACACTTGAATTAGTAACTGTTGCAAAATTGAAAATACGACTAACTAATAAAGAAATAAAAGATGCTCTTTGCAATAAAGATGAGATATTGAGTAAAAAAAATATAAAATGCACTTAATTAATTTTTTGTAAAAAAAAAAAATAAATATAATTAAGTCTGGATGCACCTATTTATACAGTACTTGAAAATCAAATTCCACAGTCATCAAAAACCAAAATGGCGTCTTGTATATACAGTACTCTTGCTTTGATCTTCATAAGCATTACAATGTTCTTACATCCATCTTCTGCAATTCAACAAAAAACCGACAAGTTATACATTGTTCATGTCACATTGCCCAAAGAACAAACAAGTATTGATGATCTTGAAAGCTTTTACAAATCCTTCCTGCCTCAATCTTCAAGAATGTTGCACATGTATCGACATGTTCTAACAGGTTTCGCGGCAAAACTATCTCCAGAGGAATTACATGAGATGGAGAAGAAGGATGGTTTTCTATATGCAAGGCCACAGAGAAGACACACTCTACATACCACTCACACTCCAAACTTTCTGGGGTTGTATGAAAGCATCGGTGTCTGGCCAACCATCGCAAACTACGGAAAAGGGGTCGTAATTGGAGTTTTGGACAGTGGAGTTGCTCGGGACCATCCTTCCTTCCTTCCGGGTGTAAACTACCCTCCTCCACCTTCCAAATGGAAAGGAAAGTGTGATTTTAACGGCAAAAATACCTGCAACAATAAGCTCATTGGCGCCAGAAATCTTCTTGATGCCGAGCCACCAACTGATGATTCTGGGCACGGAACTCACACCGCTAGCACAGCTGCTGGAAGTTTTGTTCCAGGTGCAAACGTGTTCGGTCAAGCTAATGGCACTGCCTCGGGTATGGCTCCTCTTGCACACGTTGCTGTTTACAAGGTATGCTATGAAAGAATCTGCGATGACGGAGCGATATTGTCTGCAATTGATGCAGCCATCGAGGATGGTGTCGATGTGCTTTCGATCTCATTAGGTGGTGGAGAAGGCATACCTTTCTATGAAAGTTCAACAGCCATAGGGTCGTTTGCGGCAGCAAGAAAGGGCATCTTTGTGAGTTGCTCGGGAGGTAATATTGGTCCTCTGCGTTCGACGGTGGACAATGCAGCCCCATGGATACTCACAGTAGGGGCCAGCACTGTAGACAGAAAGATAGTTGCTACTGCTCGCTTGGGGAATGGAGAAGAGTTTGAGGGAGAGTCTTCTTACCAGCCGAAGGATTTCCCACCTACACTCTTGCCTTTGATTGATGGGAGTAATGGCAGTGAATCTTGTCTTCCTGGATCACTCGATAACATGGATGTTAGAGGGAAGGTGGTCTTTTGCGTCGGAATAAACAGTGCAGTTCAAAAATCAAATGTCGTGAAAGCAGCTCATGGTGCAGCCATGATTTTGGCAAACGAGGAGGCTTACGGCAACACCACGTTGGCGTATCCTTATGCACTTCCAGCGACTTACGTCAGTTATGCTTCCGGAAGACGTATTAAGGCGTACATAAACTCATCCTCATCCCCTACAGCAACAATCTTATTCAAGGGGACTATTATAGGAGATAAAAGGGCGCCAGTCGTTGCTTCATTCTCAGCAAGAGGTCCCAATTATGTGAGTCCAGGAATATTGAAACCGGACATAATTGGCCCAGGTGTGAACATTCTTGGAGCCTGGAACCAATCACTGGGAGATAATAGTACTGCCGCTTTTTACATAGATTCCGGCACATCAATGTCTTGCCCGCACCTCAGCGGCATAGCGGCATTGATAAAATCTGCCCATCCAAGTTGGTCTCCAGCAATGATAAAATCGGCCATTATGACTACTGCCACTCAAACAAATCTGAACCACAGCCCTATTCTAGATGACGCTTACGTACCTGCTGCGGATGTGTTTGCCGTTGGCGCAGGACACGTAAACCCCACCAAGGCATTGAATCCTGGCCTTGTCTACGACTTAACCATTCAGGACTACATTCCGTACCTCTGCTTTTTGTACAACGGTAAGCAAGTTTCAACAATTGTCAAGCAGAGTATTGATTGTAATGAAGCTGAGTACAAAGGTATACCTGAAGCCCAGCTTAACTATCCATCATTCGCCGTCGCACTTGGACGTACGAGCCTTACGTATACAAGGACAGTGACCAATGTTGGAGAACCAGGTGAAACAGTTTACAGTGCGTTGATCGAAGGCCTTCCGGGGGTGAACCTAGTTGTGGAACCTAATGTGCTCGTCTTCACAAAACTGAATGAAAAGAAGACGTATAAGGTTCGTTTTACCAGGCAAGAGGCCTTGATCCCCAAAAATGATTCTAATTATGTTGAAGGATCCATTTCTTGGGTTTGTGTTAAGCACAATGTTAGGATTCCAGTTTCTGTTAAAATGGCATAGACCATTTCGACGAGTTCCAGTCCAGCAGCTATCATAGTACTTGAGAATTGCTGCAGTAGTAGTTATGTAATCTTTCTTAATCCTAGGTTTAAATTAAATAATTTGATTAGTAGAAGTGTTCTCCATGCATGACATGGTATTTAAGCATCATGATTCTGACTGTTCTCTAAATAGTTCTCAACATGTTCAAATCAAAATCAAATGTTTTTTTTTTTATGTGGTTAGTGATTAAATGGCATTTGAGTGACACATTTTTACTCTATATATTCATTCCTTAACGTACGTACATTAAACTACATTGAATCTCTATTTTCACCCAGAATGAATTTAAATAAATGCAAATTCCATTAGCTAGCAAAAATCTAAAGAATATCTCCAAATTAAATGAACTGTGTATCAAATTAGTATGCTCAGCAGTAAAACCAAATATCTTCCAATCCACTGAATAAAAAACTATCTATCAGATTTAATTTTTCTCTTCTCAGTAAAATCAAACCTCTTCCCGTATCCATTTTTTAACTGTATATATATAGTACATTCACCAAAAGTGTTACACTGAATGACACATCATCCTATTGCATAATAGAAACAAGTATTAGTTTAAAGATGCAAAGTTTTACAAAATCAAAGGTATATATGCATACCCTCACAAAATTATAAAGGAAGCATCAATAACTACAAGAGACCTAAAGTAACTTGTTTTTCCAGAAATAAATCAAGATATCAAAATATTATTAAGGCTAAAAATTATAACTGAATTTATATACAATGAATATACATTAATTGATAATGTAAACTAGTTTTATAGCAAATATACATGTTAGAATTGCAGTTTAATTTATCCCCATGGAACTTGACACTTATCTGGTGTACTAACAATCAGTGCAAGAACCATATGCATGGCATCATACCTACAAATTTTGGGAATGTTAGTGTACGATTATCAGGAAGTACGTACACAAAGCCCGGAATATTACTCTAAATGAAATAAAACCCCACTTTGTTACTTCATTATATAAGCTTAATAGTATATTAATACCTTGATTAGGCCAAGTTGATCGACAAAAACTAGTTTAATTTAATACAGCAAGGTTAACAGATAAACAAATGCAGCTACCATACGTGACTGGAAAGTTCCGTAGAATGGTATAGCAAGGTATGGATCATCTTATTTAAATTAAACGCACTTTTTTTCTAGTACTAAATTTTTTGATCTTTTTAACGATCGAGGCAGGAGGTCTTATGGCAACGAGATATCGCTCTTCGTGCTGCCACTGATGCTTTGCAAGAGGCTTGTGCTGCAGAGAGATTGATCAACTCCTTAAGGTACATAAACACATCCATACATATGAATAATTTGAGATGATGATTATTTTCTTGATTTTTAAGCATCTTCAGAGCTCAAAGTTCAAACCATCTTTGATCAACTTCGTACGTAGTTTGTGTTGCTTTGCAAGAGGCTTGTTAGTAACTCCATTAATCTAGTTTTTCCATGCTGAAAAATCATGATTAAACACTCTAAAAAGACGCATTTTTTATTTTGTGTTGACTCGAAGTCCTAGGTTAAACTAACTCAAACCCATTCAAAGTCAAAGCCTACATTACCATGTTACTGTTCCACGAAAGATACACCAAGTCAATATTATAACCTAAATACATGTTCGAGTTTCATTCTATCTACTCAATTTGACTTAATTATGTTTCAAAACTCCTTAATCGAGGTTACTCATATAATTTTATAAAGACTATGAAATATGAATTTCCAAATTCATCATCTTTTAATTCGACAAATATCCATATATCTCTAATATTGTGAAAAATTGCCTAATCACAAATTTGCGTATGTTTTTATAATATAAAATATAGATTTAGTATACCAATTGTAGGAATATCATGCCTTTTATGTCCATTTGCATAATTACATTATTTTTTTTTCTTATAATGAGCACAGGAAGGAATTTCTCCCACGTCACAAAAGAATCTGCCCCAAACTTTTTGCCCCTTGCTCACCTTCAAATGTTATACTTTTATATCGGCAGCCTAAAAAAATTTCAAAGCACTACTTAAAAGACTATTTTACCCCTATTGCAGATTTAACCAACTACACACCACAAGGTTATTTCCGACAGTTCGCGAGTTGATCACCAGTTCACATTAAGGATGTACAGAAAGTCCCGGCGCTAGGGCAGCCCCCTGTGTCAACTTGTTTGCAGCACAAAGAGTCAGTTTCAAGAAAATTATCAAAGGCCATTTTTCTTATCCAAACAAATATTCTTCTTAACCAAACTTGAAGATTCTAAGAATTTTCCATTTCTTTATTTTTTTAAAACTTAATCCAAACTACCAACTGCCCCCTATAAAATAAGATCATAAAACCTCAAAAACACAAACCAACCTCACAACACAAGAAAAACTCCCAATTTTTGTTTCAAGACAATAGTTGTTGAAATCAATCAATCAATCAATTTCCTCAAATGGACAGAGTAAGAGATTTGGCATCAAAGAAAGCTGCAGTGATTTTCACAAATAGCTCATGTTGCATGTGTCATAGCATAAAGGCTTTGTTCTATGAATTAGGGGCCAGCCCAGCTGTGCATGAACTGGATCAAGATCCAAAAGGGAGAGAAATGGAATGGGCCTTAAGAGGGCTGGGCTGTAGCCCAATTGTCCCCCTGTATTTATTGGTGGAGTTTATGTTGGATCGGCCGAAGATGTGATTTCTCTTCATGTTGATGGAACTAGGGCTGTCAATGGGTTGGACTCGGACCGGATCAGGGCAGATCCGGATCCGAGTCCGATTTCAATTTCTTCTATCCGGATCCGATCCGGATCCGCTCGGATCTGGAATATTAGCAACCTGATCCGAATCTGGCGGATATCTCGAATCCGGATAAATTATCCGGATCCATTTAGCAAGCTATTTTTTTTTCCGTTTTCCTCCAAATCACTTGCAGATTCCACCATCATGCATGTATTAAAAATGTAAAATTTTACTTACTCATCGAAACTATTGCCTAAAAATTGTAGAAGATGGAATATGATGGACAAATATAAACGATAAAAATTAGAACAAAAGAATAAACAAAAATATAAGTAAAAAAGATATAAACTGGGACAAAGAAGAAGAAAACTCAATATTGAGAAATGGAAGAGAAGATAAAAATTGAAGGTTGAATGGTTATGGTTTGATTTTTCTTATTAAATAGTATAAATTAATATGTTGTAGACCCAATTAGTTATTTGGTAAGTCTACCAACATCTCTCACGCATTTTTTTAAAAAATTATTTTTAATATAATAAAAGGTTTTAGTGGAACATAGATAGTTTTATTTTTATTTTTATTTAAATACATAATATATAAACAACATATAGTAATATATATCGGATACGGATATGTAATGGATCGGATCAGCCTAGATCCATATTCGCTCCATATAATTCGGATTACGGATCTTCTTAATCGGATCAAGTCCATTGGATCACTAATCGGACAATTGTCCTAATAAATCGAACCGGATTCGGATCGAAATCCGCCCCATTGACAGCCCTATTTAAAACAAATGCTCATTAATGCCAAAGCTATTTGGTTCTAGCTCCTAGACTATATATATAGGTCCATTATATTGAAGAGTCTTCCCTTTACTAGTCTACTACTCCACCTTGGGCTTGGGTGTGTTTTGGCTCCTCCTCACACAACTCATTGCTGCATATATATATAAGAAGAGAAAATTAATATTCACAGAATCAGAATTTGGAAGTTAAAAACATGCAAATGCCAATGGAAAAATTAATCATGTTTATAGCAAGTCAAAAAGTGAATGACAATATAGAACTATAAGTAAATACTGAATTTCTTTGGATTTATTAGATTGAACATTATCAATACTTTATTTAAATAATCGAATAAATATATCTGAATAATCATTATGTAAATGATCATAATTTTAATCAATCGAAGAATAAAAAAAACTTACAATATGCAACAAAGAGTTGATACAGCAAGGTTATCAAGACGACATTCGGTTACAAGGTGAAATGATTTTTTTTTGTCGAATTTGAAAGGCAGCTTCCACGGCGACCTTTTATAACAGTTACAAATATATATAGGAAGATCCCAAGTGAGCACAGAATTCGCGGAAATGCAGCAATACCTGCTAAGCGTAGAATTAGATCCCGAATAGTAATCCTTACAATCATTGAAGTTTTTAAGAGGAATTGTTGTGCAATCAATCCCAACATCTCCCTCACACCTCACGTTTGCAACAAAGATTAAACCTATTAATGCAAATACACACGATGAGTTAATCGTCATTTTTGTCATATATATTATTTCGTTTCACTTTATACTTTGATGTAATGTTTCATCATTTATATATAGGGTAGTTCATATCAGTCGTTTATGATGACATCATTTCGGTTAATAGTAATTAATGATTTCAAATATATGGCAAGATTCCTGATTTGTAGGAATATATATTTTTTTTCTCAAATTTCAAAAAAATTATCCAAACAATATTATCTGATTCCAAGGAATTAGATTGCCAAATAATAATATGACATTTCCATGTAAACAAACGGGTTCATAAGAAATCTCATCATATAAGAAAATTAAGGAATGAAAATACCCCTATGCTTTGCCTAGGTATCAAAAACCTCCTTTGATTTACAAAAAACTTTCTCTTGTGCTAATTTTTGTTAGCAAAAAAGAGCCTTCAAAACAAAATATTAATTAGTTGTACAATTATATACCCCACAAAGAAATGTAAAAACATCCATATTCATTTAAAAATTGACGCTAACATTCTAATTATGATTTATGGAGAAATTTAAAATGCATTTTTTAACTAATAAAATAATTCAAGTTTTTTTTTTCCCTAAGTAGGCAAGTGGGATATTTTTGCAATTAGCTCCAAAAATAAGTGTGCAAATTTCAAGATTCATTTTCTCTTTTTTTTTTTTTTTTTTTTTTTTTTTTTTTTTATCAAGGTAAATTTCAAGATTCATTAACATAGGATTCTATGATTTCCATGTAATGTTTGAAGGTAGTGATATATTAACAATTAATCATCTTTAAATCGAATTAGATTATTTAATGCAAAAATCTTGTTACTAAAATAAAAGGATTCCCAAGATTTGTTTTCACGTTTTAATATCTTATTTTAGCAAAAATATCCAGATTTATGGCATTACATAAATAATTATGTGGTTTTATCAATTTCACAAGTTATTTATCTCATAGGTTATATAAATAAAATTATTTCAAGTTCAATCACAAAAATAATCAGTCCTTTTTTTATTTTTTGCAAATTATATGCACATTTTATCCTTAAATTAAAATAAACACTTATTTGCATCAATTATGATATTCATACAAAATATACAATAGATACAAGTTTTATTATTCTTGTTTCCATAAAATGAAGTACTACTGATTAAATTTCGATATTATGAATTTTATAGCATTTTCACTCTTAACCAATTAACCTCTGATTTTAATATTTTTTCTAAATAAAACTTAAATTAGATCAAGGAAACAAAGACATTGTCTTCGTGTTGTCTTTAATAATTTTCTATATTCTTTATGTTGCAACTAAAAAATACTCTTACAAATTTAACACCGTATCATATGGAATTGTAGTAATAAGATTATAAGATTCACATATAATTGTTCCTACAAAATTTCTACACGACATACTCTACAAATATGTAGTTTATATAGAGTGTCAAATTTAGGAATTACAAAAAAGAATAAAAAGTTCATACTTAATTACTAATAGTTAGAACTTTGGTTAAAATAAAAAAACGTGCCAAATCAGAGTGGAAAGTACAAAAATTTGAAATGAAATGAATAGGGATTTCAAATGAACAGATTTGAAATTCTAGTGATTTAAAATCCATTCATTCATAATCTCTTGTTTGAATAATTTTTTTTATAAATGATTTCAAATACATTCATTTGAAATTCTTGTTTGGTATATATCATTTGTGGTATTTGAAATTCTCAATTATACCTTATAATTTGTTCTATGAGTTAGTTCTTGCTCGTTATTGATATCTAGATAAAATCGGATAAATCAATTTAGGGCAAAATTATAATATTTAAAAATTAAGGGACCAAAAATGCAAATGTCGAATTTCAAAAAATATGTGGCCGAATTGAAATTTTTAATTTTCTAAAATTTCTAGATTGAACTGGAACTCCGGATTTTTTGAGAATTTTGGGTCTAGTTGCAATATCTACAAATTAAGGGATCAAAAGTGCAAATTTTGATTTCTGAAAATCAGGATTGATTTGCGATTCTTGGTTTTTTTAAAATCTGAGGTTGAATTGAAATTTCTAAAAATTGAGGGACCAAAAGTGTAAATTCAGATTTATGAAAATCTGGGGATGGATTTGAATCGCAATTTTGGATTTTTCAAAAATTTGGGGTCAAATTGTAATTTTCAAAAATTGAGGGACCAAAAGTTCAATTTTTTTTAAATAGGAGCAAAATTGAAATTTTTAATTTTCTGAAAATTCTGGACTGAGTTGCAATTCTTGGTTCTTCGAAAATCTCGGGTCAAAACTGTAATTTTTAAAATTGAGGGACCAAAAGTGCAAATTCCAATTTCTGAAAATCAGGGTCCAAATTTAAATTTTTTTATTTTTGGAAAATTCGGGACTTAATTGTAATTCTTGGTTCTTCGAAAATCTAGGGTCAAAATTACAATTTCCAAAAATTGAGGGACCAAAATTCTCAATTGCAATTTTTGAAAGTATACAATGTGTTCCCAAATCTCTAGAATTCGAATTTATGGAAATAGTAGCCACATTGCACATTTTAATTATTTGAAAATTCTGGACTGAATTGGAATTCTAGTTTTTTTGAAAATCTGGGATCAAATTATAATTTTTGAAAGTATTCAATGTGGACTTTCTTCTTAAGTGGATTTTCAAATAACTAGATTTAGGAAGAATTTCAAATCCACTTAATATTAGGCTGAAATCCAGAATTTCAAATGAATGAATTTAAATTTGTTGTTTGATGGATTTGTCCATTCAACTCAAATCCATCCATCAAAATGAGCTCTAATTAAATAGTGTCAAATAAATATATATTAGTGAAAGACAAAAACAACCCCTGTGCTTTGTCTAACTCCAAAAAACCCCCTTGTGTTATTTTAACTCCCAAAAACTCCCATGTTGTGAGGGAGTGTGATTCAATCTCCAAAACTGCAAGTGCTTGTTTATATTTTAATTTTGATTGACAATTTTACCCCTGATACTTATTTGTAAGAGTAATAGACAAAAACACCCCTTATGCTTTGTGTAAATCCCAAAAAACCCTCTGTATTATTTTAACTCCCAAAAATGCCGATGTGTCCCACTGCTCTTAAATTAATTGCAATTACCCCTACTTCTTAAATAAATTAGCAATAACCTCTTTACTCTTCAATAAAATTGGCAGTATACCCCTATCATTTAATTAAAATTGGCGGTATCACCCCATTTTCTTAAGAAATTGACGATATCCCCCTTCTCTTTAATTTAAATGAAAATATAGGTATACTATCATTTAATTAAAATTGGCGATATCACCCCATTTTCTTAAGAAATTGACGATACCCCAATTATCTTTAATTTAAATGAAAATATACCCTCAGTCATTTAAATAGATTGACCATATCCACCCATATTTCTTAAATTAACTGGAAATATCTATTTTTCCTTATTAGCAATATCCCCCCCCCCCCCCATTACTTAATAAAATATGCAATACCAAACTTGTTCTTTAGCAAAAAAAAATTGAGATTATTTCAAAAAAAAAAAAAAAAAAATTGAGATTATTTCCCCATTTTTTACATAACCACCAAGTTACAAGATCAAACAAGCAACTTGCCACAATACACAAAACAACACTTCTCATTCATCAACCCACAAAAACAGTGTCAATACAAGAATACCATTCACCAAAAGCCATTAAAATTGATCAACATTTCCAATAGACCACAAAACATACGTACCAACACATAAACACCAAAAGAAAATCTAAGTTATGT
This sequence comes from Penstemon eatonii, assembly GCA_038501285.1. Classification (NCBI taxonomy): domain Eukaryota; kingdom Viridiplantae; phylum Streptophyta; class Magnoliopsida; order Lamiales; family Plantaginaceae; genus Penstemon; species Penstemon eatonii. The sequence goes on along the minus strand of CM076712.1, from coordinate 62,434,437 downwards.
ATCCAAATTTGAAAAAAAAAAGATTTCATATTTTTCATTTCCTGCTCTTTCCTTTCTCCATTGTGTTTTTAAGCTTCTTTGTTGGTTTACTTCCACATGCAATATTTGTTCCAACAGCTTTTACACCTTTCATTGATGCTTCATTTATTTTGTTTAGAGGATTTGGCTGACTTTGTGAAGTCCCTTCACTCCCTAGTAATGCTGCATTTCTCCTCCCTTGATAAACATGCCCCTCGGACCTAATTTGTTGATTATTCTACAATAAGATCAAGAAGTTACAATTTGTTAACTTCTTATCCAAATATTAATAACAAAATTTAGTACATGTTCTCCAAACACTCCTTGATAAACATGCCCCTCAGCCCCAGTTTGAGTAGGATTTGTATCCATAGATGAATTCATGTCAGATGGAGGGATATCAGTCGGTTGAGTGACGGCTGAAGTATCAGCCGGTTGAGAGGCACCTGGAGCATTAGCCGGTTGAGTGGCGCCTGGAGCTTTGTCAGTAGATCTACTTGTGTTACCCTAAAATTAACCAAAACTAAATTGTTAAAAAGACATAAATAGATTGCAATACTAAAGATAGAGCAACATAACATAAATAGATGGAATGATTTTTGCTAAGAAAGCATTAAAGGTATAGCATCTAGTATATACCTGCTTAGCTCTTAGTTGAAAACAAAACATACGTGCATACATTAAAATTATCAGCAATTCAATTAAAAGGGGGGTTATTAGCTAGTCAAAAGAGGACTACAGAAACTTAGTTTCTTCAAAAACCACATCAGCTATACTTGCAAACTAAATATAAATATACTTGCAAACTTAATATAAATCTAAAACATCTTTCCACTTCAAACACTACAATTATGCTTGATATACCATAGCAATTGAGTTCCGGGAAGCACCTTATAGGAAAAGCTAAAAAGGTAACATAAATCGATTAAAATGAACAAGAAACGTGCTAACCTCGACATGGGATTAGTGGAAAAAGTCAATTGTTAATTTCAGCACCACCAAACCGAAAAATGTGAATATTTGGGTTTTTAGTAATCGCCAGAAACAATTCAACTCAAATCAATTCAGTTTACTCAAAATCAAAGTCCGTCAAAAATGTCGGGTCGGGGCAAGGGCGGCAAGGGTTTGGATGGAATTGGCCATTCGAGTCGCATGTGATTGTTAACTCTACATTTTGGATAGAAAATCACGTCTTTTTGGCGGTATATCGAATCTCGCAATTTTTATTGATTTTTGCTAGGACAAGATAACAAAATTTATTTAGAGAATAAATAACCTATGAGACCAAAATATGTCGACTCAACGTGATTTTCTCTTTCCAAAGTATCGAATTAACTGTAACGTACACGTGATCAATTTTGTCCAAATATTTAAAGATGATATAAAATGTGCAATCACATGTTAAATTATATTTGATATGCATAGAATGTGCTATTTCAATATATCTCAAGGAACAAAAGTTGCAAACCATCTTATTCAATATATCTCAAGGAACAAAAGTTGCAAACCATCTTATTGTATGATGTCAAAAAATAACTTTGCCAAAAAGAAAGTTTATACTCTCTTTGTCCCTAAATTTCACTATTATTTCTTTTTGGAATGTTTCAAAATAACACTATTTTTCTATAAATAATTTTATTTTTCTCAAAATTCCTCGCTTACATAAATTAATGATTTGATACCACTAACTCTTAATCATAAATCTTAAAGACATAAATTTAAATGTACAAAAGAAAATGGATGGGGGGAGTAAAATTTTGCGATTTTGCCAAGAAGAAAGTTATAAAACATATCTATATATAAATATGACCCTAATACCTAAAAAATTGTATCATGAGTATCATACTAATAATTTTGTATCATAAATCTTATGTCATAAGAGTCATAATAACAATTGTATTATATTTATGCTTTTTTGAGCGATTGCTTGAAATTTGCACCAAATTATGGAAAAAATTGTATCATGAGTGTCATACTAATAATTTTGTATCATAAATCGCACGTCATAATTATAATAATTGTATATATGTTTTTTGAACTTTTACTACAAAATTTGAGCCCAGATATGGAGAACTTGTATCATGAATGTTATACTAATAATTAATTTTGTATCATAAATATTGTGTCATAATAATATTGTATTATATGTATGTTTTTTTAACTATTGCTTGAAATTTGCACGTAAGTTGCACGTGCCTAGTTAATTTATATTTCGAAAATTATAAGTACTATAAAAGTAATGAATGATTTGGTTTTTAATATGTTGTAAAATAACCTACAAAAATTGATTAATTTTTTACTATAACTTAATTAAGTAGTAGGCAGTGTAAGTAAAAGAATTATAATATTTTAAAATAAAAAAAACAAGTTAATTACATATTAAATAAAGTTTTATTTTATTTATACCTAGAAAGTACACTGAAGTACTTACAATAGCCAGATTTTGATAACTAGCCTAATTAACAAGCTAAATATAACATAACTACTACAGTAATATACTACTGCAACAAATCTTCACTATTTTGTTGAAGACAAACTGGACTTGAACTCGAAATGGTTTATGCTATTTTTTGAGAAATTGGAATCCTTACTTTCATTAAGTTATAAATATTAAATGACTCTTATATCTAGCAACTTAAACTTTAAGATAAGTTGTTCATCTAATAACCTTGTTTAACAGAAACCCAATGGTTTCAATATAATATGATCCATTTTTGGTGATCAAGAGATTTTGCTTGGCAAAGTGAACCTTATAAGTCTTCTTCTCATTTAGCTTTGTGAAGACAAGTACTAGTAGTCTCCACAACTAGATTCACTCTCGGAACACCTTCGATCAAGACACTGTAATTTGATTCAGCTAGTTCGCCAGCATTGGTCATTGTCCAATTGTATACATAAGGCTCGCACGTCCAAGTATGACATCAAAAGATGAATTGTTAAGTTGGGCTTTAGGAATAACTTTATACTCTGCTTCATTATGTCCATCTTCTGATTGACAATAGTTGAAACTTGTTTCTCGCTGTATGGAAAATGGAGTCAGACGATGTAGTCTTGAGTGGTTAAATCGTAGACAAGGCCAGGATCTATCGCCTTGGTGGGGTTTATGTGTCATGCGCTTGGAGTGTGATTATTATCTCCGGGTGATTGGACTGGGAGTGGTATGCAAAATATGGTTCCTTTGTGGGCTAGCGAACAAAAAAACCACTTCTTTTCCATTTCATTTAATTCTTCTGGAGATAGGTTTGACAATTCATTTTTTTTTAGAGGTTCAAAATGTCAATATAATTCGCGTGCATATTCTGTGCATTTTTCTTGAAGAAGTGCCTTTTTCGTGCATTTGTTATGATGATGACAATAAGGCATTGGATTGGTCGTATTATTGTCTCAAAAATATTGTGAATCTGTCAAAGCTTGAAAAATTTACTTGCTTTTTAAATTCAATCTCAACGGAAACACTTATACAGAACCTCGCCTTCCCAATTTCATTGAAAGAGTTGATATTAAGTTGTTGTAAGATCTCATGGGAACATATGAATATTGTTTGTGCCCTGCCTCATCTTGAAGTTCTTAAACTATACAACCAAGCCCTTGTAAATTTAACATATGGCCCAGGTGTGAACATTCTTGGAGCCTGGAACCAATCACTGGGAGATAATAGTACTGCCGCTTTTTACATAGATTCCGGCACGTCAATGTCTTGCCCGCACCTCAGCGGCATAGCGGCATTGATAAAATCTGCCCATCCAAGTTGGTCTCCAGCAATGATAAAATCGGCCATTATGACTACTGCCACTCAAACAAATCTGAACCACAGCCCTATTCTAGATGACGCTTACGTACCTGCTGCGGATGTGTTTGCCGTTGGCGCAGGACACGTAAACCCCACCAAGGCATTGAATCCTGGCCTTGTCTACGACTTAACCATTCAGGACTACATTCCGTACCTCTGCTTTTTGTACAACGGTAAGCAAGTTTCAACAATTGTCAAGCAGAGTATTGATTGTAATGAAGCTGAGTACAAAGGTATACCTGAAGCCCAGCTTAACTATCCATCATTCGCCGTCGCACTTGGACGTACGAGCCTTACGTATACAAGGACAGTGACCAATGTTGGAGAACCAGGTGAAACAGTTTACAGTGCGTTGATCGAAGGCCTTCCGGGGGTGAACCTAGTTGTGGAACCTAATGTGCTCGTCTTCACAAAACTGAATGAAAAGAAGACGTATAAGGTTCGTTTTACCAGGCAAGAGGCCTTGATCCCCAAAAATGATTCTAATTATGTTGAAGGATCCATTTCTTGGGTTTGTGTTAAGCACAATGTTAGGATTCCAGTTTCCGTTAGGCTATGTTTGATTCTCGAATTTCAAGTAGTAAAACGCTAGGGAAAATGTTTTCTCTTGTATCTAATGACGCAACGTTGAGCTTCATTTCTTGTTCATTTGCATTTTAATTATCATTTTACTCACTCAAATCCATAAACCAAACATAGCCTTAAAATGTTAGGATTCCAGTTTCCGTTAAAATGTTTGTGTTTCAAAGATTTTTTTGTTTATTAGAATTCTATTACATATCTTTTTAGTCTTTTGTAAATGTGAAAATGTTGTTTCGGTTATAAGTTGAATAGAATATGAAGTATGCATACAAGATTATATATAATCATTTTTTTTTAAGAAAAAAATTATGATGTTTTATAAAAGTTAAATGTATATTGTGCTAATTTAAAAAGATAGTTTCACTCGAAATATAAAATTATTATATGAAATATATAGGATGTTTGTTAATGTATTTTGTCACGTAATCATTAGTTAATTAATTAAGATGAACAAAATTTCTTAGGCAAATTTTATTTTTGACCCTCTAAAATGGCTGCGTTTCAAAATTAGTTTTTTATTGTGGTATATCGACAATCTACGTTATTTATTGTGTCATCATCGTCAATTTCAGTCCTGAACACCGATTTTTTATAATTATCGCCGAAAATCATCAATTTATTATGTCATTTTTGACGTATCACATGACTTGGACTTGTAAATTGTTGAGTCAAATACGAAATTTTTAATTTTTAAGAGCCGCTCGACATTAAAAATTTTAATTGGTGATTTTCGACAAAAAAAATAATTTGCCGGTCATTTAAGACATAAATGATGATTTTCGGCGATAATTAAAAAAACCGGTGATAAGGACTGAAATTAATGATGATGACACAATAAATGATGTATATTGTTGAGGTACGAAAATAAATGACCAATGCAGCCACTTTAGAGGGCAAAAAATAAAATTTTGCCAAACTTCTTATTAATAATAACATGGAGTATAATTTAAAGTAAATCAAAAAGATATAAGGTGAAGAAATATATAAAAATATGTATTGGATTGTTTAGGATAAAAGAGAAAAGTGAATTTTTTTTAATTTCAATAAATCTGGACTACATAGTCTAGGAGTTACTAGGTCCACTCAACTGAAGAATCTTCCCTTTACTAGTCTACTAATCCACCTTGGGCTTGGGTGTGTTCTGGCGCATCAACACAGAAGTACATAACTCAATATTGCTGCATATATAAGAAGAGAAAAATTCACAGAATCAGAATTTTATTTAAATAATCGAATAAAATTATCTGAATAATAATTATTATGTAAATCATCATTAAATTTTAATCAATCGAAGAATAAAAAAACTTACAATATGCAACAAAGAGTTGATATAGCAAGGTTATCAAGATGACATATGTTTCCGAGGTGAAATGATTTTATTTTGTCAAATTTGAAAGGCAACTTCCACGGTGACTTTTTATAACAGTTACAAAGATATATAGGATAATTAAAAGTGAGCACGTAATTCGCGGAACTGCAGCAATCCTTGCTGGGGGTAGAAGAAGACCCCGAATAGTAATCCTTACAATCATTGAAGATTTCAAGAGGAATTGTTGTGCAATCAAACCCCCCAACATCCCCCTCACACCTCACGTTTGCAACAAAGATTAAACCTATTAAAGCTAATACACTACACCATGAGCTAATCGTCATCTTTAATTTGTCGTTGTGTTTCACTTTAGACTTTGATCATGTAATGTTTCATCATTTCATTTATAGGGTACGTAGTTCGTATCAGTCGTTTATGATGACATAATTGACTGGATTTTTTCGAATACTATATCGATTATAGGACTGACGGGAATGTAATCTGATTTTGGGTATTTTATTTCTAGTAATCTGATATCGTATCAGAAATATTATTCCACTATACTGTTTCGGTATCACATTGAATTGTACCAAGGAAATTAATTTAATTCCTTTTCCCATGGGAAAGAATGGATTGCATTATTAAAAAGTTCACAAAAATACCCCACCCATATATTAAATAAAAATCAATTTAAAGCAACATTTATTATATAGTATTATTAAAAATATATTGATTTAAAAAAATATGGATAATATATCAATTAATAATTTATATTTTATATCATATAATATAATTAATATATAGTAAATTGATTTCAATAGCTATTAGAATATTTTTTATAAAAAAATAGTTTTTCTCTAACATTCTAATAAATCTTTAGTTTCTTTTGTCCTTTATCCAAGTTTTTCAAAAAAAAAAAAGTTCGTTTTCGCAGGCGAATATTCACTCTTGCAATCTCTATTTCAGTCATAATGCTTGTTCGTGATTTCTCGAAATAGATGAATCGATTGTATTCTTTGGGTAATAAAGTATTTTTTATTTTTAGTATCAAATCTTTCAAGAAAAAAATCATCATACCATATACCATAGAAAAATTGATTTCACATTCCCATATTTTCATGACAAGATTCCTGATTTGTAGGAATATATTTCCTTTCCCAAATTTCAAAAAAATTATCCACACAATATTATCTACTTCCAAGGAATTAAATTGCCAAATAATATGCCATTCCGATGTAAACAAACGAGTTCATATGGAAATCTCATCATACAAGAAAAATAAGGAGTGAAATGCAAAAATACCCCTATGCTTTGCCTAGTTATCAAAAACCTCCTTTGGCTTACAAAAAACTTACTTGTGCTAATTTTTATTAGCAAAAAAGAGCCATCAAACCAAAATATTAATTAATTGTACAGGTATATACCCCACAAAGAAATATATTCACTTAAAAAAGTGCAGTAACCTCTTAATTATGATTTATGAAGAAATTTAAAATGCATTTTTTAACTAATAAAATAATACAAGTTTTTTTTTTCTTTCCAAGTAGGCAAACTACAGTGGGATATATTTGCAATTAGCTCCAAAAATAAGTGTGAAAATTTCAAGATTCATTATCATAGGATTCTATAATTTCCATGTAATGCTTGCTTGAAGGTCGTGATATTTTAACAATTAATCATGTTTAAACCGAATTAGATTATTTAATGCAAAAATCTTGTTACTAAAATAAAAGGATTCCCAAGATTTGATTTCACGTTTTAATATCTTATTTTAGCAAAAAAATCCAAATTTATGGCATTACATAAATAATTATGAGGTTTTATCAATTTCACAAGTTATTTATCACATAGGTTATATAAATAAAATTATTTCGAGTTTAATCACAAAAATAATCAGTCCTTTTTTTTTATTTTTTGCAAATTATATGTACATTTTATCCTTAAATTAAAATATACACTTATTTACATCAATTGTGATATTCATACAAAATATACAATAGATACAAGTTTTATTTTTCTTGTTTCCATAAAATAGAGTACTACAGATCATTAAATTTTGATATTCTTAATTTTATAGCATTTTCCCTCTTAACTAATCAACCTCTAATTTTAATATTTTTTTCTAAATAAAACTTAAATTAGATCAAGGAAACAAAGACATTGTCTTCGTGTGTTTTTAATAATTTTCTAAATTCTTTATGTTGCAACTAAAAATACGCTTACAAATCTAACTCCGTATCATATGATGTTGTAGTAATAAGATTATAAGATTCACATATAATTGTTCCTAATAAATTTCTACACGACATACTCTACAAATATGTAGTTATATAGCATGTCAAGTTTAGGAATTACAAAAAAAATAAAAAGTTCTTACATAATTACTAATAGTTATAAGAACTTTGGTTAAAATAAAAAACGTCGAGTGGAAAGTACAAAAATTTGAAATGAAGAGAAATTTCAAATGGTTAGTTATGAAATTCTAATGATTTAAAATCCGTTCATTCGAAATATCTTGTTTGAATAATTTTTTTTATAAATGATTTCAAATACATTCAATTGAAATTCATTGTTTGGTATATATCATTTGTGGTATTTGAAATTCCCAATAATACCTTATAATTTGTTCTATGAGTTAATTCTTGCTCGTTATTTGTTGTTGATATCTAGATAAAATTGGATAAATCGGTTTGGGGCAAAATTATAATATATAAATTAAAGGGACCAAAAGTGCAAATATCGAATTTCAAAAAATTTGTGGCCGAATTGAAAATCTTAATTTTCTGAAAATTCTAGAAAGAACTGCAACTCCGGATTTTTTGAGAATTTTGGGTCAAATTGCAATATCTAAAATTTATGGGACCAAAAGTACAGATTTTGATTTCTGAAAATCAGGACGAATTGCAAATTTTAATCTTCGAAAATTATGGACTGATTTACGATTCTTGATTTTTTGAAAATCTGAGGTCGAATTGAAATTTCTGAAAATTGAGGACCGAAAGTGTAAATTCGGATTTATGAAAATCTGGGGACGAATTTGAATCGCAATTTTGGGTTTTCCAAAAATCTGGGGTCAAATAGTAATTTTCAAAAATTGAGGGACCAAAAGTGCAAATTTTATTTTATAAAATATAGGAGCAAAATTGAAATTTTTAATTTTCTGAAAATTCTGGACTGAATTGCAATTCTTGGTTCTTCAAAAATCTCGGGTCTAAACCGTACTTTTTGAAAATTGAGGGATCAAAAGTGCAAATTCCAATTTTTGAAAATCAGGGTCCTAATTTAAATTTTTCTTCGAAAATCTAGGGTAAAAAATTGTAATTTTCAAAAATTAATGGACCAAAATTTTCAATTGCAATTTTCATAAGTATACAATGTGATCCCAAATCTCTAGAATTCGAATTTATGAAAATATTAGCCAAATTGCACATTCTAATTATTTGAAAATTCTGGACTGAATTGTAATTCTAGTTTTTTTGAAAATTTGGTATCAAATTGTAATTTTCGATATTATACAATGTGGACTTTCTTCTTAAGCGGATTTCAAATGACTAGATCTAGAAAGAATTTTAAATCCACTTAAAATTGGGCTGAAATCCATTGGATTAAAACCAAAGATTTAAAATTATATCCAAATAGCTTGATGGATTTGACAAGGAACTCAAATCTATCCATACTAATTATACAACTTTTAAAGTTTATGTCAGCACTTATTAACTTGATTTACGGGAATGTGCATAATCTTCACATCCATGAATGCTAGCTATATTAGTTCGTTACTCGGCAGAAAAGCAAAAGCAAAAAAGAATGTAATATATAGTGCAAAAAATCCAATTAAGTTTCACTGTCACTTCCGTAGATCAAATGGACATGTACGAGGATCTGATCCTAAAATGAACTACGTACGGATAACCAACCACAAGGAGAGATAAATTTCTTCTATTATAATCAAACACCATTAAATAACTACAATCTGTTATATATCAACTACATGTAAATTGTAGAATGACATGCCTAATCAATCTATTAACATGATTATAAGTAATGATGATCTAAGAAGGTGTTCTTGACTAATTAGTTATCCTCTATCACTCTTCTCAGACATGAAGAGTCTTTTCTTGAACAACAACATTCTGAAAAAGGGTTGTTATATATCATTGTCTTAATTTACCTACAACTCTCATTTATTTTTTCAAAATCTTAATTTAGATATTTTATGGTACCATATAAATAATTGCAGTAGTTTACCAATTTTTCATATCATCATAATTTATTAAATTAGTGATGCATATATATATGTACATACATATCTAGTTAATTAATTAAAAGTTTTAGGCACATATATATATATGTAACTAACCCAATTACCTATGACACTGTTATAGCAAACCAATATTTTTAATGGTAAGAGTTTTGGATGTCTGAATTAAACTCCTTACCCATCTTACTTTGATAGAATAACTAATTTTTACATAAGTTCATGGTGCAAATGATTATATGGTTCATTTTTGGTAATTATAAAATAATCCAATTCACCAACCCAAAAGTTGTACTCATAGATTCACTAGAAAGCAATAAATTTCATCCAATTTATTTTGAAATTTCAATACAGAGGTTTTGCCTAGTCTCTGTTTACAATGAGCCACAGAAAGGTTACTCACAAGGAAATGTTCCATTTTCATGGGTAAAAAACCTAAACAAATATTCAAGGAAAAAGACCCTGTATTCCTCAATAGTTTTGGCACTTTGCATTCCTCAAAACTTGAGAATTTCGCACTTTGTACCCCCAAAATAAAATTAGCACTTAACACCCTGTATTTAAGAACAAATCAACAACTCTCATCCCCGAAACACATTAAATGGGCACTTTGCACTCCAAAACACAAAATTAACACTTAACACCCTCAAATTTAAAAACCCCAAACCCCTCGTTTTTTTTTATCAAAGGTGACTATCGGAGTGAAAAAAATCTAACATATTTCTCTCTCTCCATCTTTCTTTTCAACAATACAATTATAACAATTATAAATTCTCGAATACTAATTTCTCTCTCCATCTTTCTTTTCAACAATATAACCATAAATAACAAAATAAAGTACAAGTAAACTTCTCGAAGACCCATTGTCTACTTCAACATATCCATGACTCATAAATAATTACCTATTTTGTCTTAGAAAAATTCAACTTAATGGTCAACTTTGTTAATTTGTTCTTAATTAGGGAGTGTTAAGTGCTAATTTTGTGCCAAAGATTTGCAATAGAATTACCTATTTTGCCCTTGAATTTTTGCTTAAAAATAAAAGAGAGTGCAAAGTGTTGTATTATTCATATTTCGAGGATGCAAAGTGCTAAATCTAAATTTCGGGAATGCAAAGTGTCTATTTTCCATGTTTCGGGGGTGCAAAGTACAAAAAAAACCCTATCAATTCCACTACATTTATATCTTTACTAATTTTTTAATATGTTACTTCAGTGAGAAAAAAACTTTTTATGACATCATTTTTTAAAATTTTTTCAGGATCACACAAAATGGGAAAAACAAATCTTTCTTCAGGAAGAAAAAACTTTTTATAACATTAAGTATTGAATTTTTTTACAGGGTCACACAAAATGAAAAAAGACAAATACTGCCAGGTGACTCCATATGTTGGACAGTAATAGATGAAAAATTCGTGAGTTTTTCTTTTCTTTTTTTTTAAGCTACGTTCTTTATAGTTTCCCACTAATCAGTTATCAGTCTCCATCCATGCTCTAAAAATAATGATAATACTTATTGCATGACTAATGATCAATTGACATCTTCGGGTATTTATTTGGGGCAAAATAGGTAATTTATTTGGAAGTTTTTGTGCTCTGCACCCCCAAAACATAAGAAATAGGCACTTTACACCCCTAAGACATAAAGTTAGAGCTCATCACTTTGCACCCCTTAAACACACAATAAGCATTTAACACCCCCGAATTAGGACCCCCGAATTAGGAAGAACTTGCACTCCCAAATTTTTTCCGACAGAGTTGACCATCATGGTAAAAAAAAATCTAGGGACAAATTAGGTAATTCATTTTTTTCTCCCTAGAATGCTTATTTTCATCTTCATTTTTATTTTTGTCTTGTAAACTTGGATTAAAATTTCGGTTGTGATATGTTTCGGTCAAGTATGTATTGAAACTTCCGAGTTCTTTCGAAAAATTTCGAGAACGAGTACGAATTGGGAGAAAGAGTGGCCGGATGGAAATTCCGTTCTCGAAATTTTCGAAAAGAATTCAAAAATTTTAAACAAAGTTTCAATGCAAAGTTTCAAAAAACGAGGGGTGAAAGTTCTGGAGTTCTTTTTTTTTTTTAATAATTCGAGGGGGTTAAGTGCTTATTCTATGTTTCAGCGGTGTAAAGTGCCGATTTTTTGTATTTCAGGGGTGCAAATTGATGAGTTTTTTTATTTGAGGGTGCTAAGTGCTAATTTTATATTTTAGAGGAGCAAAGTGCCCATGTCTCATATTTTGGGAGAGTAAAGTGCTAAAAACTCGAAATAAATTGCCTATTTTATCCTATCCCTAGGAAAACTAGAGGGTGCAAGTTGCTGAGTTTTTTGTATTTTGAGAAGTTAAGTGCTAATTCTATATTTTGGGGATGCAAAATATCTATTTATCATGTTTCGGGGTGCAAAGTGCGAAACATCCATTTCCAAAAACGACAAAGATAATGAATGTAATTAAAGTTTACCTGGAGGATAGCATTAGCATATGTAAATTACCCTAAATATAATTATCACTAATTAATTTGTTGAGTTTATATATAAAAAAAGGAATTTGTAGTGATCACATTTTTGGTGCTTTAGTTGTATAGTTACTTTAATAATTTGAATAGCTGCTGTATCTGTCAATAAATAAATAAGTATTACAATTACTTATAGAGCATATGGATTTGCACCTGGCGATAATTGTCTCTTTTAATTTTGAGTGACCCTGTAAAAAATTCAAAATTTGATGTTATGAAAAGTTTTTTTTCTTACTGAAGAAACATTTGTTTTTTTCCATTTTGTGTTATCCTGTAGAAAATTTCAAAAAATACTGTCATAAAAAGTTTTTTCCTTACTGAAGTAACATATTAAATTATTATTACTTATAGTAAAGATATAAATTAATATAGTAGTGGAATTGATAATAATTCAGCTTGATGGTATTGTCCTTATCCAAATTGCTTCTGCACACTGCACAGTAAAAGAATCCAATAAAAGATTGCAAGTGACTTGAAATATTGTCAAAACATATCAAAATCTTTGTCACTAAAAAAATTAGTGACAATAATAATAAGTTGTGCTATCGTTAAAAGAATTTCGCTAATTAATTTTTTGAATATGCATGTACGCCAGAGAAAAGTTGGATACCACAAAAATCCTGGGATGAGTAATTGGACTGATCATGTAGAGATTATACCATTAGTATTTGTTGGAATTTGATATTAATTTGAAAGTGTCATAAAACTTTTCGCCGGTGAAGAAATTATGCCTCCATAATTTGCTAATATTGATAGGTCAAAAAACTTAACTCAAAAGAAAAAAGAAGAGGTAAAATAACTTTTCTCCAATGTTGCGAACAAAGAACTTTTACGTACTGAAATCAAAATAGAAATTGATCATAAAAGAGAGGAAAAATTGCGCGTGAATAAAATGTTTGGATGGGTAAGAATTAATTAAGATATGTTGTGACTAATAAAGAAATATGTTGGGAGAGAAATTAAAAATGCATATTTTGTACTTGTAGGTGGTAAAGTGCGAAAATATGTATCTTTGAGGGGATAAAGTGTACTTTCCTCAAACTATTGATCTCCAGTGGAAAATTATGGCTCCATAATATTAACAGCTATGCTATGCAATGCATCCCTTACTAGGGATAGGGATGTGACCATATACCAAATTTCAGACACTTGAATTAGTAACTGTTGCAAAATTGAAAATACGACTAACTAATAAAGAAATAAAAGATGCTCTTTGCAATAAAGATGAGATATTGAGTAAAAAAAATATAAAATGCACTTAATTAATTTTTTGTAAAAAAAAAAAATAAATATAATTAAGTCTGGATGCACCTATTTATACAGTACTTGAAAATCAAATTCCACAGTCATCAAAAACCAAAATGGCGTCTTGTATATACAGTACTCTTGCTTTGATCTTCATAAGCATTACAATGTTCTTACATCCATCTTCTGCAATTCAACAAAAAACCGACAAGTTATACATTGTTCATGTCACATTGCCCAAAGAACAAACAAGTATTGATGATCTTGAAAGCTTTTACAAATCCTTCCTGCCTCAATCTTCAAGAATGTTGCACATGTATCGACATGTTCTAACAGGTTTCGCGGCAAAACTATCTCCAGAGGAATTACATGAGATGGAGAAGAAGGATGGTTTTCTATATGCAAGGCCACAGAGAAGACACACTCTACATACCACTCACACTCCAAACTTTCTGGGGTTGTATGAAAGCATCGGTGTCTGGCCAACCATCGCAAACTACGGAAAAGGGGTCGTAATTGGAGTTTTGGACAGTGGAGTTGCTCGGGACCATCCTTCCTTCCTTCCGGGTGTAAACTACCCTCCTCCACCTTCCAAATGGAAAGGAAAGTGTGATTTTAACGGCAAAAATACCTGCAACAATAAGCTCATTGGCGCCAGAAATCTTCTTGATGCCGAGCCACCAACTGATGATTCTGGGCACGGAACTCACACCGCTAGCACAGCTGCTGGAAGTTTTGTTCCAGGTGCAAACGTGTTCGGTCAAGCTAATGGCACTGCCTCGGGTATGGCTCCTCTTGCACACGTTGCTGTTTACAAGGTATGCTATGAAAGAATCTGCGATGACGGAGCGATATTGTCTGCAATTGATGCAGCCATCGAGGATGGTGTCGATGTGCTTTCGATCTCATTAGGTGGTGGAGAAGGCATACCTTTCTATGAAAGTTCAACAGCCATAGGGTCGTTTGCGGCAGCAAGAAAGGGCATCTTTGTGAGTTGCTCGGGAGGTAATATTGGTCCTCTGCGTTCGACGGTGGACAATGCAGCCCCATGGATACTCACAGTAGGGGCCAGCACTGTAGACAGAAAGATAGTTGCTACTGCTCGCTTGGGGAATGGAGAAGAGTTTGAGGGAGAGTCTTCTTACCAGCCGAAGGATTTCCCACCTACACTCTTGCCTTTGATTGATGGGAGTAATGGCAGTGAATCTTGTCTTCCTGGATCACTCGATAACATGGATGTTAGAGGGAAGGTGGTCTTTTGCGTCGGAATAAACAGTGCAGTTCAAAAATCAAATGTCGTGAAAGCAGCTCATGGTGCAGCCATGATTTTGGCAAACGAGGAGGCTTACGGCAACACCACGTTGGCGTATCCTTATGCACTTCCAGCGACTTACGTCAGTTATGCTTCCGGAAGACGTATTAAGGCGTACATAAACTCATCCTCATCCCCTACAGCAACAATCTTATTCAAGGGGACTATTATAGGAGATAAAAGGGCGCCAGTCGTTGCTTCATTCTCAGCAAGAGGTCCCAATTATGTGAGTCCAGGAATATTGAAACCGGACATAATTGGCCCAGGTGTGAACATTCTTGGAGCCTGGAACCAATCACTGGGAGATAATAGTACTGCCGCTTTTTACATAGATTCCGGCACATCAATGTCTTGCCCGCACCTCAGCGGCATAGCGGCATTGATAAAATCTGCCCATCCAAGTTGGTCTCCAGCAATGATAAAATCGGCCATTATGACTACTGCCACTCAAACAAATCTGAACCACAGCCCTATTCTAGATGACGCTTACGTACCTGCTGCGGATGTGTTTGCCGTTGGCGCAGGACACGTAAACCCCACCAAGGCATTGAATCCTGGCCTTGTCTACGACTTAACCATTCAGGACTACATTCCGTACCTCTGCTTTTTGTACAACGGTAAGCAAGTTTCAACAATTGTCAAGCAGAGTATTGATTGTAATGAAGCTGAGTACAAAGGTATACCTGAAGCCCAGCTTAACTATCCATCATTCGCCGTCGCACTTGGACGTACGAGCCTTACGTATACAAGGACAGTGACCAATGTTGGAGAACCAGGTGAAACAGTTTACAGTGCGTTGATCGAAGGCCTTCCGGGGGTGAACCTAGTTGTGGAACCTAATGTGCTCGTCTTCACAAAACTGAATGAAAAGAAGACGTATAAGGTTCGTTTTACCAGGCAAGAGGCCTTGATCCCCAAAAATGATTCTAATTATGTTGAAGGATCCATTTCTTGGGTTTGTGTTAAGCACAATGTTAGGATTCCAGTTTCTGTTAAAATGGCATAGACCATTTCGACGAGTTCCAGTCCAGCAGCTATCATAGTACTTGAGAATTGCTGCAGTAGTAGTTATGTAATCTTTCTTAATCCTAGGTTTAAATTAAATAATTTGATTAGTAGAAGTGTTCTCCATGCATGACATGGTATTTAAGCATCATGATTCTGACTGTTCTCTAAATAGTTCTCAACATGTTCAAATCAAAATCAAATGTTTTTTTTTTTATGTGGTTAGTGATTAAATGGCATTTGAGTGACACATTTTTACTCTATATATTCATTCCTTAACGTACGTACATTAAACTACATTGAATCTCTATTTTCACCCAGAATGAATTTAAATAAATGCAAATTCCATTAGCTAGCAAAAATCTAAAGAATATCTCCAAATTAAATGAACTGTGTATCAAATTAGTATGCTCAGCAGTAAAACCAAATATCTTCCAATCCACTGAATAAAAAACTATCTATCAGATTTAATTTTTCTCTTCTCAGTAAAATCAAACCTCTTCCCGTATCCATTTTTTAACTGTATATATATAGTACATTCACCAAAAGTGTTACACTGAATGACACATCATCCTATTGCATAATAGAAACAAGTATTAGTTTAAAGATGCAAAGTTTTACAAAATCAAAGGTATATATGCATACCCTCACAAAATTATAAAGGAAGCATCAATAACTACAAGAGACCTAAAGTAACTTGTTTTTCCAGAAATAAATCAAGATATCAAAATATTATTAAGGCTAAAAATTATAACTGAATTTATATACAATGAATATACATTAATTGATAATGTAAACTAGTTTTATAGCAAATATACATGTTAGAATTGCAGTTTAATTTATCCCCATGGAACTTGACACTTATCTGGTGTACTAACAATCAGTGCAAGAACCATATGCATGGCATCATACCTACAAATTTTGGGAATGTTAGTGTACGATTATCAGGAAGTACGTACACAAAGCCCGGAATATTACTCTAAATGAAATAAAACCCCACTTTGTTACTTCATTATATAAGCTTAATAGTATATTAATACCTTGATTAGGCCAAGTTGATCGACAAAAACTAGTTTAATTTAATACAGCAAGGTTAACAGATAAACAAATGCAGCTACCATACGTGACTGGAAAGTTCCGTAGAATGGTATAGCAAGGTATGGATCATCTTATTTAAATTAAACGCACTTTTTTTCTAGTACTAAATTTTTTGATCTTTTTAACGATCGAGGCAGGAGGTCTTATGGCAACGAGATATCGCTCTTCGTGCTGCCACTGATGCTTTGCAAGAGGCTTGTGCTGCAGAGAGATTGATCAACTCCTTAAGGTACATAAACACATCCATACATATGAATAATTTGAGATGATGATTATTTTCTTGATTTTTAAGCATCTTCAGAGCTCAAAGTTCAAACCATCTTTGATCAACTTCGTACGTAGTTTGTGTTGCTTTGCAAGAGGCTTGTTAGTAACTCCATTAATCTAGTTTTTCCATGCTGAAAAATCATGATTAAACACTCTAAAAAGACGCATTTTTTATTTTGTGTTGACTCGAAGTCCTAGGTTAAACTAACTCAAACCCATTCAAAGTCAAAGCCTACATTACCATGTTACTGTTCCACGAAAGATACACCAAGTCAATATTATAACCTAAATACATGTTCGAGTTTCATTCTATCTACTCAATTTGACTTAATTATGTTTCAAAACTCCTTAATCGAGGTTACTCATATAATTTTATAAAGACTATGAAATATGAATTTCCAAATTCATCATCTTTTAATTCGACAAATATCCATATATCTCTAATATTGTGAAAAATTGCCTAATCACAAATTTGCGTATGTTTTTATAATATAAAATATAGATTTAGTATACCAATTGTAGGAATATCATGCCTTTTATGTCCATTTGCATAATTACATTATTTTTTTTTCTTATAATGAGCACAGGAAGGAATTTCTCCCACGTCACAAAAGAATCTGCCCCAAACTTTTTGCCCCTTGCTCACCTTCAAATGTTATACTTTTATATCGGCAGCCTAAAAAAATTTCAAAGCACTACTTAAAAGACTATTTTACCCCTATTGCAGATTTAACCAACTACACACCACAAGGTTATTTCCGACAGTTCGCGAGTTGATCACCAGTTCACATTAAGGATGTACAGAAAGTCCCGGCGCTAGGGCAGCCCCCTGTGTCAACTTGTTTGCAGCACAAAGAGTCAGTTTCAAGAAAATTATCAAAGGCCATTTTTCTTATCCAAACAAATATTCTTCTTAACCAAACTTGAAGATTCTAAGAATTTTCCATTTCTTTATTTTTTTAAAACTTAATCCAAACTACCAACTGCCCCCTATAAAATAAGATCATAAAACCTCAAAAACACAAACCAACCTCACAACACAAGAAAAACTCCCAATTTTTGTTTCAAGACAATAGTTGTTGAAATCAATCAATCAATCAATTTCCTCAAATGGACAGAGTAAGAGATTTGGCATCAAAGAAAGCTGCAGTGATTTTCACAAATAGCTCATGTTGCATGTGTCATAGCATAAAGGCTTTGTTCTATGAATTAGGGGCCAGCCCAGCTGTGCATGAACTGGATTAAGATCCAAAAGGGAGAGAAATGGAATGGGCCTTAAGAGGGCTGGGCTGTAGCCCAATTGTCCCCCTGTATTTATTGGTGGAGTTTATGTTGGATCGGCCGAAGATGTGATTTCTCTTCATGTTGATGGAACTAGGGCTGTCAATGGGTTGGACTCGGACCGGATCAGGGCAGATCCGGATCCGAGTCCGATTTCAATTTCTTCTATCCGGATCCGATCCGGATCCGCTCGGATCTGGAATATTAGCAACCTGATCCGAATCTGGCGGATATCTCGAATCCGGATAAATTATCCGGATCCATTTAGCAAGCTATTTTTTTTTCCGTTTTCCTCCAAATCACTTGCAGATTCCACCATCATGCATGTATTAAAAATGTAAAATTTTACTTACTCATCGAAACTATTGCCTAAAAATTGTAGAAGATGGAATATGATGGACAAATATAAACGATAAAAATTAGAACAAAAGAATAAACAAAAATATAAGTAAAAAAGATATAAACTGGGACAAAGAAGAAGAAAACTCAATATTGAGAAATGGAAGAGAAGATAAAAATTGAAGGTTGAATGGTTATGGTTTGATTTTTCTTATTAAATAGTATAAATTAATATGTTGTAGACCCAATTAGTTATTTGGTAAGTCTACCAACATCTCTCACGCATTTTTTTAAAAAATTATTTTTAATATAATAAAAGGTTTTAGTGGAACATAGATAGTTTTATTTTTATTTTTATTTAAATACATAATATATAAACAACATATAGTAATATATATCGGATACGGATATGTAATGGATCGGATCAGCCTAGATCCATATTCGCTCCATATAATTCGGATTACGGATCTTCTTAATCGGATCAAGTCCATTGGATCACTAATCGGACAATTGTCCTAATAAATCGAACCGGATTCGGATCGAAATCCGCCCCATTGACAGCCCTATTTAAAACAAATGCTCATTAATGCCAAAGCTATTTGGTTCTAGCTCCTAGACTATATATATAGGTCCATTATATTGAAGAGTCTTCCCTTTACTAGTCTACTACTCCACCTTGGGCTTGGGTGTGTTTTGGCTCCTCCTCACACAACTCATTGCTGCATATATATATAAGAAGAGAAAATTAATATTCACAGAATCAGAATTTGGAAGTTAAAAACATGCAAATGCCAATGGAAAAATTAATCATGTTTATAGCAAGTCAAAAAGTGAATGACAATATAGAACTATAAGTAAATACTGAATTTCTTTGGATTTATTAGATTGAACATTATCAATACTTTATTTAAATAATCGAATAAATATATCTGAATAATCATTATGTAAATGATCATAATTTTAATCAATCGAAGAATAAAAAAAACTTACAATATGCAACAAAGAGTTGATACAGCAAGGTTATCAAGACGACATTCGGTTACAAGGTGAAATGATTTTTTTTTGTCGAATTTGAAAGGCAGCTTCCACGGCGACCTTTTATAACAGTTACAAATATATATAGGAAGATCCCAAGTGAGCACAGAATTCGCGGAAATGCAGCAATACCTGCTAAGCGTAGAATTAGATCCCGAATAGTAATCCTTACAATCATTGAAGTTTTTAAGAGGAATTGTTGTGCAATCAATCCCAACATCTCCCTCACACCTCACGTTTGCAACAAAGATTAAACCTATTAATGCAAATACACACGATGAGTTAATCGTCATTTTTGTCATATATATTATTTCGTTTCACTTTATACTTTGATGTAATGTTTCATCATTTATATATAGGGTAGTTCATATCAGTCGTTTATGATGACATCATTTCGGTTAATAGTAATTAATGATTTCAAATATATGGCAAGATTCCTGATTTGTAGGAATATATATTTTTTTTCTCAAATTTCAAAAAAATTATCCAAACAATATTATCTGATTCCAAGGAATTAGATTGCCAAATAATAATATGACATTTCCATGTAAACAAACGGGTTCATAAGAAATCTCATCATATAAGAAAATTAAGGAATGAAAATACCCCTATGCTTTGCCTAGGTATCAAAAACCTCCTTTGATTTACAAAAAACTTTCTCTTGTGCTAATTTTTGTTAGCAAAAAAGAGCCTTCAAAACAAAATATTAATTAGTTGTACAATTATATACCCCACAAAGAAATGTAAAAACATCCATATTCATTTAAAAATTGACGCTAACATTCTAATTATGATTTATGGAGAAATTTAAAATGCATTTTTTAACTAATAAAATAATTCAAGTTTTTTTTTTCCCTAAGTAGGCAAGTGGGATATTTTTGCAATTAGCTCCAAAAATAAGTGTGCAAATTTCAAGATTCATTTTCTCTTTTTTTTTTTTTTTTTTTTTTTTTTTTTTTTTTTTATCAAGGTAAATTTCAAGATTCATTAACATAGGATTCTATGATTTCCATGTAATGTTTGAAGGTAGTGATATATTAACAATTAATCATCTTTAAATCGAATTAGATTATTTAATGCAAAAATCTTGTTACTAAAATAAAAGGATTCCCAAGATTTGTTTTCACGTTTTAATATCTTATTTTAGCAAAAATATCCAGATTTATGGCATTACATAAATAATTATGTGGTTTTATCAATTTCACAAGTTATTTATCTCATAGGTTATATAAATAAAATTATTTCAAGTTCAATCACAAAAATAATCAGTCCTTTTTTTATTTTTTGCAAATTATATGCACATTTTATCCTTAAATTAAAATAAACACTTATTTGCATCAATTATGATATTCATACAAAATATACAATAGATACAAGTTTTATTATTCTTGTTTCCATAAAATGAAGTACTACTGATTAAATTTCGATATTATGAATTTTATAGCATTTTCACTCTTAACCAATTAACCTCTGATTTTAATATTTTTTCTAAATAAAACTTAAATTAGATCAAGGAAACAAAGACATTGTCTTCGTGTTGTCTTTAATAATTTTCTATATTCTTTATGTTGCAACTAAAAAATACTCTTACAAATTTAACACCGTATCATATGGAATTGTAGTAATAAGATTATAAGATTCACATATAATTGTTCCTACAAAATTTCTACACGACATACTCTACAAATATGTAGTTTATATAGAGTGTCAAATTTAGGAATTACAAAAAAGAATAAAAAGTTCATACTTAATTACTAATAGTTAGAACTTTGGTTAAAATAAAAAAACGTGCCAAATCAGAGTGGAAAGTACAAAAATTTGAAATGAAATGAATAGGGATTTCAAATGAACAGATTTGAAATTCTAGTGATTTAAAATCCATTCATTCATAATCTCTTGTTTGAATAATTTTTTTTATAAATGATTTCAAATACATTCATTTGAAATTCTTGTTTGGTATATATCATTTGTGGTATTTGAAATTCTCAATTATACCTTATAATTTGTTCTATGAGTTAGTTCTTGCTCGTTATTAATATCTAGATAAAATCGGATAAATCAATTTAGGGCAAAATTATAATATTTAAAAATTAAGGGACCAAAAATGCAAATGTCGAATTTCAAAAAATATGTGGCCGAATTGAAATTTTTAATTTTCTAAAATTTCTAGATTGAACTGGAACTCCGGATTTTTTGAGAATTTTGGGTCTAGTTGCAATATCTACAAATTAAGGGATCAAAAGTGCAAATTTTGATTTCTGAAAATCAGGATTGATTTGCGATTCTTGGTTTTTTTAAAATCTGAGGTTGAATTGAAATTTCTAAAAATTGAGGGACCAAAAGTGTAAATTCAGATTTATGAAAATCTGGGGATGGATTTGAATCGCAATTTTGGATTTTTCAAAAATTTGGGGTCAAATTGTAATTTTCAAAAATTGAGGGACCAAAAGTTCAATTTTTTTTAAATAGGAGCAAAATTGAAATTTTTAATTTTCTGAAAATTCTGGACTGAGTTGCAATTCTTGGTTCTTCGAAAATCTCGGGTCAAAACTGTAATTTTTAAAATTGAGGGACCAAAAGTGCAAATTCCAATTTCTGAAAATCAGGGTCCAAATTTAAATTTTTTTATTTTTGGAAAATTCGGGACTTAATTGTAATTCTTGGTTCTTCGAAAATCTAGGGTCAAAATTACAATTTCCAAAAATTGAGGGACCAAAATTCTCAATTGCAATTTTTGAAAGTATACAATGTGTTCCCAAATCTCTAGAATTCGAATTTATGGAAATAGTAGCCACATTGCACATTTTAATTATTTGAAAATTCTGGACTGAATTGGAATTCTAGTTTTTTTGAAAATCTGGGATCAAATTATAATTTTTGAAAGTATTCAATGTGGACTTTCTTCTTAAGTGGATTTTCAAATAACTAGATTTAGGAAGAATTTCAAATCCACTTAATATTAGGCTGAAATCCAGAATTTCAAATGAATGAATTTAAATTTGTTGTTTGATGGATTTGTCCATTCAACTCAAATCCATCCATCAAAATGAGCTCTAATTAAATAGTGTCAAATAAATATATATTAGTGAAAGACAAAAACAACCCCTGTGCTTTGTCTAACTCCAAAAAACCCCCTTGTGTTATTTTAACTCCCAAAAACTCCCATGTTGTGAGGGAGTGTGATTCAATCTCCAAAACTGCAAGTGCTTGTTTATATTTTAATTTTGATTGACAATTTTAACCCTGATACTTATTTGTAAGAGTAATAGACAAAAACACCCCTTATGCTTTGTGTAAATCCCAAAAAACCCTCTGTATTATTTTAACTCCCAAAAATGCCGATGTGTCCCACTGCTCTTAAATTAATTGCAATTACCCCTACTTCTTAAATAAATTAGCAATAACCTCTTTACTCTTCAATAAAATTGGCAGTATACCCCTATCATTTAATTAAAATTGGCGGTATCACCCCATTTTCTTAAGAAATTGACGATATCCCCCTTCTCTTTAATTTAAATGAAAATATAGGTATACTATCATTTAATTAAAATTGGCGATATCACCCCATTTTCTTAAGAAATTGACGATACCCCAATTATCTTTAATTTAAATGAAAATATACCCTCAGTCATTTAAATAGATTGACCATATCCACCCATATTTCTTAAATTAACTGGAAATATCTATTTTTCCTTATTAGCAATATCCCCCCCCCCCCCCCCATTACTTAATAAAATATGCAATACCAAACTTGTTCTTTAGAAAAAAAAAATTGAGATTATTTCAAAAAAAAAAAAAAAAAAAATTGAGATTATTTCCCCATTTTTTACATAACCACCAAGTTACAAGATCAAACAAGCAACTTGCCACAATACACAAAACAACACTTCTCATTCATCAACCCACAAAAACAGTGTCAATACAAGAATACCATTCACCAAAAGCCATTAAAATTGATCAACATTTCCAATAGACCACAAAACATACGTACCAACACATAAACACCAAAAGAAAATCTAAGTTCTGTATCCAAATTTGAAAAAAAAAAGATTTCATATTTTTCATTTCCTGCTCTTTCCTTTCTCCATTGTGTTTTTAAGCTTCTTTGTTGGTTTACTTCCACATGCAATATTTGTTCCAACAGCTTTTACACCTTTCATTGATGCTTCATTTATTTTGTTTAGAGGATTTGGCTGACTTTGTGAAGTCCCTTCACTCCCTAGTAATGCTGCATTTCTCCTCCCTTGATAAACATGCCCCTCGGACCTAATTTGTTGATTATTCTACAATAAGATCAAGAAGTTACAATTTGTTAACTTCTTATCCAAATATTAATAACAAAATTTAGTACATGTTCTCCAAACACTCCTTGATAAACATGCCCCTCAGCCCCAGTTTGAGTAGGATTTGTATCCATAGATGAATTCATGTCAGATGGAGGGATATCAGTCGGTTGAGTGACGGCTGAAGTATCAGCCGGTTGAGAGGCACCTGGAGCATTAGCCGGTTGAGTGGCGCCTGGAGCTTTGTCAATAGATCTACTTGTGTTACCCTAAAATTAACCAAAACTAAATTGTTAAAAAGACATAAATAGATTGCAATACTAAAGATAGAGCAACATAACATAAATAGATGGAATGATTTTTGCTAAGAAAGCATTAAAGGTATAGCATCTAGTATATACCTGCTTAGCTCTTAGTTGAAAACAAAACATACGTGCATACATTAAAATTATCAGCAATTCAATTAAAAGGGGGGTTATTAGCTAGTCAAAAGAGGACTACAGAAACTTAGTTTCTTCAAAAACCACATCAGCTATACTTGCAAACTAAATATAAATATACTTGCAAACTTAATATAAATCTAAAACATCTTTCCACTTCAAACACTACAATTATGCTTGATATACCATAGCAATTGAGTTCCGGGAAGCACCTTATAGGAAAAGCTAAAAAGGTAACATAAATCGATTAAAATGAACAAGAAACGTGCTAACCTCGACATGGGATTAGTGGAAAAAGTCAATTGTTAATTTCAGCACCACCAAACCGAAAAATGTGAATATTTGGGTTTTTAGTAATCGCCAGAAACAATTCAACTCAAATCAATTCAGTTTACTCAAAATCAAAGTCCGTCAAAAATGTCGGGTCGGGGCAAGGGCGGCAAGGGTTTGGATGGAATTGGCCATTCGAGTCGCATGTGATTGTTAACTCTACATTTTGGATAGAAAATCACGTCTTTTTGGCGGTATATCGAATCTCGCAATTTTTATTGATTTTTGCTAGGACAAGATAACAAAATTTATTTAGAGAATAAATAACCTATGAGACCAAAATATGTCGACTCAACGTGATTTTCTCTTTCCAAAGTATCGAATTAACTGTAACGTACACGTGATCAATTTTGTCCAAATATTTAAAGATGATATAAAATGTGCAATCACATGTTAAATTATATTTGATATGCATAGAATGTGCTATTTCAATATATCTCAAGGAACAAAAGTTGCAAACCATCTTATTCAATATATCTCAAGGAACAAAAGTTGCAAACCATCTTATTGTATGATGTCAAAAAATAACTTTGCCAAAAAGAAAGTTTATACTCTCTTTGTCCCTAAATTTCACTATTATTTCTTTTTGGAATGTTTCAAAATAACACTATTTTTCTATAAATAATTTTATTTTTCTCAAAATTCCTCGCTTACATAAATTAATGATTTGATACCACTAACTCTTAATCATAAATCTTAAAGACATAAATTTAAATGTACAAAAGAAAATGGATGGGGGGAGTAAAATTTTGCGATTTTGCCAAGAAGAAAGTTATAAAACATATCTATATATAAATATGACCCTAATACCTAAAAAATTGTATCATGAGTATCATACTAATAATTTTGTATCATAAATCTTATGTCATAAGAGTCATAATAACAATTGTATTATATTTATGCTTTTTTGAGCGATTGCTTGAAATTTGCACCAAATTATGGAAAAAATTGTATCATGAGTGTCATACTAATAATTTTGTATCATAAATCGCACGTCATAATTATAATAATTGTATATATGTTTTTTGAACTTTTACTACAAAATTTGAGCCCAGATATGGAGAACTTGTATCATGAATGTTATACTAATAATTAATTTTGTATCATAAATATTGTGTCATAATAATATTGTATTATATGTATGTTTTTTTAACTATTGCTTGAAATTTGCACGTAAGTTGCACGTGCCTAGTTAATTTATATTTCGAAAATTATAAGTACTATAAAAGTAATGAATGATTTGGTTTTTAATATGTTGTAAAATAACCTACAAAAATTGATTAATTTTTTACTATAACTTAATTAAGTAGTAGGCAGTGTAAGTAAAAGAATTATAATATTTTAAAATAAAAAAACAAGTTAATTACATATTAAATAAAGTTTTATTTTATTTATACCTAGAAAGTACACTGAAGTACTTACAATAGCCAGATTTTGATAACTAGCCTAATTAACAAGCTAAATATAACATAACTACTACAGTAATATACTACTGCAACAAATCTTCACTATTTTGTTGAAGACAAACTGGACTTGAACTCGAAATGGTTTATGCTATTTTTTGAGAAATTGGAATCCTTACTTTCATTAAGTTATAAATATTAAATGACTCTTATATCTAGCAACTTAAACTTTAAGATAAGTTGTTCATCTAATAACCTTGTTTAACAGAAACCCAATGGTTTCAATATAATATGATCCATTTTTGGTGATCAAGAGATTTTGCTTGGCAAAGTGAACCTTATAAGTCTTCTTCTCATTTAGCTTTGTGAAGACAAGTACTAGTAGTCTCCACAACTAGATTCACTCTCGGAACACCTTCGATCAAGACACTGTAATTTGATTCAGCTAGTTCGCCAGCATTGGTCATTGTCCAATTGTATACATAAGGCTCGCACGTCCAAGTATGACATCAAAAGATGAATTGTTAAGTTGGGCTTTAGGAATAACTTTATACTCTGCTTCATTATGTCCATCTTCTGATTGACAATAGTTGAAACTTGTTTCTCGCTGTATGGAAAATGGAGTCAGACGATGTAGTCTTGAGTGGTTAAATCGTAGACAAGGCCAGGATCTATCGCCTTGGTGGGGTTTATGTGTCATGCGCTTGGAGTGTGATTATTATCTCCGGGTGATTGGACTGGGAGTGGTATGCAAAATATGGTTCCTTTGTGGGCTAGCGAACAAAAAAACCACTTCTTTTCCATTTCATTTAATTCTTCTGGAGATAGGTTTGACAATTCATTTTTTTTTAGAGGTTCAAAATGTCAATATAATTCGCGTGCATATTCTGTGCATTTTTCTTGAAGAAGTGCCTTTTTCGTGCATTTGTTATGATGATGACAATAAGGCATTGGATTGGTCGTATTATTGTCTCAAAAATATTGTGAATCTGTCAAAGCTTGAAAAATTTACTTGCTTTTTAAATTCAATCTCAACGGAAACACTTATACAGAACCTCGCCTTCCCAATTTCATTGAAAGAGTTGATATTAAGTTGTTGTAAGATCTCATGGGAACATATGAATATTGTTTGTGCCCTGCCTCATCTTGAAGTTCTTAAACTATACAACCAAGCCCTTGTAAATTTAACATATGGCCCAGGTGTGAACATTCTTGGAGCCTGGAACCAATCACTGGGAGATAATAGTACTGCCGCTTTTTACATAGATTCCGGCACGTCAATGTCTTGCCCGCACCTCAGCGGCATAGCGGCATTGATAAAATCTGCCCATCCAAGTTGGTCTCCAGCAATGATAAAATCGGCCATTATGACTACTGCCACTCAAACAAATCTGAACCACAGCCCTATTCTAGATGACGCTTACGTACCTGCTGCGGATGTGTTTGCCGTTGGCGCAGGACACGTAAACCCCACCAAGGCATTGAATCCTGGCCTTGTCTACGACTTAACCATTCAGGACTACATTCCGTACCTCTGCTTTTTGTACAACGGTAAGCAAGTTTCAACAATTGTCAAGCAGAGTATTGATTGTAATGAAGCTGAGTACAAAGGTATACCTGAAGCCCAGCTTAACTATCCATCATTCGCCGTCGCACTTGGACGTACGAGCCTTACGTATACAAGGACAGTGACCAATGTTGGAGAACCAGGTGAAACAGTTTACAGTGCGTTGATCGAAGGCCTTCCGGGGGTGAACCTAGTTGTGGAACCTAATGTGCTCGTCTTCACAAAACTGAATGAAAAGAAGACGTATAAGGTTCGTTTTACCAGGCAAGAGGCCTTGATCCCCAAAAATGATTCTAATTATGTTGAAGGATCCATTTCTTGGGTTTGTGTTAAGCACAATGTTAGGATTCCAGTTTCCGTTAGGCTATGTTTGATTCTCGAATTTCAAGTAGTAAAACGCTAGGGAAAATGTTTTCTCTTGTATCTAATGACGCAACGTTGAGCTTCATTTCTTGTTCATTTGCATTTTAATTATCATTTTACTCACTCAAATCCATAAACCAAACATAGCCTTAAAATGTTAGGATTCCAGTTTCCGTTAAAATGTTTGTGTTTCAAAGATTTTTTTGTTTATTAGAATTCTATTACATATCTTTTTAGTCTTTTGTAAATGTGAAAATGTTGTTTCGGTTATAAGTTGAATAGAATATGAAGTATGCATACAAGATTATATATAATCATTTTTTTTAAGAAAAAAATTATGATGTTTTATAAAAGTTAAATGTATATTGTGCTAATTTAAAAAGATAGTTTCACTCGAAATATAAAATTATTATATGAAATATATAGGATGTTTGTTAATGTATTTTGTCACGTAATCATTAGTTAATTAATTAAGATGAACAAAATTTCTTAGGCAAATTTTATTTTTGACCCTCTAAAATGGCTGCGTTTCAAAATTAGTTTTTTATTGTGGTATATCGACAATCTACGTTATTTATTGTGTCATCATCGTCAATTTCAGTCCTGAACACCGATTTTTTATAATTATCGCCGAAAATCATCAATTTATTATGTCATTTTTGACGTATCACATGACTTGGACTTGTAAATTGTTGAGTCAAATACGAAATTTTTAATTTTTAAGAGCCGCTCGACATTAAAAATTTTAATTGGTGATTTTCGACAAAAAAAATAATTTGCCGGTCATTTAAGACATAAATGATGATTTTCGGCGATAATTAAAAAAACCGGTGATAAGGACTGAAATTAATGATGATGACACAATAAATGATGTATATTGTTGAGGTACGAAAATAAATGACCAATGCAGCCACTTTAGAGGGCAAAAAATAAAATTTTGCCAAACTTCTTATTAATAATAACATGGAGTATAATTTAAAGTAAATCAAAAAGATATAAGGTGAAGAAATATATAAAAATATGTATTGGATTGTTTAGGATAAAAGAGAAAAGTGAATTTTTTTTAATTTCAATAAATCTGGACTACATAGTCTAGGAGTTACTAGGTCCACTCAACTGAAGAATCTTCCCTTTACTAGTCTACTAATCCACCTTGGGCTTGGGTGTGTTCTGGCGCATCAACACAGAAGTACATAACTCAATATTGCTGCATATATAAGAAGAGAAAAATTCACAGAATCAGAATTTTATTTAAATAATCGAATAAAATTATCTGAATAATAATTATTATGTAAATCATCATTAAATTTTAATCAATCGAAGAATAAAAAAACTTACAATATGCAACAAAGAGTTGATATAGCAAGGTTATCAAGATGACATATGTTTCCGAGGTGAAATGATTTTATTTTGTCAAATTTGAAAGGCAACTTCCACGGTGACTTTTTATAACAGTTACAAAGATATATAGGATAATTAAAAGTGAGCACGTAATTCGCGGAACTGCAGCAATCCTTGCTGGGGGTAGAAGAAGACCCCGAATAGTAATCCTTACAATCATTGAAGATTTCAAGAGGAATTGTTGTGCAATCAAACCCCCCAACATCCCCCTCACACCTCACGTTTGCAACAAAGATTAAACCTATTAAAGCTAATACACTACACCATGAGCTAATCGTCATCTTTAATTTGTCGTTGTGTTTCACTTTAGACTTTGATCATGTAATGTTTCATCATTTCATTTATAGGGTACGTAGTTCGTATCAGTCGTTTATGATGACATAATTGACTGGATTTTTTCGAATACTATATCGATTATAGGACTGACGGGAATGTAATCTGATTTTGGGTATTTTATTTCTAGTAATCTGATATCGTATCAGAAATATTATTCCACTATACTGTTTCGGTATCACATTGAATTGTACCAAGGAAATTAATTTAATTCCTTTTCCCATGGGAAAGAATGGATTGCATTATTAAAAAGTTCACAAAAATACCCCACCCATATATTAAATAAAAATCAATTTAAAGCAACATTTATTATATAGTATTATTAAAAATATATTGATTTAAAAAAATATGGATAATATATCAATTAATAATTTATATTTTATATCATATAATATAATTAATATATAGTAAATTGATTTCAATAGCTATTAGAATATTTTTTATAAAAAAATAGTTTTTCTCTAACATTCTAATAAATCTTTAGTTTCTTTTGTCCTTTATCCAAGTTTTTCAAAAAAAAAAAAGTTCGTTTTCGCAGGCGAATATTCACTCTTGCAATCTCTATTTCAGTCATAATGCTTGTTCGTGATTTCTCGAAATAGATGAATCGATTGTATTCTTTGGGTAATAAAGTATTTTTTATTTTTAGTATCAAATCTTTCAAGAAAAAAATCATCATACCATATACCATAGAAAAATTGATTTCACATTCCCATATTTTCATGACAAGATTCCTGATTTGTAGGAATATATTTCCTTTCCCAAATTTCAAAAAAATTATCCACACAATATTATCTACTTCCAAGGAATTAAATTGCCAAATAATATGCCATTCCGATGTAAACAAACGAGTTCATATGGAAATCTCATCATACAAGAAAAATAAGGAGTGAAATGCAAAAATACCCCTATGCTTTGCCTAGTTATCAAAAACCTCCTTTGGCTTACAAAAAACTTACTTGTGCTAATTTTTATTAGCAAAAAAGAGCCATCAAACCAAAATATTAATTAATTGTACAGGTATATACCCCACAAAGAAATATATTCACTTAAAAAAGTGCAGTAACCTCTTAATTATGATTTATGAAGAAATTTAAAATGCATTTTTTAACTAATAAAATAATACAAGTTTTTTTTTTCTTTCCAAGTAGGCAAACTACAGTGGGATATATTTGCAATTAGCTCCAAAAATAAGTGTGAAAATTTCAAGATTCATTATCATAGGATTCTATAATTTCCATGTAATGCTTGCTTGAAGGTCGTGATATTTTAACAATTAATCATGTTTAAACCGAATTAGATTATTTAATGCAAAAATCTTGTTACTAAAATAAAAGGATTCCCAAGATTTGATTTCACGTTTTAATATCTTATTTTAGCAAAAAAATCCAAATTTATGGCATTACATAAATAATTATGAGGTTTTATCAATTTCACAAGTTATTTATCACATAGGTTATATAAATAAAATTATTTCGAGTTTAATCACAAAAATAATCAGTCCTTTTTTTTTATTTTTTGCAAATTATATGTACAT
The DNA here is from genome assembly GCA_038501285.1 of Penstemon eatonii. Lineage (NCBI taxonomy): Eukaryota > Viridiplantae > Streptophyta > Magnoliopsida > Lamiales > Plantaginaceae > Penstemon > Penstemon eatonii. Next base: position 62,402,724 of record CM076712.1, on the reverse strand, counting down.
TTTATCCTTAAATTAAAATATACACTTATTTACATCAATTGTGATATTCATACAAAATATACAATAGATACAAGTTTTATTTTTCTTGTTTCCATAAAATAGAGTACTACAGATCATTAAATTTTGATATTCTTAATTTTATAGCATTTTCCCTCTTAACTAATCAACCTCTAATTTTAATATTTTTTTCTAAATAAAACTTAAATTAGATCAAGGAAACAAAGACATTGTCTTCGTGTGTTTTTAATAATTTTCTAAATTCTTTATGTTGCAACTAAAAATACGCTTACAAATCTAACTCCGTATCATATGATGTTGTAGTAATAAGATTATAAGATTCACATATAATTGTTCCTAATAAATTTCTACACGACATACTCTACAAATATGTAGTTATATAGCATGTCAAGTTTAGGAATTACAAAAAAAATAAAAAGTTCTTACATAATTACTAATAGTTATAAGAACTTTGGTTAAAATAAAAAACGTCGAGTGGAAAGTACAAAAATTTGAAATGAAGAGAAATTTCAAATGGTTAGTTATGAAATTCTAATGATTTAAAATCCGTTCATTCGAAATATCTTGTTTGAATAATTTTTTTTATAAATGATTTCAAATACATTCAATTGAAATTCATTGTTTGGTATATATCATTTGTGGTATTTGAAATTCCCAATAATACCTTATAATTTGTTCTATGAGTTAATTCTTGCTCGTTATTTGTTGTTGATATCTAGATAAAATTGGATAAATCGGTTTGGGGCAAAATTATAATATATAAATTAAAGGGACCAAAAGTGCAAATATCGAATTTCAAAAAATTTGTGGCCGAATTGAAAATCTTAATTTTCTGAAAATTCTAGAAAGAACTGCAACTCCGGATTTTTTGAGAATTTTGGGTCAAATTGCAATATCTAAAATTTATGGGACCAAAAGTACAGATTTTGATTTCTGAAAATCAGGACGAATTGCAAATTTTAATCTTCGAAAATTATGGACTGATTTACGATTCTTGATTTTTTGAAAATCTGAGGTCGAATTGAAATTTCTGAAAATTGAGGACCGAAAGTGTAAATTCGGATTTATGAAAATCTGGGGACGAATTTGAATCGCAATTTTGGGTTTTCCAAAAATCTGGGGTCAAATAGTAATTTTCAAAAATTGAGGGACCAAAAGTGCAAATTTTATTTTATAAAATATAGGAGCAAAATTGAAATTTTTAATTTTCTGAAAATTCTGGACTGAATTGCAATTCTTGGTTCTTCAAAAATCTCGGGTCTAAACCGTACTTTTTGAAAATTGAGGGATCAAAAGTGCAAATTCCAATTTTTGAAAATCAGGGTCCTAATTTAAACTTTTCTTCGAAAATCTAGGGTAAAAAATTGTAATTTTCAAAAATTAATGGACCAAAATTTTCAATTGCAATTTTCATAAGTATACAATGTGATCCCAAATCTCTAGAATTCGAATTTATGAAAATATTAGCCAAATTGCACATTCTAATTATTTGAAAATTCTGGACTGAATTGTAATTCTAGTTTTTTTGAAAATTTGGTATCAAATTGTAATTTTCGATATTATACAATGTGGACTTTCTTCTTAAGCGGATTTCAAATGACTAGATCTAGAAAGAATTTTAAATCCACTTAAAATTGGGCTGAAATCCATTGGATTAAAACCAAAGATTTAAAATTATATCCAAATAGCTTGATGGATTTGACAAGGAACTCAAATCTATCCATACTAATTATACAACTTTTAAAGTTTATGTCAGCACTTATTAACTTGATTTACGGGAATGTGCATAATCTTCACATCCATGAATGCTAGCTATATTAGTTCGTTACTCGGCAGAAAAGCAAAAGCAAAAAAGAATGTAATATATAGTGCAAAAAATCCAATTAAGTTTCACTGTCACTTCCGTAGATCAAATGGACATGTACGAGGATCTGATCCTAAAATGAACTACGTACGGATAACCAACCACAAGGAGAGATAAATTTCTTCTATTATAATCAAACACCATTAAATAACTACAATCTGTTATATATCAACTACATGTAAATTGTAGAATGACATGCCTAATCAATCTATTAACATGATTATAAGTAATGATGATCTAAGAAGGTGTTCTTGACTAATTAGTTATCCTCTATCACTCTTCTCAGACATGAAGAGTCTTTTCTTGAACAACAACATTCTGAAAAAGGGTTGTTATATATCATTGTCTTAATTTACCTACAACTCTCATTTATTTTTTCAAAATCTTAATTTAGATATTTTATGGTACCATATAAATAATTGCAGTAGTTTACCAATTTTTCATATCATCATAATTTATTAAATTAGTGATGCATATATATATGTACATACATATCTAGTTAATTAATTAAAAGTTTTAGGCACATATATATATGTAACTAACCCAATTACCTATGACACTGTTATAGCAAACCAATATTTTTAATGGTAAGAGTTTTGGATGTCTGAATTAAACTCCTTACCCATCTTACTTTGATAGAATAACTAATTTTTACATAAGTTCATGGTGCAAATGATTATATGGTTCATTTTTGGTAATTATAAAATAATCCAATTCACCAACCCAAAAGTTGTACTCATAGATTCACTAGAAAGCAATAAATTTCATCCAATTTATTTTGAAATTTCAATACAGAGGTTTTGCCTAGTCTCTGTTTACAATGAGCCACAGAAAGGTTACTCACAAGGAAATGTTCCATTTTCATGGGTAAAAAACCTAAACAAATATTCAAGGAAAAAGACCCTGTATTCCTCAATAGTTTTGGCACTTTGCATTCCTCAAAACTTGAGAATTTCGCACTTTGTACCCCCAAAATAAAATTAGCACTTAACACCCTGTATTTAAGAACAAATCAACAACTCTCATCCCCGAAACACATTAAATGGGCACTTTGCACTCCAAAACACAAAATTAACACTTAACACCCTCAAATTTAAAAACCCCAAACCCCTCGTTTTTTTTTATCAAAGGTGACTATCGGAGTGAAAAAAATCTAACATATTTCTCTCTCTCCATCTTTCTTTTCAACAATACAATTATAACAATTATAAATTCTCGAATACTAATTTCTCTCTCCATCTTTCTTTTCAACAATATAACCATAAATAACAAAATAAAGTACAAGTAAACTTCTCGAAGACCCATTGTCTACTTCAACATATCCATGACTCATAAATAATTACCTATTTTGTCTTAGAAAAATTCAACTTAATGGTCAACTTTGTTAATTTGTTCTTAATTAGGGAGTGTTAAGTGCTAATTTTGTGCCAAAGATTTGCAATAGAATTACCTATTTTGCCCTTGAATTTTTGCTTAAAAATAAAAGAGAGTGCAAAGTGTTGTATTATTCATATTTCGAGGATGCAAAGTGCTAAATCTAAATTTCGGGAATGCAAAGTGTCTATTTTCCATGTTTCGGGGGTGCAAAGTACAAAAAAAACCCTATCAATTCCACTACATTTATATCTTTACTAATTTTTTAATATGTTACTTCAGTGAGAAAAAAACTTTTTATGACATCATTTTTTAAAATTTTTTCAGGATCACACAAAATGGGAAAAACAAATCTTTCTTCAGGAAGAAAAAACTTTTTATAACATTAAGTATTGAATTTTTTTACAGGGTCACACAAAATGAAAAAAGACAAATACTGCCAGGTGACTCCATATGTTGGACAGTAATAGATGAAAAATTCGTGAGTTTTTCTTTTCTTTTTTTTTAAGCTACGTTCTTTATAGTTTCCCACTAATCAGTTATCAGTCTCCATCCATGCTCTAAAAATAATGATAATACTTATTGCATGACTAATGATCAATTGACATCTTCGGGTATTTATTTGGGGCAAAATAGGTAATTTATTTGGAAGTTTTTGTGCTCTGCACCCCCAAAACATAAGAAATAGGCACTTTACACCCCTAAGACATAAAGTTAGAGCTCATCACTTTGCACCCCTTAAACACACAATAAGCATTTAACACCCCCGAATTAGGACCCCCGAATGAGGAAGAACTTGCACTCCCAAATTTTTTCCGACAGAGTTGACCATCATGGTAAAAAAAAATCTAGGGACAAATTAGGTAATTCATTTTTTTCTCCCTAGAATGCTTATTTTCATCTTCATTTTTATTTTTGTCTTGTAAACTTGGATTAAAATTTCGGTTGTGATATGTTTCGGTCAAGTATGTATTGAAACTTCCGAGTTCTTTCGAAAAATTTCGAGAACGAGTACGAATTGGGAGAAAGAGTGGCCGGATGGAAATTCCGTTCTCGAAATTTTCGAAAAGAATTCAAAAATTTTAAACAAAGTTTCAATGCAAAGTTTCAAAAAACGAGGGGTGAAAGTTCTGGAGTTCTTTTTTTTTTTTAATAATTCGAGGGGGTTAAGTGCTTATTCTATGTTTCAGCGGTGTAAAGTGCCGATTTTTTGTATTTCAGGGGTGCAAATTGATGAGTTTTTTTATTTGAGGGTGCTAAGTGCTAATTTTATATTTTAGAGGAGCAAAGTGCCCATGTCTCATATTTTGGGAGAGTAAAGTGCTAAAAACTCGAAATAAATTGCCTATTTTATCCTATCCCTAGGAAAACTAGAGGGTGCAAGTTGCTGAGTTTTTTGTATTTTGAGAAGTTAAGTGCTAATTCTATATTTTGGGGATGCAAAATATCTATTTATCATGTTTCGGGGTGCAAAGTGCGAAACATCCATTTCCAAAAACGACAAAGATAATGAATGTAATTAAAGTTTACCTGGAGGATAGCATTAGCATATGTAAATTACCCTAAATATAATTATCACTAATTAATTTGTTGAGTTTATATATAAAAAAAGGAATTTGTAGTGATCACATTTTTGGTGCTTTAGTTGTATAGTTACTTTAATAATTTGAATAGCTGCTGTATCTGTCAATAAATAAATAAGTATTACAATTACTTATAGAGCATATGGATTTGCACCTGGCGATAATTGTCTCTTTTAATTTTGAGTGACCCTGTAAAAAATTCAAAATTTGATGTTATGAAAAGTTTTTTTTCTTACTGAAGAAACATTTGTTTTTTTCCATTTTGTGTTATCCTGTAGAAAATTTCAAAAAATACTGTCATAAAAAGTTTTTTCCTTACTGAAGTAACATATTAAATTATTATTACTTATAGTAAAGATATAAATTAATATAGTAGTGGAATTGATAATAATTCAGCTTGATGGTATTGTCCTTATCCAAATTGCTTCTGCACACTGCACAGTAAAAGAATCCAATAAAAGATTGCAAGTGACTTGAAATATTGTCAAAACATATCAAAATCTTTGTCACTAAAAAAATTAGTGACAATAATAATAAGTTGTGCTATCGTTAAAAGAATTTCGCTAATTAATTTTTTGAATATGCATGTACGCCAGAGAAAAGTTGGATACCACAAAAATCCTGGGATGAGTAATTGGACTGATCATGTAGAGATTATACCATTAGTATTTGTTGGAATTTGATATTAATTTGAAAGTGTCATAAAACTTTTCGCCGGTGAAGAAATTATGCCTCCATAATTTGCTAATATTGATAGGTCAAAAAACTTAACTCAAAAGAAAAAAGAAGAGGTAAAATAACTTTTCTCCAATGTTGCGAACAAAGAACTTTTACGTACTGAAATCAAAATAGAAATTGATCATAAAAGAGAGGAAAAATTGCGCGTGAATAAAATGTTTGGATGGGTAAGAATTAATTAAGATATGTTGTGACTAATAAAGAAATATGTTGGGAGAGAAATTAAAAATGCATATTTTGTACTTGTAGGTGGTAAAGTGCGAAAATATGTATCTTTGAGGGGATAAAGTGTACTTTCCTCAAACTATTGATCTCCAGTGGAAAATTATGGCTCCATAATATTAACAGCTATGCTATGCAATGCATCCCTTACTAGGGATAGGGATGTGACCATATACCAAATTTCAGACACTTGAATTAGTAACTGTTGCAAAATTGAAAATACGACTAACTAATAAAGAAATAAAAGATGCTCTTTGCAATAAAGATGAGATATTGAGTAAAAAAAATATAAAATGCACTTAATTAATTTTTTGTAAAAAAAAAAAATAAATATAATTAAGTCTGGATGCACCTATTTATACAGTACTTGAAAATCAAATTCCACAGTCATCAAAAACCAAAATGGCGTCTTGTATATACAGTACTCTTGCTTTGATCTTCATAAGCATTACAATGTTCTTACATCCATCTTCTGCAATTCAACAAAAAACCGACAAGTTATACATTGTTCATGTCACATTGCCCAAAGAACAAACAAGTATTGATGATCTTGAAAGCTTTTACAAATCCTTCCTGCCTCAATCTTCAAGAATGTTGCACATGTATCGACATGTTCTAACAGGTTTCGCGGCAAAACTATCTCCAGAGGAATTACATGAGATGGAGAAGAAGGATGGTTTTCTATATGCAAGGCCACAGAGAAGACACACTCTACATACCACTCACACTCCAAACTTTCTGGGGTTGTATGAAAGCATCGGTGTCTGGCCAACCATCGCAAACTACGGAAAAGGGGTCGTAATTGGAGTTTTGGACAGTGGAGTTGCTCGGGACCATCCTTCCTTCCTTCCGGGTGTAAACTACCCTCCTCCACCTTCCAAATGGAAAGGAAAGTGTGATTTTAACGGCAAAAATACCTGCAACAATAAGCTCATTGGCGCCAGAAATCTTCTTGATGCCGAGCCACCAACTGATGATTCTGGGCACGGAACTCACACCGCTAGCACAGCTGCTGGAAGTTTTGTTCCAGGTGCAAACGTGTTCGGTCAAGCTAATGGCACTGCCTCGGGTATGGCTCCTCTTGCACACGTTGCTGTTTACAAGGTATGCTATGAAAGAATCTGCGATGACGGAGCGATATTGTCTGCAATTGATGCAGCCATCGAGGATGGTGTCGATGTGCTTTCGATCTCATTAGGTGGTGGAGAAGGCATACCTTTCTATGAAAGTTCAACAGCCATAGGGTCGTTTGCGGCAGCAAGAAAGGGCATCTTTGTGAGTTGCTCGGGAGGTAATATTGGTCCTCTGCGTTCGACGGTGGACAATGCAGCCCCATGGATACTCACAGTAGGGGCCAGCACTGTAGACAGAAAGATAGTTGCTACTGCTCGCTTGGGGAATGGAGAAGAGTTTGAGGGAGAGTCTTCTTACCAGCCGAAGGATTTCCCACCTACACTCTTGCCTTTGATTGATGGGAGTAATGGCAGTGAATCTTGTCTTCCTGGATCACTCGATAACATGGATGTTAGAGGGAAGGTGGTCTTTTGCGTCGGAATAAACAGTGCAGTTCAAAAATCAAATGTCGTGAAAGCAGCTCATGGTGCAGCCATGATTTTGGCAAACGAGGAGGCTTACGGCAACACCACGTTGGCGTATCCTTATGCACTTCCAGCGACTTACGTCAGTTATGCTTCCGGAAGACGTATTAAGGCGTACATAAACTCATCCTCATCCCCTACAGCAACAATCTTATTCAAGGGGACTATTATAGGAGATAAAAGGGCGCCAGTCGTTGCTTCATTCTCAGCAAGAGGTCCCAATTATGTGAGTCCAGGAATATTGAAACCGGACATAATTGGCCCAGGTGTGAACATTCTTGGAGCCTGGAACCAATCACTGGGAGATAATAGTACTGCCGCTTTTTACATAGATTCCGGCACATCAATGTCTTGCCCGCACCTCAGCGGCATAGCGGCATTGATAAAATCTGCCCATCCAAGTTGGTCTCCAGCAATGATAAAATCGGCCATTATGACTACTGCCACTCAAACAAATCTGAACCACAGCCCTATTCTAGATGACGCTTACGTACCTGCTGCGGATGTGTTTGCCGTTGGCGCAGGACACGTAAACCCCACCAAGGCATTGAATCCTGGCCTTGTCTACGACTTAACCATTCAGGACTACATTCCGTACCTCTGCTTTTTGTACAACGGTAAGCAAGTTTCAACAATTGTCAAGCAGAGTATTGATTGTAATGAAGCTGAGTACAAAGGTATACCTGAAGCCCAGCTTAACTATCCATCATTCGCCGTCGCACTTGGACGTACGAGCCTTACGTATACAAGGACAGTGACCAATGTTGGAGAACCAGGTGAAACAGTTTACAGTGCGTTGATCGAAGGCCTTCCGGGGGTGAACCTAGTTGTGGAACCTAATGTGCTCGTCTTCACAAAACTGAATGAAAAGAAGACGTATAAGGTTCGTTTTACCAGGCAAGAGGCCTTGATCCCCAAAAATGATTCTAATTATGTTGAAGGATCCATTTCTTGGGTTTGTGTTAAGCACAATGTTAGGATTCCAGTTTCTGTTAAAATGGCATAGACCATTTCGACGAGTTCCAGTCCAGCAGCTATCATAGTACTTGAGAATTGCTGCAGTAGTAGTTATGTAATCTTTCTTAATCCTAGGTTTAAATTAAATAATTTGATTAGTAGAAGTGTTCTCCATGCATGACATGGTATTTAAGCATCATGATTCTGACTGTTCTCTAAATAGTTCTCAACATGTTCAAATCAAAATCAAATGTTTTTTTTTTTATGTGGTTAGTGATTAAATGGCATTTGAGTGACACATTTTTACTCTATATATTCATTCCTTAACGTACGTACATTAAACTACATTGAATCTCTATTTTCACCCAGAATGAATTTAAATAAATGCAAATTCCATTAGCTAGCAAAAATCTAAAGAATATCTCCAAATTAAATGAACTGTGTATCAAATTAGTATGCTCAGCAGTAAAACCAAATATCTTCCAATCCACTGAATAAAAAACTATCTATCAGATTTAATTTTTCTCTTCTCAGTAAAATCAAACCTCTTCCCGTATCCATTTTTTAACTGTATATATATAGTACATTCACCAAAAGTGTTTATGTGCATGATTAATCAACTCCTTAAGGTACATAAACACATCCATAATTTGAGATGATAATTATTTTCTTGATTTTTAAGCATCTTCAGAGCTCAAACTTCACACCATCTTTTTCTTGCAGCACATAATTATCAGTGGGAGATGATCTTCAACAATATGGCGATAAGACGGTTTATCCAAACTCAATTAATTAATAATGGAGTCACTAACAAGCATAATTCAATTCAAAACTCAAGATACCGAATCCTGCACCACAAAATCCATCAAATTCCGTAGCAATAGAACGAAAGAAAAACGCAACCCCACATGGATTAAATCCAGCCATTGCATTTGATCTTTCCCCTTCTCTTAATCCCTCAACTAAATCCTGTACCAAGTACACTAACAAATCCAAAATCCAGTATATTTATTTTTTATCATTGACGTGTAACACACACACATTCAACAGTTATACAACCAACAATGATGAATCAGCTTTGATTGAATCCCCCTATCCCCAGTTGTAACATGATGAAGTCAAGCTTTCAACAAAAGAATTCAAGCACTATATGATTATCGAAGAATCTAGAAATAACCAAAGACCATGAATAGTTTTAATTTCATCATGCATTCGATCAAAAAGATTCGAATTTCAGAAAAACTGTAATTCTTGATACACTGCTGCTAAAGCTTAGCAAATGAAACATCAAGCCCATAATGCAATCATATATATCCCGACAAAAACATGATACTAGCTAATTCATCCTCTTTAATTTCCCGGAAGGACGAGGGGTGAAGGCCATTCTATATTAGTTACTCTCCAATCACTTATCTTAGCTGCATTATGTTTAAGCTTATCAAATGAAGTACGTAACAAAGTGGTGTTCTAGCTATTTCATATAGAGTAAATTTCCCTACTATCTTTGCAAACTTCCTGATATTCATACACTAATATTCGTCTTTCTTTGTACGGAAATTTAACATTGAACATTAACTATTATATATGGTCCTCCTCTTTTATCTGGTAAGGACAATGAATTACAACTTTAATTGGATACATCTACATCTCAATCATGACCCTTTGAACTGAAGTACTGGAAATTCAGTCCACTCATTATTTCTTTTCAATATTCAGTTATTCACTAATAAAAATAGCTAGCCACGAAGTAGTCTCGTCCTCCAAATCTACCATAACAAAGGACAACTTATATATTCTTGATTTATTTTAATATATTTTTATAAATGAGAAATTGTATTTATCTTAATTAATCTTATTTACAAATAAATTAAAAAGATTTAATCAGTGGCGGAGCTAGACCGATTTTATTGGGGGGGCGAAATTTTTTCGAGGAACGCATTAAATAAAGTAAATAATTAGAAAAATATATTCTTTTACAATTATTGACAAAGATTTTTTTGAAATGTACAATATACTAAATAAAGAATATTACATAAAGAAAAGTGCACTAAATAAATATAATTTTAAGGAGAAGACCTTATATATTATAAAGAAGATAAAAAATTTATTCTTCTTACAATTATTAAGATTTTTTTTAGGAATAATGCACTAAATAAAGAAAATTATAAAAAAAAATGCTTGTATTGTAATAACAATAAAATATCATATAAGAAAAATTAAAAAAAAATAGCTTAAGAATTGAAGAGAAAGAAAGGAAAATTGTAATAAAGGCTTAAGAATTGAAATAAGAATCTATTGCAGCAAGCTAAACTCGAACCCAGATCTCCGACCTACCCCTGGAATTCCTTAACCATTGGGCCAACACAGTCATTATTTCTTATCTTACTACTACTAATATTTAATCCTGATATTTTTGGGGGGGCGACCGCCCACCCAATCTACACATAGCTCCGCCACTGGATTTAATAGAATTCAAATAAATAAATAAATAAAAAGCAATTTTACATCATCTATATTTGAAATTTTAGTTAACCAAAAGACGAACACAAATTTTCTTTTTTCTCTTTTCAGGTAAAACACTTGCCCAAATGTTCTAGAAAAAATACTTGCTCTAATAAATACTAAAGCAAAAATTTGGGTTGTAATTCAAATTCAATACATAAAAGATAAAAGAGAGGCATGCATTTTATCAGATAAACTGAAGGAGAAACTACTGCCCAGTAGAGTGTCAATTCAGCAAATGGGTTTGTGTTTCAAAGATTTTTTTGTTTATTAGAATTCTATTACATATCTTTTTAGTCTTTTGTAAATGTGAAAATGTTGTTTCGGTTATAAGTTGAATAGAATATGAAGTATGCATACAAGATTATATATAATCATTTTTTTTAAGAAAAAAATTATGATGTTTTATAAAAGTTAAATGTATATTGTGCTAATTTAAAAAGATAGTTTCACTCGAAATATAAAATTATTATATGAAATATATAGGATGTTTGTTAATGTATTTTGTCACGTAATCATTAGTTAATTAATTAAGATGAACAAAATTTCTTAGGCAAATTTTATTTTTGACCCTCTAAAATGGCTGCGTTTCAAAATTAGTTTTTTATTGTGGTATATCGACAATCTACGTTATTTATTGTGTCATCATCGTCAATTTCAGTCCTGAACACCGATTTTTTATAATTATCGCCGAAAATCATCAATTTATTATGTCATTTTTGACGTATCACATGACTTGGACTTGTAAATTGTTGAGTCAAATACGAAATTTTTAATTTTTAAGAGCCGCTCGACATTAAAAATTTTAATTGGTGATTTTCGACAAAAAAAATAATTTGCCGGTCATTTAAGACATAAATGATGATTTTCGGCGATAATTAAAAAAACCGGTGATAAGGACTGAAATTAATGATGATGACACAATAAATGATGTATATTGTTGAGGTACGAAAATAAATGACCAATGCAGCCACTTTAGAGGGCAAAAAATAAAATTTTGCCAAACTTCTTATTAATAATAACATGGAGTATAATTTAAAGTAAATCAAAAAGATATAAGGTGAAGAAATATATAAAAATATGTATTGGATTGTTTAGGATAAAAGAGAAAAGTGAATTTTTTTTAATTTCAATAAATCTGGACTACATAGTCTAGGAGTTACTAGGTCCACTCAACTGAAGAATCTTCCCTTTACTAGTCTACTAATCCACCTTGGGCTTGGGTGTGTTCTGGCGCATCAACACAGAAGTACATAACTCAATATTGCTGCATATATAAGAAGAGAAAAATTCACAGAATCAGAATTTTATTTAAATAATCGAATAAAATTATCTGAATAATAATTATTATGTAAATCATCATTAAATTTTAATCAATCGAAGAATAAAAAAACTTACAATATGCAACAAAGAGTTGATATAGCAAGGTTATCAAGATGACATATGTTTCCGAGGTGAAATGATTTTATTTTGTCAAATTTGAAAGGCAACTTCCACGGTGACTTTTTATAACAGTTACAAAGATATATAGGATAATTAAAAGTGAGCACGTAATTCGCGGAACTGCAGCAATCCTTGCTGGGGGTAGAAGAAGACCCCGAATAGTAATCCTTACAATCATTAATTAAGATTCCAAGAGGAATTGTTGTGCAATCAAACCCCCCAACATCCCCCTCACACCTCACGTTTGCAACAAAGATTAAACCTATTAAAGCTAATACACTACACCATGAGCTAATCGTCATCTTTAATTTGTCGTTGTGTTTCACTTTAGACTTTGATCATGTAATGTAATGTTTCATCATTTCATTTATAGGGTACGTAGTTCGTATCAGTCGTTTATGATGACATAATTGACTGGATTTTTTCGAATACTATATCGATTATAGGACTGACGGGAATGTAATCTGATTTTGGGTATTTTATTTCTAGTAATCTGATATCGTATCAGAAATATTATTCCACTATACTGTTTCAGTATCACATTGAATTGTACCAAGGAAATTAATTTAATTCCTTTTCCCATGGCAAAGAATGGATTGCATTATTAAAAAGTTCACAAAAATACCCCACCCATATATTAAATAAAAATCAATTTAAAGCAACATTTATTATATAGTATTATTAAAAATATATTGATTTAAAAAAATATGGATAATATATCAATTAATAATTTATATTTTATATCATATAATATAATTAATATATAGTAAATTGATTTCAATAGCTATTAGAATATTTTTTATAAAAAATAGTTTTTCTCTAACATTCTAATAAATCTTTAGTTTCTTTTGTCCTTTATCCAAGTTTTTCAAAAAAAAAAAAAGTTCGTTTTCGCAGGCGAATATTCACTCTTGCAATCTCTATTTCAGTCATAATGCTTGTTCGTGATTTCTCGAAATAGATGAATCGATTGTATTCTTTGGGTAATAAAGTATTTTTTATTTTTAGTATCAAATCTTTCAAGAAAAAAATCATCATACCATATACCATAGAAAAATTGATTTCACATTCCCATATTTTCATGACAAGATTCCTGATTTGTAGGAATATATTTCCTTTCCCAAATTTCAAAAAAATTATCCACACAATATTATCTACTTCCAAGGAATTAAATTGCCAAATAATATGCCATTCCGATGTAAACAAACGAGTTCATATGGAAATCTCATCATACAAGAAAAATAAGGAGTGAAATGCAAAAATACCCCTATGCTTTGCCTAGTTATCAAAAACCTCCTTTGGCTTACAAAAAACTTACTTGTGCTAATTTTTATTAGCAAAAAAGAGCCATCAAACCAAAATATTAATTAATTGTACAGGTATATACCCCACAAAGAAATATATTCACTTAAAAAAGTGCAGTAACCTCTTAATTATGATTTATGAAGAAATTTAAAATGCATTTTTTAACTAATAAAATAATACAAGTTTTTTTTTTCTTTCCAAGTAGGCAAACTACAGTGGGATAGATTTGCAATTAGCTCCAAAAATAAGTGTGAAAATTTCAAGATTCATTATCATAGGATTCTATAATTTCCATGTAATGCTTGCTTGAAGGTCGTGATATTTTAACAATTAATCATGTTTAAACCGAATTAGATTATTTAATGCAAAAATCTTGTTACTAAAATAAAAGGATTCCCAAGATTTGATTTCACGTTTTAATATCTTATTTTAGCAAAAAAATCCAAATTTATGGCATTACATAAATAATTATGAGGTTTTATCAATTTCACAAGTTATTTATCACATAGGTTATATAAATAAATTATTTCGAGTTTAATCACAAAAATAATCAGTCCTTTTTTTTATTTTTTGCAAATTATATGTACATTTTATCCTTAAATTAAAATAGACACTTATTTGCATCAATTGTGATATTCATACAAAATATACAATAGATACAAGTTTTATTTTCTTGTTTCCATAAAATAGAGTACTACAGATCATTAAATTTTGATATTCTTAATTTTATAGCATTTTCCCTCTTAACTAATCAACCTCTAATTTTTGGAAAATTCTAGGGTGCCGCTACGTTAGGTGCCGCTAATATCACATTAGGTGGTATTACCACACAATGTGTATCTCATTCTATGGTACATGATCACATTACATAGTATTAACCCCATATATTTAGTATGACCCCCACAACATGTAGTATTTATTCCAAATTAGGTGGTATTACCACGCAATGTGTGTCACATTCTATGGTATAAATCAAATTTGTCAAATTGATTTTTTTTTTTTTTGACAAGATATTAGGTGATAAAGTTAAATTTATCACTTTTTATATCTAGGTCACAGTAACTTAGCTATTGTCATTTTATAGACATATTAGTGACAAGAATTGAAAAAAAAATATCACTATTGACATTTAGTAATATCCCATAAATGATAATCAACATATTGTCACTATGATTTAGTGACAATATTTATTGTCACTATGACAGCTAAAGGGGTGACAACTTAATTAACATATATCACTAAACGCTATTAGTGACAACTTAAAAAAATATTTTGTCACTATACAGTAAAGTGATAGCATGTCATTGTGTTAAAAGTGGCAGGTTAATAATAATCATTTTATTAGCCCAATAGCCAAAATATCACTTGGTCCAAATTTTTTTACTTGGGCCAAAGTTTTTAATTCCTCGTGTCATTTTATTTATGCCGATTTTTTTTCTTTCATACCCGATTGGGTCATGAACATCCATTCTGGTGTAAAACTAGAACCCTTTTCAACCCGAAATCCTTAAAAGCCAGTATTTTCGTCCGAAATGGAAAATACCGGACCCAAATGTGAAACGTCCACCCCTATTTGGAATTGAACAAACATTTCACAAATTTGTCACCTCAATTAAAAAGCCTCAATTGTATATGTAATATGTTGATCCAATACCACATAATTATAAGTTTATTTATGGGGCACACAATAATTATAGTTGTACCATTGCTTCTATTTTCTATTATGATTAACTACACGGACCTCAATGGTGATTTGTCATATAGCCTTGTCATAACTTATAACTACAACTTCGTATTTAAATCAATTTGCGTATTAACTTATAATTAGATAATATGTGAACAAGCCAAAACTAGATTTTTTCCGATTATGAAAAAGTTGCACGTACTATTGACAAGACGAATGAGAATGATACCTAAAGTCATATGCAAGTCATAGTCTGTGCATATTTTAGTCGGACCACAAAAATTCCTTTTACGTCCAAGAACTTGGGAACTTCCAATACACATTGGACTTGTGTTGATGTATAGTTAAATTTTTACAGCGGGAAATCTCATGTTCGGTTAATTACACTAATCATCTATAATGTATAACATTAATATTAGCTAGTTAAATGGATATAATTAAATACCATCGATTTAGGTGAAAGGACATAAAGCTAGATTCATGTACTTGTAAGAAAATCAATGCAAAAGTGGCTAGGTGGTCGCAATTCATCATTCCAAGATTCAGTACCATGCACCGAAAGCCTTGTTATTCCAAATCTTTAATTTCTTTCAAGATACAGAGAATATATTATTTTATTTCATTTCAAAAATTGAAGTCCATGATTGAAAGAATCTCCATGAAATTTAAAATTTAAAATTTTTGTTTTGTTTAATGTCAATTTTTACAATATGATGATTCTGATCTCTTGGCAAAAATGAAAGAACAGGCTCCCTCCCCTGCAGGCTGCGTGGTCAGGAGGCAGACGACGTGTTCCATAAACTACCATTCTCTACTTTCCAACTAATTTCACCTTTCACCAATTAACGCAAAATTGCAGAAAACGTTTTAAACTAATTAATGATTTTGGATTTTCGTCCTGAATTATATCACCTTATCGAATTTCGTCCCGTAATTTAATATTTTTTCGAAATATTTTCTCAAACTAATTATTCATTTTGGTTTTTCATTCCAAATTATACCAACTCGTCGAATTTCGTCTCATAATTTACTATTTTGCATGAATTTAGTCCCAATATTAAATTTTTAATTTAATAGAAATGACGGTTCAATCTTGTAATTAGTTTGGAACGAATTATGTTCATTCTAAATATTGCCACATCATGATAAGTAAACAACCACGTGGCATGCAATTCAGCGGACACATGCGCAATTTTCATCTCATAATTAACAGTGAGATAATATTTCAAAAAAATATTAAAATATGAGACTAAATTTGTGAGATAATATAATTTGGGAAGAAAACTCAAAATTACTTATTAGTTTGGAAAGTTTTATACAATTTTATCAATTCTGACAATCAATATATAGAAAATTTATGAATATCAAACAGTTGGTCAAAGATGCTTAAAGAATTTATTCAAAGATGTGAGGACTCAAGTCTGTTTCAGATGTTCAACTTGTTGAGTAAGTGCGGATCAGAAATTAAATAGTACTAATATAGTTCTATATTATCGAGTAAATTTAATTTGAACATTAGCCAATTATGAAAATTAATTCCTTGAATAAATTAATTATTAAAAATAATATAATATAATATAATATATAATCTTGTCAGGTTTTGGATCACGTTCCTGCAATCAAGTTTATACGAATAACATATAGAAATGTTTTTGTTTCTTTTATGATCTTTTTTGTAAGAGCAAGACACCACGAGAGAACAAAAATAATAGTCTTTCGTGTCTAAATATATGTATATAAATTGGTGACTATCTAATTGTGCTAGGGACGATTTTATGTATTAATTGTCATAGTGGATGAATGTTGTTGTTTAACTATTTATGCATTTATATATTTCATAAAATATAGAATATAATCACACATTGTTAAAGCTCCTATCAAACGTGAAAAGAAACAGAGAATTTATTTCATTTAGAGGAAAGCCTGAAACTTTATCTTGATGACAAAGTGTTCGATAAATGGACTCAATGAATTTACGAGTTGAATTTGATCTATTTAAAATCAAGATAGGAATGCGTAGGAGCGTTTGACTAAACAAGAAACAATTAATGAACGTAACTAACTTTTTACTAACTTTTGAAATTGCAATTACAGAATTTCAAACAGGAAAATAATATGAATTTATTTCCTAATACTTTCTGCACTCGAATTCTTATTGGGATCAAATCAATGCAGTAGTACTTGAGAGTGTATTTTATAGCAATGAATTGGTTATTAGACACCTTTCTCGAAAGATTTCCAAAGAATTGTTTTATTCAATTTGCGTTTATAATAACAAAAAATAAAAATTTCTTGATTAGACCAGTCTTAGAAAAAGATTTCATGCATTTTCAACCATAAGAGCTATGAAATTCTCCTAGACTTGATATAGGCAAGAATGCCCATTAAAAAAAGTTGTTTATGATATTTTAGAGGTTAAATAAAACACTAAATTAACTAAGTCCGATTATAGATATGAAGTGTGATTTGTTGGTAAAATGAGTGAATAAGATTCTAAATTTGTATCACAAACATTTTGCGACTACTATCAGTCTATCAAGTATCTATCTTGAAAAAGTGCCTTTCTCCATACATTTTGGCATCCAAGAATTGCAAAGACCATGCCACCACCCTTTTTTTAATGTTCTTGTTTTGAGTGAAAGCAGTCCGTCCACTTGTTCTTTTATAAATAGAGCTCCAAAAACAGTTCAATTCCATGCAAGCTTTAGCTTCATACTAAAAAAAAATTCCCTCATTGCAAAAACACAATTCCAACTTTTGGGATCATTGTGTGATCTAAAGCTTCAATAAAAAAATATCAAGAAATACCATTCTCTCGCACATAGAAAATATATATATATATATATATATTTATAAATAAAAAAAAAAAAAAGGGGATATGGAAAAGGTGGTAAAATTGGCATCAGAAAATGGGATATTGATTTTCAGCAAGAGTACTTGCTGCTTGTGCTATGCAGTTCAAATCCTATTTCAAGAACTTGGGGCCCACCCTTGTATTTATGAAATAGATCAAGATCCTGAAGGAAAGGAAATTGAAAAGGCCCTTATGAGAATGGGCTGCAATGGCCCAGTTCCGGCAGTGTTCATAGGCGGGAAGCTCATTGGGTCAACCAATGAAGTCATGTCTCTTCACTTAAGTGCCTCACTTAACCCACTCCTCAAGCCATATCTGCAGCCTAATTTATGCTGAAAAAAGCTACTACATTATCATCTTATTTATATTTATGTTATTATTAATAGAAGAATAATATTTGCTCCATAATGGTGAGCTTAAGTAAAATTAATGGTAATGTAGCTTTATATGTGTAATGTTTTTACTACTACTACTTGGTGGAAGAACTAAGAATGTACGTGCTCGATTTGCTTACTAAATGAAGTTAATTATTAGTTTTAATTCAAAATAGATATATCTAAATACCGAACATTTTCGCATGATTTTATATACTCCGTTCAATTTGAATATATTTATATTCAAGTTGTAAAGAATTGAGTTAGGTTGAACAAAATGTTCAAATTTAATTTTATTTTCTTATTGGATTTAAATTAAAACTTTATTTGATCGAATCAACCTCAACTAGATTGATTTATTTTATGCATTTTTTTTAATTCATGAAGTGGAGCTTAAATTAAAATTTCAAAAATAATCATTGAATAAATATTAAAGTTAGATTGTTAGCTCATATTGATCCAAACGCAAGTTAAATATCAATTTTATTTACATGATTTGAGTAGAGATTTTTTTATTCTTTCGATCTTTCATTCATTTTGCCTCAACTCAAACAATTAAACGTATGGATCTATTTCAACTCGATTGCCTATTGCATATTAAGTTTGACATAGTATCAATAGAACGATTCAATAAAAATAAAATTATTAGTAAACCAATATTTATAGTTTTCATATTATTATTGAAATTATAACAAGTTCAACAAAGTAAAAAAGGGCTCCCATCAATTACAAAATTAAAATAAATACATGAATACAAGGCGACCAACTCGATTAATTGGAGTCGAAAATTCACACAACAAGATTACGAGCGAGAATATTATTCTTTAGTTGGACTAGAGAAATATAATTTCACACTCCCGCATCCAATTTTTCATATAAAATTTTCCAAACCGACAAAAAAAAGTAATAGGCAAAGCGTCAAACACCACCGCGCTTCCCCCCCCCCCCCCCCCCCCAAAAAAAAAGCCTGAATTCGTACGTAATCTCGACGATTTTTCAATACACCTATATCTTCTCTCCTACGGCGTCGTATTCTCAGCTGCAGTTCTTCGCCAGTCGCCGTTCCTTCATCTAATGACGTCTTGATCAGGTGAATCTTCACTATTTATTTTTCAAGTATTTATATATGTGTATATATTGAAAATTTCTTTGATTGTTGTCTCTAAGCGATCAAATATGGTATATATTGATATAAGCATTTAATTGTAATATGATTATCAGTTTCTCGTGTTTGTTTTATTATAAATACTTATTCCACTGGGATAAATGTAACGATCTAGGGTTTTGTTGTTCCTTGTCATGATTTGTGGAAATGAAATTTGGAGATCGAGCTTGATCAGTTTGGAATTTTGTGATTTTAATGAGTAGGGGTGTAAACTAGTGAAGTAGTGTTGAACGTATTGTTCGAGCCTGGTCTTGAATTTTGTTTCGAGCTTCAAATTGTGTTTGAGCTTGGTTTGCTGGCTAATCAAACCAAGCTCAATGAGTTCAAATGAACGAGCTCGAGTAGCTAAATATCTACTTATGTATTGTTAATTTGTAGCTTACCGAGTTGACTTCGAATCAAACTTCAAAATTATAAAACAAAAAATGGTATCCAAGCTTGTTCGGTATTTATAACGAACTGATCTCAAATGAGCATTTATCGATCTCCAGCTGAATATCGAGTAGCTTGATTTGAATTTCAATCTCATTAAAGAGTAAATCTTGGAAGTAGACCTCTCTCTTGACGTGAAAGAAAATGGAGTGTAGTGGTGGAGTATTTACTTCAAGTTTTTATGGGTTTGTGATACAGGGGTTTCTTTGAGGTTATCAGTGCTTGGAGAAGCTGTTGGATCATATGAAGTGGTTACTCAATTCACTGCTTGGCGATTCCAATGTACAGTTGCAGTTGCGTGTTACTGAAGTTTTTTGCGGATTAACAAAGGTTTGTGAAATTTGGTTACACGTCTGATTCAGAGATGGATATCATTGGCCAATGTTACATAACATACAACTTACTAATAATCCATGATATTCATTATTGTGTTTTGTTAGAGAATTGAATGCTTCTTCATATTTCTTAAATTCTCATGGTACAGGTTAATTTTGGTAACTTGAATTCTCTTACTCATAGACTTGTGTTGTTACATTGGGCTTTTGTGAATATAGTAGAGGGATACTATGGCTGAAGGAGACAAGGGCCTCGAGCTTAAGTTCAGAATCTATGATGGGACAGATATAGGTCATGGAACATACTCTTCATCCATTTCTGTTGCTACTCTCAAGCAAAGGCTTCTTTCTGAGTGGCCTCAAGGTTGTGATTCTTCTTATGTACTTGTGTGTGTGTTTCTTACAAACTCTATCTTTATTAGGCTGAACTAGTGACAAGATTATGTGCCTGCAGTTTTGTGTTAAGATTTTCCCACTGTTGAATGCAATTCAGTTTTCAATCAATGTTTGACTTTGAAGTGTCAACTGCTTCGAATCATCACGTATTTCTCTGGCTTGTGACATGCATAGTAAATTTGCTACTAACAGACCGAGTTAGATAATATTGTTGCAGAAATATTACTATAAGCTCAATTAGTGAGAAATTTGTTAGGGAGTATGAAATTCCTGATCCGTGCAGAATACTATTGAAAAACTCTATTTGTCTATCTATCATTCTCTGTCCCAATTAAACTTCCAACTGACTTTGGTTGCAGTTGATAAAGTATAAGTTAAATTGAGCCTCTTGCCCTATGCATTACAGGTAAATCACATGTACCCAAGTCAGTGAACGATATGAAACTAATACATGCTGGAAGAGTTCTGGAGAATGGGAAGACACTTGTTGAGTCTGGAGTACACGTTGGCGACATTCCTGGTGGAGTTCTTACTATGCATGTGGTCGTTCAGCCTACTGTTGCTAAGAAGAAAACAGGTATCCTTTTCCTCCCATGTGTTATACTATTACATAGTATAAAACTAATCTTTCTCCTTTGTTTGAGAAGCTCTCTATGACTGTTAGCTCCCGGATTGTCCAGTATATAGTATAATGTGATGTTAACAGAAGTCTAAATAATTTACAATAATTTGTAAGTTCTAGGGCTGAAATTCAAATCAAGATCCCGACTCGAGTTTGATCAATAAAATCTTATTGAGTTTTCTAGATACTAGACTTTTTGACATAATATGTGCAGAGCCTATGTTTGTTGTTTGCTCTTGAATTTCTTTCATTAGCTTTACTTCCAATCTAAATGTTTCCATAATGAATGTTTTGTTTAGATGGAATAGACACTTTTACTTTTCCGGAGGTCTAAATATAAGCCACCGTATTTAAATTTCGCTGTTTTGGACGCATTGCAGATAAGAACCAGACGGAGAAACAAAAACAGGGTTCATGTTCTTGCACCATCCTTTAGACGCTTCAACCTTGCATCATTTCCTTTCGAATAAATAATGGCGCCCCAATTTCAAAGTTAAGCGAACTGAGAGCGAGGCATTTTCTGGGCACCATCTTGCTGATGAGGCCGTCATTTTATGCAAATTTTAATTCAATTTTATATACCATGCAAATGTAGCATTTATGTAGTAGCCTCTTCAAAAAAAAAAAAAATAATAATAATAATAATAAGCATCTACAATTTGAAAATTTCCCTTCATACTTGAAATCTGTTTTACGCTGTTTGATGTTTTACAATGTGGACTGGTGTTTTACTGTCTGCTCATCTACAATAATAGCGAATTGAGATAGACTTGATGTTGGTCCATCATATTCTTACTGTATTTTGATTGTGTAGTTTTATTTGAATTGGATTTGTATATAAACGATTTGGGTTTTGCTAAAAAGGAAAAAATTCCAATTTATTTGCAGTCTGTATTATAATATTGAATATTAAGATTATGATATGTTGTTCGTTGGAAAAACATTTTATGAGTATATGTTATGAGAAAATTGTGAAATTGCTATGGAGCTCCAGCGGCTTGTCTGGAAATGGCTGTCCTAATTCTTAGTGTTAATAATAAGTTTTAATGAATTAGATTCTAGGGCTGTTTTCTCAAAATTACTTGTTTTGCTCCAATGTCGACGAGGATAAAAGCGGAGGATTCAAGCGATTCAAAAATCATTCCAAGATGGAAGGTCTTGATCCGTGGCCACGCGTCCGATATTGCTCTATGAATACTCCCAGGCTAACAAGCCTCGTTCACCGAACTAATCCCTCATCAAAGTCAGTATATGTTTGTGCTCTTTATTTCTTATTTGAATAAGTGGGCCTTTTCTTTTTAATTCTCTTATATGTGGTCAAAACTATATTGCTTAATTTTACACAGGTACCCTGTCTATTCTGCTCCAAAGTAAGTGTGAATGTCCAGAACTTGGAAAATATATAATAGCTCAAGAGTCATTTACTTTTTCTTCGTACTGTTGTAGCATAGACACTTCAGCTTTTTGGGTTTCCTGTTTGATGGGAGTTTATCATTTCATCAGTCAAATTAATAGAATAATGAGTTTGACATTGTACGTGTCTCTCTACCTTCCATAGTTGTCATGAACTATTTAGGAGTATGTTATCTTTTAATATTGTGATTGCTTTGTAATAGATTGAAGCTACTCTGCAATGCCTGAGGATTGAATATCGCTTTGATGTAAGTTTAATATCCCTTTTTTCTTTTTCATTTCCCCCCAACTGTCACTTGCTTTTGCCCATCAATCTTTTTTCTCCGGATCCAGATACATACTTCAGTCTATTTTAGTTTAGTCATACTCTCTTAATATTTTTCTTTGGGTAGATAAATCATATTCACATTATAAATAATATATGTATATAATTGTCATTTATCAAATGACTACCTATATGATTATTGTAGATAGCATAAAATTACTTTGGATTAGTTCAAATTAATAGTCATAATTTTCTAGATAAAACAACCATCATCCATGAGTCTATCTTGAAATTATATTTAGGTGACATACAGATAATCTCTTTATTTATGTTAACCTTGTTTAGAATATTTCTATCATATAATAACTGTAATATCCAACACTCTAAAATGGGGCAATAAAATAAGAGGATAGATCTGAAATCAAACAAGTTTTTCATTGAAAGAGACATGGCTAAAAGCACTAAACTAATTTCTTTACATATGATTGCAATCTTTCTCCAATTTCTCATCATCTTTTGTATTGCAGAATCCAGTGGGCTGAGCCTCAAGCTCATTCACAAAGAGTCTAAAGAATCGCCATTTTATCCCGGAAACTTAAACAGTACCGAAAGAATCCGGCGACGTGTCCAGTCATCGTTGGTATATGCTCATCAACTGTCCAATGTTATTACTTCTAACGTTAAAAGAAACAATGTGGGAGCCAACTTAAGTACTAGTATGTTGATTCGTCCAAGGCTGGGCAGCCAAACGGGGATGTTCATGGTTGAAGTTGGAATAGGCACTTTTGCTTCTCGTACACCCCCATTCTACAAGTACTTCTTACATCTCGACACGGGTGCTAATATCTTATGGACACAATGCGAGGACTGTCAGAAAATGGGCTGGCGTTCTTGTTTTCGGCAAAAGGCGCCACTTTTTCCAGCGAGGAAATCGAGCACTTACCGCCCTCTCCCGTGTGGAAAACACGAGCTTTGCTCCCCTGGCAAATGCATTAATGATACGTGCTCCTACTTTACCAGGTATGGAGATGGGGCAACAACAATAGGATATCTAGCTTACGAATCCTTCAAATTTAACTCTCATGGAAATGGAACCGAAACTTTAGAAGAAGTTGTGTTTGGTTGTGGGATTAGGAATCAAGGTTTTATTGAATCTTCTTGGGATAATTTGGCTGCCGGTAATTTTGGCTTGAGTGAGGGAAAACTTTCGTTTATAAGCCAAAAGAAGTCCCTTACTCAAGGTAGGTTTTCATATTGCCTCCCACCATTGGATATCAAGCTCGACTACACCATTTTCCTTCGTTTTGGGGCCGATATCCCACATAGGAAAGGTCTCATAGAGACACGGTTGTTGCCTTACTCGGGCTTTGGCCCTTATTACATAGATTTGAAAGACATTAGTGTTGGTAATATAAGACTTGGTATCCCACATGGAAAACTTGTCAGAAAAAACAATGGTTATGGGGGTTGTGTAGTCGATTCAGGTACCACGTATTCTATAATGCCTGCATCTATTTTTAAAAAGTTGAAAGAAATGCTTATTAAGTATCATTTGTCGAAATACAAAAGAATTAGGAGGTTTGGAGGTTTGGAAGTGTGCTATTTGTTCCCAAGAAACAAAGGATTGAAAGATCTTCCTAGTATCACTTTCCATTTGCAGGATTCTGAGGTTGTGTTCTGGCCTGAAGAGGCTTATATAATTGACAGGACAAGGTATGGTAAGGAATACTTTTGTCTAGCAATGGTTGGTGTAAATACAAGTGGTTTGACTATAATTGGAGCATTTCAGCAGGCTAATAGGCGATTCATATTCGACACTGTGGGACGTAAACTTTATTTTGGCCCAGAAAATTGCTCTCGCGGTGCTTAGCTTCTCGGCAGTTGGCCTAGAAAAGTTTGGTTTCCTGGTGTTTGTGTTATGATTAGTAGTCATCCTTTCACAACATGCACTGGATAATTTTATCAATATACGTTGAAATTGAGCAGATTAGAGTTTTTAATTAGGTCATGTATAATATATTGTTGTTCGGATTACCCTCTGAATACGAAGATGTTTTATGATTTTTATTTGTTTAATCGTGACATTGATCATTCTTATCATCTATGAGAGTGCTTATTCATTCCGCCAAAAAAATGCAGTTGATTTTGAGGGGTTAAGAATTATAAATAAATAATGATTCAGGTGTATTTTGAATCATTATTTAAAGGGGTTAAAAAAATGGCTTCAAGTTCAACGGCCATATTTTTTTAACATCATTATTTTGAAGAAGAGCCAAAAAGCTCTTATGCAGGGGCGTCCAAGCACTGTGACAGGTGTATCTGATGTTCAATACGATGGTTGTGCACCATGTGATGTGATGGAATTTGAAAAAAATGTCACAAATTATAAATGTTAATTATACTGTTTAGTTATATATATATTTTTATTATTATTATTGTAACAGTTTACAATGTCTAATTAAATTTTGAAACATAGTCGACTAGCAAGCTCATTAATTATTCAGTTTGAAATCCGAAAACTTGTGAAGACCCTAACACTTACCTTTATTGGCAAGAATTAAATTTCTGTAACCTCAATGATGAGTTGAACCGTTGATTCTATATCATTATTTGTTCCTTTGAGGCAAGCCTATTTATTTTGTGATTTTGTGTGTGGAAGAAAGGTAGGTAGCTTATTTCCTGAAGGGCAACTTATAGGCATTAATAATCTAATATATGTTGGAGTTAATTTATTTCTATTTAGGTAATACTCTCGTAAAAAAAAAAAAAAATTCAATAAGAAATTATTGAAACGAATAAGACCAAGGAGATATATAATAGACGCGGCAGCGCGTATAAATTAGGCCAATAAACCTTTTCTTTTTCCCGAAGCAATTAGGCCCATAAACCTTTCAAGAGCAACTAGTTCATAAAAGAGTTTTGAATCAATTAGAAGAGGTCACCTTAACCAATTATGTTAAGGCAAGGTCGAAAAAGACAAAAACTCACCCATGAAGTCCAAAAAGAATACCATTTATTAATTTATAGGTTGTTGGTTGACACTTTTTCTGATAAGTTGATGATGGCATAATTAATCATTTTTAGTCGTAATTTTCACGACTCACCAGTAACATGTACACGACCAAGTAAAGTTGCACCCTACGTCTAGGATACCAAATTAATGTGTGAATAAAAAATTAGTATGAACACATACACAAATTAAATTGAATCAAATAGCCATAAGATAGAAACATGTAGACGAAACTTGAGACTCGAATTTTAATATAAATTACGTTTTAATATAACGAGTTTTAATCGAGGCAAACATGATATGAATCAATACTTGTTATATCTTTCAATACTATGAATATGGATTCCAAACACATATTAATTAAACAAACTTTATCCAACTCAAATTTTGAAATGTTTGGTTTTCATGAATGTTACCTAATTATATATATTCATGCATATAATCGCAACATATATATATGTCCATACAGCCAGAACGATCCAAAATATCAGGAATGGTTGGTTTTTATGAATTGTGTAGGTTATGTAACGTTGTATCTAGATTTCTTAGAATCTGTCCTAACTTTTACTACGTAAAAACAATATTTTCAAAAACACACATGGTGTGTTCAAAAATTTAATACCTTAATTAATTATTGTTGAATCCTAGTCAAAATAATACAGTATATCCTAATCAGTGCATCATGAAACATTATCACATAATAATATACGTCTCAAAATTGGTAGCTGATTTTGTTTAGTACGAGAGTCTCAAACACCAATAATAGAGTTTTTATCAAATGATACAAGCAAAAGAACGTCCTTTAATCAACACATTACACATACCAAGCGTTAACTAATGATTACAAAAAAGTTATATTTATGTGAAGATAATTCTTAATTTCATTTTTTTTAACCACAAAAGGTACGTGGATGAAAATTAAAGCTTTTCTATCATTATCAAGCATTAAATCGCTCAATGATTGTTTCATGACCTCCTAAATTAAGAAAAATGTGATATATAAGTTTTGCCTTAAAATATTCAGTAATTTCCAGAATTGCTTCAGGTAGATAATATATGGATCTAGTTGGTTTTCGTTTATTTTTTCCTTATCTATTACTCCGTCCATTTATTTTCTCCTTTTATATTTGGCACAAAAATTACATAACAGTTGAAATATGGAAATTTTTAGCTATTTTTATATGAATAATAGTAATTGAAAGTTAATACTGCACGTCCTTATTTTATTTAGATGAGAGAAAATACTTTCAGATAGAAGTTTCTATATATTTTTCAAACAAGAGGCCGGGTTTTAATTTTGGACCCAAAAGGAATATGTGAAAATTGAAACAAATTAAGAGATTGCATTATATATTGTGGGATTTGAATCCAATTTTTTTGACGTCATATATATTATCAATTTGTCACACTATATATAGTGCATATAGTGTATAATCATCAAATCGATCGATGGATGAAGATTGTAACTTGAAATCGTTGTCAGTGTAGGAGTGTTTCTTTGGCCTTATGGGTCTAGGCAAAATTCAAAATTGTGACCTTATCGTCATTAAATGGATTATATATGTCACATAAATTTTAAATATTGCATTATAACATATGATATACATGCTATCATAGATTAATTTTAATTTGCAAAAATTATTTTAATCTTATATTATTGAATATTATTTTGTAACAACTTCACGTTAGAAATTGCCACTAGGTAAAAATATTTTTCTAAGAGAAAATGACATGTTATTTATTAAGATTATAAAACTAGAACAATATTACAATTGTAACATTTGAGACTATGTCTTAGAGATCATTTAATTATTTAATATAAAAAGATTAAAATACCTTTACACTTAAAAAAAAAGATTGGATTACTAAAGAATGGATCAGATGGCGTAGATATCCACGTAATTTGCTCGTTTATATATGAGTAAGCATGTTTTAAATCAATGTATACATATGTGTGACCTCAAATTCTCATAAATATATTTTTGTATGAAAAGAATCAGATGCCGAAAGTTTATATGAAAAAACAGAAGCCAGAAGTTGATGTATATGAATTTAATTGGAAGATAAAGTGTGGAGTAGCGTATATTTCTTTTTATTTTATTTATTTATTTTTTTAAAAAAAAGCCATAATATATATATAATAATATTTAAATAAAAAAGGCAAGCCGTGTAACATGTGTACTTGTGTGGGACAAAAGAAAATGAAGAAACGTAACGGAAGTGGGGTCCACTAACTTCATGAGTTAATTACAGCCTTCCATCCTTCACCCAACGTTGATCTCGACCGTCTGTTCATTCATTTACGTACTCATCTGGTCAAACTTTTTTGTTTTCTTCACGAAATTGAACAGCTCGACTTTGAAGCTGTTTGGGACCTTTTGGTGCAATCCGGCTCATGCAATTATTAGTGAATTTATGATCTTCTTTTTTTTTTTTTTGCAATATTTATCATAATTATTTATGTCATTTCGCATTTTAAATTAATTATCTCGCCATGCATTACATGACAATACTGTGTGCCGTTGTCTGATGAAGTAATATTCGGTTAGGTTTTAATTAGAATTAGAATTAGATTTTAGATAAAGCCAAATGAAGCTCGAACATCGAAACATGGATCGATCATTTGTTGGTTGTTAATTAGCAGTTAACAAAGTTTAATTTTCAGAAAATAGCTATAGGGCCATATAATTTTGGCCAATCACTATTGTGTGGACCAGTTTATTTCAAATTCGTTTTAATTAAATTAAATTCTTATTTATACAAAAAAAGAAAAAATGGACAAAACAAAAGTTTTGGCTTTCTTTTCTACTACACATACTTATTTTGTAATACTTTGGGGATTCGTCTATTGGAGGGACTAACTCCACAAAGAGACGAAATTAGGTTCGAGAATCCCTGTTGGAAGGGGTTCTTATATAATTTGTTTTAAGACTCGAATACCCATTGACAAACAAAAAAGACTGATAAAATAAATAAGAATTAATGTGACCAAAGATAAAACTAAATCATAAAATTCATAATCATCATATTTACTGCTAATTATTATTACATAAATACATCTATTAAAGTACATTTTTTTAATAACAAACTGGCTTTTAACTTGATCACAGAAAGGCTTTTGAGAAGGAAGGTTACATACTCAAACTACAAAAAGAAACGAGGTTTATCAATTTTATGCTAGCTTTCCAAATCAACTCAAATTATTACATTGCTTCATAATCATGAGAATTAATTTTCATTAAATGCAAGACAGCTCAAAGCCAAATGTCAAACTCGAAAAAGAAACCTACAAAAATCATCAAAAACCCTACTTTTTCATCTCTATATAATGCCCCACAAAAAATGAAATAATAGAAACCAAACTTCATATAATTTGAAAAACCAAGAACTTCACTTGTGTCAAGAATGGCTGTTTTCCCTGCAGCTCAATTGGCCAATATTTTTGGCATTCTTGGTATTTATTTTAATATTTCTCTTCAACCCATTTTTTATTTTCCTCAAAATATTTTATTTTTGTCCTAACTTTGATTTTTTTTTTTTTTTTTTTTTGTGTGTTAGGCAACATTGTGTCGTTCTTGGTTTACTTAGCCCCAGTGTAAGAATTTGTCAATTAATCAAAATTTTGCATATGATTTATTAGTTCGATCATTACGATATATGAATTAAATCTTGGTTTTGTACATTTTTTGTTTTTTATTTCAGGCCAACATTTTATAGAATATGCAAGAGGAAATCGACGGAGGGATTCCAATCAATCCCCTATGCAGTGGCATTATTTAGTGCCATGTTGTATTTATACTATGCATTTTTGAAGAAAAATGTTTTCCTCCTAATTACCATTAACAGTGTTGGATGTCTCTTTGAAGTTACATACCTCGTAATCTATATGATATATGCTACAAGAGAATCCAAAGTAATTAATTATTTCATTTTCCTATATACTCTTAATTATATTACAAGATTATTATTTATGATCAATTTTTTAATTAATTCTTTTTTTTGGCAGGCTTTTACTGTGAAGATGTTCCTCCTATTTAATGTAACATTGCTAGGGCTAATAATTTTATGTACTAAATTATTTATACAAGGACAAACTCGAGTAGAAACGGTTGGTTGGATTTGTTCTGCCTTTTCCCTCATTGTTTTTGCTGCTCCTCTTAGCATAATGGTAAGTTGATTTTTTTAAATTTATATTAAGAAATTGCATAATTTAAAATTTTGACGACTTTTTTTACTTTATTTCCGTGCAGAGGCAAGTTATGAGAACAAAAAGTGTCGAATTCATGCCATTTTCACTTTCTTTTTTCCTCACATTATGTGCCGTTATGTGGTTCTTCTATGGTCTCTTGATCAAGGATTACTTCATTGCAGTAAGAAATTTTGTATTTTGTCCCTAATTACATTTTTTTAAATCGATCATACATGGTTCTTATAACTTTGGTCTTTCTTGTTTTAATTATTACATACAGGCACCAAATATATTAGGGTTCGCGTTTGGGATAATACAGATGATCTTATACATCGTATACAAGAATCGAGCACAAATTTCTCTACCGGAAACTAAAGTTTGTGAAATTACAAGTGCTACTATAATTATGGAAATCAAATCCATTGATCAATCTCAAGAGAATTCGATAAATGATTGTGAATTAGAGATTGTTGTAATTGAACAAGTTCCGGGGGTGGTTGCAGTACGACCAATAGAACCTAAGAAAGAAAATGTTGTATAAGAAGATTCAAATTAAATTCAGCATATATATAATTATGTTGAAATTAGGATGATTATTTGCATGATGAAATACCTTAGATCACTAGAGATAGGCATAAATTATTGTATTAATAAGAAAAAGGGAATAAAAAGATTCATATGTATTGAGGAATTAACAAATTAATTGATGCTTTTATTAACCATTGTTTTCTGTCTGTATTTGTTTTTCTTATTAAAATATTAAATTACATTTATTGCTTATTTGTTAATTCTTGTTTTTAGTTAAGTACGCCTATATTAGCTAGTTTTGCTGTGGATTTAATTATAACATGTACCATCTACATTAAGCAAAAATATATTGGTACCAGCAATTTGAACTTATGGTACAAAAGGTAAATTTCTTATATGAAAAAATCGTTTTAGAGTCCGAATTTTCCACAAAGCGGAAAGATGAAAAGATTTTATAACCACCAATTAAATGGTTAGGAGGCCCATCTGATCATTTGCCTTTGAGGCAAAATTTGTTAAAAAGCAAAAGATTTCTGTTTTGGGAATTAAAATTAATATTTTGATCATGCACTAAAGTCTTGAGAAGAGGAAAAGACCAAATACTTATAACTGATTGTCTTTTTTCTTTTAAGTACGTGGTGTACCTCTTCTTTAAAATTTTGATTGTTTGATTGCAACTTTGATTTGTAAGGGATGGATCTTCTTATGATTTGATGCACTTAATTACTTTTATAAGATATATTGAAAACAATAATATGCAAAGAATTTAAATCATAAGAAAAACAAAAGTATAGTAGCAATTGTTTAAGAGAGAATTGCACTTTTCATACCAAATATGTACTTACTTTATACATTTCACACCACATCTTTCAGAATGACACATTTCATATCAAAATCAATCAATCTTTTTCAATTTTCATACCACTGTTAAATTTTGGACAAAATCGGACACGTGCGCCGCACGTGTCCGTTAACTCAAAAAAAAAAAAAACAAATTTCGGACAGGGAGGAAATTTTTTGGGCAGGAGTTATGAATTTCATTTTTCATACCAAACTTTTACCTACTTTATACATTGCATACAACACCTTTCAGAATGACACATTTCATACCAAATCAATCAACCTTTTTCAATTTTCATACCGACGTTAACTCACAAAAAAAAAAAAAAACTCGCGGGCACTGTACAACCACATATGCTATTCTTAATTTGAGGAAACTGTAAAAAATCATATGATAGATGACATTCCCGTTTCTTTTTCGAAAGGGTAAGTATCTCAGTATCGTCACTTTTTTACAATTAACCCCTTGCCCCCCCTAAAATGTTTCAATTACCCTTGGGTGTTATTAATACTAATAAATATGTAAAAAATTGAAATAATTTTTAAATTTTATGGGCAATTATAAATTATATCAATTAATGAATATGATGATTTTGAATTGAGACAGTAGTACCACATAGGGTCTTGTCAATTTGAGGAAACCGTAATAAATCATATGATCGATAATATTCCTGCTTATTTTTCGAAAGGGTACAAAATATAATAAAATACGGGCTTCTCTATCTATGAAAATCATACTAAATCATAATTTTGTAATTTTTCTGCCAAATTTTTAAGTATAATTCATTTACAAAAAAAAAACACCCCTCGTGTTTGTCACTTTCTTATAATTAATTCCTTGCCCCTAAAATGTTACAATTTTGACCATTGATTTTGAGCTGAAAATATCAAATATGGTCTACTCAATTTGGGGAAACCATAATAAATTGTAAATTTGAACTTTTTCTGCCAAATTTTTCTGTATAAATTCACGGACAATTATGAATTTTATTAATTTATGATTGATAAGAAGATTTTGAATTGAAACAGCAATACCACATATGGTCTTATCAATTTGAAGAAACCGAAATAAATCACGTTTTTTGAATTGATAAGATTATTTTCGAAAAGGTATATACCGAATAACTCCATGAGAAAAGGCCTACTTACAAAAATACACCCACGTATTGGTTGTGACAAAAAAAAACCCTCAAATTAGGATTTTATTACTGGATCTGTTTTTAATTAAACAATAAGGGTGAGTTTGGCCTAGCGATTCGAAAAGCAATTATAGGATACTTAATTTTACTAAAATTGATTTTGGTAATAATTGATTATGATAATAATTAATTATAGAATAATTGCTTTTGTATAATAGCTTTTGTAAAAGTAACACTTTAGTTGCTTCTAAAATAAGTTTATTTTTTACTTCTGAGGATCCCAAAAGTAATTATGATTTTGGGGGCCAAACACCATGAAAATCACGATTGAACAGAAGTAATTTTTATAATCGGGGCCAAACACTTCAAAAATCACAATAGAGATGTAAAAGTGATTTTAAGAGCTCCGATCGCTGGGCCAAACTCACCTTAAGTAATCAATCAAACCAAAAAAAAATTCCTCAGCTTAGCGGCCACCGCAAAGCTGCTACAAGGGGGTATTTGCAATAATACAGGGGTACTTGCAATGTTATATGCATTTTCCATCCAGGGGGATATTTGCAATTTTATAGGGGGTATTTGCAATTTTACCCAATTGATTTTTCCCCCAATTTGCAAAAAACGGATAATGAAAGGAAATTGATTTCCCCCCAATTTTCTGCCCTATTCAATTAATCCCCTGTCCGCGAGCATTTTTTTTTTTTTTTTGTGAGTTAACGTCGGTATGAAAATTGAAAAAGGTTGATTGATTTTGGTATGAAATGTGTCATTCTAAAAGGTGTGGTATGCAATGTATAAAGTAGGTAAAGGTTTGATATGAAAAGTGAAATTTATAACTCCTGCCCAAAAAATTTCCTTCCTGGCCGAATTTTTTTTTTAAGTGAGTTAACGGACACGTGCGGCGCACGTGTCCGATTCCGTCCAAAATTTAACGGTGGTATGAAAATTGAAAAAGGTTGATTGATTTTGGTATGAATATGTCATTCTGAAAGGTGTGGTATGAAATGTTTAAAGTAGGTAAAAGTTTGATATGAAAAGTACAATTCCCTCAATAGTTTAATAAAAAGTAACTTTCAATATTATGGCAACAATAACTAAGGATCACGAACAAAGTTTATTTCTATAATTTATATATATGTAAGATTTTAATTAATCCATATATAGCTACCAGTAGGGCTGTCAATGGGGCGGATTTCAATCCGGATCCGATCCGAATCCGGTCCGATTTATTAGGATAATTGTCCGATTAGTGATCCGATGGACCTGATCCGATTAAGAAGATCCGTAATCCGAATTATATGGAGCGAATATGGATCTAGGCTGATCCGATCCGTTACATATCCGTATCCGATATATATTACTATATGTTGTTTATATATTTTGTATTTAAATGAAAATAAAAATAAAACTATCTATGTTCCACTAAAATCTCTTACTATATTAAAAATAATTTTAAAAAGAAATGCATGAGAGATGTTGGTGGACTGACCAGATAACTAATTGGGTCTACAACATATTAATTTATAATATTTAATAAGAAAAATCAAACCATAACCATTCATCCTTCAATTTTTATCTTCTCTTCCATTTCTCAATATTGAGTTTTCTTCTTCTTTGTCCCAGTTTATATCTTTTTTACTTATATTTTTGTTTATTCTTTTGTTCTAGTTTTTATCGTTTATATTTGTCCATCATATTCCATCTGCTACAATTTTTAGGCAATAGTTTCGATGAAGTAAGTAAAATTTTACATTTTGAATTCATGATGGTGGAATTTGCAAGTGATTTGAAGGAAAACGGAAAAAAAAATTAGCCTGCTAAATGGATCCGGATAATTTATCCGGATCCGGGATATCCGCCGGATTCGGATCCGGTTGCTAATATTCCAGATCCGAGCGGATTCGGATCCGGATCCGGATAGAAGAAATGAAAATCGGACTCGGATCCGGATCTGCCCTGATCCGGTCCGAGTCCGACCCATTGACAGCCCTAGCTACCAGTGATAATATATTGTTTGAAATACATATATATTTTTATCTGGAAAAAAAATAGAATGTGTTTTGTCAAACTATATAGTTTGAAATAAGTATACATCTAAATTTGGGCCTTATCTTATTTCAGTTATATGATGCCATATTGGACTAATGTTTTCAATTATGATTTAAGTGGTTACATAAGAGGATACAAAAAATTATTCTTAATTATAGAACTAACCTATAAGCAAATAAATTAATCATCAACGTAAACGTACAAGTACTAAGAACAACACAAGATCATGAATAGAGTCCGACATAGTATACTCAAACAATTGTCGACCGAACCGATCATCTCGTAGAATTGAGCACGAATCTTTATCTATATCAATTGGTCTATAGTCATGTTTCTTGATTTTGCTTTGGATATTTATATTTAGGAATCTTTTTGATGTATCATTGTACAATACATACGTACTTATTTGATTTAATAAAATAAAATCAAGAAATAAAGGCAGAGTAGTATATATATATAATATAATATATATATGTTATTTATAGAAGGCAAGAAACCCACAAGTAAATAGATTTAATAACATAAAACTAGCTTGTTGATATATTAATTAAAGAACTAGTCTGCTTAGGATATTTAATTCGTAGTGTTGTATGATTGTAACTCAAATTGCAGAATCCAAAACAATCATTCGTTTTATATGGTAACTATATATGCGTTATAATGGAAATAATAATAATAATAATATACATGTGGAGGTTTTCCCCATGTGAAAAGACTTCGAGGTAGAAACTAGAAGCGGCCCATTACTTTATTGGATTTTAGTTAAAACAGGTCAGCCCATTAATCTCTATTTATTTTTGCTGTCGGCCTAGCTAAAGCCTTTTTTTCTTTATTAAAGAGGGTACATAAGTTAGAGTTTAATTTGTTTTATAATAATATGTGATATTCTTAGTCCCCTCGAAGTGTGAGTCCAAATTCGAATCTTTATTATGAGAGATTCTTATATGAGAGATTCTTATAAAATATGTCTAACATACTTTGAAAGGAATTAAATCATTTATAAACGAAAGAAACAAATTAAACAATATGAAATGTGAAAAGGTTAAATTGTTTGATATTGAAATTCATACAAACAATTGAGATTATTATATATCTAAATTTACATATATTAAAAAAAAATTAAAGAAGCACAAAATATAAAATTTCTAAACTTCTTTAAAAATATAAAATTTTGAATTTTGTGTATACAAACAAGGGGCATACGTTAGCACAATATTTTTATTTTTTAAAGAAGCACAAATGGGTCCTTTTAAATTATACACAACACATCGCTTTTAAAAACAGTGTTCTAATCCTAAAAGCTGTTGACTTGTTCGAAACATAATTACAGATGAAAAGCATTGTCAGAGTTCCTGGAGAGATCAATGTTTTTTATTCTGTGATACTACTACTTACACAATGGTTCCAGACCAAAAAGTGAATAAAACTGGATAGCTACACAATATAAAGGATTCAAAAACCCTATTGATATCAAAATAGTAAGTAATTTTATGTGAATCATATCAACAGTACAATCAAATTAGCCTGGAGATTGGAGAGCCTGTGATGAATGAATGTTGCAATGATGTCAAAGTTGTCCATTTTCTCAAAATCTGTCTCAATGCTCCCACTCTATTATTTATCCCAAAAAACAAAGTGGGTCCATGGACTCTAACCCGAATTTGAGACTGTTAACTTGATTTGCAGAAACATTCCAAGTCACTTTTGAATCATCAAAACAAAGAAAAAGATAACCTCAAATTCAAATGGCAGAAAACAATATTTACCTTCAACACAGTTAACTGCTTTTTATTGCCAAGAACAATATATCTGGTAATGTAACCAAATAAAAGAATTTGAGCATAAATGGCTTAAACAATATAAATCAGCCGCCTAAAGATTTGCACAAGTCTGCACAGAGTATACATAGTTAAGTTCAAAACCAATTGCCCAGACATCATAATACCACAACAAATTAACAATACATTCACCACCTCCTTATTAGTAACTGATTGCAACGAAATAGCTCAGCCAAGTGAAAAATTGATGGCTTTTGAGCTCTCAACCCCCTTCCCCCCATTTGGTTTTATTTCCACCACCTCCACTGGCACTGCAATTACATTAGCATTGCTGGAATACAAGTACAATGATGATTAGCTTCTCAGTTATAAACAAAATACACCCCCCTTTGATCATTCTAATTTGTAAATACACTCCAAGGTTATTTCAATTAGAACATTACATCTCGTTTTCAAACAATTGCAGTAATTAGACTCCTATGTGCATTAAATGTAAATGCCATGCAGGTGCAATACATCTCAACTTATGATTTATTTATTTTTCTATATTAGTTAGTTTGAATAAAATCAAACCTTTTCAAAAACAAAAATTATATCTTAATTATTTTAACACTAATACATTTTCCATCTAATTTCTTCTTAACTAAACTCTATAAAAAAATGAAATGAGGTCATGTATTTGAATTTATATATAGAGGTAATTGCAAGTTCTTTTGAATTTTACCTATAATTAGCTGCAACTTTTAATTCAAATAAAAGGATATTATGACGCATTAGTGTATTTGTTTATTAAAACGAACAGGAGTAATTTGCCAAAAACCCCATAGCTCATAGAGTATGTACCTGCTTCACTTGTGCGCAAGAACCGGATTGAATTTCTTCAGCTATGTTGAAATTGCTGCATCTTCATCCATCGTCCAGATAAAATCAGGCATGTCAATCCTTCGTCCTGCAACAGTTCGATAAATATAAAGTTTCTCAACAGGGCAGCTTTCAGGCCTCGACTCAGGGGATCCTCTCTCATCTATAACTTCAACATTGAGCCTGGGCATTTTCTGACCAAGCAGCTTACATGCTCCATAACTCACTGAGCAAGAAGACATCCAAAGGGATCGCATTGTCTCCAGCTTTGCAGCATTGGCCAAGAGAGCTTTGTCCCCAAACGGACAGTCTCTAATCTCTAATTTACGGAGTCTTTCACACCCAGACAACACATGATGGAGACCCAAGTCACTGTCTCCAGCGAAAGCTATAGAAAGCATCTCCAATTTCTTAGCATGGGTCCCAATGTATTCAAAGACTCGATCAGTGAGTAGGCCAGATAAGGAAAGGCGACGCAATTCCTTACAGCTCTTTACAATTGCTCCAAAACCTGTATCAAGTGGTTCAAGGGTTACATAATCAGGAGCTTGAGGCTCGATAATACATAGTCGAAAGCGGATCATATTTGGGCGATTCTTTGCAATTGTAACTAATGCAGCATTTGACATCTGGCGGCAGAAGAAGAGAACTGACTGGAGTTTGGGACAGCCTTCTGAAACAGTGACAAGACCTTGTTCTGTCAAAGATACATTAGGTTCTGCTCCAAAAGGATCGGAAGGGAACACCCGAAGCTCCTGCAAATCCTTGCATGATGTAGCAAGGGCTTCAAGACCACTGTCTTCAATGTAATCTAGAACCTGTGTATGACTTATGCTGATAAGTTGGTGGGGAAGTATAAGACAAAAGGTATGCTGAGCACAAGCTAACTTAGTAATGAAATCAAATAGTAATGTATGTAATTCTAGCTCAAGAAGTATTCTGATTCTTATTTTCACGACTTCATTGAAATAGATTCATTGCAAGCTAATCAATGACATGCCATAGCAGACATACAGTAAAATCACATACCCATAAACGCTGTAAATTTGGACACTGGCTAACAAGTTTGGAAAGATCAGGACTTTGAATTGTTGCATAACTCAAGTTCAGTGAAGTGAGTCCAGGGCAGACAGAATACATGGCCGGAAGATAAGCTGGAACGGCATCCCATAAACCGGATAAGCCTTTGAGTTGCTTGCAGACTGAAAATGCTTCAGACAAGTTTGAGAATATATCGACCCGAACTTCAGAGGAATATGTCCCTGTACCTAATTCCACCAATTGGGGGGCACGGCTGAGCAGGTTAGGGAGCTTCTCAAGGGGTACAGCACGATTCAACCGAAGAGTCCTGAGATTAGGGCACCGTCCAACAAGGCGCTCCAAGGCAGAGAAACTCACCTCGGAGCCTAAGCAAGACATGTTAAGTGATACAAGTGAGGTGCAGTGATCAGGAAAATGGCTAAGCCAATGCCCACTCAGGTCCTCCACTTCACTCTCCTTCAAGTCTAGCTCCCTGAGATTCCTACAGTACAAATGATATTTCAATTTATCGATTCGTACAAAATAAAGAAGAAATAATGAACAAAAAAGTAGCACTAGACAATCACCAAAATCATTGGGTAAAGTTAGATTAGGCCTTCAAGAATTTAGTCAATAAATTGGCCTTCAAGAATTAAGTCAATAAATTAAAATTTGGAAACAAAGGTGCCCTCAAAGAAGAAAGCAAAGGTTATCCAATTCACTAAACCATTTTGATAGCATGCAACAATCCAAGTTAAGATGCCAGCACCATGCCTACACTAACTGCCCTACTGACAAAAGTAAATAGTAGAACCCATAAAAAATTCGCAGATGGAGCTGCAGATATTGATGGTAGGCCCAAAAATATACTTCATTAAATAGCAGTCATACAATGCACATTGAATTTAATCAATAAAAAACAATATCAGACAGTCACCAAAGAATATTACAGGTATGACATTCCTAGGACAACAAACAAAGCATCTTCAACTGATCAGCAAATAAGAGCAATTCCCACCCACCTCCATATCAAATATGGAGGAGGGACAAAATTCCAAACTCCAAATCACTATTCGCTTATTTTAATTCCATTTGTGTCCCAGAATATTCTATTTTTTTATTTTGTTAATTACTCTTACTGTTTTACATAATTATGTTATTAATCATTTCTATTTTCTTTAAAATAATAATAAAAAAAATGAATGTTTGATATAAATATTTTTAATAGGTTATAATTTTTATTTAGTTTTTAAGTTGAAAAATGTTTGATTTTAGTTAGAAAACTCATAAATGAATAATAATTGATATAGAAAATTAAATTAAATAATATTTAAAAATTTATATGAAAACTATAAATAGAAAACAACAACTTTTAAGAGTTCTCCAATACTTCATGAAAAATCAATATTATTTGAATTTTATATAATCATATCTAATACCCATTTTGATATTATCTTGAGTATTATTTAATAAACAACTCAAAATTTAACTTTGATTATGTAGATAAAATTACTTATTTAATAAATGAATAGTGTTTTGGAGGTTGTGGAATAGCGTGTTGGAGTTTTTGGGTGGGAGATGAGATGTGGAAAAGTGTCTGGAGAAGATTCCAATTTGGAGTTTTGGGTGGGAGATGCTCTAAGGCATGGTAATTAAAACGGTTCATATAGCTTATGAGAGAATAATCCACCAAATAAGAACTCAAAGCAACTGAGATCGCATCAGGGACCAACAAGTCATCACCTCTAGGATATATTTACCTCGAGTTCACGAAATATTCAGATCTTTCTTATACGTTCCTCAAGTTAAAAAAAGGAACACTGAACCAGCTTCCATATTGGAGTATGATATAACATTCCGTTGTAGACAAAATCTATGAAGTGAAATTAGCCACGTCATCATTCCGAAAGTCACTCCAAAGGTAAAATCAATAAAATGGATTTGGCATTTCCACTTTAAAAAATAATAATACTTGGTTAGAAAATAACTTGAAAGTTATACTCCTATACACTAAAAACGAAAGCGTTTAACATTATAATTAATAACCTGCAATTAGCCGCAATGGATGCGAGACCATCGGTGGTAAATCCTTCACAAGACGAGAGCACCAACACTTTAAAACTCTTGAACGACTTGGAGATCAGCTCCAAACACTCATCCGTCACCACCATGCGCTTGAGCTTGATCTCCTCGAGCAACGGATAAGCTACCGACATCGCTGAAATCCACGGGTAAACGTAAGCACCCCAACCATCGGGAACGAGGTTGAAGTCAGCGAAATGCGGCTTCCCCTTCATCTCCATCGACCTCACCTTCGGAAATCTCCGGATCACGATATCCGGAGTGACGGAGTAGCAGTTTCCGATGAATATACGGCGGCGACACCACCGCTCGATCTCGTACCACGACTTGCACACCAAAGAAACAGCGTTTCTGTCTTTATCGGAGCACAGGAAAGAGAATACGTGCTCCAGAACCTCCTCTGGAAACGAGTACGCCATGGAAGGAGAGAATGGTAGTTTGAGCTCTGGATCTGAGAGCTAGAGAGAGAGAATAGGAGTAGGGGTGAGGTGGAATGAAGGTTTATTGTGCAGAAGATAAGCTTATACGTTTATTTGGTGTTACCTGTGGTTGAGGTTAGGATATAACTAGGGTTCCAATTAACCGAGTGGGGCCACGTGTGTTGATGCATCTCTAGCCGTCCGATTAAGTAGTGGGCCCTTATCTGGTTGAAGCGAAATAGAAAAATGGGTATGTGAAGTGGCGAACAGTAGGAAACAAACTGCAGTGATTTTGGATTTTGTTGCGGTGTAAATAAAACTTTGATAATTGACCAAATTTAACACTCAAATCCTATTTGATGAGTGATGACAAACTTTTACTTTAAAGTTATAGTAGTTTTTTCCAAGCGTATATGATGATAATCAAGAAGAGAAAATTGTTTGTTCCATCCTAATATTATTCTTAAAATTATCTTATAACATGAGTAATAATGCAAGATACTAGTAGATCAAGAGAATAAATAAGTTGATTTGAGGGGGTGTTTGTAATTGTTTTTCTTGCTTAAACTACATTAGAAGTGCAGAATTATAAAAGCTTTATTTATAGTATTTTTTCTATTCTTTTTAAGAAACCAATATCAAAAATTTATTGAATTACAATGAAAATCAATCAACTAACACTAGTACCAAATTAGGAGAAAAACTATCATTAATGAAAATTGAACTTATGAACTTTTGACTCCGACCTCAATCCTCTGCTTATAGTAGATTAAGAAATATTAAAAAAAATTAAGAATCAATCAGATTGTATTAAATCATAAATGTTCAGATAATACAATTGGATTAAGAAATATTTAATATAGTAATCACGATATCATGGAAACATAACAAATCATAGTTTGTATTGCATTATAATTATGAACAAAGTACGAGCAGAATTATCACATCATGAACAATATACTGTTATACGGATTTGAATTTTGTAAATCGGCTCATTGTTATTGCAATCAAGGCCAAAAATCATTGGATGGATAGGATAAAGATGACTTATGTTTTCATAATTTTCGAGGGACCTTTGTCTACTTTTTCATTATTGATGGCGTATAATGGCATGCGTAATTATAGACATTAGACTACCACTTCAATAATATACAATTAAAAATTCTTTTGGCATGCACAAATAAATAATAAACTCTTTTAGATCTCATACTACTATTTCTGCACATTTTAAGGTATGTGATTTGAAATAATAAATATTGAAAAGGTAAATTTATATTTACTGATATTAAATTTTATTTTTAAAGAGAGTGATTCACATCGTAATATTTGAATATTGATATAAATAAATAAATCAAATGACATTGAAAATATAACGATCAAGTACTAATATAGTAATATCAAGTTAGGAAAATAACTTGAAATATAAGAATGAAACTAGTGATGTCATAATTAGTGTATGACTTTATGCTAAAAAGAAATTGATATCAGAAATATAGATGTTGCTGGCAAAGGATGTTATTGATTTCTTGAAGGAAAGTAGGTTAAGTTTTTTTAGTGATAATATTGGATTTTAATTTTAGGAGAACTTATATTTAGTAAGTGTACGTGGCATAGTCTAACTGCAGTGCAGGATGAAAACATAATTGCATGTGGCATTGAGAATTGCTCTCAAATTATTAAATCTTTCAATTCCAATAATTATTTCACCTTATTATACTATACCTATCATAATTAACTACTCCTTCCAAGTTGTCATACTAC
Organism: Penstemon eatonii; assembly: GCA_038501285.1. Taxonomy (NCBI): domain Eukaryota; kingdom Viridiplantae; phylum Streptophyta; class Magnoliopsida; order Lamiales; family Plantaginaceae; genus Penstemon; species Penstemon eatonii. Next base: position 62,359,904 of record CM076712.1, on the reverse strand, counting down.
TGACCGACTTAGTTCATTAAATTAAATTTCGTACATCGGACAGTTTATTGCTGCACAATTCCTCATTCGTGTATTCAATCCTATAAAAGAAAACCTAAACTCAAGCAAACTTTTTTCTTTTTTTTTTCCAATGGTTTAATCCCTTTGAAACGCGTCGGGCACATAAAGTGGGAAGTGGGAACCTCTTCCAACAGAGATATTTTATAATGATTAGTCTTTTCCACTAGACCAATCACTTGTTGATACTCAAGCCAACTTTTCTATTAACAAAAATTTTGTTACATGTACATTCAAATACAGCGTAAGTAGTAACTAAAGTTTTAATAATTCTACAATTATAGGATATTATCAAATTACATTAAGGTCGGATGATCCAAGTTTAGAGGGGTCTTAGCAGAGGCTCTCAAACTTTCGACATGGAAAATATAATAAATGTCTATCCAAATAACTCCTCTTCATTTGATCGAGGAGCTACACTCTCCATTGACTTCCTAACTGAAGGCCAAAATTAATAGACCAGGCGGACTCTCAGGTGAAAGTCAAGAACGATTATAAGATGACTAAAGTCATTCTTATCATTAACTTTTTACAGAGTGGTCCTTGTATTTTTTTTTCCCATATTAATTCTCACTATGAATTATTTATTTCACTTTAATCATTTTCAGGTGGTCCAAGGTAAACTAAATTGCCAAAATAATTTTATGAAAGACTAAATTGATAAAGAAATAATTATGAAGGACTAAACTGATAAAAAAATAATTTGTTGAGAGACTAAATTGATACAAAATAATTTTATAAGGGACTACAATATCACACTATAAATAAAAAAATCCCTGTAAAAAAATATAAAAATGACCACTTTATTAGTGGTGTTTATCCTTTATATTATATATTTATTGAGTTACCAATATTTGTTAGTTATCCTTTCTTGTAATCTCAAAATATAGTACGTGTAGCTTTTAGGATTTTTTTTAATTTCTCAAATAAAAATAAGTATATTTCCGTAATTGCGATTTTCACTTGGTTTGATCATCACTTGTTGCTGGTAGTTGAAAAAAATGTTTTTTTAAATTTTATGTGGTTGAAACTTGTAAAGCAAAGAGGTGAAGGTGTCCCCACGTTTGCATCAACTTGAAAGTACTGGACAATGGGGCACTGCAGAAAATGTTACATTGTTGCCACTACAGCCATACAAATTCTTTGTCGTTTTAATGACCAAATCAACCTTGGTCAGATTCGGACAATAAAATTCTTCAATTGCAGTAAATGAGGGGCATTATTGTCAGTCCGGGAAAGGGACATGGTATAGTGGGTATGGCATGGCTCAGTATGGAGTCCATAGACCTGTCCCTTTTGTGTCCAAAAAAGGCTGATACTCTACTCAAATTTGAAGGATAGATATTCAAGAATTTTCAATAAAGTCTAAATTAAATTTAATTAAATTTGAAGGGTCTAAAGTCTAAATTTAAGAAATATTAGAGAATTTCGAGTTTTCTATGAATAAAAAAATATTTTATAAAGAGATAAAGGTCTAGCTGTTTTTTAAACTAAAAATCACAAAATGTGTTGAAGAATATGAGAGGAACTAATTCATTCATCACATTTTATGGACTACCAAACATATGCTTAACGTCCATTACAAACCTTTCGAATGTAATAAACCGCTTCATTTTTCTATAATCTACTTATATATATACAAAATATGTTAGTGTAATAATGTGTTCATAAATTGAAGTGCAAATATGCTTTTTTAATTACTAATTAATCTCAATCGAGTACCGCAATAAGCTGAGTTGTAAGGCACGTAAAGTGATTGTTTAGCATTAAAATATTGGGATTAATAATTAAACTATTTAACTAATTAATTAGAACAACATACTACTAGGATTTAATTATTAAGCCCACGCATGGCTCTCCGGGAATCTCTCCCCCATCTTCTACTCTATTTTTTTTTTTTTAGTTTTTGTAGCAAATTTGTACCACCCAACTAAACATGTTTTTGGGGAAATGAGATCTAAAACAAAATGGAGTAAATTAAAGCAAAAAATTACTGCCTTCTTTTTTTTTCTTTTTGGTCATATTAAATGCTATGTAATGTTGTACAGTACTATATATGTGAATGATTTGTCATAGGGTTTATGCACATTGATCGAGTACACAACATGTTAGTGTAACTTGTACTTTTTTTGTATAATTACATAGGGTTTTCGAACATGAGTAGGTGAATGTGAATTTAGGATTGTACGTAATTAATTTGGCATCTAATTACCAGTCTGATACCCATTAATTCATAGTAAATCATAATATAATACCCCTAGTAGTATTATAAAAATCAGAGACACGTGATTGGATGGTTTAACTTCGATTAAATAATTAATGCCCTTCCAGGATTTCAAACCCATTTTCTTTTTCTTTTTCTTTTTCTTTTTTTGGTTCATATTCTTGTTATTATGTACTATATGACAAAATTATTGAAGGATAAATTTAATATGATGGAATATATAATCAACAAGTCAAATAAAATAAAACACAAATTATTAAATAAATAAAAATTGAAACACATTTATGGAAAGCAAGTACTCAAATAAAATGATGCTAAAAAGTTTTCCAACTCAGTGATTCTTAATTCCTTACAAATAAAATGTGTACTTAAAAAAGACTATGCATCAAAGTGGCATCTGCACTTTAAGCGTCATATGTGACAATAAAGTATAATTTGTATGTATATATATATATATATATATATATATATATATATTTAAAAAAAAAATCTTGTGTGTGCATCGAACATTCTGCACGTACAATAACATTAAATACTAAATTAATGATCTTCCTATGTTAAATTAAATGCATCTTCCTTCCATTGCATTTAATTGAATACAATGACGTTGATATTGGAGAAGGTACTTTTTTTTTTTTTTTTTTTTTTGAGCACTGGAGAAGGTACATTTAGATCTAGGTTTATGTTGCCATCAAGGATATAATTACTATGATACGAGATTCTACATAGATAGAGAGGAATTATAGGATATGAAACGGCCGGTCATAACACAGATATAAATTACTATTAAAAAGTTAAATATACATATTATCTTATAAAACATAAAAAAGATTGAAATAATTTGGTAAATAACATTTAGTAATCCACTCCATGAAATTGGAATGCACAAAAAGGTACAAATTATGATTTCTTATATGTGAGAAATATATATATATATATATATATATATATATATATATATATATATATATATATATATATATTTTTAAATATACACGTTATAACATCTATACACAGAAAAATAGTGTATGATGTGACATAAATTGTACTTAATCAACCATTATCTTGACATTTTTAGGAGAAAAGCTACCAACATACCCTTTATCCATTCCTTTTTTTTTTTTTTTGTAATCCAAAAAAAAATTTCCTTCCCCCCCCCCCCCCCCCCTCTTTTAATCTCAATTCAGCTATACATCTTTTCTGTATAACCTCGATGGTAAGATTGCACTATTATAGGTCCTACACGGCTACACTAGAATCCTAGGGTTATTATATATGGGGAAAAAATTCTATTTTTTTATGATTTAATTTAAAATTTTTATATGATAGTTTATGCAAAACTTTTAAAATTCGATATTTATTAGTTTCAACAAAATGTTACGATTATTATAAAATAATAGTTAGTGAATTTTAAAAATTTAAGACATGAGTTTAATTGATGCCCATTTGGATGATTGGATTTAGGTTGGGTGGATTCGAAATCCCTCATCAAGTCCATCATGTTATTTGGATACAAAATTAAATTTCTTCATTTAGTCCAATGAATTTCAACTCAATTTTAAGTAGATTTGAAATTCCTCCTATAACTAGTCATTTGAATCCACTACATTGTTTACTTTCAAAAATTGCAATTTGATCCCAAATTTTCGAAAAATCTAGAATTGCAATTCAGTCCAAGAATTTTCAAAAAATTAATATTTGCAATCCGACTACTATTTTAAGAAATTCGAATTGCACTTTTGGTCCCTCAATTTTTGGAAATTGCAATTTTGACCCTATATTTTCGAAGATCCAGAATTGCAATTCAGTCCATAGTTTTCATATTTCAATTTGGACCCTGATTTCAGAAATCAAATTTTCACTTTAGGTCCCTCAATTTTTTGATATTACAATTTTGACCCTAGATTTTTTAAGAATCTAGAATTGCAATTAAGTCCTGAATTTTCAGAAAATAAAAAATTTCAATTCGTCCCCTGATTTTCAGTAATTCGAAATTACACTTTTGGTCCCTCAATTTTTGGAAATTACTATTTGACCCCAAATATTTGAAAACTCCATAATCGCAATTCAGCTCAGAATTTTCATAAATTTAAAATTTTCAATTCAGCCTCAGATTTTCAGAAATCCGAATTTACACGTTTGGTCCGTCATTTTTTAGAAATTGCAATTTGATCCCAAATTTTCGAAAAACCCAGAATTGCAATTCAATCAATAATTTTCAGAAAATTAAACATTTCAATTCAGCCCCTGATTTTCAGAAATTCAAATTTTCACTTTTGGTCCCTTGATTTTCAGAAATTGAAATTTGACCCCATAATTTCCAAAAAACCCAAAATTGCAATTCAGTCCATAATTTTCAGAAGATCAAATTTTTCAATTCGGCCCCTTATTTTCAAAAATCCATATTTGCAATTTTGGTCCCTTAATTTTTAGAAATTGCCATTTGAAGATTTTCAAAAAATCCAAAGATCCAATTCAGTCCAGAATTTTCAGAAAATTAAGATTTTCAATTCGGCCCCAGATTTTCTGAAATTTGAATTTGCACTTTTGGTCCCTCATCAATTTCGAAAAATTATAATTTTGCCCCAAATTGATTTATAAGATTTTATCCCAATTTTAAAAACAAATAACGAGCATGCATTAAAACATAGAACAAATTTATAAGGTATGATTGGGAATTTCAAGTACCACAAATGATATATACCAAACAATGGAGGATTTGAAATTCTTTGTAAAAAAAATTATCCAAACAAAAGATTTCATATCATTGGAATTTCATATCCATTTATTTGAATCCCTCTTCATTGCAAATCCTCCCATCTGAATGTACCCTTAGTTATTGGGTTTAAAAGAATAAAATAGATGACATTTGTCAAATTAATACTAAGCTTGTATGAATAATTTGAGATATAATATTATATTTATAATTATGACTTGAGAGGGGGTGGGGTGGGGTGGGGTGGGGTGGGGTGGGGTGGGGTGGGGTGGAATAGGGTAGGTGGTTGGAGCCTATGGCGTAAACCGACTTTCAATAGTTAAATAGAAAACAACTAAATCTTTTTTGAGAAGATGAAATCAAACCAATGGCTATTTATATACCATTGTTGTACTTTCTTCCTTATCTTCAAAATAATTCGTAGTACATGAAATTGACTTTCGCGATCAATTATAATTAATTATTAACATTCCACGAATCTTTGGAAGCAATGATCTTTATTTCTTTTGCGTATAAATTAGAACTTACATCCACCAATAATTGTGATAGTTTGAAAACTGATTGGACCTACCAAACTACATCCTCTAGCTTTGCGAAATACTATTACTAAGTAAATTTGAGCTGATGTGTATGTCAAAAAGTAATGATATATCCCGTTTCATTATTTTTACTCAACTAATAATAATATTTGGTCAAACTTTTCAAAGTTAAAGCGAGTTATCATGTTATATATACTTAGTGTTATATGATATTATTAAATTATTAGTAAAAATATCTTAATTAAATTATTTGTTATAATTTTTTAAAATTTAATCAAATTGATCAATCAAATGTATCAAACTATAAAGAATTACGAGACATAAAATATATATCATAAAATGAAACGAGTCATGGCCCATTTCAATGAGTCAATAAATAAACATAATAATTACAGCGAACTCAATGGAGTAAATAATTTGGACCTACTAACATGGGATTTTAATTCAGCAGAAAAAACAAATGGACCAGTTCCGGAGCCTAATATACTATTTAAGTCAACAAATCGATGGCTTGGTTAGGTTTCAATCTGGGAAAATTTGGACGCTCGTGGGTTACAAAACAAACATGCATAATTTTTTGAGAAAAAGTATTTCTAAAAGAAAACATAATCAACATCCTATATTCCTACTATAAAATTTTACACTTTATTAATTTGACGATTAATAATCAATTCTTAAACTCTCCCTACTGAAACATAAATCAAATACATTTATTTTGTTAAAAATTGTCAAAAACTAATTTAAACATGTTACATACTTTCTAGAACATACTGAAAATTCCCTTGTGTCTATAATTTTTTAAAATTCTCTTTGAACAAGCTCGATATGTTTTCTAATATAATGACTCGAGCTTGAATCAAATTTAATAATTGTCGAACTAAGCTAATAATTGAATTTGTCATATAATATTATCAAGAATTTTTTTAAAGGAATAAACTCATGTCCAATTTAAGAGATATTTTGTTCCATTATAATAACCTGTTCTTTTTTTCATCCTATTAATATTATAACCTAATTGTTATGAAATTATTATTTTCATTATATTTAAAGAAAAGAAGAATAGGAGTAGAGCAAGAGGAAAAGTACAACCTAATGTATACATCATAGTAGTATTTATTAGTCAATAGGCATGAACATTAGTCATTAAAGGGGGCCCATAATATATAGCTAAAGAAATAATACCTGATAAATGGGCCCATGGCGAAGGCCTTGAACCTAACCTACTGCCGGCCTTGGACTGTCTTGTCAAGCTTTTTGGCCTAATGTGTTTTGACGTTCATAAAAGTTGAACACTTTTCCAAAAGTTTTTGCAGCCACCCCTTTGAATTAATTTATGCTAGTAGGATTAATTCAAATTAAATAATACTAGTAGTAAATTTTAAGATTTACGATAATCACCCACAAATCAAACACGCCCTTTGCTTTTATACTTTCTTTTCCAAATTTTCTACGTCTCTGTCTCTCTCTTTCCATCTTCTGATTAAAAGTCATCAAAGACGTTTCAATACGACCTGAATTGCGTTTCCGCATATTATATATCAGAGTATCCGTTAATTTCATTAATATATCACAGTAAATAAATAACTAATAAAACTACTATATAAATAAAAGTTACAAAAAAAAAATCGAAATTAAACAAAAGACTAATTCAGTTCAGCCAAAGAATGATCCCTGGTTACCTTACCTCTCTGTCAAGGGAAAAATATATCAACCTCATCAGTGTTATGAGAAACTTGCACAAAACTTCATGTTTTATTTTTTTGCATATAACCCCCTTAAATTTGACCAAATGTTGCACACTCTTTTTTTTAACGGTTAAATAATTGATACTGTTAGTTTGTTTAGGTTAAATACTATTTTACCTTCCATATTTGATCTATTTAATTTGTAAAACACAAGGGATTCTATGCAAAAAAGAAAAACATGTAGGGGTTTTGCGCAGATTTCTCGAAATACAAGTGAGATACACTCTTCGTCAGTTTAGACGAAAATGAAATTTTGTTCATATTTTCCCCTCTATTAGTTTCTGCCAAGTGAAATACTGATCGCTATCTCAATTAATAGTTGGGAAATGAAAAGGTCAAACTTAAAGTTAAACCTACTCTTTTCGGTGCTAAACTGATCTGGAGCCACTTATCCTGATTAATATATGATTAATTAAAGTTATTGGACTTTTCTTTAAGCTACCCACGTCATAATCTCGTAGTATTTATTTAAATTTCTTTTTGTTCTCTACTTTATGTAAGCTTTGACATCTAATCGGTTACTTTATTGAAACAATTGGCCAGTTATATGATCTACATGCAATTATGTAATCAATCATTAATACAATATTAAAGTTTGAAAATTCACTTCAACTTACTTAGGAACCGGAACCATGTATTGATGCATACTAGCTAGCTAGTACAAATGAAATACTATTATTTGATATAAACTATTTTAAGATAATTCAAAATTTGAGTCACATATAATATTCCTATCCAAAACAAAATAATTTATCAATTGAACTTCATGTTATACAACAGGCATGCGACAATTACTTCATTATAATAAACATTCAATTCCCAAATTTGTGATTTTTTTTTATTATTATATAGTGGTGTTAGTTTTTCTTTGTACTTTGATATTATTTGATTGATTTTCAAAATAATGAGAATGTATTATTGAATATTTCAAATGTATCGATGATGTATTGATATTAAAAAAAGGGGCTTATCAATTGATTTTATATTTCCATAACCTTAATTACAAAATTATAAACGTGGGACTAGTAATAGCAATAGTTTTGCAGAATAACATAATCCTATATATATATCCTCGGACGAAGAACTTTCAAATCATGTGAAGGCTGAAGATAACGTCCGCATCTCAACGGGGAAACATTATTATAAAAATCAACCACATGAATTTGGTCAATATTTGTAAGCAGGCCTATCAAATAACTACAAAAAGAAATATCACAGTTTCGAAAAGCATGAGCCATTCTTTTCTTTTTCTTTTTCGGACTTCAAACCTAAACTGGTTTTATTTGGCATTATTTTGCACTTCATAACATGTTAAGAAATATCGAATGACTTTATATATATATTGGATAAAAATGTTCTCTATATTTTAAACTTAAAAACAAATCGAGACATAACCCGATGATGAAATTGAGTCGGTCATGAGTTCAACTCTCACTAAAGTGGGTAGTTATTTAATTTAATGCTAGTATTTGTATTTAATTTATCTTTGTACTTCAATAGTAATTGAAATATATTCGAATATAATTTTTTGATATAATGATTAATGTAGTAATATACTCTTCATCTAAAAAAAACGTATTTTGGCTTGGTTTCGGTTCGGATCAACCTAGATCTCGACTTACATTTAGTTTTTTAACCGAAACTAAATTTGAATTGTCAGAAACACAATTAGATAGATTAAAGACTGTCGAATTCTCGAAACTCATAAAAAAAATGAATTTGTTGAAATCTGCACTAGTATCAATGTTTTAAAAATAGTTTCATAATAATATGATATGATCATTTAACTCAGTTCACAAGCTCAAATTTTATTTATTTAATTGTACTTCAAAATACAAAAACGCAGCCATTGACCCATGACAAAATATATTTAATTACTCTGTCAGTTGATTATTTAAGTATGAAAATGAGACCATAAAAGAAAAATATTAACTCAATGATAATACACTATTAACGTTAATTGCTTATAACATACTAGTGAACCTAATATTTAATAATATGTTTTAGATACATATTCGTTCCATAAGTATCGAATTATAAACATTCTTATTCTTATTCTGATGATCCTTCTACTCACTAATTGAATAAAAATTTAACAGACTGAGTCCAATTTGGGTCGGACCAGATTACAATCCGCTCCAATATATTGTTTATTAAATTCCATGTGGAAAGGACCACCATAGTTGGTAAATCACCATCCGATCCTATTATCATCACGGGCCTCTGTTGAGTAAAGAGTAAAAACCAATGTGGTCCAGAATCGAAATCCACGGGCTTTATTTCAATGATTGAGTTCATTCCACAATTCACTTTCTTGGACCATTTTATTATATATATTATCCAAAAAGTTGAAGCACCCAAAAAGTATTCCAAATCACAAAATAAATAGAGGAAAAGATAAGGACGTATGTTTTTAGGTAAATTGAAAATTTCACACTTATAATTTGGCGCTCGAGAAATATGGATACCACAAAATGCCTAAACTATATATGCCTCTATGATTGAAATTTAGAATGTATTTCTATTAGAGGCATTAATTAATATTAATATTAATAGATGTTCTAACAATAAGAATATGGAAAATTAATAGTCGTAAACTTTAATTTTAAACAAACAAAGTACAAATTAGGGCTGTCAATGGGTCGGACTCGGACCGGATCAAGACAGATCCGGATTCGAGTCCGATTTCCATTTCTTCTATCCGAATCCGGATCCAATCGGATCTGGAATATTAGCAACCGGATCCGAATTCGACGGATATCCCGGATCCGGATAAATTATCCGGATCCATTTAGATATCCCGGATCCGGATAAATTATCCGGATCCATTTAGATATCCCGGATATCCGGATCCATTTAGCAAGCTAAATTTTTTTTTTCCGTTTTCCTTCAAATTACTTGCAAATTCCACCATCATGAATTAAAATGTAAAATTTTACTTACTTCATCGAAACTATTGCCTAAAAATTGTAGAAGATGGAATATGATGGACAAATATAAACGATAAAAATTAGAACAAAAGAATAAACAAAAATATAAATAAAAAAGATATAAACTGGGACAAAGAAGAAGAAAACTCAATATTGAGTAATGGAAGAGAAGATAAAAATTGAAGGATGAATGATTATGGTTTGATTTTTCTTATTAAATAGTATAAATTAATATGTTGTAGACCCAATTAGTTATCTGGTCAGTCCACCAACATCTCTCATGTATTTCTTTTTAAAATTATTTTTAATATAATAAAAGATTTTAGTGGAACATAGATTATTTTATTTTTATTTTTAATTAAATACATAATATATAAACAACATATAGTATTATATATCGGATACGGATATGTAATGGATCAGATCAGCCTAGATCCATATTCGCTCCATATAATTCGGATTACGGATCTTCTTAATCGGATCAGGTCCATCGGATCACTAATCGGATAATTATCTTAATAAATCGGACCGAATTCGAATCAAATCCGGATTGAAATCCGCCCCATTGACAGCCCTAGTACAAATGCGTCTATATTTTATGAGTATTTTCATGAAAGTAATATTCTTGTTATTGATAGGCCGCTAAACTATGGGCCGGGAGTGATCAAGAGTAAAAGGTGAGATTTATGTGTTTGAGTTGAGTGACGTGCCAAAGTAAACCCCTCTTCCCTCGCCGCTTTGTCTAATCAGCAAAAAGAAAAAAAACTGTGTCATTTTTATTACCAAAAAGTCCCCTTGTGCTATTTTTTATGAGCGAAAATCCCCCTCCTAAGCCGAAAAAATGATAATTATACCCCGGAAAAAAATGACATTAATTTACTTTTAGTTTTCTTGATACACGCTAACAAGATATTAGCTATATGTTCCAAACTGATACAATCCTAGTCTTTACAAAAACAAAAAGAAAAAATGAAAATTATACTATTTCTTTAGAAGTCATTACTAGGTAGGACTTACTTTTGGATACACTTATAGTTGATCTTGGTTACATCACATCACATCAGTTTTTTTTAAAAAAACTATTAAGTTTCTTATGTTTAATTTAGATAAAATTCACACTAATTTAATTCATTTAACAGTTAAGCTAAGCTTAAACTAAATTTAATATTTAAAAATAAAACAATGAATGAAGTTGGGAATCTAATTAGAATTTGAGTCCTACTAGCAGCACCTGATAGGCCCAATAGAAAGCCCAAAAGTATATAAACGGCGTACCTGCTCCCGCAGACACAGAGAATCCGATCCTTCCAGTTCTTCACTTTCGCGGGAGTTCAAACTAACATCAAATTCTCTAATTGCTATCAACACTTTTAAGTAATCAACAAAAAAAAAAAAAAAAAACCAGAAAAAGGAAGAAATCCCAATTGCATCAATTGCATTGCTCTCCATCAGACCATGCATCAATTCCTTCCAGTTCTACAGTTTTTCATTATTTTGCAGCTAAGGCCCGTTATTTTAGATATTTCGAGTTCGAATTTCACCAGAATTGTGTGTATCTGTCTAATTTCATGCTAGTCTTCTCAATTGATTTATTTTTGTACTAATTAAAGGATTTATGATATATAATGGATTGATGTGATTTTTTTATGTAATCATTGATTTAACATCACTCAAAGAAATTTGCACCAACAAGCTAGCTGCGAGTTAGTATTTTGATGATAAAACCCTGCTACTTTTTCGCTCGATCTAATATTCTAATTCTTTCATATCGAGTGAATTTCCATGTTTGTTTATTAATATAATGGTTGATTTGATTTGTGACTTGGATGCATACTTGCTCATTTACTTCAGCTTTGACTAGATTATGTTCATGTTTTGTTGTTTTCTTCCTATGCATAATCTTATTTGAGTTTTTTTTTTTTATTGGACCAGGTCTTATTTAAAAAAAATAAACAAAAAAGCAGAAATAAAGGGCTGAGTGTAAAATCATACTCATGGGTGTTGGTTTGGGTTCTGCGTTGATAAAATTGGGGGGTTTAAGCTCTGATTCCGATCAGGTTCCCGTGGAATCCATAGTGCTGGTCATTGGACTCCTCTGTGTATGCATTTTGATTGGTCATCTTCTCGAAAAAGCCCAATGGATTAACGAGTCTGTTGCTGCTCTTTTAATTGTGGGTTTCCCCTAATTAATTTATTTCCATTGGATAGAAGATAAAATTATTTTGTTTATTCACTGATATTAATTATTTGGTGACCTGACGGCAGGGTTTGTTTACTGGATTCATCATTTTGCTGAAAACTCATGGAAAGAGCTCAAGAATTTTGCAATTTGATGAGGACCTCTTTTTTATATATCTCCTACCACCTATTATATTCAATGCTGGGTAATTAAGGGTCATTTTCTTTTTGTGTCCGAATCAGTTTTGTTTGGACCGTTGTGGAGATTGATTGGTTGATAGTTTATTTTTGTTATCAGGTTCCAAGTGAAGAAAAAGCATTTTTTTAGGAACTTCATGACAATCACGTTGTTTGGTGCTGCTGGGACATTGATATCCTTTTGCATTATATCGTTCGGTATGATTTCACGTTTAACTTTATTAATGATTTCAGCAACTTTCATGCATTATTGCTTCAGACTCAGCATAGTAATAACTCGTACACTGTCTAAGGTGCAAAATTGTTATTCGAGGCATTGGACATTGCTAATTTGGAGCTTAGAGATTATCTTGGTAGCTTCCATACACTCATCTCTTTGCAATTTCATTGTTCACATTTATCTAGTTTACCATATTTAGCTACAAGAATTTCAAGATATTTTTCTCAAGTCTTGGTCATCATAGCCATGGAATACAAATATGTTGCCACAAGGAAAACAAAAAATTGCTTATAATAATAGTTGGAAAGTGAAACTGTATATCTTGTTAAAATAATACACAAACATTTTGTCATTCAAATTGTTCTTTTTGCATTCAAAACTTGGCCTAACGGCTTCTAACAATTATTCAACCTCGTTTAAACAGCTATCGGAGCCATCTTTTCAGCTACAGATTCTGTTTGCACCTTGCAGGTATGAATAAATGTGCAACTTTTTTTGTTCTCTCTAAGAAGAGGAAAGAGATGTCTTAAAATATTTTGGTCGAAATTGGCAGGTTCTTAATCAAAACGAGACACCATTACTCTACAGTCTAGTCTTTGGGGAAGGCGTAGTGAATGATGCCACATCTGTGGTTCTTTTTAACGCAATTCAGAAATTCGACCTCTCACAAATTAACTCAATGATTGTCTTTAAGTTTGTTGGCGATTTCTTCTATTTATTTTTAACCAGCACTCTGCTAGGTGTTATGGTAAGTTTTCAGACAAAAAAATGTTCCCGATTTCTTTCGGAATGTTACAAATGTTGGCCTTATCTAATTCTTTTGTGTTACATTTTTAAAATGCAGATTGGATTGCTATGTGCTTTCATTATTAAAAGGCTGTACTTTGGAAGGTATGTAACTACATTAAAAAAAATGCAAGCTATTTATATTTAGAAATAAATATGTAGTTTGCTAAAGATACTATACTACTGAATTTCAGGAATTCAGCTGATCGCGAGATTGCTTTAATGATTCTCATGGCTTACCTTTCTTACATTATGGCCGAGGTTTTTTTTGGTTTAATTTCAGTCTCTATGCTAAATTTCTGTGATACTTAGATTGTCATTTAGAAGATGACAGATAAATATTGTATTGATCATATTCATTACTCTAATCTTCAGCTCTTTAACTTGAGTGGAATTCTCACGGTGTTCTTTTGTGGAATTGTCATGTCACACTATACCTGGCATAATATAACCGAACAATCTAGAGTGACCACCATGTAAGCATACTCTTAAGAACATATATTCTATTTATCTTTCTCTCTCTCGAACTTTTTATGACAATGTCATCAATTAATTGTCTAATTAATGGTTTTCTGTAGGTATGGTTTTGAAACAATGTCATTCATTGCAGAGACATTCATCTTCTTTTATGTTGGTATGGATGCATTAGACATCGAGAAATGGAGACTCGTAAGCAGCAGGTAAGGCCAACATCTAATGAAGACTCCCATATTTTGGTTTCCTTTTGTTTATTTTGAATGCTTAGATGATGTTCTTTTATCCAATTCCCTAGCTCCTTTTTCTAGATCAATTTATACTATTTTTGTCTGATTTTCGAAAGAATATTTTATTTCTAGCCCCTGGAAACCTATTGGAGCTAGTGCAATCCTGGTTGGCCTTGTACTAATTGGACGAGCATCATTCGTTTTCCCAATGTCGTACTTGTCCAACTTAGCAAAGAAGTCTAAGAATGACAGCAGACTCAAACCCAAGCAGCAGGTAACTAACATATAAAACAGTTTTCGAGTTAGTTGGCGAATTGATATAAATTATTTTAGTACGGATCACGCAGGTTACAATCTGGTGGGCTGGTTTGATGCGAGGTGCTGTCTCCATGGCTCTGGCTTATAATCAGGTAACTAAAAACATAAAAACACTTTTTACATAATACTAGAATCAAACACTTATAGGTACGTACGTTTGCAGTTTGCTAAATCAGGGCATACTCAGGAGCCAGGCAATGCCATCATGATTACCTGCACAATCACTATAGTCCTTTTCTGTACAGTGGTAAGTTAAGAACATTATTACTTTCCTATAGTAAAATTTGATTATACTGTATATTATATCTATGTATGTTGTTTCTTCACTAGGTATTTGGATCATTAACCAAGCCTCTTGTAAGGTCTATGTTCCCTCGATCAAATCATCAAGACATTATGGTTTCCTCGGAACCTTCTAGTCCAAATTCTTCTTTGACACTGCCTCTGCTGGGTGATCGACTGGAATCAGAAGGCGGTGACATAGTGTTTAGTATAAAAGTTCAAAGCAACCCAACCCACACATTACATGATTACTGGAAAAAGTTGGATAAATCAATTATGCGCCCTGTGTTTGGCGGCAAGTGATTTATTTCTTATACTTACACTAAAGGTTCACCACAAGATATCAGCAGCATACATAAATGAATTGTAGATATCGATCATAAGAGTTATTAACTGTACAGAAGAAATGTAAACTCAAAATTTGTCATAGGTTTTGTAGTTTAGCCATTAACAACAACAACCACTACTATCATGTGATTTATCCCGAGTTTTTCTTGATACTACTTAAATATTCAAAATACTTTTCGAACTGAATTCTACAGAAGCATGCATGTTTTGGATTTTGAAATATATGCTTTTAATTTGATGATGGTGGTCCTAAGACAATTTGTGTAATTGTTCAATGTCTCTGCATATGGATTAGCAGTCCAATATTATATGACAAAATTCTCCTAATTAATATTGTTATTTGTGTAATTATATTGCTAACTATCATTTTGAATTGAATGATACATAATCGAATTTCATTTCTAAAAAAACAACTTATATTTGTGCTAGAATTCCTCCACTCTGATAAATGATAGTAAATTTGTCTAATCACGTAACTTCAAATTGATATAAATAAATAAATATACGAACATTCAACCAAAATACCCTATATTTTAGCGTGATTCTTTCCATCCTGTAATAGCTTCGAGAATTATTAAAATAGATTGAATCTAATTATTTTTAGTCGAATCTATTGTGTGATTTGTTAATGTAATTGTGAGATGACCCCTAATAATTAGGTTATTTCGTAAAACATTACAAGACATATCTCAGTCTTACACACTAAATACACATATTTAAAAAAAAGAAAAACAGTAAATTTTATGTTTGATTTAGTGTACAATCGAATTTTAGCCTAAAATTGAGTTAATTCTCAACTAACCATCAAACAAATCCGGGACATTTTTTACTAGACCAGGTATAAGAGATTTTCTTATATCTTGTGGGTTATTTTTTTTTTTTTTGAATTTCCCAAACATCATCATTGATAGAGCAACACATCATCACAATTAATGGTATTTCCTAGACATGGTCTTCTTATTAAGAATTTTCCAACAAATCCTCATTGAAAAAATTCTTTTTCACAAGATGCTTTATTTGGGCCCCATCTGTTTTTCTATATTGATATTGATGGCATTATGGGTCTCTATGAATGACACATGTCTAAAGTAGACTACTTTTTTAATATAAAAGCAAAAGGAATTGGTTCACTTTGGACATGTGTCATTCATAGAGACCCATAATGCAATACCCACCATGTAGCATCTCCTAAATCGATATTGATATGGTTTGAAATCATAATCTAAATTTCGACCGTTAGCATTGCTTTCCCTGTACAAGGAGACGCTCCTCCTTACTGTACAAATCACACACAGCTCTGAATTCCATTATGGGGTGAAAAAAGAAAGAATTTAAAAGGAATAAATTTTAATTCTCCATCCACTCATAAATTCTCACCCTATTAGCTACAAATCAAACATTTTTTTTTTTAAGATGAACAAATCAAACTAATCAACTTGATAAAATATAAACAAATCATTAAAGTTGATTCTTTATAGTTCTGAAGTTTTAATTTTTGTATATATGTTAATAAGGTCACTTAATTTTATGGTATTAATACTAAAATAAATTAACCAAACTAAATTATAATAATTTAGAATTATTCACATATCAAAAATTGAAAAGATTGCTTCGGAGAGAGTTATATGATTGCAAAATTAATTCTCCTGACCAGCTTACCCTGCCCCCTTACTAAATAAGTCAAGAATCTTGGGGTTCAGTTGCAAATACAAGGGTAGAAAAGTGAATTACCTCTAGCATTAAAATTACGCAAACTTGTCATATGTCACGTGGCAGTTTTCGATTGGATACTTGAGTGGGAGATAAGACAATAAAACGGAACTCGAGGGATGAAGTTTAAATACACAACAGAGTACAGAGTACAGTCTTGAGTCTTCTCTTGTATTCAAAACACAAACGAGAAGAGAAGAGAGAGAAGGGAGAGACGAGAGTGGCCGCCATACGCCGCCGTATCGAAGGAAACGGAGTCATCATCATACATTTCCAGGTAAGTTAAAATCCAAATCTTTTTTATTTGTAACTGTTTAAATCGGTTATGTTGTTATTCTTCCGGAATATATATATGTGTACATGGTATATCTATCTATATACGATTTACTTCGAGGTTTTTCTAAATTTTTGACAAATTAATCTTAAGTACATTTGTATTGTTAATTCATTAATTGAATTGAACTGCAACTTTAGTTCATATGAAATATCTGCATTCAAATTCTTGTTCGAACATGACTTGACTAAATCCGTCCAACCACAAGTCAAATGGCTGTAATTTTAGGAGTGTTATCAAATCTCAAATCAAGTGTATAGTATAACACTTCCTCGTGAATGCTTTGGATTTGGTCAAACCCGATTTAGGCAATAATTTAATCCATTCCTTGTATACCATATTATTTGCTTCCTTTAGTTTAGCACTAGCACGCTTAGCTTATTTTTATGTAAGAGTTAATAGACTTATTTTCTTACATCTCTGCTTTAAAGTGGTGTCAATTCTTTACGATTTAGTCTATAAGAACAGAGAATAATTAACTGAATTTTCTTGCTGCACATTTGCTTGATAGCTTTGTGTGTCATTTTAGAGTTTTTATTTGGAAAGTATTTAATTTAAGATATGTTTGGTGAAGGTAAGAAGAAAATGGTATTGGTGGTGGCAAAGAACAAGGGATCATCACACTGGTGGTGGTTAGACAGTCACAATAAGGGGAATTCAAATCGATCCCCGTGGCTTCAGTCAACACTTGCAGGTAATCTCACTTTGTTTATCAGTAGTAAATTTATCAGTAGTAAGTTTCTTGTAGTTTTTTGAGCAAAAAATGTAAACAATTACTTTTCTCTACTGTAGAGTGATTGATTATATGACCGTTGGAGATGTACTTATTTGAACTTTCTGATTGTAGATTCTTGATAACGGGTAGATTTTGAATGTGGCAGTTCTGCATGTGCTCTGTGTTTACTTTATGCAAAAAGTAGTATCAAAAGTGGGACTGGACTGTTTGGGTGGGAATAAAATTGCATTTTTCATGAGGGGGTCTACTTGGACTTGGTCCTTCTCGTAGGCAGGACATAAGCTACATGTAACTTTGCTGATGAATCAATTTCTAACATCCTTAAAGATATCCCATTTCATCACAAATTTATCTTAAATCACTCAACTTTATCTAAGTTTAGCAATACTAACTACTATTTCAGTGATGGATTCACCAATAAAAGTCACTTCTCAACTTGCAAAATAAAGCCTCAATACCACTTCCAAATGATCAAAGAATCAACAAGTCCAGTTAATCCTCTAAGATATTCCCAAAAAAATTTTGAGTAGTTGTGTCACTGAAAAATAATATTAGTTGTTAACCATTTTAAAAAAAAATTATGATATTTATTGTGTGTCCATGACTTGCTTCTGTGCTATAATATTTTAGTTGCTTGATAATCGCTACATTTGTGAGCTCTCAATATGTCAGATGAGTGTCGTATACATGTAATCGAGCTCATACTAATCACATACCATAATAGCCATGCTTAAATAAACATGGATTTTAGGTCTTACGGTATTTCAGTTGATTCATATGAATTAACTCCATACGTGATTCCTTAAATACTCAACAGATCTTGATGAAAAGACAAAAACAATGCTGAAGATAATAGAGGAAGATGCAGATTCCTTCGCCCAACGTGCAGAAATGTACTACAAAAAAAGACCCGAGCTCATTAGCATGGTAGAAGATTTATACCGTACCCATCGTTTGCTCGCTGAAAAATACGATCAGTTCAAATCCGAATCCGGGACCCGCCTCCAGATGCCATTTTCATCTCCAGTATCTTTCACCAGATATCGCCTTGAAAAATCACTGAGCTTGAATGATAAATCATACGATAGCTACTCTGAGGCTTATGGACCAGAAGAGGAATCAGAGGAGTCCGAGGTTGATGATCCAGAAGAAGAAGAAGAAGTGGTTCAAGAAAATCTCTTGTCTGAAACAGAGGAAGTGTTAATTGGTCCTGAAAACGAGGAACTGATAAAGCTGAGGGAAGAATTGGAGAGACTTAGAGATGAAAACGAGGTACAAAAGGAGCAACTCAAGCAAAAGGATGAGGAGAAAAGAGAAGTGATTAGACAATTGAGTTCAGCCATGGATTTGATCAGAGAAGAGAACATGGAGATAAGGAAGTGTGTGTTGAAACACAATACCAAAAAAGAAAGTCCCCACCTTGAGTTCAACAAGTTGAAAGATAATTTCTTTGGTAAGTTGTTCAATGGGTTTACTAAATCACAGGCTAATCTAGTTGCTCTGTAGTGTGTACTTGTGTGTGCGATTAAGGAATTTCATTCTCTAGTGTTTAAAAAAGTATTTGTTGTAGACTTTAGGATTTGAGCGAACTAGAATATACTTTTGGCTATTTTCTTTAGGATTTATGTCTGTATTGTAGCATCAATTCAGGAACTATATTCTTTGTATTACATTCATTTTTGTTGTGTGTAGTTGTTCATTTGCATTCTGATTATTATATAAAATAAAATGACCGTGCTTTAAAGAAGGCAAATACTCCATTAAAAAAAGAAAAAGCTCTTAAAAGAATGAAATTGTCATGCAGCAAAGACTTAAGAATAGCGAAGTTGAATTCTTAGTCCCCTGGGGAAAGGATCATCGACGCTGTTGGTTGTGCTTTATAAATGTATTTTTGGTCCCAATTTTAAAAATATTGCACTTTTGGTCCTCTTGCCTCCTTTTTATCCAGTTTTTGCATATTTTATATCATAGAATAGTTTCATGTTCGCTCTTTGGTCCCAACAACTAAAAGGAGGTGATAGGATCAAAAGTGCGATTTAAAACTTTTAGTTCAATTTTACAATAATGAAGGATCAAAGTGTTGACAGTCTAGATAACAACCATCTAACTTCATGTCCTTAATTTTGTGTAGATTTCCATTATATTACTATTTGAAGTGATATGTGGTTGTGTTGTGGCTGTGCTTGTGGCCCTGGGACAAAAAGAATTGGTAGGAAAATGTTGTAGGATATGCAAATATAATATATACATATATATATATATATATCATTGTAAAAGAGAATAATTATTGAACTTAAAAAATGTGAAAAATCAAGCAATATGCAAGAAAATGAAACTTACTCTTCCTTTTCAACAAGAAAATTATTGTTCTATCACATATCACTCATTAATAATCTGTACACTACTTAAACATAAAAAACAACAAATTAATTCATAATCTTCAATAATGGAGTAATATATAGATAAATTGTAGAAACCTTAACATATTATCATAGGAGCTATCCACAAACCAAAAAGAGCCTTCAACTCTGAGCACCAAAAAGCTGCATTACCTCAAAGACCACCAAATGCAGAACCACAATTGAACTCAAGAACTTAGACACATTTACCCTTACTGAAGAAGAATCCGGTAAGATTCCCGAAGGCGCAGAGGCGGAACCGGGGCCGAGAGCCGCCATTGCATCAGGATTTGGTGGGCTGGGACTTGAGGGTATAATGGGAAGGGAAGAATCACTTGGAGAAAGTTCAGGGCCACTAGGTGAAGGAAACAGAGGAGTAATGTCTGGAGACAATGCTGTTGGTGGTGAATATGAAGGAGAAATAGGAGGGTAATTTGGTAATAATGCAGGTGCAGCTGATATAGTGGAGTCTGGTAAATTCTCCGCCAAGGCTAGTGAAGATGAAGCAGCCATTAAAATGGTGACAAGAACAATCAAGAATTGAGCCATCAATGATTAGGAAATCAATGTCCTGTTTTTTGCCCTGTTCTTTTGATAACTGAAAATCTAGTCTTTTATGTGAAAGGGTACTGAAATAAATGCAGAACTTTTGAGAGAAAGATGGAAATAAATGCATGATTGTGGACTTGGAGTTAAAGACAGGGAGAGAGGGGTTCAGAGTGTGACGTGGCAGGGTGTGATTGGGCAGTGATTATGAGAAAACAGCTAGACATGTTGAGGAAAGGGACAAGAATGGATTAAATGGAATTGGTTCATGTGAATTGGTTGCTGTTGTCTTTTTCCTAAATGTCTTTTTTTCTGCCACTAATTAGCCCGTGAAGTTCTTGTGTGTGTATGAGCATGTTATTGATTGAATAATTAATCCTATTGAATATGACGGGACAGTTAATTGCATTTCAATTTGGAATAAGTTGATTGAATTCTTTAATAAAGGGTATGTTTTTTTCCAATCAGATTGAATTATATAAGTTCACTTATTATTATGAAGAGGACAAAAGTATGGTGAAATTAAGTCTAAGTTAGGTAGTGAAAGATTAAAGTATTGAAGTAGTAACACACATTAATTCTTTCTTGTGAAATTCTAATCCAAGAATTATATATATATATATATATATATATATATATATATTATAATTGTGGCTATAACATAGAATTTTTATCACAAGACAGACAAAGTTGCAGTTGAAGAGGGACCAATACAAAGTATTTTTCGACTTTATTTTACAAGCCATACAACTAACTCATTGATTTAATTTATAATGAGCCCATTTAAAACAACTATAGTCATCAAGTAATAAGAATGATTTTCAAATATATGATCATACTTTTATATTTAATTTTTTTTTTCTCTTTGATTTTAATTAGACTCGAGTCTCAAAAGTCTATTAAACAATATGGTTCGGTATTGGGCTTTCCGCATATATAAAAAGGCTTAGTGTCGAGTTTAGCCCATCAATTTGTTATATTTTTAAGCTTAATGAGCTTAAAAGTGTTATATAGGTAGCCCAGTCTTCTGGTTTTGTTTGGGCTTTATCTTCAAACAAAACTTGGCCCAATCTAATGAAATGTCAAATTGCTTGGTTATGTTACATTACATACATAAAGAGCTTCACCAAAAAGGTCTTATTTTCTTTTCTCTCTCTCTCTCTCTCTAAATCTGGGATTAAAAATGTTGCAGTAGCTGATAATTAAGCTGTATTTATTTACATTCAATTAATTAAGTCATTTTGTGTGATGTTCTTCCCTATTTCAAGTTGTTTCCTTAAATAAGATTGCTCAACTTTATTACTGAAAGGAAATACCTCTACATTTAATTAGAATCCTTCACAAAGTCTCCCAACCTTTTTCTTTCTTTATCTTAATAAATATTTTTACAGATAAAATAATAGTCCGGTCTAAAAACCGTAATTACATAGTATATTAAATGAATAGAGCCATTTCTTCCATTTATAGACTTCTTTTATATTAAAACGGTAGATTACATTTATTGATTAAGCTATTATTAGTAGAATTGTACAAAGTATTTATCTAATGCAACGAAAAATTAGTACCTACCCCGATAGATTTAATTCACGCGGGGTTGGATGAATGCTAATGCAACTACCAAATCTTTTGTGAGACTTAAACGGAAGACTTTTAAAAGAAATGAACGTATATCACCATCACCAAAACCCAACTTCCATATTTAATGAGCCCATTATATAACCAAGCAAGAAATGTTGTTTCATTATATTAGCATAAAAAATCGTTTTCGAAAATTCAAATATTAACTTAAATTACCCTTGACTTAAGGGATCAAAACTCCAGAAAGTATAATTAATTAGTAGTAATATCATATGTCTGCAATGTCACATACATTGAACTAGTCTCGGGATTTAATTGTTACGTACACTTTTGTGCCGGCAGTTTTATGAAACTGCCAAACTTTTGAAATATAAATATATATCGACTTCATAGTATCAAATTATGCGTATATAATTTCTTTTAGAATTATTAGTAAAACCTCTTAATACCAAAAATATGATTTCTATTATTTCCGACGTTTTAACTATTGTGGGTGTTAATAACTACTTATGAAGAATCAGAATCCCTCCCCTTATCTCAAATTCCAATTTCTCTTAGATTACCATAAATAAGGAAAATTCTTGTGCAAGTCTGGCTTGGCCAAACTCGTCCAACCACCAAGCAAGTGTATTGCACTTGCTTTGTAATTGGTCATTTTCCTAGAAGTTACATTCAATCTCAAAACAAGTGTATTACACATATCATGTAGTTACTTTGGGTTCGGCCGAACCTAATCATGAAAAAGAATTAGTTTAAAATTAAGCCCAACAGGGAATTGCAAAAAAAAAAAAAATAGATATATATGGAACTAACTAATCGAATTTGGCGATCATATCTACCCACCTAGTCCATAGCTGCACGTCAAGCAACATTAAAACAATTTCGAAACTGTACTTTCACTACTCCACAACCACAAGTAAAAGCCAATACGTACATAGTTCATCAATTCAAAATTTTTTTTCTTTGGGTAGGATTTATCAATTCATTGGCCTTTAATCTAGTTTATGCACTACCTATTTATTAATTTTCAAGTTTGTCTTTTTTCTTTTTTTTTTTCCCTTTAAAATTGAAATTTACGTTAAAGGTATATAAATTTCTAATTCCCCAGTTTATTTTATAAAATTTTGACAATTTCAAACACTGATTGACAATTTCATATCACAATATGTTACAGGCATGGTGCATGCGCACTATATACTTTGGAAATATCAATGGTATCATTCGATATTTTATCGACTGGGCTATATCATCTATCAAACATATGAATTTTAACATAATATTTATGCTTTTTTTTTCTTATTCTTATAAATATTGTAAATAAAAGGCTACCACTGAAAATACAAGTAAATATGAAATTAAAAAAAAAGAAATCATGTTCAAAATAGAGATGTTTTTTTTTTTTTTTTGAAATAGTTTCCGACCCGAAAGAAGACCAAACGAAAATTGTGATGAAAGATAAATGAAAGCACTTCTCACACTCTTTAAACTGTTGGAATAGCTAGTAATCACCTAAAGAATAAAAATCCATCCCAAGCTCACAATTAATAAACTTTGATTCATGATTGTGCTATATTATCATCCATATATACACCGGATGCACAAGATGATTTCTCCAACCCCACGTACAGCTAGTCAAAACTATATATAAATAAAACCCCCTAACCCAACAAGCTTTCAAGCATCTCATAATTGAAAATGGCCGAAGAAGAACACTTAGCCATCATAGTCGGCGCCGGCCCCTCGGGCCTTGCCACGGCGGCGTACTTCCACCACCTGAAAATCCCATACACACTCCTGGAAAGGGAAGATTGCTTCGCCTCAATATGGACAAAATATTCGTATGATCGGGTGCACCTACACCTACCGAAGCAATTCTGTCAGCTGCCCCTAATGCCGATCCCAACCTCTTTCCCAACCTACCTCTCAAGAGAAGAGTTCATACACTACTTAAACGACTACGTTTCGCACTTCAAAATCACACCAATTTATGGCCGGTTGGTGGAGACGGCGTGGTACGATGAAGCTGTAGGAAAGTGGAAGGTTAAGGCAAGAGATCGAGGTGCTGATCAAGTGGTGCAGGAGTATTGGGCCAGGTTTCTGGTCGTGGCAACTGGGGAAACGTGCGATGCGACGATTCCTAAGATTGAAGGTTTGGACAGTTTTGTAGGAAAAGTTTTGCATTCTACAAAATATAAAAATGGAGAGGAGTTTAAGGATAAGAATGTTTTAGTGGTTGGGAGTGGAAATTCAGGTACGGAAATTGCACTTGATCTTGCGAACTATGGTGCAAAAACCTCTATTCTTGTCCGAAGTCCGGTAAGTAATTATATATACTATATATATATATATATATAAGTTAATTAATAATTTCATTGGGATTTTATTTATAATATAATTAATTATTTCTGTATATATATATATAGGGCTGTCAATGGGGCGGATTTCAATCCGGATCCGTCCGAATTCGATCCGATTTATTAGGATAATTATCCGATTAGAAATTCGATGGACCTGATCCGATTATAAAGATCCGAAATCCGAAAATCATGGAGCGAATATGGATTTAGGTCGATCCGATCCGTTAAAGATCCGTATCCGACAACAAATAAAAAGAAAGATATATATACAAAATGATTTATAAAAATATGTATCATTGATAATATTTCAACGTCAATTTAAGAAGATATCATTGATAATTCGTTTATAAATTCGTTTATAAATTTATTCATTCTACAAATATGAATATAGTAAAGAAACTTTGAAAATGTGAGCTAAAATTAAATAAAATTGAAAAGATAATAAACTTGTTTTAGGAAAAAAATATTAATTTAACTTTTTAAATACAGATTTATTGGATCCGAAAAATATCCGATATCCGGCCAAATCCGACCAAGATCCGTTAGATTCAAAAAATCTAGATCCGAGCACAATCCGAGCAAGATCCGAATCCGACAGGATTCGATCCGATATAAATGGAGCCGGATCTGGACGAGCCTGATCCGACCAGAATCCGACCCATTGACAACCCTATATATATATATAAAATAAAATACTTGTACGTACGTATTATTGCATGCATATACGTGCAGAGTATTGAAGAGTGAGTAGCTAGCTAGCTAGGTTAATTGGTTGGTTTGTTTGTTAATTTGTTGCCTTTAATTCCTTTCCTTTCCTTTGAACACAACCAAAATTTTAGGTCAAGACTTGGGATTTAAGGAAAAACAAAAAAGAATTAATTAATTTGATTATGTATATAGTAATTTATTTATTTATTTATGATATAATTAATCATTTATATAGATCGATGTGCATGCAGATTCATATAGTGTCGAGGAGGATGACGTACATGGCATTGGTACTGTTGAAATATTTACCAGTAGAATGGGTAGATTTGATGGTGACAATTATGAGCAAGGCCGTGTTTGGGGATTTGACCAAGTATGGGATTCAAAGGCCCAAAGAGGATGGTCCTTTCACTAGGAAAATCAAATATGGGAAATACCCGGTCATTGATGTTGGAACTTTTCATAAAATTAAGTCAGGGGAAATTCAGGTAATTAATAATTTATTTTTATATACTTTTATATATCATATGTAGCAAATACATATTCACCAAATAAATAAAAACAGGTATTGCCAGCTGGGATTAAGAGCATAAGAGGCGACACTGTAGCGTTTGAGGATGGAAAAGAATATTCATTCCATGCAATTGTGTTTGCCACTGGGTTTAAAAGATCCACAAAAGAGTGGCTCAAGGTAATCAAATTTTACCCTTTCTTTTTTTTTTTTTTTTATTAATTAATTGATCACGGTTCATGTGTTGTTGGTCCAGTAGTAAAACCCGGACGCAACCCAATTCAACCCTTACTTTTTTTATTTTTGTTGGATTATTATTGTTAAATTATATAGGTAAAACATGGGCTTTGTCAAATAAAAAACTAGTCAAGTAAAAAAAATATTAGTTTAACAATTTTTTCCCTGTCATACTTTATGTAACTTCTGTTCTTTAAAAAATAATTATGCAACTTCTAATAACAGTTTAAGTATAGAATGTTTCTACTTAAAAAAAAAAAATTATATAATCTACTTTAGACAAAAAAATAAAAATCATATGTCATTTATATACAATTTAGACCGTTAAACTTAAACTAATTTTGGTTATGGATATGTGAATATTTAAAAGTTATATTTTCTTATTATTAAAAGAGTTGGTGGGTTGAAAATATACTATGTGCAGGGGGATGATTATCTGTTAAATGATGATGGGCTACCAAAGCCCAATTTCCCGAAACACTGGAAGGGTAAAAATGGGCTTTATTGTGCTGGGCTTTCCAGAAGAGGATTGTATGGATCTTCATTGGATGCTGAAAAAATAGCCAATGACATCAAGGCCCTGATCCTCTAATAACTTCTATATTATTCTTGAAGTTATCTCATGTTGATGATGTACGTCGTGCAAATTTTTTATGATAAAAAAATAGTTCAATAAAATTCTTGTTTAGTACCATAAGAAATACAATATCTAAATTTTATTTTGCTCCTTTTAACTAATATAGTAGCACGATTTGTCTTTTCAGTCATTTATTATTATAGCACTTTGTCGCTAATTATAAGTTGTGCACAAACTATTTGTCGATGAATAGAGAAGAAACAAAAAAGTTGTTTAAATTTTGTTGTTTCAAGGACAATACACGAACTTGGATAGAAAAATTAACGCGATAATTATTAGGTAATTATGCATATAAAATTTATTAAATGAAGACATAATATTTTTTTAATGCCCGCTACCTGAGCCTTCTGGTCCAAAGTTTTGTTTTCCCTTTTTTTCCCTCTTTTTTTTTTTTTTTTCTTTATGTTTCCCTTTCATTTTTTTCCTAAGGAATTCAACACCAATACAGAAGCGAACATGACAACAAATCAAATGATAAACAATCAAACGCAATTCTTTTTTTAAGTCGAAAGAAGGCTGCTTCTTTCAGACCAAAAAGCTTCTAAATTTTGCTTTCAAATCCTCATGTAATATTAATTTAATCATCTCATATCCCAAGCTTACACATCTTATTCTCTAGTATAAACAAAAAGCATCTAACATCACCTATTATCACAAGTTTACAGCCCAATTCCCTATCCCAGAATAAATAATGAATGGGAAAATATAGAAGCCTAATGTTAAACTCTCTACAAAATAATCTCCCTAAAAATGAAGAAAATTTCTGATAAAATACAACAAATTAACCCAAATAACGAGCCAAACATTGAAAATATATTAAAATATTTAGCATTCGATGACTTACGCCCAAAGAAGGCCATCGTAGCCGAACTCTGAATTTGAAACAGGACTGTCACCAAACTCAAGTTCATCTGTAGCTTCATTTTGTCCTACAGAATCCACATATGGAACCAAAAGATCCTCCGATCTTTCAGAAGGAATCCCGTAATTTTTAAGGATGCTAGTTGATGCAGCTAAAGCCGATTCCCTCTCCACAACAATCATAAAGTTGTCTTCAAATTCAAAAACTAAGAATTTGTCCTTGCAAGCTGATTAAATGCATTATTGGTGAGTATAATTTCTATATGGAAATCAACTGTGGTGAAATTCAAGAACTTACAATCAACCAAATGAGCCAGGTGGTGAATATTCCTTATTCGTGTTCCGTTTAACTTCAAAACCTGTCAATATATTTTTCTCTTTTCAAGTTTAATCCATGAAATAACACACAATAGCTTTTCAAATTTAGGTATATTCAACTTGCCTGCTCATTGCTCATATCTTCATATCCAATGTTTACTTCATTAGCTAGAACCTGTATATAGGATATAGCACAAAATCAGAAATCACAAGCAAAAACCACCTTGTATAAGATTACTAGAAATTGAAAATTAAGGCTCTGTTGCAATGTATTTTGGCTCATAAGATTCAAATTTTGGATTTTAGAGTTATGTAGAGTTTTGAAGTTTTGAAGTTTTGAAGTTTCGAAAACTCGAACCTTTGAAAGTCAAGAGCAAAAGTGGATAGAAATAGGGCCTCGATACGTTAGCACTCAATCAATAGATAATAGAAGAGAGGCGCTTAGGTGATAATACTTGGAAGACGCATAACCATGTGCATTATATACCTGGGATAGAATCACAATCTGTTCTCCTTTGAACTTTGCCATAGAGTACCGTGCCTTGGTCAACAATTTCAACTGACATAAGGAGAGAAGATACAAATCAACCAGACAACTCGATAATATTTTGTACGTCAATGGAAAAATAATGGAGAAGAAAAGCAAATTACGCCAATGCTATCTTCACATTCTTCCCTGTCAAAACAAACATGATGGAAGCATAAGTTAGAACATGAAGTTACCATAATATAATCTCATCAAAGTTTCAATAATAAAATAGCTAATATGAGTCACATACTGAATCAGGGGTTCTGAAAGCGGAGTAAATACCAAACCAGCAACTGTTAAATATGAAGGCTGACCTCCTTTAATATGATATGGAACCTTCGTGTGAATACAATAGAAAAAAGTTATAATTCATATATTGAAAGCTAGACAGTTTGATCCCACAAAACGAAAATACTTCCAATTACCAAATGCACCCGTGTATTCAAAACGACTTGAACTTTCATATGTTGTCCTCTCCTAATGATGCCAAGTTCTGCTACATCACCTGTAAATCTGACATTGAAAATTAGTATTAGAGATATATTGGCTTAATACAAAGTCAAATGTAAGTACATCTTTGATCTTTTAATTCAGATGCAGAGAAAATTTTACTTTTGACTGGGAAGATAGCGAAATGCAATCCGCTCAGATGAACGGAATGGTACTGTTCCTTCACACCCTACACGAACGTTGTCAAAGCTCACAATGACATCCCCCTGGAAAATATGTCAATGCCCCACAAAAGTTTAAAAAAAATTAAAATCAATGCCAAATTCACCTGAACAACAAGCTTTCAGCAAAAATAACTCTTAAAAACGAGTTTGAAAAAAGTCTGTTCTATATGATGAAAAGTTACATGAATTGTGCACGCCATGTATGACAAAAGCATAAATAATCCAGTTTTTGATGGAAAAAATTACATCAAAGTACTCGGAAGATTCTAACATAAGTGTAATTCTGTCTGATAGAAGAAGAAAGTCATACAGTAAAGAAAATATGAAATGCTATTCAAAAAACAAAAAGGACCAAAATTGTGTAAAACTTTTACCAATTAGCTGTTCTTGAGAAGAAAAGGAGAATGCTCTAGAAAAGCAAGAAATGCATGATTATGTTAAATTTTTATTATATGGAAAAAGTGAAGAGAGAAGACAAAAACGGTTCATCTATTCGGCCTACATCCACGTAACGTGCCCAAAGGACTAGAAGACTTTTATTGTTCTCTCTTGTTATTTTACACAGCAGTAGGGATCTACATCCACGTAATGAGACCAAATAAATCTCTTAGTTATATTAAAACAGATCACATTAAATTCCAGGTGATAAAATTACCGCTTAGATAGAAATCAACAGATCAGATGTCGCAAAAAATTGAGGGAATCAAGAAAATGTGATAAGGACATGTCACGGTATGAAAGTATTTGAGATCAGAACCTATCAAGCGAGACAAGATAAACAGAAAGCTTGATTAAAATTGTAAGGGTGGATGTACCTCCTTCAACACATTACTGGCATCGGAAGTTGGTTCGATTTTCTGCACAAGTACACCCTGCAAAACAGTTAATTTAGGGACTATCAGGTGAGAGTAAAATAGACCAAGTTGGTTCAATTTTCTGCACAAGTACACCCTGCAAAACAGTTAACTATCGGGTGAGAGTAAAATAGACCAACCAAATAACACAATAAAAGCAGCAGTTTGACTGTGTGTTACTGGTTCAGCAAAGAAAAGCCCCATAAGTCTAATTGTACTTCGAATCCAAAATCTTATATATTTTCTCCTAGTTAGAAATGTTCTTATAACATTATGTGTAGATGTCATATCAAGTTGTTCTGGCACCTTTTGTTGCTAGATGGGCATAAGATATTTTTCATGTTGGCGCACATGGGGATTGCTTCAAAGTTCAAAACACATCCATTTTCTCTACTCTGGATCTATCAGTTTGAAATACCAAGTATACTGGCTGCTGTTGCTCAATTACTATCGCAACTCTTTTAAGAAAACATGCATACATTATCAAAGTAAAATTGAATACTATTGACATTGTTAACATTTCCTTATTATATCCCCATTCCAAGTTCATTTCTCAAAGAAATTCATAAGGCAGGAAAATATCTTCTTTTCACTTGCCAATCATTTAACCTTAGGTACTCTTTTGCAATCTAAAGAGCTTAGGCCTGTAATTTACTCGACTTTGCAGAAGGCTATGCTAGTCCAGAGAGGATCTATCAGAAAAAAGCAACAATAGAGATAATATAGAGAGAAAACTATAAAGAAAAAAGTTAGAAAAGCTGAGTATAATAAATATGCAAACAGTGCCTTAAAAAACAATGGAGGATAATGTCTTAAAGTAACAACAAACAACATAATTTGCCACTTATTTGTTCTTAAGGGGCAACTCATCTGAATGATGCATTTAACTATTAGATTCACCAGATTAAAACACACTCATCCAAAAACATGAACACAATGTCAAAACTATAGACAAACTACCCCCATTATGCCAGGTATAAACCCCATAATCACATAAATGCATTTCATAGACCCAAAAATAAATAATTCTAAAACATAAAATCCATTAATACAAACTAGAATCCTAGAAAATACTCTAAGGCTATGTTTGGTTTATGGATTTCAGTGAGTAAAATGATAAGTAAAATGCAAATGAACAAGAAATGAACCTCAACGTCTAGTGTCATTGAATGCAAGAGAAAATATTTTCCTAAGCGTTTTACTCACTGAAATCCTAGAATCAAACATAGCCTAAAATAAATTTCAGGACATTAGTTCTCTAGCTTACACTTTACAGCATGTGTCAAATAGTTTTAGCATAAAATACGAACACACAAAATTTGTAATTCTTTTTAATTCAGTTAGGGCAAAGAGAGAGACCTCATTGGATGGAACATTTAAGCAAGCCCGCAGAGCTGGATTCTCCAACTTTTGCAGTAACACTCCAAGGGAAGGGAAACCTGAGAATTTATAAACGTTACTTATGTAACATGCTTTCTTCAATAGCAGAAATATTATAGTCAGCTTTCACCAATGCTCACCATAGAAAGAATATAACAAATATACAAAATGATGATAACCAAACTTTATAAAAAAAAATTTTAAAAAAAAAACTTAATTGAGTCTGCAACTGTGCAACAAATGTATGCATTCTGTGTAGCACATCTTCTTGGACATAGCTACAGTGCAGAAATAACCATTCAACAAAGGTCTCCATCAAGGGTTGGTCATGTCTAGTAATAATTTAGAAACTGATTTCCAGTTATGGAAGTATTACAAGAGGAGGAAGTCTCACCAGTGTATTTTCCATTTCTCTCATAGTCTTCAAGGAAATGAGACACAACTGTTGATGGAATCACATAGCCTATATTCTCTACCTCCTCGGATCTGTATACCTAAACGAAAGGTCCTCTGAGAATATGATATTGAAAAGATGACTGCTGATGATGGTTAAGGAAAGTATTGGATTTTTTATCTAAGCTCATGGAAAACATTAAGAAGTGTTGCAGGATTAGGAAAAATCTTCACATATAAACGTGGCTTATATATATATATATATATATATAAAGAGCTTAAATCTAAAGTTGAAATATTTTCATATACAAATAAAAACCTACCTGAAATGCCACTCCAATGCACTCTCCCTGGTCATTGAATGCAGGGCCACCACTATTACCTATAATATAATTGCCATTACATTGGCGCAGATCAGTACAGGAATAAAATAAAAACAATAGTAATAAATGTGCATAGTATCAATAATTAGAAACCAAGAAGATGAGTAAGCTTTACATAAATCCAAATATATACATTAAAAAAAACACAAATACACAAACACACACATATATAGCACATCTGACCAACAAAAAATTGTTCCAGAGACTAATTCCTAGTTTCACAACATACACTTACCAGGATTTATTGCAGCGTCAATTTGAATACCAAGTAACTGCGAAGATCCATGAGCATATGATGTCACCTGAAATTAGATTTAAGCTTAGTATGCACCATTATTAGATGCCAGTGAAGTAAATACAAGTGCAGGTAATATTTAAAAGTGATATGTATCTACTGATCCTACTTTTCGCATCTGTGTCAATCCATTTATAGTAATAAATTACTTATGCAGCTTGTTAATGTAAATTCCAAATATGGATATGCGACTAGTTGGATATGCGACTAGTTACATATTTAAATTCCAATTATGGTCTTCACATCTAAAAATTAAAGATTAATGAATCCATCGTAACGTCTACATTCCAAACATGGTTTCCTAGACAGAGGGAGGGGCTAGAGAAATTAATGGCGAAATGGGACGATACATGCCTTTGTAGAGGCTTTGAATCTGTGGTTTCTTTAGATACATACATACACACACACACACACACACACACACACACACATATATATATATATATATATATATATATATATAGATAGATAGATAGATAGAGAGATAGAGAGAGAGAGAGAGAGCAGGTGATGTGGCTTAATAATTTGTTACTAAAATTCTAGTCCATCAGCACCATCCAGAGAATTGGTGGATGAACTTATGATAGTCAATGGCACTTTAATTCTTTGGTCAATATCTAATTTGAGATTATGGACTATACAAACCTCAATTCTTGATACCACTCCCTTAGACACTGATATAGTTTCTCCTCCAAGTGGATATCCTACAACAGTCACTGAATCCTGCAAATTTAAGGGAAAACTAAAAATTGTGCATGGACAATTAAGAAATGTTGTCGTTATAGGCTGTCACATGAAAATAGACAGAATTGACACTTTACATCAAGCATGGTTCATTCAGCAAGTCTTATATGCATTAAACTATGCAACTAACCAAGCAACAAGCTAGGTGCATGAGATAAGCATTTGCAGACACAATATGAAAATAAATAAAAGGCTCGTTATAGTAAAAGTTAATATGAACAAACAGAAAAGGCAGTCAGAAAATGACACTCAGACTTGAAGTTCAATGAAATAAGAAATTTTGAAGGAAACATATTTAAACCAGTTCCAGCGAAACCAAATGATGAGTGCAAAAATATGTATATTTGTGTGGCCTTCCGAAATCTTCAAGAGATATATTTTCACTTCAAAGGTCTGTTAACTGTTGGACCTAAAAGATATAGTCTAACATTCATCAAGGTAAGTTGCACATAGATCATGTCACTTCCTCAAGTGAAATGGAATTAGCTATTCCTTTAACGTCACAATTATTTATGCTGACAACTCTACCTGTAAAATAAATTGCACCTAAAATAAAAAGCAGTATTGAGGACACCATCAATAGTTTATATTAGAGTATAATATAGCAACAAAGGTGCATAACCAAACAAAAAACGATTAAGCGAACCTGTAAATTAGGCAAGCTTCCAAACTGAAGCGGCTCAGCTCCTTGCCAAAAATTCTCACTTTCAACCGAAAGAAGAGCTATATCACATTCTACACCTCTTGCTAAAACCTGTAATATATCACTGAGTATAGAGTGAGCACCAAACAAGAAGAATTAAATGAGAGCAATAATTAATAAGGGCATAAAATGGGAAAAGCCAAATGAATAAGCAATTGTATGAAGTATGAAATGAACTTACATTACAATAAAACTCAAGTATGCATTCTATTGACAATACTTTTAGAAGAAATTAAATAAGCCAGAAATAAATGGACTCTGAATCCAGAAAACCAGTTTTATCACATTCAGGGATGAAGTTGGAAAATGAGCGATGGGAACTAATTTAGTGTAAACCAGTTTCATAGGCTCCATTTAGGTGAATGGGGAAATCTAACCAATATATTATATGCAAGATCGTTCTTTTAGTGTTGCCCATACATTATATTGACAATAGAATCCATCCACTGCATCTTTTTCTTGTTTCCATCTACGGGTGACATGAATTTCTGATGATTAGAATTGAGAATCGATGCAATCTAATTGCACCATAGGCTGGTGTCTACAGGTCAGGTTTCATAATAAGTCAGAACTGTTAATTCTGTAGCCATTCATCTCCATACATGAGAATATACCACCCTTTTTGACAAATATATCGATACACTAAGAGAGCTGTAAACTTCACTGAAAAATACAGAAATCATGGAAGCAGATTCAATCACAGAGAAGGCTACCTTGGCAACATATTTTGTATCATCTCCTCTCCTCTTAACTTTAACCTGCAATCAAATGTAAATGACACTAATAACTGAAGGCAACCTATGGTGCAAATGAAGACATAAAACAAATCATGGATTGGAGTTAAAATCCCAACCATAAAATTATGGTACTCAACCTTGACAAAAAGACCTTCAAGATAGCCAAGTTAGCATATCAGGTACACACTGAGGCTAGAAAAGAATGCAAGCATTGCACGGTAGATAATATATATATATATATATATATATATATATATATATATATATATATATATGTTTGTGTGTGTGTAATTAAATATCAGTTTTGAATAGAGAGATTGGAAATGCATAGAGGAATCTAGCCTTGGAATTGGTTATATATTGAAAACTCTTAGTACCCAGATCATATTAGAAAAGAGTTTTTGATCATGGTAAGTACGTAGTGTTTCAATTATCTTGTCTTTATCGACTTCAAACCAATCATATGATTTAAATAGATTGTTGCTCTATTTGTCTACAGAGTACAGATATTAAATATCTTAAAACTCAAAAACTCCCAAAATAAGTGCAACACATCGTCTGACTAAAGCTGCTCCTAATCTATGACACCTATCCAATGTCCACTGGTAAAAATCAGAAACTTTATAACAGACAAGAGAAATTTACATAAAAGTTTACTTTTAAATCAAATGTTAACGAGGATTACTAATTCTTGCAGACAACATAAGTGTTAAATAAACTTTATAGTGGTACGGAAATCATTACTAAAGATTTCAATTGTGTGAGAGAAAAATTAAAATTCAGGGTAACAACGTTCATAGTCAACTTTTGCGTTTTACACCTAGCATACTTACCTCTAGTATATAGTGAAATATGTTGAATTAATCACCCCACCACCCAAAAAAAAAAAGGGTGATAATCAAAGCCAATTGAAAGTACCAATTCTACGACATAAAAATAAGCACCGCTAAACAGAACTACTAAGCTTGCATACATGTAAATCTTTGTATGCATGCACTTGTCCATATATCTAGAAAAGATCCCATCAGTCAATACATTTTCTAACTTCAAACATGTATTAATCGAATTAATTGAAAATGAAAAGAAATAAATGGATTGAAATTAGGATCATTATGACACCATCAGACCTATCATGCATATATACCGACTCGTGTATCTATACTGAGTTAAGGAGGATTTTCCTACAACTTAATATATCAAGGTTCTTATATTATGCAGCATGTAAATAATAAAGAAATTACATAATTAAAGAATTCAAGACCTGTGTATCATATTCAACACAATGGGCATTGGTCAACAGCTTCCCATCTCCGATCATGAATGCACTGCATAGTAAGTAAATTTCATCATGAACTGAATATGTAAATTAAGTTAAGAATGTATTTCTAAAATGCTTTTGACTCGGGCATGCCTTCCAGTACTAGTATACTGTCTTTGTTTCTGCCAAGGAAGGGAATAATCTGGTTCCGTGTGGGTACAGTATACCTAAATGAAGAGAAAAGGCAATGTATTATATTTGTCTAGCAAAGATGTTACAGAAATTTTCAGCACAAATTTCATCATGAGCTTTCTTGAGACATTAATTGATACTGAAAAATAAAAATTGAGAAAGGAAACAATTATGAAACTAAACCACTTTTCTTTTAGATGTAGCAAGCTTTATCATCACAAAACCATATTTTAGAGAGAAAAAAATGAAACGTTTCAGGTATCATTTCAAGCATCAAGTGTGGCCATTAGCAAGTTTCACGAAGAAAAGATTATTCGAAATGCAATAAAATGTAACGACTGATATTTGCTTACTAGTCCATCTCCAAACCATGTGACTCTTTTTCAAGTTTACAGTAAAGGAGATACGAAGTCGAAGAATTACCAGGAACTCATGTTTTCATCTAAAGATATGCAAAGCATTTTAATGATTATCGCACATAAAATGAATAATAGAAATGGAAGTAACAATTCACAGAGGTTTAAGTAAAACCTGTTACAGCACCATGTATAATATATAAGCTTGCAAGCAGGAGTAGTATCAATAGTATTATTTTGTCTCTCAACTCTCATATGTACAACAAGATGAAAAAACTGCAGCAATATGACAAAAATTGAGAAACAAAGCTTCATACCAATACAGCTACAAAATTGTAAAACAAAAGATATTTCACCTTAACAACGGCATTAAGGAAAGCAGCAGCAGCAGCAGCATCTTCAAGATTACCCTGCTCTACCTCCTGGAAAAGAAACTATTTAGGCTTAAGGAACTGGATCGCTAAATCTCAGCCAAAAAATGTCCCATATATTAATACTAATAACTACACATAAAAGTAACCATAAATCACAAGAAAGTATTCAATATTCTTCAAACTAGATTTTACAGCAAGCTGCTGATATTCAGGCACCATTAATCTGCATATCTTCATACCCGGGTAAAAGAAATTTAATAAATGCAGCATACTGATTATAAACTTTATTAGAAGGATTTGGGGCTTCTGTTCCATGCATTTGTACCTGCTGTTCCTTCAAGTCGACCATAATTTCCTTATCCCCTTTATTTTCAACGCCAATTGAATTGAATGATGCCGATCGATATTGTCCAGTTTTATTTCTACTGGTTCTACCATCTGCATTTGAAAAGGGCTTTCCATCTCTTGAACCCCGCAGAAACTTCTGTATAAATCATTCTAAAATCATTAATAATATGTAAAGGAGCTCCGTAGATACAATCTGATCTTTTTTCGAGTAAGCTCTATCAGTACTAACCTCTTTAAACAAAGAATTCAAAAACAACAAATACTTATATTAATCTGTATGGGCGAATATATTGCTACAATTAAAAAATTAAACATTAATTCAAGTACGTGGGTTTCGGTATTACCAGAATGGCGGAATTCTGATCACTGGAGTGTTTACGAACACTAAACGCACAAGTAGGTCGGCGCGAAGTGGAGAAGAGGCGGTGGGAAGTGGCGCAGCCGGAGGATGTGACGGTGGAGAACCACCAGTTTGCGGCGGCGATTGCCATTTAAAAGTGAGCTATGCAGTAATAGATCTGTTGTTTCCTTATCCTTTTGCAACGTCTTTTTTATTGATGAGCCAAACCCAAATGATTTGGCGCCTCTCTTTCTTTATTTCTTGGTGAGTTAATATTTTAAGATTTTTTTTAACTGATTATTATCAGACAAAAAATTTAGAAAGAGAAAGTTAATTACTTTCCTAAAATATTCTTTTTCTTATTATTTAACATCCAACAGAAAGAAGAATAAGAAGGATTTATCTAGGGGACTTAACAAGGTGTCATTGTTTATAATTTAACCAAAATCGATAAATTGTACAATTCGTAAAAATAGTAAGTATTGTTTGTTTAACTGTTGATAACCCTATTCCCAAAAGAATTTTATAGGCGTCAATTTTAAGATAAGGTTAACCAAGACTTGGTGCTTTTATAGCGGATTGGGGTCATTCTCGAATTGGCTAAGTTCACCATTGCCTACTTTATCGGTTACTAGGTAAACCTAGAAATCTCAAATTGATCTTAAACCTCCTGGCACATGAGATCCATCAAATTCGATTATCAGAAAAAAAAAGTTAATTACTGTATAGTTCACGACA
Source organism: Penstemon eatonii (assembly GCA_038501285.1). Lineage (NCBI taxonomy): Eukaryota > Viridiplantae > Streptophyta > Magnoliopsida > Lamiales > Plantaginaceae > Penstemon > Penstemon eatonii. Next base: position 62,321,429 of record CM076712.1, on the reverse strand, counting down.
GAAAATAGAGATTACCACCTAGTTATAATTGGAATTTGGCTCCCTAGTTGCTAGGTCAAAGTCCTCAAATAAGATGGGTTCATCATAAACCCACGATTGTATTTGGATTCATTTTAGTCTAATTATTTTATTTCGAATTTTCATTGGATCATTTTGAAGTGTTTTTGTTGAAGCAAATACAAGAAACGAAAGTTTCTACTTAATAAAATATTTAATCAAATCAATCACCATATACATTATAGTATCAGTTAATTTAATATATATAATTTGACATTTATCATCTACCTTTTTTCCCTAAAACTATGGGTGTTCATAAACCCGCTACATCCGATCCAACCCGCTCGCAATTTGTCGGTTTAATTTTTAAAATAACCAATTCTGGGTTGATAATTTGTAAACCCGCATGGCCGCATGGTATGGGTCGGGTGACTTTGATGGTTAAAAGACTAACCCGCCCGCAACCCACACTTAATCATCTTTAATGTATTTCTTATTCATGTGTTTAATAATAGTGTGAAATAAATCACATGTACTAACAAATGTCTAAGAACAAATACTAAACTTTCATCAAGTTTCTTGTTTATGTTTATGTTCATGGTATATATATGTTGGTACATAAGTTGGTAATCACTTTTTTAACTCTAATTTACCTCTAAATTTTAATCATCGACGTATAAGTTGGTAAGAATAAACATTGTTGCAAAGATAAATAACCAATATCTAACTTTTTTAAGTGTGATATTGAAATGTGTATGTTTCTTTTAATTGATTTAATATTAGAATAATATGTGTTTGATTTTACATGTGTATTGATATTATTACTCATAAACTTTATCCACCCGCAAATCCATCCAACCAAGTGACCAACCCGTACCCGCCAACCCGCCTCACCCGAACCGAGCGATTTGTGAATATAAAAATACGAGCGTGATTTAAAATTTTGACAACCTACATATGTTGAGTCGGGTTAATCTTTTTATATACACCTGCCAAAACCCGACCTCATTCACTCTTAACTAAAACTCTAACACCCAAAATACATCCCAACTACAATCCACCTTTTGAATTTAATTTCATCATTAAATTAACATTATTTTACATTCACGTTACTATTGAAAGCACATTAAAGTGATATGCGCAGCAGCTGCCAAAAATAATTCTTTCAATTTGAAGAGAGTTTTCAAAATACACAACCAGAATTTCGTCCAAATCAAACCAAACAAGCGAAAATACATCCATAAAGGGGCCACTTATTTCTCTTTGTTCCACGCTGCTCATGGCCCATAACTAACTTTGAATTTGGTCATATAATTTATAAATGGTGCATCATACCAACGAGGGCATTTGGTCTAGTGGTATGATTCTCGCTTTGGGTGCGAGAGGTCCCGAGTTCGATTCTCGGAATGCCCCTTACTTTTATTTGTTTTTGCCCTGTTTTGGACTGGAGTTCTATCAACCTAATGAATCTCAAACTTCTTTTTTGATAATTATACGAATGATGGATCTCAAGTTCAACAATCATAATTAGCACCGAACAGTCAAGAGCCCGCCAACTAAGCCCAATGGATTACAGACATGCAAAAAAAGTACAGATTCTTCTTTTTTATCAAGTACCAACAACAATTTTGTAGTAGTATTTAAGTTTTATAGATATAGAAAAATTTATTGTTTTCTTTTCCCATTTAGAAAATTGATTACGTATCATCCCAGCATTTCTTTTCTTCACCTTCTTCCTCACTCCTTGGGGTGATGATGAATTGATGATCTCAATTCGCAAGCATTGCCCTTTCTAATCGGTCCATTGCTCAATATTGGCCCAAATAGAAGTTGAAGAAAATCTCTCGACTTGAAAACAAGTCTGCCCACTAACTCATTAAATGGGACAAATCTATTATGATAATGACTTTATCTCACTTTTTTCTCTTACTCATATATCTTTTGCTACAGGACGATTCCAAATTTATTATTATAAATACTTTTGATAAGATTTCGTTTAATGCATAAGTTTACTCTCTAAAAAAATAAAAAATAAAAAACTTATTTTATGACTAAAAAAATAATGTCCTTTTGGGGCATTCCGAGAATTGAACTCGGGACCTCTCGCACCCTAAGCGAGAATCATACCACTAGACCAAATGCCCTTGTTCAAATCAAGTTTTAAATTTAAGTAAATAACCATATCATTTATCATTTTTCTGTTTCCCTCCAAAACTTGCTAAGTACTCTATTCGTCTTTAGAGTTTGAAGCATTTCCATTTCCCATGAAATCTCACTCTAAATTATACACCCTAACTAAGTTATTTGTGAATTGTATTCAAATACGACTCATGCTCAAAGAAAGTATGAAACCCTAGGCGCTTAACTACGTGCTTCTGTCTAATCTCTCCCGCTCCTAATTTCGAGGTAAATGCACTATTTTTATTGATCGTTTTCTCTGATAGATACTCAATTCTATTCTTGTTTCGGTTTATTACGACGTGTTTATTGAGAATTACTCGTAGACGATGATATAGCAATTTGATAAGACAATATTTTTGTAAAAAAATAAATGAAAGCTCTGTTGGTTTACTGTATTTCACAGGGTGCTGAAGTGTTGAAATTCGCCATTGGAATAGCGTGTTTGCAAAGTTTAATATTGTTTTGAAAAGGAATCTGGTCCAGAAAGTCAACTGAAAGAACAAGTTTGAAGGTGCGATGGAGTATGGTTATACTGATACACTAGATTTAGAAGCCCCAATTCAGGAATCATCTCTACTGAATCTTGATACAAACACCGAGGTTGTAGATACATGTGAGTTAGCTCTACCTTCAGGAGATCAAAAGGTGGAAGATTTCTGTGGAAAAGAAGTTGTTCTTGATAGTGACGATGAAGGAGAACAAAATGAGGATGTGGATGTGGTGAATGGGCAACGTCTTCAAGTGAAAAGGCAGCGGATTCGTACTGGTATACAATACTAATTGCTTTGACTGGTTTACAAGTGAAGAGACTTGAAGTTGCACAATTTTATTATGCCAATCTCTCTTTTCTCCGTGTTTGTGATGTGGGATGTGATTTTAAGCTACTAGAATGCTTTTGTTGCCATACTTTGTGAGTTACTTGATGAAAACATGTCATTTTATTATTTCACGGTTTTGTCTTTGGGTGAAATTGTTGGAAGTTCAGTTAATTTGATCAAGATGTTAAGATCAACCAGAACATTTAGCTCGCTAAATGAATATATCAAACTTCAATAGTGAAGCTTGACTTTTTGGATGTCCATGGTTCTTTGAAGTCTTTAACTGATGCATCAACTAACTACTAATTCGACTTCTTATACTCAAGGATGCATTAAGTTATCTTTTGTCTCAAAATTTGATGAAGGAAATTGTCTTTTCATAGTATTGATGCAAATAATTTTAGACAGTTTATTGTAAGATATTTGATTTAGTTCAAATATTTCTTCTTTGTTTCAGGTTATTTCCGGAGGCTGGGTACCCATTTTGGTGCACATATGTCTCTTCCCATTGATTCAGCTTCTAGAGGTGATAAAGAAAGGAATGCTGGCAGGAAGTGTCGTGATAATGATTGTAGATATCAAGATCATCGTGTTGCCATAAATTGTGTATTATCCAGGTCTCCAGATCAGAATCCATTTCTTACGGACGAAGAAGAATTACACGCGGATCAAGAGTACTTGAATATGGTTAAAGATAGTTTGACTGAAGATTCACTTGATGAGATAAAGATGTATTCACCTCATTCTAAAGCCATGGATATGGAAATAGATGCAAATTATGACTGTGAGCATGTAACATTTAATTACGTCGAACCTTCAGAGCCTGCAGAATCACAAGGTAAGGCTCTAGAGTTCGTAGAGCACTACCTATTAAATAGTGATTTAGGTTCTTTCAAAGACGATGGAAATAAAAAGGCTAACAGATTAAAATCGCCTCCTTATTTGAGGTTAAGGGGAGCACAAAATTTGGCAAAGAGAGTAAATCTTGCTCGTATTGCAAGTAAGTCCATGACTTTTGACTGGGCCGAGAAGCCAATTAAGAATGTGGAAAACAAGACAAAGGACTCGATATGTGGTTCCAAAGGGGACGTATCTGGATATTTATCAGTGTATAAAGATTCTAACTATGTAAATAAGCAAAAGGAGATGGTAAGATCAAATTCTGGAATCGGAATTCCATATGATTGGATTAAGGAGTTGGACGATCAGTTTGAAAAAGGATCTACAAGTCAGAATGTGGAAAAAGGTGAAGAATCAAGGGTTACCCCAGATGTATTCGATGTTGGCCAGGACACTCAAATGGCTGCTGAAGCAATAGAATCATTAATATTTGCAGCTCCTCCCTTATTTGATGCTTGTTTCACTCATGAAGTTGCTGGTAACACATTTGTGGAGGGTACATCTTATAATGTAAATAGTAAGAGTAAATCAAACCATTTTGCCAATCCTCAGGAGGCATTTGTTGGTTGGAGAAACAAAGAGAAGCGCTCGAAGTGTGTGAAGGTTTCTACAGTTGAACTAAATACAGACCCTTTTTGCTCAGCTGCAGAACATTGTAAGAGTCAGATGGGAACTGATGCTCAGTTTCAAGTAAAAAGCAAAACTTTGAGGACTAAGATACTGTCTAGAAGGAAGGACTTAAATGGTAGAAAGCCTGGAATTACAAAGAAAAACAAACGTGGAAGGCCTCCTAGGAGTACCGTGCAAAAAGCAGAAGATGGATTTACTGAAAAAGAAAGTTGTAAAGAGGCCCAAAAGGATCATTGTTTGTCAGAATCTATTGGATGTAAGCATGATGGAAGATGGTCAAAAGAGACTAATAAAACGAGAAAGTCTAACACCCCTCTGAAAAGAAGAATGTGGATGGACTTCAATGATGACGCACGCAAAATAGGAGTCGGAGCAAAATGTTTGAAGTTGAATTCCGATACATCTTTCCATGTTAAAAAAGACAAAGCAAAAGGAGAAGAATATTTTAATGTGGATATGGCTGATAGTGGTCTCTCAAGGTTGAATCCATGGATCCACCCAAAAGGGAAAAGAACGCATCAAGGTGTGCCACGCCATTCAAAAAGACCAAGTTATAATTGTTCCCCATGTCTTCGAGTTTATGAGAATAATGTAGAAAAATGTCCTTCAGTAAATGAGGAGGCACACAAGAGGGTACCAAAGCTTTTAGTCTATACCCGGAGACGCCTAAAACACCCAGTAAATTCTCTTAATGAGAATGAATCTTCTGACAGACAAGTGTCAACTCTCATTGAAATTGATACAGCCAAACCACCAAAGCGATTTTGTGAATTGGATAATGGGTATTTTCCTTCCTCTGCTGGTACTTCAGGTAACATGAAGTTAGATGAATTATCAAATGGGAATTCTAGGACTTTGCAAATATGTGAAGGTAGTGACAAAAACAAGCAACCAAGCAACCGCCTTTCTATATCTCCTTTGACAAAAGAGCTCACAAGATTGGGTTACACAGAATCACTACCTGATTTTCTTCAAAAAGATTCAAGAAGTCGAAGAGCTATGAAAAAGGTTTGTGTCTTGTTCAGTCAGAACCTGGAGACTAGAACACTCAAGAAGCAGAGAAAGGTAATCTTTTGCCCCCCAATCAAGATTCTCCTATATTCAATGTAATTTTCAGGTAAAGTAGTGTCTTTACTGATAAATTTCGTGGCAGATTGTGGCACGGCTTGGGTTTTCCACTGCATCATGTTGCTCAGATGCAACACATTTTGTAACTGATAGATTTGTGAGAACAAGGAATTTGTTGGAAGCCATTGCTCTTGGCAAACCTGTGGTGACACATTTATGGCTTGAGAGCTGTGATCAATCTGGTTATCTTATTGATGAAACGAGTTATATCTTGAGGGATGAGAAAAAAGAAAAGGAAATTGGATTTAGCTTGCCTCTTTCGCTTACTCGTGCCAGACAACATCCACTTTTAAAGGTGATACTTCATTTGCAATTTAACAGAAGCTGCATTATATTAAAGATTTGTGTTAAGAGTTCTTTTTCATCTATTAACAGGGCCATAGAATCTTCATCACCCCAAATGTGAAACCTGGTGCAGATGTGATACATTCTCTGGTCAAGGCAGTTCATGGACAGGTATTTATATGTGCTATCTTTTGTTTTCCTTCTCTAATAGATGTTCATGCATATGCTACTTACTCGAACTGGGATCCATGAATTCATCAGATCTTATAAGAGTGAACAAATATAATGCTGCAATATTAGAGATACAATGTTAAAATTAGACCCAACAATTAATCCTTTGAAATAGGATTTAGTGAAATACCAACAATTTTTTCTCTAATGTTCCTCAGGCTATCCAGAATATACAGAATGCCAAAACAAAGGATAAGGTGATAATTGGTGATTTATTAATTCTGTCATGTGAAGAAGATTATAAAATTTGTTTGCCATTTCTGGAGAAAGGTATTACTCCATATGATATTTTTTTTATCTGACTTATTTTCTCCCCTTGAGCGAAGCACTATCCCCTGGACAACTAAATTTGAGTGGTTATACTTTTTTATTTGCAGGAGCTTCCGTCTATAGCTCAGAGCTTTTGCTTAATGGAATTGTAATCCAGAAGCTGGAATATGAGAGGTCAGTAAACATGCCTTTAACACAAGGATTCTAAATTTACGGATCTCAAAATACTTGTTTTGCATAACTTAAGGGTTTTGATCAGTACTTGAGATCTCGTTTAAGAACGATTTACAAATGCTAAGTTCAATTAAGTGCATTAGCTTTAGGTGAGGATTTCACAATTCCATGTGGAAGAAAGAAACTGTGATAGTTTGATTTGTAGAGACCTAAAGCATCCATTTTATCAAAAAATATTATTATTCTTGTTCTTATTTCTGCAAAATAAGCAAACAAATAGAGACCTATAACATTTGTCTAAATTTCTATCCTCTTTTCTATAGGGCCATGTTGCTGATCGAGTTTTTCGAAACTTCTTGTATGTCTCACTAGTCTTTTTTTCTTTTGGTAACAGGCATCAACTTTTCAAAGGCTGTGCAAAAAAGTAGCTCCTTTTTCATATCTTCCCCGAAGGAGAGAACCGCGGTTGAAACCATCTGTGACATAGGCCAATATATACATTGATAGCCCTTTTTTTGTTCTATTTAGTTTACTTCTCCTGGACTACTGTTAATAAAAACTGGTATGTTTTACGTTTTGGAGAGGTTTTGAGAAATAGAATAGGTCTAGCTTGTCAAGAGGTAAAACCATCTATTCAAACAACACTCAAATGTAGGTACTGGTAGGGCATTTCTCCTATTTTATAGGAACTTTTGCATTAAGAAACAATAATCTCCCTTAATTATATAAGAAAAACAAAAAATAGCCCTTCGGGATGTCAAATGTATTTTTTACCGCATATTTTTTTAATTCAATTCAAATAAAACTAGGTCAAATTGCATTCAAAAAGGGCCTATAAATTCTTAGTTCGGGCCTAATCGACCCTAAGGGCATCTCCATTGATGAAGTGGGAAGGTGAATCCATAAGGAAGGAGGAAAAAAAATGGTGTTTTATGAGTAAAGGGGTGGAGATTGAGAGGGGTGTGGGAGGTGGTTACCCACCGCCCAAATATGTGGAGCGGTGGGTTCACCCACCTCACCATACCTTTCCTATTGGGGCTGGCGACGCGCCAGCCCCACTTCCTTCATCTTTTTTTTTTTTTGTTTGTTTTTTACTTTACTTATTTGGGCTGGGCAACTCCCAGCCCATATACTTTTTTTTTTTTTTTTACATTTAAACTTTTAATTAATCGGCACTTAATATACTTACTTTTTATTTATTTATTAAATAATAATATAAATTATCTATTATTATTTAAATATTTTTCTTACTTGTACATTTTTGTACTTTTTTTAACTTGTAATATTGTAATTTTATGTACAATATTCATTAATTGTTATTGTTATTTAATTCTATTATTATTAATTCTATTATTTGGAGGTTCATCTGGAGGCTCGTCCAATCAAGGCAATGGTGGCGATAATAACAGCGGCAACGGCAGTGGCAACAACATCGGCAATAATGGTGGCACCGGCGATGAATTTCCATATATGAGTTATTAATTATTGTAATGCTATTGTATTGTTATTATTAAATATTTTTTATTATTAATGTCAATTCTAAATTAGTTATTATTAATGATAATGTTGAATTACTTATTATTAATTCCAATATTTAAGTTACTATTAACTTTATTATTATTATTATTATTAAATGAATGAGAATTGGAATTAAATAGAATGTGAAGATTGGAAAAATTAAGTGAGAGTGGGGAAGTTTGAGAATTGAAATTAAATAGAATGTGAAGATTGAGTCACTGAAGATGAATATAAAAAGAGGAGTCTGAAGGGGAAGGGGAATCTGAGGGGAATGGGAGTCTGAGGGGAATGGGAGTCCATACCCATTGGAAATGGCCTAAGGAGTAGAAGAATTGGGTTTGGGCCTTTCTTAAATAACCCATGGGAGTTAATTCATTCAGAATGAGCCCTAATTTCCTACCAAATTCAGATCTAGTCCTTGAATTTCAACCCCTTATTATCTGTTCTTATATCTCGATTCATCGCACAACATATGGTTCCAAGGTCAGTTCGATAAACTTATCGTGATTTAATGTAAGATAAAATTGCAGAAAATGCCCAAATTAATTAGTAATTTTGGATTTTCGTCTCAAATTATATTACCTTATCAAATTTTATCCCGTAATTTAATTTTTGTTTGAAATATCATCCTAAATTAATTATTAATTTTGATTTTTCGTCCCAAATTATATCAACTCGTCGAATTTCGTCCCATAATTTATCATTTTGTATAAATTTAGTCACCATGTTAAATTTCTAATTTAATGGAAATAACGATTCAATCTTGTAATTAATTTGGGACGAACTCTACAATATTATATAATTATTCATGTTAAAATTTACTACATCATGACACGTAAGCAGTCATGTGATAATTTAACAGTAAATGCGCAATTTCCGTCTTATAATTAACAGTGGGACGATATTCCAAAAAAATAATAATTTACGGGACAAAATTCGCTAAGTTGAATAATTTGTGACAGAAATTCAAAATTAATGAATAATTTGGGACAATTTTTGCAATTTTGCCTTAATTAATGTAATGCTAAAACATCTGATTGTTCCACAAGAACTGAAACAAAAGATTTCGCATCCATTTTTATCAATTTACCTTCTACCTATTTACGGTTGAATGACGAAAATTTAGTAAATTTTTGGCTCACGACATAATTTGGGTCAAACGCGATCCACATCCCATTTCGAACCTAAATAGCCCCTATTATTTTCTCCTCCTCCTTAAAAGCCCTAGCCCCTTCTCTAATTGATTCCTCTCAGTTCGCACAAAGAAAGTCTGTTATTTTTAGGTAAAGATTCCTCATCTTTTTTCTTTTTTCCTGCTTTGATTGTTTGTTTCAATTATACTACACAATTCTATTGAAATCCTCTGTCTCTGTTATGCTTAAAGCAGCTAATTGATGGTTTGTTTCATATTATTGATTGATAGTATAAGTTTTTTTCTATTTTATTCTATGTTAATATTTTTGGTAAAAGTTTTTATGATAATGTAATTGTGCAATAATACATGAAAATTAGTACTCTTTTGGTTCATATGATTTGTCACTTTAGGTATTGGTAAGTAGATTAAGAAATCTATTAGATAGTCTTTATTTGAAGATAAAAATCTAAAAATACCCAAACTAGAGTAATATTTAATTTTCTCTCTCCTCTCTTCATTAGGAGCTAGAACAATTATGAAGAAAGGGTAAATCTGTTAAAAATAAAATAATTTTGCATTGAACTTTTAAAACTACAAATAATATGAAACAATTAAATTTTGCCAAACTATAAATAATATGAAATGGAGGGAATATGAGTCAGAGTTAAGAGTTATATGGGGTGGAATTAACTGGTCATGCATGCCCCTTTTTTTTTTTTTTAATAAAATAGGGCCCCTATTTTAAATTTCGCTTAGCCACCTGATTTGTAGTACTGTTGCATCAAATCTGTAGATGTTCTATGTGTATTGTTTACTTAGCAAAAATTGGATTAATGGCAAAGGAAAAAGCGGTCGATCAAAATTTTCCAAAAACAGCTAAAGCTTTCTATCTTTTGGATCAATCGAAATGAAACCATAAAGTAGAATAGTTTCTGTTCAAGTTACAAATTTTTCCAGATGTTTCCAAAAAATATCCGGGAAGTCCTCTAAAAGTTTCTACTGACTAATGACCGGAAATGATAAGTTAGTCCAGGGGAAAAAGTACTTGTTAACTTATCGTTATCCTTTTAACATTTTATGGTATGTATCAATCGAAGTTTGAGTTGTGCTAGAAAACACAGGGCATTAGATTTAATTGTTAGAATGAATTCTTGAAATCGAGCTCAACTTTTATATTGTCATGTTTACATAATTTCATTAGGCTTTTCTGAGCTTGTAAGACTATGGCACCAGTGAAGAAGAAGAAAAATAGTGTTGGCACCAAATCTACTTCAAAACAGGTCATTTCTGACAAGAAATCACTGAAAAATGGGAAAAAGAGGGGTACTGCTGCTGAATCTACTTCAGAACAGGTAATACCTGACGAGAAAATAGTGGAAAACGAAAAGGGTGGTGATGTAGAAGGATCTGTTTCTGTTTCTGTTCCTGTGGTTAAGAAGCCTTGCACATGGCTTAAGCTAGATAAGCTGGATCTTCAAACTGAAAAAAAGTCATTAGTTGAGAATTCTAATCAAGTGATAGAAGAAAATTCAACCTCTGCAGTTCAAACCAAAAATGACAATAAGAGGAAGAGATTAAGAAAACTTAAAAAGGGACTTAATAATGATCCAAATAAGGATGAAAAGTGTGTTAATGAGAAAATAATAGAAGACAAAAAGGGTGATGATGTAGAAGGATCTCCTTCAACTCCCGTGTTGAAGAAGCCTTGTACATGGCTTAAGCTCGATAAACTCGATCCTCAAACTGAAAGCAAGTCGTTAGTAGAGGATTCTAAACAAGGAATAGAAGCAAATCCCACCTCTCAAGTTCAAACTAAAAATGACAATAAAAGGAAAAGAGCAAGAAGAGGTAAAAAAAGGATTAATAATGATCCAAATTTGGATGAAAAAAGTGGTAATCCTCGTCCTGAGAAAAAAGAAAAAGGAATTGTCAATGAGAGGCATCAAGACACACACAAGAGGGATGACGAATCTGAGAAAAATCTTGGTGGATTGATTTTTATGTGCAATGCCAAAACTAAACCAGATTGTTTACATTTCCAAGTAATGGGTGTCCCAGCAAACAAGAAAGAAGTTGTGATGGGCATCAAGCCTGGTCTTAAACTTTTCCTATACGATTATGATCTCAGAGTCATGTATGGAATCTATAAGGCATCTTCTTCTGGTGGCATGAAACTTGAGCCAACAGCTTTTGGTGGGGGCTTCCCTGCTCAGGTCGAACTTTGCTCTCTTTGTTTAGTTATATTCACTTGTGAGAAGTTTTCTGATGATGATTTTCCATTCTGTAGGTCCGTTTCACAGTTCACAAGGACTGCCTTCCGCTACCTGAAAATATTTTTAAGAAAGCTTTAAAAGACAGATACAATGAAAGGACTCATAAGTTCAATACAGAGTTGACCATGAAACAAGTATATAGCTCTAGTTTCTTTTCGTAAGGTGGTGAGCTTTTTTTTCTAACTTTACTCTTTTACTGAAGTCAATGCCATTCTTTCCTCTGCAGGTGAAACATCTGACAGATTTATTCCACCCTACCCCAAAATCGAACCCAAGTGGACAACCTTTCATTCAGGAGCACAATCCAATTATCCACCATGATTCCACCAATGGACAAAGATATCTGAATAACTATGGCGTTAATGACCCAGGATTAAGGGCTACTCCCTTACGCCCTGAGATTCATTTCCCATACCATGTCTCTTCTAGTGCAGTTCCTTCTCAGGGTCAACTTTTTTTCACCGAACAAGAATACAGAAATTATGGTCTTCAACAAGGCAGAAGTTTGGACCCTAATAAATTTTATCAAGAACGAGAGCCACTCCCAGTAAATCCAGCTTCCATGTATAATAATCATTCACCTGTGTTGCCTAGAGAGACCAATCAGCCTGATCCAAATTTCCTCAGTGAAAAAGAATACCGCGTATATGGGCTTAGAGGCTCTCAGCAAGTTCAGACTACAGCAGCTCCAACTGTTAAGAAAGGCTATGATGAGAGCACAGACTCATTGGTAAACCGATATCTGGCAATACCAAGGTCAACAGAATCATATCCTCCGTCTCAGAGAGAGCATTATATCTATGACTCGAACCACACGAGTGCTGTGATGACTCAACCCGGAAGTGCAATTCATGATTATGGAAGGTCTTCTTATAGTGTGAATGAACAGTCTAAAGTGAATCAAAGTCCATACTCATTGTACGCTTCCAATGAAGCATCGGGCTTGAATCAAGGAATTTATTCCCAACGTGATTCTAACTTGAGTTCTGCACCAGTTTCTCTCCGCTACTCTTTTGCTGGTGGACCTCCTCTATCGCAGCAAAGATAAAATATCGGACCATGAGGTGGTGCTGGTGGATCAAGCTTTCGTCTATAGACAGGCGGCGTTGTATACTATGTTCCGTTTTTTAATTTAAAGATTACCAGATTCTTTGTTGTGGATTGATTATCTCGTCAATTCTGAGTTAATTGGGGTGTGATAGATGTTCATAAGGATTGGAGAGACAATAGAGCGGATGTATTTCGGTTCCAAAGAATTTATGTTGCCGTGCCTACCATAGAATGAACAATGTGATACTTTGAAGGTAGGAAAAAAATGATTTTCATTTATCATGTCATGGAACTTTAAGAACACATATGCAAAGACTTATGGCGCTGCGTGGATGTGTTTTGGTTCAATGTGTTTCAAGGTTTCTTTTAAGTGAAAAAAGGGTAAAACATGATTTGGATTAAAGAAAAATAGGATGGGATCATGTGATGCATGTGGGTCACTTGTGGTTTTTTTTATTTAAGAATGTCAGGATAAGTTTTTAATATGAGTTATTTAAATAATTGCACAGTTGTTATACATTTGGACCATCTTGATGGGTTCATAATCAATTACAAAATGGAGTATGATGGCTAAAAAAAGTAGAATTGACATTGACATTAACATTTCTAAAAGTGACTTAATGTACAATACACATTTCAAAGAAGAACTCTATTGTTGGTAAAACTGGAGGAGGTCTCATTGTTGGGACAAATGGTGCATGTAGAACTGGCCTTAGCTGTTGAATGCTCATAGTAAGCATCAAAATGTATATATTATGTAACGTTTTCAACATATTCACAATACCTTGTGTTCAGTTTGTATCCTGACTTGTCTTGTTTTCTGACTGAAGGCTTGCGTTTCGTGTGTACAAATCAAACCAAATACAAATATTTTCTCATTTTCTTCAAAAAATTAAAGGTATATTTATTCATGCATTGCAGCAGATGTAGTTAACCACATGAGTATACATTTTTCAAGCAGTTACGAGTAGATAAATTTAAGGTTAAAACATAAATGTATTAAACAATTGAAGAGCTAAACAGAGGAAATGTGAGATGGTAAGTGTCGCAATAATCACAGTAATACCTCAAGGAAAAAAAATAAAAAATAAATAAAGACTTAATAGTCAATAAAAATCTCAAATTCACTCTATCAAAGAAAGAGAAAAATAATGTACCTGGGCATTGTTCGATGAAAACGAGCTCAATTCGAGTACTTCGAATCAAATCACAATTGTATGAAGATCTTAATGAACTTGTAGCAACATCCAAACCCTAGAGCTGATTTGTGCAGGTAGCTGTTTCAGCTTATAAGCTCATTTACGAGCTTCTGCATCACTATTGAATCCAATCTGAGCCGGGTTTCTAGATTGGGCTTTATTCGGTCCATATGCTAAAAAAAGATTCGTGTTTGAGAAAGATCCTTCGTGTTTATATTGTTCAAATTAAATAGCCAGGTGCATCCAATCAACATAATTTGAAAAGAAGTTCAAATTTAAAAAAAAAAAAAGAAAAAGAAAGAAAAACAGAATTTAAAAGGGAGCAACAAAAGCGCAACACCTGACATCGTTTTATCCCCGACGGTTTCAACCCCAAGGCAAAATTTAACGGTTTCAGTCCGATTCATTTCTTTTCTATGCAGAAAACTAAATAGAAAAGAGGAAAGTGAACGGCCACGCCTCTCGATTCCATTGATGGCTGGCGGCGACTCCTCAGGTCACCTTAATTCTTCCATTTCAATTAGAAATCGGTTGACCATATATAATTTTTTAATTTCTATTGGTTTCTGTTTTAGGCTTTTTCCATTGACATTTATAATCATGCATTTATTCAAACTTTAATTCGGATGATAATATCAGGATTAAGTAAAGCAAAATGGGGAGTGTCGCCGTCCGATGTATTCTACCACTTCGGTACGAGTGGAATGTCCGTCGCTGCGGCTACAGCCATCACTCATCCTTTAGGTTGTTTTTCTTTTATTTTTGCCTCTCTTTTAGGGTGATAATTTTGCTCACTATAATTGTATTAATGTTGCAATGGTTGTTACAGAAGCATTACCAGTCATTTTTTACTTGGTTTATATTTGATTAGAGGTGTAAATGGGTTTGAGTAGTGTTGAGGAACGCATTGTTTGAAGTTTTATCTTGTATCGAGCTGGGCTTGGTTTGATTCTTAAACTAACTTAGCTCAAACAAGATTTTATCAAACTAGCTCGAATCGATTATCGTGTATCTTGATATTTTTAGATATATTTCGTATATTTAGCTTATGGAATCGAGCACAAGAAAGTTGTAAAATTTATCAAAAAACATACCAGTTGTTCAAGCTTGATTGATATGTATAACGAACCGAGCTCAAATGAACTTTATCCAACTAGCTCGAGCCGAGTATCAATTAACTTGTTTGATTCTAAGTCCTTTTCTTTTGGTAGAAATTCTCAGTCCTATACCTAATGTTCATGTTTGATAATTACAATCCGCAACACCTTTTATTTGTTAAAGGTAAATGGAACTTTGTTTAGCAATACGAGAAATAACGAATTTAGTATCAGAAGCTTTGTCAAGTGATAGTCGGTAAAACTTTAGTTATTGAGATATGATTGGGTGGTCATTGTTGATGTAAGTTTGGGCAACTAGGCAAATTCAGTATAGTCTCTTTGTCATTTGAGAAATAATGCTGGTGATTTTCATTCTTCGTCCCGTTCACTGAGTTTTATAAATATCATTTACATACTGCATGACGGATTATTGGTGGTATGAAAGAAAATTTTGGTCAGATTTTCATATTTGGCTTGGCCTCTTGCTTTCAAGTTTTTACGCGTTCTTCATTTTTTTTATTGATCCAAAGGTTTTTACCTTCAATTCATGCTGTGTCCATGTTATTATCAAGCTTCCTTGGCGGCCATGAAAGTTGACTGTGGATAAGTCAGTATAACATGTTTTGGATTTTGATTCTCGGGTTATTAAGATCACTTGTGTAACTAAATTTGCAATTCAAGTCTTATATTGGAGTTTTTGAACTTTGCTGTAAAGTATGTGATTCAGCTCATATTGGAATACAGATGTTCTCAAAGTTAGGCTGCAAATGCAACTTGTGGGGCAGAGAGGTCCTTTAGTTGGCATGGTGAGTATAGATTTATTTTCAATAATAAAAGTTTCTTGTGAAACTATACTCTTGATTGCTTGACATCCAGGGGTAAATTGAATAAACAGGGAAGACTTTCTATTCAAATAGTAAAAAACCAAGGACTGAAGTCCTTGTATATGGGCTTGACTCCTGCATTAACAAGGTCAGT
The DNA here is from genome assembly GCA_038501285.1 of Penstemon eatonii. NCBI lineage: Eukaryota > Viridiplantae > Streptophyta > Magnoliopsida > Lamiales > Plantaginaceae > Penstemon > Penstemon eatonii. The sequence continues at coordinate 62,305,565 of CM076712.1, read as the reverse complement.
TCTTTATGGAGGTCTCCGTTTAGGATTATACGAACCATCAAAATATGTCTGTGAACTGGCTTTTGAGTCCACCAATATATTGCTGAAGATTGGATCTGGAGCATTCTCTGGCGCTGTTGCAACTGCACTCACCAATCCAGTTGAAGTTTTGAAGGTATTAAATATAAATAACAAAATTGCATTATAAGTCCCACAGGACAGCACTTTCACTCGTGCGCTTTTAAGAATAACACTTTTTGGCCCTACTGTTGATTCTTTTTTTTCACATTTCATCCTTTGACCCCTTTTGAGTAATTTGGGACCAAAAGTGCAAAAAATGGATGGGAATGGAGGAAAAGGGTGAAATGTGCTAAAATAAATATTCAAAGGTTGGAACCAAAAGTGCTATTTCTAGGTGCGTGGGACTAAAAGTGTTAAGTGTTCAGTTTTGTGAGACTGAAAAATGCTAATTTTGGCTATATTAAGGACTTTTTAGTCTCCTTTCTACAATTCTGAATCATTGCTTTTTCTTAGGTACGACTGCAGATGAATACTAAAACTGTGAGCAGGCCTATACAGGAACTGCATAAAATTGCTTCAGAAGAGGGGGTGAGAGCTCTTTGGAAGGGGGTTGGGCCTGCAATGGCCAGAGCTTCTGCATTGACTGCAACACAGCTGGTAACATACGATGAATCCAAACAGGTTAAGTCTTAATCATCCTATTTTATCTCTTTTGTTGGAGTGATTCACTGTTTCAGTTTAAGTTTCACTTAGTTCAAGTCTGAAGTTTTACCTTCCAAACTTCACAACTGCAGGTTTTGACGAGATGGACTTCTCTTCAGGAAGGATTTTATTTGCATCTCATGTAAATTGGCTTCCCTTATGCACATATCTTTTACGTCTATTACTGTGATTAGTTTGACAGCTGACAGTCATGTCCAGTATAATAATCTATCATCAGATATGCAGAAAATAATTTATTTCTTTGTTAGTCATTACGAGACAAAGTTCTTCCACATTAAGTAGACAAAAGAAAATTTGGATGAGCTTTAGAAGTTTCAGAAAATTTGAAGCATCGTTGAAATTTGAGACTTTTTTTGTTCTTCTTTTTGTGTCACCTTGATTTTGAATTGGACTTTACGAACAAGATTAGATTTTCCATATATATGACAAATATGGGGCATCATGATATTGATTTAGGCCTTATATTTTATGTTTAAATCAGTAAATGGTGTGTCACAAAATTGGGTGGATATGTCTTTTATTTGTTGATGAAGAAACATAGCAAAGTTAAGAGCTAGAGCAAAGAAACTTGAAAAAAGTACAGTAACAGGATAAAGAATTGAGAAACGAATAAACAATCAGATTTGCATTCTCGGGTTGTCAATTCTGAAACATAAATATTTCGATTTTATTCAACTATTTAAAAAGTTATTCTCTGTGCAGTATAAATTGAATTTTCAGAATCCTTGTTTTTTTTCGACCATTTCTAATTCTAAGTTGCAATTTTATTAAGTGCAAGTACAATAGCAGGCACATTGAGTACCATCATGACTGCACCCATTGATATGGTTAAAACCAGACTTATGATGCAACGAGAGTCTAAAAGAGTTGGAGTCTATAAGAATGGCCTCCACTGTGCTTACCAGGTTGAGACTTTTTCCGCTTATTTATTGCCAACTCTAATTACATTACACTGCTCGTGTGATGCATTACATTTTGTATTATTCCAGGTACTGCTGACAGAAGGTCCTCGGGGTCTTTACAAAGGGTCAGTTCTATTTTCCATGTCTTATTTAGTAATATCTTCAACTTTTTGAACAATTTATCTTACTGAAATTTAAACAGGGGCTTTGCGATTTTCGCTAGACTGGGTCCACAAACGACAATTACTTTTATAATCTGTGAGAAGCTACGCGAAGTTGCAGGACTAAAGGCACTCTGAAGTAATTACAATCATTTAAGTATCTTTTTGGACTTTGATTAAAACTCGAAGATAGATATAGTATAATTTCAGATATTTCATTATTTTGGGTGACAAAGTCTAATTTACTATACAGGTATGCATTACCTGTATCCCGAATAGGGTCATGTGTTGTACCAATATAACATAAATGACTCCTTGATTGTTGCCTCTTCTTTAGGGTCCCAGTCTGTATCTTATTGTAGGGGGACCATTTTGGTCATGTTGTGTTAATTGTAACCGGATCTATAGTTGAAATGTTTTTGAGTAGTTGAAATGTTTTTGAGTATGATGTAATTATGTGACACAGTGTACTTTCCGTTGTCTCAAGGGCCAAAATAAAATTAAATAAAGAAAAGATAGAGAAAAATAGTTGAATGTGTTGGCTTAAAGCCTAATTGCATTATTCTATGCTTCTTGTTGACTTTGTTGCAATCTTATCCTGCCTGGTAGTTGTGTAAATGGACCTTCAATTACTCCCTCATTATATAAGGGTATTTTGGGCATTCAAGGTACATCTTTAATCTTGCAACAAATATAAATATTTTATTTTTTAGCCTCGTACATTAGATTATCTTCTCATCAAATTAAGCAGTTTATTCTTTGGGTTAAGTCTTTTGATTCAAACACGACAGTAGTCTTTACTTTTGAGTGATATGCAAATTTTCTCTGGCTAAAGTTTATTGAAGTCGCGGATTGCGTTAGTGATGAAGGGAATTTTCGTCTAAGTGACTGATCCGCATCTAATGTGCCACGTAATGATGTTTTCCGCTCCATAGTATGCGATCCTAAGCCTGTCAAATTGAATTGAACTCTATTTTGAGGATCATAACTCTGTGCTTAAAGAAACTCGCCAAGTTGTGTCGGTGGTTGATTCGGCACTGGCCTTTTGTTGCCTAAGTCAGATCAATTAGAAGTATAGCCAAATGTAGCAAAAAAGTAGTAGTTATATCGAGCATAATATATCTTAACAAATGCGGAGTATTTAGGGACGGATCTTTATTGGTTCGATCCAATTGAGATCTTATTGGTCGAATATATATGCTCATAAGTCGAAGGGAGTGCTTGAAGGTACCTATATTAGTTTAGTTCGATTATATAGAGCAAATTTACTTGATATATGTCAAATAATAGGACCAGATTTGATATCTAGTTCGACAAATGTGTATATCAAACTACATGAGATCAATCATATGGACTAATCTCTAATAGAACCAGATTTGATGTATGTTGATTAAGACATGAATATATTTAATCTACATCAAATAACATCATATATATTTGGTCTATATAAGTATTTGAGTTGCATAAGTAAAATAGTAATTATATCTGAGAATTTTGCACACGTTGGCTAAAGAATCGTTAATTTAGTCAAATTATCAACTATTTGATTCCGTAAACTAAAAATTGGGTAAATGTCACTTTGTCCTCCACAACTATTTTTATAGCGCAGTTTACCTCTTCAAATATGTTATATACTGTATCGGTGTTGCTTTCGCAAACACAGATAACTACCTAGTCACTAGATTTATTTTTTGCGTATGAGTCGGTATGACTGATATTCCTAATTTCAATTTGAAGAAAATAATATAATATATGAATAGTGAAATAAACTCTATATTTTTAGATCATAATTGAGAAAGTCATAAATAATTTCTCTTGATATCTATTAGAGAATGGATTTTCGTATATACGTGACAGTTAAAAGAGGTAAAATAAAATGTTAGGCCATCTGCAATGGAGATGGCCGGGGTTGGGGTGACGATAGAAGTCGTCTCCAGAGGATGAGAGCTCGGGGCCGGGTCGAAAACGAGGTGAGCCCGTTCCCGCGTGAGGAGGGCTGGAGAAGAAAGGGGACGCGTTATTTCACTTTAAGTCAGGGGACGCCACTTAGCGTCCCTTGGTTGGATGTGCCTTTTTTTTAAAAAAAAAATTGTTTATTTATTAAGTTAAAATAGGAAAAATTAGTATATATACTTAAATACTTAATAAAATTAAATTTTCCTACTAATTAAATTAAATATGTAGAATTGGATTATTTAATAAAATTTATTTACTAGTATTTAATAAATATATGTATATTTCCGTGTGTTTGTCGTTTATTTAATCCGATTTCTTGTATTTCCTTTCTTGTTTGTTGTATTTCCTATTATGTATTAATTTTAATTTACTTAATTATTTACTCTCTTTAATTTTAATATAATTTATAATTTAATTAAAAGATGCAAATAATTAATAGTATTATTAAAATTAATATTAAAAATAAAATAAAGACTATAATATTAATAGGTGGGAGTGGGCAAAGAAAAAAAATTGAATTAATTCCATTCCGGAACCCTACCATTTGAGACGACCAGGCAGGACTCGAGATGGGAGCAAGACCAGCTCCGGAGCCCCGAGCTCCCCACCATTAGACATGGCCTTAGTTGAGAGACAAAAGCTTACAGTGACAACAGTTGATGGACAAAAAAAATTTAGTCCTTATACCATATTATGACATATTAACTCTTGTGCTGTTCATTTCGAGTAAGGAACTAAGTACTCTTTTTTTTTTCTTTTTTTTTTTTGTTCATCCTAATAACATGGCTAACTTCAGCTCAAATTCTAACCTAATTAAATACTACTCCCTTCGTTTTTTTATTTGTTGCTAAAATTGTTTATTTTTACTTGTCGTTTTAGTAGTTTAATGCAAAATTAATTAATTTTTTATCAAATTTACCCTTCTTGTGAATTCTTATAATTAATGCAGTGCTATATAATTAAAAGAGTATTTTGGAAATTTTATTTAAAAAAGTAACTATTCATTATATTTCTTAATTTGTGTGCAATTTTTCAAAACGACAAAAAAAAAAAAAAAGGATGAACTAATTATTATGCTTAAATAAGAAGCTCAACAATTAATATTACAGTGTTTCAGGTCCTAATTAATACTTCTCCAATAATTATGTTTAATTGATTAAGTTTACTAGTACGTATTAATTAAGGGTGTGCCCATATTTGACTTGAGTTCCTATAAGGCTAGCGATATTGCCAGAGCACATATTGTTGTTGCCAGAGCAACTTTTTTTAATTTCCTAATCTACCCCTTCTAGTCAAGATTATAAAACTTGGAATTCTCAATCCCAATGACACACTATATTATTTTATTGACAATTCAATTTTCTCTCTCATATTAATACCTTATTTTCTCTCTCTTATTAATATACTATTATTGTTTTCCTTTTTTCTTTTATTATTTAACTTCTTTTTCCTTGTCCTATTTATATTTCAAGCATAGAAATAATTATATAGTTTTATATAATAGTATAATACGCTGGTATGTAATTCACAACAATATATATAGAAATTAATTTGTAATGAAATGAACTATTGCATAATTTCACTTTTTCTCTTTATAATTGAATTTTTGTATCTTCTTATTACCAAATGTTTATGACTTAAAGGTAATTCTTTTAACTTCATTTGCAAATTTTAATTTTAATTTTGCCGTAATATAATAAACTATGCATATGAAAGAAGCCTTTCATCATCATCCTTAAATGTAATTTTTTTAACTTCATTTGTAATATAAATTATTTCCGTAATATCAATTTTGGCCCAGCAATGCATTTTTCCCTTCCCATTTTCATGTATATTTGATTAGAATGACACTTATATATGATGTTGTGATATTTGGATTGTACAAACTATTTTTGTGCATTAATGATTAATTAATATTTTTTAATTTTGAAAATATTTTTAAATAATTTGGATTCGAACGAGTTTTAATTGAATCGAACATGTATTAAACTCGTTAAACTTCACATTTACATTTTTTTTACTAACCGAATCGAGTTTGTGACGAGTTTGAAAGTTAATTATATGACTATATTATTCATGCTAGATTTGATAAGAATAATAGATTTAGATTTGAAAGAGTTAGATTTGAAAGAGTTTTATTCGAATCGAACATGTTAAACTCGTTTAACTTTACATTTACATTTTTTTTTAAATTTTTGACTTACCAAATCGAGCGTATTACATTTACATAGACTTCTTCTAGTCTACAATACCCCAATAGTAATCATCTCCAAAGAGGTCAAGTTCCCCACGCCAAATAAACTAATGAATCTTTTATAGTCTCTTACAACCCAAGATCCCACAATCAAAAGCATATATATCCCATTTTAAAGTAATTAGGCCCAAAGATCTGTAAGAAGAAGCTTGTTACAAAGTTCTCTTGGTTTTAGTAAGTACAATATACTCATTGATCGCTATAATTCACCCAGTGAAATAAGAGATGCAACAAGAAAAGGAAAATGAGACAAATAAGATAAAGCATACATATGTACAAGTATATTACAATTTTTCACAATAAGAAAGATCTTGCCAGAGATTACTGTATCTTAAATCTATGTAACATCATGGATAAGTTCAAATTATGATAATAAGGTACAACAAACCATCTTCTTCAGTTTCATTCATTCATCAACCTTTAGTTTCCTAAATAGTAATTATATAATTTTCTAAAGTCAGGTCCAATTTTGAGAAAACACATATTTATAAATATCATAGAAGAACATTATTATTTTAGAAGTGATATATATTATTGTGAATTACATACCAGCGTATTATACTATTATATAAAACTATATAATTATTTCTATGCTTGAAATATAAATAGGACAAGGGAAAAAAAGTTAAATAATAAAAGAAAAAAGGAAAACAATAATAATATATTAATAAGAGAGAGAAAACAAGGTATTAATATGAGAGAGAAAATTGAATTATCAATAAAATAATATGGTGTGTCATTGGGATTGAAAATTCCATGTTTTATGATCTTGACTAAAAGGGGCAGATTAGGAAATTAAAAAAAGTTGTTCTGGCAGCAACAATATGTGCTCTGGCAATATCGCTAGCCTTCCTATAAACATAAGTAGGATCCGAACCGGACAAGATAATGTCACAGACAATCATCAATGTTATTAAAACCGGATCGGACCGGTTCGACCGCGACCCGGAAGCTTCTCTGGTCCGGACTACACCAAAAAACCGCTCTCTCAAAAAATCAGTGTGAACCGCTAAGAACCGGTTAAAAACTGGTGAACCGGCGAATCGGTGAACCGATTTGACCCGCGGTTCGCGCATTTTAAAAAAAAAAAAACAAAAGTGGCTCTGCTGAATGGAACCACTTACAGAAAAAAGAAAAAGGAGAAAATTTCTATGTCTATGGAGGACTGGAGGTTTGGACATGGGAGGTTGAGAAAGAGAAGAAAATAACATGAATCGAAGGGAATGAAAAAGGTGAAATGGTTGCAGAGGAAATTAGGAAAGTAAGGAAGAAGAAGTGAAAAGTGGATCTGGGCCTCCTGCTGTGTTGCATGAATTAATTCAAAGGAGTAGTCCAATTACAACCATTGGATTGAATCAATTTGAACATATAGTGACCGTTGGATTAACTAAAGAAGAGGATGATGTGACATCTTATTTAGCTATTTTATCTAATGAGATATAGCCATATGTTATTAACTTTCCAGCTCATTTTGTGTTTATTTCTGCTGGCATAGGAACTAGACCCAAAATCATTTATAGCTTTCAAATTTTTCACCTATACAATTCTTAATTCCTGATAGAAATTCTAATTCGAAATTTTGTTTTTTATATGGCTTATAATAAACAAAAACAATAAATTAAAAATGATGGATTAAGTATGTCGTGTACCATGAGACAAACTTAACTTTTTGTTAAATATTGTACTTCCATTAAGTATTCTTTTTGTGTTATTTTTTCAAATTAAATAAACAAAATAATATTTATTAGCATATTACTGTGAGACTAATTTACAAAATTTTGCAAGGATGCATATGCATTAGTACAATTCAATTGTTTTATAAACATTTATGCCATAGTATAATTTGATTGTGTATTTTGAACTTATGTTGTTTTAATTTGTGTGTGAAATTACTTTGGCTAAAGTTTAAACTTTAAACATATTATGATATTGTAAGTTGTAACTCTTATGATTTTATTTTTATTTTTAATTATGCATTAGACAAAATTTATACATTGAATAAGTGTTCATTTGTGTCTATTATTTATTTATTTATTAAAAAATAATAATATATTATAATGACGTCATCCGATCCGACCAGTGATCTGACCGATTCGACCAATGAAACCAGTAATCAGTTGGGTCATTGGTTCATTATCCGATCCGGTTCTGAAAACATTGAGACATGTCCACAGTTCGCCTCTCCTGGGAATGGATGCGCTTTTGTAATATTGCAACTTCAATGGCACCTGTTTTTATTGGATAATACTTGGCGGGACAGTCTGGCATTCTTATAATAAACCCTCACAGTTCAATCATATCTACGACCATGCCATTCTTGTCTGACAATCATTTGTCCTTGCTGGAGCCTGTTGTGTTTTCTTTTTCCTCTAGCAGAATACCTGAATTGTCCTTTCTTCAACTTTGGACCTTTGGGTCTATACCCATCAGCTCCATATTTTCATATACCTTTCTCTTTCTCTTTCTCTTAATAAAAAGGTACTAAAGCATTTTAGTTAGAAATGAATACTAAAATTTTGATATTTTCATGCGTTTTGCTTTGAAAATAAACTAACTCAAACTTTATAGTGTTACATAAGTATTTTGCGCAAAAGTAATTGCTTTTTATCAACTTATTTGTATTTTACTATATACTCCTTCTGTCCCAAATTATTTGTCATTTTACATGTTTTCACACATATTAAGATACCTACTAAATAACATCAGTTTTAGGAAAAAAATAAATTATATACCTAAAATATCCTTATTCTTTATTTATCCACCATTAACTATTTACACGTTATTCAAGTTTTATACTCTCTCTTACTTTTTCTCTTATATACCTAAAATATGTAATTAATAGTGTATTGAAATCCTAAAGTGACAAATAATTTGAGACAGAGGGAGTAATTATTATAACATAATAGTATATCATTTAGGGAAATCATTGAATCGATTAAAGTAAAAGTAATATTTTGAGATCTTGTTTTCATAATGTATAGTAAAAAATAATTAAATTGGTTGCATCACGTCATATGAAGCCGTCGCCTAAAATAATCTCTACAATTTAAGGTTGTCATTGAGGCCTACACAACATGGTTCTTTAAATTTTAATATAAAAATTTAGTTAACATATATATTTACTGTTAATAGATTATTAGTTTAATAAAAGATATATTAATATATATATATTTTTTTTGTATCTAACTGTAAAACGAAAATATGGTACATCTGCAGAATTATCCAAAAAATTCATTTGGATTTTCTTGAAAATAAAATTGCATTATTATTGTCAAAATTTCAATTGTCCATGACAACAGTACCTCGTCTGGGGGCAGTTCCGTCAATTCATCCACGCCCCTTAGATATTCATTAGTATCAGTCGAATCCGTTACAACAGTCAATCGCCGACTTTACCATTTTAGCTTAACCGTTGAGAGCAGAAAACGAAAAACCGAAATGAGTGGCACGCGGGTAAATAAAGCAAAAGCAGAGGGCAAATACACGACGATTCAATTGTTATTATAATAAAATTGACCGAAGATCCCCAGCAGCATTACTTTTGCCATCTAGAAATTTCCCCAAATTTGTGAATTGTTTTTGTCGAAGACTCTGTACACAACAAGAAGAACTCTCAGATCAATTTTGTTTAGGCATTTCTTCATTCACCACTTGTTTCGAAGGAGAGAGAAAATTTCTAAATTCTAGAGAGAGAAAGTCCTTTTTGCGGTAATGGCGGAAGGAGAAAGCGTGAAGCTTTTCGTAGGTCAAGTGCCGAAGAACATGACGGAATCTCAGCTCCTCGCAATGTTCAAAGAATTCGCGATAGTAGACGAAGTCAACATAATTAAAGACAAAGCTACGCGTGCTTCACGAGGTTCCAGATTTTGACTTTTTGTTGAGATGGATCGCAATGTGTGATTTGGAGTGTTTAATTGAAGTAATTTTTTCCGATAAGCCTAGATTTGTGGTTTCGAAATCCCTAATTTTTGGTGTGTGTTTGTTTAGGGTGCTGTTTTGTGATATGTCCGTCGAGAGAGGAAGCGGACAAGGCGGTTGATGCGTGTCATAACAAGAAGACGCTACCTGGGGTATAGTCTAATTGTGTTTTGTTAACTTGTTTGCTTCGTAAATTAGACAATGTATTTGCTGCTTAACTTGATTTGATACTGGAAAAATGTTATAAAGAGGAAAGGTAACACTATTCTGGTGGATTAGTTTCCCTGCATGAACAGTTATATGCAGAGCTGAAGTATTCTTGAATTGTTAACTGGGTGTTGCTTAAATAATTATTTGTATGTCTGTCTATGGTAATCTATTCTAGTTGTTAAGTACTGGGACTGGTAAATTAGTCTACCTATGATGACAATAATTCAAAGTCACAGTACTAGGTTTCAGTTTGCTGGAATTTGCTGAAAATGGTTGCTAAACATGACCATGCACTTATTTATAATCTCTGTGCTTAATCCTTGAAATATTTGGTTACTTTGGAGATGAGAACAATTCATGGTCTTAGTGCAACTACAATGAAATGGGCTAAAGTTAGATTGTTTTGTTTTCATCCAAATTGGTTATGGATGTTCTTAGCAAAATAATACTCTTATGGGGAATGGTTTGGTCCAGGTATTCCTTTTTAGTATTTGGTCGAGAGATGTGGATGATATTGTATTGTACCTAGTATTACTGTGGAGTTGGACATATATAGTGAAAGAAAATGATTGGTGGAAAAATATTGTAAAAGTAAATGGTTGTATAAAAATATTTGGCAGGCATATAAAATGGAGTTTGAATTGGTGCTTATTAGGAATATCTACCTTGCTGTATCACATTGTTGATATGCATGGAAAAACTGATAAAGTAAATAATAACTATCATATATTATTCTCATATTTTCCCTATTTGCTCAAATCATAAGGAGTGATTGATATTGCTAGTTTTCTGGAAATTATATTTATTAATACTCTGGCATACCCCCACCCCCCGCCAAAAAAAACATTGTTTCTGTTTTATATATAGTTGGGAGAATCCCTATTGTGATAAAAAATCGACTCAATCATTAAATTCATTTATGTTCTATCGGTGTACTTCAGAATAGCTTATAATTTATTGAAGTATTGTTAAATTTGCAATCAATGAAGACTCTTGAGCTGGGCTCTAAGTTGACCATCTTTAAGAATTCGATAGAAATTAGCAATAAAGCTGAGACCTTGATCACTCCAAGCCTCAAACTGTGTTTATACTACTGCTGGATTGGCATATATGGCCATCTGTAATATTTTGAAAGCAACAATTCTTCCATGTGGAATTTTTCAACTTTTCATTTCTGCTTAGTTTCTTATGTAGCATTATTTGTTTTGTTATCTTTCTTATATAAAGGTAGTGAGTGAGTTCTCTTTGTCCCATTCAGGCATCTAGTCCGCTGCAAGTGAAGTATGCTGATGGCGAGTTGGAAAGGCTAGGTGCAATAATTTTTCATTCTCATGTTACTTGTTTTTCCGTGTGATGGTTAATGTTGAATATGAAGCCAATTTTATCTCTATCTATTCTTAAGTTTCTTACAAAATTCTTTCTTATATTTTGGTGTTTGTAATTATTGTTTCTTTTGTTTGTATCTATTTCTTTTTCTACACAAAAAAAACGTCAGAGCACAAAGTCTTTGTTGGCATGCTCCCAAAAAATGTCTCTGATGCTGAAGTCTCTGATCTATTTTCGGAATATGGAACCATAAAAGACCTGCAAATCCTTAGAGGTTCCCAGCAAACTAGCAAAGGTGCATGACCATCTATCTCAGTATTATTTCTTTAGCTGGATATAGCTTGATTTGGCAATATGTACAAGTGATAGGTGTTTTTCGGGTTAAGTTCTAATTCTATAGCTTCATTATTTGTAGGTTGTGCTTTTTTGAAGTTTGAGACAAAAGAACAAGCACTTGCAGCCATTGAAGCCCTCAACGGGAAGCATAAGATGGAGGTGCGTGAGTTTGTATTTATCAGTTCAGTATAAAACCTTGTATTGTTGATATGCTTTTCACATATGTGAATGCATCTTTAAAGTCATGCAAGTGTTGCCACAATGTCCTTAGGCTATATATGTTACACATAATAACTTTCTTATTGCATAGGAATTGCCCCTGGCATTAGGTGATAATTATTTCTGGGTTTCATCCAAAGCTAAACTGATGGCTTAACAAGGATTTAACTAACTGGAACATTTGAGATGTAGCATCTCTGAGTGTTATATATGTACCTTCTTCTCACATTCAATACCTGTTACATATGTTGACCTCGAAGACTGATGTCAATTCTGGACAAGGTAGCAGGCTGTTAAGCTGATTGGACCATATGCTGTCTCTGTTTGGGACTTAATTGTTCCTGTGCTTTAAAGAATGCCTAAGGGTGGTGATTTGTTGTTATTTTTTGTAGGCCGTTCCTATGTATTCTTTGCATACAATTATTTGACATTTCTTGGACATACACCCAAAAGGAGAGAGCTTGTATTGTATACTTGATTTATTATCTGGGAGTCATAATCATACTTCCATTTTCTATTGATCTCCACAAGTTCGAGTATTTCTATTATCATGGTAAATATACATCTCTCTATCCATGCCTTACGCAGGAGAGCAAGTTAGTCCGCCTTTTTTTGGGGGGAATATGAAAGACCAAACTGTTTGTTGTATTAGGAGTTACTGATTTCTCTTCACCATTTCACAATATCATTTCAATTAAAGGATAATTTCTCCTATCATTAGAAATATACCATACATCGAATATTGTTTTTTGAATTTGAACTCATTAATTTGTTAAATAGGGTTCGAGTGTTCCTTTGGTGGTCAAATGGGCTGATACTGAAAAGGAAAGACAGGCACGGAAGGCTCAAAAAGCTCTGTCACAAGTGTCTAATATGCCAAATGCCGACTCCAGGCAGCATCCATCTTTATATGGTGCTTTACCTATGGGTTATATGCCTCCATATAATGGATATGGGTATCAGGTTTGTTGTCTGTCAACGTTTGCCAAACCTTCGATTTCGAATGCTTTAACATATTATATTCTTTTTTTGAAGTCCTCGCTCTACATTTTGTGTTTTCTTAATAGAGTGCTTTTCTCCTTTTTGGCACTGCTAGTTGTTGCTGAAGGTACATTTATATCAATTTCTGCTCGCCTTTGTAGACTCCTGGGACTTATGGACTCTTGCCTTATCGCCTACCACCATTTCAGAACCAACAAGCCTTCCATAATCTGATTCCACCATTAAACCAAGGCAATAATACTACACGTGGAGTGACCCCTGATCTTTCATCTGGAATGGCACCGAGAAATTATGCCATGTCACCTGCTAGTTATGTAGGATCTGCTTATCCAGCTGTCTCTGGGGTTCAATATCCTATGACATATCCTGGAGGAATAATGAGTAATCGACCATTGGGAGGTTTATCTGGTTCCTTATCACCTTCTACTGCAAATAGTCAAACTGCAGCATCTTCAAGTGTCAGTACGAGTTCTGGGGGTCAGATTGAAGGTTGTTGGGACTATTAATTGCAAAAGCTTATAAGAACTATTTAGGGCTTGTTTGCAAAAGCTTATGAGAAGAGATTTTAAGCTTTGATTTTTAAAAGCCATTTATTAATGTTTGGTTTTGGTACTTAAGCTTTTGCTCAAAAGAAGAAAAGAAAAGGCACCAAAAGCCGGAACCAAGTTAAGGTTGATTATAGCTTCTGCTTGCAGCAACACTTCTGAGAAAAGCAAAACTTTTGCAAACAAGCCCTAAGTGCCTTTCATTGTTTTGTGTTTATGTAAATTTACATATGATACCCTATGTATGTGTATTTTCTTTGCGCATGTGTTAACATGCTTCTGTACTTATGTAAATTGTCTTATTTGTGGATATTTCTATTTAAATGCAGGTCCACCTGGATCTAATTTGTTTATATACCACATTCCTCAAGAATTTGGTGACGACGAGCTTGCGAATGCCTTTCAGCGTTTTGGTAGGGTATTGAGTGCCAAGGTGTTTGTCGACAAAGCTACTGGTGTTAGCAAATGTTTTGGTATAAACTCTCTTAAGTTGCTATTAGTCTACTGCCTATGTTTTCCGCTCTAAGTGGCTTTTTTCTGCAGGATTCGTCAGTTATGATTCACCAGCAGCAGCACAGAATGCAATTAACATGATGAATGGCTTCCAATTAGGTGGTAAAAAGTTGAAGGTTCAACTTAAAAGAGACAATAAGCAAAACTTACCTTATTAAATTAAGTTAAAACTATGGATGAAGAGGTAAATTCTCAAGCTCGAATTGTAACACGAGATCTCAAATGTGGAAAATGCTGCAGTTTCAGTGAATGGGATGGATCTGAGACTATCAATGGTTGCCATATTACATCCTTGTGGGAATGAAGTCCCAGAAACTTGTAATTCTTCATTGATTACGTGCAGCTGTAATTGTAGTTTGTAACTTGGATACCAATTTACATTGATCATTAATTTATTGATTTTTATTTCAGGTTTGCAGTGTAATTTATCTTTGTGAATAACATTAAAAACCATATCATCCTAATTCTGGAAACTGGTTCTTCTGTTCCCTGTAATATTGTTGTTCTTGTGGTTGTTTATTTTCCATTTTGTCGCAAAATCCTTGCCTTTGACTGAAGGTTCAGGAGCATTGAGATTAACACGAAAATGGATTCTCTTTGTTGATTAATACAGTTAGTTGTCGTGATTTATTAGTGAACTTATCTTCATTTACTTAAAGTTTTGTTTGTGATTACTAGCAGTAGTACTATTATCACAAGCATTCTCTGAACTTTAAGTTTGATTTCAGGATTTCAAAGATAGATCTTCTGGTGTTTCTCATGATTTCGCTCTGTTTAAGTTCTTTATATTGAACTTAGGTGGTGAATCAGTGAAAAGAGACCTCCAATTCTTCCGAAGGTATGTTTTACTTGGATTAAACACCTGTCATGTTTGTCTTGATTTAAATTTTAACCTTGAAGAGATTTTGATCAGTAGAATTCAATGAAAATCTTTTCACCACAATTTATTGTGCAGATGTTTCATCATCATTATTTTCCTTGTGTCTTTCACAAATGATGATATATGAGTCCTGCAAAGAAGTAAAATAATATCCTATTCTTTTAACTATTCTTATATCAGGATTGGGAAGATTGCTATGTACTCTATCGACTCGTTCACATGCTTGTTATTTGAGCCAGATAAAAACAAATACCTCATGAATGCTCTTCTATAAGAGTAACCTTCATGGGTATAGCTGATCAAAAATATCTTTGAATTTTAGGTTTGTCACACTCACTTGTGTAATTATTTATTTTCTGTCTGATGTGTGCTTGTGTTGGGGTGGCCAGTTTTCTGTACTGACTCATGTAGTATGTTTCCAAGAGTCCCGAAATTTTATATGAATATAAATCAAATTATTTCTTCGTTTTTCGGGTTCTATTAGAATCTCACAACAGTGCTTGATCTGAGATTTTTATTCACTGATCATTCTTGGTTTGGATTCCCTTATCTCTCAGTTTGTTATGTTAAGATTGGTTTGTCTCAGAAATGTCCAGGGAATGTACTTGCAAGAGTTGTGCCCGGTTGGATGGATTAAAGTTTGGCCGGTTTGAGATAAAAGGTTGGATTTGGTCACTGAATTTTATTGTGTATTTAATCTTATGATTTGGTCTAATCATCAATAGATTCAAGTTTTACTTTTATTTTACTAATCTTAATCTTGCTTAATTTAAACTTATGAGTAAAATAAAAAAAATTAGCTTAAAGTAATTAATATATAAATTTTTAAGGTTGAGTCGGACCCATCAACAAATTTTGACTATTTAATGTCATTGATAGTTTTACCTGTTAGCAATTCTAAATATTTCATGTCCCTCTTTTATTAAAGTTCAATTTCATCCAAAAAATTCATATTTGCCCAATTAATGTTCTTTGATTATTTAGTAGTTGATATTTTCAAACATGCTTCCTTCACTCCGAAAGATACTGTTGATTGTAAACTCATATTTAGTTTGCATAAATAACATCTTAAATTGTAGTACTAAAAAGAAAAAGAAAAAGAAAAAGAAAATTCCACCTATAATAATATAAAAAAAAAAAACCATCCGACATAAAAAACCCGTATACCACTGCTAAACCCTTAAAATTTCTGAAGATGAACTCATCGGAAATGTCGAAGAATCTCGGCGATGGAGAAAGAAAAGGGAAAAAGGAAGAGACCCGGAAACCCTTTTTCAGACCCGCCAAAGACGATACCAAACCACTGCTTCAAGATCCTGTAAGTGAACAAATACTCGCACTATTTCAGTTTCGATCGTGTGTTAAATTTTGAATGATTGAGGATTTTGATTTGATGGTTATTCTGTCTCTGGTAGATATTGAGATCCGACCCGATTGAGACGGAGGAAGCTGTGCTGCGGCTGCCTCCTTTACCAGACTGCATCAAATCGAGATTCCGAGGTTAACGAATTCTGTAATCGATCTCCTCTGCAAAAGAACAAAACAGTTTAAATTGTTAAGTTTTGCATTATTGAATTGACGACCCTTATTTTCTTCTGTGTTTTCTAATTCTCAAATGAATTGGGTGCTTGCTCATTTACTTACTTTCTTTGTGGTGGAGCTTTTTTCCCTTTGTTTAAAACATTCAAATTTCAAATTACATTTACTTTCCATTTCTCTCGTAAGTTTAAGTTAGTGATTTGGCATTTACCTATTCATATTTTCTCTATAAAAGTAATTTGACTTCACTTTTACAACATTTTTTCCTGCCAAATTTCAACGTTTATTTTCAATCTAAACTAGAAAATTCAACGTCCAAACGATTTCAAATTGTCTTTGAAGTCTTCACTTAAAATACTATGTACTCCCTCTGTCGTTCCGTCGCATTATTTTTACTCCATTAGTTAGGTAAAATTTCATTGTTGGCCCTTTAAAGTGGCTGCATTTTAAAATTGGTCATGTATTGTGATACTTTGACAATATATGTCCTTTATTGTGTCCATCATCAATTTCAGCCCTCCTTGTCGGAAAATATAGCTTGCCGCACCCGTGGGGATTCGACGTCTGAAAAAAAAAATTCAAAAGAAAAGGCTTCAATTCTTCTGCTTCCTCACTCACATACACTGTCAGTCTTAACTCCAAACCCATTCAACTTCAACACAAAAATAAAGGATTGTATGCAAATCTATAATCATTTTCCACCACCCGCATACCGTAAGTTTTCATTCTAAATTCTTTGAAACCTTTTGTGCAATATTATTCTGAATGACATTTGAGTGTATCATATATGAAAATCATATAGTTTTTTGTTGTTTGAACAAAAGTATTTGTACAAAAAAAATATTTATTTTTCAATGTGTAAGAAACACCCGATTTTTTTTTTTTTTTTTTTTGAGAAAAACGATCGATATAGACTTTGTCATTGTATAACACCCGTTCTGTTATAGATAAATGTCTAATAGTATTCTTAATTATAATTACTATTTCGATATTTATTTTTTTGGCAAAAATTAAATTTAACAATTAAAAGAACATAAATTGTTAATTCTCGGCAAAAAAATGAATTTTCCAGTCAAATGCTTCATAAATTAATGATTTTCGGCGATAATTAAATTTTTTTGGCAAGAAGGACTGAAATTAATGAATGTGACACAATGAAGAGCATATATTGTCAAGGTACCATAATAAATGATTAATATTGAAACACATCCACTTTAGAGGGCCAATAATAAAATTTTACCATATTAGTTATCGTACTTGGTCAAACTTTTAATATTTTAAGTGACTTATCATGTTAAATTATTCACATTTGTGGTGTTTAAACATTTTAGATATTAATATATATGATAAAATGGGATGTTATCAATTTATTATTAAAATATATTAATTAAATAATTTATTATAATTTTTATAAAATTTAATCAAGTTGACTGATCATTTGTAGCAAGAGGTAAAAAAATGAAACAAATGAAGTATAAATTATGAAATTAAATTCATTGAAATTAGGATAACACCAATCTCTTTATAAGATATTGTAATAAAACTTGTAAAAGTTCAAAAAGACTACAATACAAATGATCCATTATAGGTCATAATTTGATTAGGTGAAAAATGGAAAGCGTTGAAGATACAAACCCGTAAGACACGAGTTGCTTCATAAATGACACGTTTTAGATAAGGTTTTTTTTCTTTTCTATTTTTTTCGAGAATAACGTTTTAGTCTAGATAAGTTTTTCAAAACCGGACATAATATACCCTATTTTATATTTTTATATTATAGCATGCTCGATAATGACATCAGGATGGAAGTTATACTCAAGTCAAAATAATGAAACAAGGGAACTTCTAGTCATTCATTTTCCTCTTTTTCTTCTTCTGAAAAATTAAGTAATTAGAGTGAAGGATAAAATAGTCATTTGTACAGAAATCAATAGTCAAGATTACACTATAAAATATAAATGGTTAAGATTAGGGTGTTGCATTGCATGTGCAAAACTCTACACCCATTTTTTTATAGTAGAAAATCCGATGAAACAAACGTATACAGTTTATTAGTAAATACTCCTATATAAAGAAAAAATAAATATGATTCAGGAAATGCATCTGGTATGAGTTGATTTAAGGTCGACCACATATTTAATATTTTTCTTCGTTTTAGGATTTGAAAACAACTGCTACCTGCCTAAAGCCCACCTATGTTTTCTAACTTTCTTGAATTTGGAGAAAATCTTTTTAATTTGAAGCAAGAACTGAGATTTGTCAATGATAGATCATCACCTCAAGTTAACTGACGTTAATTAATTAGAAAAAAAAATCACATTAATGAAATTGAACTTAAGATCTCAGTTTTACTCGAAAAATAGTTTATTGATTAAGAGAGTTAAGAAGGATCGGATAAAAGGAAGTAGTAATGGAAATTAATACGCAGTGATTTGATTATTGATTATTATGTGTGTTGACGATTAATTAAGTCATGAGCAGGGCCGCCCCAAGTGCTAGGCAACTTGGACCGGTGCCTAGAGCTCCCGGTTCGGGGGTCCCAAAATTTATATATAGGTCTTTAGAAAATTAAAATATTTAATTTTATGTACATAACATGTATTTTGACTCGCTTGATAAGACTTTTTTTTTATGAATGGAAGGTCTATGATTCAAAGTCCAATGTTGAGTTTTTATCTTATATTTTGATTGTTTTATGTTATTTGATTTTTTTTCCTTTTTAATAATATGTCAATATTTAATTAATATATTTGTCCTTAAAAAATAAATTGATTATATCTTTTTAATAACAAAGAACCCGAAATTTGAAATTCGCCTGATTAAAACCCTGAATGTCTAGGACCAACCCTGATCATAAGAGTACGTATTTGACTATATATATATTTGAGACGCAGGAGGAGGCAAGAGGTGCCTACCGTCCTTCTAGAAGAAGAGGGCCGTGTCATATGGATCATGAGGTTTTTAAGGGTGTCCTTCTAGAAGCACGTTGAGCGAAACAAAGAATGATGTATTATTATTATTATTCTTCTTATGATACACCCATACAATACATGCAGAGTTTAACATATATATACGACGAACCCAAAAAAAAAAAAAAGGAAAAAAAAAGATTGAAACAGAAAAAGTGGGGCCCCCAAATTCAAAAGATTACTAATTAGATTAGGGAGGCCAGGCCATGTATATATACAGCAAGCAAGCGCACCATAGCAAATGAAGTGTCAAAACAAGGCAGCTCACCTCTCTTATAATTAAGTACCAATATTACGACTACCTATATATATTATATATTATATACACACACATATTTTGTGAACTCTTTAACTAATTACATCTTTATTTATATTTCAAAACTTCAATTAACCGTACCGGAGCCGGAGGAGAATTAATATTAATATTAATTAATTATGGATCAGAAAGAGATAGAGTTGTTTGACGCATCTGCTTACATGTTGTTGGAGGCGAGTGGAGATTCCGATCAAGCAGGCGGATATTCTGATTGTGCATTGGAGGTGGAATATTCTGATGCGGTGGTGGACGACGACGCGCAGTCGTGCAGCTATGGATTGTTAACCGATAGTACTGCACGGAAGCGACATCGTGATCAGGTAATTGATGATGATGATGATGATGATGATGATTGTGAAGTGGTGGAGGATGACAGCGGAGGTAGTGATGAGGAGGAGGACGGCGTAGTTAATCAATGCTGCGGCGCCGGTGGAAAAGAGATCAATTTGAAGAAATTATCGAATTGTGAGGAATCAATGAATGAGGGAGAGAGGGATAAGCTATTTTGGGAGGCTTGTTTGGCATCTTAGATAAATTAATTTGCTCTATTTTTATTTTATTTTTCTCAAAAGAGAAATGGAGATGATTTAATTTGGCGCTTTTTTCTTCTTTTTTTAGTTTGCTTTTTTTTTTTCAATTTCTTCACGTTGGTTTGTTATACTTGAAACAATTAATTGTACATCTTAGATAAATTATTTGTGTCTTTCATATTTACTATGTTCATTTATTTTTTCAGATGCAAATTTTGCTTATTGTAGTCTTGCCTTGGAAAAGCATATATGGATATTTTTCTTTTTCTTTTTCTTTTTTTTTTTAAGGGAAAGCATGGCCTACTAGTACATCACATGGATTTTCTCGCTTTTACCTTCATTAACAATTTTCATTTCAGCTAAATTTATTTGGGTCCAACTCTTAGTACGAAATTCAATCAGCTATGAACATATATAATAACCCTTCATCACAGCTTCGGATCCAATAATTTTGTTTAGGGGGCTAAGGTAGATACACAAAAAAATATTCAATCAAACACTCAAATTTCAAAATTCATGAGAAAATCTCCGACGAGATAAAAAACGAGGAGGTGAATTTTGACAAAAATGATTCCATAAGTTACTTTGATTACATATGATACTCATCACAAACTTCTTATATGTGACGAAAAAAATTGGGTAATGTGAAAACATATTCGTCACATTTGAATACCTTTTGTGAAAAAATTCAGTTTATGTGAGGAAACATTTCATAAGAATCATCAAATTAAATATTTACTCCTGTAATATTCATAATTACATAAGTATAACTTCTATAATTTATAAGAGACATCAAAATATGTGACAATTTACCCCTGTAATATTCATAATATTTCATTTATTTCCATGTGATTTGAGAAAAAACAATTTACCTCCCTGTAGAATTTTTAAAGAAGCAATTTACCCCTTCAGATAGATAGTGCAACTCACTTGCTGAAATTGAGAGTGGACATGGAAATAATACGTGCAAATAAAGAAAAATTTATAAGAATCATCAAAATAATTAAACTTCTCTAATTTCATAAGTATAACTTACTATTTAATTAAAATTGCCGTTTAACTTTTCTTGAAATAAATTGTATATATTCAACTGTTTTAACTATAAAAAGAACGCTAATATTAAAGATCAAATGAGTATCTAGGAGTCCAAGATGCCAGGGCAAAGAGAAACACCACATCATACAATTGGTCCTTTTCGTGAGAATGATGGTACGTTTTTACGAGTTAATGAATGATATATATACATATATAGTAGGGTCATTAATTAATTAATTAAATTCATTGATACTACTAATGTAACAATGTCTTATCAAGCATAAATTTCTTTGATTGTTATGATTATTTGCATTAATCCAAAATGGAGCACTATATAAATTAATAATCCTTGCAGAGTCGGTACCAGTCATTCAAGCGCAAGGTGTCGTCTTATTCTTCTTCTTCTTTCTTCTTCTTCATAGAAAATAGAAAATAGAAATTAATATTATGCTTCTAGTCATAGTTGAAATCAATCTAAAACAAACCAAACAAAGTCACAAGATTTAGTTTCCTTTCTTAGATGGTAGGAAAATTAATTTGATTTGAACCCTATTGGTCTACAGAGTCAATGAACTAACTACATGTCCCATATAATCAATCATATACATCAAAATTATATTTCATATGGTTTCAACTATATATTCAAACTGAGCCCTTGTTGAATTGTATATTAACATACCATTCTGTAGTAAATAATATTCCTAACATGTTAAATATTTTATTTAGATGAAATCAACCCAGCCCTTGAATAAAAAAACTAAATTAATAAAATGGGCGTAGGTACATTTAAATTCAGCAGTTTTCTTGTTTCCTGCAAAATATTTTGCCAAAAGTTAGAGAACCTTTGCCGATGGAGCAAAGATAAAGCAAATAAGCACTGTTTCAGTCCCAAACAGAACAGTGACTTACAATCAATTACAAACACAAAGCCAATCTAATTAGTCTTATCAATCCCTAAAACATACCACCAAAAATTTACACAAAACAAACATTCTATTCAACAAAATAACTAACTAAAATTTTACTAGTCAAGCAGATTCTTCCATATTGTTTACCATCTTAACCCCTAAAGCAATCGAACTTGTTCTAGAATCTTCCTCGTCACTGGTGGCGCTAAGTCCGGAAGTACTCCCCATCCTAGTATCCGTCAATGAAAGACACGAATCCGCATTGAATGTAGAAACGCTAGTTGGACTAGCATTCTCTCTGCACAAAATTCCTTCTAATTGTTTCCGGAAACCATTTTTTGCAACCTCGTTTTCGTCAAGTTGCCTTAAGAAGCAAACTTCTATCTCACTCAATGACTCCACTTCATCTTTGTTGTCTTCACTGCATGGGCTATATTGAGCTTGATCTTCGTCATCATCGGAGGTTTGACCGGATGACTCGGAGCTAATGTCCATCTCGTGTTGACTATCGTATTCCTCCTCGGTTTGTCTACCGGATGAATGGGAAGATGATAAGGGTGAGTAACCTCCTCCTCCCATTGCCTCGTCTCTTTCACGTAGTGTGGTCATGATTAGTGTCTTCAATAAGTTCATTACTTGGACAGCATGCATTAGAGCAGTCAACGGATCCGACATCTTTCGAAAACCGGGAAAAAGACGAAAGGACTCGACTTAGTTAAGGATCAAAACTAATGACTCCATATGAGAAAATAAGGCATTTTTAGTTCCATAGGATTGGACACTCGGCACTTTTAGTTCCGCAATTTGAAAAATAGCACTTTGGAAAGAAGTGAAATGCAAAAATACCCCTATGCTTTGCATTAGGAAAAACACACGTGTGTTGTTCTTATTAGCAAAAAATAAAAATAAAAACTGTGAATCTTCATATTAGCAAAAAGCCCCCTTTCCATGGCAGTATACATATTTTCAGGAAAAATGACAATTCCCACAAAAAAATGCAAAAACACCACTTTTAACCTTAAAATTTATCAATAATCGCTCTGTTAACTTTGTAAATTGGCAATAACCCCCTGTTCACTTAAAAATAAACAATAATCTCCCTATTGACTAATGAAGAAATTTCAAATGGGATCTTTTGCTATTAAAAAAGAACATAGGGAGGTTTCCGCTAATAAAGTTACAGGGGAGTTTGTTGAACTTAGCTCCTCTTGAAAGTGCTATTTTTGGAAAGCGTGGAACTGAAAATGCCGAGCTTCCAGTCATACGGGTCTAAAAATGCAATTTCCTCGATTAAAAAATATAACAAACGGTTTGTCTAAATTACCTGAGTCATGTTTGGGGCAAAGACCATAGCGATATTTCGTGCATTCATTTTGTTGGAGTCTTCTTGCTCAACAACGTCAGCCATTAGATCGACTGCCCAGCTGAGAAGTGCATTTTCGGTTGGTTTTAGCTGCTTAATAAGTTCGACAGATTCCTCTTCTGTATTGCATTGCAGCACTTGTTCAGGCGAAAGACCATCGAGGACCCCACACGGGAGTTCCCTAAACCAAGCTTTGATTAGGCCAGCCAAACAATGGACATCAATGTTTTCAGGCACAATGCCTCTGTTCAACTGGTCCCTAACATGTTCCTCTTTGCTATTCTCCGGGTTTATCCGGAAGATTCCTTCAGACTACATAATATTCGGAAAATTGGTCAAATCTCACACCTTTTTACCAAAGTTTTGTATATAAAAAAAAAAAAAACTTTTATAGTTTGCTTACTTTTAAACCACCTTGTGCATATAATCTTTCTTGCATTAGTAAAAGAATAGTTGGGACACTATTGCCTCTTGTATCATACGAGCACTGCATTGAGTCTGCGGAGACACCAAATACACTGACACTGCCAAATCGAATTAGTAAGTTAGTAATCTCAATCACAAAAAAATAAAAATAAATGAATAAATAAATAAAGTCTTTTACCAGCTATGATACAAACACCAAACAAGATCTTAATTCCAAGTAAAAACTATATTACTGAAAAAGATAAGAGAGTAAGTAAGTGGACTTTACTGCATTCATAACCAATAAATCACCTCAATAATCTAATAATGTAGGGTGAAACTGGAAATAACTTTTTAAGCCCTTGAAATCACATCAACTTAAAAATCTTGCAATAGCTTTCAGGGCCCATGAAGCTTTAAGGAACAAAAGTCAAGCTTAAAATGAGCTACTTTATTTTCAGTTACAACTACCTATATAGTTATGAGTAATAACTATCACTTCCCTTGGTCTTTATTGATGTTGTACCATGAGTTCTGAAAACAGTTGAAGAAAACTATCGCAAACTAATTCATTAATGTTGTTATAATATCCTCTTAAATATATAAGATTTTACATGAATAAGTGAATAAAGGAAAGGCTGGTTATTTTAACATGAATAACGTCTCAAGATTTTTTGAGTAAATAAATAGAGAATATTCAAATTAGCAGCTACTCAAATACCACATATATATATAACTATGTAAGGAAATGCTAGTTTCAAATTTACTGCCTATAAATCCATTAATAGCAAATGCAGCCTTTGTTGTTCTAGAATGTTAAGTTTAAGACAAGTATGTATGACTTTTGCCATTGAAGCCAAAACTAACTTCACATTTTCAATTTTCTCAGCAACTAAATATTTTGAACTTCTCAAGTCAATTATCTTATGAGTGTATAATTTATCAGATCTGAACACATAAAGCAAAAATACCGAAAAAGAAAATAAATTGAAGAAGAAAAGTGGTTAAAAAAATTAACTTTAACACAACCCACAACACCAAAAAAGCTAGTGAGATTTTAAGCTTCTTTTTCAAAAAAACCCAAAAGCTAAAAATGAATAAAACACAAAAAGAAATACCTAGCACTTGGAGCTCTACACGGAACCTCAACCTCAAACTCAACAGGAAGACCCAAAAAACCATGGAATCTATCAAATGTGACATGGGTTATGTGCTGGACGTTCGTGGGCCATCCGATTTCCATGTGATGAACGGTGGATATCATCTCCTGATGATCTTCCCTGCTGTCCACACGGCATGTAGACACCATTGATTTTCTTAAAGCTGATATAATGAAATCCAAAATAGATAGCTGTTGTTGCTGTTGGGTTTCTTCATCCTGCTTATCCTGCACCTCAACCACACCAGATTTTGAGCTCTTACCTCCACACCCACCACCCCTTGTCACCATAACCATTCCAGTCATGATTAATTCCCCCCCTCCTCGGTGTAAAACGCTGTCGTTTTTAGAAGGGTTGGTTATATGGAGAGAGTTTGATGTGACTAGTATTTTTTAATAGTATGTGTTGCATTCAATTCAAGAATGGGGTAAGGGGGTGGGTTTTTTGAAGTTTCAAGTATATGTTATACTATTATTATTATTACTGTTTCTTTCAAACGGCCATTCAATTCAAATTTTGGGTTTGTCCACTTTTGATTGGCTTTTGGGAGTGTTGTGACCGCTTGGGGTTTGGCCTTTAGATAAATTACGGTTTTGCCACTAAGGTAATGCACAGCACTATTTTTGGTGGGCAGCTCACCTTATTTTGTTTACCTAACTTTTTTTATCCAATCTGTAAATCTAAATAATGCAAAATTATCAAAAAGAAAAGTAAATCTAAATAATGCAGATTTTTGTAATCTTATTAATATTTTATTTATTTAGGTTTCTTCTATTAAGTTTGGTTCCTCTTTTTTTTTACAATTTTTTTATCTTAAATTCCTTTTTTCCCCAAAGAAAAACTGAGAATCCATTTCCACCTGCTACATCAAGATCTATATAATTGCATATAAATTAAAGAATAAAACTATTTTATTCAAATAAAGTGTAGAAATAATATTATAGAGTCTTGTATGTTATGTAAACTTAAGAGAAACTATGATACTTTGTTGATATGTTATGTATCTCACAAATTTTCATATTGCACGCACCATAGAGGTAATTAAAAAAATTAAGAGGGGCTATTTGTAATAATATCCCTTGGAGTGGTAGAAGAAGACCGTTGGGGAAAAGGGAACTGGGTTTGTGCCTTAATTAAACAAAAAGATGTGCTCTTTTGTAGCACTGGTCGGAATCGGATAAATATAAAAAGATTTCAATTAAGCATTTTCATTTATTATTACTAGGGATAATTTGTCTTGCAAGTGTTATCAGTCTATTAAATACTCCTACCTTATTAGTGACATGTCGTCAACTTCCAAATTGGTCAAACAATGGACTAATTGAATTTAATAGCATCCCTATAACCGATTAACTTATTTCATATTTTGGTAACTATATTTATGCTGAGAATTGCAATTAGGCGTGATGGTTCCTGGCTAGTAGCTATCCAAAAAAAAAGGCATGTTGTTGGTTGATCCTGGCCAAATCAGATCGGATCATGTGGGGCCTATATGGATTGATTATCGTCTGGATTCACGGTTTCACAAAACTCGATTAAACCCACTCCAAATGAAGTTTGGGTAAAGTTTCGCAAAACTCATATTTCAATTTGACAAAATTTTAAAAATGATCCTGTAACTTTGAATCTTTTTCAAAACTAGTCTTGTAATTATATAATTAATCTGAACACATATTTAGTCATTTAACTTTCATACGATTTCAGTTTTGCTCCTATGCATAACAAATTTCGTCATCTAACTTTCACCAAAATTCCAATATTAGTCTGATGCACAATAAATATTGTCATGTAACTTTTCAATAGGTTTCAATTCCGTCCTGCAATTACAAATTTTGTCCTATTACCGGAGAAAAAAATTATATCTGAATAACAAAATTGAAAATTATCAAGTTGAATAAAGAAAATTGAAATGCTGAAAATTAGAGGACGGGACGTGTTATGCATATGAATAGAATTGAAATTTAGTGAAAGTTAGATTACTAAATGTGTGTTCGATATAGTTAAAAAAACTATTTTTGAAAGAATCACAAAGTTACACGGACAATTTTTTAATTTTGTCATTCTAAGGCCATCTCCAACCGAAGGCCTTGACCAATTGCCTTGCACTCATGCCTTTTCGACCCACCTAAAAAACTCATCTCTAACCGAAGGGTAATCAACATCCATTAATTCAAGAAATCTCATTTATTTCGATTTATATTTGTCCAATTATATATGAAATTTTTCAATAAATCTCATTTATTTAATTCATGAAATTAAAAAAAAAAAAAATAGCACCCGAACCCGACAGCCGGGTTGCCTGCCACGAAACCCTTGCCCCCTTGCCCGACCAATTGCCATCATCCATCTTCAACCGAACCGAGCCGACAATCCCCCCTCATGTCCGGTTGCCGACTCAGTTGAAGATGACCTAATTTAATTTAATGAATGTCAACATATAAAGACATTGAATTTACATTTACAACCTACTTTTGTCTTTTATAAAAATATTGATTTGATAAATATCACATAATTTTCTCTCAAACTCTAACATCTGAACTATATATCACTCTTTTTAAACCACAAAACACAACATGTAATGATTTTTAAGAGGTTTCACTAAAATTATCCGAATCAAAATTTTGAAATCAAAATCAATCCATATAAACCGTGGTATTATTGTCGGATTGATATGTTGCATCTTATGCGTCTTTTATCGCACGTGAGATATTTACTTGATTCCACTTTTCTTTGTATATCGAAGAATACAACATTCAAATTAATTTAGCAGATATATTATATTAAAAAATGGCAAGGCAATTTGCATTTAGAATTCAGAAGTCCCATTTTATTATTTTAGTATTAATCTGGATGGAATGAGGGTCCCACCTTGGGATGGTCCTATTTCACTCTTCTATTCAAATTCAAATATTACAAATTTTCGTTCTTTAATATTTTTCTTTTCGTTTGATTTGATCGTTGCAGATCGAATATCCTCATCGGATTCAGGTTGCTTTTCTGTCTCATCTTTGTTCGGTTTGCCTTTTAGAACTTCCGTTTTGCATTTCACTAGTTGCTTTCCCCCAGATATATTATCATTTTCTTTATTAATCAGTCTAATAAAAAAATTCGTATCCTTCAATTTTTCAAACCCCATAACTCTAGCTTCAAACGAAACAATCAATCAACTATAATTTTATTGTAATGGTAAAAATGAGTATAGATCTTGTTTGGACAATCTTGAAGACATATACTTATTTTAGGAATAATTATTTTTTAATGTATACAAAGAAAAGGGTAAATTGCACGATACTCTCGTGTGTTATGTGAAACTTGCACCAAACTATCATGTGAAATTTTTATTGTTCAAATTCTCTTTGTACTATAAAAAACTCTACATAAATATCTTTGTACTTTTGAAAGTTCGCATCCCTTGTACTTTTGAATGTTTGCACAAAACTCTTGTGTAGTTTTTTATAAGTATATTTGGGGGATAATTTAGATAAATTGATTAAAAGTTAATAATGTTAGTGACTAACGGAATAAAGAAAAAGTGTGCATAGTTTCTGAAAGTACAAACGAGTTTGGTGCAATAAAAAATTTATAAGGAAAATTCATGATGTCAAATTGAGGAAAACAGAAACATAAGTAAAAACATGATGTGATTTATAGGCCTTTTATCTAGAGGGATATTGAGGAAAACAGAAACATAAGCAGAAAATCAGAAATGGAACCAAGGATAGGGATATATTTTAATATTTAAGAACAATGTACATAGATCATTCTTACAAAATTAAACTATTTCAAATGCAAATTGGGAAAAAAAAAAAAAAAACTATAAAAAAGATAAGAAAAGAACTATAAAAAAGATAAGGTCCAAACAAGGCTCATGATTTACAAACTCGAGAATTGGGCATTCTCAAAGAGTTTCACCCATCGTGGGACATTCTTACTTAGAATTTTCCATCATTGAAATCCTTATTCTACTATTTAGATTTTCTTGTAAATTTTAGGGTGTTTGCGTCAAGTAACATAATTACTTTTCACTATTGAGATTTTATTGTTATTGAGTTTACACTGTTTGACGAAATGAAGTGCAATTATTTTCTACTATTGGGATTTCCAAAGGCTTTACACTTTTGAACGGACTTTTGGCAGCTTGTACCCTCGAAAATGGGCCTTTTGGCAGATTGCACCCTCGAATTTAGATTTTGACAGATTGCACTCTCGAAATACATAAGCTTTGGCAGATTGCACCCTCTAAAAAATTTCGGCCAAATGATTCGTCGAAAAATCAAAATTCTAATGTTGGCAAGGGTATAACTGTCTTTTTAATTAAATTCCCTCCAAAAATTCACATTTTGTTGCTAAATTTTTATTTTTCTTACAACACATTTAAATCTTTCAATCATTTTTGCATAGTTCTTCATCAGCTCAAAAATTAATATTATTGCATTTAACATAAAAATAATGCCAAGACATAATAAAAACATGTAAACACAATGAATTTATCAACCCACAAATAAGAAATAGCAACAATATTCATATTAATCTAATAATCGATTTTCTTACCATAATACATAAATATAGTACTATGAAATGAACAGTGCCCGAATATATGTGTGAATAACAAAAAAAACTAATAATCGATTTTCTTACCATAATGTGGAGCTTGACAACCCAAGGGAATGAGGAACTCATATTTTTCATCTTCTTTTACTCGCAATCTCAACCCCATTGATCAATACACGGTGTATAATACCTAATATTACATATAACTTCGATTTTATAGTAAATGTGATGCAAAAATAGGGCAAAATTGAAGTGAGAATGTGATAAGCCCTAATCGGTGTTGCTGAAGCAGGGTTTTTATATTTTTCTTTAAGGAATTTAGATTAAATTAATGTATAAATGGACAAATTAACCCCTAAACTACACATTTAATTTAGTTGGCGGGTAATAATTTTCTTTGGAGGGAATTGAATTAAAAGGACGATTATACCCTTTTCAACATCAGAATTCTGATTTTTTTCGGCGAATTAATTGGCCGGAAAAATTTAGAGGGTGCAATCTGCCAAAATTTATGTATTTCGAGGGTGCAATCTGCCAAAAGGTCCATTTTCGAGGGTGCAAGCTGCCAAAAGTCCCTTTTGAACTGTTTCAATAAAACAAACATTATGTCATTTTTTCTTATCAACTATTAATTAAGGAAAATAATTTCATTTATTAAAATCAATTATTGTGGAAATATCTTTTTTAAAATTACTTTAAATTAATTTTCGATCGTTTGGTAAAAACACATTCAAGTAAAATACTCGATAGATATGTAAAAAACAAACAGACATGTGTTAAATATATACACAAATAGCATGTAAATTACATGACGATATACCATAATACAACATCGTAAATTTATTGTATATATTGCAGTGTTAGAAAATCTTACTTAAAGAAATCCAGTGCCAGTAGTCCGTTTGATAATTTATGTAATGAATTATCGAATTTCATGGACGTAATTAAAAAAAACATAATGTGATAACAAAAAAACACCCGCCAAAGAGTGGTTGCGTGATCAAGCTCGAGAGAATGTTTGGAATAACTGTCACGATGTCATGAATCAAAATTTCATTTACGGTCAATTAAATATGAAAACTTTTCAATAATTTTTCGGAAAATATTTCGAAACACTACGAAAAATTGTGAAAAAAATACTATATTAGGTAAAGTGAAAGACCAGTCATAAGGTAAATAAATAGCTTTTGAATTACACCTTATTTTCATTTTCATTGTATCAAATCAAAAACTTTTTAGCGGAAACATTCGACAACTCTCAGATCCTCTTTTTAACAAAAGCTTCTGCAGCAGTAATGGCGGTGAAGTTCACACGAAAGCGAAACGGGAACATTATTGGTGGAGGGCGATTCTAGTGAGATGATCGCATCGACGGAAAGCGAAATTATATGTCAAGTGGCATTCGAAACAATCATTGATGACATATTCAATATAAGACGAAAATTCAATCAAGTAGCTAAATTCGAATAAGAATTCTTTTAATACGAGTTATTTACTTTACAATAATATAATTATTGAATACCAATTTGATTTAAGAATAAAAATAATGATTAAAATTGAAATTATACATAATTATGTTTGCTAAGTAGGAGTATAGAGTTCACAGCACGGAACCAGTGAAATTTTGGCTTCCCGCTCCACCACCCTCTACTTCCGCAGCTTCCCATTCCTTTGGCGGGAAGATTTTTTCACTTTTTTCATAGCATAAACCTCTCTATCTCTTCACACACACAGAGTGAGATTCATTTACAGTTCGGTCAGTATTTACCAGTAATTCATGGAAGACGAACCAGAAGCGCCGGGAACGGAGACTCGCCGCTCGGTAAGATAACCAACTCCCAATTTACCGACTTAAAATTGCTTCAATTCTCGTTCGAAACCCTAATTATTCGTTGTTTTTAATTTACGTGTTGCTTCGTGGATGTACGAGAGTAGACAAGGTCTAGGGCTCAGGTTAAGTCTGCTGATTTCACACGCATAGACCAAATCGAATTGGAGGAGGAGAGGGAAGAATCTTCGGAAGACTTTGAAGAACCTCGCCGAAAAGCTAAGCGATATAAGACTACTGAAGGTGCTTCTACTTCGGGTGCAGCGGCGCGCAAATCCAACCAGAGCTTGATTGGTAGTCTAAATTTCCCCCAATTATATTCGCAGAACTTGACCTATAAAACCGTCATTCATGAAACATGCATTCAAAAATTTCCATTCATTGTTTCCAAATATTTATGTGAAATAGTATTCACAGTTCTGGTATTAGTTGCAGACTTGCACTTGCGTTTATGTTTGTGTGTGGGAGTTTTCCATTACATTCTTTGATGTTAAAATTGTTTCAGAATTGTCTATTATTTGTTGGATTGTATATGAATGGTTAGGGCTTGGAGGTCAGATTTTTAGTTTTAATTCATTGAGTTTTATGAAGAATTAATTTTAGTATTACTGTCGGTGATTTCAATTGCTTCTACCTTGCTCATTCCATCTATTTCTATGGGAAGGAGTTAAAAGGTGTAAAAGTTGAGAGTTATCTATTTGTTTTTGTTACTAGTTTCTGATGTGTGTTGATAACATACATTGACAAAGGCACATATGTTATGTTTTTCCAGAAACAATTAAAGGTGATGGGAAGGAAATTCCTGATGTGGTGAAACGATGGGTTGAGCGATATGAGAGAACCCAAAAGCCCGCATTGGCTGAACTCTTAACTGTGCTATTTGAGGTTATTATATGTTGTGTTTAATGTATATTGTTGCTATTGAACTTCATCACTTTGTTTTACTACTATAGTGTATTATAATGGGCAGGCATGCGGAGCTAAGTATCATCTTCAAGAAGAATCTATTGATGAGACCGACGTTGATGATGTTGTGGTTTCGCTCGTTAACATGGCTAGAAGAGTATCCTCTGTTTTCTTGTAGATACAATAAAATTGTTTCTTCAAGAGCCTATTTTAAATTTATGTCCCTCCAAAGGAAGTTTTGTAACTAACATTTGAAAAAATATTTTGGTTCTTGCATTTGCATTTTTTGTCATTCAATATCAGCGTATCTTTACCCATATGTCATACATCAACAGCACCCCTTCCCATGCTAAATAATAACAAGAAAAACAAAAAGGAATAAGGAGAACCAAGTTTTCTCTTAACAAATTGGATCCTAGGGTGAAGTTGAAGATTATCAAAGTTCAAAAAGGGGCTTCAAGAACTTCAAAGATAACCTTCTGTATTTCTTGGACAATTTGGTTAGCGAATGTCAAAATGGGCCACTGTTTGATCGGTCATTATTTGACAAGTGCTTGGATTACATAATTGCCTTGTCATGGTGAGTACTTCATGCTAATTTCCCAGGAAGATAAAACCAAAGTTTACAGCTTCATTATAATTATTCCTATATGTTGGTAAGTACAGTACTCCGCCTAGAGCTTATCGTCTAATTGCCTCATTGATGGGACTTCAACTTGTGACATCCTTCATCAATGTTGCTAAAATGCTTGGTGCACAAAGAGAGACCACCCAGAGACAGTTGAATGCTGAAAAGAAGAAAGATACTGAAGGGCCAAGAGTGGAATCACTTACCAAGAGGCTATCCATGACTCATGAAAAGATAACTACAATGGAAGAAATGATGCGTAAAATCTTCACTGGGTATGATTCTGCTGCTGTGGTCGCTCGTTTCCAAGTTTTCCTGTCCTCTAGCCATTCAATTTATTCTCATGCCTTGAATTTATCTAATATAGTTTTTTGGCAGGTTATTTGTGCATCGCTATCGAGACATTGATCCAGATATTCGACTGTCATGTATAGAGTCACTTGGCTTGTGGGTGCTGTCATATCCGTCACTGTTCTTGCAGGATTTGTATCTGAAATATCTTGGGTGGACATTGAATGACAAAGTGAGTTTCGAACTGTTACTTTATTGCAATGGCTGTTAGTTTTAATTTACCCCCCACAGTGATGAATATCTTACTCTTTGACTATGCCACATTTGAAGAGTGCTGGTGTACGAAAGGCTTCTGTTCTGGCCCTGCAAAATCTTTATGAAGTGGATGATAATGTGCCCTCTCTTAACCTTTTCACGGAAAGATTCTACAAAAGGATGCTTGAGCTTGCTGATGACAATGATATTTCTGTGTCGGTCTGTGCAATAGGGCTTGTAAAACAGCTATTGAGGTATCTTGTAATGATTCACAGATTTCTGTATTTTTGTACTGTGTCATTATGCATGGTAAACTTGTATTGCCCACTGGCTTTATGGTATCTTGCAGGCATCAACTTGTGCCTGATGAAGAATTAGGTCCTTTATATGATCTACTAATTGACGATCCACCAGATGTTAGGCATGCCATTGGAGGACTAGTATATGATCATTTGATTGCTCAGAAATTTAATGATTCACAGTCTCGCTCAACAGGTTTCTTTTTGCTGTTTTCTGATGCCTTGGATTTGTTTAAATCATTTGATTTTATTTAAGATGCTTATTTTTGGTTTTTTGCAGGCAGTGACAGTGATTCTTCAGAGGTTCATATCAATAGAATGTTACAGATACTAAAAGAATTTTCAGCCGACCCCATACTAAGCTCATATGTCATTGACGATGTCTGGGATTACATGGGGGCTATGAAAGTATGTGATATTTGGTAACTGCATATAATTAATACTGTGATTTTGGTGGTTTGTAAATGACTGGGAATCATAGTTGAAGATACAATAAAACATATCATGGTTCAAATATAGTTTTATTTTATGGTTGAGTGTATCTTCCAATTTGAATAAATGGGATGGTAAAGAAAGATAAAGCAGAAAAATCTCAAAGAATTGAGTGAGTATATTTTCTACCTAACCACATTCTCTGACTCTGTCATGTAACATTTTTGTAAAAAGGAAATGATTTTGGTAGCAATTAAAAATATTATCAGATCTGTTCGTGTGAAGGGATGATACTTATAGTTTGCATCTTACTTAGCTATATATGAAAATGTTACTTGATAGTTAACAAAGTCACATGTTCCATACTTCTTTTAACTTATATTGTTTTCCCTTTTCATGTCGGAATCTGATTATGTTGATATAACTATATTTAGCTCCATCCTTGATTCGTCCCTCTTTTTATCTACAATAACCTAGAATAAGTAAACACACTAAATTGGTACATAAAAGAACTGCAACAGCTTGGATGGCTAGAAGTAAAGGTGTTATTTCTGAAAGTTGAATGGGGCCTAACAAATTGAGATCGGTTTCTGATCCTTTTCTTATAGTGGCTGAGAGCTGACATTTATGAATCCCCTGCTGAAAGATATGATGTTACTTGCAGGACTGGAAGTGCATCATTCATATGCTTCTGGAGGATAACCCATTAGCTGAGCTTAATGACGTAGATTCTACAAACTTAATTAGGCTTCTTTCTGCATCCATAAAAAAGGCAGTAGGAGAAAAGATTGTTCCTGCAACTGACAATAGGAACCCACACCACACTAAAGCTCAAAAGGTTTGTGTCGTGTCCTTTTGTTTCCGAAGGCATGTTAAAGCTAGAATTCATTCTGTCATCTTTCTTTTGTTCATTACACTTTGTAATATGCTTGAACCCTGTTCTGTTTGCGAGTTGGAAAAAATTGGATGATTCTCCATATGGTATACTATTCTATATTCCGCAGGAATCAAATTAACTATTATTTTTCCTTATAATTGCCAGGAAATGTTTGAAAGCAATAGGCGTGCCATCACAACTGCCATGATGAAGACCTACCCTCAGCTTGTACGCAAATTTATGTCTGAAAAGGACAAAGTAGCACCTCTTTTTGAAATTATCGTTCACATGAATCTTGAGCTTTATTCACTTAAAAGACAAGAACAGGTGGGTTTCACAAAATTGCTTGGCTATGTGGATAATATAATTGTGGTACAGCACATGCAATAAATTTGTTTTGTATCTTGTTTCAGAATTTCAAGGCTATTCTCCAACTTATGAGAGAAGCTTTCTTTAAGCATGGGGAAAAGGATGCTTTGAGATCATGCATAAAAGCAGTCAAGTTCTGTGCCACTGACAGCCGAGGGGAGTTGCAAGATTTCGCACAAAATCAGGTCAAGGAGCTTCAGGACGAGCTGATCAACAAATTAATATCTGCAATTAAAGACGTTGTGGTATATACCTATTCAATGTATGTTTCTCTAATCTCTGTATTTTCATGCTGTTATCAATATTAACATGTTTTGTTGTGCAGAATGGTGGTGATGAATACTCACTGCTCGTAAATTTGAAGAGGCTGTATGAACTTCAGTTAAAACACAATATTCCTCTTGAAAGCTTGTATCAAGATTTTGTACATATAATTCAGAGGTTCAGAAACATAGATGATGAGGTCTATACACTGTTTGTAGTCTTTGTAGAATCAAGTGTTGTTTCTTTCAGGCTTGCTGATATTCATGTGCTGATTCCAGGTTGTCGGCTTTCTGCTTCTAAATATGTTTCTGCATGTTTCCTGGTGCATGCGTCTTGTTGTATTCAGTGAAACGGTGTCTGAGGCATCCATATCTACTCTGCTACAGAAGCGTGATGCCTTATTGGAACAACTTGAGTACTTTCTTTATAATCCATTTAAGCTCAATGGTGATGGTAGATGTAGAAATCAGCTGGCATATAGGGTAAGCAATCACTTTTTGATGTGGTACTTGTTCAAATCAGTGTTGACATCTTTGTTTTCTTTTCTGTTGACCTCTGTTACGACGTGAATATTGTAGTTTGAATGTTTGTGCATATCTTTGGTAGGTATGTGGCATCATTGCAGATACTTGGTTCTTGTTCAGAAAGTCTCAGTTTGCTTTAACAAAGCTGGAAATATTAGGGTACAGCCCAGATGAATCCACTGTTGATAAGTACTGGAAATTGTGTGAACAATTACTCAATCTTTCAGGTAACTAACTGTATAATACATTAATACTATCATGTAACGTGTACCATAAGCAATATTTGCATTTAGTGGATAACCATAGAGTTGAATGATTACTTGGAGCGTAGTTTAGCTGTTGGCCAGAAAGTCTGTAGTTCAAGATCATCCAATGTTTGAGTAATATTTTCTCTAGTTAGTATTGGTTCTGTATGATTGGTTTTTCATACATATTATAAACATAGGCGTTCTCAATTCAAATCTGATGCCTGTCCTTGATACATTTTTCCCGCTTTTGCGTGTCTGCCCGTCCACTCTCATTTTATGTTCTTTTTTTTTTCCTTAAATAATATTTCTGTATCTTCAACTTGCATTAGAGAAAGTGACCCACAGAAAGAGAAGCAAACGATCTGTTTCCTTAGAAAATAAATTATATGCTGGATTAGCTGACTACAATACCAATATTTTGGAGAACATAAAGGTGAAGATCTGCTGTAGATAAATGAGAACAAATGAAGTAAACACGTGTGATGCTTGGGCCTTTTTGAATTATTGACTCAAAAGTAGACAGTTAAAGTAAATAACTTGGTTGCATCTTTACTTCAGCATTCATTTACTAGCATATGTAAATCGGTTTTCTTCTATACTATCTACCTAGGACATCTGAATCTTCAAGACTTTGCAAGGACAAGGTTGATGTGGCTGGGTCATTTTGTTTTTGTTTTTTATATATGGCCTCATTGTTAGCTAAATATAACTTTCTCCTGTTGTATATGCATAGTTTGACCAATTGAATCTACCTCCAGTAGCGTTTGACGTATAAATGTGCTTTCAGAATAATCTGTGTATGATTTGCATCTGTTTAATCTCTACTCATGTTATGTCCTTTTCTATAAATTTTTGCCTCACTGAGATGACACAGAAGATGAAGATGGGAACAGAGAATATGTGGAGGAGACTACTGGCGATGCAGTCATGTTTGCTCTGACCAAATTAGTGGCTACTGATTCAGTTCAGAAGGTAGCTAATATTTATTTGTATTTTAGTATCATTAGTTAATTTAATTCATAGCTGACTGATCTATATCAAGATCTTATCTTTCCATTTTTACTAATTGCAGTATACTTTTTGCTTGATATATTAGTCAATGATGGAAGATAAAAGCTATTTTAAATGTGTAGTACTTTGACTTACATATGCTTGGTTCTTTGTCCTAACCACGAAGTTCAGAGACAGTTGTAATGATGGCATTCTTGTTGCAGGAATATCTTGCTCCACAGATATTTTCCCATTTGGAGATGTATGATACAAGTATTGGTGAGACTGTTAAGCATATGCTAACTGCTTTAAGGAAAAAGGGAGATATTTCAAGTCTTCTTCTCGAAGCACTGAAAATGGTATGACTACCTTTATACACACACATATATATATGCGTGTGTATGTATTTTATCTCATGACTACTTTATTATGTGCATTTGTGCTTTAGTTCAGTGTCTTAGTTTTACAATTTCCTTTAATTATGATGGTGATATTAATTTGATATGAGAAACGTAAGGTTCTATGATTTTTCTTTTGTTTTAGGGAATCATGTGTTCCAACAGGGTTTTCAATTATTAAAGAGCTGGTATTATTGTTCTGTTTTCTTCTTGATGCTTTCTGATGCTTTACTTTTTTATTGTCGCTTGGCTAGGCACACCAAAGGTATCGTGCAGTAGTTTCCTCTGGCAATGAGTTACTGTCAAACAAGTCATTTCAGGAATGTAAAGATCTTGCTACTCGGTTGTCAGGGTCGTATGTTGGTGCTGCTCGAAACAAGTATAGATCTGAAATTTTGAATATCGTGAAAGAAGGCATCAATTATGCATTTTCAGATGCTCCAATTCAGCTTTCATTCCTGGATTGTGTACTGCTGCATTTTGCATCCAAACTTCCTGCGACGGATGTACTTGAGATGTAAGAGCTCCTTCTATCGATTATATACACATATAGGAAGACGCACAATAAAATGTTATCATTGCAATGATAATACCAATAACCTGCTTTTGGGTTCTCTTGTGTCATATTTCTTGTAAAAAGAAGCTAGTCTTTTTTTCCCCTGTCTATGCACTGGTGTATCAATTTGAAGTTTGTTTTAGCACATGGAACATGGTGAATTGTAATCTGGTTCACTATGTGACGTTTTTTCAGAAACTACAACTATAATTACATGATTAAGCAAGCATACTTGTTTCATCATTCTTCACGAGCATTAAGAGCACCGAATTACAGTGGGTGAACAAACAGTTTAATCTGATAGCATGTCACTGATTATTCAAATCCCATTCAAATTGTTGGACCATAGTGTATCCCTTACTCAATAATACTAAAAAATGGTATCAGATTATATTGTCGCGAATGGAATCCCACAATTTTTCCTCCTTGTGGTTCTTGGCCTACCCCGCCCCATTCAATGTGCCCAGTTTTAGATCTTAATTGAATATTTTTCTTATCACTATCAAATTAATGTTCAATTTTGTTTTTCTATTACTAGCATGAGAGAAGTTGAGCAAAGAACTGAAAATGTGATGACAGATGAAGATCCCAGTGGGTGGCGTCCCTATTACACGTTTCTAAACACCCTTCGTGAGAAGCATGTTAAAAATGAAGGTGTAAAAGGTATTATATGCCTCCAGATTTATGGTCCTTTGTCTCTGATTTCCAGTTGTCTGTTCCTTAATATGTAACCTTTATATTATCTATTCCTTAGCTTATACTACAATGCCGTTCACCTTTTACTTGTAAAAGTCGTTTCATGGCTGTGTGCTCTTCTTTCTCCTAGCATTATAGAACAAGTACAGAACATTCTCTCTTTCCTTACTGTAAGGTTCTGTGGGAATCCTTTTCCATGGAGTTCCAAGAATTATTAAGGATTGCACATAGTTGTCATCTAAATTCAACTACCTCTGTATTATTAGAATCAAAATTTTCTTGCATTCATGGGATCTTATCCTTGCTAGATTTGATTTCAGAAGGTAAAGAAGGGACATCTATTAGACGTCGGGGCCGTCCACGTAAACAGGAAACTTTGCAAGGGAAAAGGCTTTTTGCTGAGCAAAGTTCAAGTGATGAGGATGATTCAATAAGTGGATCTGATCATGATGCTAGAATTGACGAAGAAAAGGAAGTTGAGGATGAAGAGGAGATGCCTTTGATCCATTCAATCAGAGCAGCATCATCCAAGTTGAGATCTTTAAGGGTTACCAAGGAGGACAAAAGGGACCAAAGAAAACCAGTAGAATTTGGCAGAACAGAAGAGTCTACGACACCAAAAACTTCAGGTATATATATTTCACTATTTTGTGTCATGCTTGAGGATTCTTGTAGAACTAAATGCAGCCAGCAGTGGTATGAATGAAATTTACTTCAGAGTAGAGCTAAATACATAAATAGTGTTATTAAAAAAAAGGTCACACCAATGTGTGTGCGCGTATGTTTTGAGGCATTTCACTTGTGGGTGCAGGGGCTGCTTCCAGTTAGTAATCACTGAACCAAACTTCAGCAATAACTACACAGAAGGATTGAGGGGCATGCGGATTATGACTGAAAATATGACAAGTAAATTATGAAGTGTTGTGCCATCTGCTCTTTTGCATCTTTCGTTTTCCATACTGTTCTGGTTTGTAAAATGCATAAATACGAGATTTTTAAGATTCATGAAATTATGACTAAAAAGATTCATGATGTGTATAATTTCCTCTCATTGCTTGTATAAAGGATTTAAGTCTGGCATAATGGATCATATGCCATGACTTTGTATGGAACGGCGTTGGTTTGATTTTTGATTTCTCAAAGCTTTGGTGTTTTTGATGAAAATTTTAAAACACAACTTCAATCAAATTTGAATAACGAATTTTCTTGTATTAAATTTTTTGGATATGATCTGGGTTAATATCAAATCAATTATTTTTATATTGGACCAGTGTAGATTGACTTCCGATTCTCAGATGCGAGACTCGGAATGTGAGACTTAAGTTTGTATTCTATTAGAGATACCCCATTGGAAATCATTTAGTATATTCTTTGTAGTTTTCACTGTTTAGTAGATAAATAGGTCTCCAAAGTTACTATCCCAAATTGGAACAGAAAATGTCATTTCAAAATTGAACATAATTATTCTGTCAAAATAAATCTCGCATTACATACACGTCAGTAAATTGAAAACATATCTTAGCTTAAATATCTACATAAAATCCCAAGATTACGTAAAACCTCTACTCATAAGCTCTTAGTGTGATTGAAAATTCCAACAGAAATGTGAAAACACAACTACATTTGCTAATGAGTATTATGGATTTTACCCATTACCCATGCAATTCATACAAAGAGGGTACATCCACCAGACAAACAGTAATAGCTAATCAACAGTGCTTAGATTTGGTACTAGTATCCTCAAAAGTAAGTAAAGCTCCAGATGGTTGTGAAATAAAGTTGGTATATGATTTTTTGGAAGAGTTGGGTTGTAGGTGTAAGATGTGTAAGACTTTATATCAAATCATGTTTGTTGTGAGATAAATTGTGTAAGACATAAATTACTTTATGTCAAATTTTATGTAAGTTTTTTATGTCAAATTTTATGTAAGTTTTGTTTAGAAATAAGAAAATTATTGATTATTTGGGTTTTTAGATAGTAGTTTGAAAAAATTGAAACATGAAAATTTTATTTCAGAAAATAGAAACATGTTTGTTTGACATTTCCCAAACACGAAAATTTTTGGGAAACGCCAAACAAACAAGTCCATGGAGTGCAATAATAAGCTAAAATATGAATTCCAATAATATAAATATAAGTAATAATATAATTTCAGCACAACATATGTGAACCAATTTTGTGGGTTTTCAGAACTGGAGGATGATAATGTCACGTTACATAAAGAAGGAATAAGTTGTGAATTTTAAAGAGCATAATTAAACATGAGAGTTTATCATAAAAAAATTTAAATCTAACAAACAAATTAAAGAACTATTCCCAATACAATAAAATCTCAGAATACCCAAAGGCAAAATAGTACCGGATAATTCTCATATAACTCGTCATCTTCATCTTTTAGCAGCAATCCTCAGCATTGGAGAAATTATGCCCTGTATTTCTTGCAAAGACTGCTGAATCCTAATCTCTTCTTCAACACCTCTCTTTATATTTCTAATATGACCTCTTAAATGATCAGAAGACCTTATATCTTCAGCTCTCAATTCAACAACCTTATTCAATAATGCGGTCAACAGTTTTGCATACCTTGGCATTGTAGAGTACTTTTGCAGAAATCCCAATAATAAACCGAGTTCCTCCGTGTCCAAATTGGATACGGATTTGATCAACTTCTTCCGTGCCACTAACTCCTCCATAACAGCCACAACATTCTCTGGATTTTTCCTATTCAAAGAGGCCACCAAAGCCTCCTTATGCCTAAACTTCTTTAACAATTTGTCATGCTCTGCCAACTTCACTTTCGTTGGCCTCTTAATCAGATAATCCCCTTCCGAAGGCTTCTGGTTTTGCCCTCTATGGAAGTACCTAAAATATGAAGGCCTTAGAACCCTTCTTTGAGGCTCATCCTCCACGGCTCCAAACCCCAAACGATCCCCCAAATCCTCACTCTCCTCCGGCTTCCCTTTCCTCCTCCCAATATACAAATTCCCTTTCGAAGACCCTATCACCCTCGTCTTACAATCCGGAGAAAACCCTATCGACAAAAGTGGGGTCGGAAACCTAGTGGTATGAGTAATCTTAAACTTGGCATAATCAAAAACCTTCATATACCCATCCAGTCCAACACTTAAAATCCTATACTGATCAGCCTCCTCTCCACCTTCTCTCCCAACTTTACCCATACAAAGCGATGTAACAGTCTTATTATGACTCTCCATCGAATACAACAACTTCCCACCTCCAATCACATCCCATATCTTAACAAAATTCCCACCCGCGGTCGCTACCAAACCCCCAGAGGGCAGGTAAATCACACTCTCAACTGGTTTTTCATGATTCAATTCCATAACAGGACCATCTTTACACACCCTCACATCCCAAACTTTAACCCTGTGATCGTAAGAGCCAGAAAGGAACACATCATCGCTCACGGGCGAAGCATCACCACATCTCACATAATCCTTGTGTCCCGGCAATGGAAATAAACATTTTTCAGTTGCAACGTCCCAATATTTAACAAGAGAGTCATCGCCACCAGAGAAGAGATGGAACTTATCTGAGGCGCGTGGGTAACGGACGAGGCGAGCTGCGGCGGAGTGACCTTTTAGACGGCGGAGATGGTTGCGAGACTTTGCGTCGAACACGTGGACGGTGCCGGTTAAATCACCGGCGGCGATGAGTTTTCCGTCGCAGCGGTAGGAAGCGGAGGAGGCGGTGTCCGCGAAAGCGTTGATTGTGGATTTGGTTTCTAGGGTTTGACCGGAATAGATGGTGAGGGTGGCGGAATTAGTTGTGGCGAAATCGTGGGGAGCGATTGGGGAGAAGGAAAGTGAAGTGATGGGGTAGGTTAGGGATTTTGAGGGTGTTGTTTCGATGTCTTTGGGAATTTTGAAGGATTTCCAGTATTTGGATTCGGGGGTGGGTGTGGTTTTATTTGAAGTAGGTCGGAGTTTTGGTTTTACTGGAAATGTTTCTGCCATTGATGAACTGCGCGGAGGTGAAGGGTTTTAGGGTTTTGGAGAGTTATAAGGACTTTTGATTGGGACTAGGGTTTCTCATTCCTTCACATTAATTAGTTGAATTGGTATGGTTTTATGAATATTACCCAATATTTATAGTTTTATGAGTACATCAGACCCGGCCCAGCTCATTTCGGTTGGAGCGGGTTAGAATAGTTTTTGTACGTAAAATTATAAATATACAAAATAGTATACAGATCTTCAATAACAAATGATTATCAAATAGCATCTCAAAAATAAAAATAAAAAATCAAACAACTATACAACTTTCCTATAAAATCAATCTCATAAAATCTCATATTTATAACAATAATTTACCTAGCTTACTAATAGGTTTGGCTCGAACCAATATTTTACTCCTATATTTTTTTGAAAATGAATTA
Source organism: Penstemon eatonii (assembly GCA_038501285.1). Classification (NCBI taxonomy): domain Eukaryota; kingdom Viridiplantae; phylum Streptophyta; class Magnoliopsida; order Lamiales; family Plantaginaceae; genus Penstemon; species Penstemon eatonii. The sequence goes on along the minus strand of CM076712.1, from coordinate 62,261,883 downwards.
CTTTTTCAATGATTGATTGTATAAAATTTATTTTCAAGCCACTTAATATTACTAATTAAATTTTTTTAAATACTACTGTTTAATTTATTTTTTCTTAGTTCAATAGTCCATTCACGAAGTAAATTCAAAAGCTAATTAAAGAGCACGTCTTAGTTGTGCTTTTCCACCGGGACGAATTTTCTTTAGGACTGTCGATGGGCGGACATTAATTTGAATTACATCCGAATTCGATTAGATTTATTAGAATTTTATCCGTTTAAAAATTAAATGGATCTATTTGATTAAGAAGATTCGTAATTCAAAATAAATTGAGTAAATTTGAATCTATCTTAATCCGATCCATTAAGAATTTAAATCCTACTGGTTTCCTCAAAAAAAAAAAAAAAAAAAATTTATAATTAAACCAAATAAAAAAAAAAAATTGTCATTCTAAATTTAACTCCATTAATAGAAAGTCTCGTGAAATTGAAGAAATGCAAATGAATTGGTCAACCTGTCTAATGGGCTAGATGTTGTTGGGCTCCTTTTTAAGAATTAGGATTTTAAAACCCTACTTTCATAAGCTTCCATATCAATGAGGCGCCGCTTTCCACGGGATGTTCTCTCATCTCTTCCAATTTATTTCTTCTGATTCAGTTTTCTTCCCTTTTTCCATCTTTTGTGCTCTTGAGTTACCTTGCTCTGAATCTGAATCTGATTATAGTTTCATTATTATTTCTTCATTTTCTTCTTACATGTCATAATCCACTAACATTTCAGTTTTCATGCAAACAGTTCATATTTACCAATTAGTTGTTTTAAGCTCGAGGAATCCGAAGGGACTCGGATCCAGTGAATAATAGTCTGATCCGGACTCGGAGGGATACTGTTTGGGTCCGTGTCAGACCCATCATTGAGAGGCCTATTTATATTGGCAAAGTAACCTAACTAGAGGAGGAGAGGAAGAGGAACAAACCTTGGGGAAATGGATTCTGAAACAAAGTCGGTACAGCCTCTCATTTCTATCGTACCCGCAGCACAGAACAATATAAACACGAAATTCATACTCCTCGACAAAGGTAAAGTAACATCAACATCAGTCGACGGAGGCGTGGCGACATGCCTGGCGTTGGTGGCGGACGAGACGGCGGCGGTGCACTTTCAGCTTTGGGGCGGCGAATGCGAGGCCTTCGATCCCGGCGACATAATTCTGTTGTCAAAAGGAATATTTTCGTACAATCGAACCAATCTCGTGCTTAGGGCTGGGAAAAGAGGGAAGGTGGAGAAAGTGGGTGAATTTAATATGGCTTTCGTTGAAACCCCTAATTTGAGTGAGATTAAATGGGCGCCCGATTCCAATAATCTCAACAAGTATGTGCGGCACTCTGTTATTTCTCCCTATTCTCGTATTTTTTTTACCCCAACTCATTAACATAAAAGTATACATACATTTGTAATTAAATAATAACAAAAAAGCTTGAGTTTCTTTTAGACAGACTTCTCTGTTGGTTCCATTCCATTCTGTTTTCATTTGAGGCATATTTCTCAGTGACCTGAATTCGTTCGTTCCTTTGTTGTTGGACACACTAGTTTCTAATTTCTATCACCAGACCTAATTTGAATTATCCATAGTTGGTGAATTGGCAGATTCAAACCTTGTTTATTAGAATTATTAAAAATTATATGTTATTAGAATTTTTAAAAATTATACGTATGTTATTAGAATTATTAAAAATTAAATGTGAGCCCAATATATTTTAAAATCTCTTCCTTAATGGAAAATCTTGATTACAAAACTATTTATCTTATGGCCTAAATATCAAATACTTCTGCTTAAGTTTCTTATTCAAGTAAGATAATTACAAGCTCTACATTATTTTCACATATCTAATCTTATATTGTATTTAATGTCCATGTATTATAAGAGGATTAAGGAATATTTAACAATAAAGTTATCAGTTATCACATAGAAATAACTATCAAATAACTTTTGAGATTTTATTTTAGCATTTTAGTTTTAGATTCTTTTACATTACATTAACAAAAAATACCCTGTAATCACGTGATAAAATATTTGTTTACCAAGTTACATAGAAGTGGTCAGATGAAATTACTTATCACTGTAAAATTGGTCGTAGATGAAATTTCTCAAACTTCTTCAGTCGACTGTTATTGCTAAGCATGTATAAAAGCAGAATATTAATACACATAAATAAATTAAAAATGTAAACAAATTATATATTGATACACATTTTAAAAAACACAACCAATCTATTCTATCATTAACAATAAATTATTTTTACTTATTTTACATACAACACAAAGAAGGGTGTGATAATATTCTCTAGTGAATATTAATTATATTTCTCCTCTATACACCACAATACAAAAACCCATCTCCCACCACATATCCTGCTTGCTCTGTACAAATTCATTATAGCAAATCATTGTGACCAACTGCTAATAAACTTACCCTTCTCCAGCTGTGTACACTATAACAATACTTCTTGAACTCATCTATGTATGATACAACAGATGTCTCGTTTGCAATCATATGTAGGCAAGCGAACTTCGGTCATGATCGGGTTGTGGCCGACCTCTAGTAGGAGTTGGTGGTCTTTGAATATTAAGTTCCTAAAGAATTCCAGAATTTAATAACATTAGTACCTTTTAAGGAGTCATGTAGAATTTTCTAGACATAATAAGGGAAAGGATTTAAAAGAAGCAGAAAAAACCACCAATTTTAAGGATTTAGAACATTTTTGGGTGGAGTTCAAATTCATCATTTTGATTAAAATAATAGCATAGCCTAAGGATTTCAAATCAGAATACCTAAATATGTGCGCCATGGATTGTTATGTAGATTTGAAATACCTAATTTCAAAATCTTTCAATTCAAATGAAGTAAAAAGTATTACCTGCATCCATGTCTCGTCCATTACACGTTCTGGAGATGTCTCTGGAGACTGAAGAGGAGGTGGGATGGGATGAATCAGTTTCGGAACAATAACCAATCCTCTACCAACAACTAATATTGCCCCAGCATTGTTTGCAGTTCCTGAATTATTTAATTAATCAGATTGTATTTCGATCTACCAAAGAGTGGAGAATGCCAGAATTTAAATGCTTACCGCAATAGTTGGTAGCAGAAAAAAGAGTGATCAACTGCCCCTGAGCAAATCGTTCGAATCCATCCATAACACATTCATGTGCTCTTATGATAAGTTGCAATTTGTTCTTCTTACAGAACTCCGTGACCCGATCAGGCTGCAAGTGAATAAATATGGGAACATTACACTTTTGCTTCCATTTTTCTAAAATTTTCTGCACGTTTGGTCCCATCACCTCCTTTCCATCCATTTTTGGACCAAGTGTGCAAAAATGAGACAGTCCTATGGGATCCTATGTGCTAAACAAAGTCCATTACATGTGAACAAAAGTGCAAAACATTTTAAAAGATTAGGACCAAAAGTGCATAACATTTTAAAAGATACCAAAAGTATTGATTGTACAGTAGCATCAGACAAAAAAAATGCAATTTGCTAACCGATTTTCAATTATAGAAGATCCTGAATTGATAATAAGAGAAGGGAAATTGAGAAAAGTGGAGCAGCACTATGTATTATAATGAATCCACATTTAAGGTGAAATTGTTCAAACAAATACCCCAAATGTCACGAGACCAGGTCCTCTTGCATTTGGTCTCAAGCCTTCAATGCTATCATTTTCAGTGGGATCAGACCTGATCAGTTAAAACATGAAGAGAATAAGAACGCAATGGATATGAGCTAAACTTAATCTTGTCAAGTTAAGGTAAACATACCATAACAGATCCATTAGCACTATTGACCCAGCATCCATTGTTATGGGCCTCTCTAGTTTCTCTATTTGCTCTACGTAATTTATTGACCTCCCTATCCCACCGTGCATGCAGATAATTTTTTTCTCTATCATTGCAGCAAGGGGAAGATAATTAAATAACTGATTAAAACGTGTCCAAGCCCAGATTCCATCACTTTCTCCCTGCATGAGTATCAAAACACCCTTCATCAGAAACTCATAAGTAGGACGAAAATATTTCTCCTCACTTCAGTGCATACCATTCTTTCAATACACTCAATGCGAAAACCAAAAAGTGCGTTGATGTCGGCTGCTTCATGGTTCCCTCGTATAAGGTGAACATTATCTGGGTACTCAATCTGAGGTTCATAGAAAAGGAAAATTAGGACAAACAAAAGAACAAGTTCACGATGATATTATTCAGTGCAGAAGATTGCCTTAAGAGCAAGGAGCAAAGTGATGGTTTCCAAGCTGTGTTGTCCACGATCAACATAGTCTCCCAAAAATAAATAGTCAATATAACTGAAACAGAAGAAAATGAATGATAAATACCATCACAATTAATATCGAAAAAACTAGTCATTTACGTGGTACATGAGGAAAAGTAATGTTAGTTAATGGCTTTCAAGGAAAAGTATCACTGCAGCATAAATCCAAATATAATTGCAGTAAACACCAAGTGTTACCCAACCGCTCAAGAAAGACTCTAAATAAAAGCCATTCTACAATTGAAAAACTTTTTAACTTAATGAATTATAATACACTCCTGCTATTCTTAATTATCTAGCACCTCAAGCACCACATATTCCCCTTTATTGAAATTACTTTTCTACAGACCTCGCATTTCAGTTACAAATATTCCACTTCCATAGAATCGCAACTTTTGTGAAGCCCACAAGGTAGGAATTACTGCAATATCATATATCACTCAGTGGCTCAGAAAACAATTTTATTGGTCAATGTCTACAGATGCTCCAAAATTTTCTTAGTTTTTTTTATCAGCATGAACATGGTTGAAATATATGGAGCTCTTCAGCATGCAATGTCTCACTTAGAAACCCATTCTTCCTATTAGAACACTGACAATGGAAATGCAACGTTACGAATCTACAAATTAGGCAAGGCCATAAGTCAATAAGAATATCTAGCTGTGGGCAGATGAGAAGTTTGAATATTCTTTTCCACATGACATTAATCCCTCTCAGATTGTTTTAATCCAATAATTTATCTTTTTTTTACAGTTCGAGAAATTGACATTCAGTGTTAAATTCTCAGCTCACTATTCTGAAACCTAGACAGGGAGAACATTAACAGACCATAATTTCGCAAGCAAAATGATACACTCTTTGCTAAGGGGGTACATCTCAGTTGGCAGAGCTGTGCACATGCTATTTGCTGAACGCTCAAAATAAAGACGAACCAGGTGTATGAAACATGAAAATATTCCATTAACTACAACTAGAAACTTACGTTATGTCTCCTGCTGTGGAAGGAAATCCATATTCATCAAAAAGCCGCATCAGATCACCAAACTGTCCGTGAAGATCACCAAAAACCTTGACAGGAGCTTTCAGTTGAAGAACTGTCTGCTCATGCATGAATATCTGCTCGGCAGCATAACAAAGCTCTCCAACTTCATAAGAGTCCAGAAAGAACTTTCTATTGACAGGAGGCTTCCAATTTCGAGGCCTAAGCAGACTTGATATGATCTGAAACATGAATGATAATAAATTATCCATTATTATCTTCAATCAAAATAGAAAACTTCAAAGAACTTCTGGAATTAAGCAAAACTTTGCCTTCTTATGCAAGCCTTGAGGAGATCTCTGCCTTGCAAACTTTTTAGTAGGATTTGACAGGTCATTGTGTGATGGAATCATTCGTCTACTTTCATTCTCAAATTGATCCAAGGATAACTGCCTAACCATACCCCCCAAGTTCCCCACTGCTTCTTTTGCAACTACAACCTGCAACCTTGAAATAATAACTTAATTGGCTCAAAGATAACATATTACTATGTACCAACATAAGATTATGGATCAAACCGCTCTAGGATGAAGGCGAACATCAGCCTCTGTCTCACTACCCTCAGAAGTGGTCTCTCCTGTTTGTGAATTATCATCTGATAAAGATGTTTCTTCAGGGGTAGCTGATGCAGCCTGTGCTGCTTGCCAGACAGCATTAGCAGCCTCAGCTTCAGCAGCAGATGCCTCGGCCAGTTTGTCCATAGAAAGTTTGTCCATGCTATATTAGAACAAACATCATATAGCAATTATTGCAGTAAATGTATTAAACCCAATTAGAACTAAATATGAGGCCTTAGAATCAAACCTCAGACCTCCAGATGAAGGTGATTCAGGCCTTCCATCTAGAGAAAGTGTGGGGGAAAATGGAGATAAGTTAGCCGGATTTGATCTTGGACTAGCAGATGTCAGGGCTCTTTCTGATGGTGAGCCTGGGGAGTTGATTTCAGATTGGAACTGAGAGTTCTCTGCAACCAGAAAATCATCTAACAAAGTATCTGCATCACAAAAAATTAAATTTCTTAAAACAGTTAGCCCAATATGTTGCGAGACAAACTATAGGTAACGATCTGGATATGAACTTCTGAAATCATTTAAATCGCCACCCACTTCTTATTTACATGACCGCAAACCAGAAGTGTTTAAGCATTTCAGGGTATCATTAACCACTAAAGATCATTTGCACCACATTCACAAATTGAAAATATTAATCTACCAGTATGTTCATGGAAAATTTTGCATTAAAATCGGCAACAGTCTCTTAGCAATTGAATTAAAAAAAGAAAAGAAAAGGAGTTCAGTGTGATGGATTGTGAATAACTGAGCATGGTTAGTTTTTAGACCAACTGTTAGCTTTATATCCAATGGTGGGTCTTACGTGAGCTAAAATATATCAAAATCAAAAGAAAGAGAGGACCCAATAATTGCGAACTTTACCTCCTTTTAAACCACCATAGATATATATTCGAACACCAACAGATGCAGCTGCGTGGCGACATCGCCGCATAGACTCCAAAGAGGGATCGATTTCAGTATGCCCTTTGCTTGCCCGAGAAGTCACCAGCCCATTCCTGTCAAGCCAGGCTCCAGCTGCAGTATCCAATACTTCAAAGAGAAACAATAAATGAATAAGAAATGTATACTTGATAACAACTAAGTTTGTGTAATTAAGTACACTTGAATACCTGCAATGGCTGCATCACCTTCTACTGCCCGTCCTCCCCTAAGAACCCCCCCGGTAACATGTAGTCTAGCACCGACAAAAACCTGAATAAGGAAGCATTCATAATTATTATAGCATAAGCACCAACAAGAAGGGGATCCTACCATCAACCCAAACAGCAAAAACAGACTACCATTAGTGATCCTACAACTCTAAAATCCTCCCATGAGATTGTATAACCTATAAAGCATGGAAGTGCGAACCAGCTAAGCACATTGATGCAGCCAGGTCCAGTTAAGCACGTTGATGCAGCCAGGTCCAACCTAGTCCTAATTTGACATGTAATTCTAAGTGGAATAGTAGTCACAATTTGTCAGTTTATTAAACCCAATTCACAATCTTTGAATCAGATTGGATGAAGATATACAGCCAAGAAGAAATCCCTGCATGGGCAAGTGAATGAAAATGCCTCATGCAAGTTTATCGAGCATAAAAATGTTGACTGTGTCAATTAAAACTCTCTAAATCAAACAACTAATTTCTAGCAAGCAAAAACATTATGATGAGGATGAATAGAAGTTTTGAATTACTAAAAGAAGCAGCGGCAATCAATCTTTGATTCATCACTTACCGCAGCATGCTGATATCTTGGTGAAGGTGACACTCCTGGTGCAAGAGTCCATTCCCACTGGCCATTGCGATGCATAAGTAGTCCATAAGCATCTGCCAAAGGCTGGACAGGACAACATTCAACAAATAACTCGGTCAAAAAAATCCAAATAATAACCTAAATTACAATTAATTAAATTTTAAAAGAGGGGAATATGCATTATCCGTAGATCAAATCTATAGTGGTTCATCAGAGAAGTAAATCAGAAAGTGATAAACGGCACACACTCTATGTAGACTATGCTACAATGATACCGTCAACTTAATTGTCTTTTCCAATTCACATAACATCCCAAAGAAATCTAGAGAGACAAAATATGAGTATATCATCCATCACCAATCAATATTTCAACTTTAAAAGCGTAAGGGTAAGTCTCTTTTCTTTTCTGATATCTAATAACTGGGGATTTAATGACTAGATGAAAATTGGAAGGAATCTTCACAAGAAAGAACTAGTCATACCGTGCTTGAAGTGTCTCTTCCACCACAAAGTAGAAACATTCCATCCGACCGGGCACTACCCGTTGCATACCTACAAACATGATCATGGAATTATCTTAATATGCTTTATGAAATACTGAAAACCTTAATGCATATGAAATAGTGACTTCAGGGAATGGACTTCAAGCCATGCTTAAATTCTTAAAAGAAATCTGAGCATGTGAAGCCTCATTAGAACACCTAAAGGTAATATAGTCCCAAACTTTAATATCTCCAAGAAGGTGGGAGAAACTTATGACAAAAAACTGATTCAGCATCATATTAATCAGATAATAAGCTTTACAGTCCGAGATAGTAGATAGTTTGGATTGAATAAGATATCCTGAAATCATGAAGCTGATCATCATCATAATAGGCTCATACTTGGTTCTGCGTGTAAGCAAATAAATAAGAACTCATCTGAGAGGAGAATAGAGCTGGTAAGGCTGGAATTTACTGTGTGCTCAGTTGTATCTCTAAAACCGATCACGGTCCAAGAGATTATATTATTGGAGGAAAAAAAAAAGAGTATAAATCTACAAAGATGTTACAAATCATGTAATTATCATACAATGAATAATTCTGGGAATAGACAAACATGATTTCGACTGAAATATTCTTAAGTATGGAAATTTTTAAAATGCAATAAAGCTAATTATAATTCAGATGTACAATGTTACTCACATTCTAGCGGAAGGCCTATCACCTTCTGGATTAAGTCTCTGCCACGCATACGGTTTCTGTGCAGTATCCAAAGCCCAAGCATCTGATAGTACTCTTTTACCTGCAGATTGACAAACGTTCTCTTTTTAAGTAATGTCCTCTAATAAGCACCATTTCCACACACCAGCAAACTTTACTAAAACTAGCCCCAGTAAATAGGTGGAATAATATCCGGCGTTAAATAATTGAATTAGCATTATCCAAGTATAGATATGGTATGGGAAGAGATTCCACTGCAACAGGATTCAGCGGGAATATTTGATTCAGTTTAATTAGTTAATCACAACAATCTGATACTCTGTAAAAAGATCTCAATAGAAACTCCCCCAGGCCTATTTAAACACTGTTTACTGAGATTGCACTTCTTAGCAACCTCAACATGTCTTTTCCAGATCCAAATATCGACAATCCTAGGGAATACACATGCATTTTGTATGATGTGAAAATCCTCCGACAGAAGCACGTTTTCACATTGCCTCTGCTAGATAACTACCGTCAAATGTCAGATTCATTAGTAGTAGACACAACCAAATCTCCAGAGATTGTATTCAATTCTTGTAATCGGGTACGAAGAATTCAATAATATTCCTAGAAAACTTTAAGAATTAGTGCGCCTCTCATAGACGAATACCGACTCAGTCTGCTCCTACTACACTGAGCATCAATGTTATAGACAAATACCACTAAAATTTAGAATTTGAAAATTCACTGTATTAACAGAATGCGTCATAAAACCCCCAAAAAATAATCATGAACTCAGTTAGCGCCCAACAACAACCAGTCGTCCACAAAATTGATTTAGTTAATGAAGCATTAGTTTCTAAACAGTAACTCCCATGATTTCAATTAAGTAAGAGATATAGCCAGTACACCTTCGATGAAGTTTAAAATAGAAGGTTTAGTCTCACCGTCATTGCCACTGATAGTAACAAGGTATCGTTGTGAAACCAAATCCATGACATGGCCGTATCGAGGCCCCGGACCCTGTCCTTGAACTACAACTCTGAGATCCAAAAAGAGTACAACCAAAATCAAAGATCGGCAAAATCAATTCCATAACAACGAAAAAGGAAAATGGGCAAAAGTAGTGCAATTTCTAGAACCTAACCTATGCCACTTGAACTTGTCATTTGTCATGTCGAGCACGTATAGATCATCCGTCGAATGCCCTGCGGGACCTATCCCACCCTAGCAAAAACAGCAACCATCTATCCAAATTTAGCATCGTGGTATTCATGCAAAAGTAAAATATAGCAGCTTTTTTTTCACACTTATCACCTGAAACACAACCATGGTACCAACAGCTGCCGCAGCATGAGCAGCCCTAGGTGATGGTGGGTCACCAGCAGGTCTAAGTCTAATCAAATCATTAAAACAATCAGCATTCACTCTCAGTAAATCTCAAATTCAAACTAATACAGCAAAACACACATACAAAATTCAAGTAACAATTGAATAATAAATAATAGTAACCTGGTCCATTTTCTAGTGAGAACATCATAGGAATGAACAGAATTCGTCACTCCAGCTAACCCTAGAAAAATGAAAAGAAAAAAGAATCATTAACAAAACACAATTTACGAAACATAAGAGATAATAAATAGAGATGAGATTACTGATTCCAGGCGCTCCCCCATTGCCGCCTTCAATAGCGGTGGCGCCGCCGAAGAGAATGAGGCGAGGACCGTGAGTTTTGGTTGCGGCGACGGCAGTAAGCGTGTGACCACAACGCGGCCCAGGCGCGTCGTCATCGATGTCCCAATAACTTTCTAAATTTCGATAGGTCGGAGCAGGATAAAGCCACGGCTTCGATCCCATTCACAAATCACTTGTGGATTACTCAAATCAATTAAGCTTAAATTGTCAAACGAACTCAAAATGGCAATAGATTTATGCAGTTGTTTACTGAATAATTTTATATAAGCAAAACTTAGCGCTTAACTTCCAAATAAAAAGCAGTGGATCGAGAGCGGCGGTGGGTGCCACCGGAAACAAGACACTTTACTGGACTGGAGTGGTTGCCAGATAATTTTCAGTATTTTTTTTTTAAATGTGAATATCGATGTCTGATTTTTCAGGGGTTTTAGTCTTTTTTTCTTTTTCTTTTTCTTTTTTCCAACTGAATTTATTATAAAAGTAGAAATGGGAAATGTGATATTTTGAACTGATATTTTGAATTTTTTGGCAAGGATGAAAGACAGATGAGAGTGTTTTGTAACACTTACCCTTTAATTATAATTTTGTACTTTTTATTTAAAAATACCCCTGCTCTTTTTATAAATAATTTATATATTTATTAATTTATAAAAAATATTGACTATTTATTAATTATGAATACATTCATCCACCAAACAACATAATGTCTCAATTTCTTCATTCTTTTTCTTCCTTCCTTTTTTCGTTCTTAATTTTTTTTCTTTATTTTCATCTAATTTTTATTCTAACTGAAGGAAACTAAAGAAATGAAGAAATTGAAACTTAATACTTTATTGTTTGGTGGATGGATGAATTCATAATTAATAAAAAAAAAAATTTGATAAAGAAATGACGAAACTTGAATTTTTCAAGAAAGAATTTGAAGTAGAACCACTCAACATTTTGAATTATAATTCGTATCGAAAATAAATGAGATAATTATCACCAAATAAAAACTGATTAAAATATAAAGAAATTTTTGAGACATAAATAAAAAAATTAAAACATAAAATAAAGAAAACAAACTGAAACAAAAAATAAAGAAAAACATTGAGACCATAACCGAAGGAAACAAAATAAATGAAGAAATGAATACGTAATATTGTTTGGTGATGGATGAATTCATAAAAAATAAAGATTTTTTTTTTTGGTGAACTAATAAAAAAATAATTTATTTGTTATAAATAGGGTGGGCTAGTTTTGAAATAAAATGTTCAATATTATAACTAGGGGAAAAATGTTACAATTGATATTTTAGGGGATAGTTGATGTCACCCTTATACTTTAAGGGAGTATACAGTATTTGACCTTTTTGGCAAAAATGAAAAATTCACATACTTGAGAGTCAACCAAATTTCACAGGATTTCCAAAATACCCTTTTGCCTTTTTCTTTTTCGTCTTCTGGTAAAATTTTGGACTGGAAAGTGAAAACTAGTTTATCGTTTAGGATTAGTATTCTAAAATTAATAAATTTTAACTTTATATCTCTTATTATAATTCCATATGCTTTCGAATCCAATATTAGAAAGGAAAAAAATCATAAAATATTTCATATTTTTTCAATTTCCAAATTAAATATGTACAAACGAGACCAAGTAAGTAAATATTTAATATAAAAGTTCAGTCATTAATAATGATTGATATTTTAACAATTAAGGGAAATAATAAGAGCTTCTCTGCAGCTCCTCGTGTCATATGTCTAGTTGACAATTTAACATTATGTGATACTAAAATAGTCATATTACATGTTTAAAACTGTGAGTGAGACTTTATTTTGATGCAGAAAATGATCAATTTTAAATTTTCATATTTCCTTGTTTTAATGTTTGGCCTGCCTCGATATGCAATTGACTCGATGCAATTGATATTTTGGGTACAAACATCTATCGGTAACATTTTATCCCATATGAAGCACATTAATTGACACTTTATCCCCTTACTACATCCATGATTATGTAAGGATAGGAGAGAGGTAGTAAGCACTTTCTACAAAAACATTGATTTATCACATATTGTGTTGTCTTTTTAAAATAATATGTGGGATAATTTACTATTAAATCAAAATAAAGCGATGTTAAAAAAAAAAATAGGCTTGCCGCTTGTGCAGGTTTACTGTTTGTGTTATTTGTTTGATGAAATTATTTTAGGGACCAAAATCTAGAAAAATCATTGGATTACTTTTAATTTTAAGGGTAGCTGGTCTACTTTTGTTTTAAAGTAAGTTGGCAGGTAGTCTTATATCATTTATTTATCTGCACCTAATATTGGATCTTTCTCAACGAAATTTAAATCCTTGAAACTAGGATTTATTCTACATTATGACACCATCATCCTTCAGTTTGCCAAACTTTTCAAAGCAAGAATTTGAATCCGTTTCAACCAGTTCCAAGGAAACGACCAATCAGCAGACATGGTTTATTTCTTCTTCATTTTCATTTTTACCCCAAAAAATAAGAATATTTCATTTTTAATTTTGATTACGGGAACAATTTTTAAGAGACAGAAAAAGAAGGTCTCCAAAAGTAAAGGGCCTGTTTGTCTCGCCTTTCGGAGAGTGGTTTGGGAAAGTGGTAGAGGTTTGAGAAATAATCTCGATTTGCGTAATGTTGTTTGTTTGAGTTTTGGGAGAGTTGTTTGGGAAAGTAGCCGCAATTTTTGACTTTTCTAATATAGAGAGAAATAGAAATAGAGTAGAAAAGTGGCCTGTTTGTTTGGCCTTTCGGAGAGTGGTTTGAGAAAAAAATTACTGTAGCTAATTAATTGGGAAAGTGGTTGGATTGTTTGTTTGGCCTTTCCGAAAACCGAAATTTTTTTCGGAAAAGCGAGACAAACAGGCTCAAAAGTTTTGTACACCAGAACCAATGTTTTCATTAAAATCTTCGCTAATTTCAGTATGCTTATAAAAAATTGGACCTTGTAATGATGTCAGTAGCATTCCAAACTCACTTTTGTTTTTATTTCTCATTGGACTTTATTAATTTCATAAAATCAAATATTATATACAGTGGATTGTGTAAATGTAATTTTTTTGAGTTGCTATTTATATAAATTAATATTTAAAAGTGCTAAAAATAAAAAAGGAGACGAGGAGGGGCGTGACCTTACCTTTAGATACCTAAGGCCATCTCCAAGAGCTATTGTAAAAGTTAAAATTTAAGAGTTTTGCTAAAATTTTGATAAAAAGTGCTCTCCAAGAGCACTTCTATAATTTAAGAGTTGCTAAATTTTATAAGTTTGGCTTGCCAAATACCCATGGCCAAATTAGAATTGCTTATGCAAAACAATAAATTGGAGGCATTGTTAATTAAATTAATAATAAATTTAAATTCATAGTTTGTACTAACTAAATCCATATTGCTTGTACATTCAAATACATATTAATTAAATTCAAATGCAGACAAATTTGAATAAAAACTTTAAAATTCAAATTTTATAATTTGAATATCATTATAAAAAATTTGTCACTATTGACAAATAGTGGAATCTCTTTAGCGATAATTAACGAGTCACGATGATTTAGTGATAATATTTTGATTATAATTTTTGGGGCATCGCTAAATGTCAATACTAAAAATTAATATTTTTTTAAAAAAAATTATTTTTTCTATTATGAAATAAAAATCAATTAGTGTTATAAATATATTATTGTTAATATAAAATAATAAATAAAGTTATTTGTTAAAATATAAAGTAGTTATTTGAGTGAAATGATATGGTTGTTAAAAAGTAGTCTCTTAAAATATAAACTAGTTGTTGGAGTGCTGAGTAAAAAGTGGAATTGTATAACACTGTTCATTAGTTATATTTTAAGATAAGAGGCTGAAATTTAAGAGAGCTGTTGGAGATGACCTAATGTAATGGGATTTTGAACTGTCAGTGTTGTAGCTAAACTTTGAGTTGCCTATTTACGGATTACACAATGTCATACATAAAAAACCAAGCAAGCAAAACGCAAACACAATTTTAAACTCAATAAGAAGATCAAAATCAAGTTAAACAACAATTTGACTAAAGTAGACTTGTTTTATTTATACCCCTACTTGGGGGTAATTGGTGCATAAACTTTGTTGTTTGTTAGGGACAAGGATTTGGAAATGTTGAATGAACCTTACTAATTTCTGCAACTATTTCTGGAGTAAGTTGGACACTACAACCATTGAGTACCTCGTCGAGTTGCCACAACTTGGTTGCTCCAAAAACAGCACTGGCCACAAGAGGGTGTCTCAAAACAAAAGCTGCAAAAATACTTTACGATGTAAGAAGTGCAGAAAAATATAGTAGTACAAGACAAGATCATTAAAGCACAACAAGTAATCCATTCGCAGAATTTATCAAAATGTCAGTGAAATAAGATGTCAACATTGAATGTTCTGTAAGTTAATGTAAAGAATTGACTGCTCAAAATCTCAGAATTGTATTATAGCTCGAAAAGTATACAACACCAAAATTAGTACCAACCAACCCGAGTTCACATCAAATTTAAACTTACGTATTACCCTTTTTCTAACGGCATCTAATTTAAGACCCGTCCCTTAGCATCTTCTATTAGCACATCTAATTGATAAGTAGCAGCTCAAAAGCTACATTTAATCAACCCTCTATATATAGTAATGATTTTTTTGGTCATATATTAACACCATTGAGAAACAAAGGCGAAACTGAGTTTCATATGCTTACTGATATGTCGTTGGAAGGTATCATCTTCTATAAAACCATCAAAATATACTCATCAAACAAGATTTTAGCGCAAAAATAATGTTACAGCTACAAGAACCATACAGTATTATTATTGTTCAACTAGCCAAACAAAAGGAAGACCATATACGGAGGCAAAATGTTTTACTTTTCTTCTTGGCACCCCAAGTATATTCTCATAATTAAAATTCAACTCTTTTTAGTTTCACTCTTTAATTCCATTTTCATTTAGCGTACCAAAATTATTCTCATTTCTAAGATTCAAAATATTTTTAACCTTGCTCCAATGATTACATTTCTTCTTTTAATATTTTTCTCATACTTAAAATTCAAAATATTTTTAGTTTTATTCCATTAATTACATGTCTTCTTTTAACTCGCCAATATTGTTTTCATACTTTAAAATTAATTCCATTTCTCCTTTCAGCAAACCAATATACCTTTTAACTTATCTTTACCAATACTTAAATTCAACATCATATTAGTTCTGCTTCATTAATTCCACTTCTTCTCACGCTTCGATGTGGTTCTCATACTTAAAATCCCTTTTTTTTTGGTTTCCCTCGATTAATTCTACTTTTTTCACGTGCCATCTTTTTTAGTTTTCTCCATAATTCTTTTTCATTTGGGACGCGCCAATATTTCATAGACTTAAAATTCAAAATGTTTTATTTCGCTCCACGAATTTTATTTCTTCTTTAAACACGGCAAACGATTATCCAAATCTAAAATTCAAAATATTTTCTTTTGCTCCGTTGGATATTGTCCAAGCTGGCGATCCGCTCTATTCGCCATCAACCAATCAAAAATCTATCTTCAAATCCAATAATTACTATATAAACCCCCTTTTCCCAGTCTGCATTCTTCATCCCTCAACCTTATCAATAAATTCGTTCACATTTTTTTAAGGTTTTTTCTTTTAATTTCGAAATGAACTCCAACAATCCCAAGAACAAGAAGTCCAAATCTGTCTCCCGCTCCACCAGGGCTGGCCTGCAATTTCCCGTTGGCAGAATTGCTCGTCTGCTCAAGGTCGGGAAGTATACAGAGCGTGTCAGTGCAGGCGCCCCCGTTTACCTTGCAGCAGTTCTGGAATACCTTGTGGCAGAGGTGATTTTTTTGCTAAAATTAATGTTTTTAATTTTATTTCTCTTTATTTTAATAGTTATATTTCTAGCATTAGTTGGTCGTTTTAATTTGGGGATCTTGAAATCTTGTTGTAGGTGTTGGAGCTATCGGGGGACAAAGCTAAACATAGCAACAAGAGTCGTATTGGACCGACTCATGTACAATTGGGGGTGAGATGTGATGAGGAATTGACTCAACTCTGGGAAAATGTCATAATTCCCAATGCTGGGGTTTTACCTCACATACATCGCAATCTGTTGCCCAAGAGTAGCGGTAATAAGGATAAAACAACTGGGTCGGGATCGCAAAATGTATGATTATTTTGGGTTCATATTGTATTTGACTCCCCAAGTCAAAAATTAGTTTCTCATAAATTGTACCTTGATGTTCCCCTATTCTAATGGTATTTCATAACGGTTCTCCTTTCATTTGATTTTCGTCTAAATCTCCTTATATCTTTATAATCATTAACTCGAAATGTAATTATTAATTACTCAAACTTTACTCTTAACAATCCTATCTCTACATAATTTCTGGAATTGATAAAGTCAAAGCATTAACTCCATAAAGGAAATTAGAAAAGCAACTTTCGAGTGCAACTGACCTATAAGGTCTCATCACTAAGAATAAGGATAGCAACTTAATAGATAATTAATATGGGATGAAAGTAAAAGTACTGCCACAGAAGCCAGCACTATAGATTAACCAAGAAAATTTGTAAAATAATGTCAAAAACAAATTACCATACCTATTGCGAGGGATACGGGATGAATGTCATAATTGTGCGCAATGGAAACATATAACTGCAATATAAAATAAGAAGTCAAGATAAAAGTTTGATGCTCTACAAAATAAATCACAGTATTTGATCCAAGCAGTATATCTAATCAAGCACATGGCATATCTACTGAATATTAGGTATATGGATTTCATGTAAAATGCAAGAGTAATTGTCTATCCTGCTAATGAAAAATCAACAATTTAACCATTAGCAGTTCACATATAAAAGATGAAAGAAGACAATATAGTCAAAGTTGGAGCAGTGCATGGTGATTTAATAGTTATATCTTTACATGGTCACTAAAAAATTAGTAATTTTAATTCAAATCAAACAAATTCTTTGTCGCCTGGTTTAATTGGGTTCTGTTGTTAACTAAATAATCTCATGTAATAGCAAATAAGATCATCAGATTTTGCTTACTTCAGTTGCTTTTCTAGTGATACCATATGAAAGGTTGTATCTGGACTCCCCTTCAGCATACCTTCCTGAAATACAACACATGTAGTCTTGTAAGAAAATGAAGTAGCAGACTAGCAGTCAATCAGTTACAATATAGGTGGAAAAAGGACCTCTGAAAAGATTCAGACGAGCATCAGTTGGACCACCATCAAGTGAGAAATACTTCGCAGAAAGGATGCCCATTGCCAAAGGGCTGTAGGCCAATAAGCTTACTCTAATAAACATAAATGAAAAGAGAACATTGTTACATTTAACATCTACAGTAAGGCTAATGTACATTTAGTGAAATGCACAGATATACTAAGTCATCTCGGATGTCAAGATATAAGTAATCACATAAAGTTGGACGCACCAAGTAACATTTTACTCCATTTTCTTTTAGAATTTTGTTACTTCTATGACTATCTGGATCTGCAAAAGATAAATCAATAGATACTCTTTCTACTTATACATTGAATATCGCTAAAATTTCTTGGCGCGTAATAGAAAGCCGAATTTGTTTGTGTGGATCAATGATAATGAAGAAGTATGCAATCAAAATATAATACTGAATTTACAAAATACAAACACAAACATAGAAACTAATCCAAACTATACATGATGCCAGTCAAAAGGATGATATACAGATAGGAAGTGTGTATCATGCAGATGAAGTTAATCTCTACTCTCTAGTATGAAATGACAAAACTAAGGGATGGTATGCTCTACAAGCAGACACATGTAGGTAAATTGAGATGTGGTTGAAGGGCATAGCAGCTGATCATAAGATCTGTGTAAATATAACATATACCTCTCATGATGACAGCATTCAGCCATTCCAGAATCAAAATTTCGGCAAAGAAGGTTATAAGAGTTCTGAAATAAATAAATAAATAAATAAATAAAATTGACCTTTGAATCATTGGGGGTTGGGGGTGGGGGAGAGAATAGTGGTGAAGAATAAGAAGCCTAACTATTTTCAGATAGAGTGGAACTATACAAAACCTGCACAGATACTATTCTAGGGTTGATGGAGACACCTTCAGCAACATGTAGGAACTTCAAGAGACCATATGGTGTTTCATTACTAAGCCCAATGTAACGTATCTGAAAGCACTCGTTTAGCCCCATCAACAAGGACAGAGTTCGATATATGTAAACTCACTCTGCATTATGGAGTACCTTACCCTCATCAATAGCTCTGATTAGAGCTGTAAGTTGTTCTTCAATACTCACAGATGAAAAGGATCTGGCAGGGTCATACTCAGTTTCTCCAAACATAGGTACATAACTGCAAAAAGGAAAAACCATTTATATATATATAAACTGTTAAAATACAAAAAAGGAAACCTTCGGTAGTTGTAAAATTGATAAGCTAATTACTTTTACGTTATTTTTTGAAAATCAGGAGCTTTTCCACAGCCCTTAAGATGTATTTTTCATCTAATAGAAATTATTTTAATTGTGATTCACTGTTGAACTTTTCACAAGAAAGAGCTCACATACTAACCGGTCAGGCCAATGAAGTTGATACAAGTCAATGTAGTCACTCTGTAGGCGCAACAAACTGCAAAAGCACGTATTCTGATTGGATTTAAAAATAGAAATCAAGTGCAAGACAACAAAGGTAGCAGATCAAACTTAGAGCAAAAATGCGGTCTCCAGTGAGGTTGTTGAGAGTAAAAATGTTGAAAAGGAAACAGAATATTTCCATTACAACATACAAGAGATAAATGAAATAGATACTCGGCTTATAAAATGGTAGAATTTAGCCTAACCTATTGTCAATAGCCTGGGTTATATTCCTGGCGTCAAGACATTCAGGTCCATTTCGAATCCAAGTCATTTGTCCTGATGGTCCAGTAACCTATCCGTTGCAGTTCAAAAGAGTATTTAGTATGAACATTAATCAAGTCACATATCAACTACAGGAACTAAATCGAATCCAGCCACCATTCTTTCCTCAAATAAATGGAGATACACAATAAATTAGTAAGGGATGGTTTTAGAGACTCAATTCAACAAGTGCTACTCTTAAGAAATCCGCCTTATAAAACAATATGGTTACTTGAAAGAGGTGAATGGAAGACCTTTGTAGCTAGTACTACACGATGGCGTGGGATTTTCCGTGACTGAATCCAACGGCCAAGATACTCCTCACTCCTCCCCTGAGTTTCTGCACGCTGTGGCACCGGATACCTACACCATGGCAAAAGTAAATGAAGAAACAATTGAAGCAGGTGAGTGAGATTAATTGTGTACATTTCGGCGGAATCGAAGAAGTTAATTCCGGAGTCGAAGGCTTTGTCGAGGAGTTGGAAAGACTGAGGCAATGTGTTCTGCTCGCCAAAGGTCATAGTACCTGAATCGATTAAGAAAAGTGAACAGAAAAACAGATTTAGAGATAAACGATGACGGTGAAGATAATTCAAAGTAAATATTTTATTCGAAAACCTAAGCAGAGTCTTGAGACAGTCATATCCGGAGCGAGATTGAAGAGTGGAACAGCCATGGTTTTCAAATTATGTGTGTGCTGCAAGCGGCGGAAACCGGATAAAGTTGTAATTGTAAATGTTTTTTCTTTTTTCAAAGAATAATGAACTTGTAAATGTTTTGTTGTTTAACTTTTAGTTCTTAATTAAAAAGAAAAAGTAAAATAGATGAAATGTAATAATAGAATGGAGATGCGGGGGATCGAACCCCGTGCCTCTCGCATGCAAAGCGAGCGCTCTACCATTTGAGCTACATCCCCATTTGAGATTCAACCTAAATTTGTTATACATAAATGTAAAGAAGAAACTGTTGTTCTTGAACATTTATTCCTTCATTGTCATACTACTGTCAAAATTTGGTTATCTTCAACTCAACGTGGATTATCGGAGTTTAATTGTTTTCTATTGGAATATTGAAAGATGAATTTATGAAATCATAAATAAGAACTGTGATCTAAAGCCAGTTGGAAACTATTTGGCTAGAATTCATGCTCAATGTCATTGAGCTTATTTGAAAAACTATAGAACAATGCAAAGAGTTGAAAACGCTAAAAGTCTTGCAACTCAATTGTATTGAAGCAAAGAACCTCAAAGAGTTGCCGTCCCTTATGAAACTTTTTAACCCGAGGCACTGCCCTATGGTTGGAGGGTTAAACTTTACCAAAGTTCTAGGTTCGACTGTTTTGGAAAACTTCTGAACATATGGTAAAAAGTGTGCCATGATATTATCCACAAAATGTATTTCAGCTCGCGAGGAGTCATCTTTTCAATTTGGAGTCCATCCAAATAAAATCTATTGGAAACCAATACAGACTTTTGCATTGCAATTCTAGTGAGAAATCACAACGGTTCTGTAGTTTATAAGACCATCAAGAAAACCTTGTCACGGCTGGAAAACCAAGAACATAATGGATGATCACTCAATTAACAGAGCAATTTTTGAATCAGTTGCCCAGTTGTTGCAAATGCTAAAGCAAGCGAATTATCAGCCCATCTAGAGTGCAAGAAGCATAGTGGAGGAAGCTAGGAGGGTGTCGAGCAAACAAATGACCTAGATGAAGGATCAACAAAATTCTCACGAGGATTAATTCAGAATTTGGTTAAGCAGCAAGGTCGATATACAATCACTACCTATCTCTATTTCTTTTAGGATGAGAGCCAACCATTTGACTCATGCTATTATGTTGGTTAGTGCATAGGCTTTATTTAAAGAAGAACACCTATATCCAAAATATTGCAAAAGTTACACATCAACCGCCAGAACCAATGTTAAAATCAGATAAAATAGAAATAGTTCATTCACAAAAGCTCAAAATAAGGATTCATTCATGTGCCAAACTGCCAAAAAAGAAACTGCAAATTTCTAAGAAGATCAACTGAAGAAGACATTTCAACAAATTGGCATCCAACAAAATTTAACACTAATTGCAGCATTAATTGGGCTCTTACTATGATTCAGAAAAAATTGAAATAAGGTACAGCTTCTGTCAAAATCAGTAAGAACATGGACCAAATGTATCCCCCATCCAGCAAGAAGATTCCCATGAGGGAGGGATGATTCAAACCAAGTACCACAAAATAAAGCAACAGAAACGTCAATATTTTTTCCAACCTTGATCACAAAAACAATGAGAAGTTTAGAAGCGAAATAACAAGTATTAACAAACAAGATATCTTAAAAGAGAGAATTACAGAAAAAAAAAACATAGAATAACATTGGATTAACATTCATTAACATCATTATCTGTATTTTAACATACCCAAAATCAGGTTTTGCAAGGACCAAATACCATTACAAACAAACAATTGATCCAAAACCCATCAACCAAACCGATAGACACACAATTAAAACCCTAAAATTCTTGCGACGCTGAGCCAATCTCCTTGTCTTTACCACCAGCTTTCTTCGGAAGCAAATTCGAATGGATGTTAGGCAAAACACCACCATTTGCAATAGTCACACTCCCCAACAATTTGCTTAATTCTTCATCATTCCTAACAGCCAACTGGATGTGCCTCGGCACAATCCTATTCTTCTTGTTGTCTCTTGCGGCATTCCCCGCAAGCTCCAAAACCTAATTTTATTAAACAAAACCAAATTAAATCAAACAAACACTCAATTGCGTGTAATAGTAGCAAATTAAGTAAACAAATCTTACCTCGGCGGCGAGATATTCGAGGACAGCGGAGAGGTAGACGGGAGCACCTGCACCGACACGCTCGGCGTATTTTCCTGCCTTGAGAAAACGTGCGATTCTTCCGACGGGAAATTGGAGGCCGGCCTTTGATGAACGAGAGACGGATTTAGAAGCTTTAGGCTTACCCCTACCGCCTTTGGTGGTGGCTGCAGCGGCGTTGGAACTCATTCTTTCGATTTCGATTTGTTTAGTAATTCGGGAAACCCTAAATTTTGATTGCGGTGCAAACTGTAAACGGTGAGGGTAGAGGGTTTTGGGGACTGATGATAAATGAGTGCGGGAAGGAAAGTTATATAGGCATGAGTGCTGGATTCTGATTGGTTGTTTGGGTCCGCTGCGGATTGCTAACATGGCAACAATTAATGGAGGGAAATACTACTAAAAAAGGTCTTAAATTTTGACTTTGGCGGGTCTCAACTCTCAATAAAAAGGATGGGAAAATTGGTGGGTTGGGCCAAGTAAAGCCTATTGGATAATTCTCTACCTATGATTTGATTAGATTATTATAGGTCAAGACGTTAAGTTACATCCATCACCCTTATATTTGGTTTAGTTTTACAAATATATTTAATGTATGTAAATGTACAAATTCTAAGTAATTTATGTAATATCAATCAATAAAAGTGTAAAGTTCAAACAAATATTAAATGTTTAAAAAGTTTAATAAAATATCACTTTTATTATTGAAAAGTTAAAGCAAAAAAATTGAAGAGTAGCAAAAAGTTGTCCCATCACTAAGTTCTAAAGAGTTAAGGAAATTTATATTAAAGAACTAAATGAAGAAAGTGTACCAACTTGTACGAAAAAAACAATTATTGAATTTGAGGTTTATTTTGTTACTCAATGCAAATAATATGGTAAAATGGATACATCAATCAATCTATGAAAACAATATGCAACAACAGAAAGTTATAAAACATGATTTTTTCATATCAAATACACAATATAATCAAATGATGCAGTAGCTTCTCAAATCTTAGAAAATGCATTATGAAAGTGCAGTGGCGGAGTTTTCACTTTCACCCCAAAAAAAAAAAAAAAAAAAAAAAAAAAAGTGCAATGGCGGAGCTCTTTGGGTACTGGCCCCATCATGAAAATTATGGCAAAGGGTATATGTAATAAAATTTGTTGGCATCCGTAAGACAAAGTTCATTGACCTGTAGGTTGGGCATGTTCCATTAATTGTTGAGGTCCTTTTATCCAGCACATTTGGAACTCTCACCTTCATTTTATTTGTTTTTAAAAATTTATGCAGGTATTTTTCTTAATAGAAGCTAGATTTAGATAAATCTTAAATGTTTACATGCTTTATTAATTTTTCAATATTTGAATTATTTATTTAATGAAAAAATCTACTATATTTCTTCATATTTTGTGCAAGAAAATTGCTATTATCTTAAGTTATTGTGTAAGTGCAACCTACACTCCAACTCATATGTTATTGATATAGATAATAATACAAATATGCAATCAGATAAGAGGTTTGCTAAAATAAATATGAACCAATATGGTCTTACTTGCTTATTTAATCCCTAATCAATTAAGAACATGTGATTAACCAATATGATACAAGTAGTCAAAGCCATCATCATAAATGTGTTAAAAAAAGGTAGAGATACCAGCAAGGAAAGACAAATTAACCATATTTGCTAAATTATCATCAACGAATTAGAAACAAGAGCCTCACATTGCAATCTTGTAAGGCAAAATCAAAGCAGCATCACAACAGAATAGAAGATAATGGAAATTTGTGTCCCTTTCTTTGACTTTTGGAGTTAGAAAATGTTTTGAAAGGAAATGTAAACATAAATCCCATTTCATTTACTTGAATTTTGTACTTTTGATAAAATACAAAAAGCCAAACTAAAACAATAGAGATTTCATATATCTCAAATTACAATTATTCAAAATTACTTGCAAAACAACACCCAAAAGATTCTTCAACATTATGTAATGAACAACTTGAGAAACAATGAATGCTAAATAACCAACAATTGGAATGAAAATATCATCAATACTCAGTCAATCTCTAACTCACTAAGAACCATTATCTTGGAAG
Source organism: Penstemon eatonii (assembly GCA_038501285.1). Taxonomy (NCBI): domain Eukaryota; kingdom Viridiplantae; phylum Streptophyta; class Magnoliopsida; order Lamiales; family Plantaginaceae; genus Penstemon; species Penstemon eatonii. The sequence goes on along the minus strand of CM076712.1, from coordinate 62,237,519 downwards.
TATTTATGTGTTACTCATTGTTCATGGAAAATAACTATATTACGACCTTGTTAACTAAAGTTATGTTAATTACTTTACCCCCTATCATTGAACTAATCAATGATATTGATCATTAATAAATTACCTACAAGCTAATTAAAAAAGACAAATAACATTATTTTTTAGGAAATTAATAATCAAAGGTTAAGAAAGACAATTGTACTTAACATCGAAGTAGCAGGACAAACAGGTGTTTAATTTCATAATGATAACATTCTAGTCAAATTCAATTGCTTATTCCAGTGACCTTTTTTCCACGAACAAAACACCATTCTAAATTACGCTTAGGGCTATGCAATAAGGTAATTCATTCTATTTAGATCAACAACAAACAACAAAAAAAGGCCGTGAATTCAATTTAGACTAATGGGGAAAAGAAAATCTAAATTAGTATTATCATGTACCATAAGAAGGCATGAACATAAGCGGATCACCATACATAAACAAAACTCTACTGGATCATATAGACAAAACAACTACTTATCAATCAAACAGAAAACCTATTACTAACCCTCAAATTTAAAAGGAAAAAAAAAACAAAACACATCACTAATCTAAACGAAAAAACAGCAAATTCCTAAAATTCCTGAGAAACTGAACCAATTTCTCCCTTTCCTTTCCCAGCACCAGTCTTCTTCGGCAGCAGAGTTGAATTAATGTTCGGCAAAACGCCGCCGTTTGCAATCGTCACAGACCCCAAGAGCTTACTCAACTCCTCGTCATTCCTCACCGCCAACTGAATATGCCTCGGAATTATTCTATTCTTCTTGTTATCTCTCGCCGCATTTCCTGCAAGCTCCAAAACCTAAAAAAAATATTGATCAAATAAAAACCATTAAATCAAATTAATCAAGATAAACCAAAGTCAAATTTTAACAAAATAGCTTATATTATGATTACCTCGGCGGCGAGGTATTCCAGGACAGCGGAGAGGTAAACGGGCGAACCGGATCCGACCCGTTCAGCGTAACGGCCCTTCTTGAGGAAACGGGCGATACGGCCAACGGGGAATTGGAGACCCGCTTTAGAAGATCTGGATACTGCTTTCGATTTGGTCTTGCCTCGACCGCCGACTGATTTGGTTGCTGTGGTGTTTGCGGCCATTGATTTGAGTTTGAATGCAGAGAGAATGTTGATGGCTCTTATTGTATTGAGAATTGAGATATAAAGAATTGAAGGGAGCGGAGGGGTTTTATAAGGAAGTATCTGTGTTTACCTATTGGTGGATAGTGTTTCACGCGGATTGATGACGTGGGAACATTTTTTGGGGACGGTCACGATTCACTGCTTGATATGGGATTCACAAGGATCGCCAGCGTGGCAATCCAAATCTTATTCCTTTCCCGCTATATTAAAATGTTGTCAAATTCTGCAGTAATGCCCGCCCTAAATTTCAATTTTCAACGCTGTTTTTAAGAAAATTCTTAAGGCTAGTGATATTGCCAGAGCAACAATTGTTGTTGCCAGAGCAAAATTAATACATTTCCAGAAATACCCTCGACATTAAATGTTTTGTTGTGTTTGTTGAGCTATATATATTAGTGCATTAATTAAGTGATTTCTATAATTAAATCTTTTTAAGAACATCAACTGAATCTTGTCCTCAATTAATAAAAAGGAAAAATCGGTTTCTTTCAATTTATTATTTAGAAAAATTCATTGAAAGGAAAAAAAATATATGTTCGGGAATTCTACACGGTTGTCTAAATCTTTACCGTGACTTAGGAGATTTTTTTTTATTGACTTAGGTGAAAAAAATGCACCATTAAATATATTTTTTTCTCTCCTCAAAACTTCTACACGTGAAGGAGAAGAAAATTTTTACTAGAATTCTTAGCTACCTCTTTCTGTTTCCCCCCCCCTAAACTTAGCTAGCTCTTTCAATGGAGAAATTAAAACTAACTTGTTAATTCTTTAGCCAAATATTATTTAATTTTCGAGTATCTATAGTTCAGTTGTCTAAATTTTTACCGTGTAGAAGTTTTTCTTTCCCGAATACATTTTTTTTCTTTCAATCTGAATTTTTCTAAATAATAAACTGAAAGAAATCGATTTTTCCTTTTTATTGATTGAGGAGAAGATTCAGTTGATGTGTTTAAAAAGATTTAATTACAGAAATCACTTAATTAATGCACTATATAAAGCTCAACAAACACAACCATTAAAGAGCATTTAATGAGAGAGGGTATTTTTGGAAATGTATTAATTTTGCTCTGGCAACAACAATTGTTGCTCTGGCAATATCGCTACCCAATTCTTAAACCCCCTCTTCTTCTTTTTTGAGAATAAGAAAAAGGTTATTGTTATTGCTAGAGCAATCTTTTTTATTATGATTAATTTACCCTTCATTATTATGTGTGTCAAATAAAATTTTCTCTCTTTCTCTCATTTCTCATTGCACGAGTTTCCTAACAAAGTCAATTCATTATTGTTTTGTAAATAAACTCAAACCATCTTTTGTCCATATTATTCTTATATTTAAATACGTTTGTGACTTTAATTATTGTTTTATAAATAAACTCAAATTATCGTTCATCCATCCCATGCATTATTTGATATCTAAATACATTTTCCACTTAGACATATACAATATTTAAATTTAGTTTTTATTGCTTGGTGAGAGAGATAACAAATTTCACTCTTTTCTAAAGCTTTCGAATCCTGAGAAATCCAATAGTAAATGTTCTAATGAATATAATGAACCAGTACGAAAAATAGAATATGGTTGTTATATATATTTATTGTTTGATCAAATTATAGAGTGATCAATTTCTTGGTTTCTATTTTTATTTTTTATTTTCTATTCTATTTACATCCTGACGGGGGTCACAATAATAGGAAATATACCTACGATATATGGATACTCCATTAATTTATAGAATATAGTGGATGTTGGGTATTATATTCCATAATACGTTCAATACGTAATAGAATAGTCATGTGGCAATTAAAAATAAAATAAAAACAGTATCAGACACAACTTGAAGCTGTGTCCGATATGTTAAGAATACATGAGTGATTCTTGTTTGATTTTTCAAAATTACAGGTTATAATTTTTATTAAAAAAATCAATTTGAAATTAATATTCCTTTTCTTCTATTGTTCTAATTAAAACTTATAATTCAACCACCAATTATATTTTTTCTGAACCGATTCTTTCATTGAAAGATGATAATCAAAGCTTAGTCTCCAATTATATAGTTAATTATATTATTGAATTCATTTTCATGATGTATTATATCCTGTTAGTTTAAAATCAATAATGTGGTATGAAATTTATTTTAATTTATAAGTATATCATTACATAAAACAAGACCCTGCAATATAATTAATACCATAATTATAGTAAACATATGAGTATCTCAAAACCCATGTAAAAACAAAGGCAAAATAAAAATAAAAAAATTCCAAATCTAAACCCTTTGTTCCTCTTAAGAAGAAAAGGATATTCTTGATTCCTCCAAATCATTAGACACAATTCCTTCGAATTAAGCTCTTAAAACCTTGCTCAACGTACAGTTGCGTTTTTGAAATCTGATATGCTGGATAGATCTCCTACATGGAACAAATTTTGTGCAATGTGTGAAGATGCAGGCATATGATTGGTTTTCAATATTAAAAATGTTATAACATAGGTTATGGACTTATATTAACGATTAAACCAAACATTTGAATATTTTGATCATTGCCCCAGAAGCCCAAGTGGGAGAGTTTATTAGTTAATTGAGTCCTAAATAAAATTATAAAAAAGAATGGATTGACGAAGCGGATTGGGCCAACTGCTTAGGCCCACAATGATTGATTTTTCTCGCAAGTACGTTACAGAATCCAGAAATATATATACTCCTATTAATTAATTATTTAAATTTCACATAAAGTAGTATTCCAGTTAGTTATAGACACGGAAGGGGGAAAATGGAAAGCCACTTTTTTGACATTTATTACTGTGACAACTAACATGAGAAAATAACAAGAATCATTATTAATTACACCACACCGTATATAATAATATTTAATGTAAACAATTAATGTGAGTGGTAATGCAGGGACAACGTGGGCTTCAATTCTACAAATTCTTAAGATGGACGGTGGTCAGAACAAAATTAATTAAATAATTAATTACTAGTAATTTGTATAGAAATTAAAAAACAAGATCAGAAGTCACGCGTAATTTGTATACTAGTACTACCAGTATGTCTTTTTTTGTGCACTGTCACTGTCTGTAATAAGATTATACTATCAGTTTATTTTATCCAAAGGGAGATCAGATGGTTCAATTCTTTTCTTTGTATAAATGATTAAATTCATTCTACATGAACTACAACCTTTTTTTATCAAATTACTTTCCGTATTTTCATTTTCACCCTAATCCTAATCCTAAGGAGATGGGAATGGGACAATTGATTATTGCTACCAACAGTTTGCAGCCATGTGAACCTAAGGAAAAAATAAATAGTAGGAAATGCAGTCAAAAGTAAATAAGGACAAATATTTTAATCATAGAGAGACATGCCCAACTGCTTTTCATTCTGCCCTATAACCTCATAACAACTTACATTAGCAAGCATATAATTATAAATAAACCCTTTAAAACTAGTATATATTACTGTATTCTTCAACTGATTTGCTAAAGCACTTGTCATGATATCTATTTTATTAAAACATATTTATAGAATAAAATAAAGAAAGTTGATTTTAATTAGCGAGGGAGGGAATCTAAATTGAAATTCAAACCCCTTGGCCAATTTTGAAGAAGAAAACAAAATACTCCAAAGAGGAACCTCAGCATAGGACAAATAACAAGCAGTTGAAATAAAGTGCAGATTTTTTGGTATTAATTAAATTGAAGTTATGACTTATGAGTAGCAAGATAAGTTTTTCTCCCACTTGGTGGAATTTTACCCCAATTACACAACAAGCCAAATGTCGTTCCTGGTTGTTGACCTAACACACAAAAGGCCAAATTTAAAGTTGGGCCACATGTCAATTTATATTTGTTTATTTATACACACATAAAAATAAAAATAGCTAGCAATGCCAATACAAGGAATACAAATATGGGTATCTCATATATAAATAAACTTGTCAAGCAACTGAACCACTTGAACATTATTTCCAAATTAATAATCAAGTAAGCTCAACGCTCAACACATAACTCTAATCCCAAAACTTAATAAGTTTGTAAGAATAAAAAATAAAATAGCTTTTATTTCAATATATTCATTCAATTTACAATTTTTCAAATGTTTTTTGAGGAGTTATCAAATAGTTTATAATATATATATATTTATATTTATATGATGAAACATATCAAGAAATGAAATTTAATCCGTGATTTACAAAAATCGGCACCAATACATCGTTTTGTAGAAAATTGAGTGCAATATATATAAATTAAAAAGAAAAGGAAAAGGAAAAACTTAAATACACAAATTAACAATATATGACAAGTGTAGGGGAGAAAGAAAAGGAAAATTAGAAAGTGAAATGGGCTTTATGATTTATTAGGGGTGGTGGAGCTATCAAGCCAATATGTTTGGTAATCTCTGTGTGTGTGTGTGTGGCACATGCTTGGCCACCTATGTATACGACAATAGATGAGTACAAAATTGCGAACATTGTCGCTCCACTTCTCTTTGAACTTTCCAACACTCTTTTGTCTTCGTTTTTTATTTTTATTCTCTCTCTCTTTGTAAGTTAGATTTGATGAAGATGATATTGAGATTTAGATTGTGGATTTGCGTAGAAAAGAAAATGATTCTACTTTTGTAATATTCGTATCATGATTAGGTATAGTGTGAATAAATTTGAACTAGTTGTATAGACGTGAGAACCTCAACTAATCTTCACGTGAAGATAACAATCACATAAAGATCTTTTCGGCTAATGACACATAAAATTTTTTAACACGTATTCACACTACAAGAAATAGGAGTATTAGTCACACATAAATTGTAGTAGTGAATAGTTCAAAGTCGTTGCAAAAAGTCAATCACCACAGTTTTGCAACGGTTTCCATGCGTGATTTATGGAGAAGCGACGAATGTATTCATCATAATTTTAGCCATGATTGTTTCAAGTTGTGGTTTGTATTTTGTATAAACAGTTAATCAACCTTGACTGATGCATAGTATTCAATACTTTAATTTCTTGTAGTGTCATTCAACTAACTAGAATATATTAAAATTCTTATTTTTTACTTCCTTACATTATAACTTTTTAGATTTTATCAAAAACCATGTTAGGGAAAATACTATTGTAGAAAGTTTATAGTGGTTATTACAATATTCATAACTAGACAACGATTTTTGGAGGTGGTTCCTAATTCCTACAAGGGTTGCAAAAGTATACACCACATCAATTGAGTTTTGGCATATGGCTGAGAGCCGTGATGGATGTTTGTCAAAACTCGTACTTCCTATAATGAACAAAAATAGTTTTCTTGAATAAATGGTATAATATATAGCATTTTGTTAAAAAAAAAAACCCTAGTCTATACCACTTTCTCTTCCAAGCTACTTAATGACTGCTCTGCAATTAGACAACGGCCTATAATCAACTGAAAGTTCAAATTTTAATTTCATAACTTTTCCAATATAATTGTAAATTAATGGCGATATTAACATGGAATAAAGTGACATTGTTGAAATTGTCACTTTTTGTATATATTTAGTGATAAGATTATTAGTTTTGTCACAATAATAATAGTGACAAGTGCAATAGTGACAAAATATATTTTTAAGTTATCACTAATGGATATTAGTGACAAGTTTATGGAACTTAAGTTGTCACTATTGACAATTCGTGAAACCCTTTCAGTGACAACCTTGTGACAATAAATATTGTCACTATGATTTAGTGATAACTTTTTAATTGTCACTTATGGGGTATCACTAAATGTCAATAGTGACAACTTTTTCACATTTTTTGTCACTAATGTGTCTATATACAGCAGTTACTGACAATATTTAAATTCTTGTCACTTTATCATTTACTATTTTGTCACTAAAATTTAAATTTTTTGTAGTGAATGCTAAAGGTGGAAAGTGGAAACAATTGTTTGTGGATTGTGGATCGAGGCCATTTTCCTAAAGACTGCTACTATTCTAAGTCTAAAGGTTATTACTATATTTATGCTCCAACTGTATGTGAACTCTTTTTAAGAATAGATGGCCACCAAATACTTCGGACAATTGGAATCTGTATATATCGTCCTTCTCGTATCAATGATGAAACTGAAAATGAATTTTGAATAATTAAGATGAAATGTTAATTAACTGACTTTTTATCATTTTTCATGAAATCATAAATCACATAAATCCTCCTTTCATAATATAGCGAGAATAATTTGATTGTTACATAGACATATCTACTGATGTAGGGGTTTGAATTAATCTGGTATGCACCGCTTCAAGAGTTAAAAACACCGTACTTCTAAATTCTTCAAAACAAATATCACGCGCATGTGGGGTGTCGGAGGAGCCTCCTCCAATGCTTAAGTCATCAATCTATTATCAGAGCTTAAGAAAATGCAGGAAAGAAAACGTAAAGTAGTTAATTTGTGTATTAGGTCGTAATAAGGTCATACTTGAGTGGTGTTTATACATGTAGGATGTGATCACGTTGGTTAATAGAATCCCGTAATTGGGGATTGTGATGTGCATGCATGGGAGTTAAAGGAGGGTATTTTTATCCTAAAATATGTAGAATTTAAAGTCAATATGGTATTTTATGTATATTGGCATATCCATGTTTTATGTCATGAGAATACATATAAATATTATGTGCTTGTACGTAATTCTTTTTGGGTTCCTTCAGCTGTAATATTAGACGTGTCTATAAAATTAACGAAAATATAATAACTTGCATTTAAGATTTTCGTAGAGGATATTGTATCTATTTCTGCATGTCAAAAACCTAAGTTAAACATTAAACTCTTTATGATCATAAAGTGTATCCATAGGCTAAAAATTTACCCATTGTTAAAATAAGCATTTCTTAAGAATTGTTTTGATGTCATCATATCTTTGTGGTGAGAAAACTAATGGCAGAATCGTTATTTGTAAAGTGAAATTTAGAAAAAAACAGAAATAATTAATAAACTTCAGTAGATCTTTATATGATTTCACTTTATAACCTAATTATCTGACCAGATATTGTTAAATTATAAAAAAGAAAAAAGAAAAAATCTTACCAGATTGTTAGTTAGCACTTCGCAGCATTATATAATTAATATATATATATACTGTATATTTATAAAGGCGCATGTATATTTATTTATTGTCATAAAAGAAATGGAGTGAGTTTTTTTTTTTTTTTGATAAATAGTAATAGATAAAGTTTCCCAAGAAAATCTTGTCCATCATTGTGCAAAATAAAATAGTAATGATAGAGTAGGACACGTTTCGAGCTGTGAGGGCATAACTTCTGTAAATGGGACCCACCCACCGGGTCTCACGCATCCTAGTATCGTCTCTAAAAAGAACCGGGCCCCCGGGTCCCACATGTGACCAAACACGTGTCAGCTTACAAAAATTCATAATTACACCCCCAGAGAAACGACAAAATACAAAGCCCCAAAGAGCCAAAAATAAAAATTACTACTAAAAATAAAAAAAATTTAGAAAACGAAGGCTCGTGGGTCCCACACTCCAGAGCTCTGACAAAAAACATGCCGTCACGCGTTTAACGCTACGTGACAAAAGACGTGTCGCTGTCAATGGTTCGATCGAGTTTTTGTTCGAATACGAGGGGTGTTTTGGTCAATTTAAGCTACAGCGTTAGGCAAAGCATTTTGTCTGCACGTGCCCTTTGGCTTGGCGTCGGCCGCACGCAGGAAAATTGTTGTCTGCCTTTCATTTTCTCATTCATTTTTCTCTCAATTTTTTACAAGACTTACAAGTACGCCTATTGACAGGGGCTTTTTGCTACTTCCAAATCAACATCTTCTTTTCCCTTTGGCCTTTTATATATGGTAGTTGCTATTTATGTGTTCTATATACCTAGTTGAGCACGTGAAGTCCCATGCATGAAAAAGGCTTATAGTGATTTTTTAGAAACTATTATCACAATAGAAACTTAAATTAATTAATGTAACATTAAATTTTGTCCTGCGTACAAGATGCCTTTTCTATAAGCAAACACAAGAAATTGAGGTTTGATTCTGAAATTAATTGGTAGAATAAATATGAAAAATTTCCGACAAAGTGAATAGAATAAAAAGTTAGATATTATCATTTTCATATGCTCTTCTAGATATATTCTTTCAGAGAAAATTTTCTCATAGTTACATTTTTCCCTCGAGACTACTTCATTGCTCTAATTTCTTCTATATATTTTTAATTCACAATCTCACTTAATAAATTGTTTGGAGCAATGTACAAACACAAAGTAGTAATTTAAATTACATGTAGAATTGAATGAAAACTTTTTTTTGTACCTAGTAGAAAAAAAAAGAATTATATATAATCTGAGAGAATTTAGATTCAGTAATTTGTATACTATCTTTTAAATATTGAATGGAAAAAAATTGTGATGCCATGATATTATTGCCTTCTAGACAAGCCAATAATTACAAAGTCAATGTTAGTAAGTATTTACTCTTGTTTTATAGCTCTTCAACCAAAGAAAATAATTTTCAACTTTAAAGAGTTAATTAATTAATGGGAGAAAAAAGAATGCCAATTCACATGATACTTTGACGGGTTGAAGCAATCCAATATTTCGTACGACAATGTGGATTTGAAATTGATACTCCCAAAATACCATATTGCATTGTCTTTTCCAATGGATAGCTAGGTGAGAAGAAAAACAAAAGACAAGGCATAGCAACAAAATTGGAGCAAGTAATAATAACACAAATACAAACAAAAATTATAAATGGAGTAGTTGTCGTAATAAGTGCTTCAACACTCGCGAAAGTAGTTTTTCTATGATTCCAAAATAATATTTTACATATATGATACCTGAATATATATATATATATATATATATATATATATATATATATATATATATATATATATATATATATATATATAATATACTCTTGTTATTAATATATGTAAATAATACTAAAATAGGAATATTCATAAATTTCATATTGACCTAAATGTTATCGAGTATGTTGCAGCTCTAGGTATTCAGATACACAATTTTCATCACTCTTTTAAAATAATATAATTCTACAGTAATTTACATTCTCATGGTATAATATCCGTGACTTTTCACTTTGTCTTTTCGGTTTTGATCAATTAACATATTAACATTTTATCTGCATAACATACTCCGTTTATTTTTATAAAGGTAATATTTGTGAGAAGAGAAAAAGTCTTTTTTTGAAAATAAATATCATGTAATCACGCACCCACAAACTTATCTTAATACATTGTTTTTAAAATCAATAGTATGGTTCATATGTCCTTTCATTTTTCTTAGATGGTTAATTTTTGTAAGAATGAATTTTTGCATTAAAACACCTTTCTTATTTTCAAATTTTATTTCTAATATTTGGTAATTAAATTTTACTAGATCATATTCTAGAATATATTCTCACTAAACATTTTGATTAACATTTATAATTCCTGACATTAAAATAAATAATCAAATTGATTTTTTTGTGACATTTTCTTTAAAATGTCATCAAGCTTGATACCACCAAAAATAATTTTTGTGTAGTGTCTTTCGACATCACTTAATAGTAGGAAATGTAAGATTAGGTCTTTTAGCTTATTCAATAAATATATTTAGTTAAATTATCTTATTAAATATGGCGGTGTTAGATATTTGGGAGAATAGTGGTAGTTTGTAAAATAATTTTTATTTGGGTAATGTCGTTTGTTTGAGTGTTTGGAGAGTGGTTTGAAAAGTAATTTTTTGGAAGAGTTTAGGTTGTAGCCTTGTAGGGGCGATATTTCATGTTAAATTATGTTTGTTGAATGAAATAAGTTTTGTAAGATATATGTTATTTTATTTCAAATTAAAGTAGAGTTTGTATAAAAGATAGAATTTTCTTGTTTGTTTAGTTTTAAAGAGGTTATGTTATTTTGAACCTAAGATGATTGGATCAAGTGTTAGTGACTTACGACGCGAGACTCAAGTTTGAATTTTACTGGAGACACCACAATGGGGAGAACTTATACTCTTTGCACTATTCGGTCCAAGCGGTAAATTTATTTTAAAAAGTCAAAAAATGTGTTTTTCTGCCTTTCTTCAAACACGATTTTTTATTCGGAAATGCGAGGCAAACATGCCGAAAGTCTCCCCTATTGTGTAACTGATATGATTAATTAATCCCATTTAACAATATTTAGTAGAAATTAAATTAATAAATTACTAGTTTTAGGAAATACTTACCAACGCTTTAAGGACCAGAATAAGAATGATAGTATTTAAAATAGGATGTGGGCCCTACCTAAACAGTTTATTTCAGCCGTCCTTCTTTGTCGTCTCTCTCGTCTCCGCCTTCTCTCCGTCGTTCTTTTGCCTTTGACTCTCTCTTTCTCTCTCCTCTTATCTATTATAGTAATTTCACACGCCACCTTCATATTTTTTTCTCTCTTCTTTATCTACCATACTATAATTTTTAGTAGTATATATTAAAACTAATTATTTAATCTCCTTTCTATTCTATCTCTCCTCCCTTTCTTGTTGTTTTGCTCTCTTTTTCTCTGATCTTCTTTTAACTTCTGTTGAGTAAGAAAAACTGAAGCCCTCTGTCTCCGCATAATTTCAGAAGTGTCTTCTTTCTTTGTTTTGTGCTAGAGAAGCTCAATTAAGAAAGAAAGGAAAAATAAATATATATAAAGAAGGTATCAACACGCATAAACAGAGCTGGGTTTTTTAGTGGGTGAGAAAAGTCATCTTTTTCTTTAATCTTGTGAAATTTCTAGAGAGTCAGAATCTTAAAAACTCTCCATGGCTGGCGGTAATGAAGTAAATGCTAATGAATCAAAGGTAATCATACTTGTTTTTCTGGATTCTTTCTTTACCGTATCAATTAGGGTATTTTTGTGTGGTTGGTTCTTCAATTTTCTCCAAAATTTTGTGATTAATCTTGGGGTTTGTGATTATCGTTGAAGGAGGGTTCTGATTTGCGGTGAAAGATTGAATTTGTTTTCCTTTTGATTTTGAGGATTTGGGCTGTGTTTATCTCTGTATTTGTTCTTTCTTTGTTTTTTACTTCCTCTGTTCTACTGATTTGGCAGTCCCCATAAACCGATTTCATGCTCTTGTGTTGGGTTTTTTTTAGATGGTTTCTCTACTTGCCCATTTTTATTTCTTTTTAAGGATATGCATGTTTTTTTTTTTTCAATTTTTTTCATATATTCCTTTACATCCCACTACCTTATTAGGTTAATGATACTTGGTCTTGTGGATTCTTGTTTATATTTGCTAAATTTTTCTATATTGTACTGCAAATTGATGATTGACTCATTGTCTATATGCAGAGGGTGGTTCCACTTAATACATGGATACTCATTTCCAATTTCAAGCTTGCTTATAACATGCTTAGGCGACCTGATGGCACTTTCAACCGCGATTTAAATGAGTTTCTCGACCGGAAAGTACCTGCAAATGCTAATCCGGTAGACGGGGTTTACTCATTTGACGTTTTAGATCGTGCCACGAGCCTCATTAACCGTGTCTACTTATCCTCAACCGAAAACGAGACCCAATGGGGGATATCTGAACTTGAAAAGCCTCTAAGTACAACCGAAGTCGTACCTGTAATTGTATTTTTCCACGGTGGAAGCTTTGTTCATTCCTCGGCCAATAGTGCTATTTACGATACCTTTTGCCGAAGACTTGTGAACACTTGTAAGGCGGCTGTGGTATCGGTTAACTATCGTAGGTCCCCCGAGCATCGATACCCGTGTGCATATGATGACGGGTGGGCCGCACTTAAATGGGTGAAATCCATTTCGTGGCTTAAAAGTGGGAAAGATGTTTCGAAGGTGCACGTGTATTTAGCGGGTGATAGTTCAGGTGGTAATATTGCTCATCATGTTGCCGTACGTGCGGCGGAAGAGGGAGTCGAGGTGTTGGGGAATATTCTTCTACACCCGTTGTTTGGTGGGGAGGAAAGAACTGAATCGGAAAAAAAATTGGACGGGAAATATTTCGTAAAGATTCAGGATAGGGATTGGTATTGGCGAGCTTATTTACCCGAGGGTGAAGATAGGGATCACCCGGCATGTAATGTGTTTGGTTCAAGGAGTAAAAGTATCGAGGGACTTGTTTACTTTCCTAAAAGCTTAGTTGTGGTGGCCGGATTAGATCTTCTTCAAGATTGGCAGTTGGGTTATGTTGAAGGGTTAAAGAAATCGGGGCATGAAGTGAAACTTCTATATCTTGAAAAAGCGACAATCGGGTTTTACTTCTTGCCGAATAACGATCATTTTCATTGCCTAATGGATGAGATGAAAAGGTTTATACACTCTGGTAATTGTGAATACGCTACCACATAATTAAATCCGGCTGGCCATATAACACAAGCTTTGACATAATACTCTGGGTTCTTTTTTTGGCCCTTATTTAGTAGTAATGGTGTGTAGTTATGTATATATGGATATGGTTGTGTAGGATTACGATTCAATCGTTTTGTTGTTGATGAATTCCATCTGTGGTAGTGATTTGATATGGGGGGTATCGATTTCTCTATCGTGATAGAGGCATTCCTTGTCGGATTTAGCCTTTGAAGATTTCCGGATGGACTTCTGGTAATGGAAGAGGATGTGTTGGTACTAATAGGAATTCGATTAAGCGGCTGATCTATCGTATGATTAAAACCTTTAGGCGACTATGATTACAGCTAATTAAATGGATGGATTAGGGATATCCATGGTGTTATTGTGATCTGTATTTCTATACTTGTGCTCTAGAAATATATAAAATCGTGTTTATATATAACAAATCTAATCTAGTCTATTTAATATTAATACTACTAGTTTTTTTATTGTTTTATGAACATCTGAGTCTGTTTACATTGTGGAAAACAGACAGTTATGAATAAATGAAGCCCTAATAAGTTCTGAACTGGCCCTAATTTTGTCTCTCAGAATGGGAAAATGCATTTTGTTATGGTAAAGCTAATTCTAGATTATCTATCTGCATATATATAGAATCCCATTATTTTATGATCTATCTATCTTCAAATTTGGATAGTATCAACCCCAATACAAATACACACACATACATGTCGAACCCTAATTAGCCAACTCATGAAACAAACCGGAGAGAGATATACCCCTTTTTTTGAATTTTTTTTTTGAATTATTTTTTATTTTTGGTCGGAACTCCAATTCTGACTCGGAGAAGGAAGGAAGGAAGGAAGGGGGATTTTGATTAGTATTTTGTATCCCATGATGGATGATTACTTGTTCACACTACAACCTTAAAGCCAACAAAGAAAAAACAATGAAATGAATAATATCGTTGTTTGTTTGTTTGTTAGTTACATGAATTGGACACCAAATCAGAAACAGCGTTTTATGAAGTGGGTGGACCCCACCGCGAAACAGGAAACCCCGTCCACCAAAACAAATGAGAAATGAAATGATGATTAGACTTTAGTCCAAACAATTGCATATCTCACTATCATTTGACGTTGATTTGATTTCATTAATTCTTAGCAGCCCCCCTCATTTCACTTCACTGCTTCTTCTAGATGGAGGAGCTTTATTCTCTTCGTTTTTAAACAATATATACTACACTATATACTACGTACTACTACTGTTTTAGTTATCTAGTAAATTTTTTCTTTCTAATCTATCTATATCTATATACATAAAAAAGTACGAGTTGGCTTAAAGAAATTTCTTCCTTTTTTTGTGAAGACTAATATACCCCTATTTTAAAATTATATTGTGATATTTAATTTTATGGCAAAAAAGTAAATAAAAAAATCCTGGAAGTATAATTTGACAAGAAGTCTATCATATATCAACCTTATAATTATCTTTTAAAGTTTTACAACTCATTAAAATATTAATGATAACAAAAAAAAAAATATTCTATATTTCTTCAAAATTTTCTTTGAAAAGTTGTTAAAAAGTTACTTATAAAGGAACCTCAAAAATATTAAGAGACTAAAAAAATTATGTCACATTCGTGCTACATGAATAAAAAAAGGTACTATTTAGTTAAGTAAAAATGTATAATTGGCTTAAGCCCAAAAAAGTCAAAAGATAGAAATTGTTAAAATCAACAATTCGATCAAAAACATATGATAAAAATAGTAAAATCAATAGGAAATTGATCATATAGAAAGAAAAGCGAGTTAAACAAAAAAACGGTGAATTTATAAAAAAAATCCAAGGTTAACCGGAAAAAAAATGGGTAAAACCAGAAAAAAAATTGAATGACATCGGCTAAACACGAGATAATAAAAATGGATCAAATCGATAAAAGAACAAACAAAAAAATGATGAATTGATAAAACATCAAGGTTAACCGGCAAAAAAATGGGCAAACCGTAAAAAAAATCAAATGACATCGGCTAAACACGGGATAACAAAAAAATAGATCAAATCGATAAGAGAAAAAAAATTAGTTAATTGGTAAAAAAAAGGTGAAATATGTTAAATAAGCAGAATAATAAGTAAAATCAGACTAAATTTGGGTTAAACTGGAGAGAATGAGTAAACTGATTAATAAATGTGAAAATCAACTAATGGGTTAACTTGAGAATGGATGGAATAAAATGGATAAACCATAAAAAATTGTGAACGAACGGGTTAAAATAACAAAAAAGAAATGATAAACTCAATGTAAAAGCATGTAAAATCGATATTTCTTTGTAAGTTTACAAAAAATTATAGTTAATAACGTGCACTTTTCTAATTTGATTAAAAGAAATTAGTTAAGAGAATGAGTGAACTGGTTAACAAATGTGAAAATCAACTAATAGCTTAACTTGAGAATGAATGGATCTTTTAAATAAACTGGATAAACCATATAAAAGTTGTGAACTAACGGGTTAAATAACAAAAAAAAATGATAAATTCAATGTAAAAGCAGGTAAAATCGATATATCTTTGTTAATCACGGGCAAAATACGTGCACTTTTCTAATTTGATTAAAAAAATTAGTTAAGAGAATGAGTGAATTGATTAACAAATGTGAAAATCAACTAATGGGTTAATTTGAGAATGGATGGATCGTTTAAATAAACTAGATAAACCATAAAAAAAATTGTGAACGAACGGATTAAAATAACAAAATAGGAATGATAAACGATCAATGTAAAAGCAGGTAAAATTGATATTTCTTTTGTAAGTTTTTAAAAAATTATAACTTATTAAAGAGCCTATAAATGATAACAACTTTAAAGCGATTTAATCAAATAAATTATGTGGTATGTCATTTAGACCATAATATGATTAAAAATGATGATATGATTCAACTAACATAAGAAATTAGTTAATCACATGCAAAACACGTGCATTTTTCTAATTTAATCAACAAAAATTAGTTAATCACGTGCAAAATACGTGCACTTTTCTAATTTGATTAAAAAGAAATTAGTTAATCACGTGCAAAGCACGTGCACTTTTCTAGTATACCTAAATACATTTTCAAATATATATACCTACATGTAGTATTTCATCCTACAACTAGTTACAGTATTTTTTTTAAAATAAAAATAAAAAAATACTACAACATACATTACGAAATCAACAGTTTCATATATTTAAGGCGATTTAAGCGGTTATCTTTTCTTTGATTATAAAACAATTAGACCTCATATAATTAAGAGATTATTGTGTATATATGTTCATATATCATCATCGTTATTTTTTAATGTTTTTGAATATTAAACTGGTTTATTTTGTAAAAATAGGAGAAGGGTTTGAAATTTGAATCTAACTTTATTACAAATACAAATCTTGTGATGATGGTGTATATATGAACAAGGGACAAAAATACAAATTCATGTATTAACTTTTAACATAATATTTTGATCGTATTCAAAATAAGGGACCACTTTGAAAAATCCTTTTTACATTTTAGTTGTTGGAATTGCTTTAGGCGAGTGTCTTAATGGGGGCACTATGGTTAAAAGCCAGCTAAGATTGGACAATGACATAAAATGATTCAAACACCCCTCCCTCTTGGTTCACATTATTTGACTTTTATGTGAAATTCCTTGTCCTTATTTACTCAACAATGCTAATAGTATAAACCACATTTTGGTTTCTTGTTGCGTTGTTCAATTTTGGCGTTTTATTTCTTTGTTACGCTCACGTATACATTATTCATCTCATTGAGAGGACTTCTCATTTAACATGTCTGACGCAACTCCAAAATAATTAAATATCATTGAAAAATAAAAAAATAAAAAACTTCAATTAAAAAGGAGATAATAGTCAAGCATTCACGAGGAAAAATCCTCCATCACATAAAATATTACAAAAGAAAAAAAAAATAAAAAATTCAACCACTAAGAGCCCCCCACGCAGCAAGGTTGTGAGTCGCTGAGTTTGAGATCCTTTGCACAAATTTTACATTTTCATTTCATCAGTTTATGTCCATATATTTTGATTGAATTTCTTTTCAGTGTGTGTTGATATGGTGTAAAAGAGTTGAATAACTGAGTATATTTACTTATTATGAATTAATTACCTAACCTTAAATTGTGTTTGTGTTTCATTTCATTATAAACTAATCAAGTCTGAAAGAATTTTAATTGAGCTACACACAAATCAAATCTTACTATTTTTATCAGTACGCGCGCCTAGTGTCATATTATAATTTAATTTGACAGTTGATGGGGATTAGCTGTTTATGTCTAGAAATTGTATTTTTCTGCACGACAAAATGAGGTCATAGTCATATTAAATGGAGGTTTTGTTTAAGACAGAATTTTGAGTTATATACCTTTGCTTGTCAGCATCTCAATGTTTGGCATTAATCTAATCTGTATGATTAAGATCTCAGAATTCGATAGCTCATTTTATCCTCATATTTTGATCCATCTAGTACGTATTTATTTAGAGTAGGGATAATTAGAAACTAAAGACCTAATCCTTGTCATCTAATGCCGAAATCAATCAATCAATCTTTTCTTGATTTGTTGTTTATTACTCCACTGTCTTTATGGTTTGTTCTTGTTGGTCCTTTTGTCTTGTTTCAGATATTTTAAAAAAAATAAGTAAACAAACATTTTGATATATTTTTTTTTAAATCTTCTTATTCTTGTGAAATGGTGTTTGATTAAAAAAACCAATTTGACGAGAATAGAATAAAACTTATTCGGGGACATCCGGGAAAACGGAACACTGAAAGATTGATGTAGATATCAAATTTATTCATGGTTAAGTTTTTATACTACTCCGTATATGCTAATTATATACTTAAGTCTTATTTCAACACCAAAGTTTGCAAAAAGGCAAATAATTACTATTAACTAGTATTATCATAAATTAGCTGAAACTATACTAGTAAAGAAAAGCCAAATGACGAATAATAAAAAAAAAAAAGGAAAAAGAAAAAGATTGTTTCATTGCTAGGAATCCAGAAGCATGCAACAAATTAAGTGGTCCATATAAGGGTAATAGTCCAACTTAACAAACCAAACGTGCAAGACATTGCTTTGAAATTATTTCATTTCCATTCTCATAAAAGTCTAAACAAAAATTATTTGATTTTTTTATATTTTTGTCCTTTATTTCCTTGGAGATATTATGACCGCAGGCCCTTCCTTCCTCTTGGTTGGTGCCTAAGCTAAATCACAAATGACCGGCCACAATCAATTAAATCTTTAATCTCTGCTACCTAATTATATTCTCAACTACATATATTTTAATATTCCTATATCTATATGAATGATAATTGACAAAAAGTTAAGTATCTATCTATTGATTTGATAAATTATCAGATATCTACGCTAAGAGATCTAGTTATTCATAAACCGCATCTCCAAAAGTGATGTTTTTATTTAGATATATAAATTACAATATCTAAAATTAGTGACTTAAATAACGAAACTACAAATTTCATATTTCGACAGTAACATCTATATTATAAATGGACATCTATATATCTATCATGTTCACCATATAGTTGGTGTGCCATGTCAGCAACTTTTCTTTTTCTTTTTCTCTTTTCTCTTTTAATAAATTTGGGTTATATAAGTTAATTTTTTTATTTATTAATTCAGGGTTTATTGTTAAATATTGTTAATTAAATACGATTTCTATATAGCAATCATAAAAATTACTTAATTATTATTTTTATTATTATATATTTTTTTTAAATATCATTAAAATACAAACACATGTGTTATATACATACAATTTAGATTAGCAATCTTAAACTAACTTTATATTAAAGAAATTGGTCAACCCAACCCATTTTTTATTTTGGATCATTTCTTTTATCAACCCATTCGACCCGTTCAAACCTGGCCCTTAATAATACAAACAACTCCATTCACACAAAAGATGAATCTTGGAATCTTTACTTAAGACAGCTTAATAATCAGGTATAGCGCAAATGCGAGAAATATCCTTAAAAAAAATGAAAAAATAGGCTTAATGGAGCTGCACAATAAAAAGCAGCTGGTCAATAATTTATTATACAACACAAGAGAACATACCATACCATGCCACTGTGTATTAAGAATTGAGAATTGGTGCCTATTTTTCCAGAAACTCTGCTGATGCATTGCAAACTCTCATGGTGTTCTGCTTTAAGATAAAGCAAAAATAATGAGTTAAGCAGCACAATTCGAAATATTAGAATCAATATCAAATGGCAAATCTCATATCTGATATATAGTCAGGTGATATTAGTAAAATCACATAGTCGTTCGGTCAAATTATTTTCTTATAAAGCACCTTCAAACTCAGAGTTGTGTTTCTTCTCATAATCCAGATGCTATGTTACATTACGCAGAATGTAGATGAATACATTTCAGAACCATATAGTAATTTTAGTTCTTAAAATTAAAATAAATATAGCATTGAATGTAATATGATTGAATACTGAAGTACAAGTACAAGGCCACTGGCCAAAAATACACCCTAACCCAAAAGTTAAAAAGTAAGCGGGCCAATTTTCTCCTTTAGACTGAATGGTGTGAAGTCATCCTCAAAGATATGGCATTTTCATCTTGGAGCTAAAATTATCTATATTTGTTACATTGACTTGCACACCAGTAATCCTTCTTATTGTAGAAATCAAGAATGGATAAAAATTAGTAGGCACTTAAGGGTCAATAATCAAAGAGTACATTATCTTCTGAAAATTCTTTATGATCCAAAAACTAGCACTTTTATGGACGGGTGTAATTAAAAGTGTTACATACTTGTTCCCAACTCTTAAATATTCTTTTCTTCTGCCTTTAGTTTTCATCAGCATCCAGACTTGCAAAATAGCTACTTCTCACAGCCAATTCTTACTTGTTCTTTTTTAATCACTCAAATATCCAACGTCAACAATAATATATAACAACTGGAATTCATGGATTCCAAAACTATGAGCTAGAAATGAATACCCCATCAAAAGTCATCAAATTAAGAAAATTTCAGGCTGATATCACTCACCAGATCTTAGATAATTCAAGGAAGTCAACAGTGTCTAGTAAACTGCTAGCTAACTATAATTTAATTATAAAAAAAAAAAAACCCTAACTATAATTCTTAACAGAACCTAACGTTTTCTTTCTAGCATCTCCCACCCGTGGTGAGTAGATTGTCTATATTCTTGGCCCAGAAAAATAATTTCTTATGAGCCCCATTTGTTAAAAATATCAATAACATTAAAACACAGAAACTATCTAAAATAGTAACAAGATGCACTAGATTATTTTTACTACAGCATCTTTATCATAGGGCCGTAGGTGATAGGACTTGTTTAATTGAGCTACTGACTTGTGGCATTAAACCAATATTGCTTCATTGGCAGTTATATAAGTGTCCACAGCTAATAGATACACATAAATTCTAACAACTAGACATCTTATTGATCAAAAGTAAAAGACAATCAAATTAGCATAGAATTATGGAGAACAAGTTCAAAGATGATTTTCTTATACCTCTTCTCTCCGATGGAGTGAGCCTTCGGCTAACATAGTCTCTTTATACTCATGAATTCTTAACATATATGTGCACTATGAATTGCAAGCATCCAAAGGTATGCCATACCCACTCTTGCACATCATTCCGATAACCTGCTCAAGTTTACTTCTTTGCCCCCACCTTTGATACGTCTTATACAATATCCAAAACGATTTTTTTGAGAGGGGCATATTTATTTTACCCATTTCATCAAGAACCCTCTCCATTTCAGAAAGACGCATTTGCGATGAGTACATGACCATTTTGCAGTGGTAGAGAGACCTACAAATTTTCCAACCTCCATTCTCCGCACGCTGTAAAAAGTCAGCAAGCTTGTCCACTGCATTGTGCCTAAAATAGCTTGAAATAATGGTTTGCATCACGCTAACTGTTGTGACATAGGTTTTATGTTCAAATGCCTCATTAATTGAACTTTCCATTCTCTCCAATAAGTCCTCCTTGGCATACAAACAAATCAAGACCACATTTAACCAAGGCCTATAATCATTCTCTGGAATTTGTCTGAGCAGTTTCTCAACCTTTTCAACTTTTGCAACATGAGAACTCTTACAGTATGCACAGATCATAGATCTAATCAATGGGATTTCCTTATGATCCACGTGATCCCTTACCATCTCATACATTTCTTCCATCTTGTCAAGCTTACCCGAGTTTGCATATCCTCGAAGCATTAGTAAAAGGATATCGAGGTCTGGTTTGACAGAGCTTGCTTTCATTATAGAGTAAGTCTTCTCCATTTCTTCCCACATCCATGCTGTAACGTAACCAGCAATTAACCCCTTATATGTGTTGATGGTTGGAGTTAGGTTTAAATCAATTATCTCCCTAAGAGTTGCCTCCATGTGATCTACAAGCATCAGACGACCAAATGCGGAAATAAGTATGTTGTATGTTACAATTGATGGCGAACATGTGGACTCTTTCTTTAGATTCCGAAACAATGACTGACATTTCATAGCTAAACCATTATATGAGTAAGCACTCATGAGAGCGTTGTATAAGGATGTCTTCTTTAGTTTTTTACTGGAAGCCTCATTAAAAAGCTCAAGTGCAAGATCAACATTATTAGTTCTACCAGCCATCACAATACCCTTTGCATACTCCTCCGGTGTCATGGGTGCGGCAAAATCTCTTTGTTTCCTCCTCCAATTAAAAACCTGACAGGAATCAGTCGATGAATCAAACTTCTCATATAACATTTTTGGATCCATATTCAACAGGTATAGTCATGAAAATATTTCAAATTCCAATTTTTTAAGGATTCTTAACAACAAACGTGTTATTAAAATACATTCTATAATGTATCAAACAACAAAATTTGGTAAACATTCCGACATCTAGCAATAAACAGACACATACTAAAAGACCGTCAACCCTCCCATGATTCTCTTCTCAACCATTATTACTAACGTATATAAAGATAAAAATACATAAAACATTAGTACTAATAAAGAAGATCTCTTTGAGATACAATTCATACCTCCGTAGCTAAATATGGATATTGCTTCAGCTGCGTCAGGAGCTCAACCACAGCATCGCCATTGGAATATCTCCTAAATAAAGCGACACCCTCTTCTTCCAGAACCTTTTCGATTTTCACCGCGTCATCATTTTGCTTCAAAATGTCATCTTTCAATTTGGAAACAGTTCTTATCAAATCTGTTTTCGCCAAAGTCTCCGCAGAACTACAGCTACTTCTATCTGAAAAAAAGGCTATCATATTCGACCAATACGTCTTGCTTGAATCGGTGGAAGGAGCTTGGGTTTCATATTCTCGAAGACATTGAATTGGGAATAAGGATTTTGTGATTAACTTATGGGTTTTGAGTGAAGGAGGATTGATTTTTCGGCATTTCTGGAAAAGGAAATGCTCTGCTTGAGCGAATTCAGAAACTTTCCACAGCCGATTCATTATTCAGCGGTCGATAAAATTGGACTTTTGTGCATTCTTTAGTCTGATTTTTTAAATTAGGGTTTTTTTAGGGGTTTGGGGAAGAGCTTAAAGGCAATAGTCGTACTGAGTGGAAAATGGGAATTGGAAATGTGGATTTTGGGCTTCAGATGAAACGATTCGGCCCAACATTTGTAGTACATGTTACTCGGCCCAATAACAAGTGGGTTTACAGTTCACTTCTACTTTATTTGTAGGTTCACTTCAAGTATTTAGACTAATCAGCAAGGTCTATGTCAACTCTACTCGTCTGGATTTGACACTTTCAAGTTATAAACAACGGAACTGTCCATACTTTACTATACATTATTTGCCATATGGCAAACAACTTATCTATAACCTGATATATATTTATACTACACCAAATACGAAATTACTTCAATAATATCCTTTTCTTCTTTTTCTTCCCTTCTTTTTCTTCTTCCCTTCTTAAAACAGAGGAGTGTGTCAATTAATCAATCATCAAATTTAAGCAAAAAACACCTGAAATTAAACACTACGAACCAAAACAAGCAATGTAGAACAAGAATCAAGAACAAAAACACTCAAAAAATTGCTCGAATCGAAGAACCCAAAATCTGATTTGAAGCCCAATTTGCAAAATTCAATAAGAGCTGCTCTTAATTGCGTAGGAAATAGGCTGTAATCAAACCTTCGAACAAAAATAAGAAGATTCCTCAAGAAATACGAACCAATTTTGAATGGAATTCACGGCCCGTTTAAGTTCTTGAGGGCCCGAACCTCTGAATTACTTAAATGAACACGACAAACAGCAATCTCACTGCCCGTTCAAGTTCTTCACTGACCGAATTAAATTCCAGCTCACTTAGTGTATGTAATGCGAAATTTAACTTCGGAAACACTCTACCCAGGCCCTAGAGAAGAGTAAACGAGCATCAATTGTCTCTATGTGAAGAATTTTAATTGTCAAAAGATTTTATATGATTTTTAATTGCAATTTCGTAGAAATTTTATTAGCAGCAGGTTTAACCAATGTTATTAAAACCGGACCGGACCGACCGGTCCGACCGGTTGGACCGTGAACCGGAGGTTGATCCGGTCCGGTTTACCCCCTAAAATCACTTACTCCAAAACCCAGTTTGAACCGGGTTGAACCGGTCCAAAACCGCCGAACCGGTATGGACCGGTTCAACCCGTTTATGAATTTCCTTTTTTTTTTTTAATGCTAAAAATTCTTGTAAAAGTTGGGACTTGAACACCTAACATTTAGATTAGAGTGAAATATGACTTCCTTACCATTAGAGCTACATCACTTTTATTGAACTTTTAGAACAAATTAAAATTTATAAATTATAGAAACTTGTAGCCAAATTTATTTATAAACTAGATAATTAACTCAAATAAATATTTTACACATTATGAATGAAAATTAATACTCAAATAATAAAATTTTATTAAAATTTATTCTATAAAATATTTATTGTCAATATTATTTTTAGGATAAAGAGTCAAATTGATATAATATGCAAGTTTGACTTTGAATATTAGACTTTTATACATAACCATATTTTAAAATTTATGAATTTCTTAGTTTGTTGTATTTTTAACTTACACTTTTAAATTTTTATAAAGAAATATAATCATTTATATGAGCATACAAATTAGTACCATATTACCGTTATGATATAAGTTAAATAAATGTTATATGATTTAATTTTAGTATAATATAACAAATTTTATATTTTTAATCAATTGTAGGATAATGTTTAAATTTTACGCACAGTACATATACTTTAAAATTAAATATATTTATTATATTATTATGACGTCATCCGGTCCGACCAGTGGTCCGACCGGTTCGACCAGTAAAACCAATAACCAGGCGGCTCACCGGTTCACTGTCCGGTTCTGAAAACATTGGGTTTAACAGAGAATGTCTTAAATTGGGCTATTTCAATGTGGTCTATGTTTGCTATTTGCTGTTTGAAATTCTTCAATGTTTGAGTGTAATCAACAGAGAAGGTTTTACTAAATTCTTCAATGTTTGAGTACAACAGAGAAGGTTTTACTAAATTTCAATGTTATTAAAAAAAAATTATTAGCAGCAGGTTTAATTTCAAATGTAAGTTTATTAAAAATGTAATAAACAATGTATATAAAATTTATAGCATGTCACAGAGCAGGTTTAATTTATTATTCAACCATGTGGCAGTTCATTTATATATATATCTATAGCAGGTATAATTTCAAATGGGCAAATGTGTAAGTGAAATAAATATGATCTGCTATATTCAACCGGGTCAGCAAGTCACTTTTCTATTATTAAAAAATCCCAGCAGTTCATTTTTGTGGAAAACAGGGCTGTTCACGGTTCGGTTAACCGACCGAACCAAACCGAACCGAAGCAGTTCGGTGCAAACCGAACCAAACCGAATAAAATTCGGTTCGGTTTTCGGTTCTAAATTTTAAGAAAATTCGGTTATCGGTTCGGTTCGGTTTTTTTCTTTCGGTTAACCGAACCGAACCGATATCCGAATTTTGGGCTGAGTATTATTGTCTTATACTCTTACATTAAAACTTTGCAAGTCAGCCCATTATACATTTTATGCCCAGCAAGCCCACTTTTCATTTTTTACCCTAATCAAAAGTGAAAAGTGAAAATTCAAAATTCTCCAAAACCTTCACGCCTCCAGCCCTCCACGACCAAGTCATCAGTCATGCCTTTTTCTTAGTTTTCTCAAATCTTTTCCACTTTTTCCTAAATTGCTCATAGATTCTTCACGTGGGTTGAAGGTAAGTTTCAATTATAAATTATTTATGCTTTAGATTTACTTATTTACTCAATAATTGAATATATTACTATATTAGGGTTATACTTTATAGTTTTGGTTGAGTTAGAATGTACCCCTTTATATTTGAATTTTAATTGCTTCATACTTCATAGTTGGTAGTAAAATGCTATTAACCTTTATATTGCAATGGCTTTCTTGTTTCTTTTACTTTTTAGAGTATGAAGCTCATATCTAATATGTATTTTACTAGTAGTGAATAAAGGCAGCTGGTTGTTTCTTTTACTTTAGTAGTGAATAATGGCTTTCTAGTTTCTTTTACTTTCTAATACGTATTTCTTGTTTCCAAAGGCAGCTTGTTGGAACTTGAGTTGGGACCATAATAGAGTAAAAATATTATAATGGTTTTTAATAGTAGTGAATAAAGCCAAAGGTTTACTTTAGGTACTGCCAAATGAATGTACAACTTGTTCAATTAAATTATTGTAACTAAAGTTGCTCTATTTATAATAATATTTCTTAGTTGCTTATGTTCGATTAAATTATTGTAACTAAGAAATTAATAATATTTCTTAGTTGATAACATGTTGTACAATAGTAGTGAAGAAAGGTCCATCATGTGGAACTATTTATAATATTTGTTGTGTATGAGACTATGAGGATATTGCTTTGTTTATTCTTCAGTTTTCAATATATATACTTTATTGAGTTACTACTATTATTTTGCATGAGAGATTATTTTATCTCGAATTAAATTGCATGTTACTGATATATTTTTGCCAATGCAGATTCTTAAGAATTGAGATAATGGAAGACACTCAAAGTAATGTAGTTTCTACTTCTATTGGTTCAACTTCAACTACAAGACCATCTATGCCAAGTGAAAGCAATGTACCACCTGAGCTAGAACAAGTTGAGCAAGGTCCCAATGATCAAGGGGTTATGAAAAGAAAGGAGATGTCAAAAAGATCAGATGTTTGGGATCATTTCAAGAAATATTCAGTAAATGGTAAAGATCGTGCTGAATGTAATTATTGTGGGAAAAACTATGCTGCTAGTTCTGAAAATGGGACTTCTAATTTGAGAGCTCATAGGAAAGATCATTTGTTTATTGACATATTATCTATCATCTTTTTTAGATATGCTTAGGAAAATTGGTGGCCTTACGCTTTGATACACTATAATGCAACAAGTAACTTTTTGGATGACATGATGAATATGGTAATGAATCTTTTTATTTCAATGTATTGTTGATACATATTATATTGTTTATTTTAAGATTTGATTATTTTAATGTTTTTCTTAGGTGCATTAAGGCTTGTAATCATGGAGTAATGAAGTTTGGACTTTGGACTTTGGAGGCTTGCCTTGAAGAAATGTCATGTCACGTTTTATGTAGTTTTTGGAATTAGACTTTATCCTTTAATTTATGTCATTTTGAGAATTCATTAACTTTATGACAATGGATATGGGGTATGGAGTATCGACTTTAGTAGTTTAATTTACGAATGAAGATTGTTAAAAAGTTAACTACTTGACTATTTAGTTTTATGTAACTTTATGATGTTTAGTGTTATGTTTATTTATGAATTTGATATTTTTTGTGATAAATATTCTAGTATTTTGTTAGGTGTTTTTTAAAAAATTGCAAATATTTTAAAATTTCGGTTAAACCGAAACCGAACCGAACCAAACCGAAATATTTCGGTTAAAACCGAAAACCGAATTAGGCAGTTCGGTTCGGTTTTCGGTTTTAAAAAATCAAGAACCGAAATTTCGGATATCCGAAATTTCGGTTCGGTTCGGTTCGGTTTTCACCGAATGAACAGCCCTCAAAACTGAGCTCCCTATAAACATAATCAAGTCAAATTCTATTAGTTTTTATTTCTATAATAGGAGAATTATTGTGATTCAGTTTAATCATATCTAATTGGTTGTGTCTTAGTTATAGAATGAGATAGTGGGCCAAATGTCGTGGATTAAAGGATTTTTTTCTTCTTCTTATGTTTGTGTGTGAAATTGGTTAATTTTGCTAGTGGCAATTATAATTTTTTGCCTAATGAATTTGATTATCAAAATGTTCAATTTTTTTCTCGAATTTGATTTATTCAATCTTATTCAATCACAAAATATATATATTTACACTTATATTGCTATTACATAAAAATTATATACAATCTCAAAGTAAATATATTATACTTGTCATATTAATACTTTTGATTCAAACGAATCCAGTTCAAGATAAATTCTCCCCACAATGTGATTGAATGTTAATTTTGTATACATTTTAAAATGTTTTAATACACAACACTAGTAAAAAAAGATATTCCAGGGGCTAATACTATAACTTTTCCTCATCATCAGTAACCCTTGAAATAATTTTGAAGTACATATTTCAATAAAACCAAATCAATCCCGACTTGTTAATTATAAATGTACTAGTTGACAAAAAAACATTCATACTTTGTTAATAACTTAATTACATTTAAATCCTCAAAATAGAAGTTTAGGTACATAAGGACCTACAAGCAATATGCGTATTCATGAATGAGCAACTTTGGCCTAAATTAAATGTGAAATTATAACCAGGAAAATCTCTAAAATTAGGCAGTAAGATCAATTGCTTGTTGCTATTTATGAATCCTTTTAGTGGATTTTTTTCCTGACTCTCCCTCCAAATATATTTTGTAGATTTTAAATATATATATTGTAATATTTTATTTTATGTGAGATTTTTTAGAAAATAAAAATAATTAGTGTTAATTTTTTTTTGTTAATAAGAGAGTTATAGAATCGAATTATTTGAAAATTCAGGATGGTTATAAAATATGAAATGGCTGTTAAATCTCATTTTGATTTAAAAATAGCACAAAAGACGATTATTACTTAAAAAAAAGTTAAAGCTATATACTTGAGACCAAAATGGACAAACATCCCCATTCCCCTCTTTCCCAGTCATAGTTGAGTACTAAGGCTCCATTTGGCTGGGTTTTGGCCCAGTCTCGCGGGTCTCGCGAGACCGAGCCAAAACCCATCCAAATGAGTTTTCGCCAAACCCATAAAATCATTAAAAACCTATAAAACATTGATTTGACACCTGTCATCTACTTTTTTCCTCAAATTTCACTAAAAAAGACATTGATTTGACACCTATAACCTACTTTTTCCCCTAAACTCCAACATCCAAACTCAATCCAAGTGAGGTCTCAAAGGTTTCATCGAAACCACCCAAACCAATTATTTTAAACCGAGACCCGCGAAACCGAGGCAAAACCCATCCAAATAGACCCTAAAATTGTCAACTTTTTCAACTTTTATTATTTGTCTTCGACCCTTTCACTTAACATGTGATGTGATATTCTCTCTCTCATAAAAAAGAAAGGGATTGGATAAAATTCTAGCTGTTATTTACATCTTCGAAAAATAAATATAATTTCAGTGAAGTTTTTTTATATTTTTATTTTTATACCCACGATTGGAAATTGAAGTTGCGCCTACTTAGCTTGCAAAAATAAATTACTCCGTATTATTTTAATTGCTAGTAGGCATATATTAACAAATTAAGTCTGAATATTTTTGGTCAACCAGTTCAAACCTATATTTAGACCAAAGTATGTCATGCCTTCTACTTGCAAATAAACTGAGCCTTCATGTGAATGTTCAACTTCAACCATCATGGTTGGTATATTATTTTATTTCATTTGGTCTAAGTTTTCTTGTTACAATGAATATTTACACTCAAACAATATCTTGACTGATTATTTTAATAAATTTTGATATTTTGAAAATTCAAATTATTATACATATTATGTTTGTTTTTTTATAAATTAATATTTCACTGCATCGAATATATAAATTACAAAAGATTCAATAAGATCCAAGATGCAGAAATAATCATCACAAAAAATATTATGATCAGGAATAAAATCAAAAGGAATAATCGTCGACCATTCTACATATTATCTTATCTGTTACAATATTATCTTAAATAAATATTATTGTAAATAAATAATTTAATATTGCTCTTCGGACTTCTCTCAAAATATTGGTTATGGATTGAATATAATCTTACGTAATGTGTGTACATATATACTAAATGCATATGAGGCCCGGCCCACCACAATTTTTTTATTAAATGATGCGCGGATAAGAATTGAAGTGGCAATTACTTCAAATAAACAAAAGTATTTTAACCTAATAAGAGAACCTTAGAAAAAGTCTAATATAATTTCCGTCTTAATTAACCCAAATATGAAAAAAGATTAGGACATGTATACTCATTATTAAAGTATTTCTTTATTTTGTGAGGTGTAATTGAAATGCTAAGATAAACATGCAGCCTGGTCCTAAAAGATAACTAGGTACTAATTTACGATTATTACATCAGCTATTTATTAATTAAGGTTGAATGAATGTTTTCATATTTTGCGAATCTCAACATTCATATTTAATATTAAATTATTCATGACATCAACCATTCAAACTGAACAAATCAAACCCAAAGTATTCATAATTGTAGAACATATAGAACAAGAAACACCAAGAATCTATAGATCGACTATATTTCAACCTTCAATTAAAATTTAGACGCAACAATTTTTATATAATCTAGAGGTTCAAATATAATTTTGTCGAATTATTGGAAATTGAATTTAAATAGATTATAATCAATTAAATTCTAGTCTCCTATTGAAACAAAATAATTCATGAAACACTTAATTGTACTTCAATATTTTATTTTCACCATG
Organism: Penstemon eatonii; assembly: GCA_038501285.1. Classification (NCBI taxonomy): domain Eukaryota; kingdom Viridiplantae; phylum Streptophyta; class Magnoliopsida; order Lamiales; family Plantaginaceae; genus Penstemon; species Penstemon eatonii. Next base: position 62,206,948 of record CM076712.1, on the reverse strand, counting down.
AATTGTTATATGTGAAAACTGAATTGATTGCACCATATCGTATGCTACACGAAATAATGTGTTCTGTAAAAGGCAGTCCATCAATGTTTGACGGAATTCCTCTAAATTTAGTAATTTCGTTAATTATCTTAAAGAAAATGACATACTTAAGACATAATGGACTAAAATGCAATAAACTTAGGAAATAGACGTTAGTATTTTAAGTTTTTGCACGCTTCGCATGCACCACGTTGGGCCATAGGCCCATTAGTCCAGGCCCAAATAATTTAGGCATCACAATCAATCACTTTTCGGACACGTGGAAGTTTCCGGCAATAAATAAGCTTCTACGTTTCTGATGAAGCACAGTGCACCACGCTTACTCCTCTACACTACACAACACAAATTCCCAAAATTCACAAGAAAATATTTTTACACAATTGACAATGACTCAATCCTCAAAATTTATCCCAATAAAGAAAAGGAAAGAGAATTAAAAAGAAACCCCATTAAAATTAAAGTAAGGATTCCTGTACCGTTTCAAGTATCAGCTCCATTCAAGATAAGGTTTTTAGAGGTCCAAATCTCAATCTTTATTTTTTTATTTCTTTTGCTTCCTTTTGTCAATATGTACATCATTCAACTAGTTTTGGTTCTCTTCTGTTTATTGTATGCGAGTTCTTTTGTGGATTTCTTGTAAGGTTATTTTCTTAATTTTCTTGAAATGCGTTTAGAATTTTAATCTGCGTTGCGTGTTTCTTGGAATACACGAGTGATAAACCATCAGAAATGTGTCAAAACTTTAGTATTAGCTCAAATTTAAGAGAATGTTTGAGGAGGTCCATTGCCAATCTTTTTCGCCTCTTTTATCTTTACGCACGTAATTCAACTAGCTTGATTCTATTTTGTTTATTGTTTGATGAGTTTCTTGAATTTTCGGTTTGAGATATTTTCTTGAATTTCTTGTTTTCTTGAAATCCATTGATTCTGGTCAAACCAATTGTAGAGAATTATTATCCTGGGTGTTTCTTGGAATGCTTGATTGATAAATCATCAGAAATGCGTAAAAACATAAGGGTCTATTTGGATGGGTTTTGGCTCGGTTTTGCGGGTCTCGGTTTAAAAAAATTGATATGGGTGATTTCGATGAAACCTTTGAGACTTCAATTGGATGGGTTTTGGCTCTTGGGTTTTATGGTTTGAATAAGTTGAAATCCCACTTGGATTGGATTTTGATGTTGGGGTTTAGGGAAAAAAATAGGTGATAGTTGTCAAATCAATGTCTTTTTTTGTGAGATTTGGGTGAAAAAGTAGGTGGTATGTGTCAAATCAATGTTTTATAGGTTTAAAGAGTTTGAGTGTGAGTTTCTGAATAGGTTTTTGATGATTTTATGGGTTTGGCGAAAACTCATTTGAAAGGGTTATTGAACCCATCCACATACATACCCCCTAAGTACTACTATTAGATAAGATGAATGCATCATTAGCTTATGATTTTGACAAAATAAAATTTCAATAAATCATATAGCCTGCAGAAACTTTATATAGACAAGTGTGGTACTATTAATTTGTAATTTGTACATTCATTCATAGTAATGAAATTCAAGTCTCTAATTCGCAGGTGAAAATTCAATCTCAAATGATATGAAGAATCATCTGTATTCAGTGTCTCCCGCTGTAGTGTAAAATGTTTGTTGTAGAAGATATGGGGTATGCTTTTAGTAGATTGGAGATAGAATCCGAAATCTTCGACAGTTCAAGTTCCAACTATGACACTGGTGATAGTCCCCAACCCAATCGGCCATTAAATTCCTTAGACCATGATATTGCTCAGCTGACAAAGCTTCGATCTGGACCACACGAAAGTTTCGCACGTAATCGTGTGTTTCCCATTTCAACAGTGAAGATGTTGGCTGGTCGAGAAGTAAATATTTCAGGTAGAGGGAGATTCTCATCAGGAGACTGCCGTTATGTATTGAGTAAATATTTGCCGGTTAATGGGCCATGGGTTGTGGACCAGATGTCAACTAGAGCTTACGTGTCGCAGTTTTCTACCGATGGCTCTCTTTTTGTTGCCGCGTTTCAGGTATTATTACTTTTTAGATGAAGTTACTCGAGGCTCTATGTCGTAAAAATGTTATAGATGTTAAATAAAACTTAAAGAGTCTGATTTGTAAATGTTATAAGCCCTTACAAAAAATTTATATATTTTATAACTTGTTTTGTAGTATTACAATTGTGAAAAAGATTCTGCCAGGTACAAACTTTCGCGCAGCTTCAATTTACGCTACAAATGCTTATAACTATCTTTGCCATGGGCTAAATTGCCATAAAGTTCTCTCTCACTTTCCTTATATTACATTTTTACCTTATCGATTTTGGTGTCAGTTTATTTGTGCTACCTACAAAATTTTATATATTTTTTGTCGTAGCTACAAAATTAAATTTATACGAATTGACATATACACGTACCTTACACATTATACCTTATTAATCTAAATGACTACGAAACACACCCTTACTTTTCTATTGACTATACACTTCAAATATGTCATCACGGCTAAACATCTCTGCTGTAGCCTGTAAGAGTTATTATATATGAATGGAAAAATAAATTACTTATCATTTACAAACCTTAAATTTGGAGGCCTTCTAAACTAGGGGGCCTAGGCAAGTATCTAACTTGCCTGATGGTTGGGCCAACTATGCCCCAAGTGTCATGGAAGTGTATGTTCTTCCTTGATCCCCTGTCTTGAGATTAATAACTTATGTTTATTAATTATTTTGTTTTGTGTAACAGGGAAGCCAAATTAGAATATACGATGTTGATAGAGGATGGAAAGTTCGGAAGAACATTCTTGCTCGAAGCTTGAGATGGACTATAACTGATACTTCCTTATCACCTGATCAAAGACACCTTGTAAGTTTTATTATTGTCATTAGTTCATGTTTTATGCATAAACGATTTTGTTGGTCTTAATTACATTTTCTTTCAACTGGATTGAATTTTGCAATTCCAGGTCTATGCTAGTATGTCACCAATTGTCCATATTGTCAACATTGGATCTGCAACAAAAGAATCTCATGCAAATGTCACTGTATGAATAATCCAAGTACTTTTACTCTTGATATTCATTGCCATTGTGATAGATATGAATATTTTTCTTGGTTTACTTAATCTCGATTTTGGCTTCTTTACTAAGCAGGAAATCCATGAAGGTTTGGATTTCTCTTCTCCTGATGATGGGGGATATTCTTTTGGAATATTCTCCCTGAAATTTTCAACCGATGGGCGAGAAGTTGTGGCTGGAAGCAGCGATGGAGATATATATGTGTATGATCTAGAAGAGAGAAAACTCTCTCTTAGAATTGCAGCTCACTCGGTTAGTATTATCATTGGTATAACATGTATCATTATTAGTCCCATCAGATTGAACCCTCAACACTATTGGTCCCATGCTTTGCAAGTTGCTCTTTTGGTCCCAATGTTTTGAAGTATTTTGCACTTTTGGTACTGTAGCACTATTCCATCAAAAATAGGACCAAAAGTGCCAAATATTCTGAAAATGGGGACGAAAGCTGCAATTTTGTAATCGCTGGACCAAATGTGCTGAAGTTCCAATCATATGGGACTAAAAATGTAATTTTGGCAATTATAACTAGATTTTCCTTTTTATGCAATATGCAGTCTGATGTGAACACTGTATGTTTTGCTGATGAAAGTGGTCATCTCATTTATTCAGGGAGTGATGACAACCTCTGTAAGGTAATTCATTTAAAATTGTACGCGCTACTATAATAATTCTGATAATATCTCTACATGCATACAATTACTCAAGCATTTCTGCGTGTTTGTCTTTGCATTTTCACACTGAAAGTCACAATTATTTGTTCAATTCAGTTCAAGTGAAAAAACATCATATATAATTTGCTCGATTTGTATAGGTTTGGGATAGACGCTGCTTTAGAGCCAAAGGCAAGCCAGCAGGAGTTCTAATGGGCCACCTTGAAGGCATCACATTTATTGATAGTCGAGGAGATGGTCGCCATTTAATATCCAACGGTAAAGATCAAGCCATCAAGTTGTGGGATATACGCAAGATGTCATCTAATGCAACTCGGTATGTATGACATCCCTTTTAGGCAATGCCCCGTTCACTACCTAGATAATCTAAAATATTCTTTTATTTACATCATCCTTTTTGGGCAAAATTGGATTTTTATTCCTAAATGATTGGATTTTTACTAGGCAGTTTTTAAAATTGCACTTTTGGTTCCAGTTGTTTGAAATGTTTGTACTCTTGGTCCTATCATGATCTCGGAATAGTCTCAGTTCTGCACTTTAGTCTCATAATTTCAGTTTTGCACGTGCGGGACTAAAAGTGCTAAAGTTCCAGGCTGGTGAAACTGACTACAGGATATATTTTATTCAGGTATAAGGGATTTAGAAACTACGAATGGGACTATAGATGGATGGATTACCCTCCGCAAGCAAGAGACTTGAAGCATCCATATGATCAGTCAGTGGCTACATATAAAGGTCATTCTGTCCTACGAACCTTGATTCGGTGTTACTTCTCTCCGGAATATAGGTGAGTGCTATTTTAATTTGAATTGCGTGTTATATATAAGAGTCGATGAAAATTAAATTGATTGGTATATATATATATATATATGTAAATATTATTGCAGCACGGGCCAGAAGTACATCTACACTGGATCTCATGATTCCTGCATCTATGTTTACGATTTGGTATGTGATTTGATATTCTTTCGTCCAACTTCATGAAATTAAAACCCGTTAACTAGTTTTTTTAATATTGAAATGTGATCTTCAGGTGAGTGGTGCACAAGTTGCAAAACTGCAGCACCATAAATCGACGGTGAGAGATTGCAGTTGGCACCCTAATTATCCGACGCTTGTTAGCTCTTCTTGGGATGGAGATATTGTGAAATGGGAGTTTCCTGGGAGGAGTGGACCTGCTGCAATTAACAAGAGACTAGTTCCAATTCCAAGGAGGAGACATTTCTTTTAAATACTGTAATAAATAATGGAATACTGTATATGTGTAGCAGTTGTGTGAAATTTATAAGGTTGATTTGCCATTTTGTTATATGGTTTTGTTTAACATTAATGATAATAATAATAATAATATATAATAATGTAATTGTTGTGTACATAAATGTTTGAAACATAAGAATATATGTGTGTGTTTGTGTGTTGTTAACAGATTATTATGACACTGTAGTCTGTAGTAGTACTAGTGAGAAATGGGGAGTTGTAGTAATTAAATCAATTCTTGCCTTGAAATCTGCATTTAATTAAATTATGTCCTGCAGTATATAATAGTATTTCCCAAAGCACTACTTAATGAGAAATTAAGTTTTAGGTTTACAAATGTATTTTTAATATGGCTCGATATGATAAAATTAAAGGTGTTCAATGCAACACATAAGTAACAAACATTAAGAGGGAGGGGTGAGTCGTGTCGTGTCGTGTCGTGTCAACTCTGCATGCACAGAAGACAAGATCGATTGCATGTAGTAGTAGTAGTGTCAATTCAAAGGGTTTTCACTTCAACAATTATTATTATTAAATACTACTAGTTTTTTAGTAGTACTTGAGAAACTGAAAATCCTTAAAGCTATATACTACTACTACTCCATTTGACATCTACAAATGGAAAGCTGGGCCTGGGCCATGTTATCTGATTCTCCTTAAAGTAAGGAAACCCCCTTGCAATAAAAGCAATTTTAATTTAATACTACTTGATAATATATAATTAACAGTCTTCTTACCTTTGCATTATATTAATTAATTAAATTCATGTCAATAAAATGTTAGCAATAATTACGACATCGATCTCTCATATTCTCATCTCATCTCTTTGTTGATTTGACAAACAAAAAAGCTCCCAACATATAAATATATATTCACGCTTGCTTTAACGAGAGTTTTAATCACTATCTTTGACCGTCAGGATCTTCATTAACAAATGATTCTTCTACAAATACAACCGACAAAAGTGAATAATGCCCAGTAAATCAAAGTTTTGTCAGCCAAAAACAAAAAATTTAAATTTAAATATAGCACAATCATCAACTCGAATACCATAAGTGTTTCTAATTACAAAAAGATATAGCACTTCTTCTGATCAAATATCCACATTTAACCACCTAATTACTACTAATATTCTTCCAAAAATACAAAATTCGATAAATGTATAATTAATTTTTTGATAAATCACCTCATAATTATAAGCCGATAACATATTTCCCATTTTATCCCAATCTTACCCTTTCCACACAATGCATTGTTGAGTAGGCCTTGTTTTTTGCTTGCCTGCCTTGAGTGGGCAGGGCGTCTGTACGGGCAGGACCATGCAATTATACTGTAGACACAAGGAGCTACTTACTGGAATCTCCACCGTCGGATTAATCTCGATTCCCGTCAGATAATTATGCTGTAAATAAAGTACTTGTATGCTTGCAGCTAATAACCGGTCCACGAAACAACCCGGGACCTGCCCGGTAAACCGGTTATTGTTCAGGTACAAATTCTGAACCGTGGACAACATTGGAGAAACCGAACCAGAAAACCGGTTGTAGCTGAGATCGACGGTGGGGATTGTCACTTGATTAACCGGTTGAACCGGACCGGAAAATTGGTTTCTCTGTAATTGCAGATTACTGATTGGGAAACTGAATAGATTACTTGGAATATAACCGGTGAACTGGTTCATACTAAGATCAATGTAGTTTAACTGGTTCAGCCGGTATATAACCCGGTCCACCGGACCGGTAAGCCGGTTCCATGACAATGAAAGGTACTGGAGCGAAGGAGGAAGGGTTGGAATCGAACCGGAAAGATCGTTGTGCTTTATATCGAGTCGGGTTAGGGTTTGGGAAACAAATGGGGGAACCAACCCGGATATCCGATTGTGACAGAGAACAACGTTGGACAATGCGGGTAAAGTACCAATTGAAAACGGAATACTTCCTCCGATTTGATTGAAGCTAAGATCCAGTGTCTGTAGCCGCCGGAGCTGCCCCAGGGTCGCCGGGATTTCGCCGGAGATGAAATTCCGGCTGATTGCTAAAAACCTCAGGTTTTTCAACAGAGACAGAGTGTGGGGCAATGACCCGATAACCCGACCCGGTACAATGGTTAGCTCCGCTAGAGCAGTTAGTTTTCCGATAGCGGGGTCGATCCGACCCGAGAGACCAGGCGACCCGGCCCGAGGATCGCCGAGATTGAGGGCGATTACTTTATTTTCTTCGCAGTATATACCGGCGAAATTACACGGGTCGGATGTGAAATCCCATGAAGCGAAGTAATTCGACCCGGGCAAATCGGAAAAACTCTTTCGAATGGATTGCAGTGCTAAGAAATCAATTGGGTCTAACATTGAATTCGCAAGAATGAAATGGGTTAAGAATATGAAACCAATATAAGAGTACATTTTCTGCAAAGAGGACTTCATTATAATTTGTTTAAGAACAGTTGAAGAAGAAGGGGTTTATAAAGGGGTTAGTGAAAGTGCTTTTCCGTGAGAGAGTTCTGAATGGGGGCGTGAAAGCCTTTAATGGAGACAGCATGTAAATGTAAATATAGAGGAAAGGAAAGTGGCTTCACATGAAAGCAAAGAGAGAAAAAGAAGAAGAGAGAAATTGATCAAGAATTCGTAATACCTTTTTGATTGATTTTTGTTGGGTTTATATTTGGCTTGTGGGGGAAGGTGGATAAATTGGGACTGCTGCACTGCAGGTTCTTATTTCTGTACTCTGTGTGTGTGTGTGTTGTGTGTGAGTGTGTTTCTGCACTACGTACAAGGAAGGGTAATTCGTATTCAACTATTATTCTATGGGAAATTTCTTTTTGGACCATTTTTATTTTTTCAATAATATTAAATTATTACATCAATATTGAGAGTAATATTACATCAATAATATTACATTATTACATCAATATTACATTGATTAAAAGGGTATTTTGAGATTTTTATTTAAAAAAAGTGACTATTTATAATATTTTTTAATTCGTGTGTAATCTTTCAAAATGACAAATAAAAACAATGGGATGGAGTAATAGAACAATAGTTATGTAATGTAAAGATGTGTGTACCGTCTAAAAATAATTGTTTAGATACAAAGTTTGGGGGCAAATTGTAAAGTGTCATGCTAATTGTGGGTTAATTTGTTTCTCAATTAAAGAGGAGGTTTTTAGGATTTTGGAAGGGCAAACGGTTGTCCGAACCTACATGATAGGGACGAGATTTGAGGGTCGGAGCGATAGGTCATTTGGTTCGAGTATCGCGGGTTTATTTGACGGGAACCACGTGACGGTTCGGTTGGTCGGAACCTCTTTTTAATTTTCCTTTTTTAAGTTTATTTAATAAGTAAAATATATTTGACTGAAAATTTAACGATGGAGGTTACCTGTGGAGGCACGAAATTAATGTGACCTGAAACAGAGTGCTGCCACATAGGAAGAGAGAGAGGCGGACAGCTGGAGGTGGTCTGGTCTGATCAAGTTTCGGGTGTTGTCTTCTTGTGCGGGCGGAGAGGTGCATTTGCAGTCTTCCATGATTCTAGTACTCTTTGGTACAACTGTTTCGTCAAATTCTTTTCACTACTAGACTTGGTGGTCAAGTATGCAGATCTGACTTAATTCTAATTGGTTGAATCAAATTGGAAGTATAATAAATATAATTGCAAAAACATTCTTAATATTTCAATATGAACTAATTACTTCTAAATATAAATTATTCCAACTTAACTCGATCTAACTTGTTCATATATCTTGAAACTCCCGGTGTTTTTTTTTCTTTTTTTATACATATATAAATAAATAGTATAAATTTGTTATAGTGATATGGGTAGTATTTTTATTTTGGGTCAGTTACAGGAGTCGTTTATGTAACTTATCATTGTGCCGTTTGGCGCGCTCTAATATGATCAGATTTATACGTAAGCATCTCTTGTAAAATATGAGCAACACCAAATCTTTCTAGAGCCCAAACCTCCATTTCTTCAACTCGTTGTTTCTTTTCTACTTATAGGTTTCTTAGGGCATTTTCAATGGTGGGGAGCTCGGGGCTCCGGAGCCCTGGAGCTGCCCCTGCCCCTACCCCAAGTCCTGTATGAGTGTTTGGTCGTTTTCAATGGCAGGGCTCCGACTGATTTAATTCAATTTTTAACTCTTGCTCACTCTCACTTATAATTAAAATAAATTTGATGGGTAAAAAAATTCATTTGCGTCTTTGCAGAATTATATTCTACTTCGTTTGTAGATTAAAACGGTATATGGTATGTCCAAATCGGAGTCCAGGTGAATGAGAAATTGATTCTTAAAGATCACCATTTTGAAATGGAAGAAAAAAAATAGAAGTTGTTTTATCCTACATTGGAATTGGAAGAAAAGATCTTGAGGTTTTTGTATGATTTGACTATGTAGTGGTATAACAATCTAGCACCAAAAGTATATTCCCTCGCGCTCAAGGGGGTGCAAATCATGGATCGAAATTCACTTCGTTTCTTCAAGACTTGTGCGAGTTCGCGACCTGCGGACACGAATGCAGTCCAATTCTCTAGCTCTCGGACAAGCTCAATTTTTGCATATCTCCATTCTTTTTAATTAAAACTTATTAAATACAAAAATATTATCTACATAATATACAGTAAATATACCAACAAATTTTATTAAATAATTCAATTCTACAAATTTAAATTTATTAATTATTTATTTATATAATTTATTTTTTTCTATTTAAACTTATTAAATAAACAAATTTTAATAAAGAATATTAATAAAAAAAACGGATCCAATCAGAGGCACGTGAATCTCACCCGCCCCTCTTCTTCCCCAACATTTCCACGCGGGAACGAGCCGCGGCCAGCGCTCTACGGAGCCCCGACCCCAGCTTGTTCCCGCCCCGAGCCCTTCTCCCCACCCCCAACCCCGCCCTGACCTAGACCCTGGCCACATATTAATTTTAGATAAATTTTTTATGATTTACATATAAATTCTTTCCTTAAATGTCATAATATATATTGAAAAAAGTTTAGCCACATAAAGAATCTACGAATTAAGGACTCCTCTATCCTCAAAATGGACAAGAAGTGTAGTGTACCAAAACTATGAAGTATTTAGCTTACCACACAAATTATAAATTATATTGATTCAATGGTTATATCCTAGCTGTCAGTGTCGAAATCTTCAATTCGTTTGTCAAAATCCTTTTTGTATCATACGATTCGAACAAGGGATTTGTATGATCGATAATAATTCCAAGATTTATAGAAAATTATTCCTTTGTTACTATCAATCCAAATTCAGCTATTTGCAACCGAAGTTTTCTGCAAGCTACATTGAATTGATCTAATCTCATATTTTTCCTTTTTTTTTTTCAATTTAACTATAAATGTTTTGAGATTGATCTATTGCTAATAAAAATCCTACCTCCAATTTATTAATTATATATAAATATATATTTTAAAAAAAAAATATGAATCAGTATCATATACACTAAATTAAATCAATCAATCTTTTATTCTTGAAAAATACTACAGTATTACTTATATTTTTTCCATTTCGTTTTATTTTCTAATTTCTTTGTATTTTTAACAACAGCTCTTAATTAACAGGGTTTGTTTGGCAGTTGTTATCAATGCATGATTTCATATAAAACTAGTTGTAAGGTGATTCCACGATTATATGTAATGAATTAATATTGAAGGTCTGGTCACATCATTTAGATTCTGGTACTTATAAACTGTGAATTGATATTAACTAATTGTTTATGTTTACTTAATTATATCACTATTATTACTGTAATATTGGAGTATTTTGGGAATGAATCATGTTGGATCGTAAATATTTATCCTATCCTACTTACTATTATTTCAAGGGTGCTTTTTGGTCAAAATACTTAATTTTGACTCAAATTCTCTTTTTCTAGAATTTACAATTATTTTAAAAAACAAATAGGATTTACAATTACTGGCAATAACTTCCACTCACATGTCTACAACATAATCCACGTCTAATATGGTTTGTGGTCACATTAAAAAAAAATTAAAAAGAATTCCATGCACCCACTATCTTTTTATCTACACTAACTCAACTCCATGACCTCAATTCTAAAACTTCTATCATCCACCAAACTCAAACGGCTTACATGCATAAAGTTAAAGTTACATTAAATAAATTTAAAAAAAAAAAAGAAACAAACACTATGCTCTAACACAATTTACATTAAATGAAAATAAAATAAAATAATAGGCAGTAAAAATAGCAGGAATTCCCACTCCCACGTCTGATGTTTTAAAAAAAAATCATTATGGGACTAACTTATGCCCAAAATCCATGCATTTTCCATTTCCCCACTTCTTTTTCAACTACCGTCTAATTCAAGAGGAGATTGAAATTCACATCCCAAATTCATCCGCTAGCAACACAACCCTTAAGAAAATACAGATTTGGACTGTAATACTTATCACCTTATAATTGATGATGGTTCGATCCAGCTCAACCACATGATAGGTGATCACAATTCATCAACTCAATTCCATGTATCAATGTTATATGTCTCAATAATTTATGGTGTTTATACCACATCTTTTTTTTTTTTTCTAGATTTTACATTCCTGAGAAATTCACAAAACTTTAATCATAATTCACCAGGACTCAAAAGCTGCAGGGTCGTCCTACTTTTATCAATCTACTCAATTTTTTCATTCCATGATACATATTTTAATTGCATTACTTTGAGCTTTGACAAATATCACTAAATTCTTATAAGCATGGGTTCTTTGGTTTCATGTAATACAAAGTTATATTGGAAACATTAGAACACAGACTTTCTGGAGAAATTAACAAAACTTACATCTACTCAAGCCCATTTTCAGGTATTTTCTTTTCACGGATAAGTAATCTTTTTAGTTCATATCAAAATCAGATGTTCAGTATTGAAATTTTGCAGTCTGTCCAAATATTGATTTTCTCATAGAATTCACAGCAACTTTTTACTTATTTTCATGTTATAGGGAACTTATTTATTTTCCTCATATGTTCTACTAATTGTCTGCTCTTTTCTTTGTAAATTGTGATGTTCTTAATTCCAAATGATTAAAACAGGAAATTAGGGAGCAAATATTGATTTTGCTCTGAGAATTCACAGCAACTTTTTACTTATTTTCATGTTCTAGGGAACTTATTTATTTTCCTCATATGTTCTACTAATTGCCTGCTTTTTTCTTTGTAAATTGTGATGTTCTTAATTCCAATTAAATTAAATAATTAAAACATGAAATTAGGGAGCAAATTACTTACCTTTTCACTTAACTAAATACATAGGAGTATTACTTTTTCGGCATTGGATTTATTGTGGTATAGTGGAAAGTGGAGGATTGAAGTTAATTAAATAATTTTGATTTGGCTTAATAACATGTTAGCTATATATGTTGCATAATTACCTAAAAAACAAATTCGTACTGTTAGTTGGGTAGGTCCTCAGTATTTTTGATTTTGATTATGCAACATATAGCCACGAGAAATACTTATCAATTAATACTACCATGCCTCAGAATTTACAAATTTATTGGAAGCTTGAACAGAAGGACTATAAATAAGTTAGGCCATAGAGTAATTGAACTTTATACGACCTAAAGGGTCACTTTCATAAATACCAAAGGATGCATGCAGTGACAATATCAAATAAACGACATAATTAAACCGATCAAATAAACGACATAATTAAACCGTTGTATAATACAGTATATAATTAATTATTAAGTATAAATGCAGAAACAAGTACATAAACGTGAATAACTGAAGTATGATGTGATATTTAATACTAATATTTAATTATATAGTATACTCTAGTACTAAAATAGTAGTAATTGCATAGACAGACATTGATTATGTAGAGATAGAATTTTGGCAGGAAAACTCCTCTTCTTCTCAAATGGACCTATCAACGAGTAATTGCACGGGGATGCGTGTTCATTGCACCAACTCCAAAAACCCTACTAGTACTAGCACCCCCATATACATATACATATACATACACATATACTTTTGGGGATTAATGTTTTCTTCATTGAAATTAATAAGAGTATTGTGGAAAATTGTTGTATAGACCTGGTCTATTAGTTTTTTATAGACATTGTGATTGTAAATGTGTCACATCATATATTTTGATGATGTCATGCTCTCAAAATGTATGATGTGGCGTATTTACCACCACAAGGTCTATAAAAATCTCATAAACCAGGTCTATGCAAGAATATCCCGAATATTGTTATGTAGTAGTAGTAACTTGAACAGTGAGCATGTCCAGATAATTAATTAATGTGTCACATTTGGTCTTCGGTCAAATTCAATTATTTACGATTTTGATTAGTAGGTACCAAAATTAATACTATAGTACTGTAAAGTAAAAAAAATTTACGAATTTGATTAATCATAATCGATATATATATATAAACCTTTAGAAAAACAAAAAAATTGTTATAGCGACTTAAGCCAATCATAATACTATTATTTAAAATTGTTATTGTTTTAATGAAGGGGTATCTTTATATTATGATTATCTAGTTTAGTAGAAGAATGTCATGTGTGTGTATTTATAAAGTTTAGGTATCATGTCTCTTTCATCCAGCTACTCTATCTGCTTCTATAAAATCATTAATTCTGTCCACCTCCATACTATCTATTTGAAACAAATGGTGAATCAATTTGAAGTGCAATTAGATGTTTAAAACAAACAAGTATTCTCATGATGGCTAATGGGAAACTTTTCTTATCCTAAAGGACTTAATTGACCTTGTCTTATCTTTTCCTTTGGAGTAACATTAGATGACCATTTTAACCTTGTTATGAGTATATATGATTACAAAAAAAGTTTTACAAAATTGTTATTGATATTTCGCAACTAGCTAGGTCGATAAGAGTATGAATCTAATACTTTTTACGTTCGAATAAATACTTCAATGTAAAGATCGATTGGAGTCAGAAATACTCTCGACACCCCTAACTACTTTATGTGCAGATTAGATTATCATATATTCTTTACCGTAAAGATCTGCATATAATTCAAGATTTACATTAGTAATGTTTTAAGCCTTGAAAACTCCCTAAGAATTTATAACTAATAACTTTGAGAATTTGTCTTCCATAGAGAAAAACAAAAAAAAAAGGGGGTGGGGGCGGTAACAAAGAGAATCAGAACTTTGTTGTATTTGATACCAAATTAAAGAAAAGCAAATGTAAAGAAAGTGAGTGAAAAAGAAAGATGGATAAAAGTGAATCAAAAAATGCCCCAAAATGACTATAATTTTTTGCAGAGCCATGCTAAATAAAGCACAAGTAAAAGTGCCCCAAAAATTCACAGTGAATATGCAGTGAGAAATCTCTCTCTCTCTCTCTCTCTGTCTGTCTTATAAGTAAGAAAGACTGTACATTACATTACATTCTCTAGCAAATTGGACTTTAGTAAATAGTCTAAAATTAAAGTTGAGGAAAATGACCCATCATAAAAACAGAGTGTATTATACTGGACCACTATGTCAAAGCCCTATCAAAGTCAAAATAGTTGTAGGATAAAAATTGTTTAATGACATGGGCTCATGCATGGAATAATGGCCCAATAATTTAGGATTGTTGGCCTTTTAGTAATCTACTCTATTTTTATATAGTATAATTTATATTTATATTTATTTATTGCCTAAATACAAACCGTTAGAAACAGTCTCATATCTCCACAAGTCTCATATTATGGCAAAAAGATTTCACATTTAATTTGGAAAGATAAAATAAAACTACCTTGGCGTATCCCCACAAGTCTGGTTCGATCCAAAATTGGATAGTTCTATCTATCTTTGTTCGAAGAAATAAATGATGGATCAGTGTTATATTCCCTGCAGTCAGAATTACTATTAAAATTCAGATGATCTCTCAATTCATCAGTCAGAACTAGAATCCAATTACTCCAAGGAAAATGATAAAACAAATAATCTATTCTATGAGAAATCAAAAGTTATTGAACACGAAAGCTGACCAAAACAACCGAGTACATAGCCAAGATCAAAAGACTAATCAGACAATGAGAAGCTACCCGCATTACAAATTGTCAATCCAATGTTGGAGGAACCTTAACGTAACATTGATTATTCACACGATTTAGAACCCCCGTACACGGAACTAGAATTCAAACATTTATCCACCCAACCATGAGTTAAGATCTACAATCTAAACATCACCATTGGCCTCATACAATATTCAGATCAATATCTAACAAAATCAAACAGTCTAAGCAGCTATATAAGTTTATGGATAACAAAAAAAGGAAAAAAAAAAAAAAAACTTGCTACATAGTCAGCTCCCTTTGTTCTGTACCATTATTTGATAAAGATATGCCTTTTTATGCTATAAAGGGAACAGTCCCACCAGCTTCCAAGATTTGTCGCTCCAGCTACATTCAAACAAATTTGTAAATTGATATAATATACAGAATTACAGATGACAGAAAACTGAATAAATACTTATATATATAGAGAGTGAGATGTACATGCATATATTACTGTCTATATAGTGCAGAAAACATAAATAGAGACGTATATATAGAAAGAAATATACAGTTGAAAATATTTACCCTAAACAATGTTTCCAGCTTGTTCTTCACGAGAAAATATTCGTGTTTTACTTGCTGCAAGCATCTTAGACACCTGCATCAAAATAATTCCAAGTATGACGAAAACAAATAGTAGATGATATACACTCCATAAGCAAAGGCAAACTACTACTACCATTTAAATTCACATTCAACGTCAATGATTCATGCCAGAAAACTTGACTTCTGAATACTAAGTAGTTTAGCTCATGTATGAAGGTAACTTGTTTTTTTGCAATATTTTTCAGTATTCTCATAATTACAAGAAGATAAATGGAAAGATAAGGATGATTTTACAGCCATAGAATGGTCAATAGAATTATTGTACACGCATAAAGTGGCAACTCAACATCTATCGGAAAAATGATCCTGCAATTGTTTCATCTCCCATATTTTATTTTGAATATTTCACACACTCTGATCAGTTTATGAAGATTGACCCCGTATTATGAACAAAGCGGTCCTGCCTAAATTGCTATTTCTGGTAGAACAGAGGAATTTCAAAATATTGTGCCTTGTGCTAAAATACCAAACATCCAAAATCCATGTAATTCAAGAGCATGAGATTACCGGTCATAAGTAAGAGAATGTTAAGCTGAACTTATTCGCTATTTCCCCATACCTCAAAGGAAATGGAAAGATAAACGATAATCGAGAGCACGAGCAATTTGACAATGACCCCACTAAAAATGAGTTTCTAGTCAAAGAACTTTTTAGCCGTAAAGCAGTCAATATCGATAAGCTAATAAATATTGATTAGGAACAAAAAAAGATTGCAATGCGGGTACTTACCCATCAAGGTTCTTCTCATCACAGAAGCTTCTGAGGGCAATACACATATTCTTCACTCTGTTTGCACCTATGCTGTAATTTTGAGAAAATAAAGAAGCAAGATTCACATAAATTGTCAATTCTTAAACACATCCAGATCTGACTCTAAATTCTCTCAACAAAATACATATTGACTTGGACGAGTAAAGCAAGAAAATTGATCACTTGAACGGTGGGTGGATTAATATTGAAAAAAATAACCAGAGGGATAAATATTTTTTTCTTCGGGATAATTTAAAACTCAAACAGAAAAAAATTATCACCTTGAACTGCTACCCTTGAACTGGTGGACATGAGCATCAACTTGCTTGAAATCTACAACCTGTTGTTGACTATAAACCAAAATTGAAATAAACAAGAAACGAGAAAAAAAAAAAGAACGGAACTCAATTAGTAAAACTGAACGCCCAATTGAAAATCTGGATGAATAAAGAAAACGAGACTCACATGGCATTCGCTAAATCATTTATAAGCTTCTCAGAATCCTCAAAGAAAATTGAAACTACTTCAACCACAAAATCAGGGTTGCTCTCATCTTGCAGTTTCTGTAGCTGTATAAACTGCTCGTCCAAGAACCCCTATTTCCCCACAATTAAAAAAAGAAAAGAAAATGTCAAATTGATGAAATTACAAGATCCCTTTTGAAAATCAGTAAATGGAACAGGATAGGATAAAAAAGAAGAACCCTTTCTTTACAAACAAAATCATTCTAGAAATCGAGTTTTTTTCTTTCTTGAAAAACAGTACTAAAAGTAAACCCAGAAACATACCTCGCGATAAAGTGAAGTGGAGAACTCAACATACTGTTTCTGCAACTGTCCCACAATCTCCATTGCTCTGTGCTCAGAATAATTCGGTTTTCTTTAATTTGCCGTACGAACAAAGCAAATCAATTGAAGTCTTAGGTTACGTAACTGATAAGACTCACACTTGTGCAATTGGAAGATCTGTCATATCATACTATCAATTATCATATCATATCACTGAATATTTTTACCGGGGCGCGAATAAAAGGAGAAGTCATTGACTTGCCAAATATGAAAAACGCGGTAATTAAATTGGATCCCTTGATCATTATTGATTTGTGGTTTGGGGAATACGAGTTTTATAATAAAGGAGTTTGTTAAATAGCAAAATAATCCCCTATTTTATCTTTGATAAATCAAATGGTTATATTTATGAAGAAAACTACATGAGGTTAATTTATCATTAGGGTGAATTATACTCAGCTTACTGCACTCTGATCTAATATATTCGACTTCGCTTGCTTGAACGATTGTCATTCCTCTTTATATTATGTTGGTCGATGATGTCGTGACTAGAAGGGAAGTCGTGCCTCGACAAGGTTCATTTGAAATATATCAATTATTTGTTATAAGAGAGACGATGTAATTTTAAATAAAATAAAATATTTATTACTTTAACCAAAAAATAAGTGCTATAAAGAAAATTATATTTCACCCCAAGAGAACTTAGAGGATAAACAAATAAAATAATAAGTATTAATAAAGTAGTACCAGTAATAACAAATTTGTTCTGGCGAATCAATTGTTCTTGTTACTACATGTTCCCACGTATCCCCAGTCCTCAGCCACTTTATATGGAATCTGTCGGTCCATCACTTTCCTTTTTTCTTTTTTTTTTCAATAAATTTTATTCTTATGACTTTTTCCATGTTTATGTCTTAAATAATTACTCTGCATGATTTGCCATTTTTATCGTGAGTCGTGACTATATAAAAGAAGGTGATTAACTATTGTTTCGTATCAAAATCAATGTATATATATGTGTATGGTGCCAACGAGTTTGAATTGGATCTTGTAAAACATTGTACATTGTTCAAATTTAAATTTATTTTATTTTCTAAGTGAGACTATGTCGTATTATTCTTGTTTGAAACTTATACTAGCTATTTTGATGTCCAACCTTCAATCAAATGTCCATTCAATCATATTTTTGCATATAACATACGGCACCATATAAGATTTTAAAGTACAACTGTTCCTCAAATGCAAGGAGCGACAATCCTTTTAACCTTGATAGTTGATGCACAATATTTTTCCATTTTACAGGCAAATAAAATATTCACTCAATATAGTATAAAAATAAAATTAGCAATCAATAACAAAATTCAAAGCTTTTGAGGTTCTCATGATTTTCCCTTCAAATTTTGAGCAGGAAAGTCCACGCTCAACTCTCAACAGTAATTGAAAATTAAACACCAATATTCCAAGCACTGAATGTGGAAAATAAACCAAACACACAATAGAATAACAAGAATTCCAATAATAAATAGAAAATATTTTTATAACTTTTCAATTTTTCTTTTTCATTTTATTTTTTATATATCCTCGGATAAATTACACAAATGAGAAGCAACTTGTCAATAACTGTACATAATTAACCGAGAGCATCCAAGAACACAGCAGCAAAAACCCAAATCTCCCAATTGCAAATTCATTCTTTTACACATCTCCCTTCTCCACAACTTCATAAAAAAATATTTTTCTATATACAAAGAATATACACATAACAGAGAGACAGACCGTAGGTTGTCGCATATGTGTTGGGTATTATGCTATCATCCCTCTGAAAATCCGGGCATCGGAATTATCTTTGTACAACTGGATTCAATTTGTAATTTCATCACAGTATCTGTCATGTTTATTTATGCAGAAGAGGCAATCATCCTGCCAGAAAGAAAAAGAGATGAAAGTCACAATCTTAGGCACTTCCCTCCTGGTACTTATGATCACAAGTATAACAAAATTGCACTGGTTGCCCCTAGATATCAAGTCCACTGATGCGCCTCAACGCTGTTCAGGAGTTCAACACTTTTAGTCCCAATTCTTTAGACTTATAGTACTTTTGGCCCTACGGTCCCATTTCCGTCCAATTTTCACGGTTCTGATCACATAGAGTAGTCTTTTCTTGCACTTTTGGTTCGGTCCAAAATTTCTAAATTTTGCCCAAATTAGATAAAAAGGGGATGATAGGACAAAAAGTGCAAACTATTTTAACAAATTAGGACCAAAATTAAAATTTTGACATTTTGTAAAATACAGGACCAAAGTGCTGAGGGTCCAAGTTTGTGAGACTAAAAATGCCATCTATTAATTTATGAAACTAAGTAACTAGAAGATTAAGTTTCATACCTTCTTCAGAGAAATCAAACATTCCACCAATCCATCCTTCCTCATCAGGTTTTTCCTCTTGGGTACCCGTGTCCACCTCATCAGTCACTACTTCAGTTGGATCACTGTGATCATGGAGTTTAGACTTATTATAATAACCTTCCTTAAAGAACTGCCCAAAATTTACTGCTTTCTGTGTTTCTGAAGGCATAAGAATGCCTGCAGCCGAGTTAGTATTGTCTACATCTAATGGTGGAATCTCATAACCGGATGAGCATGACCTACTTATGGTAGTTTTATTAATAACAATATTAACACCACGGATGCGTTCAGAGGTAAAAGGCCTCTCCTCTCTTTCTGGGGTTGAGTCACTTGCAGAATGGCTAGTAAGTATTGGAGATCTATCAATGTTCATGTGATCCAAATCAAGCAAATTCTCAATCCTTCTTGATGATCCTGGTGAAAGTGTGAAGAAAATTAGCTTGGCCCCTAAAAAATTACATAATAATCATGATATATAACTCTTACCTCCTTCAGAGCTTTCAGTAGAACTAAATGACGAAGGCTTCGAATGATTAATAATGCTTGCTTCATTAGTCCCTTCTCTACTTTGACAACTATCGGGAGAAGCACTAGAACATATTGCCTCAGAAGGTATGGATCTGCATAGAGAAACCGAGTAAATATAATCAGACATAACACTACTCAAAAGTAGTTTCTTAAACATGTAAGACAGTTTGGGTAGAGATAAAAAGATAAATTGGGAACATCTAACCAGCTTACAAAATAAGCATTAACAAGAAAAGTTAAGTCAGTTTTTTAGATTGGGATGGTGGAAACAAGTTAGAAATTTGAACTTGAAGCAGTCCTCACTACAAACTCCAACAAATATCACTAATATGAATCCATACATGTTACCATATTTGGACGGCCCATCCCCAGCAAACAAATTCAACCCTTTTCTGCTAATAAAACCAACCTCCTCATGTAAAAGACAAAATGAACACAAAGGTGCAATCATGACTGGTTGTTTTAAAAGAAAACTGATCAATTTACCAAAATGATGAAGATTATGTACTGAAAGAACAAGTAAAGAATAAAACAAACAAGTTTGTAACTTAGAATAAGGGTCAAGTACAAGGTACGCACTGTTCAAAGCTACGTATTGTGTTAGGGAAATGATCAAATACAGGCAACAAATTCTTGTGTCTTATTTCAACTTCATGAGAAGAAATCCTCTCAATCTCAAACTCCCCACCAATATCACATTCTGCTTTACGAGGTTCCATCACATGGAAATGTATCTGTAGATGGACAACATATAAATTAGTTACAGAAATCCCACCAAAAAACACAAAGAAGTTAATAATCTTAGTAGAAATATTTACCTTTGACTTTTGCCACAAGGGTAACCTGCAGGAGTTTATATGCACTTCAGCATTCGAAAGATACCAGTGTGATTTCTCCTGAGACTTCAGTGTGTCAATCCTAACAAGTTTCTTCTCCCCAGCACTCGATGTGTCTGAAACAACCATTTTGTGTTCGTCTTCAATCTCATAATTATTCTGTCCATATATGCTCCCAGGAATGCACTCCTCCCTCTCCAAATTATCCAATCTTCTGGAAACATCCCACCATTGTTTAGGTTCCACTTTCATCCTTAACTCCTCGTTTTGTTGATTACTCTCACTCAATTCAAGCCCCATCGATAATTGAATTTCATGTTGCACCAGAAAGCCTGATGGGGTATAAACTAAGATATGCTCCAATGAACTACCACTTGAAATAACACTTTGAGTACTAGGGTTAGAATTGTGAAAAATTGCAGCAACAGCTCCAGATGGCACCCATACCTTACCTACCATTGAAGCAGCAGCATTGCTTACAGAATTAAGCAAGCCAGAGTCACTGCATTTTATACGGCTGACAACAGAGAGGTTGCAAGGAGGTGGAGGCAAATAATTTGGTTCGTTGATGGTGAAAGATGACGTAGACCACCACGGTGGAGTCGAAGCTAAAAACAGGGAGGCACCTTGGCCGTGAGTATTTAGAGCTTGAAAACTATCATCTCCCCCAAAGGGAGACAGAACAAAGATATGGCAAGTTCCTTTGGATGATACAACAGCAATCCACTGACTGTATTGGCTAAAGCATATGTCTTGGATTACCTGTTGAAGAAAACATTAAAGAGGCGCCAATAAACTTACGAAACTTGAGACCTGCTGAAAAGAGAAGATGGTTTTATGGAATAATAACAAATACAACTGGGAAAATACTAACAGCAGTAGTTAGACCGCGATGAAGCTTGTAAAGATGCACATACGAAGTGCTCCAGTCACTAGAGCCTGATCCACTACATGTATGAGAAGGCATGATTCGGAAAATATTTATGTTGTTTCCATGAACTGAGGCAGTGACAAGAAGCGTCCCACTTGGATCAAAACATAAAGCAGATATTGGACTCGTATGAGCCCTAAATTGTGATATTACCTCCGAGCAAACAAGGTCCTTCACAACAATCTGCAATTGATAAACAAATGACAGAAAGATAACTGGACAAAGTCCTAAGCTCTACAATCTTAGTGTAATAGCACCATAAATGTAAACTTTAAATTCTGTACCTAACAAAATGAGTAAAATAGTAGGAATATCACTGTTTCGCACTTACCACTCCAGCGTTATCTGAATCAGATGCTGCTAGCTTTCCAGTTTTCCATCCAGGAGAACTATGAGCATCAGGAAGCAGCTCCGGATAGTATTTAGATATTTTCTTGTATCCCATATCCCCCAGGTTGAGTATACCAGCCGCCAAGTGTTTACTAGATTCCACTGCATAACGAGCCATCAGAGTACCACTTCCAGGAGATGTTGATGGGCTAACACTAGATGCAAGGCTCTTTGGACTCACGCGACCCATATTTAGAAGAAATGGGCGGTTAGGAGGATAAGCCAACCACCTGGGGCCCAAAGCCATTGGACCATAACCTGCATTAATTCCAAATGCTCCTTGCTCTCCGACTCGAGGAATGGGATAGGTCATAACTATGAATTTCTTCTCGAGAGTAAGGGTATCAAAGCAGTATATCTGCTCAACATACAATAAATCAATCATCTCACTCGCCAGTATTTTCATGAGAAATATGATTCTGACATATTACATACACTATTTACAGTAAGTGTATGAATTCATACAGCTCTGAAAACAAAAATATAACAATAATCCCTGGTCTCTTTTTTTCCATTATATTCAGAGCATTCAAACTTTTCCTTGCGACAAAACTAACATGTTCTATGCCACAAGGAACAAGAAACCAAGAACAGAAAAGGAGGGATCACAACCAGACGGTGCAGAATCAGAAATAGCAAAGGGTGATAACACATACAGACAATTAACTATCCTTATAAGCTTGAGCCACTGATTTGTAATGTCTCATTTAGTTAAAGACGTGCAGCTATTTTAAATTCTTTGTCTTTTCCTTTCTTCCACTTCCTCATTTTTTACTCATCTCTACCAGAAATTAAAAGATCTTATATCAATGAATTCATAGCAATATATACTTACTTGTTCTTCAAGACCAATAGCTACTACTCGAGGGCTGCATCTAACCATAAGAACTGCAGACTTGAAGTCAATAACCTTCCCATATTCATTCGATTTCATGGAGTAAAACCGAACAGTAGTAGGGGGGTCAAAAGAGCTTCCCAATGATGACTCTGCTGAACCATATCTCGCAGGCCCTTGGCCAGCATTCTGAAGTGCTTCATCCTCGTCACCTCCAACAACAACCAGTATAGGGTGTGATGATTTGTACTTTTCAGCACCTTCACAATTTGCAGGAGCTGGAAGAACCTGTAAGAAGCTAACCGGACCATCACGCCTTGAAACTAATTCACTTAAACTAGAGGCATCCTCAACATCAAAGACTTGAAAGCCCTTAAGATAACCAATTAATAGGACACGTCTGAAGGCAGTTGGACCAAGCTCTAATTTGTCAAAGCCTGACCACAAAACCTGATCAGCACAAAGGATCAGCTCCATAACAACTAGAGGAGGAACACCATGACTAAAAACATTTATTCATCAACAAGCAACTTAGAAGACACCTGACGGTTAAGCTTTTGTCACCAGATAGAATACAATAATTAAGATTTTGTTTGCTACTTTGTAAGTATAATAGAAAATGACAGATAAAATCAAGGATGGTAAGTGCATCTACATCCATGTCTAGATAAAATTAACTCATGACCTTACATTTTTGTACAGTAGACTATAAATCCTGCAATTTTAGTCAGATCACTGATGGGCAATAGTTGCAAAATGAGGTACATAATGGACTGGGATTAGAAACCAATGCCGTAATAGCTTTCTTTCTCAATGAGATGTATGATGAAGAACTTGCACAGTTGTTGAGTTTGAAATTAAAGAACGGGTAAAGAGCACATTCAACTGAAGAATCATTTTGAATTACCAAATACCAATCACATTTTGTCTACCCAAATGTGAGCCAACCATGTGAGCATCTTCCTGCATACATGCCCAATGACAATCAAACTACAGATAAATGGTTTTTTTTCCCTATTTGAAGTCATCTACAAATATTTCAAACAATTTGCATGACTTGCACATTTGCAAGTTGAAACCATATCTTGAGGTTTGAGGAGAAGTGGATAAGACCTGTTTAAAGTTAATAAATTTCCTAATTGTGACCTGGAAAATCCACATCCAAGTCTAGAACAATATTTCCAAATTATGTATGAAAAATGTAAACAATTGGAAAGTTTCATAACTATATCCTTCAATTCGATCAACAACAACAAAACACTGAACACGACAAAATTACTCAATCTGGGACCAACCAAATAAGAACTAAACTCCAAATTCCCAGGAAATAAAGAACTAGGAAAAAGGAGAGAAGAGAGGGTCGCAATTATGGATACCATTTGAAAATAAATAATCATAATCCAGCTAGTACGGATACGGAATTCTTATCTCTCAAATTCAATCAAGAAAACCAAACGGCACAAACCATCAACAGAACTGAACAAGATAAAAAACACTAAAGACAGGAGCAGCAGAACTAAAGATAATACACTTCAGGAAACAGTAAGCAAGTTCAACCTGCTCTCTGCAATCGTCTGCAGATGAAATTGAGGCGGCAACTGAAGCACCGGCGGAACGCACGACGGTGCTAGCATTCGTCGACACCGTCTTGATACAAGACGAAATAATTCTAAATGAATTAGGCAGCAATTTGCTGGTTTTTCCCTTACTTTTCCTCATTTTAATATTTTATATTTTTTTCCTCTCAAACTTTCCCAACCACCACCGACTAACCGGTGATTCTACTACACCGCCATCGTGCACCGACGCACTGACCGTACCGCCGTCGATCATCAAAATCTACGATAGCCGGAGAAATTAAAACACCGCGGCGAAACACTTGCGATATTTTCCGATTTCCTGTTCTAGTTTCCTAATTTTTGTGTGTTTGGGGTTTGACTTGAATCGATTGCTTTTCTTCACTGTTTCTGGACTCGGTTCGATGTTTATACACGCACGCGATCACTTCCGCTTCTTTTATTGTTTGTGCTGTAAGCAAATTCTATCCGCAAAATTGTTTTTTTATTCCTGAAAAAAAAAATTGTTTTTTAATTTAAAAATAATACTTCAGTAAAAAGTATTTATTTTCCATATCTTTCAATTAATCTATTTAGGTTGATTTTTGAGACATGCAGTCAGTCATACATTGGTAACGAAGTTCAATTAATCTGCTTAAATAATATATATTTTTATAGGTGTAAAATAAAAAAAGATTACGAGCCCAATCTGCTTATATAGAATACTTTTCTATCTACTTTGTCATTAAGAGGCTATAATACAAAACTTTGAATATTCCTGTTTAGTAATATTTATCTTGAATGTATGAACCAAACTCAAGAAGATATTATCAATTTAAAATTAACTGTGGCGTTGGTATTTGAAACATAAAAATAGAAAAAAAGTTGATGAATCTAAATTAAGGGCAAGAACAAGTATTGTTCAAATTTTGTTTAAATTTTTTTTATCGAGTTT
Organism: Penstemon eatonii; assembly: GCA_038501285.1. Classification (NCBI taxonomy): domain Eukaryota; kingdom Viridiplantae; phylum Streptophyta; class Magnoliopsida; order Lamiales; family Plantaginaceae; genus Penstemon; species Penstemon eatonii. Next base: position 62,181,257 of record CM076712.1, on the reverse strand, counting down.
GAAATTTTGTTTGAGCACAGTTTAATTGTTTATAATCGAGTTGAACTTGATTAGCTTGACATTTTTACATATATTTTGTTAACGTTTTAGTCTATCAAGTGAGCTCGAATCGAAATTAAAAAATTATTTCATGAATTTTTTTTGTTCAAACTTGTTTTATATGTATATATAACGAACCTCCTCAAATGAATCTTTATTAGTCAAATTTCAGTCAGATATTGAGTAATTTGATTTGAATTATATTCTTTTTAGCTTATTTGACTTAAGAGGAATGGAAAACAAATTCTTATAATTCGATCCATAAAACTATCGATTTTTTGCATGTTCACACCAAATACTAAAAATTATATTTACTACATAAATGTATTTTCTTCACCACAAATTTAGATAGATGAATTGATATTTAGCGCACTCGATTTTATTTTATCATAATTTTTTCTTTGTTATTTAATGATTTAATCTCTTTCGAGATGCGTCAGACACATTAAAATGAAATTTTTTCTCAACAGGGATTCGAATATGGACTCACTACTTTGAAGTGATTAGGCCTTTCCACTAGACAAATGAAATGTTGATATGTTTTTTCATAGTATTGTGTTAAAATGTGTCAATCAATTACTTTAAAACATCACGTCACCTATAAGTTGCTTACACGATGTATGTAGAAGTATTAGTATTCTTCCTGTCTAGACGTATTTCGTGTAAAGAAGAAACATAAAAGTAGTAAATTTAGGTATTTCGATAGCTTCTGACCAAAAAAAGAAAAGGTATTTGGATAGCTTTATCTTTTTGCAAATGAAGAAAGAGCCTAAATAAGGTCCCTATCAAATATTTGGTATGTACATCTATAACCCTAGGTCAAAATCAAAATATATAAAAAGTTAGTCTTGTTTATGTTGGGCAACGTGTTATGAAGAAAATTTGTACGGATCCTAATTAAAATGTAACATCTAGGGGCGTTCATGGTGCGATTTTGTTATCGTGCAAACACAATTCAATACTTGCGGTTTTTTAATATTCTAGTACAATTGTACAAACACAATTCAATTAATCTTGAAATTGCACTTTACGGTCCATTCGACCCGGGGGCAATCTCAAACCTTTAACTATAATGTATTTTTACTATTGCATAAGTTTTGTAAATGCACTAATAAATTACCACTTTTATTTTTGTGAATACGTTTTGTAAACTTTCATATAAATATAAACTAATAAAATAGGATCTTCAATGAACACGCAATAATCTGGAACACTAGGTTAACAAATTTTTATTACAACAAAATAAGCTAGACACTTTAATCTATATATAATTTTAAGATTTTTTTTGTTGCTTTGAGTTATTGTTCAACCTTTTCTATTCTAGCACTGGCCTTCTTTTCACTTATTAGAGTTAGAGGGCTACGTAAGTCAATAAGACTTTTTTTTTGGCGTTGGACAGTGGAATGAGACTAATTTGTTAAAGTATATATCATTGTTTTAATTTTAGGACTAAATTAAATAATAACTTAAAACAAATATAAAAATCATAGTGCAATCGAATGTGATTATGCAATCTAAAAAGAAATTAAATTCAAATTCAATTGCAACTTGCTATCTCTTTCTAGAAAAGCTCAAGATCAACCCATCAAATTTTGAACCCGTAAATTACGGTCGAATTGGAAGGATTTGGTTGAAAAACTCTAGTAGTAAAGTCATCAAACCTGTTGCACAAATAAATTTGGTGACACATTGAGATCTACTCTTCACTTCACATCAGAGGGCCGAGGTTTTCAAACCTTTGGGCTGGCTTACTCTATCTCAAGTCCTTATGTTTAGTAAATTAGGCCTGACCCACTTATAAAATTTTAATTATAGTACTAATAAATTTCTATCTACTTTTTTTTTTTTTTTTTTAATTTGATCACTATTTTCTAGCTTATCCTATTTTAGTGGAGTAATAAAATTAGTAAAGTAAAAGTCATATATATGGAGTATGAAATAAGCAAATTAATTTCCGATCGATCGATCGACTAGACTGAATTTCAGACAATTATCAGGTAAAGCAGTCAACTGCTACAACTGTAACCAACCTCCTCCTCCACTTTCCTCAGAAACTTCCAATTTCCATTTTAGTCCGGCTCCGGCTGCTGAAATATGAACAGCAGTTATCATCTCCATTTAATTCTCCCTCTTAAACTTAAATCACTACACTATAACACCATTAATAAATAAATAAATGTATCATTTCATTTATTTCCTCATATTCTTCGCATCATTTTCTTCCCCAGTACCCGCACACCGAACCCTCCTCCAAAACGGCACCGTTCCGACTCCATGCCCTCTGAACTTCGATACTCTACGGCGACTCATACGGGGTTCGGATCGGCGAATCTTGGATACCCGATCCCAGTGCCAGTACATCCGACAGGGGCTCCGACTACTCCAATCGGACTATTTACGGCGCACTAATTCTTTCCTTCCTCCCCTCAATTCCGCCGAGTCATGCTGGGACTCGTACCAGTTACTCGTCAACGAGTACATTCCAAACTTCGATGTCCGCCCTAGGTGCGGTTTTCAGACGCCGTGGATTGCTACCGGGTGCATGAACATCACCACTCGCGCGGAATTCGAGTCCGCCGTTCCTCAGTCGTTGCTAGACGATGTAGTCGCGGCTTGCAACCAAACCCTAATTAATAATTCCCCCTGCGCCACTTGTACAACCGCCCTTTCTAATCTCCAGGCGCCGTACCTCTCGGGTTCCTCAATTGGCAACGTCTCTGATTGTACGGCGTATCCTTTCATTTACGCGGGAGCTTTCGTTAATCATTTGGGTCCCACGGATGAAGGTACGGCTAAATGTTTATTTAATCTCGATTTCACGTCGAATGGTTCGAGTGACAGGGGGAAGAAGATTGTGATTATTGTTGTTGTAGTGGTGTGTGTTGTGGTTTTGATTTTAGTTTTGTTAGGGTTTTGGTTTATTCGCCAGAGAAAGGCAAGATTCTTGGAGGAAAAATGGAAGAACAATATGAAGAATGAGAGTAATGTGAGTTCTGGATTGGACTCCATTAGTGCTAGTACAAGGTTAATTAGATTCACATTCGATGAAATCAAGTTGTCTACAAAAAATTTCTCGAGGGAGAACATGATTGGTAAAGGAGGGTATGGAAATGTGTACAAAGGCGTGCTTCCGGATGGTTCGGAAGTGGCCTTAAAGCGGTTTAAGAACTGTTCAGCTGCAGGGGATGCTAGTTTTACACACGAAGTGGAAGTTATCGCTAGTGTCAGACACGTAAATTTGGTAGCATTGAGAGGGTATTGTACAGCCACCACTCCTCGAGAAGGTCACCAGAGAATCATTGTTTGTGATCTAATGAAAAACGGGAGTGTGCATGATCATTTGTTTGGATTGATTGATAAGAAATTGAGTTGGCCTATACGCCAAAAGATTGCTCTAGGGACAGCTAGAGGGTTGGCTTACTTGCACCACAGTGCTCAACAGGCCATTATTCATAGAGATATTAAAGCTAGTAATATACTATTAGATGAGAATTTTGAGCCTAAAGTAGCGGATTTCGGACTAGCAAAGTTCACACCCGAAGGAAAGACACACTTGAGCACTAGAGTAGCCGGAACTATGGGCTATGTAGCACCAGAGTATGCATTATACGGGCAGTTGACTGAGAGGAGTGACGTATATAGCTTTGGGGTAGTTCTTCTTGAGCTTTTAAGTGGGAAGAAAGCACTTATTGCTGCTAATGATGGAGAGCAGCCGAGTCTTGTGGCTGATTGGGCTTGGGGGCTTGTTAGAAAAGGAAAAGCTATGGCTGTGGTTGAAAAGAATATGCCTGATTTGGGTCCGGTAGATGTTGTGGAGAAGTATGTTTTAGTGGCAGTTCTTTGTTCGCACCCACAGTTATACGCTAGGCCAACTATGGACCAAGTTGTGAAGATGTTGGATATGGATGTACCCATTCCTTCAATACCTGAAAGACCGATTTCGATTCTTGCGAATATTGATGATATTGAGAGGTCGGTGAGTAGTAGTTCGGGGTCGGGTCATTTGTCGACTGCTGCTGGTTATCAGCATTATACATAGGTTTGTCAACGGAGCGTGACCTGATTAATTATGATTTCTTTCTTTAGAGATTCAATGACCTGATCTGATTAAGAAGGTCTGTAATCCGAAATACATTGAGAAAATATGGATCTAGCATGATCTGATATGTTAAAGATCCCGATTCGATTAATATGTAATATAATATCTATAAATCTCAGATCAGATCTGAATCCCATTTATGTGTATCAGTGGATCTGGATTGACCCTTCAGTTCGAATCCGACCATTGCCATACTTATCTGAGCCAGAACGCCCTAGATATACTATATACTACAAGATAGCGTAGGATACAGTTAGCTTCCTTTTTTTTAATTTGGATGGCTCCTTTTTGTTTTCTTTATTCTTTAGATTTTGATCTTGAATATGTAAATTCGTCATTTTTTTCCCCTTCTGTTAAGAGAATTGTATATAGACTATGTTGTATTTGATGCTTTTATAATTATAAGTGATTGTTGTTCAGTGTTTGGAGTTATGCTGCATTTTGTAGTTTGTGTTACTGAAACAGAAAGGATAATGAAGTTGTATTGGTGATTCCTAGACTTTTCGGTCCATATGAACAAACCCCACCCCAACCACCACATGTGAACCATCGAGAGGGGTAAAACCGTAAAACGTAAAACAGGGGGTAGTTTGGATAAAATTTAGATGTTACGAAATTTAGTTGGACTTTTTCAAGATTCCCTAGATATATTTGCGTGATCATTTGAATTGATACTAATTTAAATGTATTTGACTGTAATTTTCGGAATGTAAAATAGTGTCTAGTTTAAGTAGTATAGACATTTACCTTAAATGAGAAACTTGGTATAGACATTTACAGTAAATCATTTAATTGTTAAGTAGTATTCTGTTTTTGCACTTGATTTGAACCAATAAAAATATTGAATTTGATGGTTAATATTTTTCGACATTTGCTCATCTCCGAGAAAATTGATTGAACACAATCTAAGGCACCTTCTTTTCTTTTCTTTCTCTTCAAACAGAAGAGCGGATTGGATTGTATTGAATTTAGGCGACTCTTTTTTTGCATCTCTGTTTCATGCACAGCTTCCAATCATTGCTCAAAAAAATTGTGAGTTGTTCTTCCTACAACCTTTTTTGTTTGTTTGTTTGTTTGTTTATTTCTTTCTGCAAAACTATCGACTTCCATGTTTAAATAGATTATGCATCCCAAATACCAGACAAGACATGATATCAATTTCCAATTTAATAATGCTCTCTCAGTAAAAGTAATACTCCTACTAGATTAATAACATAAATTTGATATAAAAAGGAACAAATCTTAACTTAAAATAAAAGCATGCCTTTGCCTTTCTGAAATTTTCTAATAATGTTTTCCTTACCCTTTTTCTTATTGGTTATATGAAGCTAAAACTCTTGAATTAATTAAAACAGTTTTAGGTAAGAGTTTCAACTTTGGTAGGTGAAGATATTTCACAATTTGTGGGGCATCTCATCCAACTTGTCTGTCTGTTTTCCCTTGCTTGTTCAAGGCAATATTATATGTTTGTTCAAGGCAATATTTTATTTATGGTACTTTCAAAACAACAAAAAATTACACTCAGAAACCATGTAAGAGAAAAAAAAAGATCCATCTCTTCGTTAAAAATGACTTCTTGTCTGTTTTGGCAGTTGTGAGTTTTATATAGTATTTAACTTCACTTGTACAAAGCAAGTCGTAATTAAATATGATGAACCCTTCTAGCTCGCTCAGTGATTGGAACTAAGTTACAGCCAATCATATCATTTTCAGTGATCGACAACTGGATTTAGGCATCAAAACCAGTCAAAATGAAAGCCACCAATTTTGAAATTTTGTAATAAGGGACCCTTTTGATATAGATATCTGAATTGAATCAATAACAACTTGGAGATTGATTAGTTCTGAATGTTAGAGTTTTTATTATTAGTGTAACTTGTATATATTTAGTAGAAGGGTAGTTTAGTCTTTAGTGTAAACCCTAGCTATTTAGACTTTTTCTCTTTTCTTTCTTTCATTATTCTTTTGCCTCTCTTTTCTTTTGTATGCTTAAGTTATCATGGTATCAGAGCGGGTAATCGTAGGGGACACTTCCGAATAATTTACGATCGTTCGCTTTGTTAATTTCCGTTTCTTCGTTTATTTGAGGTTCGTTCTGCTCTATTTGTTTCGGTTATTTCGAATCCAGTTATTTTCGGTTAGGGTTCGTTTCCTCTATTGTGGTTCGGCTGTGTCCGATTGTGATTGATTGTGTATTGGTTGAATATGACGTCTGAAAGTGGTGATTCGTTGCAGTCTATTAGTGTTAGATTGAATGGGAAGAATTTTTCATATTGGAGTTATGTTATGAAAAATTTCTTGAAAGGAAAAAAGATGTGGGGCTATGTTACTGGTATTGAGGTTAAACCGACAAAAGATTCTGGTGTTGATTATGCTAAATTGTTGGATATCTGGGAAACGAACAACTCGAAGGTCATTACTTGGATCAACAACTCGGTGGAATGCTCTATTGGTATGCAATTAGCAAAATATGAGTGTGCAAATGATGTTTGGGATCATTTAACAAAATTATATACTCAGTCTAATTTTGCTAAAAGGTATCAATTGGAACATGATATACGTGCTCTTGAGCAGAATGACATGGGTATTCAGGAGTTTTATACCTTAATGTCAAATCTTTGGGATCAATTAGCTCTCACTGAACCGGCGGATTTAAGAGGAAGTAGTTCTTTCATAACCTATAGAGAAGAACAGAGGTTGGTTCAGTTTTTGATGGCCTTGCGCAATGACTTTGAAGGAATTCGAGGATCAATTCTCCATCGCAGTCCTCTCCCCTCTGTTGATTCTGTGGTGAGTGAATTATTGGCTGAGGAGACTCGTTTGAAGTCTCATTCAGGAAAAGGACTTCTACCATCTCCAAGTGCATCTGTATTGGCAGTTCCTTTTAGACCACCTGCAAATAATAGAAACCAACCTTATGTTCCAACTCCGCCTGATGAGTGTCGATTTTGCAAGAAAAAAGGTCACTGGAAGTCTCAATGTCCAGCATTAATGAGACAGAAATCATTACAACAACAACAACAACCGCAACATCTGTCGCAACAACCACCATGGAGATATGGAAATCAACAACGGCCTAACACTGCCGCTGTAGTACCATCTTCCGATTCTGTTGGCTTTGGAGGCTCTCCTTCTTCGAGCTCCTCTATGGATTCTCTTGCCGAGCAAATTCAGCAAATTCAGAAGATTCTTGCTATACAGCCACATGCTATGTCTGCTGCCTCTACTTCTCATATAGGTTTGTCACCCCCTGGTTCCTCGGGTAAATCTCCTTCCACGTGGCTCCTAGATTCTGGAGCTTCTCATCATATGTCACCTGATTCATCTGTGTTTACTACTTTACATTCCAAACCATATGGTTCGGTTTCAACTGCTGATGGTACTCCTATGCCATTAGCAGGTTTTGGTCATATTGATACACCGAATATGTCTCTTGATAGTGTCTATCACATTCCAAATCTTGCAATGAATCTTGTCTCTGTTGGTCAATTATGTGATTCTGGATACTCAGTCACTTTTTCCTCTACTTCTTGTCATGTGCAGGATCAACAATCCAAGAAGCTGATTGGGACAGGCCGTAGGCAGGGGGGACTGTACGTTTTGGACAAGTTAAAAGCACCAGCAATTGCAGCCTCTAGTGTTGATTTGTCTTCTTTTCATTTAAATTCTTCATCTTCTCCTTTTTATTTGTGGCATTCTCGTCTTGGTCATATTTCAGCTCCTCGTTTAAAATATTTAGTTTCTAGTGGAGCTTTAGGAAGTTTGAAAACTACTGATATTTCTAATTGTTCTGGTTGTAAACTGGCAAAATTTGTTGCTCTTCCTTTTAATCTAAGTTTATCTCGTTCATGCGCACCATTTGATTTAATTCATTCTGATGTTTGGGGACCAGCTCCTGTTACTACAAAAGGAGGGTCTCGATACTATGTTTCATTCATTGATGATTATACTCGTTATTGTTGGGTTTACCTTATGAAACGGCGCTCTGAGTTTTTGGGTATTTATAAAATATTTCGGGCTTTAGTTAGAACTCAATATTCAGCTATTATAAAGTGTTTTAGATGTGATTTGGGCGGGGAGTACACCTCTAATAAATTCAATGAACTACTTGCCTTAGATGGGACTGTTCATCAATCTTCATGTACAGATACTCCTCAACAAAATGGGGTAGCCGAAAGAAAACATAGACACATTGTTGAAACTGCTCGTTCTCTTCTCATATTTGCATCTGTTCCCAGTGAATTTTGGGGGGAAGCAGTTCTTACTGCAGTTAACTTGATCAATAAGATTCCATCATCTCACTCATCTGGTCTATCTCCTTTTGAAAAGTTATGTGGGCATGCTCCTGACTATTCTTCTTTGAGAGTTTTTGGTTGTACTTGTTTTGTATTGCGTCCTCGTGTGGAGCGTAATAAGTTATCACCACGATCTGTTGTTTGTGTGTTTCTTGGATATGGTGAAGGACAGAAAGGATATCGTTGTTATGATCCTGTTAGTAGGAAATTATATGTTTCTCGTCATGTTGTGTTTTTTGAACATATTCCTTTCTTTTCCATTCCTGATAATACTCATAATTTAACAAAATCAGATCTCATTCACATTGATCCTTTTTCTGATAATAGTGAGATTTTTTCTACTGATGTTCCTTCAACTACAGATATTGATTTATCTTCATCTCATAGTCCTGCTCCTGTCACTCCTTTTCCTTTGCATTATCATCGCAGGGGTCAAAATGTTGGCACTGATAACTTGGATGATTCCCCTCCTCCTACGGACACCCAACCACTTCCTGTGACTGCTGATCCTGCTCATCGATATCCTCATCGTACACGTAAGTCGACCCAACTCCCTGATTTTGCTTATTCTCTACATTCACCTTCTTTTTCTTCCGTTTTAGCTGCAATTCATTCTGATTCCGAGCCTTTGTCCTATAAAGAGGCTGTTATTGATCCTCGTTGGCAGCAAGCTATGGCTGAGGAACTATCTGCTTTACATAAGACAGACACTTGGGATTTGGTTCCTTTGCCTCCTGGCAAACGTGTTGTTGGCTCTCGTTGGGTATACAAAATTAAAAGAAAGTCTGATGGGTCGGTTGAGAGATACAAAGCCAGATTGGTTGCCCAAGGATTTTCTCAGCAATATGGTATGGATTATGAAGAAACATTTGCCCCTGTTGCGAAAATGACTACTGTTCGAACTCTTATTGCAGTTGCTTCCGCTCGCCAGTGGAAACTTTCTCAAATGGATGTTAAGAATGCTTTCTTAAATGGAGAACTTCGAGAGGAAGTTTTCATGGCTCCGCCCCCAGGTGTTGTTCATAATCCGGGTGATGTTTGTAAGCTTAGGAAAGCGTTGTATGGGCTTAAACAGGCACCTCGAGCTTGGTTTGAAAAATTCTCTGTTGTGATTACTTCTCTTGGGTTCACTCCCAGTGATCATGATTCCGCTCTTTTTGTCAGAAATACCGATGCAGGTCGTATTTTGCTTTCTTTGTATGTTGATGATATGATCATTACTGGTGATGATAATGATGGGATTGAAGTTTTGAAGTCCGAATTATGCAGCCAATTTGAAATGAAGGACTTGGGTTCTTTGCGCTATTTTTTAGGGATTGAAGTAGCATACTCTCCGAGTGGTTATCTTCTTTCCCAATCTAAGTACACGGCTGATATCATCGAGCGAGCTCGACTCACTGACACTAGGATGGTTGATACTCCTTTAGAGGTTAATGTTCATTACTCGAGTTCTGATGGGACACCATTAGAAGATGCTACTCTATATCGCACCATTGTTGGAAGTTTGGTTTATCTCACTATCACTCGTCCTGATATTTCTTATGCCGTTCATGTGGTCAGTCAGTTTGTTGCTTCTCCTACTAGTGTTCATTGGGCTGCTGTTCTTCGCATCTTACGGTATCTTCGGGGTACTCTCTTCCAAAGTTTGTTATTTCCATCATACTTCTTTGATAATCATGCATCATATCTAACTTTTATATTATAATGTTATGGACTCTGTATTTGGCTATAATCCATGTATCATTACATTGAATGGGAGCAGTTTAAAACTTAGAAAAATTGAAACAATGCTTAAAATGGACTATTTTTCTTTCATTTACTCTAAACCACATACTAGCTTCACTTCTTCACGTATCAACTTAGTTCGAAAATGATCACATGGAACATGGTTTAATTAATGTTTCTTGAAATTTACCTCAAAAGTTGAAAGTTCTGATGTTGAGGGTAGATCTATCTAAGCACATAAAATGATTCCATTTTTTACTTTTTATCCTGTAAATTTCTGTTTTTTCAAGTATAAAACACAAATCGTATAACTTGTTTTATGACATATAGTTTTTCTTTATATATCTCCGCACAACATATTCTCTTTGCTTCATATTTTCTGGTAAGTAAACAGTACCAGAAGATATAGCACCCATGGCTCAAAATCAAGAAGAGATTAGAGCTCCACTTCTTTCGTTAGAGAAGAAAGTAATAGATGGCGATGAAGAGAATCCGTCGCCAAAATCCAGCAAAGAGGACAGATTTATGGTTTATTTCAGTACCTTTGTTGCAGTTTGCGGATCTTATGCTTTCGGATCATGTGTAAGTATTATTATTATTATTTTTTTTTTTGGGTAGTTTTTCTTGGAAATTTGAGTCAAAAAATCCTTTAATGATCATCTTTTGTACAGGCAGGATATTCATCACCTACACAGGCTGCTATAAGAGAAGATGTACACTTATCCTTAGCAGAGGTTGGTTTCTATTTTCTAGTAAAGTACAATCTACTTAATCTATGTTTAGTTCTTAGATTTTAGTGAATAAAACGCTAAGAAACACATGTTTTGTTCATTTAAATCCAAGAACCAAACTTTGCCTTTATGGTACTATTAAGTCCCTATTCTTGTTTTATGAGTTATTAACATTGTTCATTTGTTTGGCTTTATGTGCAGTACTCATTGTTTGGCTCAATACTGACCTTTGGAGCAATGATTGGTGCAATTACAAGTGGTAAAATCGCAGACTACATAGGCCGTAAAGGGGTAGAATTTACCACATTTCAAGAATTGTGTATAACAATGAGCAACTATGATCCTATAAACATTCTACTAATTTATTACTATGATTTTATTTGAAATGAAATCAGGCAATGACGGTGTCAAGTTTATTTTGTACAGCAGGGTGGCTAGCCATTTACTTTGCTAAGGTCTCCATATTTCACAACTCTCAAGTCTACTATACTTTCGTACACCAAAACCGTTGCTTGATTTAATGTTTTTATAACTACGTAGGGGGCTTTGCTTCTTGACATTGGAAGATTGGCAACTGGTTATGGAATGGGGGTCTTTTCTTTTGTGGTAAAATTTGATTTTTTTTTTTTTTTTAACTGCAGATTAATATTTTAATGGACTTGATTTGAATACGGGTTCACTTTTTGGTTAGTAGGTTCCGGTATTCATAGCTGAGATAGCGCCAAAGGATTTACGCGGAGCTTTGACAACCATAAACCAGGTAAAAACTAGTACTACATAGTGCAAAATTTACCTTTCCTTTACCTAAGATATGGGAATGATTTTCAAGCTCATTTCTGGATGCAGCTAATGATTTGTACTGGAGTATCTGTGTCATTCATCATAGGCACACTACTTTCATGGAGGACTTTAGCATTAATTGGTTAGTTTTACAACTCAACTACCTATATATATATATATATATATATATATATATATTCTCATTTTTCAGTGATAATAGGAAATAGTTACTTCTACGTTTTAACACAATCTGAAAAAAAAAAGTCACTTTTCATGTTCTGCAGGAATACTCCCTTGTGCTGTTTTGCTTGTAGGTCTTTTTGTCATGCCCGAGTCCCCAAGATGGCTGGTAAAAAAAAAAAATATTCGAGTTAAAACACTAATAATTATATAATAAGGCTGTCAATCGACCAGACTTAAATTTGAATTTAAATCTGACCCCGACCAAAACAAATTCGGATCTTAGACAAATCCAATCCAAATCCGACTCAATGACAGCCATATATATATATGTACGATTATATGGAGTATTGTGAAAATGCCGGAAAGATTGAGAATCTCAAATATCAGGCAAAACAAGGAAATCAGAAAGAGTTTGAAGCTTCATTAAGGAGACTGAGGGGCAAAAATGCAGACTTATCTGAGGAAGCAGCTGAAATTCAAGTACTATAAATAAACCCACTCTTAATACCTTTATTGAAACAAACATCATTAAAGTAACATTTAATTAATCATTTACATGTTGACAGGATTACATAGAAACTCTAGACAGGCTTCCAAAAGCCAAACTCCTCGATTTGTTTCAAAGACGATATCTCCGCTCTGTCACAGTATGCATGTGTTTAATTAATATATGCCATACATAAAAGTAAAATCATTTACCTTTGTGAACTAAGTAATAATTAAATGAATTTGTGTCACAGATAGGAGTTGGACTAATGGTTTGTCAACAATTTGGAGGAATCAATGGAATCTGTTTCTACACAAGCAGTATATTTGAGTCCTCGGGTAGAATTCTCTTCAGCAAATCTGTTATTAAAACTCAACCTCGTATATTTTGCATATATTTATATATCATGTGTAACTTCACAGGATTCCCAGCAGACGTTGGAACTATAATCTATGCCGTTCTTCAGGTATATATATATATTCTTACATAGGGATTAAAGAAAATTATATGAAATATGAATACCCAATTATTATCTCCATCAGGTCATAGTCACTGGACTTGGTGCTACATTGATTGACAGAGCAGGAAGAAAGCCTCTTTTAGTGGTATTTCATTTTATCAACCATCAACCATAAAACATATTCTTTATTTCAATTCAAAATGTAAATGTAATTGCATATTTCTTTTTTCAGGTTTCTGGATCAGGACTAGTTCTTGGCTGTCTTTTAACTGGAACTTCTTTCTATCTAAAGGTATCTTAATTTCAACGATACTAGACACTGTAACACTTTTACTTCCACGCCTGTCTGTTTTGCACTTTTGGTCCCGAATTGGATGGAAAAGAGAGAAATTGACGAAAAGTGAAAAAAAGTATCCAGTCTTTGTAGGACTTAACGTATCATTTTGTTAATTTGGTGATAAAATGTTTTGTGATTTAGAATGAATGAATGTAACTCTGATCTGGTTAATTACTCTCTGCCCACAGGAGCAGGGCCTTGCACTTGGTGCAGTTCCAGCCCTTGCTGTGACCGGCGTATTGGTAAGTTCACGTTTAGAAACACACACACACACACAACTGATCTAATTAAGAGTTTTAATTTTTTTTGATTTATTAGGTCTATATAGGTGCATTTTCCGTTGGAATGGGAGCGGTTCCATGGGTTGTGATGTCTGAGGTATAACTAACATGTACTATATTGTCATAGATTTGTGATGAAACATTAGAGAAAAGATTAAAAGATGATTATTTTTTTTTTTAAATTACAGATATTTCCTATAAATATTAAAGGAGTTGCAGGAAGCCTAGCAACATTAGTGAACTGGTTTGGTGCATGGGCTTGTTCTTACACTTTTAATTTTCTAATGAGCTGGAGCTCCTACGGAACATTCGGCCTTTATGCTGCTGTCAATGCGCTTGCGATTCTGTTTGTGATTAAGGTTGTGCCTGAAACCAAAGGGAGGACTCTCGAACAAATACAAGCAACAGTAAATGCTTAGTTTCAATCAACATTCAACATATATATATAGATAGAGTTAATTAGTTATTATATATATGTAAAATTGAAGTACGTACCATTCATGTTAATTATGTGCTCGTACCATAATGTTTTTGGATCTATAATATATTTTTGCTCTCTATGAAATAAATTCATTTTTTCATCCTCTGGAAATTAAATGAAGTTGATCCTATATCAAGATTTATCATACTATATATATTATAATCATTATTAATTGATGTGTTGCCATACGTCATCCATGCTCTAAAATCTAAATTAAATGCCTTAAAAAATAAGAATAACAACTAATTCTTTTTCGTAGAGCAATGGGGGCATATTCTCTACGTTTGAAGAGGCGAGGCCCACCATTTCATATAAGCAAGCCCAATTAATTGCAACTTTCGTCCTAAAGCTTTTTCTCTTTAATTTAAGACCATGCTAATTTCAATTAGCTTTGCTGAATTGAACCATGAACGCATGATTCCAAACTTAATTTTAGTTTTTATTGAGCTCCTGAATTTATGACGCTCAAATTTAGATAATAACAAATCAAGTAAGTTGATCATATTCATTACGATAAGTTTAAAATTCTTTTCATGACAATTTAAGTCAGATATTCTAAGATATTTTATTTAGATACGGTCTAATTTTAAGTAGATACTAACAATTAATGTTTTGATCCAATCCACACGATCATACAAATATTTATGACGATTTATGGACGTGGAATTCAATTTGGCACTTTCTCCATTGATAAAATAGATATACATTATCCAAACAACTAAATGCTTCCTCCCTTTTCCAAAATAAAATAGATTTAGAAAAGAAAAGGAATTTCAAGTTTACTTCTCCTTCCCTAAATCCATTGCTACACGCTTCAACGCATCTAAGCAACTTACTATAGGTGACGTGATTTTATTCCAAAGTTCTTAATTGTGACATTGAATCACGTACTTTAATTGCACATAATCTGACCAATCTTCCAAATTTATCGAATAAAGATTGAAGATTAAAAGTTTAAAACATGAAAAGGCATCAACTTGTATTCTTCCATCCATCCAAATAATAAATAAAAGCATGTTCGAGCCATATTATTATATTTAACTGAATTCATTACATACACATCAGAATATAATTATTTTTTTCTTACCATGCTTCTCTATATTTTTACATTTACTTGTCATTAGAAAAGATGATTTGATTGTTGAAATAAATAGATAGAAAAGAAATTAAAATTTTTCTTGATAGGAAAAAGAAAAACAATTATGCGGATAGAATATGCTTACAGCACGGAAACAGAAGAAGCGGAGGGGATCGCGTGCGGGTAAACAAACAGTAAAGAGAAAAGCATTCGTTTCAATTTCAAGTCAAACTCCTAAAAACACGAAATTCAAAAACTAAATCGATAAATCTCGCGAGATTTCTCCGGCGATCGTAGAATATGAATAATCGACGGCGGTACGGTCAACACGTCACCGGTGAGTTGGTGGTGATTGAGAAATGTTGAGAGAGGAAAAATACAAAGGATAATAAGAAAATAATTAATTTGAATAATAGATGAGGAATGGCAAGGTGAAAAACAGCAAATTGCTGCCTAATTCTTTTAGAATTATTTCGTCTTGTATCAAGACGGTGTCGACGAATGCTAGCACAGCCGTGCGCTCCGCCGGTGCTTCAGTGGCCTCCTCCATCTCCTCCTCTGCTGACGATTGCAAAGAGCAGGTCGACATTCCGTACTGCTTTCTCATGTGTATTTATCGATTTGATGTGCTTATATTTCTCAGTGATTTATTGATTTGTTGAGTTCTGCTTGATGTATTCAGTCGTTTGGTTTGCTTCATTGAATTTGAGCGATATGAGTTTTGTGCAGGAATTTCCTTATAAGGATGTAAAACTTGATGGATTATAATTTTTCCTATTTTATGGAAAATCTGAGTTTGGTTGATTGGTTTAGTTTGAGTTGTTTTTGTTGTCGTATTTGGTGGTTTCACGGTCTTGATTGAGTTGAAGCATTTATTTCTGAAACTATTCATTTGGTTCTTCTATTTGTATAAGCTTGGAAAAATTGTTCCTGAATTTCATTTTCAGAATGTGAACTTTACAGATCACAATTAGGAAATTTATCACTTTTACCGAAAATAGACCAAGAAATTACTTTCTCGATTAGTTTACACATAAAGCTACAATTAAACTGGTGGTTATGGAATCCCAATAAGATACCATGTTCAAGTATATTTTGTAAATATACCATCTTTTTATGTTATCCTCAATAATCTATTATACTTGCAAATTATCAACATAATTTATTCCCTTCATGTGGTATAAAAATCTTTACATTCAGGAGTCTTATATGTAACATAATTTATTCCCTTCATGTGGTATAAAAATCTTTACGTTCAGGAGTCTTATATGTTGCATATTGGTGAAAAAGTGTTACTAGTAATTGTGGTGTTCCTCCTCTAGTTGTTATGACGCTGATCCTTTCTGTTGATCAGGTATTGTGGGCTGGCTTTGACAAATTAGAGATTGGTCTAGCTACCTTCAGACGTGTCTTATTACTTGGTTATCTTAAGGGTTTTCAAGTCTTTGATGTTGAGGATGCTTCTGGTTTGAAGGAATTAGTGTCAAGGCGTGATGGACCAGTTAGCTTCTTACAGATGCTTCCAGCTCCTGCAACTTGTGATGGTGATGACAATTACAGATCATCACATCCTATACTGGTTGTTGTTGGAGGAGAGGAGGATAAAATACTCACAGGCCAAGGGCATGTCAGATATGTTTCAACAGATTCATCATTGGAGGGCTCTTTTGACCCCCCTACTACTGTTAGATTTTACTCGATGAAATCAAATGAGTATGTGAAGGTTATTGATTTTAAGTCTGCAGTATTAATGGTCAGATGCAGCCCTCGAGTAGTCGCTATTGGTCTTGAAGAACAAGTAAGTATCTACTTAAATGAATCCATTGATATACTTATTACCCAAAAATGAAAAGTAGAAAGAAAAATAAAGCAAAAAAGAAGAGACATATTAAGTAGCTGAAAACTTTTTTCTTTAACTAAATTAGGCATTAAATCAGTGGCCCAAGCAGATAAGGCGAGTCAATTGTCTGCTTGTGTTATCGGCCTTTGTTATTTCTGATTCTGCACCTTCTGGCTGTGATCTTTCTTCCTCTTTTCGTGGTATCTTCTTCCTTCTATTTTAAAGTCTTCCTATTGCATTGTGGTATGGAGCATGTTATGTTCGTGATTATATTCTAAGCCTTGATGGCTTTCACAGGGAAAAGTTTCACTGAGCTTTACTTAACCAACATTTAAGCTTAGATATAGTCAAAATATGGCAGAATGAGATCCCTTGATTGGTTTATGATTCTGAGCAGTATGAAATGATGTTTTTACTATTGATAGTATGCGTAGGTGACATGTCAGACTTAGGTTTGTCTTGAAAATAATGGCATTTGAGATGATCGGTTTATTTGTATTTGGACAGATATACTGCTTTGATTCCCTTACTCTTGAGAAGAAATTCATAGTTATCACCTATCCTGTTACTCGAGTCAGAGAGCAAGGAGCATTTGGAATCAACACAGGGTATGGTCCAATGGCTGTGGGGTCCAGGTGGTTGGCTTATCCTCCTAATCACCCATTTCTGTTAAATATGGGTCGGGTGAGTCCAAAGAGCCTTGCATCTAATGTTCATCCATCAACATATCCCGGAAGTGGTTCTCTGATGGCTCGTTATGCAGTGGAATCTAGTAAACATTTAGCGGCTGGTATATACAACCTTGGGGACATGGGATACAAGAAGTTATCTAAATATTATCCGGAGCTGCTTCCCGATGGTGCTAGTACTACTGGTTCAGAGAATGCTGGTGTGGTAAGTGCAAGATAGTGATATTTCTACTATTTTTGTTCATTTTGGTAATTATTGAGTGAGCTAGAAAGTGCAGGTTTTGAAAGTTTACCTTTCTTGTGCTATACATTAAGATTATCGAGTGTTAGACATTGTCAAGTATATTCATCTTATTGCCTTTTATTTCTTTATCCATTGCAGGTTGCTGTGAAAGATCTTGTTTGCTCAGAAGTTATATCACAATTTAGGGCTCACGCAAGTCCAATATCTGCTCTATGTTTTGATCCAACCGGGACCCTTCTAGTCACTGCCTCAGTACATGGAAATAACATAAATATCTTCCGTATCATGCCTTCTCATACATGTAAGGGATCAAGCTCTAGTGACTGGAGCACTTCGTATATGCATCTTTACAAGCTATGTCGTGGTGTAACTACTGCTGTAAGTATATGCCCTCTTGCCTTTGATATTGTTCTGCAAAACCATCTCTCTTTCCAACAGTTCTCAAGTTCTGTGAACTAATTGGCGCCATTTTTTTTGTGTTTTCTTTTACAGGTCATCCAAGATATATGCTTCAGTCATTATAGACAGTGGATTGCTATTGTATCATCAAGAGGAACTTGCCATATCTTTGTTCTGTCCCCCTTTTGGGGACAAGATAATTTTCGAGCTCTAAATAACCATGGGCAAGGTGCCTATCTGTTTTTAGCTTCGACTCCACCATGGCGGTCTACTAACGAGAAAAAATCTTTTCCTTCACCTCCATACACCCTTTCTGTAGCCAGCCGTATTAAATGCAGTGACTCTGGTTTGCTCAATACAGTAAGCAATGCTGCTGCTACAATGGTGGGTAAGATATGGGCGCCATCTGGAGCTGTCGCTGCTACTTTTCACAATTCTAACTCAAAGAGTACTCTAAATGTTATTTCAAGTGTTAGTAGTTCATTGGAGCATATCTTAGTTTATACCCCATCAGGCTTTGTGGTTCAACATGAAATTCAATCATCAGTGGAGCTTGAATCTAGTGAGAGTAAAACGGAATCTTGGTCAACTCGACCAGTAAACCAACAAATTGAGGAGTTAATGTTGAGAATCGAACCTAGGCAATGGTGGGATGTCTCTAGAAGATTTGATAATCTTGAAAGGGAGGAATGTATTCCTGGGAAAAAGAATAATCCTGAGATTGATTACGACTCCAGAGTGGTTGTTCCGGAAAACACAAATTCGGAGAGATCACACTTGTATCTATCCAATGCTGAAGTTCAAATAAACTCCTCCAGTTTACCTATATGGCAAAAGTCAAAGGTAAATATTCCGACTTAGATTACTAATGTCTTTGTGTTTTTGGGGGAAAAATGGCAAAATTTCATTTTAGACCCTCAACACTATTGGTCCTATGTTGTACAAAATTGTAGCTGTGGTCCTACTTTTTTTAACACTTTGCATTTTCGGCCCCTTTCTGTCTAATTTCAGACCAAAGAGCAGAGGTCCTATGCTAAAGATGTGCAAAACAAAAACTTTTGTATAGGAACCATAGTTTAAACAATATAGTGTGACATGAAAGTGGGATAGAAAATCTAGTTTCTGGTTTTGGTGGTCTTTATTTATGTTACTAACATGTGCATTGTTAACATATATAGTTACGTTTCCATGTGATGGAACCTCATAGAGAAGAATGTAATATCGGCGGGGAGTTTGAAATTGAGAGGGCTTCTTCCCATGAAGTTGAATTAAGACACAAGGATTTGTTACCTGCACTTGACCATTTACCTAACACAAAATCTGGCTCGATTGAACGGTGAATATCTTATTATACCTTCTAGCCCTACATTCTTGACTTGTAATTTTAGTAAATAATCTTTACCCTGTTGATAAATTTATTTGTCTATTTCTTTGACATTTATTTATTGTTTGAATTAGCACGGAAAATGTCGAATATGATGTTTGTGCATGGATTCAAGTCCAAAGTTGTAATTAATTACTTGTACTTACCAATCTGAAAGGCTTACTTTTTCTCCATGATGCTCACTTTTCATTATTCAATAGTTTATAAAATGTCTTTTGGGTGAAATTTGACGACCCTCGAAAGCTTGATACTTTTAGGTCATAAATGGTTCGAGTCGAGATAGATTTGGTCAAAATCGAGTTGGGAATATTATTTGGTTGATATTTAGGAAACATGACATGAATAAAACTAATTTAACTTTGATAAAAGATAACTTGTATGCAATATTTCAAACTTGAAATAAAGGTATGGAGGGAGCGACTAAGGTAGGGTCAAAATTGGGTTGTTTAAGTCGGATAGAATTGAGATAAAGGGGTTTAATAGATCGCATTTTGGTCAGTCCGGCCTTAGTTATAATACAATGTCTTATCAAATCTATTCTTTACTTAATTCATCATTGCAATTTTATTTTAATTTTGAAGAAGGAAGTCGGGTCGATTAAACATAAGTTCGATTCCTATTAATTTTAGTGTAACCTAATTGAATAAGAAAAATAAAATCAAATGAGAACAATTAATATTCTCAACTCAACTCAACTCGAGATGGATTTGTACAGTCTATATCACAAATACAATGGTTACTGCAATCAATGTACAGATACACTTTAAACACCAAAAATAGTTTATATACGTATCTGGCACGGTCTACAGTCTAATATATTGCAGAAAACAAGTATTCAACAAGGTCAATATGTCCGAGTGGTTAAGGAGACAGACTTGAAATCTGTTGGGCTTCGCCCGCGCAGGTTCGAACCCTGCTGTTGACGAATTTTTTGTATTTTCACATATGTATGTATGATTTGTCCAGCTTATAGCAATGATACAGCAATTCACATGGACTTAGCAATTCCAAGAATAATACAGCAGCACTGAACTGATGCTTATTTCTTGTTTTAGTAATCTTTTTCAGACATTGCTTATTTTAGTTTAGTTGTGGTCCTAGCTAGTTTGGGGATAGATAGATATACTCGGAATTAGACTGACTGGCTACTTTAATTTATAGCCTCTCATCTCATCTCATCTCATGGTATTATCAAACTGGACATATTTATTTATTTTATTCATTGGTTATATAGAATATTTTTTTTTTTTTTTTTTGGTTTGGAAATAAATCTATGTCTTTGTTATGAAAAATTAATCCAGTTGTTTTCCAGATTTTATAACCCAAAAATTTTATTTATCAAAAGAAAAATAACCCAAAAGCTTCAAGAATTAATACAGTCCGTCCTTGCATGTGTGTCTAGAAGTGACATTTTTGGTACCGCCCCTTGTTCTTAACGACGACTTAATTTGACCCTTGTTCTTTCATATAAATATAACATTAATTGTGATTAGGATGTTTATAATTATATATATATATATATATATATACTTCGTTTCCACAAAAGTAAAGTCTAGATATGCTAGATTATTGTATAGGACATCTTTTGAATGTATCGGAAAGGTTTTAGGTTACTAGATTACTTAGAAAATAAAAAAAATAAATTGAAGAAAAGGCAGCAATCATATCAATCATATAGTTATAGTTGAAGAGTTAGTACAATTTATTGGTATGTGCAGACAGAGAATCTTAGTAATAGTGGGCAAAGGAGATGAATTAGGAATCCCCAAATTCACATACATACAAATGAGGCAACAAATTAAAAAACTGAAAGCTGGCCCTTTCTCTTATTCATTATTTCTACTATAATGTTAATTATAATATTAATTTTGTTAGTTATATTTCATAGCTTTTAAAATTGGATTCACTAATTACAATCTTAATTATTAATTAATTGGTATAGATCAACTTTCAGTAGCAATTCCATCGATTTCAATATTAATTGTAGGCTTCTTCTTTCTTTTTTCCTCTTTTAATTTAGATTACTCAAATCAAATGTATTTTATTAATTAATTAATTTTACGATTAATTAAAAATGGATTTTTTTACTGTGCATGTGACTCTACATTTAATTGAAAAATAAAACTTAATTACCTTTACCACCCTAGACTAGACTAGACTAGACCACCATTATTTTATTAAATATATATATATATGTAACACATACCCCTTCATCAATTTGTTCCTTTCACCAATATTATTGATTAATTGATGCAAATAGTACTCCTACGTACGTACCATATGTATATGTGTGTGTGAAATTTTCTACCAAAAAACCAAAAAAAAGAAAAATGTGTGTGTGAAAATTTCTACCAAAAAAAGAAAAATGTGTGTGTGAAATTAATATACAAGTATTTACATGCTACTCGTAATTGATGTTTGGGCCTACATGCATGATAGTGCGAGCCTAGTCAACTTCAATAATGATATATATAATAATTATTCCAGACCCCTTTTATTTTCATAAATTAAATCTAGTCTGATTTAATAATTTGCATGCAGGGCAGGTGGGTTAAATTTACTACTTATTAGTTATAGTTATATTTAACATTCTAAAGGGTGCGACATAGACATAATTAATTAATGGGATCTAGATAAACTATTTGTTAGATTTTCTTTTTAATTAATTAGTATCTGCTCTTTAATTTAATTTTACTCCAAATTAAATTTAATGTATATGTGTTTCATCACCAATATCTACTTCACAAAATTATTCAAACCAGTAATCTATTTTTTATATGTTAATTAAATTATTGTTAGTTTGATAAGGTATTTTCACTATAAAAAAATGCTTTGGAGTTAAGTCCGCCGTGCTTTTGGTGACGTGGTGTCCCATGCATTGCAATTTTGCAATTGCATGATAAATAGTTAATCCGTGTTTGTCTAGTGACGTACGTTTTACAAAATCCTACATATAGAAGAAATATATATATATATTTGATTTGACCCAAATAATGATCAATAGAATAAACTATTAGGGAGCAGTTAGGTTTTCATTTTCTACATAAATACAATAATCTAGAAAAGCTCAAGTGACATTTATCTTCTGTCCAAACAGACACTGCTTATTTATTTTTTGTTTCTGTTTCTGTTTCCATCTTGGAGCAGTTGGCCTCTCTTGATACGGAATCAAGACTCAAAAAAGCTTTCGTCTTTTATTTTTGTATTTTTTGCAACTTTTTTGTATTTTTTTTTAATAAAGATTTTAAATTATGTATGTATCTTTTGATTTGATTGTGAACTTGATTAATCTAAATATTTGTTGGGATTTCTCATAACTGATTCTACTTATGGTCAAACTAACAAAAAATCTTATAATTGATATAATTGGTCTACCTAGATAAGATATCTGAGTTTTTATTATTCAAATATCCGAGTTTCAGTATGCTTTTATTGTACACAGTACACATACTAATTGTTTTATAAATAATTTTGGTACATACGTGTCAATTTAATTATGTACTGTATTTAACAATATAATAAAAAAGTATTTTAGCTGACTCTAACATTATAATTAGTCCAACATGAATTATTATTTAATTGAGAGATGAAACCTAACAATGTTAATATATTTGAATAAACTCTAACATTATTAGTGCAACATGAAATTAATTAAATAATTAAGTGAAGAAACCTAAGGTTGAAGTTAGGAGGACTCAAAATGCCAATTGACCTGAAATTAAAAAAAAAAAAAAAAAAAATGCCAATTGACCTGTCGAAAAAAGTCGTTAAAAGTGTGAAGACTCCTTCCCTTTTCAACTTCAAAAGAATCTCTCCACAAACCAAACTCCTCTCCAGCTCTCCTCTACAATCATTCACATTAATTTCATGCTACAGGAAATGCCCTTGACGCCATAGCCAAAACCTTCAAAAAGCTTCAAAAAAGAAAAGAAAATGCTGAAACTATTCAGCAAAAAACTCCGCCGCCTCTGTTCACGGCTGAGATGGCCTGCCGGCCGCCGCCGGCCGAAGCCTAAAATCGTGATAAAGAAATTCGGAAAATCAAACTCAAAAGCCCATTCCTCACAAAAAGATTCAGTTTCTTCGGCAGTGATCTACCCAAGTAACGAAATGGGTACCCATAAACCCATACGGGTGGCTTCATTTAATGCTGCCCTTTTCTCCATGGCACCAGTAAAATCATCAGAAGAAATGGTAAAAAAATCCGTTGAATTTCAATCAGTCGATTACAGAAATTCGAGAGCTGCAAAATCAATGAACGATCGCCCAAGAAGCATACTAAAACAGAGTCCCCTGCATCCCGCCATGAACCCACCATCAGATGCCAAGCAACAGAAGTATGCGAAATCGAGATTAAGGGTGTCGATTAACTTACCCGATAATGAAATATCGTTAAAAAGAAGTGGGCAATTGAGCTTGTTGGAGGAGGCCCATTTAAGTAGGGTTGTGAAAGGGAAGGGTCAATTGAGGTCGAACAGTATGCAGTCCTCAATTGAGCCTCAAATGATGATTAGGGGGGATTATAAGAGTAGTAGAAGTATAGTTGAAGTGTTGAGAGAATTGAACGCAGATGTATTGGCTTTACAGGATGTGAAAGCAGAGGAGGAGAAGAATATGGAGCCATTGTCAGGTTTGGCGGAAGCTTTGGGGATGAATTATGTGTTTGCTGAGAGTTGGGCTCCTGAATTTGGAAATGCAATTTTGTCCAAATGGCCTATTAAGACATGGAAAACTCAGAAAATATGTGATGACTCTGATTTCAGGTTAGGAGTTTAGTTAAATTACTTGATACTACGTATTATCAACAAATTAAATGCATGTTTTTTGAGATCTCAAGTGAGCGTTGGAACTGCTAAAATTAAAATGTGTAGGAAAGGAAGTTATTTGACCAGAGCCAAATTCTCTTTTTCTTGAAATTAATTAACTGAGTTTGCTTTGCTGGGGAAATTTTTTGTTTCCAGGATTGCCCTTGAGGTCAATTTCCTTTTTATTCCTTCTTTTTTCCCAACAAACAGATTATTGTACCTTCACAGTACAAATAGAAATAGTTAGTAGTTTAATGAATGAGTATGACCATTGTATTTGTACCTATACATCCAGCTAACTAGTTTCCCAAAACAGAGATACTATGCAGCATGTGTAGTTGTGTACTACATACATACTAATAAATAATAATAATATATTACACTATTACTCCTCCTAATGTAATTTGTAGCTATAATTATGCCAACAAACAGATCAAGCTCACTCATTTCATGTAATTCTATAATTCATATGTTTAGCTGTAAAAATGCTATGAATTAATTTATTGGAATCAAATTACTGCAGGAATGTACTTAAAGCTACAATTGATGTACCTAAAGCTGGTGAAATTAATTTCTTCTGCACTCATCTTGATCACTTAGATGAGAATTGGAGAATAAAACAAATCAATGCCATTATTCAATCAACCGATGTGCCACATATATTAGCCGGAGGCCTAAATTCTCTAGACGAATCAGATTACTCCCAACAAAGATGGACCGATATTGTAAAGGTAAATTAATTAAAAAATTTTAACAATTTGAAAATAAGATAATAACTAATAAGTTGATGATGCGTGTTTGTTTGGTTTAGAAATAAAAAATAATAACGTAAAAGATTGAATCTTCTCTTACTAATTGACAGTATTATGAAGAGATGGGAAAACCAACACCTAAAGTTGAGGTAATGAAGTATCTAAAGAGCAAACAATACATAGATGCCAAGGACTTTGCAGGAGAATGCGAGTCTGTTGTTATGATCGCCAAAGGACAAAGTATGTTTTCATTCATTCTTAATTTTTAGATGCATATATATATATATTTCCATGTTTTAATATGATGCAACAACAATATAATATATATAGGTGTACAAGGGACGTGCAAATATGGTACACGGGTAGATTACTTATTATCATCAGCAGAGGCACCGTATAAGTTTGTTCCAGGATCTTATTCGGTGGTTTCTTCAAAAGGGACTTCTGATCATCATATTGTCAAAGTTGATGTGATCAAAGTAGGATGCAGTGCACCACCTTACACTAGTAAGAAGCAGCAGACAAGGACAAGTACAGTTAAGATTACACATTCTTCTTCTCCATCAAAGGGTATATGGAAGCTACATTCTTGAGGATTTTCCTTTTTTTTTTTGGGTTGATTAACTGTTTTTTTCCACTTAAGTTATTTATTTTATTTAATTAAAAGTAGAGACACTGTGTGACAATGAATGATTGTATAGAATTCAGCCTTTTTCTTTTGGATAATTTAATAGATTTATTTGTAGACAAGATCTTGACTCTTGAGTACAATATATCGATGTTTGTTTTTTTTTGCCTAGTATGGATTACAATTCCGTTTGCCTTGTGTGTTCCAATAATGTTTTCAAATCCCTATAAACATTTGGAATAATGATAAACCAAAAAAATTGTTACATGTTTTATTATAATTAGATGGAAAATAGAAACAATTTCGTGTTTTTTTATAGAAACATATGAGTTGAAATTATATTCCAAGTCCAGCATCTAATGTGAAGCATTAAAATGATGAAAATACCCTTGGAACAAAGAGATAAGGAAAAAAACTTGAGGTCTCTTTCAGTACCGCTGTATTATTTATTCTTTGAACAGCAAACTGCCAAACAATTTTTGACATCATTTCCAAAGAAAAAATACAATTCGTCGACAGCAGGGTTCGAACCTGCGCGGGCGAAGCCCAACAGATTTCAAGTCTGTCTCCTTAACCACTCGGACATATCGACCTTATTGATGTAAATGTGCAAAGATATTTTATTTGTTTTATAGGATGATTGTCACTTGAAGAACTTCTTCTACTGTAAAGAACGACGGAGTTGCGACTTGGCAACATAGAAAGATGCAGGAAACTGTACGAAAAATATTTGCAGTGTTCACCTGGGAACTGTTATGTGTGGATCAAGTTTGCTGAGTTGGAGAAATCTTTGTCTGAAACTGAAAGAGGCAGAGCTGTTTTCGAGCTTGCAGCCCGAAAAAATCTGGAAGGCATATAGTAGCAGGGTCCGAATATGAAAAGTGTTATGAGAGGCTTTTGAACAGAAGTAAACACTTGAATGTGTGGGTTAGTTATGCCAAGTTTGAGGCCTCTGCTCCTCTGGAAGAAAGTGATGATTATGAAAAGAAGAATTGAGGAAACGTGTTTGAAAGAGCAATCAACTATTTCAGAAGTTTGAGTGAGTTTGGTGATGTCGAATTGGTACGTGTTAAGATGCCGAAGAAACTGAAGAAGAGAAGGCATTTAGAAACTGGGTATGAAGAAGAAGACGATGTATTCCCAGAAGAGATCCCACAGAAATTAAATAAATGTTTAAGATCCTGGAAGAAGCTTACAAGTGGAAAAAGCAGAAGATTGCATCTCATGATGATTAGTTAGTTGTCTAGTGTACATTGCAGTAACAGATAAATGGAGTATTGATTGATCAATTTGTAACAAATCTGACTGTCTTGAGATTTATTTTGTTCATGTAAACGAGTTGAGTTCAGATTGTGTTTCAACTTTTGAATGATTTAAGCTCATTTGCTGCCAATGTCACTTTTAGTTTAATGTTTATGTTGATTGGCACATTTTTTTTTTTTTAACTGAATACAAAGATCCAATGATCCAATCTTGATTTCAAGAATATAAAGATTAACAATGTTAGTCCTTAACTTAAAAGATAAAGATAATAATACTTACTGTAATTAATTAGTTACTAACTCAAGAAAAGAAATCTTAATAAAGAAAGTTACAGGCATTAGTGTTGTAATACTCTTTGTATTTCAAAGCCCATGTTGGCATTTTTCGAGTTTAGTTAGTTAGAGCTATATCGTAAGCTAATAAAACTTGTTCGAATGTGATCAACTATAATATCCTGATATTTTCATATAGTATATTTATATGAAAAAATAAAAATATGAAAATCTCATATAATATATTTATCATTCTTGATTACACAATGGTTTTCGGAAATGTATTGATAATAACTATTGTTTAATCCTTATTTGATGTGTTCAATAAATTGGCAAGAGGAGAACTATGAATAGAGTTAACTATAAAAAAAAATAAAAGAACTATGAATAGAGATAGGATAAGATATATATAAAAAGAAAAATGAAAAATATATGATTCGTCAACAGCAGGGTTCGAACCTGCGCGGGCGAAGCCCAACAGATTTCAAGTCTGTCTCCTTAACCACTCGGACATATTGACCTTCTTGTTAAATTTTGAAGAACAATTGCATTTATTGGGTCTAGCCGGTTTGGATGGGTTCCAACTTCCAATATATAAAGGTGTGGAAGTAAAAAGTTTGGAAACTTGTTTTCAATTAGTTGGATTGAAAAAGAAAATGTGATATATTTGGAAAACTTATGACTTCATTGAAAATTTCCGGGATTAGAAATATGAAAAACGTGCTTAATTTTACTTTTTATGTTTTAATTTGTTAACATCATCGAAGGTTTTGAGAATTTGAAAACACTAAATTATAATTAAATTAATTTGTAGTACTAGAAACTAGAAGAGAGAGAAAAAAAATGCAGGAGCACCCCATCCATTGCTTAATTCGAATCAATACACAATAACTTCAAATGGTGAACTATCTTTAAATTCATCTAAGTTTTTTTAAGGTGGGATTCATTTGAGTGACGAACTTATATCTCGTTCCTCACTTGCATAGCTACCCCCTATCATCCATTCCCGGTGTGAATGGTCATTTTCTATTTGATTGTAGACTGGTTCCATAACTGAAAAATCAAGAACTTCAGAAGAGAAGTAAACCAAACAGACTATAATGGTACAATTTTTAAGATCACCCTGTATATGCTAAACAATATTCAGAAGAAGGAAAGAAAAAAAAGAACTTGTAAACTCATACAAAAATCAGGGAAGAAAACCTTCATGTTAATCCCATGGCAAAAAACTGCTTAGGTAGAACTACTCGAAATGTACATATCTAAAACTTTTGTAAATAACCAACTTCACCACGTTGATTTAGAACAAATAATATTTCTAAAATCCCAAATCCTTCCTGAAAATTCTACATTATTTTCTCCTCCAAATTGTAAATTAATAAAGTTTGTTTTCAGAAAGAAAAGACCAAAAAACACCCTCACATTAGCAGCTGCAGTCCCTAGACTCCCTGCAGTATACTCTCAAAGGACACGATAAGAAACGGAGATTCTTTTCTGGATAGTTGTCCTACAAGAAGGACAATCATTCATCCCTTGCTTTACAAGAAGTCGACTGCACTCGTGACACAGAACCTGATGTGCACAAGGGAGAAAAACAACAGAGATTTCTTCAGTCATACACATAACACACTCCCTTTCTGGTTTAACACTTTCGAACCCAAAGTTTTCTTCAAAAACGGCCAGTCTCTTACCAACATTCTCATTACCAGTGTATCCTATATTAAGGGCTGCTATTTTCGATTTATTGGATTCCATTCTCAACTGGGAGTTGATGTTCTCAAGATTTTTAATGGATTCAATGCATTTGCTCAAGTATGTATCTGCATTTTGTTTTATGTTTTCCACTTCTTCATTTGTCAAAGCATTGTCTTCTTCTCTTTTCCCTCTTAAGGAATCGATTTGCGTTGAAACTCTTACTTTCTCCTTCTCTTCGTGCTTCAATAGAACCTGAAATATGTCATAAGAAGTTTGTAAAACATGCATACGAGATAATACAATTGCATGCAATAGAAAGCAAATGTTCATCCCTAATAAAAAATAAAAACTGCTTTGAAGCCTAAACAAGAGTTAGCTCAAGTATTAGCAGTATATAAATGAGTTAAATGCAAGAATATCCCCTGTGCTTTCTCTAATTGGCTTGGGATAGTTTTTATTCAAATAAAAATTAGCAACGGGGGGGGGGGGGGGGGGGGGGGGGTTTGCATTTCACTCGTATATAAATATTTAAGTGTTTAACTTATGCATACCTTGAACTGATCCTGACGCCCTTTAGCCTTTTCTATTAGAAATTTCATATCAACTGTTTGGCGCCTAAGTTTCGTAAGTTGCTCCAATAATAAACCCTTCTCGGCATCCCATAACTGAGAATTTTTCAAAGCCTCCTGCTCCCTCATTACAGCTTCATGCAATTTAATAGCCGATTTCACAGCTTGCAACTTAGCAGCCTCCATATCCTTATGCAACAAAGAATTTTCCTCTTCAAGCCTCTCAACACTCGAGTTAGCCCCCTCGATCTGTCCAGTAGCATTAGACAATGCATTCTCCATTTCGGACACACGTTTTGCGGTATTCTCCTCCAAAGTTTGTTTCTCCTTGTTGAATTTTTCTGTCTCTTCTTTCTCTTGTCTCAATGTTTTCAACTCTACTTGGTCCTTTCCGAGCTTTCTTGCTGCCTGCATAACCTTCTCATTAGCCCAATCCACCCAACCTTGGACCTCTTTCTGGAGTGATTCTTTATGGGACACTAGCATTAAGATGGTCTTGTCTTTGTCATCTTGAGGGAGGTACTTTTGGAGAGTATCATCATATGGGATTCCAGCATAATAATCTATTGCCTTAGGAGGATTTAAAATACCCATTTTGCCCTTTGAACATGGGTTGGAAACGGCAGGAGATTTGGGATCAGATTGTGGATTCTTTGAAGGGCGATTTTGTACTTCTGCTTGAGATCCATTCGTTCCGGCTGAAGTACCTAACTTTGAATAAGTTCCCTTCATTAAAACACTAGAAGAACCGGATTTCAAAGACTTATCCAAAACCATACTTCCCCAAGCAGCAACTTTGGCTTTAAAAGCTCCCTTGGACATGCGTCCTTTGTAACTCTTCTCAAAGTGAAATGTCTTTTGCCGAAGCATGTCTCTCTTGGAATTACCAGATGAACCTTTTTTACTACCTCCAGATTTTTCATCCACCACCATTGCTTGGGATAAAGTCTGTATATGCTCCCTAATAATCCCTGGAAACTTCCCTTTTACTTCTTCAAGAACTACAGAACTTTCTTTACTGGTGGAACGAGATTTGGATTTTGGGCTTCCAGGCTGAGAACTTTGATCATTTGTGTCGGGATTTTCGACTTTGGGTTCACAACTGTCACCAGAGAGACCTCCCTCGACTACACATGCATTTAAGAGGTTCAAATCACTCATTAACAAACACCACATTGCTTCTCCAATAGTTAAATCCGGCCTAACCTCTCGTAGCACGTGAATCATCTCGAGAATCGTGTATTCTACCAAGCTCTGTAGTCCTTCAAATACAGAATACTTTGACTCGATACTAAATTCCTTTTCCCTTCCCAGTAAAGCCAGAGCACCATCTACAACATTAGATACAGCATCTTTACTACCATGGAATAAACCGCTGTTTAAAATGGCCCATAAAGCAGCTTCCTCTGTGTAATCATGCTCAATAATCTTCTTTACTGCACCATGGAAAATCGCAAACAAATTATTAGTCAAAAGTTCCTCCAGCTGGCATGCCACAGGATCTTCCCAATCAGCCTTTTGGAACTCTTCCACTTCTGGCTCCATTATCGAACCCAATTCTGTTAAAGAATTACGGAGTTTTTCCTCTAGTATTTCGTATCTCGGGAATTCCGTTAGAGATAATTCGGATGGGATTTCTAGTGAGAGATCAGGAAAATATTTCCGTTTGTTACTACTTCCCTTTTCGTAGACCAAAACAGACGATAAGCCTGCAGAGTTACTGTCAACAACACTACCACTGTCACCCATGCTTCTTCCACTAGGCTTACAAACACAATCCTGTGAAGGTTTAAGAGAAAATGGAAATTAAATACAGGTAAACTAACCATGAGGTATGGTCGAATTATAGAGAGAACCCCTCATGTTTGGGATATTACACCAAGCAACCCCTGAATCTTAAGTCCGCTAAAAACTCTAAATATTTTTCTGAAAGTACATAAATAACCTGATTCTTATTTATGAAAATTCATCCGTTTGTTTATAAATGGAGTGAATTGCATACCCCAAGATTTGTATAAAGGACATGACCTCGTTAAAATACACGAAGCAAACATAATTACTTTTTTCGTACTCAAGATCAACTACACATGTAACCAGAAATATATCAGACTCATTACTGTATAAGCAGTAATTCCCAGAAACAATTGGGAGTTATGATACCTATACATCCTCAGGAAAATAAGCCTTTGAAGAAAAAAATTGTCTGCATCAAATCACTAAAATATTTCAACCTAAGAACAAAAAATCACAATTAATATGAGCATGTCCACTTCATGAACAACCAAACTCATTAAAAAAATTAGAAGAATTAATGAGCTTCAACTACTGATAATTTTTCACTACTTACATCAATACAACCACTTTATTTCCTATTACTCAACATATGTTAAGGGCCAACTGAAGTTCCGTGAGCTGAAAGAACTCAGATTCTCATCTATCACTGGCAAAATAGACATAAGAGAATTCGAAAAAGAAAATGTGGGTATAAAAATTTCGAAAAAATAATAATCATTTTTAATTCAAGAAGACACAATCATTTACTAATCTACTCATGATCAATGAGCAAAACGTCACAATACACAATTTAATAACAATCAGTAAAAAATCAATAAAATCTCAATGTGAAAAATTAATGATACCTTGTATGGATGCTTCGGTAAATTAAACCTTCTTCAAGCTTGTCCTGCATTAAACCCACTCAAATAAACCAAAAATTAGAACAAAAAACCATTCTGGATGTTAACTTTAAGGCATACCCACTTCACTAAACAAGCAAAATCACAAAAAAATTAATAATAATAATAATAATAATAATAATAATAATCCCAATTAAAACCATGGCATAGCTAAAAAAGGCAAAAAGTGAAGAAATTTGACTATTGAAAATGACGATATGAAACGAATTAATGAGAAGGGTACTCACGAAATGGTGTGAACTAAAAAGAGTTGGCCTCCATTTGTATTTTCGTGAGGTTATAAAACTTGAAACGACAGACGAGCTCTGTTCTCTTCTCAGTCTCTCTATTGTACACAAACAAAACAAAACAAACAGTGTAGTGTGTTTGGTCACGGCTTCTTATATATATATAGGGCGAGGAGTGTGGTGTGGAGTTTAGCTTTTCACCCTCTTTTCTTTTTCCACCAAACCAAAGAATCAATTCTTTTGTCAATGGATTTACTAAACCCAATTTGGCAGATTACGTTGTGTGCGTGCCCTAATTAATTCTTGGCTCCTTTTAGGTCATCAAAATCTGCCCCTCATTAATTCACCCACCCTTTTCTTGCTAATTTACATATAAGTTGTCATTTTTTCCTTAGTTATTTTATTTCATTTTTTAGGCTACAAATTTGTGTTACTTTAATAATTAGAAAAGGAAGATCACTTATTGCTAAGGCTTTTTTATTTTTTTTAATGTCACGACTCAGTCTTATATCATAACTGATCGAACAATCATAGGATTAAAATAATTAATCAAAGAACATGTATAGAATATAGTCTATATAATAATTTATGGTCAATTAGTTGCACAATTGAAGTTTGACTGACAAACTAATTCTCGACGGTACATATGATAAAGGTACTTTTAATTAGTTTGTGATCCGTCATTAGTTGAGTGAGTTTAGTAAAACCCTTTTATGTATCCTTTTGTTATTTTAAAATTCACGAGGGGTGTTCTTGTAATTTAATCAAACTTCACTATCCTTATAAATTAAATTGACTATTATAGAGAAAAGCATTTGAAATCGAGAATAGTAAAAAAAAATTAAAGAAGATAAATGAAATTAAATATTATTTTCCTTCATTACTTCATACAACTAGGATAGAATAGCAATAAAAATGCAACACCTCATTCCAATTCATTTTCATATTACATACCTTTACCCTTATCTGATAATTAAATAAAAAGAAAGAATAAAAAAGTATACAAATACTAGTCTCTTTTTTGAAGGTCATATTCTATTATATATATATATATATACAGAAAATACCCATTACACTCTCAAAAAAATAAAGGATACAGAATACAGAACACCCCTCACCAGAAACTATAGCTGTTAGTTAGCTGTATCTTCTAACTGAAGTTAGACAATCCTAAAGTCAGCAGTTAATCGTTCAGGTTACAAGCCACGAGGGCCGTGGATCTGCAAAATTAGTCGGGATTGGTATACTCGAGCAACATATGTGGTGACCTGTAAATCTTGACCAGCGTCCAGTAAAGAACCTCTTCGACTCCAAGTTCACCTTCTGCTCTTGCTGCATATATATCCTCACAAATGGCAATCAACCTGGATTATATTAACGACATTAACAGTTAATTAGCTTGGATATTAAAGTGGCAGAGCTCAAGTCCATATATATTTTGTATATAATTAGCAACCGACTTTAAAGTACTAAAGCAATAAATTGTTTTTTTTTTATAGGATAAATAATATATCAAGATTACCTGTCACATGAAGGAAGATTCTCATACGGTATTCTCATCCGTAAGTCAGAACATTGCAGTCTGATAAACCGACCAACTGCTAGAACAAATGTGATGTACAGACCCCATATACTAAATTTGCTCAGTGTCTCGCCAAGAAATCCCTCTGGAATAATTTCATGGATTAATAAAAACTCAACATATATTATAAAATTAATAAAAACCAATACATACGTGGAGTTTCCTCTGATACAATGACAGCCATCGGCCCTGACAAGGCTCCACAACCATATGACCTCAGGGGTTTGATATCATGGAACGACCACCATTCAGAGTTTCCGTGGTGTAACACAAGATCCGCACTCACATCATTTACCTGTCAACAATGAATTAGAAGAGAATAAAGTGCTAAAGTATTACTCGCTATTTATACATATAGGGTAAAAAAGGGCAAGATTTTTCAAAAACTACTGAACACACATTTAGTCCTTTAACTTTCACAAAACTTGTGCATAACAAGTTTCATACTCAAACTTTCAATATGTTTCAATTCGTCCTGCTACTTCAAATTTCGTCCTCCAACTTTTGATAAGTTCCGATTTTCGTCCTTCAATTACATACTTTTTTCGCCGGTAATAAAACCAAATTATTAATTGCAGGATGCAAATTGAAACTTATTGAAAGTTAGAAGACGAAATTTGATATACATAGGACTAAACTTGCATTTGGGTGAAAGTTAAATGACTAAATATGTTTTTCATTATATAGTTACATGACTATTTTTTCAGAAATTCCTAAGTTACATGACCATTTTTGAAATTTTGCCGGTCAAAAACTTACCTCCTGCTCAAAAGGCCTAACTTCCCCAGAACCAGTAACTCGAAAAGTTCTTGGACAAATATTATGAATTCTGAAGCTGCTCAATGAACCATTAAGAACCCCCTCAACTTCCGTTGATTTTGGAAGATCTGATGGATCAACACTTCTTTCGTATTTCACTGTTTCTTTGCCTTTTGGTCGGTCTCTAGTAAGAACCCAAGAAAATTTTATGTCCATTTTACTACTGTTGAGAGACTTGATAAACTGCTGCTGAACCACTTCAGGTACAAGCCACATAGTACTTGCATCGGCTTGACAACAAATGACTTGAATGTCGTTCACATTATATGAGTCCAAATAATGTTGGGGATCAATATTAACATTTGCACTGAGATCTTCCCATCCTAGTCGTTCACAAAGAGTCGTCTGGTATAAAGTCAACCTTCCTCCAGCTGTCCTGATATCAAACTGAAAACTGGCATCATTTATCGGATTTGCTATGTTTGTTGGATTACCACTACTGTACATCTGCAGGGTAATAGAGAGCATTCAGCTATATACATTACGAACGAACTTGGTAATCATGATAAGGTGAGATAAGAACATTTATCTTATATTAGGTGATGGTGTTTTTAATTGAGACAAATACTACATTATCCTTGGATGCATTATCCCCATCAGACTTACATATTTGAATCCAATTCCCCTGAGTAGACTCACTCGATTCTATACTATAAATAATCTAACCTATCAAATGTATATTTAATATTTCTCATAATCTCATCTTTTCTACCAAACGTCTTTATAGGACATGAATGAAACTGTTCTCTGAGCGTATATCAGTTTATACTTCTACAAATAAGAGAGATTAATGAAATAATTACCCAATAAACGGAGAAAAGCTACATCTTTCATTTCACTTGAAGTCTTTTGAAAAGAACTTAGCTACTACAGAAATGATTTCTGAAAAGAACTCGAGCTTTATAGTAGAAATTAGAGAGCAGAGTCATGGCATGAGTTACTAACCAGCATTGGAGCCCAAATAACACAGATTAAGATAAAGAAGAGACATATGCCATTGCAAAACTTAGTCATCTTTGTCTGCTTATCTCCTTGTTTGTGCCTAGCTCTGTTAAGAACATTATCGCATTTCACAAGGTACAAGCTTGCATTTATGTCCTCCAACTGAAAAAAAAATAAAAAAAAACCATCAGTCTCTATTTACTAGTGCAATAAATAAGTTTAATTTGCAATTAATAGTCTCACCTTCAGCCAGTCATACATTGTCAAGGAAGTAGTTGTGCATGACCAATCAAGGACACATCGCAATTCATATAGAAAAGGCAAAGCACGATAGAGCCTGTACCCTAAATAATTAACACGAGAAACCTCACTGGTTAAAAACTGGCGATACAATGTGCTTTTATGAGGAACACCATATCGTATTTGAATGGCTTGTAATGCCAGAGAAATTGCTTTAGTAAGATATATTGCTCTAAGGGCCAATCCAGCAGCATTCTGCTGTGAGGTATCCATATTCCAAGCATACTCAGTCACAGCATAAGTAGAAAGAATGAAGTTGAAAAGGTATAAGATGACCTTTCCCGTTGCAAATGAACAAAGGTATATGATTCGTTCAAGAACAATCAAGAAGAATATTATCTGCACAAAAAGGAAATTCAAGTCGATTAATGAAACCACAAAATCTTATGGTTTGTGGTTGATTCTTGAATTTCAGTGTGTCACAAAACTAGGGATTTTAACATTTTCCTCAATGTTTGACACACTCAAAATTCTTGAAGATATGGTACTCTGTTTATTATATATTTTTCATTCTCAGAATGATATGTTAAGTTCTCCAATTTGACAAGATGAACCAGAAGGAAATAGATATAAAATATGCTTACCATTAGGATGAATACGAACTCTTTCGGGAATTGATCCTCAAGCTGATAATACTCAAGAAACTCACTTTTATTTTTAATAACAGATTGGTAGAATATAGCTACGAGAAAGAAAACAGACAAATCAGCACCAAAAACATAGGCATAAAGATCAATTTCTCTTTTGCCCCCTCCAATAACCGAAACTATAGGGTACGGAAATCCAACTTGTTCATCAAGTCCTAATTGTCTAGCCTTGAGAATCTCCTTAGCTAAGTCAGCTGCTGGTGTAAGAGAACTAAATTGTCCTGCCGGTGTACATTCTCTCAGTGGAGAGGCATAAACAACCTCAAAAACAGCTAGAGCCACATTTTCATTTTCAGTACTCTTTTCAATGCTTTGAATTTGAACTTTGCTGGCACAAGGGCAGCGATTAGGCATTTCGTTCTTGCAATTTTCACCATGTACAAGCTGAAGCAGCTGATTAATTCCCGATTCAATCCTTTCTGGTTGGATCCCATCCTCTGGCCAAGCTTTGACATCCATGGACAATTGAACAAAATATGGAGGAGATTCTGCTTCTTGTGTAAGTGATTTCCAGTATCTAGAACAGCCACTGACCACAATGTCAACCATTTGCCTCATAAATTCAAGAACCATCTCTGTTTTCTTACTCAAGGTGGACCCTGCGTGAACCTCTGTTCGATTGACCGATCCCCTTTTGCAATTACTAAATCCTATAGAAAACCATTCACCATCTTTTGCAGTAATAGAGCTCTGTATAAGAGTAAACAAATACACCAAAAACAGAGGGAGCAAACTGATAACGAATGAAGATGATATTCTTTTTGTAGGAAATCCCAACTCACGTAAAAGGCCGGACTGAATGTTGAAACCACAGTGCTGGATCATTATTTGGTATAAATACTGAATCAAAACATAAATCTCTGTATAGATTAGCATTGTAACCCAGAAGATGTAATTTGGACCAGTATTTACACAGAGAGCATATAGGAACAGAGCCGCCAAGTACACCATAGAAAGCAAACTGAAATTCCAAAGAAAGACAAGAATAAAACAACAGTAACACACTACATCGTTATTTGATCGCATTTGTGACCATATATGATGTACTATTCGTCCAATTTGCAAACTCGCAGATTCCGAAGTTCTACTATTGTCAGACAGCAGAGAGGTTGACCGATTCAAGTTTGTACCTTTCTCATTAGAGAGCCCATCTTCCATAGACGTGGGCTCGTTTGAATCTGAATCTTCAGGGGCAATATTAAAAAAGCTCACGATATTGCTAACTGCCTGATTTCCAATAGACTGTACTTGGGTAACTCCATCACCAATTAATTGCACTGCAGAAGCTAAAGGGTTTTCCTTTGACTGGCTAATACTTTTCTTTGGATCATTTGGATCATTGATGGCAGCAATTTCACCTGCATCCTCTTCAAGTTCAGTTATCTCACTAAGATAAGCATCCATTGGGTGTTTGGTAAATTCAACTCCAAGTGGAGATTCAATGAATGGCAAAGCTGAATCGGGAGTGATACTGCCATCTTGTTTATCATGATTGCCGATTTCTTGAAGACTAGGCGAAGCATTCTTTCTTCTTCTCAAGCCTTCATTAGCTGGTGAAGCATCACCAATAGCAGTAATAGAATTCATACCATGGAGCTGGATCTGTAGATTGAGCATTTCAGATTTCATCTTCTCCACTTGTAAATTACGCTGACGTTTCTTCTCCTCAGATTCACGAATGTGCTGCAACTGTTCTGTTTTCCAAGCAGCTTTCTTCTCTTGCTCCCTTACAATAGCCCCGATTTGTTCCGCCTCAAGATATCGAAATACATAATCAAACTCCGAAGAAGAAAACATATATGATTGACATGATACCAGAACAAAAATAATGATTTCTACTAAAGCAGATCTTGAGGTAATCCGAAATCCATAATCATATTTATAAAATCCTATCACCTCATAAATATAATCAATAGTTTCGCACTTCCCTGCATTAAAATCACCGATAAAGGGAGATTGATAGGCCAGAGAGAGAACAATTACGGCAAAATTGTACATTCGCAAATACTTGAAGATCTTATTTTTCTTCTTTAGTATTGTAAGCCTCATCCGGAAGAAAATCAGAGCAAAGCCTAGGTATCCAAAGTGTAGAACGTCGTATTCCAGGGTTCCCGTAATTAAAATCAAAGCAAGTACTAGATCTAAAAGATGACAATAGCAGTAAACCCTCAAATAATCGAGAAAAGTCCACATGCTTTTGGTTTCAAATGAGAGATCTCTCCAGACAAAAGCATTTTTACGGTGAGAAAGCATATGCCGATATGTAAATGACCCTGAGAAACTGGAAGCATTATCTGCACGGAGTTTAAAACATGCGAGCATGAAGACAACGTAGTAACTGATCAGCATGCGAGGATCATCAACTATAATTCCTGAGAACATAGATTAAATATAAGAATGAAGAAAACATAGCTTATAGCATAATATAGGAAGTTTTAATTTCTTTAGTAGCAATTAACAAAGTGAGAAAAATCATACCCAGCCAACACTTTTCGCAGTATTGGAAATATATATTTGAGTTTTTCCAGCAATCATGGCACTGAGGATTGGTATCAGTCGAAACATCTTGCTTCAAAGGCATCATATTTTCCCACATTGCAAAGTATTCAGCTAGAAGGATAGTCGCAAATAGAAATACAAATATAGGCCACAGTTTACGTATGATAGGACGTGCCAAAAGTACACAAGTAGCAAGACATGCAATATAGAGCAAAGAAACGGCATTTAACAAAGCAAAACTAGAAAGTAGTAGTCCTATCATATTGATCTCAAGGCCAAAAAGGTTGAACATATTTTCCACCCAAAACTTCAAATAAACTTTTAGTGTAGTCTTCTGCATATTAAATCTCTCCTGTCGTAAAGAAACAATCCTCTTCTTATTCCACTTGTGAGTTTCCTTCATACTTCCCCAGATATAACCGAACAAATATTTTTTATTGTTTCCGTTACCAGAGGACAAATTATTCTGAGATTCTTGATTGCTACCAGGCCTCAGAGATGGCCATGAATTTTGTCTTCGTGCAGAAAGATCACTAGAATCAGACAATAACTGGCTGTTATCACCACCGGAAGTTGGAAAAACATTAGAAACATCTGCTGCTGATACAAATAAAGGACAAGGTTCCTCTAATCTACCTAAATTTAAAAGAAAATTAGGCATTTTTTCCAACCAGCGAAAAACATTGTACTGAAGGGTGCATGCAGCAATCACCAGCACTTTTGACCTCAAGCCTGCTTCTAAACCCTCAAAATTTGGTCTATATACCCGTAAACCAAGAATAAGAGACAAATTATAGTTCTTCTGCCCAGGAAACATTTTAGCCTGTTTACCCCACATCTGAAACAGATATTCAGTTGTCACCAATAATCCCGTGTAAATTAAGAACAATTTGGATGGGATTCTCGAAGCTTTAGGCAATGCTGAACATAATACGAGACCAAGAAGATACAAAAAACCAAATGCGCTTATAGGAGATAATGATGCGTAGAACAGAGCAATAAACAAAATCTTTTGACTATGCCAGATCAGAAATCGTCTCACGAACCCTAAAATTCCCAACTGCAATGGATCAGGATCATCCGATTTCAAGCGTTTGCTTTGTCTTCTCTCATAGCTGTAAAGTTGCATGACAATCACGATTGCTAGAGACTCCCAAAGATTTTCCAATAAAGAAACTTCAGTGTTATACCCAAAGTATACATAAAGATCGACTTTCTTGGACATCCACGATTCGAAAGTGGGGAAAATGCTTAATATATAAATGAAAACAAAAACTGCAATTGAATATGCTTTGAGTGGAAACCATAGACGCCGTTTTGTCTTCTCAACAAGCTGTCTTCCAATGATCCAGACAAGAAGTAGGAAAATGTAACCAAAAGATCTGTAATTGGGTCTCACAAGGTACACCGCAAGAAGAATGGTGAGAAAAGCGATGTATGTTCCAAATGATCTGTACATGGATAAGAACTTCTTCCCAACTGCACTGAGATACAATGCTACCCTTCTTTCTGAAAAGTAAATAAAATTAGCATATAAATACATTAAGTGAGTAGAGGTTTTTTTTTTAAAAAAAATAACGATCATGTTTTCTTGATTTTTCAGGACCAATAAGGAATCAAGCTAGGACATGCATATTGTAAAACCAAAAATTCTATGAGGCACTTAGATTAGATTCCTAAACTTCAACTCTAAGAGTTCTAAAACAAATCCGAGACTCAACATAGTTTTAGTTACAACCATATTATTGACTGTCCAGCTTCATCTAAGAGCTTAAGCTTTTAGAGAGGCGTGTTGGGCGAATTCTTTATTACGCATAACACATGGAACTCTTGTCATAAATGGCCGGTGGTGAGATTTGAACATAGGACCTCTTGTTATTAGTAGTTCCGCTCTGATACCATATTGAATGATCAACTGATCTAAATATTTAAGCTGTCAGAGAGAAGCGATATTTAATATATTATATAGTTATGCTACAAATACATAATACTAATTGTGAACAATTGATCTTTGTAGTAGATTACAATACCGTGGGAACAGTCCTCACAACGGTCTCGGAAATTGGAGGTAGCATAAACAGATAAAAGAACTGATTTGTTCAAACCAGCTTTCAGAATGCTAAATCCAATCGGAGGACAGTGTGTGTGCTGGACAATAGCAGAAAATGAGAATAACATTTCAAAGCCATGGTTATGAATCGCACAAAAGCATGCAAGCAAAGCTATTTCCAGGAAATCCCGAGAACTGTCACTCTCAAGCAGACCTACAGGTATTCCATAACCAAGTTAGATAAAACATCAATTGACAAATTCAGGAATCACATAAAAAGAATGATTATCCAAACAAAGAAATTAATTTACAAAACCCCATACACATACACACACCTAACTGTGATAGCACTTCCAAACTTATAGAGCCTTTCTGCTCCAATTCTCTGGAGACCAAATTAAGTTGAAGAATGTACAAAATAGCAAAATGAGCCTCGCATAGAAGAATAAGGGATTGTCGCGTCCTTTTATTGATGTTATGGCTCAAAAGATACACAAAGAAGAATATCACTGAAAAAAAGACAGAATTTATCACCAATCAGAAGACTAAACTAGGTTATTAGGGGTAATCTTTGAACTAATAAAAACCCATAATTAAATTTTTGACATACTATAAACAGCATGAATGAAACCAGGTTTTGTAGCAATCAAGAAAATCAGCAATAGCATCATAGCTCGAGAAGATTTACGCAGCCCCCAAGCAATTGTAGCCACTATTAAGACTTTGGCATCTTCTTTTACTGCAATCATACATGTCCATCAACGTGAAAACCAAATTGGATAAAACTGAAAAGATTTGACATCAAATTTCCACTTTAGATATAAACATTGCTACCTTCCTCAGTCTCGCTCTCAGTAGAAAACTGGCTGTCCTCACTTGATATACATAAAAAGACAGAATTATTTACAAGATTACCAAGAGCCACAACAATTCCAAGACAAAACTGTGCTAGAAGGAAAAAACCAGGGATAGGATAATGCCATAATCCAATCATTTCCCATATCTCCATATCCTGAGTAAAAGGAAAAGTGGTTGTAAAACTTCACCTAAACTTTAAGGCTAAGTTTGGTTCTTGAATCTTAATGAGTTAAGCACTAGGTAAAACATTTTCTTAGGCTTTAATTATTGTTTATTTTCATTTTCCTTGTCACTTTCTTCACTGAAATTCAAAAACCAAACATGGCGTAAGGATTATAAATTCAACTTGAAACATTTACAAGATAAAGGGAGTACCTTCCCGAGTTTCCAGTTCACATATGCAAAAGCCACATTGAAAACATATGTGCTCACAGCCCACAAGAGAATGAAGACAAGAAGCAAACCATTCAACCGGTGCAAACGGAACAAGGACGGGAAAGCATATAGAATATAACCGACGTACGCAAGTAATCCAAATGCACATATACTCGCAAAATGGAAGCTCCAATATGAAAGAGCCAACAATGATATCTGTCATATTTAAAGCTGAAACAATATAAGCAAGGAAAATGTAATGAAAATAAGGAAATATATTGTCACAAACTATTTACAGAAAACATCTTGGTTCTATGCACCATCAACTAAGAGTCTTAAGTATGAAGACCAATGTATATACGAGTTTGTAAAACATACCGGGAAGCCATAAGTGAACCAGTTGATACTAAAAATCCTGAAAACTGTTCCCCTTAATAAAATGTTGGTATGTCGCACACCGGACCTGTAACCCGAAAAAGAATTTAGCTAAATTTTGAATTACTAGGTTGAAACTAAGAAAATGATACGAGAGTCAGGCCAAGAGCTTAATGGTTGAATATAACAGAACAAATCTATATCCCTTCAAATTTTCAATACTTGTGCTATCTTCCCAATACTAATCACAGATAATAGAACCTAATTTTCCTAATTTAGCCACATCGACTACCCCATTGTTTCCTAACACAGATATTTGCTACACTAAAATGATTTTATCTTGGATTGAGCCGTCTAATAGCTAAAAAAATATTAAATGAGCGAAAATTACCTCAGCTGACGAACAAAGAAGGAATTTCTTGAGGGAAGAAGTTGCTCGGTCAAGCTGCCTTCTCTCGCAGACATGATGAATTCCATGTCTTCTAAATCATGTTTTACACAAGAGAGCTGCGCAAAAAAAATCAGTATCAGTCATGAAAACAATCATTACACCACCATTATATTTGGATTAAAAAATTCTTCAGCCTATACAAGTTATAAAGTTTCATCCAAGCAACAGCGCTTTATCAGTAAGCTATACACATTTCTTTCACGGTTGCTGCTTCTAGGCAATCCTCTGGCTGCCTCTGCACACCCTACCTCCTTTATCACTGAATGATAATCTAGCGGTGCTGCTTCCGTCTCGCTTATTAAAGAGTTATGGCGACATGATATGGAGAATAAGAATGAAAGTAATAGGAGAACTATGGCTTGAAAATTAGATACTCCCTCTATCCTTTTATTTTACTCCTATTTCCTTTTTGGGATGTCCCAAAACAACACTCCTTACCTAATATGAAATTATTTTTCTCAAAAGTACCCTTCCACATAAAGAAATGATTTGACAACACTACTTTCAAGGGCATAAATGTAAAGATACCTAAAAATTCCATATTTTCAACCCTTACCTAAAACTCTGTGCCAAAACTCAGGGGAGCAAAAG
Organism: Penstemon eatonii; assembly: GCA_038501285.1. NCBI lineage: Eukaryota > Viridiplantae > Streptophyta > Magnoliopsida > Lamiales > Plantaginaceae > Penstemon > Penstemon eatonii. Next base: position 62,137,329 of record CM076712.1, on the reverse strand, counting down.
AAAAGGGACTGAGGGAGTATGACAATATACAGAATATGATGTTTGCTTATCTTTAGTTCATATCATAATTTGCAGAACAACCCAATAAGGTTCGTCTAAATGATCAACGAAAGTTTATGTGAAGAAGATCGTTAAGCTAATCTGTTTAACCATGTAATGATTCCTCCAAGGAGAAGTCAACATCTAAATATCTTCACAATGATCGGTATAGACACTAAATTAATTGTTTCACGAGATTCATGTCAAATTTCTGTTAGAAATCAAGCTCGATAACATAGTTAAGATATTCTTCACTGAATTCTAAAAGATTTAAGTGCATTTGAGACGGGAACTGCAACATTTAAAAGGAATAAAAGCCGAATAACCAGCACCAAATATAAGGCAATTCTTAAGTATGAGAAATTATTTAGTGCAACCATTGCACCACGTCATTAAGTACACGTGGTGCAGCCGACCAATGCAATTCTCAAATGTAAAGTGAGAATCCACATCACCCATGTTCTCCAAAAATATGGGATTTAAAATATGCGTTCACATTGGCCAGAATATGGGTGAGGTTGATTCTCACTCCAAGTGTAAGAATTGCATTGTTCGGCTACACCACGTGTAACTGACGACGTGTTGCAGCGGTTGCACTAAATAACTTCTACTTGACAACGTGGTACATACATACAAATTAGTCTTAAATTGTTAGAATATATTTGTGATATTCTTTATATTGTTGTTATTCTACACTTGTGAATATTTAGAATACTAATGAAAATTAACCATGATTATGGCCACATGCAATTGGATTAGTTAAAGAAATTATTAACATATGCATATAATAAGACCCTTGTTGTATCACTTATATATAATTAACAACCCAATTCAGTTAATATTATAATCATTCTCCTTTCTTTTTATTCTTCTAAACAATAGACATGGCAAACTGAAGTTCGAGTTGAAAACTAACATAACAAATGCATACCATATAATAGAACACCATCAGAGAAATACCAGAACAAGCTTCTTGGGCGTCAGAATCAATAGATACTTTGTACAGACCAATCATTTTAAACATCTGTGGAAACCCAACAGGAAGTTGATAGAGATAAAGTAGGGAAATGCTAAAGCCAGCATATACCCAGAGGAGCTTCCACCACCTTCAAGCCAGTTTTTAATAAGAACTGAATGTCAAAGACTTAAGTTGTAGGATTTCATTTGAAAGTATCTTTTTATAAGAAAGAGTGAGAGAGCGGAATAAAAAAGTTGCTTTATTAAGGATGAAATACCTGAAAAGCCCTAAAAAGTTGCTTGTTAAAGACCAATCAACAAGACCAACACAGCTGCATAGAAAAAATGGTAACGAAAGCCAAGAAGGATTGCTGATCCCCGAAACCAACTGCACAGCAGGCAGCAATAAGCAGGAAGCTAGCCTAAGGCGATAACCTTCAATTTGAGAACCAAAATAGAAAGAACACAGTCAAGATACTATAATGTCGCGAGTCAAATAGGACAAGTGAGCAAAGCAGTATACCGGGTTTCAATATGAATACTTTGCACAAAAAGTATAAATTGCAAAAGATATTACTGATAATTAGTAATTTAAAACCCAATGTTAGCCTAACATCAGAATTATTTTTGGTGAAACAACACAAAGGTCAGTGTCTAATAATTTATCAGTGAAGTGTCTTCTTCTATGCTCTTTTCTACCAAACAATTCCATTAAATTCATTGCTAGTATAGTTATTGACAAGATAACTAATTCTTCGTTTTCAGTTACAAACTATGAACAGAAATGAGTTCTGGTTGCTTATAATTATCTGTCTCCACTTGTGATTTGGACATTATCAGCTACAAATAATCAACTTGATGAATGCGAAACTTTACATACATAATAACATGGTTATAGTAAACTTGTCAAACCTATTTGTTCAAAAACTGATGAGACATAACCCCAGCATGAATCCCGAAATTCGAATAATCCAAAGTTGCTCCTGTTGATCTCAATGTAAGCAACAAGCGCCACTGAGAATTCTACAATCAGGTAATAAATTACTGTAGGAGATCTCCAGGACTGGACCCTGCAAATAATACAATGATAAATAGTCATCAGGTAATGTATTTATTTTATAACCTAAAGAAATAGAAGAAATGTTGTAACTAGATAATTCATGAAAAGAGGACAAAATGTGAAATGGCAATAGAAAATCCTACTTCATGAGTCCAACTAGCTTTATCCACCAGGCATCTGCAATGCTCCGTTGTGAACCCAGAGTTGCACATAGGATAAAAAAAATCACTTGCAAAATAATCACGAGAGCCGAATATATTAAAATGAACCACAGAGATACTACTCTTCCTCTGAACAAAAATCCTGCAGGGTTTTACATGAAAAGAGGGGCAGTAAAGTGAATAAAATAGATAAGTGTAGATATCTAAACAAAATGAACCAGTAAAGTAGCCTCGAGTTTAAAACCACAATGGTACCTCTTTTAGGGGCATTAAACCGAAGGAATAAAGAAGTCACCATATAAATGAGAGAAATCAGACTCCAGTTCATCAACCCAGCTGCAAAAGTTACACCAGGGAGAAAAAAAGGAAAGAATCAGGATACAGTTTTATCCTAGATAATAGAATCAGGAATTACAAAAAATGTCAACTAAACCCAACTGGAAAAGCATACTATACCTGTCTATTTAAATGGCACATATAAAGTATGACATTGTTTAAGTTCTAATAAACAAGAGGCTACTTAAATATCTCAAATGAAATGCGAAGAATGTACAAACCAAACCCTTGTTTCTTTATTCCAATTTTCCATAAGATATCTAATTTATCAATGAAGTAATAGAAGAAACAATCAACTAAACATGCAATTATTCTTATGCAACAATCAAAGTAAGATCCTACAAAAATATGTCAATTCACATACCTGTCAAAAGAAGCATGGGCAATACAAACCCACCCAAAATAGTCCCCATTTTTGCCCCGCCCTCTAAAACTCAATCTCATTTGCGGGTTTTCTCATTTCCATGAAGAAAAATAACGAGGAAAACACAATAGAGTGAATTATAATGGAGTTTTATCATTGGCGGGTTCTCTAATTTCCATCAAGAAACTAATGATGAAAATCAAAAGAAACCCGTACAAACAAGAACTGTATAATAATAATGATGGGAGTTATAAAACTCCAATGAGGGGGAAGATAGAGAACAGAAGAAACCCTATAATTAAGAACTGAACTGTAGGCTTAAGAACTACTAATAATTAAGGAAAAGGGTACTTGACAACACTTGATCAAGATTTACTGGGAATGAATTTGGAATAATTATGTAACTGTGTATGATCTGAATCGTACATATATATATAAGACGTAAAAGTCAATTTGGGGAATTTCCTTTTAACCAATCAGATTTTAGCAAGACATCTTCTCATAAGGCAATAGAGGGGAGTCGCTATATAAGGGAATTTCCTTTCTCTTTTTCTTTTATAATTAAGGGAATAACCTTTTTCTTTTAATTAAGGAAATTTCCCTTTTCATGGTTTTGATAATTAAGGGAATTTCCTTTCTCTTTTTCTTTTATAATTAAGGGAAATACCTTTTTCTTATAATTAAGGAAATTTCCCTTTTCATGGTTTTGATAATTACGGGAATTTTCTCTCATCCTCTTTTATCTTATATATAAATATAAGATAAACATAAGGGCTTTTTTTTTTTTTTTTAATATATAGAAATAATGTCTACTATCATAAACAGTACTCTATTAAATATCATCAAATTTAAAACAATATAACCTAATGACATACAACTTAAGCTAACAAGTAACAACTATATATTAGAAGCACAATACCCAAACTCCTTCCTTGTGATTGAATATTCTAAGAATGTGAATATATTTATTGATCAATCATTAATCAATATATGAATGATCTGATCTAATTATAAAGATTCGTAATTTAAAACATATGAAGCGAATATGAAGTTTGATTGACCCGATTCGGCAAAGATTCGTATCCAATAAAAAATAAAAAAAAATGATATATATAATGTTTAATAAAAGTAAGTACCATTAATAATATTTCACTGTCAATTTAAGAAAATAGTAATTTATAACTCGTTTATAAATTTATTTAAATCAATATTTTCATTTAAAAATATAAATATTAGTAAATTTGTTTGAAAATGTGAGTTAAAATTAAATAAAATTGATAAAGTTATTTTAGAAAAAAATATTAATATAATTTTTTAAATATAAATTCATTGACTTCGAAAAAGATTCAATATCCAGTCAAACACATTCAAGATCCATTAAATTTTAAAAAATTTAGATACGATAACAGTTTGAACAAGATCTGATTTTAATAGGGTCCATAATTTGAACAAGCTTGAAATAATTCTGAATTCTAACTGATTGATTTTTGGAAGATTCTTCCCCGGACGTCTAGGACCATGTGGTCCAGGATTTTTTTTTTTTTTATTTACTCTTCTTCTTTTCTTTTTCCTTTTCTTCATTAATAACTAAATTGTTTTATACAATTAAAAAAACATTGACATATTTTGTGTTGTAAATTTATAATATGATGTTTGTTTCTATTAAAATTATTATTTTCATTTTCCACGCATTATTTCTTTAAAAATATTTAATGTTTAAATTAATTCTATTAAAAATTGTCAATCTTAATTATTTCATAAATTATAGAATAAAATGACATAATGAATTTGCAAATTAACATATTTGGAAATAAATAAAAATATAGCTACAACAACATTGAACGATTACGAAAAATACATAATATATATAAAAAAAACTACCACTACAAGAAAAATAAAATTTAGTGAGAAAATATTAAGTAACATTGTTGAAATTGTCTATTTTTGCATATATTTAGTGACAAAAATGTTAGTTTTGTCACAATAACAATAGTGACATGTACAATAGTGATAAAATATATTTCTAAATTGTTAGTAATGGTTGTTTGTGACAAGTGTATAAAACTTAAGTTATCATTATTGACAATTAGTGACATCCTTTCAGGGACAGTACAAGAAAAATGAATTTTAGTGACAAAATATTAAGTGAAATTGTTGAAAATCTTCCATCGATTTTTTATCAAAAGATAGACTTTGATACCATAATCCGATTTGAATCCCCATTGACAACCCTAACCTTTCTTCTGGATCTGGAAGCAGCAGAGTTGAAATAAATAATAAATAAATTATTATTCTGAAGACGCTGACAAAACTGACTCATTATGGGTAATCAGTGGATCACTTTCTTGATTGCCCTTGTATTATCTTCTGCGGTTGCCGAAGCCTCTCACTGTGCAACCAACGGCAAGTTCTCTATTTCTTCATCAGTTATGAATTTCTTTCACAAACATTCATTCATTCATTCATTTATCTACGGACTTGTATTGCAGGGTTGCCAATAGTGAGAAATATCAGCGAGATTGCTCAAGATAATTATGGTAGGCCCGGTTTATCACACAGTACCATCGCGGGTTCAGTCATTCACGGCTTCAAAGAGGTGATCAAATTCAATCAATTTACTTGTTTTTCTTTTATTATTATTATTATTATTATTATTATTATTATTATTATTATTATTATTATTATTATTATGTCTTGGTCTTGGACTGCTGAATCTGATTAGGCATGACCATCCTTTACTCTATGATATAATAGAGAAAAATAAGGAGGAGGAAACAAATGTTTGCAACATAAACTAAAATGACTAAATGTGCGATTCTGATGATCATTTCTTATTTACATTTATGTATTCTTTGTTGATTTTGGTTTTTATTGTTTTGAGGGTCGTAGTAGTTAGTACGGATTCTTGACAGGTTGAGGTGTGGCTACAAACATTTGCTCCTGGAGCTCGTACGCCGATCCATAGGCACTCCTGCGAGGAAATCTTTGTGGTTCTAAAAGGAAGTGGTACTCTTTATCTTGCCTCAAATTCATATACTAAATACCCAGGCAGTCCACAGGAGTTTCGTGTTTTTTCGAATAGCACATTTCATATCCCTATCAATGATGTTCATCAGGTACAATAGTTCCTCTTCAATACTATGTTTGGTTCCTGAATTTTAGTGATTAGAATAGCGAGGGATGATAGACTTTATGTTTCTTTATTTTATTTTTCTTAACCTTTTATTTCACTAGAATTCAGGAATAGATTATAATCTTAATGTTTTCTCAGTTTTTAAGAAAGCATTGAAACCCCCGCTTAAAACCATAATATCATGATTCCACTTTGCAACTTAGAATGGATTTGGCTTTCTCAAGTTCACATGTCTATTATACCACAGGTCTGGAACACAAATGAACACGAGGACCTACAAGTTCTAGTCATTCTATCTCGTCCGCCAGTGAAACTGTGAGTTTCTTATCCTTTTTATCTCTCTCCGACTGCCATTGGCTGCTAAATTCTTTGTAGACAATAGTATTTTGGACTGTAGGATTGAGAAAGCTACTTATTTGTATGTATTGTTTCTCGATGTTGGATTTATTCACTCAACAAAGACTTGAGTCTTTGAATACATGGAGATTGATTTTATGGTTTTTCGTAATCCTTTTGTTTGGATATTATGATTGTTTGTGACTGCTTGGGTTATATGTTGATTGTTTTTGCTATTTGATCCAGGTTCATATATGATGATTGGTTGATGCCACATACTGCTGCCAAAATGAAGTTCCCTATCTATTGGGACGAAAGTTGTTATCAAACACCTCCTGTTAAAGACGAGCTTTGATCTTTGAAGGTGGAATTTTGTAACTACTACTCTGAAATAACATTATACTGAAGACTCACCTGCACTTTGTGTATTTTGTTGGACACACAAAAGTTTTTAAGTTTGTTCCTTTTATACCTTGTATGTAGTTTTCATAACTATACCTCGTCTCATCTGGTAGAAACATTAAAGGGGGGCATTAAAAGAGGCGCACACATTTACTGAACACATAGAAGGAAACAATACAATCATTGCACACAAACGAGTTTCCTACCAAAATTTGTTACATATATGAAACATTTAGAGTCGATATAAGCATTGAATCACTGATACAATCAAAGGGTTGCAGTATCATAGCAAGGAATGTTCTTACAATCCCTTTTATCTTGCGATTGAGAAGGAATGACTTGGGTTATTATTTTGAGTAATCATCTCTTCTTTGTTTGCGAGCTTCTTCGTTCAGCTTCTTTTTCAGCAACTAAAACATGGAACTCTCCTCCAAGCATCTCATTTATATCTAGATTCAAAGATTTGCTCAAGTTTAGGATTTCCATTATCAATTCTACAGTGATCATGAAGCCTAAGGTAGATAATACTCGGATGGCATTAGCAATTCTACATATGTGTTGCCTAGTATCAAGTGGCGTATAAGCTTCTTCTACTTCGTTAGAGCTCAACGTATTTCCAGAGTTCAAATTTTCTTGGTCGGATTTGTTTATTTGATCCTCTACCATGTCGTCTCTCACTTCAACGTGTTCACCGACCCAAATGAACCCATTGCATCCGAGTATCAAGTCAATTCCATATTGGTCTAGGTAGTGGAAATGCTGCTTGCGCTTTTTCACAATATAAGGGGGAACAGTAAGTAGCTGGCCTGTCTTAAGCTGTGAGAAAAGAAATAGAGATCAAAGAGTTACAATATTAGAACAATGCTAACTAAATTTGGTGAAGACGGTTAATAAGGGCCATCAATTGTATATGAACAATGAATTGAACTTGGATGATAATCACTGTTATATCTTGATTTACTAATTTATGAACAATAACATGTAAATGTGTGTTTGTGCCCATGTATGTGGACACATGCATTGAAAAGCAACCTCGCCAACAAAGAAAATGCAAAAGGTAGATTTGTATTGTTGGATAATAGATTTTTAGAAATAACCAACGTAAACATGGTTGAGCAGTAGCATATTTAAAGAAACAAATATACATACCTTTCCATACTTCTGGCTTCTTGCTTGTAAGTGAAGACAGCCATCATGTTGGAAACCACGAACTTCAGCCTGAATTAATGCATACTTCATTAGATAACTAAAAAACAAAGGACAAACTTAATAAATCAAACAAAGACTGAGAATAAAGTGATCAACATATGTGAACATTCAAGGAGCTTACACAGATGACATCATTTTCTTCAAATATGCTGCGCATGTTGAGTTCATCAATCGCAGTTCTTCGTCTCTGAAAACCAAAAGCAGGTCAAAAATGTAATTAGAGCCTGACCCACCGCACCCACAAAAGATATTTATGCAACCTCATATATACCTCAGGAATACTTGACGACAAAAACATTATACGGGCACCTATTCAACAAATTTAACTTGAATTGCTGACAGCTTAGACATACTAGATTTGACTAAAATAGTCAATTTTAGCAAAATAAATAATCAATGTAGCAGATAGAATCTAGAAGCTGATACATGGAGAAAGGTTCTCACCATTAAGGTTTATGCAACTTACATTTCCCCAAGTGACCAAGTGAGGGCAAAACGAAAAAAAAAAAGTGGGGCGAGGAAATATCTACCTCAATATAAAACTGGGTGTGGTTTAGTTACGACCTATTTTGCCAACTAAAATATACGACTTATTTTTACTCCCTAAATATGAAGTAAAAGTCAAAAAGAGAGGGATGGCATATCTGCCTAAATTTTCAGTTTAAGACTCAAACAAACTATCTCAGTTTTAACCACTAGTTTCATCCTCTATCGCCCACCTCAGAGATATGCCACTAAAGTTGAAGCCATTAGCATCGGAAAATACCTGGATGCCATCTGGTAAATTCATCGAAGAAAGCATAAGCACAGCATCCTGGCTGAAGTTTATCTCTAATCTCCAGCGCTTTGGAGCAACCTTGAAATATAAAGAAACACAAATATATAAGTATTAAGTATATTTGTAACAAAAATAGATACTTAATAATATTTTGACAAATTAAGGTCAGAAAAGAAATATCATCGCAATTTGATTGATTACAACCAAAATAGCGAGAAACAATAAAACAAATATAATAGATTACACCAAATGCTCCTATAAATAGTTTTCACAACACAAACGTAAATAATTTTCATTCTTATTGTGTCTATAAATTACATAACAGACTAACAACCGAAGGTTGTTTAAATTTTCACCTCAATGACACGGCCAACTATGATATCACCAATCTCGGGCTTGTACCTGAAGAACACAAAATAATCAAGAAGTTTCAGCCAAAAAATTAAAATTTTCACAAGATTAATAACAAATAAATATATAAATCATACCTAGCCCTCAAAGCTCGAACATAGACGAGCTTATTCACGCGCTCCACCACTCCACAGAGTGTCGCCACCACGCGCCCGTCCAGCTCCGTAGTCCCATGGCCCCTTCACTCCCATCAATTCAACAAAAAATAAGTTTTATTTCTTAAACATTTTAAGAATAATAAGGATAACAGAGAGTAGTATTTAGTCGGAAATACTTGAGAATAGCGTCTTCGTAATTGACGGAAATGTCGTCGGCGACGGTGACGGAAGCGTCTGAATTCGCTTTGGAGGAGAGCGATTCCAACTTATCTAATGCTCTCTCGAGCCTCAGTTTCTGGCCTTTGTTCAGTGACAATTGTACACCTCTCATTGTGTGCGAAAAGGAGAGAGCGCTGAAGAATTTAGATTGAAAACCCTGCTAAAACCCTAATTGTAGATTGGAAAAATAAAATGGGGTATTCTAATTAAGCTACTGAAGAGCCCTAATATCAAGCCGCTCGGATCCTACGGGTCAGTTTGACCCGTGCCGCTTAACGAAATGCAGGCTTGTCTAAATGGATTCATCTCCTAAAATTAATTTAGTGTCATTAACCAATTGGTTAATTTCCTTTAAAAAAAAACCGATTGGTTAATGACATAATTAGAGTTTGATACCAAATTTATGAGGCAATTCGATAATTCATTTAAGAATTTTATAGGATAGTACAATATTAACATTGCAATTTTAAATCATGTAATGTGAGATCAACTATAATGTAATTGACTATTTAATAATATTTGGGAGAAAACTAATCTAAAAAAGTATGTTATTTAGTGAAAAGGTTTAAATTTGCTATCTAATAAGTAATCTAAAAAACAATTTTGTTTTTCTTTCTAAAACACGATACATATCAATTTGTAATTTGATTCAATATATTTTAATAGTGACATCAAAATTATTAGTATGATAATATCTTAAATTTAATAGAGTGAATTTTTTTTTTTTTGATAAGTTAATAGAGTGATTAATCATACGTGTAAGTTGAGATAAAAAGGAACGAATCCGAGGATGATTCCCTTCCCTCCAAAAAATTCCAATGAATGAATCTGTTGCACAAAGTCCTCTCCTTCAATTTTTATCTATCCATCATTCATTTCTCCTAAACCTTCTCCTTACCAGCCTTCAATGGCTGCTACCTTTTTTTTCTCATTTTCTCAATTATGAGCAGCAGAGCAGGATGGCCTTCTTCTTCTCCACCACCACCACTACTCTCCTTCCATTTCTCGGCCTCCTGCCTCTCTTCCTCCTCCTCCTCCCCCCACTCACCACCGCCAACCACCGTCCCCTCGTCTCCAACCCTCTAACTTTCCGCGAAGCACCCGCCTTCCGAAACGGAGAATCATGCCTCTCCACCACCATCCACGTCGCCATGACCCTCGACTCCAACTACCTCCGAGGCACAATGGCCGCGGTCCTTTCCATCCTACAACACTCCACATGTCCCGAAAACGTAGTTTTCCATTTCCTCTACGTAAAACACGAGCCCGAAGTCTTCTCAAGCATTAAGTCAACATTCCCTTATCTCAATTTCAAAGTTTATCGCTTCGACACCAAATTAGTCCGAGGCCTAATCTCAAAATCCATTCGACAAGCTTTGGATCAACCCTTAAACTACGCAAGAATCTATCTCTCGGACATACTCCCAACGGAAGTGACAAGATTAATATATCTAGACTCTGATCTTGTGATCGTTGACGATATTGCAAAACTTTGGGGGGTTGATTTGAAAAATAGAGTCTTAGCTGCGCCAGAGTATTGTCATGCTAACTTTACAAATTACTTTACGGACCTCTTTTGGCTGGACCCCGAGTTACCTAAGACTTTTTCGGGTCGTAAGCCTTGTTATTTCAACACGGGGGTTATGGTGATTGATGTGGAGAAATGGAGAAATGGGAATTATACAAGAAAAACAGAAGATTGGATGATTGTGCAGAAACAAAGAAGGATTTATCAGTTGGGTTCTTTGCCACCATTTTTGCTTGTTTTGGCTGGAAATATCGAGCCTGTGGATCATAGGTGGAATCAACATGGATTAGGTGGTGATAACATTGAAGGGAAATGTAGAGGATTGCACCCGGGACCAATAAGTTTACTTCATTGGAGTGGGAAAGGAAAACCTTGGTTGAGGTTGGATTCAAGAAAGCCTTGTAATGTTGATCATTTGTGGGCTCCTTATGATTTATATCGTTCTTCGAAGCATTCGTTCGAAGAGTGATTATCGGGGGAGAGGATGATGGTATATATATCTTTTAAGAAAATAACTAAAAATTTGAAAAAGGAAAAATGAAGTCTAATGAGTGGTTATGTTTGTTTTAACTTGGTGAAATATTTGAAAATTAAAGAAATGTTTATGTTTGATTCTTAGTTTTTTGAGGGATGAAATAGATGATGAAGGGATTCATGTAGCAGTGACAAATAAAGTGGAGAAAGATTATAGAACTTGGTTGAGTCCTTGGAAAATCAGATAATTCAATACCCTTTAACTAAATTTGTTTATTCGTCTTACGTTGTATCTTTAAATGTACTATCATACTTGAAATTTATATTTTTTTTATGCTTCCATTTTATTGATTGATTTTCTTTTATTTGTTTGTTGTCATTTCTTGCTATGAATGAGGAGAGACAGAAAACAATATCGAGATTCAGTTCCATTCATTGAAGGAATTTTAGACTTTTGTAGCAGTCGAATAAATGGTCTGCTGTTATTACTGTAGAAATCCCACTCCAAAAAATCGAAAACCTCCAGTTCCTAGGAAAAGTACAATGAATTCAAAAGAAACCACATAAAATATATGCTATTACAATCTCAAGAATTCTCTACATAAATACATCAAGACTTTTCAGGATCATGGTTGTAGTTTCTTTTCATGGCATTCTTTCTTCTTTGTATAAACGCTTCTGATTTTTCATTTATGTTCGAAGCCACACTAAGAAGAGGCCCCAACCTCCTTGGAAGTTTTTGTTTCGTTTCTTCGTTTAAATTATTAGCCTCTTTCTTCTTACCTCTTTCACTCTCCGGCTCACTTTCTTTGAAAGTTACGCTCTTTTTTTGGGCCTTTTCTTGAATTAGGCCATCTTTCTTTGGACCAATACCCGAGCCACTGTGTTCGCTGATTTGTGTCCAGCTTTCTGAGCCATCTTTGTGCCTAAACTCAACCATAATCTCGGAACCAAGATAGCCATTAGGCTTATTGATTTCTCGAACGGAACTCTTTCCGCTTCTGGTTGAGCCGTCTTCAACTGACACTTCTGCTGAGCCACGAGCCACGTTGGAAGGGCTCAGGCTCAGCATTCTTAGAATAAAATTCATGAGCCTTTGACAGAAACCAATAGGCTGAGAATTACTATCCATTTTCTGGTATTTTGGTGAAAGAATTTGGTATTGTACTCCAAGTATGGAGCTATTAAGTCATTTTATGTCCAAAATGCCTTAGTGAAGATGATTCTATTCTTTGAATGGAGGTTAACAAAAAGTAGAATGTGATGTGTATTTTTGTAATTGCTAGTAAGTTTCAGCCTTTTTTCCTTTTTCTTTTTCACAATGAAGTTTATTTAAGTTATGCTCTTATTGGATAATGGTCCAAAAGCACAATAAAAGAGCTGTAAAAAAAAGGTCCACATTCATTATATTATATTGATACCAAGCATGTAAATTAAAGTGAACTTGAAATGTACCTTTCTTGAAACATGCTTCATTCCAATACTAGGCTTAGTTATAAGTTCTAACCGTTTGATGGAGTCGCTGAGTGTTAAGTCTATTTTTCTTCTTCTAAGTTTAAGCTAATCGATTGAAATAAATTATTGGTATTATGTTCCCGGTACATTTGTTTCTTAACTCAATATAATCATTTGAATTTAGCTTAAAAAATTCAAATTTTCACTCCGTCCATTGATAATTTCTCAGATCTTTATAGAAACAGCATTATTATTTATTTATTACAATTGATTCACGTTGTTCAATGATAATATGAGAAATTGAGTGATGAATTAAAATATCTATTTTTAATTAAAATAACAAAAAAATACTTTTAGTTAAAACAATGCTGAGTTTATACTGGGAAAATTCTTGCCCAAGCCTGGCTTGGCCAAACCCATCCAACCACCAAGCAAGTGTATTGCACTTGCTTTGTGATTGGCCACTTTCCTCGAAGTTACATCCAATCTCAAAGCAAGTGTATTACACTTGCCATGTAATTAGTTTGGGTTCGACCAAATCCGATCTGAGTAAGAATTTCCCGTATAATTATACTGCTAGAAATAATTATGGGTATGCTCTAAACTACTTAATATCCCTTTACTCATCCTCGTGAAATTTCAATTTGAAACCAATTTTTTAAAAAAACAAACAAGAAATATCAAATATAGTAAATACACGTTAGCATTGCTACCCAGTAAGCCCAGTTATGGATGTGGGCCAAAAGCCCAATTAACTGCAATCCTTTCTTTCTTGCCACCTAATCATCATTTTTAAACTTTTGGCAAGCAAAAAAAGAATTTCTGAAATGTGGTAACATCGTTCCTGAATCACACAGACGCCTGATTTCAACATCGTGAGAAACCCTAGTCCCCATATTACTTAAATCCAGTAAGTAGCACCATGAATTTCTTTAAATCCATATTATCAGACGATCCGGACCCTTCCAAACCCGAAAATCGCCATGAATCAGACTCGGATTCCTCCACCGATTCACATCGCGGAGATCGCCATTCCAACGACGTCGATCGGGACGATACTGCTGGGGTGTGGAGTTTCGGGGGTTTGATCAAGACTATCGCGACCCGATCCGAATCAGTGATCGAGACATATCGTAGAGATCTCGAGGAATTTGGGTCGGGTCTAAAAAAAGAGACGGAGATTATCCGTGAAGTTGCCAGTCGAGCTGTGAAGGATCTCCCGACTTCAATCGAAGCTAGCGCGTCGGCCGCACAAGGAGCGTTTGATGGAGTGCTGAAATCGACGGCCGATATCATTTCAAAAGAAGCCCTAATTTTTGCTTCGGATGGGGAACCGGAGACGCCGGAGGCCAGTCGGAGCTTGAATTCGGCTCGGTATAGTTGGTTTGATTCTCAGTTGAGCGCGATGCAGAGTGATCTCAATACTTACTGTGAAGAGCCGGAGGATGTTGATGAGTATAAGAAGTGGAAATTAGGGTTTGAATTGGAGGGCAAGAAGAATGAAATTGAGGCTTTGGTTGGGGAAAATGGTTTATTGGAGGGTGTTTATGTAAAGATTGTTCCGAGTGTTGTTGATCATGAGACGTTTTGGTGTAGGTATTTTTATAGATTAGATAAGCTGGAACAACAGGAGAGGGTGAGAGGTAATCTTGTCAAGAGGGCAATTTCGGTGGATGATGAGGAGGAGCTGTCTTGGGATGTTGATGATGAAGACGAGGATGGGGATGTGAAAGTAGTTGGAAACGGGAATGAGCAATCAAGTGGTATGAAAGTGAAAGGAGGAGACGGAGTACAAGGTAAGGGGGTGAGTGATGAAAGCTTGGATCCAGTTCAGAAGCAAGAGGATTCGAACCACAGTTCATCACAAGATGATATGAATGAAGGAGGCAATCTCAATGTGGATGATAGTGTTGATAACAATGTGGTTAAGGAACCTACTAAAGATAGTAGTGAGGATGTGTCTTCAGGCAAGGAAGATGCCAAGTCTAAAGAAGTTGCTGAAGTGAAAAAAATCGACGAAGAAGTGAAAGCTAAAGATAATGTCAAGGAGAAGAATGATGAGAAAGTGGGTGAGGAAGAAAAGGGTGGATCTGGTACAAACACCGATGCTTCAGTGGAGTTGAGTAATCAGTCCAAGGTGGAGGAGGAGGAGGAGGAGGAGGAGGATTTAGGGTGGGATGAGATTGAGGACATTGGAAGTGGTGATGAGAAGAAAAACTCAGCTACTACTAGTAGTGGTAACCCAAACAGAGCTGACTTGAAGAAGCGTTTGAGTGTTGAAGAAGATGATGAGGATTTAAGTTGGGATATCGAGGATGATGATGAGCCAGTAAAATCTTGATCGCATATTAGTTATAAGAACATTAATTGCCTTTTGATATGTGGATGAGCTTGTCAGGAGCTTGATTGTTACCTAGCCATTGCCAAGAATGTAACGGTTGGATTCAGAAACTGAAGAGGTCATGTTCCTATAGTAATATATCAAGCTATGAATTTGTTTCATTCTTTTTTCTTTATAGTTCATTTCTTTCTCTGTGAAAAAGTGAAGCATACCTTCCTCTATTATACTTGTTGATGTGGCTTACTGTTTCTATTTGGGTGAATTGGTGCCTTTGTACTCATAATTTAATGTTGAGGCATCCCATCTATGTAAGTTCTTGTTCAAGTGGAATTTTATATTTTCACTTATTCAATGTTTTATTTTGAACTGCGTATCCATCTTGTTTCTCCAGCTGCTCTGCCACTGGTTATGTTGAAGTTTGTCTTATCCAAAGTTATATCTTGTTATTTGTTCTCGTACATTTTGATCAGTAAACTTATTAGACCGTGTTTTCTATATTTGGGTCATAAAATCGTAAGAACCCTGTTATTATCCTTAAAATTTATTTTCTTAAGGGTATTTCATGTCATTAATTGTAGTGTTTGCTTTGCCTTGTCTTGATTCTGCAAGATTACAAATGTTCACTAATTGCAATAAACAACTTTAACTCTTTTCTCAAATTAAGGATATCTTGTTACCATTCTTGAATAGCAAATTCACATTTTACCTGTAATTTAGTTTTGGTCAAAACTCCTGTGTAACTTCTAAAGTTATCGGATTATAGGCCTCCATTTTCTTCATTTTGCACTCAACTTCTAAATCTAGCATGTAGGAAGGAATTTTTTTGTGAAACAATTGCATGACATGTTTAAAATTATGACAATGTCACTTTGATGGTGTGTTGTATAAAACGTGTGCAACAACCATATAAAATTAGCCATAAACTGTAAATTATTATGAATATTACTTTTAACCTAGAAAACTCTATATTGAAAACAGAAACTTGATACATTAAATATTCAACATTCTAGGACAGGGACACGCCTTTCAACAAAGCTCAACTATTTCTGCATCCTACAGCCATAGTAATTGTATAACCAAAATGAACACCTAGCAAATGGGAAAACAGAGCACAAACTCATTCACAGCACCTGAGCCCAAATTATAATAGGAATTGCTTCTTTGGAGCATGAGAACTTCACCAAAGTCACCTTCAAATTCCCATAAATTGCAACCATAAACTGGACTCACAGTACTTTCCTTCAACAACTATTGACACCTGAATCAGGATTTGTCTCAGCTCTATGCATTTCAACTGAGGAAGTCAGAGCAAGAAACCTTCTTCCTCTTTGGGCACGTGGTGGAAGATGCCTTGCTGGTTTTCGATTTCCAACAGTCCATGGCAAGAAAACTCCGGTACCATCACGTGGGACCTTTCTAGGACTCAAAACCATCGGTTGCACTGGGGCTAACATTACCATAGGAGTTCTCATTAAACCCCATTTTGGGATCATATTCATTTGCTCGTGGTTATTTGGCATTGTGTATGTAGATGGGACACCGGGTTGCCACAAAGTCATTGCTTTAGTCGAATGATTTGTATGGTTTTCTCTATCTGTACGGACTCTGAAGAATGTAATGCTTACCCTCTTGTTATCCGAGGAGCACATAACATGCCTTGCTGAATCTGCACTATTTCCTCTCATGACTAAATAAGACCTGTGAGAATTTTGGGACTAAGTCATTGATTTTTCCTTTTATTTTTTTCCAATTAGATGCGTAGAATATATAGCTTAGATACATACCCTTCTTTGAGAGAAAGCATGAGGGGTCCTCTATAATTCCCTTCACCGTCATTCACAAGTGTTCGTCCGAAAGCCATTGTTGATTCAGATAGCAGGAGGGTAGAAAGAGGTTGGTCCAAATGAGGTGGTTTCAAGAAAGGATGTGAATATTCACCCTGCATAATCAGAATTGATTTGGTTCATACTCTTGCTTTGAACATGGAGATGTTAAGT
Source organism: Penstemon eatonii (assembly GCA_038501285.1). Lineage (NCBI taxonomy): Eukaryota > Viridiplantae > Streptophyta > Magnoliopsida > Lamiales > Plantaginaceae > Penstemon > Penstemon eatonii. Next base: position 62,120,031 of record CM076712.1, on the reverse strand, counting down.
GAAGAGAAAAATTGAAGCATACCTCATCGAAGAAGTTAATGATGCAGCTATTCGGTTTCCTATTTTCTGGAATCAAATGCCACTGACACAAGTGCTCAATTACACCTTGGAGAAGAGCTGGGATTGGCTCGATATAGCCTGTAAACATAATTATCGCACTTTTTTGAATATCTAAAGAAATAGATGAATAAGGATTATAGTAATGAGAAGAATTTTATAGGATGACATGTCATATCGAGGAAGCTAAGTTTTTCCATAGATATGGAAAATATATATGCCATACTCTTTTGGAATTGATTTGTTGCATCTTCTTTTATCTGCCCGAAGATGGAAACCCCAAGCTGAATTAGCTCTCTCTTGTTTCCTTTCGTTTGCTGGTTGTATAAAATAAAAGTCTCCCCTGAAATTATTAGTCAGCACTAAAATCAGAGTTATGAAGTGCCGAATAGAGTTACAGTGATCAATTTCATATGTTTAAATAACATATGACAAGAAAGGAATCAAACAGCAGGCAGTAATGGAATCACAGGATCCACCTGAGAGTTCACCATTCTGACCAGCAACTCGGAGTTCATTGACAAAGCCCTTGAGTTTAGAGAGCTCAACATCAGTGAATACGTCTTCATACAACTTAAGACCTTTAACAACGTTCACCTGCAGTCATAATATTATTTTAATAATTTTACTGGCAGCGTGTTTTCTTCTCCATTAAAAGCAACAAAAAGCAAGAAATAGTTAGAAGAGAAGGACTTGCCATGTGCCCTTTATAATGCTCCTTTGCTACAAATCCTTTTGTTATCTTGATCTGGGTGCGGCGTGCCTCGCACTCTTTATGGTCAGAACAAATGTCAACATGTTCTAGAAAGGGCTGCTGCACATCTTGAGATCCTGCCGTCCAAACCAAGAAAGGACTGAATTTGGAATTGAACATAATATTAGAAGTCAAGAAATTTTAACTTGGTAATTGACAAGCCGGTTGGTTATGTTACTGTAAAAGTTTCCTTTTCCACTCCTACCAATAGTGAGCAAAAGTATATGTACCAATATCATTTACTAAGCCGAGTCAAGTGTGGAATGCTTAGATCACTAAAACTATAGCATCGCATATCCCCATTAATGATCTAAAATAATATGAGTATGCTTTACTAAAATGTGGCTTTGAACACTAAAAGTTCCTTAGGCTATGCCAAGTACGTAACTAAAACAGAATAGAATAGAGAACATTTACAATCCAGAGAGTTCGAGTGATAAACAATTGATAAGGTGAGATAAAAAGTGGACTGAGATCAGTAGGTGTAGAGAAGAAGATCAAGAGCATGCCATTCTCAAGAGCAAATAATATATAACAATTAAGACAGTAAAAGTTTGAAATCCTTCATCATAGAAGGTTAATTGTTTAGTAGTTCTCATTAAAGGCATCTATAAGTAATACACATCTAGTAAATGCAAAATTATTATTTATTAATAAGAATAAGATTAAATTAATATGAAAGAAACTATTTGTTGCCTTTGTATCTTTATTACAGCTAACTCAAGGATTGTTAGTGAATCTATCAATTTACATTGTGCTTCAAAATCAAACAGAGTAACTTAAGACAATACAGACAGTTCTTAAGAGCATCTTGGGATGGGATGAACCATATATTTATAGGGCCTTTAAGGCATGTAATGTAATCAGAGTTATTAAATACTGACGATATACTATTAAAAGGCCAGCCAGAAAACGCTGTTCAATGAAGGACCATTTCTTTTCTTGGGACTAACGATCAAATTTTGCATATAATAAACCTTTGTCTTTGGACTTGCCACATAGTATTATCAAAATTCTGTCAGCCTGTTTCCCCCAAAAGCAGCTAAATTAATTTAGTGTCTTTACTTAAGAGCTTATTACTTAGTATAAAGAATTCCCTTTCGCTCAGTACCGTTAGAATCATGGCCTTCCACTTCCACTAGTATTTTGCTGTACCAATTCCATTCCCACTAATAGTCTAATATACCAAGACAAAAAAGGAAAGCACTCCCTCTTCACCTTTCATAGTGCACTACCGTACTGTACCATATATATAGCATTTCAATGGGCCTATAACTTTTTATTGTTTATCCAAACGAGAAATTAATTTTAATTTTTGTTCGCCTTCATTTCCTCGTTACAATTAAAGACCAAAGACAGGATTTCAAATTCATCTTTCCATTTCCTTTGAGAAGTTGATATATATAATTAAGTTCGAAATTGTTCAAAAGCATCCTTGCACGACCAATTCTCACTTACAATCCAGGATATTCAAATTTTAAATATTAGTTAATTTATTTTGAAGCGGATTGGAAACATCATATAGAAATCTCTACCAGACTTAATACGAGTCGTCATCTTATTAGATTAGTTTCTTTCACTCAATCAATCGCCCGTTGATTGTAAGCTTTTTAATTTACTTTGTTTCATTGTTAACACGAAGGAGGAGAACCAACCTAGGGATCCGAATATTCTATAAAGAGAGAGGAGAGAGACGCGTCAATTGAGGAGTGGGCCGGTCCACAACGAGACGCAGCCATGACATCCGCTAAAGATCGGACGGTCAATACCGCACGCCGCCCATTGAATAAGTCAAGAAATTTAATTAACAATTTCTAATGGCACCTCACGCATCTCCAGGTGGACCTTTCTTCAATAATTAATGGTCGTATTGCTTTTCCCGAAACTAACTGTTTCTTCTCCTTTGCATCTCGAATTTCTCAACTCCTCTCAAATACTACTGGGGGAAAATGTCAACTGCTTTTGCCCAGCAAATTAAATCGAATTTTTACGAAGCCAATTTTATTTTCGCTCCCTACTTTCCAATTTTGTTGGTTTGATAGGAGATTATTTGTTTAATTGTATAGTAGTAAGAAAATGTGAATAGATACAACTAATTCTTCAGGGAAATACTGTTGCTCACAGTCTAAATCACAATCAAAGACCACTATAAAAGTCAGTTTATCACGCAATTCAACAAAAAAATTGGACACGAAATCTTGACAAAATATATATTTTCCTTGTTTTGATTTAAGACGAGCAGGAACAATTTGATTTGTCGAAAGAAATTCCTGATAAAATATCTAACTGAAAATCAGGTCCTACAGTCTAATCAAAAAATGAACGAACAAACAAACAAACAAACAGTGATATATGCTGAAATTCCATTTAATATCAATAGTGCTCTATCACCGAAAAGAAAGAAAAAATCAATAGCGCTCTCAAACTTCCAAAAAAATAGTGCAATATGAATCAAGTTATATCTATTAAATTAAATTTTCTCGAAGTAGCCATAGATCTACTTTCACATGATTTAACCAGAATCAATAAAATGAATATTACACGAACACATAATTGAATTCAAGCAAAAGAAAAGGCATAACAAAAAAAAAAAAAAAAAAGTATGATATAAAAATATAATGTATTCACTTACCTGTGTCAGTGATCTCACTTTCAGGAGATTCATCTCCGGTGCCATCTTCATCCACCACCGAACTTTCCATATTCTTCTCTTTCTCACTCAATTGATCCGCCGCACATCCACCGCTCGTCACCTCCTCCACCTTTTCCGCAACCACCTCACTCTTCTTCTCCGCCACTTTTTTTAGCTCCAGCGTAACATCAGCAATAGAATAGTACTTCTGCATCTGAAGGATCGGGATCCAGTTCAACCTCCGCCGGTGAATAGCTGCGAAAGCCGATTCATACGCCGCCGCACCTTCGCCCTCCAGTTGCCTCAGGTGGCCACACAGCGAGTCGATGATGGCGTTCGCCGCCGCAAACTCGCCGCGGAACCACGAAATGATGGCGTCTTTAGCGAAGGCCTCGTTCACTTCGGTCAACATCGGCGGCTGAGACTGCTTCAACATCGGCGGCACCGCCATTGGAATCCGATCACACTGACCTACTACACCGACCGCCGGCGGCATTCCGAGCAATTAGTTTTAGGCGAAATGGGATGAGTGTTTCACAACTTTTTTTGAATGCTCTGAATTGGTAATTGTCAATATCGTATGGTTAGTTACGTGTCAGCCTGTATTTCGGTATAGTTTTTCTTCGAAATCTGAAGAGAAAAATATGAGAATTCAATTCCCGTATAAGTATAAGTATATATATATATATATATATTAGAAAGCGGAAAAAAAAGCTCGAGATAAAAGGTGGTGATGAGTTTGCCCCGTTTGTAAGGGTTCTTTTGTTGATTTATAGCTATAAAATCTATATACTATAATAATATTATTATTATTTAACAATACCAAGTCATATCAAATTTTAAATAATTATGTGTCATTTAATAAGGAAACTAAATGTCATAACAAAATTATTTATGGTTAAAAATCACATATCCCATTCCTAGATGCTATTTGAGCTGGTATTGCATACAAAACGACATATTATTGTATATGGAGACATTTGTCAATATATATGTAAGTGTATGAAAAATAAAGTGAGACGTTCTCAAGAATGAGATAATTGTAAAGAAGCCGTTAAGATAAAAAAAAGTGTTTGATCCAACATTAATCCCAACTTGTCCGACTCTTAGTACTAGATCTTTATTAAATATTCAACTAATGAAATAGAAAGTCGTATTTACCCACAAGTAGCCATTCGAACCGTATATTAGAAGAAAGTTAATTAGTAACATTGCAACATTAATATGTAAGAAATCTGTGAGAATACTCTTTATTCATATATATATATATATATATATATATATTCATATATATATATATATATATATATATATATATATATATATATCCGTAATGGTAAGATGAATTACTGTTCATATTGAATTGCACTCAATTTATGTATTTAATTTGTAAATAACAGACACGTATTTACAATTTAATTTTAGTAGAGTATGTACCCCAAGAAAAAAAAATGAAAAGGGGGAACCATGTGCATGAAATATTAGCAATACTTTTTACCACTCGTGTCCCATTCCTTGTAACATGTTACTACGATCCATTATTCAAAATATATATTTGATGGCACACTCTGATCAGGTAAAGCGGTGGTCCCCATAGGCGAATGTTACCATAATATTGTTGTTGTTGGACGGGCTCCACGTGGAGGCGGTGCTATGGCGGGGTATAGGTGGGCAAAGTGTAGGGTAGTTAGGCTTAGTTGTGCCTTCACCGGAGAAGCGCATTATGCACATGGCAGCCGAATCCCACATCACAACCAACCGGTGCGTAGGATAGCAATTCAACTTTCCTAGCTAACCCCCACTTGTTGTCTCGAGCCGGCTTAAAGCTAAGATGTGGCTCGGCTTTACATTTTCTTGCATTTTATATTTTATGATTGTGTTTGCAGTAGCTTACGTAAATGGTTTATATATTGTTTTTTCCTTTTGAAAAAAAAGTTAATGTTTTTGCTTCTCTTAAAAATGTTAAAAACTAAAATTCGAAAAAAGATTACGCAATTTCAAAATTAATATTTAAAAGTTGGTTTGGATATTAATACAATATTAGTAAGTTGTCTAGAAAATTGGTTTATTTAAAGTCGATTTTATAATGTGTTTGTCTTAACTTATTTGAAATATGTCTTATATATATATATATATATATATATATATCAGACTTAGAGCAAAACCAAGTATCATTTTTTATTTTTATTTTACGCATGCATACACCACCTTAATTAATATATTTATGTTGAATAATATGGATACAAATTTCTGGAAATTAATACGATAAAGTTCAACAAGTGTATAAGTATATTTTATTAAGTTTTAACAGTATTTAATTATGACAAAAAAAAAAAAAGACAATTAACATATAGCGTATCAAAAAGCTATTACCAAATAAATCTGGTATTAAAATATATTAGGTCAGAGTTTTTTATGATACTGGTAGGTTTTCCTTTTTTTTTTGGTATTTCTTTTTCTTTCAATTAATTCATGCATTACCAGAATATGCTATACAATTGCATGTTGCTAAAGAGGGATTTTTTTAATTTCATTTTTTGTTTTAGAAAAGAATGCTGCTAAAGAGGTTTGTTGTATTATTCTATAGAATTTGCTTTAAAAGCAAAATTGGCTTCTTTAACTAAGTTGCTATGTTTTATTTATTCTCTTGAAACATGAAAGAATATTGAAATAAAGTATTTCCATGTATAAAGTGACTTTTTTATTCATTAAAAAAAAAGTGAACTTTATCTAACAAAAAAAACGTGCCAAGCAATTGTCCACAAAGCATTAGTATAATCATTTAGAATCATGCTTTGCTAAGTATGGATGACAAGTACAGTTCATTAAAAATTGGTTTCAAGAATAATTCTTGATTCGGCTCTATGTTTTCTCAAAGTTAATAATGACATTGATTTATAAATAGCAAGTTGATATATACAATTAGTATGATTTGTAACCAGATAATAATAATTGAACTATTTGAAAGTTCAACTAATATTGAAAAGTAAAGTAATGTGCTCAATCTTTTCTTTGTTATTAAAAAATATATATGTAAAAGTAACCGAGAAAATTTAGAAACAAAAATGTTGTTATTTAGGTATAGCATGTCGGCACATTTTTTAATGGAATAATTACATTTGCATACCCAGAGGTTTAAATTCTTGAGTTTTCAATAATTAAAAATATTTTCTTATTTTAAATTTTACTAGTGAACTTGACCACAACGTCATGGGTTCAACTGCTTTAATATTAGTCTTTGGAATTAATTTGTTTTTCTATTTTGCTACTAATAAAATAATTTTGAATAAATTTCCAGATATATGGAGATTGATAAAAAAAGAAATGACATGAAACGGGTTTATGTAGCCGATATTACGAACAAGCCAAGCTGACCGACTAGAAATTAAGTGCAGCTCAAGAGCATGATTCGGTTTCCTTTTCGAGGCAAAAAGTCAAAAATAAAAGCGCACGAGAAGAGCCGCTACTTAAAAGCGTCAACGTAATAGAACTATTCACCAAGCACAAATAAGGGAACAAACCGAATTGGTTTCTGAAATTGACACATACCCATACACTACATCAGAAAATATAGAACGAAAGAAAAGGAACAAACTCAATTCATATTTTGAAACTTATTAGACATTAAAGCAGACAAATCATTTGGTCCAAGAAAATTAGGCTTAATATGGACCTAGTCTGTCTCAGGCCATCAAAATAAGGTTAAATTTTATTTAATTTGTATTTAGCCTCATTATATATATAAGTTTAAACTCACTTTTAACACATCACCTAAAACCTAATAAATCATAAACATGAAATTAATATTAATTTGATAATAATCGTCAATTCTTTTCTATAAAAGTTGTTAGTTCACAAATATATAAATATTAGCTTCTTTTCCTATAGATCTTTACATTCAATCTCAATTCAAAGTTTCTCAAAAAAAAAATCCCAATTCAAATTATATCTATAACATTTAGAACTCACAAAATTCAAACTATATTCAAATTGTATTTAAAGGACTTCATTAAACTATTTTCAATGGGACAAATAATTGGTTGTTGATACACTAATTAATTAATTTGTAGTCCACCTTTATCCACACATATTATTCTCTCTCTCTCTCTGTTTTTTTTTTTTTTTTTTTTTTTTTTTTTTTTTGGGTACATACATATTATTCTCTTATAGTAACTTTACATATTCGCTTTTAGAAAAAGGATGGTAGAGATTGGAAGAATATCTATTTAAAAAAACTTATGAAAAGTGTTAGGATCACCCCGTTTAATTTTCTTTATGGGACTATCCCTTTTAATTAGGAAAAAGCATCGGGTAAAAATAAATATGAAAGTGTAAACTACAATTCATGTTTCAGAATATAATCAAAGACAGTCCAACATGAAACTTATAGTATCAATATCAGACGTCTAGAAATTAATTTATGCACTTAATTAGTTAATATTTTCTCAAATCAAATTTAATAAGTAATAAAAACTAGTCAAATTACAACTGTTTTGAGTTCATTGAATCTCTGAGTTAACAAGATTCTTGATCTAAAGACGATTAACTAACGTCATTATCATCACTAAATTTATTTTGTCAATATTTTACTTGGAATTGGTCTCCATATATGAATATTTATTTGTGATGGTGAAATGTTAATTTTTTATAACATCAAATGAGTGGTTTGTTTCTCCATAGATCATATGTACAATTAATAGTTTCTTAAAGTAAACTAGATGAGCCCTTTGCAGTGTAAAAGTTGGTATGTAAATGTGGCATCAAAAGTTTACAATTCTTTTTGGAATAAATAATCATTTTTTGATTTCTTGAGCATATTAGTGTATAGAATCTATTCAGGGTCCTTGTCAAAATCTCAATGGCATAACCTTACATTTATTGAGCCCCCACCTATTGCTACAAACATAAAATAATAGCATTATAATTAAAATAAAAGTTTGATCTATTTCAAACTTCCAAATGCTTTTTTTTTTGTTTCAATTATTTATTGATTTGCGTAGGTAAAACTTTATTTTAGTTTGGTAATTGTGAGTGATTGAAACTTTCAAAATCATTGTTCAAACATTTATTGTGAATTTTAAATACACTTTTTTAAATGATAAAAACATTATTACCTGAACAACTCTATTCATGTCTATTTTAATCACTATAAAGGTTGAAAGATAGGTTAACTACAAATACTAGTATTAAACTTAAAAAATACCCACATTAGTGGAAGTCGAATACATGACCTCTTGATCATGGGATAGGACCTCAGCTTCGCCATCAAGCTAGGACTCCTCGATTGAATTTTAAATATGTTTATCAACCTAAATTATAAAAACTCTTTAATCGTCTGTCAAATTTTTAGATATAGTTTTACATTCTATTTAAAAAATGGAATCACTCTTTGGTTTTCCAAATGCAATTGTCTCCAAGGGCCAATTATGTATCTTTCTGTAAACAATTAACTTAGAAGAAAATCAAATCTTGTAGAGGCCGCCAAAGCCACTTAAATTAATTGACCCGTCTATATATTGTGTAACATATATATATCTAAATTTAGATTCATGTACGTGCAAAACACGATTTTGCACCATAATTAGAAACTTAGAACAATAAGAAAAGTAGGATTTGGCATAATGAATGGACAAATGAAAATATCAGTTAAAGGTTTATGTGTCCTTTTTATTTTTTTCTTTCAAATTTGATAAATTAAAGGTTTATGTGTCATCTCGTACACGGTGAATCCATGAATTTGTTGGACTCGTTCACGGGAGCTATATTAATGCTGATTAACCTTTATCATATTTTTCTTTCATTCTCATCATTTTCACGTGAGGAAGAAATTGTCGACTACAGTATTATTGATAATATCGAATTCAAGATACATATAGGACCAACAATTAATATTATATAATATATATATATATATATATATATATATATATATATATATATATATATATATATATATATATATAAGTTTAAATTTCCTTTTTCTTATGAGCAAATAATCTCATATATTTATAAGATCATAATCCTAGCTAGGACATATTAAAATTAAAAGAAATATGCAATTATCCATCTTTAAGTATTACCTATTTTATTTCATATTTCATAAAAGTGAGCTGGGTGAAGATACAATCTAGATAAAACTATGGCTTATTCTGAAAAGAGAGAGAGAGAGAGAAAAAAAAAATGAAGAACTATTTATTCTTCAAAAGACATGTCATATCCAAACAAAATTTTACTCTTTCACAATACATTATTGGTATCTAATGGTTATTTTACAAGAAAATATGAATCATCTACCGCGATTAATAACACATTCATGGCTTTTAGTTAAGTGCGGAAAGGGTCGACTTTTGTTATATTTTTAATAATACAAGGGGTCAAAATAATAATATGGTGTATTTGTCGAGAAAAGATGAACACATGCAATAACTCTTCAATCTAAAAGTAAAACAGCGAAATTGTTACATATTTAAAGAAGATATGTGGTTTTTTTAAGGTTGATGGTTCATATCGATTAAAACTCGTTGGAGAAGTTTTTTCAATAATTAAATCAAACTAACTACAATTGCAAACTCAATGCAAAAATCAAATCTACCTTAAACAAAATACAATACTTATGTTTACACTTCTACCTACCCAATACGCAATATTTAACAAAATTAATGAACATCAAAAACCAAAGTCTCAAATATTTATTTTGAATATAGTTGAATACTGAAACTAACATCAATTTACTACAACCTGTAAATTGACTTTAGAAGGATACTTTTTATAATCTTAGAATTAAGGATAATATATTTGAACTAAGTAAAGTGTATGTTACATGACACAAAGAGAAAACACCTTCATTGAATATATCTTGAGAAAATATATACCTCGATCATTGAATCTGTATTAATTGTTTTATATATACATAGCTGGTGTCATGCTAATACAGTATTATACTATAGTTTAATTAATTATTATATATAAAACTTAAAAAATGAGTTGCCCCTTAAAAACCAACACAGAATTAAATGTATCAATCATTTGATTTTGAAGGGGCACTCATATATAGACCTATATATATATATATATACGAACCCAAATATTATAAGGCACTTTACTCTTCAAGAACCCTGAAGACACCTTTCAAATATAATAATAATAATTTTTCCAAAAATCGAAATTTGAGGCTGTCTGATTATTGCACAAGTCAACTATTGTTTGGCATAATTTATACAGCTCCACGCATGATCCAAACAGTCATAGAGTGACTTTGCATTTTTTTTTTTTTCTTATAGCAAATTATGTCACTTTGGACGGATTAATTTTCCTTTTTATTTAATGTAATTTTCCTCTTTATGATATCAAATTATTAATGAAGTAATAATTTATTACTTTATGTGTTGTTATATTACAGAACAGTCCCACCCCAATTTTGAGAATTACCGATTTGGTCATTTAGTTTGAGAAAGCATACATAGAGTAGTGGCCCATTAGCTAGCCCATAAACCAACAACGGTACCAATAGTATGATCGGGGGACCACAGATGAAACAGGCTTGGTTCGTGGGCTTCTAATTAATTTGTATGTTTAATCCAGATCGAATTTAAGTTGTTAGAATCTTTGATGGATGTAAACAAATATGGAGAATACAGTCTCTGCTCTATAATCACAAGGAATATAATATTTTTGTGATTTTCATGATTGGAACCACACAAAATATGTATCTTTGAAGGAGGATTTTATTATAACAAGTTTACATAACTGAATCACAATCAACTTCCACACACACACACACACACATATATATGAGAGTTAAATACATTCTTTACTTAAACGTTTTTCTGATCGCCAACATTTGTGGTAGTTCTAATCTTCATCTTCGCGTGATTAATATAACTTGTAACCTTATCATTGAAACTATCTCTTTTTGTAGCACTCCTTCCAACATTGGACACAGTTTTCATCATCCTTTTCTTCACATCGCTAATATAATCAGAAAACTTACCTTCGTGTTCATCATCTTTCTTGGACTTATTTGGAAAATGATGCAATGGTTTACGAAAATCTGCACTTTTCTTGAAGTTCTTTTGAGTAGAAAGTTGTGCAACACGAGGTTCGGATTCAATAGGGATTGTTATTGAGGGGTTTGGTTTTGGATCATTTGTGGTGGAAACGGAGCCATGGGGCACGCGGAAAATTTTTGCTCTGATTTTCTTGCACAATCTTTCTGAGCTTATGATGTTTTGATTATGTGCCATTATATTGTTATTTCTTCTAAATTTTCAATATAATGAGGAAACGGAAAGTTAAGCTTCTTAATCGTGGTTTTGTAGTAAAGAAAAGAACTTTAGGAGGGCTAATATTATTCCCAATGGCCCTAGCGATTCTTCTTTTTTCACAATCAATTTGGAAGTGTTTTAGTAGCTTACACTTAAATATTTTTGTTGGCATCCCACATCATGGATAAGTTGTACTATTAAATATTAATCTAACAAACTAAGCTTGTAATTTATGCTCCCTGGCCTCATCATTAAATTAGGAATCAGATTCTAGTGTGCCTCAAAGTCTATGATCTAATCAGTCTAGTTGTAGGAAGCAAGTGAAATGATTGGTTTTGGTAAGTTCCCAACAGCATAAATTATACTTTAATTATTTAAAAGATTAAATTAATTGAATCAATTACCGACGGAAAACAGGGGTCGAAATTTGAAGACATTGTGTGGCCAGTTTACCATACAGAGTGATGAAGCATCAATGCCATTTCAAGAAAAGATTGATGGATCAATTAACAGGCATTATTAAGACATTAGCATCAAATTCTTCTTTCTATTAATCTATTGTCGTCTTCTGGTTATTCAAGAAAAGATCAATTTTCTTATCTAAATAATCCCTATCACATAATACATGACGTTACATTATTTTCCAAAAGAAAATGCAAACTGCCACTCTTTCAAGTCCACTGAGAAGAAACTATCGATTTACAAAAGTGCTATTGGTATTTACTATTTACACATGAGAGGAAGGTTCAATAGGTTATTATCAAAATTAGTACATGAATCAGCATAACACAAACTTTTCTCATAAAATGACTGAACAATGTAATTACCGGGATTTTATGTATAAAAACACAGCAAGCTCCATTCAATGAGTGTACTTCTCCAGAACAACAAGATCTTGGTCATTTAAATCTCATCTCTATAGGTAGGGAACCTCAACATAAGATCAATGCCGGAAAGTCTTCACTACTTGGTCAATCCTCCTTCGACATAGCGGACAATTTGTTAAGTGTGACGAGCATGCTATACAACAGCACATATGACCACACCTGAAAGTAGATAGATCAAACATTAATATTTCAAATTACTGTATCGAAGTTAAATGAGCACTAATAAGCCAAATTCAAGCACTTAACCACCTTGAAGCTTTCAATTTTCGCACTAATCCATGTGCTTGAAATCCTACTGGATTTATGCCTTTTTAAAAGAGGCCATTTACATGTTTCCTGTTGTAGCACGTTCCCCCACCCCACCAAAATATATATTTTATCCCACTTAACTCACCAGAAGACATTTATGGTTACCAGGGGATGATCTAGGATTCATGAGTCAATGCGGGTTAAATGCTACATTAGAAAATAAAATAGCCATTATACTCATTAAAAAAAGGCATGAATCTACTGAAATTACAAGCAGGGGGGTTAACTGCAACTATTTTGATCTTGTAGGAGACACGGACGCTTTATTTAACATCTAGGGGTTTAGTGCGGAAATAAATAAAAAAATTAGGGGGTTAATTGTAAATTGTCCTATATATGTACAAAGTGCATGTGTGTGTGTGTCAGTGGAAGCTTATCATCAATAAGCATGGTACTAAAACATAATGCGATCAACAAAGCTTATCACAAGGAACTTACGGGACAAAAACTGAATTGTACTCCTGCTCTAAGCAAATCACACATAAATCAGGCATCATTCTTTCTTTCTTGTTACTATCTGACCCATTCTCGGCTCTGCCATTAACACCTGCAACCATGGTGGAACAAAGAACAATCAGAAGTTGATTACTAAAAGAGCTCATGTGGGCAAAAGAGAATGGGCATACAAGGTTTACCTTCTTCTTCTTGGCCAGCCTTTTTAGCTGCAGCAGCAAGAACCCTACATAAACCATTGTTTCTAAGATTAGGTTATTTGAAATGAAGAGTTTGCAGTGAAAGAAACCCAAAATTTACCTTTTTCGCATTTCCCAGTGACGCCGTCTCTCCATGATATATTGGAATGCATTCTTAGCAAGAAGATAAACCCCAAAAACTGTAAAACCTACCGAGGCATACTTGTACCACCTGAAGGAAAAATACTTGAACATTATAACATACACAAGCTGTTTGGTTGGGGTACTGTTGAATAAGCATATGGGGGAAAAGAAATATATAAACCTTGACCATATCCCAAGATTTGCAATCAGCTGATCAATAGTTTTGTCAGTGACGTAAAATGGGCCTTTATGTGGTCGCTGAATTCGAATTGATCCAATGTCATCCTTTACAGCCTGATGATGAAAGTAAAGAAAGCTTTTAGATACATGAGAATAATGTCAAAGAAAAGGAACTTTTTCAAATGTCTAAGAACATCTAAAGTCAGACAAGAAAATCAACACAAATATGTTCTTCCAAACCCAAATCAACCCCTCACCCCACCCCACCCAGAATGGGTGGATGGGTCAAAATAAGGATTGGTTTGATCAGAGTTAGTTGAATGTTGCTTTAAAAGTTCACTAACCTAATGTTGGATGAAACGTAGACCTAGTATTCATTAAATTTTTGTTCATTATATACAGAATATAGTGGCCGTACAATAAAACCATCAGCCTCTTTTCCATTCAACTTTTGCACTTTTGGTCCCATAAAATAGTCTCTTTTTTGCACATATTTGCATGTATGCCTGTCTCAATTTGCCCCTTTGGTTCCAAATTGGATGAAAATGGGGCTATAGATGCTAAAGATTATAGAATTTGGATCGAAAGTGCAATTTTGTAAAATTCAGGACCAAAAGTGTTGAGTGTCTAGTCCTATGGACTCAAAATGCAATTTTACATGTCTTCTGATAATTTACTAGATATTTTCCATTAGTTATTAAGAGAATCTTTAGCCAAAATATAAATCCAGTGCAGGTTTATTTGAATTTGAAACATACAACTGAATTTTATACCTCACCAACCACTGTCAAGGGTGTACCAGTTGGAAGAACACGTTCAATTCTCTTGACTCCAAGCATCTACATAAATAAGACATCGTCGTTAAAACTTGGAAGAACTCAAGAAAGCAGCTAAGGCACAACTAATATATGTAACACAAAACAGACCTTTAGACCTTGAAGATAATCTAATGTCCCGCGCACCAGGGATCGTCCTGACTCCTCAAATACTTCACTTCCAACAGTCAGTACCAAACCTGATGCACCACGGGCACCAACAACATGTACACGACCAGTACCATCATCCTAAATTGAAAAATTCATACCCGTTAAACCATTATCATCTCATAGTTGGGGGGGGGGGGGGCGCAAACACAAAATCTTACGAGGTACCAAGGAACTTCCTTGCACATGGAAAGCATCAAAGCTGAATCTTGTATCCAGGATCCTGCATCATTGTGTTTCAAGAAGTGTTGTTCTGCCTGAGGAGATAAAAAATGATTGTTTGATAAGAATAAATGAATAATAGGAATGTGACTTTGGTACTTTCAAGGTAAGTAGTCCAATTACCGTTTGCTCCACAATCACACCACGTAAACCACTGTACTCACAATTGATTGGCGTATCAGAACAAACCCTCCCAGACACTGTCACAACCAAAGGTAATACTTTGGATACTGCATCCAATAATTGAGCTGAAAAGTAGAAGCATGAAAGAATTAATAAAACCGGAATGATACTATATCACACTACTTCTAGTATTGTGTTGATAAAACCACCTATAATGTATCGGTTAAAAAATCAAAAGTAAATGAGCAAAAAACACCAGGATTTAGCATGAAAAACTGAATCAATCAAAACATTCCTTTAAACATGTCTGGAGAATAATTTCCTTATGTTTTCTTTATAACAAAATAATGGATCATGAGAAGAGCTGGTTAAACTTACTAAATGAGATACAGTAATACATTTGTATAAATTGAAAAGGCTACAAACTAGCAATTACCTAAATCCTTTAACTGATTCACTCGAGTTACAGACTTGAGAACCTCAGCATCCCTAAATACACAAAATGACAATGTTAATCAGTCATGTTAAACTGAATACAGAAAATTAGCAAAAAAAAAACGAAAAGAAAAGAAAAAGGAGTAAGAACACGTACCTTCCGCTGCTCCGGCCGAGAAGATAAAGCGCCGCCGCGCTTAGGCAACACGTTATACCACCCACTGGTATCATCTTCGCAACAAATTTAACCGGAAAAGTTAGGGTTCTTTAAGTTTTTAATGATCGGGTTGCAATCTACAGATAATTACAAGGGCTTGAAAATATATATACTGGAAGAAATATATATACAGGAAGAAATAGAAGAGGCTTTGATTGATTGAGAAACGTAGTTGCAGAACAATGAATCGGATCCCAAGAGTAGAATGGAGGACGAAGCAATACGTATCAGTACCCGCGATTATAAAATTTGTGATAAATCGTTAACAATTAAAAACCTTATCCAGGTAAGAATTAGGGCAAAATTGAGGTTTTCGAAATCGGATCCAAAGATTGAACCTCGATTGCCTTCTCTTTCCAAAATCGAGGTCTTTGAAAATAAAGAGATTAGTTTCACAAAAAGAAAAAGAAAAAAAATTATTTTGTGCATTAGTTGCATAGCATATGTGATGCATCAATTTGATTATATTTTTTATAATAATTTAATTTAAAACTCTTTAAATTCAAGAAAAAACATAATATTGATGCTTTGTGAATACGTGCAATAATTGTTCAAAATAATATAGTTCAAGTCCCAAAAAAATTGGTGTCGAGCTTATTTTTTGGTAGATTTAGCCTCGAGTTGGAAGGTAGTTTACTAGGATTTAGATACAGATCAAAAGGGTAATAGACATCTATCATGCCATGAATCGTAGTCTAGGTTGTTTAGACCATCTAGTTGCAAGAAGCCAATAATGCTTTGGGAACAACTTATATAAGTAGTACAATTTTCACAAATCAGAAGTAAGTTAATAATTGTTTTAAGTTTTCGGAACAACATCTATAAGTAATTCAATTATTTGCAAATAAGCCTTTAGTTTGAAATGAATGATTTTCCTAAAAGAGTGGAATCATATCAAAATACTTTTCAGATTAAATTTGAGATGAAACATACATATTAGCAGCTTAAGAGTAATGATTTTCCAACTAGATTAACCAGGCCGTCCAATATTTTTTGGGCCCTAGATAACATTTGTGGCAATATATTTTAACAAAATTATACTATATCTTATGTAAAATTTATTTTTGCTACTTTTATATAATAAAAAAAAAACATTGATTAAGTCTTGATATTATGAATCTTGTGACATTTTTTCTCTAAATATGATAATTAATTCGCTTAATATTTTTGCGACATAATAATTTGCTTATTTAAAATTTTGAGAAACTTTTTTAACCTAAATAATCGTTAATAAGTGTCTTGTAAATATTATTCTATAATAAGTTGCATAAAAACTTATTATATTATAATTAATATTTGGGCCGAGAAATTGTAGCCCAAAAAAATTCTTTTGAGCCGGTCTAAACATGCTAACTTGCTAACTGCACTTCCCATAAATAAATGTCGGTGATTAGTAGGAGTATTAATCTGTATTTATGGAACACGTTTTTTGAAATTAACCATTTATAAAAGGGATTGAAACTCCCAAAAAGTTTATAAATAAAATTCGGCGGAAAGCCTTAGTAGTCCCAGTCTCTTCATATATTCTTCTTTATCCGAATATTAGCAGCTTCAGAGTAATCCTTAAATTACAGTGTAACTGTATATTTTGGTTCGAATAAATAATCATGTATATTAAAGTTTAAGCAATACATATTAGAAGTTGATAGGAGCATTAAATATGGACCATCCATATCCCAAAAGCCCAATGGGCTATAGCGGGAATGATGATAATGTCAAACTCTTTATATTTTATCCATCCCAAAAATATAACGGTCGGGTCAAATATCCTGATTCAAGAAAAGCCCTAGTCTACATTTCCCCTAAAACCCTGAACCCCTAAAAGAAACTTGTTCACTTTCTTCTCCACCCATTTCTTCACTTCTCACTATCCAAAAATGGCGTCTGCAGCTGTACGAAACCCGAATTCGAAGCGTCTGTTTACACTTTCTCCTCAAATTTACTCGTCATGCTGCCGAGGGTCCGCCGTCACCTCGCCGTTCTTCTCCGCCTCCGAATCGCCGATCTCTTCACATCAGACTCCAAACCCTTGGTGGAGATCCATGGCCACCTTCACTAGAACGTACTACACATACTCTACTTTTATTTCTTGGAATTTGTCATTTCATTATTCTATTAGGAATGAAGAAAACATGAAGAAAAAAAATAAGGAACATCAATTTTCAATTAATGCAGAATATTGATTTGTAATCGTATTGATTCAACTGGCCCCATTATTTTGTTGCAGAAAACCTCATGTAAATGTGGGCACAATTGGGCATGTTGACCATGGAAAAACCACCTTAACGGCAGCAATCACCAAGGTTGTTAGATTTGAAATACTAACTAATTACTGACATTAGTGTAACATTTCTATTTCTGTAATTTTCTTTATGTTCTTAATTCATACATTGTTTTCTTGCATGAAATTTGAAATTTATTTGATTTGTCTATATAAAGGTCTTATCAGAAGAAGGGAATGCTAAAGCTATTGCTTTCGATGAAATTGATAAAGCTCCCGAAGAAAAGAAGAGAGGAATTACAATTGCCACGGTATCTGTACTCATTCCTTGTTTATTCTTGTTCTTCCACCTTCATGAATGAGCTTAGTTTTAATATGTAAGTTGACGCTGCAGGCACATGTAGAATATGAAACTGCAAAGAGACATTACGCCCATGTAGACTGCCCTGGACATGCTGACTATGTTAAAGTGAGATCTAAATTAAGTTGTTCTTAATATAACTTTGTGACATTCTTCAGTTTTCATTTTAGTGTGTGTAATGGTTTCCTCATCATTTTGCTTGCTTCAGTATGAGTGTGTAGATGTGCCCTTATGAACGTACTAGGCTACTGACTAGGGCTTCATATAGGTTTTAGAATCACAAAAGTTTATTACTGGGACTCAACATCGATTAGAATCACAAAAGTTTATTATTGGGACTCAACAACGATTGTAGAGATTAAATTTACCGTTGTGGAAGTAAGACGAAAGGTATATCCATAGTATATATCAACATAACTTGGAAAGGGAAATTAGTATACGAAACCTGTCTCAAAGGGTCAATATTGAATCAGGATTAACGGTGGATTAGGGTACTTTTAAAAAGAGAAGTCCAACTCAATTTCGCAATTTGAGACAGTTAACCCAATTTTATGCTGACTCACTGAGGAAGCGTACTATAATAGTATCTTGTTTGTGGTGCATAGAAATCATACAATCATTTTTTAAACCTTAGGGACATGATTTTTGATTTTATGTTCTGAATTTTTTTTGACATATGAACCTAGTTAAAAATATCGTGTTACGTGTATAGTGCTTATAAAATGCTTAAGAGTTTGGAGCAACATATTGGTATTGGCTTGGTGCAAATATAAATTTAAAAAGGGAAATGTGGCTATTTAGTGTGTTGATCTTGCTATTTGACAATGTCGAGATGTGACGTGTTCTTGTATAACTCCTGCTGGATAATAATGCAGAACATGATCACTGGAGCTGCTCAAATGGATGGGGGTATTCTTGTTGTATCAGGCCCTGATGGACCAATGCCACAAACTAAGGAACACATATTGCTCGCGCGCCAGGTTTTTACCTTGACATGGATTGATTAAAAAACTACTGCCAAATTCTAATTGTTTTGCATTGTCAACTCTACTTCTATTGCAGGTTGGTGTACCATCACTTGTATGCTTCCTTAATAAAGTTGATGCTGTTGATGACCCAGAATTGCTAGAACTTGTGGAAATGGAGCTACGTGGTAAGCTACATTTTTAATCTTGTCAGGTCAGATTGTCACACCCCTTTATGACTGCAAATGTTTTTTTTCACCTCATCATATTTGCAGAGTTGCTTAGCTTTTACAAATTCCCTGGGGATGACATTCCCATTATTCGAGGATCAGCTTTGTCTGCTTTAGAGGGCACAAATGAAGAAATTGGGAAAAAGGCTATCTTAAAGTTAATGGAAGCTGTAGATTCGTACATTCCAGATCCCATTCGTCAAACTGACAAGCCTTTCCTGATGCCAGTTGAAGATGTCTTTACTATTCAGGTGACAAATCATACTATTTAGTTATTTCTATGATAATTGTCTGAGTGCAGACATATAAAAAGTTCCAATGTCTTTTTTCCTTCGTACTTTTTGTTGTTTGTTACTTATATTTTTAACTTGGTTTTGTAGGGGCGTGGAACTGTTGCAACTGGCCGTGTTGAACAGGGTGTGATCAAAACAGGAGAAGAAGTTGAGATCTTAGGATTGTCACAAGTGAGTGAAGCTTTATTTCGAAGCTCTCTTTGTTTTCTTGTACTTTGTGGCACTTTTTTGTTCACTTTCGGTTTGTCATAGGTTTTAAATTGATTTTATGAATTGGATTAATGGCCCAATTCCATCTATTAGCCTGCTTTTATTCTGTGGTTAAGGCTGTTAGACTCTAGGAGTTGGTTGCACTCAAGTTTCTAATAACTAAATAAATTAGGATATTCCCTTGACTCCATTTAATACGGGAAGACAGTTGAATCCCAGATCTTATAACATGTCTATACTTACAGTTGGATGACCAAAGAGGTGAGATTTTTTATTTTGAGCCAGAGCATTCTTTGTCCACCTGCAGAAACAGATCGAAACAGTTGCTCAATCCATATCGCTGTGTCTCATTCAAGATTATGATTGGGTGGAAAGAGAGGGGAGGTGAAATAAAACTTGCAACAGAAAAGAGGGGAGGTGAAATAAAATCTAGAAATCAAACCAGTCCTGTTTAGGTATTCTGGTGAAATGAGAACCTCTTGTTGTTTGTCACAAGGAAGAATGCAAATTGTCTTTTACCTGATGATGATGATAAGACACATGTTATATTGTTTCTACGATTTGTTGGTGTTGCTGTCTAATTTATATCTGTACCCCGGTGTCTAGTCATGGAAAACCAAGAAGTGAAGCCTCTTAGAGTCTTTAAGTATATACATCATCCAGTTTCCTTATTCTTGCCTTTATGAGTGCAGCTTTGCTGAGGCACTTGTTGCAAGCTAATTGCTAGTTGATCTTTAATGCTATTTTGGTATTTGGATGATGAAGATTATTGAAAGCTCAGAGTCCTACTGGTTACTTCTATAACTACATCAACATTACAAAGCTGTCAATGTTGAGATGCTAATCTTCTTTGGCAAATTTGAGGGCGTAAATTTGCTTTTCTTCTGGAGTTCAATGTATCCTGGTTTTCATAGTGAACAAGTTGGGATGTGGAACTACTCTTATTGTTGGTGTCTTAAGCTAGCTCTGTCACTTCCCTTGTTTCAACATACTGATTATTTTAATTGTGATAATTTTGCGAAATCTTTAGAATTGCCTTGATATGTATACTACATGTTCCTACGTCTATTATCCAAACTAGAAATCTGAAATTATTAAGCTGATGCCACGTCTAATTCTGCTGCAGAACAAAATAAAAACTACAGTAACTGGTGTTGAAATGTTCAAGAAGACTTTGGATTATGGACAGGTGACATTTAGTGTCTATTTGCCTCTGATATTGAACTTTTTTGATGCCCATGTTCTAATAACTATCCTTTTCCTAGGCTGGTGACAATGTGGGTCTGCTTCTACGTGGCTTGAAACGTGATGATATCCAACGAGGAATGGTCAGTGCACTAACTGGGAGTCTTGTTTCATTTATTTTATCTAATCACTTTCTTGCCATTCACTCAAGTTGCAGCACTGTGTTGTTCCTAATATCAGGAATGGTTGCCATAATTTTCATCATTGAGATGTCAACATAATGTCTTGATATATGAGATGCTCTGTTCTACTGTTTCTTCATCCAGAAACATTCTTTTAATTTTATGCATTGTCCAGTGATATTAAAAATGTACTACAAAATTCTAGCTTTCTGATTTTTTTGGATATTCTTTTCTTCAGGTGATTGCAAAACCAAATACTCTGAAAACATACACAAAATTCGAGGCAGAGATATATGTCCTCACAAAAGAGGAAGGTGGTCGCCATACTGCATTCTTCTCAAATTATAGGCCTCAATTCTACTTGAGGACAGCAGACGTGACTGGTAAAGTCGAGTTACCTGAAAATGTGAAGATGGTTATGCCTGGGGACAATGTGACTGCTGTTTTCGAGCTCATTTACCCAGTTCCTCTGGAACCAGGTTTGTACAAGCTTACTTTATTATTAACCACATAAGATCTCATTGTGTGTGCATTTTCTGAAGTAAATTGGTTTATGATGCAGGAGTAATGATAACTTATTATTCACTCTGCTCACAAATGAACTTTTAGAAATGACACAGTACATAGTTGCATTCATAAAAAACTAGGAAATTTGTGACTGCAATCTCTTTAGTCTTGCTAGGTATGGCAGGACAAAGATTTCCCTGACCAGATATATCTAACTTTTGTTTTTTCCTAAATGAGCAGGACAAAGATTTGCCTTGAGGGAGGGTGGCCGAACTGTTGGTGCTGGAGTTGTTGCAAAAGTTATGAGTTGATCCAAAGATTTTGAGACTTTCTTCTACCTTTGTTAGAATTCATTTTTTCTGGTTATGAAAATGTGTTAATTGCTAGTTTAGTCTGTCATTGATGCAAAATTTGTTGGTGACATTGTTACATATTTTGCTTATTAGGTGCATTGATAATATCATGAAGGATCACATGACTCTACTACAAAGTTGTGTATTTTCGAAGAATTTTATCCACTATATTCTTCAATAAATTTGGTTCTGCAGTATGTTTCAGATCATGTTGAATTTTCAAAATCTAGCTTGTATTCAAGGACTACGGATATTGATTGGATTTTGAATTCAATGAACTCAAACATTACTTGCGCTATACTAGGGTTTTGATTTACAAAAGTTTGAACTACTTAATTTGCTTACTGAGAAAGTCATTTGATCACTTCTTACACGTGCTATAAATTTTTTAAAACTATTGAATTGCCTCATTATGATTATTGTAATTTAGAGTGAACCATTTATGTTGATCTAATTCAGAACTAAAATCAGATTTTCATCAAATGCACGTATACATCCAAATATGGTTTTAGATATTGCCTTAGCAATGTTTACATAATTAACGTACATCGGACCAAATAACAACTAACACCAAATAATTGATAGCTCATTCAGTCAGTCTGCAACATCTTTATCTTATGTACCCTCCCTCACTTTTCTTTTGCTCCCGTGGGTTTAAGCATGGAATTTTAGGTACGAGTTGAAAAAGAAAAATTCTAGATATCTTTATATTTATATCCCTAAAAGTAGTGATGGATAATTAATGTTATCAAATCATTATTTTATGATTTTGATAATAATAATTTCATACATTAGGAAAGAGAGTTGTTTTGGGACATCTCATCTCATCTCAAAAATAAAAAGGAGGGACAGACATAGTATCAAATTTTATACAGTTCTTTGACCACACAAAACTAGATACACCAAGAGTTGGCCTTTAAACAAATGAAAAGAGGAAAAATAGGAAATCAAACTTCCAAATACAAATGGACTAACTCAAGGAACAAGACAAAATATACAATTGAGAAGGATTCTCTATACCTACAAAAATCCCTGATAAATATAAATCAGCATAAACATTTCAAACCATACCAAGTTTTCCGAGTTCACATTATGCCAGCCTCAGTACCGCGACTGCCATCAATGCACCCACTCTGAAGTAAATATCCTTCAAGTTCCTATCCAAATTATTCATCATTTCTTCATCCTTTTCACCGTATTTGCCAGGAGTTCTGCTAATAGATATAACCGTATCCCTCAGTTTATTGACAGCCCAAGAGAGCCAAACGAGTCCCAAACCCAACCCAGTGCTCAAAAGCTTTGATGCACATAAGGGCACCCTACTACAAGCAACTCTGCAGATAACTGATAAAACGACAGCAATACCAGTCCCAGCGATACTAGCAGAGAATTGGGTTAGCAGCTGAGGCAATTGGGGACCTGATTTTTTCAAGGACTGAATTGCCCCTTTACCCTGTTGCTTCCGGTCAACAATTACGGAGAGAAGACTTTCACATGCATGAAGGTAGCTTTTAGAATAAATATCTCTCCCTTTAAAGGTTTTTGTGCTGATCTTCTTCTTGTTTGACATCTTTTCCTTCAGTTTTTCATGGCTGCAAACAAATGTATAATATAAGTTGCAAGGAATTTCTTGTACAGTAAAATGGCCACTTGTACCTCAAATTTCAGGAGTAAACCATAGTTTGCATTTTTCTACGTTAAGATTACTTCAGCACGGTCTTACAAATACATATAGACTTTATGGTTTGCATGTGGTTGACGTATCATAGTAGTATCTATTGGACCCTACTTATTGGGGGACTAGACGAAATATTAACTTGAGGCTATATATCATCAAAAAGGAATTGTATAGATCTTAAGAGAAAAAAAAAGATGTATGAGCTGAAATAGAATTCTTACCTCTTAACTTCATCTGTTGCAGGCTTTAATGCATTGGTATTAGTGCGTGCTCTTCTCCGCCTGCCAAATGAAATGGAAACAAGGTGAGCTTCTTTAAAGGTAATCAACTACATGTTCCCACATAAATAATGAAATTAGAGGGTGAATCAAGCCTCGGTTTCATAAGATCTTAAGCTTAATAAAAAAAATCAGGTTGTGCCATAACCTAAACTAAGTAACCAATTCAAATAAAACAAACAAATCCAAATCCAATTATTACACTGATTTACAGTATTTTTCATTCAGAGAGTATATATATTTTTACCTATCATTAAAAAATATATAACATTAGAAGTTGAATTTTTCACATTTTAAAGACAGGGTTAAAAGGCCAGATAAAGAAATGAAACTAATACCTCTCGAAGAAGGGGACTAGCATCGCCTTCTTACTGGATTTAATTGTGTTCTTGGAAAAGTAAAGCTCGGATATAACTGAGAGTATATCAGGCATCTCGGTCCCAGTACTATTATATTCAAAGCCACTCCTATCCCCCATTAAGTCGAATGAAGGTAATGTGAAGTCGAATTCCCTGGTTGGGTATATAAGTGACTGCTGAGGCCAATCTCCGATCAGCGCCTGGGGCCCCATCAAATCATAGAGCATAGGTAAATCTACTTCAATTGATCCAGATGCAAGTAACTTCAAGATCTTCTCTTGTCTCGAGCATCTTTCAGCAATCCCAAAGCTAAAAATTGCAGAATCTCGATAAGCGTCTGTCTTCAAAATAAAAATCGGGTCAGACTTACGTGATTAACTAATCTTGGTTTTAAAAATATAATATCATATGGGAAAAAAGTGCAGATTCATTCATGCTACTAGAACGAGGATCATGGACCCAAGTATTTCATATCAATAATAAGAAACCCATATCAGTTAGTTAAAATCGTTTACGAGATAAATGCAAGATACTCCCCTATGTTATTTGAAACATGTATGAAAGTACCCCCCGTGAAATGTTTATAGCATAGAATCACCCTGTAATTTTAAAAATTCAGCACGAAACTCCCATCTGCACCAAATAAGACGTTTTGGAACGATATATTTCAAGAAATCATTTTTTAAATACTTCATGTTGGTCCCTACAACTTCACGTGAACTATCCAAAAAGACATATTTTGAGCATTGGGGGGGGGGGGGGGGGGTCTTGCTGAATTTCCAATAGTAAAGGAGGATTCTATGCAATAACATTTCACATGGTAGTTTTGTGCATTTTCATATAACACAAGGGAGAATTTTGCATTTTCCCCAATCATTTACATTATGTACTGATTTGGGAAAATCCCTAGGTATTCATTTTGTACTATTTTTTCTCAATCAGAAATGATGAATTTGAAAAATGTTCAATATTGGAGTCATTTGAAATCCTGATCCTACAATCCAAGTGAAGCTTTACTGTATTCAGGACTATGCTTTAACGATATAATATCGCCAAAGGTAACAGATAATCGAACAAAATGAGAGCAAATCTAGAGAGTTGTGAACCTTGAACATCAATGAATGCAGGCCTTTTAGAGGTTGAGTCAATGCTGATATATTGATTACGGTCGAGTAATCCACCTGTGGATTTCCACTCTTCCTTTTGCTGCAGATTTAAATTAAACGAGTGGGAGTTCACCAGATCTTGATTTGACCCTTGATAAGGAAGAATATTGTGAAAGTCCTGCAAGAAAAAAAGATGGGAGAAATTAAGAGGTCAAAGCTTGCTGGAGATTGTTTTGGATAAAATAGATCAATATGAGAATTCATTTTCCGAGCTTTCTTAATTTACAATATTGAATTTTGGCTCATCTTCTGATGACAATAGTGACAGATATATACATACATATATATCAAAATAGAATCTTAGCCCTTATTCTTTATATAAAATGAGAAACTAAATCAGCAGGGGTGGGGGATAAAGTATTACCCTTAAAGAAAGCACCTAATAATCACATCACAAGGTGATTCAGCCAAAAAAAGAAAAGAAAATCAGAATTAAGCATAAAACTAGAACTTTAAGGCGACTTTGAACAAATAGACAAAGTTTAGGGCTTTCTTTTATCCCAATTTGAAGAAGTCAAACCCTGTACAGAGTATCAGAACAAAATACCATCCATTGACTCCAGATCAATTAACCCAATTCCGTTCTAATGAATCAGAAATAAACCCATATAAGTGAAAGAAAAAAAAGACAATATTCTTACCTTTGAGGCTCTGTTGAAGCCCTGTTCCGAATGTAAAACAAGCCCTAATCCAGGAGGGTAGCCATGTGAAGCCATCAAACATAACTCCACCATATCTTTAAGTTCGAGAGAAACCCAGTTTCAGAAAAGTAACTTTTGAATTAAATTCCAATAAACAAGATTTCTCTCTCCATATATGAAGGGTCTTATCCTCCCCTGCACCTCATATTTCTGAAAGATTTTTATTATAAAACTAGGCCCTCTTTTATTTTATTTGAAGTTCTTATAAATGGGAAATTATGTGTGGATGCCTCGTGAAATCAGGTCAGGATCCTGAATTTAGACAATAAAATAAGAAATTCGACCTTTTCTTCTACGTAATTGGATTCTTATGGGAATGCAGAACAAGTGGGACTTTCTTTTCATATTTCCGATTTTATTATTTTTAATATAATAATTATATACTAATAATGTAATTTTTTTTTTATGATTATGACCTTAGGTTATTTATTTTTTACTATAATGGGAGTTGGTGGCACTCATCCTTTTGGCCTTTTCTTTTTGTAATAATAATCATTAATAAGAGTAAATTTCAGGCCGTTGATTTTTAATTTAAAAAGTACATGGATATCGTTTCAGTCAATATTTTTGTTTGAAGACTGATTATACTTTTCATTAAGTTTGCGTAAAGTATGATTTTTGTAGTGGAAAAAAAAGACTAAGCGCCTGTTTGTACGTTTTTAAAAAAAAATTCGTGTTTGAGAAATGTCAAACAAACATGTTTTCTATTTTCTGAAATAAATTTTTCATCTCTCAATTTTTTCAAACTACTCTCTAAAAATCCAAACAAACAACTATTTTTTTATCTTTAAACAAAATTTATACAAATTCTACTCTGATTTGACATAAAGTAACATATCTCTTACACAATTTATCTCATAACAAACATGATTTGACATAAAGTCTTACACATCTTACACCTACAACATAATTCTTTCAAAAAAAACTACAACCATTTTATTTCTCAAACCACTCTCTCAAAACTCAAACAAACAACATTACGCAAATCGATTTTTTTTTTGAGATATTGAATATATTGTTACATCAAACATTATATCGAATCGAAACATTATAATAATATTAAAGTGAACTAATTACTAGTATTAAACTAGAGAAAGACTAGTATGAATCTAGAGAAAATACCCATATTTGTGGGAGTTGAATCCATGACCTTCTGGTCATGAAACATCATCCTTAAACTTGGCTAAGGCCTTATCGGCGATTCAAGAAATTTGATTACTTGTAAAATGGGTTTTTTGCACTATGCACCCCCGAAACATGGGAAATAGGCACTTTGCACCATCGAAACTTAGCACTTTACACCCTCAAAATATAAAAAATGCAGCACTTAACACTCCCTAATTATGAACAAATCAATAACTTGCACCTCCGAAACACAATAAAGGGATACTTTGCACCCCATAACACAAAATTAACACTTAACACCCTCAAATTAAAAAAAAAAAGAAAAAACGCAAACCCCTCGTTTTTTGTGCAAAGTTGACCATTGGGGTGAAACAAATTTAAGGAAAAATAGGTAATTATTTATGGGTCTTTGATATTTTGAAGTAGACAATGAGCCTTGAGAAGTTTACTTGTACTTTATTTAGTTATTTATGGTTATATTGTTGAAAAGAAAAATTGAGAGATTCGAGTATTTTTAATTGTATTTTGCAAAATTTAAGAAAAAAATGAATTACCAATTAAGCCTTAGATTTTTTTCACTACAATATTCAACTTTGACGAAAAAAACGAGGGGTTTGAGTTTTTTTAATTTGAGAGTGTTAAGTGTTAATTTTATGTTTTGGGGTGCAAAATGCCCATTTTATTGTGTTTCGAGGGTGGAAGTTATTGATTTATTTTTAATTAGAGGGTGTTAAGTGCTAATTATATTTTGGGGTACAACAGTGCGAAGTTTTTAAGTTTTGAGGGTGTAAAGTGTCAATACTATTGAATTACCTATTTTACCCATGAGTTTTTGCTTGAAAATCAGATGGTGCAAAATGCTGCATTTTTCATATTTCGAGGGTGTAAAATGCAAAAAAACCCTGTAAAATTTGATCTTTTAGAGTTCGGGAAAAAAAGTTAATTTCTAAAGAACTCACCAAATCTCTTGCTTATATTTACGTAAATCCCCTCCTCCTTCAAATAGCTAAAGAAAGCGGGAGTGAAATTTGGTAGTTGAGTTTCCTTTACAAGAAAGTTGCACTTTCAAACTTCTGCATCATGAACTGAAGTCGTCAACATTGACGCTTTTTGTAACATCACGCTCCTCCGAAAGTGCGTGAGCATGCACTCTCTCACCCCCTTGGCATAACAAATTAGCAGTACTACAAACCTAGGTAACTAAATTCGTGGGACCCACCTTCCTGCGCGCTCTCAATTCGCGCTCTAGAGCGCAAAATCAAAATTCGCTACTAAATTCGCGAATTTGTGAAATTAAGTGCGCGAACTCGTTTTTGGTAGAGCGCGCACTCTTTATAAGTATTGCGCGTCTTATCTGAATTTAAAGCGCGACTTTTTCAAACAAAGCATCGTGCACTATACTTACAAAATGTGCGCTTTATAAATTTTAAAGTCGAGAATTATATAAAAATTCGTCAAAATGTGTTGAAAAAGATGAATTACAAAAAAATTAAGTGATAATGTAAAAGTTTTCACTCTTTGTATGCATTTAGTGATAAAAATTATTAATTTTGTCATAGTAATATTATTTAGGTAATAATGGTGACAAATGCAATAGTGATAAAATATATTTTTAAACTATCACTAATTAATAGCTATTAATGATAAATATATGGTGACTTAAGTTGTCACTATTGACAATTAGCGACACCCTTTTATTAGCAACATCGTGACAATAAATATTGTCACTATGGTTAAGTGACAAATTTTTTGTTGTCACTTTTGGGGTATCATTAAATGTCAATAGTGACAACCTTTTTACAATTCTTGTCACTAGTATGTTTATGAAAACCATTTTAATGACAGTATTTGAGTTATATGGTGACTTAAGTTTTCACTATTGACAATTAACGACACCCGTTTATTGACAACCTCGTGACAATAAATATTGTCACTATGGTTAAATGACAACTTTTTGGTTGTCAATTTTGGGGTATCGTTAAATGTCAATTATGACAACCTTTTTACAATTCTTATCACTAGTATGTTTATGAAAACCATTTTAATGACAATATTTGAGTTATTGTCACTTAATATATATAAGAAGTGAAAACTTTAACATTGCCACATAAAATTTTATCACTAAAATTAATTTTTTTTAGTGGAAAAAATTAATTTATAAAAATAAATATATGTGTACACATTAGAGCAACAAGTTATTATTGATTTTATAGTTAATATCATTAAACTAATAACCAAATGTTACTTTACCAAATCAAACTCTACATTTTCACTTCTCTGACGGCAACAATGGTTGAAGTTGAACAAGATTAAAAAATTCATCGACATTCAAGCTTAGAACTTAGAATTCTCTAGCCTCCAAAACCTACGGCTCTACATTCTACACCAGTGACCAGTGTTGGACAGGTAATTACTTGATTCAATTCTACCCTAAATCATTTTCACTGTTAAAAACTTTAATTTAATTCCGGTCATTTTTGGTAAAAATAAATTGTTATACAATTATACCTGTGTTGGCATTTGTTGTGTTGCTTGGTGTTTGTTCTTTGATATTAGAGTTATTTGTATAACAATTTAAGTGCTTGGTAAGTAATTTGAGTAATACAATTTGTATCATAGAACAATTTAAGTGCTTGTTATACAATTACACCAGTGACCAGTGCTTGTTATACAATTTTTGTTGGTTTTTTGATGCAGCCATTAAAAAAGGTGGGTGGTAAAGCACATATAAACTTCTAGCATTGTTAGTTTGTGACTATAATGATTATGGAACTTATGCTACTGATTGTAATGGAACTTATTTTGATTGTAATGATATGTAGTTATTTAACTGAATCAAATCATATATCTTAGTTATATGAAATGGTAATACTGATAATTTTGTACTTTTGTAATGTTATTTTTTCTATTGTAATATGTTATTTAATTATTTTATATCTCTTAAAAACTATTTTTTATAGACGCTTTAGTGACTCTCTCATACTTGAAATTTACAGTCACTCACGCTTTCACGCACACGCTCACGCACACGCACCCGCACACGCTCCACGACTTAGTTACCTAGCTACAAACTCACTTTTGCTGGTCCCACACGCTTCAATCAAATAAAAGTACCCACCATATTGACTTAATTGCCCCTCTCTGAGAGCCAATCATGCCGCGACACAGGTGATTGCCACACTTTGTTATATACCGTGTTTGTAGAGAATAATTATTATATTTCTATTTAATTACCAATTATTGTTACGCCATTGCTATTTCTAATTTTCCCGTTGGGTTCTCTCTCTAGAGGAGAATAGGAGATCGTTATTCGTCATCTTATACCCTCGAAACCCTAGAATTTCATCCTCCTCCTAGAATTCGAGGATTTTTTTCTCATCTCGGCGGCCCCAGAAAAGAACCCTAATCTATTTTCTCCAATCCATTCCTATTCTAATTTGGTTCAGATTTTACCCAGATCTGAACGCAAGTCCCTCCCTATTTGAACCGCAAAAAGAATCCTGTTTCCAATTGCATTCAATTGTTCTTTTTTCCTGGAATACATAAATCAAGGGATTTTAACGAAAATCATATACAGCGTGTTATGGTTGGAATGGGTAGGGTTTACAAAGAGGCATCAAAACCGTCGTCTTCTTCGGAGGCGCTGGCGGTAACCACTTCGACGTCAATAACGGATACCGTTAACGGGTCTCACGAATTCAAGATTACGGGATATTCATTGTCGAAGGGTATGGGGATTGGAAAGTATATATCGTCGGATACATTTATGGTTGGTGGGTATACTTGGGCGATATATTTCTACCCTGACGGGAAAAGTTTGGAGGATAACGCTACTTATGTTTCGCTTTTCATTGCGTTAGCTAGTGAGGGAACAGATGTGCGGGCTCTTTTCGAGCTCACTCTCTTGGATCAGAGTGGAAGGGAGAGGCACAAGGTTCATAGTCATTTTGGTAGGGCGTTGGAAAGTGGGCCGTACACTCTCAAGTACAAAGGCAGTATGTGGTAGGTTGTTTTTTAAGCTATTGAATTTGAATTCTTTTCTGGGTGTTGTTGTGGTTTAGATGTTTGTGGTTATCCAGTTATGCTGATTCCAAATTGTCAGATATCTTGTTCTCTTATATTAAATGTTTAACGCCAGGGATAAAAAGAAATATAAAGCATGCAAGATGTGGTGGTCTAGTTGGATACAAGTGCTAGATATCTCACTTGGAGGTATCTCACTGAGATTGGTATATGCTTTTATGCATGATGTGATAATTGTAAGTTACATTTTGCATGCTAACATGCAGTGATCCTTGGTTAGAACTGTTCACTTTTCTATGTTTCTTATAAGATGTTTTTTATTCATTTGGTGTTACTATTGAGATGCTGTTGGATATCTCCAGATGTATATTTGTTGAACTTTTGAATTTTGGTCCTTACTTTGCACGTGTTTACTGTTAACCAACTCGTGCAACTTTGAGTACACTGATCTCAGAGAGGTACAATTTATGAGAAAACTGGAGATTTTTTAATATGCTAAGTCTTGGAAAGAATTATATTGACTTGTTATATAATTTAAGATTAATGCAGATTTTATTATCTTAGATATATATATCACAGTTGTGTTTCCAATATCTACTGTTTCCCTGAAAACACCTGTGCTACATGCTTAATTTCTGATGATTTTGACTGCACACGTTCATTGCATGATTTGTTATTTGGTGCATTTTAGTGGTAATTATTCTCAGTCGTGGGGCTTAATTTTTAAAGTTTTCTAT
Source organism: Penstemon eatonii (assembly GCA_038501285.1). Lineage (NCBI taxonomy): Eukaryota > Viridiplantae > Streptophyta > Magnoliopsida > Lamiales > Plantaginaceae > Penstemon > Penstemon eatonii. The sequence goes on along the minus strand of CM076712.1, from coordinate 62,087,618 downwards.
GTTTATTGATTTGCTCTTATGACATAAAATCATCTTAGTGACTTAATGGAAGATGTAGCTTATAGTATATTTTTAAAGGAAATTTTTTACCTGACATAAAGCTTATTTCTTGGATGCAGGGGATACAAGCGTTTTTTTAAAAGAACTGCTCTGGAAACATCTGATTATCTGAAAGATGATTGTCTTCATGTTCATTGTTGTGTCGGTGTTGTTAGGAGTCATACAGAAGGTCCTAAGATCTACTCCATACCATTACCCCCATCAGACATCGGTCTGCATTTCGGGCAGCTGCTGGAAACTGGAAAAGGAATCGATGTAAATTTTGAAGTTGATGGTGATACATTTTCCGCTCACAAGTTGGTACTCGCAGCTCGGTCACCTGTGTTTAGAGCTCAATTATATGGTCCAATGAAAGATCAAAACACACATTGTATAAAAATTGAAGACATGGAGTCACCTGTTTTTAAGGTCTTGTGCAACTTCCTCTTCCATCCAGAACTATCCATTTTTTTCTTCTATTACTCAATTTTATGCTTGTATATTGCACATTTGAATGTCTTCGTATCTTCTACATATCTATTAACTATTTTTTTGGAGGGGGGGGGGATTGAAAAATTCTACACTTGTACCATTTATGTAGTTTGTCATTTGCCAACGCTTGTATAGTGATTAGGTAGCCATTGCTACTAACTAGAATTAGGGGATCCCTAGGCCCCGAGCACCGTCCATAATTTGTTCCTCTTTAGTTACTCGGTTCGTTCATGTAATTAGTAATTTTTGTTTACACTAAATCTATATTTGAGGATGTACATTTCTTTCACTGTTGGAGCTTTACTCTATATTATATATGAACTATTTTTACTAACTTTTTGGTTTGTAAAATTAAGTCGCCAACAATTACGTGAGCATTTCTTTCCTAGAGGTGAAAAACTTGTAATATGGACCTTATTGTTATGTCTGTTTGTGATAGCTTTCACAGGTTTTCTTAGACTTGATTAGATTGGATAGTGGTTAAGAATTTGTCTGACCACTTATTTGATTTTAAACCATGATATGCTGATTAGGAAGATCTCTCTCTAAATATCTATCATCTGGTCTGCATTTTATTTTTGCATGTCAAGGACTTGATTTCATTATTAATCAGCATCCGATCAGGGTGCCATGTATTTGTTCATGAATCATGCTACTACTTCATGTTCTTTATGAGTTATGTGGAATTGAACATAGATTTACAACACGAGTATTAAATTGATACTGCAATTTTCATCATTACTAATATTAATCAGTATCCGAACAGCGTGGCCATATATTTGTTCAAGAATTTTGCTACTACTAATGTTCTTTGACGAGTTATATGGAATTGGAACATAGATTTACAACACGAGTATTAAATTGATACTGCAACTTTCATCATTATCAAGTGTGATTTATCATGACAAGGTAATTGATACTCCAAATTTTCGATTATCAGGTGCCGTTTGTCTGTTTTAGCGGCAGTAGTTGTGAAGAATTTTAATGAAACATTTCGTCAAGAATCTTTATACTAAGTAAGTGTGTGTATGATTGTACCTAAAATAAAGCTGACGGCTTGATTATACCTTTTCAGATGAATGTTATTAGTAGGCAGTAACTGCTTCACTTTAATTATGTGATCTAATGTATAACCAGGAGGGTATTATGTTGCACTATCCTCATCTCCTCCATTCTCTTTTTGTTTAATTGTATGGCTGAAATATTCCATTGTTTCGCCTTTTCTTGTCAGCTGGTCATCACTGTATTAAATTGTTATTGAATATGTCAGATTGCTGATCTTTTGTTGTATGTTCTAATTTGTTCAGTTGTCTGTCATGCAGAAATTGGCTTTATGGTTCTGTTGGATACTTTACGATGTAAATAATTACTTATATACTTCATTTCTGACTTTGCAGGCTCTAATTCATTTTATATACTGGGATACACTGCCTGACCTGGAAGAACTTACTGGATTGAACTCGAATTGGGCTTCAACTTTGATGTCTCAGCATCTACTTGCCGCTGCTGATCGGTATGGTTTAGAAAGGCTCAGATTACTCTGTGAAGCCAAGCTGTGTGAGGTTGTTGCTATCAATACTGTCGCAACAACACTTGCCCTGGCAGAGCAGCACCACTGTTACCAGCTGAAATCTGTGTGTCTCAAATTTGTTGCATTGCCTGAAAATCTCAGAGGTATATCTTACACTTTTTGAGTTAAATTTCCTGTAGAGTTCTATGTTTATTAACAAGTTAGGCCTGCATAAAATCGCAGAAGTATATCTCAGCTAAAGTTCAATTTCTGATGCATATCGAGCATCATCTCACTTGTGTGGTGTCTTGAGTCTTGTAATTGCTATATGTGGTGTCTCATGTTAGCTTTAATCTTGCTAAGTTTCATGTTCTTGAGGGCTTTGAAGTCTTTAAATGCACATGTCGTTCATTGTGAAGTCTAACACTCTTTAAATGCATATATCACAACTCTTCACCATCCCCATAGTGTATGAAACAAATGTATGCATTTCGATTAGGGTCGTGTCTTACTCTGTGAATTATCACTAATAAATTTTCATTGTTGCAGCTGTTATGCAGACAGAAGGATTTGAATATCTTAAAGAAAGCTGTCCTAATGTTCTAACTGAATTGTTGGAGTACGTTGCTAGGGCTAATGAACACTCTATTATTGTTGGCAAGCAAGGAACTGAAGGTAGCATACTTGATGGAACTGATGTGCATGGTAGACGTGTGAAGCAAAGAGTATAGGATTCTTGCGTTGCCTGCGACTAGTAAAACTTTTAATGTCTGAGAAAGAGAATATAGCTTAGGGGATAATATTAGAGAACATTTTTTCCCAGCTGCAGAGTGTCTAGTTTGACACATGTGTAAATGATGTTTGTATTATTTCATGTGGACTAATGGTGGATTTATCTGAGAGTCTGTACTCAATATTCATTTTCTTTATTGTGAAATTGTAATTTTCTGTATGGTACACTTGGGGGGGTATGATGAACATGTACTGAGATAAAATTTGTATGGAGACTTACATTTTGATGTCTCATATATTTAAAGTTTGCACGGAATTGGAGTGTATGTATGAGTCTCATCTTTCAGCTAAAAATGTCAGTATATGCAGTGTAGGATGTAAATAAAGTAAAAGCTGAGGGCTCATTTGGTTGGATTTTTAAATAGCATTTTTAAAAATGGGAGAAACTCTCGGCAAAAATGTTTCTGTGGATTGTTTTTTAGATAGATAGGCTACTTCGGTAAAATGATTTTCCAAAAATATTATGATATGAACTCTGGATTATTAAAGTAGAAAGAATTTTGAAAGTGAGTTGTTAGGCGTTTAACTAAATATCACAATATATTTGGATTGAATTTATGTTCAAGTTCACAGCCAAGTTTAAATATTATGATATGACATTGGGAATGGTCTATATCATTTGCACTATTCGGTCGAGCTATAAATACAATCGGAGTTGTAAATACAAAGTATAGTAGATAAAAAGAAAAAAAAGTATAATTGCAAAAAAGGTCTAAAATTAATTAGTGATTTTGGATTTTCGTTCCAAGTAATATCACTTAGCCAATTTAGTCCCGCAATTTTATATTTTTTGGAATATCGTCTCACTTGCCACATAGATGCTTACATGTCATAATGTGGTAAATTTTATCATAAACAATTATATAAGATTGTAGAATTCGTCCCAAACTAATTATAAATTTTGATTTTTTGTCCCAAACTATATTAATTCGCCGAATTTTGTCTCCCAATTTGTCATTTGGCATGAATTTAGTCCATTATTAAATTTTTAATTTTATGAAAATGACGATTCATCTTTTACTTTTTTAAGGGACTAATGACAATTCATCCCCTATGATACTCATTATGTTCAATTTACCCCTTATAATTTGAAAAGAAGCAATTTAAGGTAAATTTTTTTTAAATATTATGAATATTACATGGAAGTAAATTGCCATTAACTTTTTTTTAAGAGAAAAAAAGTATCGATTTTTGAAAACCATGTGCACTTTTGAGAAAAAAATTCTATCTCAGATCATTAGGAAAAAATTGTGCATTTGTTTTAATAAATAATAATAAACATTTATAATTAGTTAGGAACAAATTTTTTTCCCATGTCATTTCAATTACGGGACGGAAGTCGGCTTTGATATAGTTTGGGACGAAAAATCAAAATTTGTAAGTAATTTGGGACAAATTCTGCGATCTTATATAATAATTGTTTATGATAAAATTTGTCACGTCATGACATGTAAGCATCCATGTGGCAAGTGGGACGATATTCCAAAAAAATATAAAATTACGGGACTAATTTGGCAAAGTGATATAGCTTGGGACGAAATCTAAAATTACTAATTAATTTGGGACTATTTTACAATTTTTCCAAAAAAAAATAAATAATATGATATAACTTTAGATTCACAAAATTATGACCGACAATTAATAATATTTGACTAAAAAGGAATTGTTTGGTGAAATCTAATTCCTAGATCCTTCGTCACATTTTAAGTGAATAATGAATGAACTCCTTAATATTAGTAACTGTCAAATATACCCTAACTTGCAGATCCAACAAAAAAAAAAGTACAAAAATAAAATATTATTACATTTACGAAAAATTCTTGTCCAAGTCTGACTTGACCAAACCCATCCAACTATTTACCTACATTTTGTAAATAACAAATCTTGTTCCAAAGTAATAATGTTTATAAAACCAAATTGGAAAAAAAAAAAAAGAGAGAGAGAAGAGAGAGAGAGGAGAATAATAGGATATTAAAATAGTCTAATAATTACACTAATAATAAAACTATTAATTACACTAATAACAACAACAATTAGAGCTAAAATCAAGAGAAAGTGAGAGTGGAAATAAAGTAAAAATAAAAACGCAAAGAACAGAATCAGATTAATTGAATAAATAGAAAACTCTAGAGTGAAGTGTCTTTGCAAGCTCATAGGTGGAGGAAAACTAGAGAATTTATTTATTTGGTGTTTGGGAAAGTAGTTTGAGAGAGCATTAGAAATTTGTGAAATAATCTTGATTTGAGTAATGTTGTTGGTTTGAGTTTTGAGATAGTGATTTGAGAAATAAAGTATGTATATGCTTTTTTTTTTTGAAAAGTTAGATTGTATGTGTAAGACTTTTATGTCAAATCATGTCTGTTATGCGAGATAAATTGCGTAAAAGATACTTTAAGTAAAATCAGAGTAAATTTTGTATAAGTTTTGTTTAAAGATAATAAAATTATTTGTTTGACATTTGAGAAAATAGTTTAATAAAATTGATAGGGAAAAAAATTGTTTCAAATAGTAGAAAAACATGTTTGTTTGTCATTTCCTAACATTAAATGCAGGTAAACACCACTAATGGTCCTCCTTGTCGTTAATTTTTTACGAGTGGTCCCTTTTGCTTTTTTTCTCACGTTAGTTCCCGCTGTTTCACTTTGGTCATTTTCAGGTAGTCCAATTTGAACTAAAGTGCCAAATTTTTTTTGTAAGAAACTAATTTGATAAAGAAATAGTTTTATGAGAGACTAAATTGATACAAACAATTTTATGTGAGACTAAAATGTAACACTACAAGTAAAAAATCTCTTGTAAATGATCAAAGTAAAACAAATAATTTTTATAATGGAGACGAACATAAGAGAAAAACACAAGAGAAACAACTCTGAAAAAAAAAAAAAATTAATGATCATTAGTATGTTTACCCAACAAACATACCCAAAAAAAAAGATGAATAGTAAAATAAAAATATACTGTAATACAAAGACAGGTGGATTTAATCCCACATGTCAAAAAGTTGTTGCATGCAACTGCCAAGCTGTAATCCACGTGTCACGATACCCATGCAGATGTAAGCGGTGGAATAGAGACAACGGCTCAGATATCCCACAGGCGCATGTTAGAATTGCGGGTAAGCGTGGAAAACTCAAAACACCCGCGGGCGCGCAGTTGCCAGACACACGTCACGTGCCACGTTGGAATAAACCAACCAGAATCAACCACGTCGACGGGGTGATTCAATCCCCATTTAATTTAAGTCCTCTTCACCTATTCTCCATAGAATTCTTCCATATATCCATTCATTATCAGATTTGAGTTGATCTCTACTCACATTAGAATACGTTTGTGGTTTCTTCTTTTTCTCTTCCTCCATTGAAAGGGTTCTTTTTTTCTTTTGTGAGTGCTGAGATTTATTTTTTCAGCCTCCTCGGAGAAAATACCCGCATATTTTGATTAATTTGTGTTCAAGGATGGAGGTCTGCGACGTCGTTTTGAGGCAACCGCCACTTTATTTTTCGTCGGCTTGTCGTTGGAAAGAATTACAGTCGTCGTCTTCTTTGGTTTCTGTGGGGCGTAGGTTTTGTGATGAAGGTCACTTGAAGTATTATTACAATTGTGATCGTTCGGTGATTAGGAGTGAGAAGCAGGATGTCATGATCAAGGATAAGGGATTAAAGAAGATGGAGAAGAAGAAGAAGAAGAAGCAGTTGAAATTGTTGAAGGAGTTGTCTAGGGATTTATCTACCTTCTCTCATATTGGTTTTGGATTGAATTGTGATCGGACATTGGTTGATCAGATCAATGGCAACGATATATCGGTATGGAAATCCTAATCCCAACCATATTTTTTATTTCTGTAGTTAGTTTGTTAGCATTTGCCTTTAGACAGAATGAGTTTTGATCTATTTTCTTATGCTATTTCTTGATTATACTGTTTCTAATCGCATCAATTATCTTGGGCAATTTAATTGAAATAGGAATATCTGATTTTATTTGCTCTGCTATGTAATTGTTTGAACTTCTATTGCCTTGTTTATTACCCATATCTTGATTGCTAGTTGTTTAGTTGCGTGATAATGTTTATAATATTATTTTCTTCATCTCACAATAAAATTTTATCACCGGACCGGAAGTAATCTGTTAAGTAACATCCTAAGTATGGATCAAAATTTGTTTTCTTTTTATGTTTAGAATTAGTTAAATATTTAAGAAAAATGCTAGGATTTTTCGAAATATAATATTTTGGAAAATTATAAATTGAAATAAAATCATGTTGAACTAGAAACCAATATAAATTTTCATTTTTGGTTGACCTTGTACAGAAACGTTTAGGTAATTTTTGGTTGATCCATGATTCTAAGTTATGCAGGGTGTTTGGTTCCTAGACAAATCTCTTATTTCTTTTTTAGTCAGTTGTCATTCTACTTATCAAAAGAATTAAGCTGCCATTCATGTTACACTTTCATTATGATTAGTTGGTCGTCTTTAAACGGGAGAATTTGACAGATTAAATCCTCCTCGTGCTCATATTGACACAGTTTTACATTTGTCACGATGTGCAGAATGCGGCAGAGCTTTTGCTGGAACAGCTTCAAAAGATAAAGGCAGATAGCAAGGAACTACAGAAGAGAAGAAAAGAAGAAAAAGCAAGATTAAAAGCTGCCAAAATAGGAAACAGGCTTAATAGTTGTGAAATGTCATCTAGTTCTTCTTCGGAATCAAGTAGTGATGGTGAATGTGGAGAAGTAATCAATATGAACAGCATTAAACGTGCAGCAGCTCAAACGAGCCAAAATGCTCACCAACAACTCATTGAAGATCCACTATTGCCGTCTCCAAGTTTAAGTACCCCTATCGATACTTTGCTAAGATCCCCTGTGCCAGAGACCATTGCTCCATTACCGGTCGAGCTTAGTGCACGGGTCACTTTAGAGAATAAGTGCTGCTCTGGAACTGTAAACATAGCTAATGTAAATAGCTTGGATGCTTCAATTTGCTCGAAGAAAATTGAGGTATGCATGGGTGGGAAATGCAGAAAAACGGGTGCAGGGGCACTTTTGGAAGAATTTCAGAGGGTGGTCGGGATTGAAGGTGCAGTTTCCGGGTGCAAATGCATGGGGAAATGCAGAGATGGTCCTAATGTAAGGGTATTGAATGAGTCTGATGGTGGAGTTGCAGATAAGAATGTTAGAGCTTCAAGCAATCCATTGTGCATTGGTGTTAGTATGGAGGATGTGGATGTCATTGTGGCTAATTTTCTTGGTGAAAATCAGAAGCAACTTGAGTTTGCTGCTTGATTTCCGCTTAGTATGAACAGTTGGCTTTCATTTCTCATTAATTTTCGATATTTAGGTTATAGTTGTACATAACGTTTGAATTATTGCCAGTTAAGTTGAAAAGCTGTATATCAAAATTGTACGTGATTGGGAATTGCAAGGATTCAATTAAATCAAATGCAATTCATGTACATTCCATATTTTGTTAAATATTCTTGTATACAACAAAATTATATTGAATTTCTTTGACGATTTGAGCATATTTAATTAATTTTGATCTTTAATACTATAATTAGGCCATCTCCAATGGCAGCCGCGGGGCCGGGGCTGGGGTCGGGGTCGGGCTGGGCAGGGGAAACGGCTGGAGACGGAGACGGAGAGGGCTCGGGGTCGGGAACGGGGCGGAATGGGCGGGGCCGCGGGCTGCGTGGAGACCGCAGGCCAGCCCGCGGTCCCGCTTGGGTTTTTGGGGAAGAAGGGGGCGCGTCCCCGCGGTCACGCGCCCCTCTTCCGCTATCATTTTTAAAGAAAAAAACAAAGTTCTCATCTCTCCCTCTATCTCCATCTCCGATCTGCTCCGCCACCAAGCAGAGTTAACCAGCCATTCTTCTTCTTCTTTGTCTCTACAGATCGAAAACAACCACCACCACCTCCTCAATTTCCAGCTCAGTACTACCGGTCCCGTAGCACCACCGCCGCCGTACGTAGCACAACCAGAGCTAGCACCACCATTCTTTGAGGTGTATATTTATATACTATATATTTCAATTTGGCATTCTTTGAAGTGTATATTTATATACTATATATTGTTTTTGTTCTAGATATAGATATTAATTAGTAGAAATTGTTATTCGGTTTATATATAATTAGATAACATCTACTTTAAACTTGATCTAGTGGTTGAATTGAGTTTCAATTATGTGTATAATTTAATGTGTTATTTTAATTAGTGTTTTATTTTAAATAATGTGTTATTGTAATTAATGTGATTTTATTTAATGTGTTATTTTAATTATTTCTATACTAATAAATATAGAAATAGTCCATTTAATTTAACACTCATACAATTTTTTTTTAAAATATGAAATTAGTTAAAAATACAAAATAAGCACTCGGACAAATAAAATTTAGATTAATACTTAATCTAAATTAAATATTTAAATACATACTAAAATAGACAAGAAAATTAAATTTAAACACTCATAATTAACCGTATCTTACATAAACATGTTCTATTAAGTCTTTTTGGAGTCTACGGTTGGTCACCTTGGAACGAATTGCTTCATGACGCAGCATATAATTATCCAACGTTTGTCTTCTTCGTGCAACATCTTGCAGCATATAATTATTTCTTTCTTGTATTAATTTTAAGTTACTTTAATTAAATATTCTATTTAATATTAATATTTTAATATAATTAATAATTAAATTACGAGTACTAATATAATTACTATTATTAATATTAATATTAAAAAATTATAAATCTATAATAATAATAGATGAGAGTGGGCAAAGGAAAAAAATGGAATTAATTCCCCCACGGAGCCCCAACCATTGGAGACGACCAGCAGGGCCCCGGGCTCCGGAGCCCGGGGCTAGCCCTCAACCATTGGAGATGGCCTTAATGAGACCCAAATTCCGCCATCATTTCTTGTTAATTTAATTGTCGAGACACATATTTCATTGATGAAAGAGACCTCGATTCAGTGTTAGTTTTCAACATTTATTGAATTGAAAAGATAAAGAAAAGACACTTAATAGTAAAAGTTGTAAGAAATTTATCCAATAAAACAACAAATATTGGTGATAAATGGATTTCAATTTCTTTTTATTTTTCTCCATTAAAATATGAATTCATAGGATAATTTATGTTTTGAATCTATCGAGTACAGCATAAATCTCAACAACTATCTTATAATGCTTTTATATATGACTTGGTCAATTATTGATATATTTTCTCTTAGAAATACATGATGAAAATTGAATTATGTAGTACTACAAATCTTAAATACTAGAAATTTGTGTTAAAACTAAAAACTAAAAATGTGTACGCTATGTACATTACCGAAAATAAACTTAGTGCAATTTGTTCAAATTTTCATAAGATGAAAGACCCATGTGCAAAAGTAAACTGTACAGGGTCCTTTATGCAAAACAACAACTATTACTCAAAGGTTTTTGTTCAAGGTTTTTACTCTGCAGCTTGTTGCCTTGCAAACACAGAGAAAGCAGGGAAATATGGTACTGCCTTCATCTCATGCTAATGCTCCAATTTTATTTTTAATGTTTGGGTTTCAATTTGTTTTGCTTCGCTGTGCAGTTGTTCTTCTCTTACTTCAAGGATTTGGTGGGGAGAGAGGTGACGGTGGAATTAAAGAACGATTTAGCGATTAGAGGAACGCTTCATTCGGTGGATCAATATCTCAATATTAAGCTCGAAAACACTAGGGTTGTTGATCAAGACAAGTACCCTCATATGGTGAAACCTAATTCTTTCTTTTATTTTTTTCCTCCTTCTAGGGTTTAGGGTTTAATTTAATTCATGTAAATTTGTTCTTAGGTTATGTGTTGACCGCCGAATGCTGATAGCGTTTGTTTCGAAGTTGGCGAATCTAAAATTAGGGTTTCTGAAATTCCTTATAACCGGTTTAGGGTTTGATTAAAATTAGGAACAATATGTGCCCCACTTCTGAGTTATTCTAGCACACTTTAATTTTAGGGTTCTACATAAAGTGCTTTGAGGTGTTTTATGGGGGAATGTTGAACTTGTGATGGTAAAAGAACTTGTCCAAATATTTTTGAAAACTGCTGCTTTATTTGGATACCTTTCTGTTTGTTATTTCACAAACAATGAAAAATCCCCATGTCATTATTAGGCCTTTGAAACATTGAAATAAATACTATCTCCCGGAACATTTTGACAAGGTACTCGTGAAAAATTAAATACTTGTGATGTTTGAAAAATTTGTTCATAGTTCATATGTCTGTTGTTCCCTTTATAGCTCTCCCTCTGTGTTCCTGAACTCGCTAATGTTTCCTTGTTATACCGCAATTTCTTAGTTTCCTTCTAGAATAATGTTATGATGTTCTATTCTGGCAGCTTTCAGTGCGCAACTGCTTCATCAGAGGGTCAGTGGTGAGGTATGTCCAATTGCCACCTGAGGGGGTTGATGTTGAACTGCTTCATGATGCCACCAGAAGAGAAGCTCGAGGCGGCTGAGTTTCCTTTGACGGTATGAGTTCAAAGTAGCTGATTTTCAAGCTGGAAATTTGGACTACTTTTAATTCTGTAATACTAGGAAAGATTTCCTTTAAATTCTCTGCCATCAGATCTGGTGGTAATATTTTTTTAGGGCACATAATGCTATGTAAAGACTCCGTCTTGCAATTTTCTGTACCATAAACATTAAGAATGTCTATTTGGTAATGATAGTTCTAATTGCAATGCATTCAAATAGACAGATTTTAGCATAAACTCGGATGTACGAATGATATGGTGAGTTGATATTTGATAAGTCCTAGCATGAACCTGAACGAGTCCTCGTGCAAGAACCCTGAGAATTTTGTGTGCTTATTTGCGAAACTCACAGGGCTTGTGGGGTATTTCTATAGATGAACTGCTTTTCTAATGTTTCTTTATTATTTCAAAAGATCCGTTTATCCGACAATGTGATGCACTTGTAATTTTCATAACATTTACTCATTTTAAGAATTTGATAGATCCTAGTTTAATTTCTTTGTATATTGATAAAAAGGGAAAACAGAAACTTGGCAACCGTGACTAATCTGAAAATTTCAATCTCCCCTTTTTACGAAATTGGAAGATTTTCCATCACCCATTTTCATTTTGTATGCGTAAAACCTAAACATGGACCATGTTAATATTCTCCTTAATTCTTCTAAGATCGAGCCATAGAACAACACAGGGAAACAAAGCAGGCCGTGTGTCAGCCTCTCCAAGAATCATACAACAATGAAGGAAATGCAAATGAATCAATTAGTGAGAAAAACTAGTTATAGAGGATGACTCTTCTCTCTTCTGAATGTCTTATGACTAGACGGGAAAATATTATCTACCATGTGATTATCCAATAGGCAATTGCTAGAATCTGTAGTTACGCTGATCATAAAATCATTAGATATCAATGATCTCCGAGTAAAATAAGTGAATTTGACAAAATAATGATCTCTGAGTGAATAAGTGATTACTTAAGCAAATTATTTATTTATTAAGTCACGCAAACAGATGCCCATGTATATTGGTCATTACTGCTACTTAGTAATTACAAGGAACTCTTGTTGTTGCTGCCTGTAAAAGTCATATGGTCACTTCACATGTTTTATAAACCAATTCAGCATGTCTTTGTGTGCTTCTTCAGCAGATTTCACGACCTTTTCATCATCCAGTTTGTACCTCACGGTCCACCCATGGGCAACACCAGGATATATTTTTACAAAGCTCGGAACCTAGACAAGGGAAACAATCAAATAGAAAACCTTAACTTATGTCTACCACGACAAAACAACTAATGCATTCAGTACACGCATTCGTAATTTGTACCTTTCTTATGCATATTCAAATATTTGAGAAATTGGTCATCTAGGAGTATAGTATGAGCTCATACCTCAGGTTTAGATGACAAAATCTCCTCAAATTTTTTGACAAGCTCTGGAGGAGACATTTGGTCAATCTCAGCTCCCAAAATAGCAAGTGGCACCTTAACCTCTGTATTGAAATTGCTATCAGTACACATCATTCTTCTAATGTACGAAAAGAATTACATGCTTGTACGAATCTAGGATGTTTTCGTTTTTACATAAAGAAAATCATATAAATAACAGGGTATATCGGGTTGGCTGGTTGGGTATTCTGGGAGAAGTTTATAGGAGGTTGAAACTTTAGAGATCAAAAGGAATAGTAGGTTTTGGTTGTAGAGAACGGGTCGAAATGATCAGAAATATGAAAAGATTAAGAGTAGGTAAGACCGTAAGAGATAAGTTATTTAATGTCAAACCAAAGTCGTTAAACAAATTTTGTGTCTTTGTGTTTATATATAAAAAAAATAAGAAGAATAATAGGTAACAGATATGGTACATTATGTCAAATCCAAAAGTTGTTTAGAAATTCTGTAAAGAAAAAGCTCGTTTGGTAGGATTCACAAGGCGTGGAAAAGTTTTCTGAAATCCCAACCAAACAAGCCCCAAGACTCTCGAATAGCTCAAACACAAGCATTACATCATTAAGCACGTAAAATCCACACCTTTAACATCATCTACGGTAACAAATGATGGATGCAAGAAAACTCCAGCTTGTATAAGCCCAGACTTTGCTAGTTCCACAACCACCTTGGCTGATGAGAAAAATCAAATAGACATTGTATTAAAAAAACAACATATCCTATCCGAGCTCAAATAACTGTGGTATTAGTAGTATCGGCTATTGTATCTCACCGCCATAGCAAAATCCAGCAGCACCAACAGCAGATATGCCTTTACTTTTCAGAGCTTCAATAACAGGTTTAGCATCTTCAAACGCTTTAGCCTAACAGGAACAACAATAATAAAATGTCATGATCCAAAATGTTACCATCTAAAATTGTTTCTGAGAACCCAATTCCATTTAAATCATCAAAATAAAATATGTAAGAGAGTTTATCTCTTATACTGATGAGGCACGAGTTAGTTAGAAACAAACTGGTTCATGCAGTGCTTTCCAAAGTAGTAGAGGCTTCTCAGCATTGGTGGGGTCGTATGGATCTCCGTAGAAGAAATCAGGAACTACTACATAAAACCCAGCAGCTGCAACTTTATCAGCGAGTTTCCTTCAGTAAAAAAATGAAAATCCTAGAATCAGCCAAGACAAATAAACTCTAATAGAAGAAATTGGAATACAAATTTCACTTCCATCCCCATCCAATAACATGTTTGTGTAAGACATGCAGTTATATCAAAACTGGTATGAGAATATATATATATATATATATATATATATATATATATATAGTTAAATATAAGGTTGTCAACAGAACAAATCTTTATCCAAATCCGGCTTGGTTAGGAAGATCTTGGTGGATCTAATCTGATTAAAATGATTCATAATCCAAAGTAAATATAGACGCGTTTTGATTTATGGCGGTGGTATTAATAGTGTTCTATTGCCAGTCTAACAACATATTATGATCTTCTTTTCGTAGCTTAACTTTCATTTGTGATCTCATTTATGAATTAAATTTTATACATTATCAATACTTTCTGATGAGATCTAACAAATACTTCAAAGCGCTTGAAAGTAGGTCCATGGTTGATCTTTTATGTTTTAAAGTTCATCGCAATGAATCAATTTTTAATTCATGAGCAAACGAGTTAAGTAATCATATTGCATTGAGGAACTTGTAATAGATGGAGAACACAATAGCTCACAGTCCTAGTTAATCCTATATGGACATATACACTAAGAGAACACATGAGAAAATTATTCAGTATAATATATACACAAAAGAAGACATTCACAATGAGGTAGGCATATTGGTTAAAAATGGTTCAAGTCTAAGAAGGAATACCTCAAATTGGGTGCTTCATATCCTGCAAAACCAGTAAGGAATTAATTAGTACAATTTGTAAACCTAAATCTAATAGTAGTGGTATTCTGATTTCTGAATGGACAGCGGCCCAAAACAAATACTCCTATTTAATTATTCCTCTTTTTCCTCTACACTTGCACCAAATAATCACCTTAATTTCAACTCAAACTAATTTCAATCTAAGGGTGGGTCAACGTATCACATGAACTTAAGAAAAAAAAAGGGTAAATTAAATACTAAGATATATCACCGTAAACATCGGCGACAAGGAGGACGGCGAGTTTTGAGTCTGAAGGGCCGGACACGTATGATTTGAGCCCACCCAATTCACATACCGACCCGACTCCGCTGCTCGGGCTAAGCGTTGGTGGGTTCTCGCAGCACTGCGGACCTGACATCTTTGGAGTGAAGAAGTAGTGTGTGGCACTGGTGCTTTCTACTCAACGCAAAGTAGGATGAAAATTATTGTGGGAATTGATATGTAAAACCACCGTCCTGTTTTCTCTAGCAATTTTTAAAATTATTTTTTTATTAGGGAAAATGAGATAAACATGATTTTATTTTCTTAAATAAATTTAATATTTCTTTATTTTTAAACTCTCTCAAAGATTAGATAAAACATAATTTTTTTACACAAACTATATTTTAATTTGACATAAATAATATATATTTAAACCGACTTATCTCACATAACAAACGTGATTTATCATAAATTCTTATACAAATTACATCTACAACTTCCAGTAAAATATAGATCTAGCTTATATTTCAAACCAATCTTTCAAAACTCAAACAAACATTACACAAATCGAGATTATTTCACAAACGTCACCCAAATACCAAAAAAAAATACCCTAATTACTTCTTTTATTTGTAAGATGCGTGTATAATGTATATTGAGAAAAAAATGTTAGTTTTAATTTACTGTGATAATTGTAATGTAAATTTTACCTTCTATAAAAAATTACTTTACATGGTATTTTGTATAAAACATAGTTTTGCATAAAACATAATTTACATATGTTGTATAAACATACACATACTTATTATTTTTTGACTTATCAATTCTTTTTGCGATATATCTACCAAATGCACATGAAAATATTTACATAATAGCACACTACTCGTGCCATATAATTTACATTCTATATTTGTATAAAATTAGTTTTACAAAAATAAACATAGACAAAACTAAAGATTATGTAACGTTGTAAGCAAAGTTGCATCAACATCACATGGTTTTTTCATTTTTTTAGTTTTCCCAATTATGTAACATTGTATGCAAAGTTAATTTTTGCTAACATGTATTCAAATTTGAGTTCGTCACTTCGAGAAACTAGTTTCTTCTACTATATCAATTACTTATTGGGTATGTCACATGGCTTTATATGCTAAATTTATATATTTGTCAATTTATAATTACTAATTTATTATCTGTAAATCAAAAACTTCTCAGTATTTTTCTCATCAATGTAGGATCTTCATAAAAAATCTGAGCAAAATATTGACCAATGGAGCCTATGTGTTTTTCTTAAAAATGCTATTTTTTTTTAGAGTATACTCAATTACTTAAATTAATTATTGTGATTTTCTATAGTATTATTTTAAAAAATGCACCAAAGAATGTATTATTTTGGGAGTTATTGGCATAGCTAGTGGTTAGGCCATTTCCAATGGCGAGCTCGGGTTCACTTGAGGCCCGAGCTGGAAGGGGAGATTGGTCTCCTACGGCGGAGCGGGGTGGCATGACTTGGAGCCCGAGCTAGATGGCGAAGCACGGGCGGCATGGAGAGAATAACGGGGCTCGCGTGGATTGTTGGGGAAGAAGAGCACATGCCCCTCTTTAAGTTTCGTGGCCTGATTGGTTTTGATATTTTTATTAATGAATTGTATTTTTGTATTTAAAATTATGATTCTTTAAATAATTTTTTAATTTAATGAATTGTATTTAAAAAATCTTTAATTGAAGTTTTATTCTTTAAATTTGCAAAACTGTGTTTAAATAATGAATTATGCTCTTTTATTCTTTAATTTGCAAAATTGTATTTAAATAATAAAATTGATTTTAAATTACATCATTAATAATTATTTAATGTTGTAATTTGTGTTTTAAATTACATTTTAATATTTAAACAATAGTATTATAATAAGATTATTGAAAATTATTGATATTAATGTTAAAAACATTATTAATTTTTTTATTATAAAGATGAGAATGAAGAATAAATTAAATTAATATAATTAAGGCTATGAGCCCAATCATTTGAAATAATTAGAGATGGTCTTTTTGAGGTTTTTTTTCCACTTTGCACCTTCGAAATTTAGATTTAGCACCTTGCACCCTCTTTTATTTTAAAGCAAAAATTCAAGGGCAAAATAGGTAATTCTATTGTAGATCTTTGGCACTCCCCCCTCCCCCCCCACAAAATAAAATTAGCACTTAACACTCCCTAATTAAGAATAAATTAACAAATTGCACCCCAAAATACAAAATTAACACTTAACACCCTCAAATAAAAAAAAACTCAAACCCCTCATTTTTTTCGGTAAGTTGACCATTAAGGTGAATGTCTTTTAAGACAAAATAGGTAATTATTTATGGGATTTTGATATGTTGAATTAGACAATGAGTCTTCGAGAAGTTTACTTGTACTTTATTTAATTATTTATGGTTATATTGTTGAAAAGAAAGATTGATAGAGAAATGAGTATTCTTTGCAAAATTTAAGTAAAAAAATGAATTACCTATTTTGTCTTAGATTTTTTTCACTCCGATAGTCAAGTTTGATGAAAAAACGAGGGGTTTGTGTTTTTTAAATTTGAGGGTGTTAAGTGTTAGTTTTATATTTTGGGGTGCAAAGTGCCAATTTATTGTCTTTTGGGGATGAAAGTTGCTGATTTGTTCTTAATTAAAGTGTGTTAAGTGCTAATTTTATTTTGGGGATACAAAATGCGAAATTCTCAAGTTTTGAGGGTGCAAAGTGCCAATACTATTGAATTACCTATTGTGCCCTTGAATATTTGCTTGAAAATAAAAGAGGGTACAAAATGCTACATTTTTCATATATCGAGAGTGCAAAGTGCTAAATCTAAGTTTTGAGGGTGCAAAGTGTCTATTTCCTATGTTTCGAAAGTGCAAAGTGCAAAAAAACCTCTTATTGGCAATGCTCCACAAAAAGAGAAAAGAATTGTAGAAAAAGAAAATGCCGCGCCCCAACAAGTCTGACCATTTCTTCTCCCAGTCTGCCTAACAGTACATGTATGCCGTTTAAAATAAAAAATTTCTTACACATATTCCATGCATACACACGCAGAAGATCTACCTCTTCTACCCTAAAAATTTTCAATTAATTATTCGGATATGACGGCAGCGGAGTTAGAGCGGAGCGTGCGGGACGGCGTGTTGGAATTGACGAAGTCGGCGCAGGAGAGGGGTACGGACCCCCTCATGTGGGCCATGGAACTATCGTCGACACTCACGGCGGCAAACGTGTCGATACCATCAGTGGAGGTGGCAGAGTTGCTAGTTTCTCACATATGTTGGTCGAACAATGTTCCAATGTCGTGGAAACTTCTGGAGAAAGCGCTCACCGTTCATGTCGTCCCCCCTATGCTAGTCCTTGCACTTCTCTCCCTTAGGTTTCGTGACTTTTGCTCTCATTTTATTTCCTTTTTTAATTAATTATTTAATTTATTAGTCAGTTTTGATAATGCTTAATTATGCAGGGTAGTTCCGAGTAGAAGGAAATATCCGGTGGCCTATAGATTGTATTTGGAGCTTGCTAATAGATATGCTTTTTCGCTGCCCTCCCTAATCAACGGTCCCAATTATCAGAAGTACTGATTGAATTGATTATTGTATCTCTTTGTCCTCAATGTTTATTTAATTTTGTACATATCGATAATTTAGATGCTGTGTATCTCTTATTTGTAACCCTTGCTTATTACGAGTGATTGTATATGTGTCATACTCTATCTTTGAAGAAATAGTATATATCGATTAAATTTATGTTAATCATTGAATTTCTGATAACTGAGTTAGTCAATCTAGACTCAGACTGGAGCGCAGTAGACATTACCTCTATCTTTGGGATCAAACTAGCTAAAATCAAAATTTAGTATATTTCTTTGGAACATGAATCTTATGCAAGTGTTCAGTCTGTTAAATTTTCCATCAATCAGTTGCTTAAATCTGACAAGATATGAGATGCCAGTCTTTGCCTTGGAAACTCGTCTTAACACTTTTTCCATGCTTGCCAAATGATATGTAATAATGGAATTTTCAGTTAAGTTCTTATAATCTTATTGTTCTGGAGTTTTGATCTTCTTTAATGTCTTCCTTGATGAAAATTTCCACCATTTTGTTCAGATTATACAAGTTGAAGTTTGTTATCTGCTGATTATGCGTGAAATATATTAGCAGGCAGGGACATAAACTACATGTCCGACAAAATTTAACCAGTCCACAATTTAGTTGCCTATGGTTATCTACAGTTTGATATTTTATTTTTAGGGTCACTGTTTACCTTAATTGAAATAATTATATTGAAGTGAGAAAGTGACAGAAGTTTGTACATTCCATTAAATTTAGTTGAACTGTTGACAACTTTGGCTGTGTAACAAGTTTCTGTTGCAATGATTGATGAACTGAACATTCCAATTGCAGGAGTATGGAAGCAATTAATGAACTTCTCCAATTTTACCAAATATTTGGAGTTCAGTCCTCTGAACCAGGGCTTCTTGTCGTGGAATTTGTGTTTTCAATTGTATGGCAGCTACTTGATGCATCACTTGATGATGAAGGGCTGTTAGAACTCACTCCCGAAAAGAAATCTAGGTGGCCAACCAGGAGTCCCGACATGGAAATAGACTCCATTGATAGTTTTGATGGGAAAGGAATGGAACGTCAGGCGGCATTGCGTAATATGAACACTGTAATGGCTATTGAAATAATTGCTGAATTTTTTCGTAACAAAATAACCTCCCAGATCCTTTTCCTAGCCCGCCGAAACATGTAAGAGTCTAGCTCCCTTTATGCTTTTTCTGTTCATTTTTTGCATTCTGTCCGAGTTCTGTGATGAATAATCTGAGTAGGTAACAAACTGATTATCCATACCTTTTTTCCTAAGATGAATGAATACCCTAAAAACGTGATTGTTCAACTTCTGCATATTTTTATTCTAGTTCTGAGGCATGCATTCATGTGTCTTGCTTTTAGGCCGATGCACTGGGAATGCTTTGCTCAGAATTTGAGACTACTGGCTGCGAGCTCATCTGCATTACAAAACTCAAAAAATATTTCTCCAGAAGTACTCTTGCAATTAACATCTGATACACGTCAACTTTTGTCTCGGAATTGTAAAATAAACTCACAGCAACAGTTTCATGCAATAACAGCAAGATCACCTATGTCATTTTCTGGTCAATGTAATGGTACTGTTCGGTCAGCACTTTGGCTTCCCATAGATCTTTATTTAGAAGATACCATGGATGGATCACAAGTGCGAGCTACCAGTGCTGCTGAAACTCTTATGGGTACAATTTTATACTATATTGGGCTAACTATCTGAATAAAGATTTGCTGATGCAGATTTGTATTGCAGGTTTAGTGAAATCTCTCCAGGCTCTGAATCTGACCTCGTGGCAGGATGCATTTCTTGGTTTGTGGATTGCAGCTTTACGGCTTGTTCAGAGGGTAAGAGCTATATTAAAATAGAGAAAATTTCGCACTTTTAGTTTCTAAATTAGTTATAGCCTGTTTCCTTTTATCCACTCCAGTCCTCTGTTGGATGATCTGAACTCACTGTCCTTGAAATAATGATGGTAAACTGTTTCTTAGTTTCCTGCTGTCTTGTCCAAAACTGGCCGGTATTCTGAAAACAGTGAATCAATATTTATGAGTGAAAATAAAGCAAGACAATTTTTGTAAACATCTCAGCATATGGTTTGTTGTTGCTTCCTAAGAAAAAACAATAGCCTTTGAAAGGCTTAATATCTCTCTAGGGCCCATGAATTTTCTCACGGATATGAAACATCTTACCAGAACTAATTATTCTCTCTCTCCTGTCAACATGCTGTAAAACAATATTTTGTGAACTTTCTCTTTATGTTTTATTAATTGTTGATTCAGTTGGATATAGTTGTTGGACACTATGCATCTGTAGGAAATTACGCTGTAGATGTCCAATATTCTGATGAATTTCCTTTGGATCTATTCAGGAGAGGAATTCAGTTGAGGGCCCTGTTCCTCGCCTTGACATGTGTGTATGCATGTTATTGTCCATTGCAACACTTGCAGTGGGCAATATTGTTGAAGAGGAGGAGAATAAAATAATTATTGAAGCCGAACGAAACCCCATGAGTCAAAGAAAAGATATTGAGTCAAAGGGAAAGCGCCGTCAAGACTTAGTTTTGAGCCTACAACGGTTGGATGATTTTGAAGGGTTATTGACTCCTCCACCACCTGTAAGTGCTTTGGCTAATCAGGCTGCTGCGAAAGCAATGATGTTCCTTTCAGGTGTAACAGTTGTCAGTGGGCACCTTGATGGGATGAGCTTGAATGAGATGCCCTTAAATTGTTGTGAGTATCATCATACGCTATTGCATTCATTTTCTTTGCTAGTTGCAATTTTATGGACTGTCTGGAGTTATATTTACCAAATTCACCATTCGTGGTATTTCTTTTGTAATAATTTATTTACGTGATTAGATAGGATATCTGCGATGCAACCGATTCTATTCAATTCTGCACCAGCCATTACCACATAATGTTTTGTTTCTTAATTGTGGGATGAAGAAGTGAAAATAACTGCTTTCTCTCCTCCATTCGCTTCTTTTTGGGTCTGCATTTATGTCTTTCAATCTCCATGTGTTGGGTTTTAATTTGTTAATCTTGTGTCTTCATTTCATTTTAGTATGCCCATATCTGCATATGTTTTAGTCTTATTTTTCCTCGAGTTTGCAACTGTTTTTTCACTTTTATGGTGAGAAAGGGAGGGAGGGACGGGGGGCTTCTATATTTGCGCAATGGTGTATTACTATGATTTTGCTCATTACATTGTTTTTGGTCTGCACTGCATATCTATCTTGATGGTTAATTTGACAAATTCTTTATTATCATTTGCAGCTGGAAACCTTCGGCATTTGATTGTTGAGTCTTTCATTTCTAGAAATGTTTTGGACACATCTGCATATTTGTGGCCTGGATATGTAAAAGGTCGCTACAACCAAGTTCCTCGAAGCATTTCTGGGCAAATGCCTGGTTGGTCATCCTTAATGAAAGGGTCCCCTTTAACTCCTCCCATGGTCAATGCATTGGTGTCAACTCCTGCTTCAAGGTAGATGGCAGTTTTAGTTTGAAAAGTTTTAACTGTCTGCTAATTTGTGGTTGGATGTACTACAGGGAAGTTCTAATTTTTAGTACTTTCTTGCCATGCTACTAGTCCCTGAATATATTGTACCCTGTCTTACAAAAAAAAAATTATTACAAGAAACAAGATATGGGGATCACACATCTTATAATTTTCAATAAAGTTCAAGGGAAAATAGTGCCCTATAACTCTTTTCTTTTCCTTTTTGAGATAAGTGTCAGTGTATAAGACATAGTGAAGTGAAAGTAGAAGCATGCAGTACATCTGATTGCATGGTTAAAAAGAATAATAGGAGCAGGAGGGGAAGTAAAATACTACTTATAAGAAACCCTTCTAGGCCCACTTGTATTTGGGTGGAAAGATGACGTACATAGGACAAAGTATGCTGATTTAATTTATTACAGGAAAGGAGAGGGAAAATTTGTAAAACATAAAAGTTAATCCCCAATCCTTATGTCATTTTCTTTGTACCAAGCAAATGGATGCTTTTTCTTCCCCATTAGCTCCTGTATTGTCACTGTTTGTTTTAAATGAGTCTTTTTAATGGTCCAAATCAATATGGATTATATCAATTTGTTGTTATATTAGGGCATTCTCTGAAAATTATAATTTTTTGAAGCTGGCCTAATGTCATTTGTTCCAATACAAGAACTATTTTTCTGCCTTTTTTGGTGCGTTATTGGCAGAGGATGCGTTTGAACAAGAGTTGGCAAAAATAGTGTATAAAAATATTGCATTATCAATTGAACATCCATTTTATTTTTTTAACCATGATACCTCCCTCAGTCCAACAATAACCTTTTTGGGACTGTAAGAAAAATTGAAGGTTAATTATGGTCCTCATTTTTTTTATCCAGTTGCACTTGCAAAATTAGTTACGATAACTGATCTTGAGCTTGAACTTTTAGTAAATCAATCTAGTGATACCAGATATTTTTTTTCTTCCTCCTATATTTTTCCCAATGGTAAGACAACTGAGTTTGAGCTTATTGATTTGATTTAAGCTTAGCTTAGCAGAGATAGAGAGATTGTACGAGATTACTGTCAGCGGTACCGATAATGAGAAGATTTCTGCCGCTACAATATTCTGTGGGGCTTCTATTATTCGTGGGTGGAATGTACAGGTATTGTATTTCAAATTTTGGTTGGAAGTTTAATTTGCTGGTAACATGAGTCCTAGGTATTGTAGCATCTTTTCAATTTTGATTATTCCATCATTAATTTTCATTAAAATCCTTAAATGGAAAGTGATAGCCGGGCTTTTTATTTTATATTTTTGGAGGGATCGTTGGGATTCCATCATTTCCGAACTAATCTGTAACTTCATAAATCAAAAAATGAATGTCTTATCTTGCAGGAACATACTGGCCTCTTAATTATAAGATTGCTTTCACCTGCAGTTCCTACAAACTTCGCTGGAACTGAGA
Source organism: Penstemon eatonii (assembly GCA_038501285.1). Classification (NCBI taxonomy): domain Eukaryota; kingdom Viridiplantae; phylum Streptophyta; class Magnoliopsida; order Lamiales; family Plantaginaceae; genus Penstemon; species Penstemon eatonii. Next base: position 62,064,146 of record CM076712.1, on the reverse strand, counting down.
GCCATTTGATATGTCATGCTCCATTTCTGCATGTTCTTCTAGCCGGAATATCATCTATTGATTGTATTCAGATTTTGTCCTTGCACGGCTTGGTAGGTCCAACTTCGTTTATTAAGAAGCCGTCTGTGCGTTATATTGTTTCATGTGACGATCCATGCAGTTGAATACAACTGATAAGCAACCAACCTTTACATTTAATTTGCGTATGATTTCTTACCTGCAGACTGCAAAAATATAAGAGCAGGACTACAATGAAATGAATCCCATGATCTGTGTGATAATTTCACTGTTATAATACTCAGAAAATGTCTTTTCTTTTTATTGTACAATAAGAGAGACAGTTCAAATTTATTATCTCTTACATGCCACGCACATCATGTTTAACACGTGAAATTATTTATTCAAATGGGTGGCAGTGAGTTTAAAATCAGGATCTGTCTGGCACCATAATTGACCCACTCATCCAAAAGTTTAAGCTATTAGAGAGTAGAAAAACTTAAATTTTAATTAATTCAAATAATTTAAACTTTATTGGTGCTTATGTTAGTGTTTACGCAAATAAATAGTAATTGAACTTGGTGTTACGATGCAATCAAACAATAACAATGTATGAAATTAAACTTAATACCAGTAATAAACATGTTTCATGGAGACTTGACAAAATTTGATAATGTTTTTACACAATTTTACATTTCAACTACACTTTAACTTTGTTCCAGATTCCACAACTTGCAGCTGCATTGATGCCAATCTGTGAGGTTTTTGGTTCCTGTGCACCCAATACGTCATGGACTCTTGACACAGGGGAGGAAATTTCTTCTCATGCAGTATTTTCAAATGCGTTCACTCTACTACTGAAGTTGTGGAGATTTGATCAGCCACCTTTAGAACATGTAAAGGGAGATGTCACTCCAGTAGGATCCCATTTAACCCCGGAATACCTCTTATTGGTGCGCAATTCCCAGTTAGCATCATATGATGATCCACTGAAGAATCAAATTAACACTAAAAGAGCGTCAAGATTGTCATATCCGTCTTCTAAAGAGCCCATATTATTGGATTCTTTCCCAAAACTAAAGCGTTGGTACAGGCAGCATCAAGAATGTATTGCATCTACTCTTTCTGTTCTGGTACGTGGAAATCCCGTTCATCATATTGTTGAGGCACTTTTGAACATGATGTTCAGAAAAATCAACAGAGGTCAGGTACAGACTCCTACAACTTCCGGAAGCAGCAGCTCATCCGCATCTGGAACTGATGATTCCTCTCTTAAATTACCTGCTTGGGATATTCTCGAGGCTGTTTCCTTTGTGCTTGATGCTGCCCTTACTGCTTGTGCCCACGGTAGACTATCACCACGTGAACTGACTACAGGTTCGTAAATATTCTGAACGTGAAATTCTACTTTACAGTAATTATACTTGTCAAAAGATAATCCCTTTTCCAGGAAGATACTGTTGTCTGCTTATCAACATCTGCACTGACACGTGCAAGATAGAGAGCATTTAATTTAGTTCACATGCCAATAATTAATGGATTTATGTATTAAACATTTGGCTACTCTTTAAGAAGTGAAACTACCTCTTATATCTTTGTTGGCAAAATTTCAAAAATGATCCTGTAACTTCGGATTTTTTTTAAAATAGTCCTGCAACTATTCTGAACATACATTTGGTCCTCTTAACTTTTATCTAATTTCAGTTTTAGTCCTATGCATAACAAATTTCGCCCTCTATCTTTCAATAAGTTTCAGTTTTTGTCCTGCAATTACAAATTTGGTCTTATAATTACAGGACAAAAATTGAAAGTTAGAGGACGAAATTTATAATTGCAGGACTAAAATTGAAACTTATTAAAAGTTAGAGGACGAAATTTGTTATACATAGGATTAAAATTGAAGTAGGGTATGTTTGTGTTCAGTATAGTTACAGGACTGCTTTTAATAGAATCCCAAAGTTACTGGACTATTTTTGAAAATTTTCCATTTTCTGTTTCTCATTCAAATGTCTAAGAGGTGGTGCATACATGGTTAATTATATTTTATATGCTCTGGATGTCTGTAATTTAATTCCCTACACAGTTATGTGCCCTTCCCCTCTACTTTTGTTTTTGTTTTTTTTAATTATGATATATTACTACTTGTTTTCGATTGAAACAAAATGCATCTTTTTATTTATGTGACAATACCATGGTATATCAATGATTTATCTCAGGGCTCAAAGATCTTGCTGATTTTCTTCCTGCTTCTGTGGCAACCATCGTGAGTTACTTTGCAGCTGAGGTGACTCGGGGACTTTGGAAGCCTGCTTTCATGAACGGGACTGATTGGCCTAGTCCTGCTGCAAATTTATCCATGGTTGAACAACAAATAAAGAAAATATTAGCTGCCACTGGTGTTAATGTCCCATGTCTTGCCGTAGGTAGGCCTTCGCTGCCTTTGCATATTTTAGTAGTTCAAGGACTTTAAGTAAGATCGGTTCTATTTGCTTTGCACTATTCTTGCTGCTCTACACTTTTCTGTCCTTTTCAATTGACGGTGTTTATCATTAAAATGATCATTCAATTTCAAATTAAGATAGAAAAGAAAAAAAAACAAGGTGTTGCCTGATAAATACTTACTGAGGGTGAAAGGTTTGAAGCTTTTGTTTGAGAATGAAGAGGCTTTTAGGATTTTACCTTGAAACTCTTTACTTTCTGCAGTCATCAAGGATTGAGGAATTTGTCATCAGAAAAGAAATTCCTAGTTGGGCCAGAAAAGAAAATTTTGCAGTTGCTTCGCTATTATGTATGCTAATGAAGTGTTTATCTTGCAGGGGGAAGCTCTCCAGTGACACTTCCATTGCCCCTGGCAGCTCTTGTTAGTCTCACAATAACATGTAAACTTGACAAAGCTACTACAGGCCGTCTTATAAACTTGGTTGGTCCAGCATTGAACAACCTTGGCGTGGGTTGCCCCTGGCCAAGTATGCCAATAATAGCCGCTTTATGGGCTCAAAAGGTAAAACGATGGAGCGACATCCTCGTCTTCTCTGCATCTCAAACTGTTTTCCATCACAACAATGATGCTATAGTCCAACTCCTCAGAGTCTGCTTCTCAACAGCAATTGGACTAAACTCGTCTTCTCTTGCAAGCCGTGGTGGGGTGGGTGCTCTTATGGGTCACGGCTTTGGTTCTCACTTTCCCGGTGGCATGTCCGCTGTTGCCCCTGGAATACTATACTTACGAGTTCGTCGAGCTGTTACAAATGTCATGTTCATGTCCGAAGAAATAATCTCTCTTCTAATGCAAACTGTCAAAGACATCGCAGATAGTGGGTTGCCTACAGAGCAAATAGAGAAACTCAAAAAAACCAAATACAGTATGAAGTATGGGCAAGTCTCACTTGCTGCTGCAATGACACAAGTCAAACTTGCAGCTTCTTTAGGAGCTTCTTTAATTTGGATTGCAGGTGGAGCCAATCTGGTCCAGTCTCTAATCAAAGAAACACTACCCTCTTGGTTTATATCGGATCATGGGTCGGATGCAAATAGTGAAGAATCGGGGGGTATGGTTGCAATGTTGGGCGGTTATGCACTCGCTTGTTTCAGCTTATTTTGTGGAGTTTTTGCATGGGGAGTGGACTCGGTTTCACCTGCATCCAAACGGAGGCATATAGTTCTTGGGAAGCATTTTGAATTTTTGGCTAGTGCTTTAGATGGGAAAATATCACTGGGTTGTAATAAGGCAACTTGGAGGGCGTATGTCACCGGGTACGCGAGTTTGATGGTGAGTTGTACCCCTAAATGGATGATGGAAGTTGATGTTGAAGCTTTAAAGAGAGTTAGTAAAGGACTTAAACAATGGAATGAAGATGAATTGGCTTTGGCACTTCTTGCTATAAGTGGAATTGGTGCTATGGGTGCTGCTGCTGAAATGATTATAGGAACTGCATTTTAATCGACTTCTGGTAGATTGATTGATTGATTGATTGATTGATAAGTTATAACTCACGAGTTTAACCAGTTTTTTTTTTTTTTTTTTTGTCATCTACATAGGGGTTTTGTTTATGTAGTTGCTGAGGTATAGTCGTGTATAGTAGGTTAAGAGCAACAAATTTATGGAAATAAAAAATAGTAATACACTTCTGCAATTATGCATTGAAAATGTAGGCCTGTTTGGATGGATTTTGGGTCACGAGCATAGTAGTAAGTATCTTACGATTCACGATACGAATCATACGATTCGATACGATTCCAGGCCTTGTCGATACGACTCGATCGAAAGAATTGCCGGGTGTTTGTTTCGCAATGATTCGTTTGCGATACGATACGAATCGTACGATACACGATACATTTGCGATACGTACGATTCTTTGACTATAAGTACTAAGTAGTGTTTTTTTTTTTTTTTTTAAATATAGAAAATGGTCAATTTGAAACCCATACAAAATGAATAATATTTTTCCTCTTTGCTATTAGATGTACGTCGCAGTAAACATTGTAATATTTGATGTGAAACTATTTATACCATGTGTTGTTATGTGTGGACTGATAGTTTTGTCTTTTTAGTATAATAAAATTGAGGTGTAACTATACGGTCAGTTATTTATTATTTATTTTAGTTTTGAAACTTTATTTTATTATATCTTATTGATGATTGGGTGTACTTTCTGAAATTTAAAAGAACATAGAGTATCACAGAGTTTATATTTTAACTGGTTGTAACTTTATTTTGTTTTATTCTTTGATTAAAATATTATTTTATTTGGGTAACATTGATAATGTGGTGATGTGTAATCTATATTTGAGAAAAAAAATCATTTAAGATTGATATTTCGATGTTAATTTAGAAAATTCTATTATTTCTTTTTATTTTGTTTTTGTGACAAAAAAATTCAAATTTGAAACTTGATTTTTTTAAATGATGTTTTTTTCTACTTTAACTGGTTAGTCTTTTGCATGATTCTATTTCTTAGTAATGTGGAAGATATATTTAATTTAACTATTTATAAGTGATTTGTATTTTACGATACGATACACGATACGATACGATGGCTCACCGATACGCGATACGATTCACGGTTCAATAACTATGGTCACGAGTTTCAAGTTAGTAGATTGAGAAAAAAAAGTTCTTAACTAGGTTTGAATAAAAAACATGATACTAATATTTTGGAGAAAGGTGAGGTTAAGAGGGATTTTTATAAATTTAATAAATGTGAATATTAGTATCATTATTTTTAATGTCAGGTTATGGGAAACATGAAACTATTTCAAAATTAATTATAGATGGAAGAATCAACCCAAGCTCTGTCATATCTAAATATGCCCTAATCAATTTTCGTGAGTTGTATTTGTGTCTTATTTCCTTTTTTCTTATAAGAGAAACATATTAATGGAAGTATATCTTTGACTGGTCAAAATTTTAGGGATTTTCTACATCAATGTGCTCAATTTGCATTTGGGATTTCAATTAAAGTTTTTTACCAGAATATTGGATTTCTAAAATTTAAGAAACACTATATAGGAAATTAATAACCTCTTATTCAGACAACTAAATAAATCAGTCAATTTGAGTGGGACAAGAAATCGAAAGGATAAACAAGTTAAAACGTAGGGGTTTAAGTCCAAGGCTAATTGGCTAAACCCCATAAACAGATAAAAGAAGAGAAAATACCGAAAAGTAAGAAATGGAGGCAAGAGCGTTTCATATGCTAACCTGCACCGTTCGCCCGCCATTGATTAATTCTTCAACCTTGTCTGGATTTCCTAAAGCTTTTGTGACACCACCTTCTTTCAAAAGTATTGCTCTATGTTTCTTGTTTCTTGAAAATTGCACAAATTAATATTATCTATTTTTTGTTGTTGTGTAGAATTATCGGTTTTGATTAGAAGCAAGAAGATTGAAGAGCAGGACATAGATGGGCTCCCCAAGGAATTTTATGATGATGTATGCATTGCTTATCGTTGGCAATCTATTCTTTGCAATTTGTTTGTGGGTTTTTCTCTATATGTTCTTGTTTTCTATAGTGTTATATCAATTGGATTATTTCCAGTGCTTTACTAATTAGGGTTTTTGATATGACTCAAAAGGACTGCTTTTGAACATTTTTTTTTTTTTTTGTAAAAGCTTCCTCCTTGTTAATTTGTGAAATCGGTAAATAGAACAGGAGTTTTCTTGATTCTTTTTTTTTTTTTATATTGGTATTTGGTATAAGGAAATAAGAAAAGAAAACATGAAGAATTGTTTTGATTTTTTGAGAGCCATTGCTAACCGTTTTCAGGTTAGGAATGGCAAGCCAAGCAAAGAGAAAAGACAAAGGAGTTTCATAAGAAGCGCCAAGAGGAGGATGATGAAGAGGAAAGAATCGTTGATGAGTACCGTAAAATTGGTTTGAGGCTGAAAGATTATCCAGAAGAAGAGCTTATAGAAGCCAAGAAAATGGTTGCAAGCTTCATAAAATCGGCTGAGGAGGTGGAAGAGGTATTACTTAATCATTACATAGCATAAATTTTGGACATGTTCTAAGAATTTTTTGAACCCAAAAGATACATGTTCAAATTTTGTATTGAATGGTATTTGTTATTTACCTTGCACTGCAGAAAATTGAAGAAGCTGCGGAGAAAGGTGAATTGACTGAATTAGTACTGATGGTCATAAAGAATCGCCTTGATCTGGCTCGACGAGATGTGAGTTATCATATATACATGTGATTTTTTTTCAAGTTTGTGCCTTGAAATACTTGATGCCACTGTAAGTTAATATGACAAAGTATATTTCATTTCTACTCAAATGTTTTCCATGCTCTAGTCGCTTTGATTTACAATACTTCAGCGTGTAAGTCAAGAAATTCATTCTTGTATCTTGATAAGGCTGCAGAATTACCCTTGTATCCTTTCTGATTAAGTCTTAATATACCCTTGTTTCAGGATGAAAAGGATGCTATCAGAAGTCTTGATCTCTTGTACAGAAGGGTTGAGGTATGCATTCCTGAAGTTTTGTTTGTTATGTTTGTTTCACTTTTACGGTTTTACGTTTTGACGGTTAACATAATCTATTTATCCTCGTTTAGTTCGGTACCTTATTGTTCGAAGTTTTGTTAATATTGTAGACAGAGATTTTAAAACGGGAGGCTACTCCAGCAATGAGATTACTTAACGATCTCTTGAATATGCATGATGGATTTGACGATGATGGATGGCTAAAGGCATGTAAGAAACAAATGGTTGAAACTTTTCCAAGAGAAGATCCATTTAGCATTCTTGTACCAGCTGGATTTGACATTGATAAGGTACTCGTATATACTCTGATGAAGTTTATTTATATTTCTTTAATTTATTTCTCGAATAATGATCGACTGTTCTTTCTTTGTGTTAGCATCAAGGACCAATTAGACCAAGCATGGAAACTGATGATGTTCTTTTAAGGGTAGATTTTGTCAGAGAAGTCGATTCACTGCTTCAAGAGGTTCGACCTCAACATAACAAAGTATTAAATAAACAGGCTCTTGATCCTGAATCAGTTGCTAGTAGCTTAAAGCATCAGGAGAAGCAAAGAGCCATTCGCCAAGTAGAATCTCTCTTGGACTTGGCCATTAATTTGAAATGGTAGTTTAGGAGTTTCAATTTAATTTTCTATTATGTAGTAGTAGTAGTCGATAGTTTTCTTCTTTCCTTTATTTTTGTTCTGGCATCAATATGACAATATATCCATTCTGTAACTACAAAAAGATATCTGCTTCCTGATTTTAAGTATTCTATATGCAAGAGATTATGTAAGTTCTGTGTACTATCCAACTAGTTTCTGACCAGTTTATGCTAAAATTACAAATATGTAAAATTCGTGTAAACTAAACATTTTTTGTCATTTTACCCTAATATTGACAATCCAATCTAGGGGCTTTTGCTCAAGGAACCAAATAATACTGCTAAGTACGTTAATTACTCATACATAGTAGGAAGCTACTTCGTCTATCAGAGTGTCAACAATTATGCCAGGAGAACCAGATTCTTCACTACTTTTACGAGAACTAGTTTCAACAAGTGGACTATTCTCCTCATCATCAAGGGCTGCTGGTCTATTCATATCAATGTCTTTGAACACTGGATGCACGTAAGCATCTTGTAGGTAAGCTTTCAAGTTTAAGTTTGGGTCTGTAGCCCTTTCTTCTGTGTCCTTCTTCATTGCCTCCTGTTTGTTCGCCAACATATCATTATGTAATTTTGTGGGATATTATGCATATATTGGAAAAACTGCAGTTTTGGTCCCACATGATACTCAATACTTGACTCGGGTTTGTCAGTAAAAGCTCGTTTGAGCTCGACCATTATGCATATCAGACAAGTTAAAACAACATTTTTTGTTTCAAAGCTCGGTTCAAGCTGGACTCTATAAGCTAAAGATTGAGTGTGTTACAAAATTGCACCTTTGGTCTAAGTTTTAAACATAATTTGCACTTTGCTCCTGTGGCCCCTTTTATATTCATTTTGTGCACTTTTGTTTCATAGAATAGTCTTTGTTTTGTACTTATGATCCTGTAGGTCCGTCTTTGGTCCCAAATTGAATGAAAAGGGGGCGATAGAACCAAAGGTGCAATTTTGTAAAGCATGAAACCAAAAATGTTGAGTATTCAATCACGTGGGACCAAAAATACAATTTTGCCTCATACCGCCATGTAGATTATCATAACCAAATATGTCATAAACCAATATGATGAATATAGTCAATTAGGACTAACCTGAAGTGGATACTTCACAAATGCTGATTCAAACCTCCCCTTGCACAATCGATGAAAAGCTATGGTTAAGACCGGAAGTATTAGTAACAATGGTGTTGATTGGAGAGCACTTTTTGTGCTCAGAAGTCCCAGAAGTAGTAGTTGTGATATTATTAAACCTATAATTACACGACGATGCACATCTGGCCAAAATGCAGCTCCACTTTCATACTTCTGATCATAGACATTGATGATCTAGAACATAAGAAGAACCAAATGCAAAATCTGATTACTTAATTTTCTAGTTTAAAAAAAAACACAACAGATGAAGTTTCAGAATATATATACCTGATGGCGAAAAACCAAATAGGAGAAGGCAAAGAAGACGATGATGAACGGTAAAATAAAAGGCGTGACCACAGAGTATACAAGTCCAAGCAAGAAGTATAGTTGTATTTGCGGTTCTGATGTGGGAAAATCTACAGTACCAGGATCCATTGCCTGTTCTCTGTCATATTCTGTCTTTACCAAGAATGTATTTTTAAGGTGGTATGTAATCAGAGGAACTAATCGGAGAATTTCTGCTGCAATCCCAGCCCATCCATCAACCATAATATACGTAATGAAGAAAGTTGCTTTCATTGGAATAGCTACACCCACTGTTCTTGGAATCCTGCAAGGTAACAGAAACTTTAATGAGCTAATTGCAAAAATGCCCCCTGTACTTTTCCTAATTAGAAACCCCCCTCCCTGTTATAATTATTAGCAAAAAAAACCTGTGTTCTTTTTTTATTAGCAAAAAGACTAATTAGAAATTCCTTCATAAATCAGAGGGAGGTTTTGGCAAATTTTTAAGTGAACAGGGAGGTTATCGTCAATTTTCAAAGTTCACAGTGGGATTATTCTCAAATTTTAGGGGTGTTTTTGCATCTGTTGGTGGGGTATAATTGTCATTTTGGCATGAGGTTTTTTTTGCTAATAAAAATAACACAGGGTGATTTTGCTAATAAAAACAACACGGGTTACAATTTCACTAAAACTTATATTTTCTCATTAGCTGCATTGCTTATTTAAAGCATAAAAAAATAACATACTCGGATGGGGCTTGATTAAGAAACTTATGAAGCTGCTCGAATGCTGCTCCTGTGATTATACTTCCAAAGAAGACATTGACTAGTAAAAAGAAATGATACTTTCCTGCTGATCTTCTGTCTAGAGAGGAAAGAGATGTATGACCTTCTATTTTCGACATTGACGCGATAATTGTCGGAAGCAGAGTTAGGAATATCTTTAGTGCAATACCAGGGAGGAAACCTTGAACAATGGACTTTACAGCTTCCCTGGAACCGAATAACTTGAATCAGTTTAAGAAAGAAAAGAGATTCCAATAAAAAAATGAATTACTTTTGATACATCATTGATATTGTTAATTTCCGTGGAGGTTTTCATCAAGTGGTTATATGTGTCAGGAATCGATCTTTCCGTGTTGGAGAGCAGTGGACCATAAAAAAAAATTGAGGACGTGAACTTACTGTTCCATCAATGGTTCCAAGAACGGAAGGACCTTTGTAATGCCATCAAGACTAGCCAAGGATTGTACAAATGCAATAGGGATCATGAAAAAGAATGTGAGACAGAACATAGCAAGAGATGCCAGAAGTCTTTTGACATTGAGTTCAACGAATGGTGTTGCGAGATTGTTCCAGTATACATCGCGTGGTTCTGGGGCCCATTCCGTTAGCCAAAGACTTTGATCGCTCGATTGTTGAGTTTGAGCACAAACAGCTGCTCCCCATCGAGATTTAAAAGAGACAAATGCTGCTGGAATTATGGCCTCAGGATCATTCATTAGCTTTTCCCTTTCTTCAGCTTCCTGTGTATTTTACAAGGCAATAATACTTTAACCAAATACATTTATTTGCATGAAGGTTCAGTGTAGGAAGCTTACTTACATATTCATTTATCTTCTTAATTTTTGATGAGTAGTAATCAATGGCATCCACAGACTTTCCCCAGATGCCCCAGAAACCTGTCTATACAATTTTCTTAAGAGTGAGATGAAAGATTCCAAAATACTTTTCACTTGAGGGGCAATTTTAAATTTGACGGCATCCTGAGTATTTTGGTAAATAGGCTAAGTCATAAGGGGTGTTATTGTAATTTCAAAGTGTTCTTTCTTAGAAGGGGGGGGGGGGGGGTAATTAAGTTATACTTGAGGGGTCCGAGCTTAATCAGATATCACAATCAAAACATTAACTTTGGTACAAAAAGTACCTTTGTTTTTGGTCTCTTTTTGGGGTTCCTCTCAAATTTAGTTTCATAATAAGTAAGCCAATTTTGCAAAATCTTCTTTCTGTCCACCATTCTAGCAAGCCTGTTTGCATTATATACGACCTGCAATCCATTTATTGATTGACAAGCTAAATATATACATTACAACGTTAGAATGAAGTAACAGTACACACATATATACAAACCTGATGTGTAAGATAATGCTCCGGATGATTTACAGAAAAGAAATGCTCCACATTTTCAGAGACTGCTTCATCATTTTCCGAAGGAACATTTCTCACAAGAACCTGAAATTGAAAACGATTTTTTATAATATCACGACTTGACTTATTCAAAAGTGTGAAAATAGACCAGAAATGGTATTTTGCAGACTCACTGTGAATTGGTCTGGACGACGATTTTCAGAAGCTAGAAACTGCAATCTCTTTTTAGTTACAATCTGGTATTCTTTGTAAAGAACATAGCATGTCCATAATGTGACTACATACGCCATTACTACGTGTGCCACTAACCTTAAGTGAAGATAAGAAAAACAACATTAATTAGCTTCTAGCAGCATGTCTCAAATTTAATGGATTTATAACATATGAATTTCACCTTAAAGATCCTGAAGGGACATTGGATATTGAAAGCTTGTCAATATCATTATATGTTAAATCTTTAATGTCATCTAAAGTGGAGCCAGTCCAATTCACAGGCACCAATACAGCAAAAGCTAGTATAGTTATAGGCACAAAGATTTTCAATCTGTGTTCAAAAAAGTTTCATTCATTCGTTAGATCAATTACCTACATACAAGAAATAATTAATCTTCCAAAAAAAAAAGGGATTTATTTCGACTCACCCAAGAAGGTAAATCCTTACATAAACAGCGGAATCGAGCCCCGCGTGATCTATAAGCTCAGCCTCCGGCATTCTTAATGCTGCAGGCATCCAATTCCAAAATTTCAAATAGGTTTTGAGATTTAAATTAACAAACTTGTTCTTTAGAAAGCCCCCAGAGGCAGTTGGACTTGATCTTGTACCCTTTTGGTACCATTTTGGGAAATACACTCTATCGTTTATTGGTTGAAGTCTTAAGAATGCAAAGGCTAGAAGAAATGTCAATGCCGATAGAAGATTTATAGCAGCTGATACTACAATATCTCGAACGCTAGCCATTTTGTACGTGTTTCTGCCAAAACCAAAATTAAATTATATCAACCTGCAATCAACCATAAAAGTCACGGGATAGAAAGTGCAAAAGTCCCGGACTAAAAGTGCAATTTTACCAACAATAAATTAACATACACGAGGGGCTAGGAACATATAAAATTCATCATAATTGTAAAAATTATAATGAACCTCATACATTATACCATTGCTATTAGAACTAACAGCATTACGACGCCGAATTATTTATTTATACAATTATGTTCTGATTGATGTCTTGCATGCATGAGATAATTAAAGAACAATAACAAAGAAAAAAAAATTCAAATCTTTAGATCAAATTGGGAATAAACAAAAGAACAAACGAAATATTACACATTCTGATCTATAATACCTGCCTGTTGTTTTTGTAGGAAATTAAATTGACAATTAAACAGAGCAGAAACAACAGAGCTGGCTGCAGAATTCCGAGAAAAATTAATGTGCAGAAACTTCTTTGCGGGTTAATCAAAATTGATGAAATATGAAGAATGAGGTGAAATCAGGGTTTCCCGGAGGTAGAATTTGGGGCGATTGGCGGAGCTCCGGGACGCCCTACCGGTATTTGGTTTGCGAGTTTCTTGTTTGATCTCAGTTTTTGTTCATGTTATATAGCCATGCATATTGGACATGAAAAAATATGAACATGTAAATTGACGATATTGCCACTGTATTTGAAATTAATTATCTTAATGCTTGATTGGAAATGGTCATAGTAAGAAAAGTAGAATAAGAAAATTAAAAAGGCCTTAAAAACAAGTGTCCTAAAACTCGATCGTGCTAACATGATTTAAAACAATCGTAGCAAATTAAATTATTATAGAATTCAAATATATATGTGTATGTTACCTATCATATATTTTGAGACTAATGCATATTCATAGTACGCTAGAAAATAAAAAAACGACTTTTTAGTAATTCTAGCTTAAAATAAGTTCAATCCCATTGACTCTATCAAAATAAATGCAACCATAAAGTTTGTACTAATGCATGCAGTTAAATTTAGGTAAGAATTTTCTAGTCCAAAATCATCAAAAAATTGTACAAAGCTAACTATTATCAAATGTTTTTATTGATATTATATGTGCATGTACTTTTGTCAACTATCTGTAATAGGGAAACAAAGAGTTACTATATGTAATAGGGAAACAAAGAGTTATGAGTTATCACATAAATTATTTACAAAGGACATACCCCCATTTTGGTTGATTCCATGTGCAAAGATGCCTAAAGATTATGTTGAAATCGTATTATTCCGTGTCCAATCATAGATCGCATAAATAAAAACATATTTCAATCAATTTTTATTTGAAATTATTTGCTTCATGGCTAAAATTAGGGGCGTTCAACGAAATCATCAGGCAATCCCAAACAATCGATCCAACTCAAACTGACAGTAACTCGTGGATTAAAGAATAAATAAGTTGATCTAGAGCTTCTTGAAAAAAGAGATCGCAAGTTGCAATCTTATTTGAATTTAATTATATTTTCTAAAACCGCATATACATATATATATATGTAAAATAAGAAAATGTAAAATTTAAGTATATATATACTTTTGATTTAATGTTTTAAATCCAAAATTCAATTTATCCACTAAATCGTCAATTACTATACACAATTTATTATTAGTCCAAGTTAGATCTCAATGAACAACATCCACCAATATCAACTTCAATTCTTTATGTATTTTCTATTTTTGCATATTGGTTGAAAAAGTCTTCTGGTATTTGTATAACAATTATTTGTTCTTTATATGGTAGAATTCTATTACGTTGACAAATTAAAGGTAAAAATAATGGAAAAAAATAGCATTGTTAATATGATTATAGAAAATAATTCGTGTTTAGGAAATCTATTCATACTTACAATAATAAAATACTAAGTAGTAAAACATATAAGTAAGGAAGCTAACAGCTCCAATTCAAATGGACCACAAAATACAATCTTACACTTATTGGATTGTATTTGAACTAGAGTACTAAAACCGTAAATCTTGAATTGATTTTTGATGAATATAAAATCTTACTAAACTTCAAGCCACGAACACCCCTAACTAAAATCAAACATGTTCCAATTATTTCACCTAAATTAGTCACATAACAAGAGGATACGTAACTTATAATTAGTGAAACATTACTCAAAAGTTCCTTAGTAGTTAGTACTAGTTAAACATAATTAATTACTGACCAAAGAAATAGGCCCTAAATCACTCCCGTAAGCCATAATTCATAATAATGTAACAATAAGCCTACATTCATGAAACATGTCAATGCCACATAAATTGTAAGATTAATTGCCAAGACTTAATTAGGTGAACTTTTAAAGTTTCCGTTGTTACTTCATTTAAGCAAAATTTCGAATCAAATTGTTTAATACTACTATTTTAATTCACCTAATGGTTCGTATTTTAATCTAACTATAACTATACATATCATCATCATCATCATCATCGTCGTCATCATTTTCTTCGTCTTCATCCTCACAATCATCTGTAACCTCATCCGACGATAGGGTAGCCAACCGGAGGTTGGTCCGGCCGGTCCGATCGGTTGGACCGCGAACCGGAGGTTGGTCCGGTTCAATTTACCCCCTAAAACCACTTACTCCAAAACCCAGTTTGAACCGGGTTGAACCGGTCCGAAACCGCCGAACCGGTATGGACCGGTTCAACCCGGTTTTGAATTTCCTTTTTTTTTTAATTTTTTTTAATTTTTTTAATGATAAAAATTCTTGTAAGAGTTGGGATTTGAACACCTAACCTTTAGAGTGAAACATGACTTCCTTACCATTTGAACTACATCACTCTTGTTGAACTTTTAGTACAAATTAAAATTTATAAATTATAGAAACTTGTAGCCAAATGTATTTATAAATTAGATAATTAACTCAAATAAATATTTTACACATTATGAATGAAAATTAATACTCAAATAATAAATTTTAATAGTATATTCTATAAAATATTTATTTGTAGGATAAAGAGTCAAATCGATATAATATGCAAGTTTGACTTTGAATATTAGACTTTTATACATAAACATATTTTAAAATTTATGAATTTCTTAGTTTGTTGAATTTTTAACTTACACTTTTAAATTTTTATAAAGAAATATAATCATTTATATGAGCATACAAATTGGTACCATATTACCGTTATGATATAAGTTAGATAAATATTATATGATTTAATTTTAGTATAATAAAACAAATTTTATATTTTTAATCAATTGTAGGATAATTTTTAAATTTTATGCACATTACATATACTTTAAAATTAAATATATTTATTATATTATTATGACGTCATTCGGTCCGACCAGTGGTCCGATCGGTTCGACCAGTAAAACCAGTAACCAGTCGGCTCACCAGTTTACTGTCCGGTTCTGAAAACATTGGTTTGATGTGCTGGTAAGGCCATGGATTGTTTATTATTTTTGGTACAGAAAGTGATAACTGAAAAAAGTCAATTCTTTATGGACACTGGACAGTTCTCTTTTCAGTATTGTATTGCTAGTAATTCAAGGTCTTGTGTTCTAGATATATTTTCAACGGCAATGTATTGTACATTCTTACAAAATATCTTACTCTTATTATCCTATTTCTCAAAATAGTTCTTTCTCAAAAATTAATCTCACATAAAAAGAAAAATTATTTCATATTATTTATTAATTTGCAATAATTACTTTTCAGGATATAAATGTAAAGTTACTTAAAAAATTCTTTTCTTTTTTAATTCTTACTTAAAGTTTTACATTAAAAGTAAAATGAACAAAAAAAATTGAGACAAATAAATAATTTTTTATAATATTATATGATGGGCAAATGCTAATATATTAATATAACATATATCTTTAGGTAGAAATCATATTTTTATCTCTTTTTTGTGAGAATTAAATTACATTGGTGTTACAAGATCATACTTTTAGAGGTATTTGAATGTGTCCAACATATCCTCAATTCTTCACAACAATAAACACTGTAGAAATTGTATTAAGTGATATAATTAATATTAATGTTTACCTTATTTTCTCTCGTTAATTAGCATATTTATCCAATCATTTCATTTATGGTTTATTATATGTTGTACGTATAATTATGTACAATTCAATACGTTTCAGCAATGAAAGCGTGCTATGCTTATGTCTTATATGCGTATGAGTTTCCCACTGGCCACTATTTTGAAAACAAGGCAACAAATGTTTATATGCGTATGAATTAAAACATTTTTAGTGCAAACAAGGCAACAAACTGTGTTTCTTAAAAAAAAAAAAGGCAACAAACTGTGTTTGACTTTGATGATTATATGTAGCAATAATTAATTAATGCTGTGAAAGTAGAAGGTTGGGAAATCTGATTAGCAAGGGGAGAATGATTTATTTTCCCTTTTGGCCGAGACAAGAATTCATGTGGTGTAGTCCATGTTATTATATTCATGTACCCTTGGTGACTTGGTGTTTTGCTATTTTGCTTTCTACATTTGGACTATAAGTCTACAACTTTCTATTATAAATTTACCCTTAAAAAAAAACTTTCTATTATAAATATATTATTTTAGTAGGTTGTGATTCAATCAATATTAAAAAGTAAAATACTTATCCACAGAAAAAACTTAACAAGGTGTGTTTGATTTATGATGAGATTAAGATTTTCAGTTATCATATTTTCATAAGGCTGTCGGATTTTATTCTAGACGTTCTCATTATTCTTGAAAAAGATAAAGGATATATTCTTAACCAATTATCTATGATATATTTATTTATTAAAGAAATATCATACAGAATATCCATAATTCAAATACACATTTTTCGGAATTGTTATTTGCAGTTTAAAGTTTATATATTACATAAAACAATTATGCTCGAGCATGCAGCAATAATTAAACAACATGTAAAATAAATTTTATAAATAGAGTATCATCTATGCACACAAATACGTATTATTCTACATAATAATTAATAAGATTAGTAAAAACAATTATCTTGAATTATCGGAATGCTTGTCATACATTAATATTTGCTAAATTTATCTCTTTTAAATTCACGAATAAAAAATATTTGCTCGCAAGTATCATGCCAAATTAATTTGTTTCAGGTTGAGCCTGTATTTGGGTTGTGGCAAAGTAAAATAGAACTTAGGGGCCAAGACCATATGAAAACTTGAAGTTATATCAAACAATTTGATATTAGATTTGAACTTATTTGGATAAAGTTTGCTTAAGCTAAATTTATCGTGCATATCAAATAAACTTAAAATATATTATTGGTTGATAATTTATTAAACTCAAATCAAGATATATTAAATAAATTAACATTTGATAAAATACATATAAAAATATTAAGTTACTCAATAATTTAACTCAAAATTTGCATACTTGTTTAACCATGTAAGACACAATAAGTCAATATGTAACAAATATCATCATGAGAAATCTAATTTATTATAATAATGGTATGTATCTAACAAAAACATCAAGGCTTCTATTATATTGTTCCCAATATAATAGAAGCCTTGATGTTTTTGTTAGATCTTCAAACGGCCTATGTATACATGTCAAAGTTTTAACAAAAAATTAGCATTTTTTTCCAAAGGAATCTAGCTCCAACGGCTCCTTTACAATTTACAGTATTGATTAAAAATGTTTCAACTCTGAGAATTGAGAAGACAAATTAATATGTCAAATACACTATATGCAGGCAAAGTACAAAAAAAAAAAAAAAAAAAACTTTACATGCATTAAAATTATTGTTCGAGCGAAAAGTATTGTATTAAAATATAAAACTTGTTTGATTAATTATCAGAAGGAAAAAAAAAAGAAGCTATTATTCGATCCAAATAGATTAAAAAAATATTGTCCTTGAATTGAAGAGGTGTGTTAAAATTAAAGTAGAGGTGTGAACACATGCCAATCATGGTAAATTGAGAATCCTGGGTTTCCAGTCCCAAATCCCAATGCAGTCCTATTATAAATTAATAATTTGGTACACACTTTCAAATATTCAAATTATTATATGATGGGACGAGGTTGCGACTTTCATTATCCTTTATTATAGAAAAAAAGAGGAAGCACGGACTAGATTAAATCAATGTTATTAAAATTGGACCGGACCGGTCGGTTCGACCGCGAACCAAATATTCAAATTATTATATGATGGGACGAGGTTGCGACTTTCATTATCCTTTATTATAGAAAAAAAGAGGAAGCACGGACTAGATTAAATCAATGTTATTAAAATTGGACCGGACCGGTCGGTTCGACCGCGAACCAAAAGTTGGTTCGGTCCGGTCCGATTAATTCGATCAGCGGTTCGTCTGGTTCGACCAGTAAAACCGCTAAACAAGTAGACTCACCGGTTCGCTCTCCGGTCCGATTTTAAAAACATTGGATTAAATTAGCATACACTAATACTATACGATAGAGCTTTCATATTTTACTGATGATGCTTAATTAAATAATTAACTGAAATGATTCTGTAACTTATGACTAATATATAATATATAAGTATATTGCGTATGAGTAATGTTAAATTAAC
Source organism: Penstemon eatonii (assembly GCA_038501285.1). Lineage (NCBI taxonomy): Eukaryota > Viridiplantae > Streptophyta > Magnoliopsida > Lamiales > Plantaginaceae > Penstemon > Penstemon eatonii. The sequence goes on along the minus strand of CM076712.1, from coordinate 62,045,434 downwards.
CAACATGTGATTGGTCTAGTGGAAGGGATTAGTCACTACAAAGTAGCGGACTCAGGTTCGAATCCCTGTTGGGATAGGTTCCCACTTTATGTGCCTGACGCGCCTCGAAAGGGATTAAACCCTTGGAAAACAAAAAAAAAATGTTAAATTACCAATTATATATACCACATTAAGACAATAATAAGTTGGATTCGGTTCACATCAAACTTGATTTAGATTCGACTCCATTAATGTTGGATCGAATTCAGGTCTTGCTCGAATTTTAATTTTTTGACTCCAATGAATATTGGTCGGATATCAGATTTTTTTCGGATCCAAAGGAATATTCACTTTCAAAGATTATACCAATACTTTTTTCTAAAACAAGGTTGTTTTACAAGATTTTATTATTAACTATTATTTTTTTAAATTAATGGTAAATATCATTAATGCTACTTATTTTAGAAAATATTAATTTATTGATATGAATTTTAAATGAATAATTAAATTCATATTCTTTCAATGTAATTCAGATTACATTACAGATCTTTATAATCGGATTACAAATTCATGTTCATTCCATCATTCGAATTGAAATCCGCCCCATTGGCAGCCCTAGTACCATTACATGTATTTGGGCTAGGCCTTGGATGCTGGGTAGGCGGGTTGAACTTTAGGTCAAGATGGGCATGGGCTGCAAAACAAGAAAAAGAAATAAGCGAGTTTGGAATTGGATACTCAGTACTGCTTGATGAATTGAATTTGAAAATATTTTGAAAAATAAAAGAGTATTGCCGAAGCTGTTGGAGAGGGAATAATAATAATAAATGCCACCAGCGCATTTTAGTAGTACCGCTCTACCAACATAGAAATTCATCTCTGTCTTTTCTTATTTTTTCTTCTTTCACCACACCTTTCTCCGCTACCCCTTCTCACTTCGTGCTGATTAATTTGGGTTAGGGTTTATCCAATTCGATTTTGGTTTTTTTCTGCAATGTTAGGGAATTTTTTGTTGGCACAGTAGCTTTATGGCGCCGACCCGAAAAAAAGGAACCAATAAAGCGGCGGCGGCCGAAGCTGCCGCACAGAGGAAGTGGAAGGTCGGTGATCTCGTGCTTGCCAAAGTCAAAGGATTTCCGGCATGGCCTGCGAAGGTAAGTGTACACTCTTTGTTGCATGTTCAATTTCTATTAGTTTTGTTTATGTTTTCCGACGGTTAGTTTAGGGTTCTCTTGTTGCTTACTTGTTTCTTTTGATTCTACAATTAATGTATGTTGCAATTAGCTGTCCAATTTTTTTGGTGACTTGACCTGGGGTGAATGTAGTAATTTTGACTTCAGAGTTGTGGTTTCGGCCCATTGAAGTCTCTATTGCTATGAATACGCTGTTAATTATAGTTAAAAATCAAATGAAATAACATTTCCATGCTGTTAATTTTATTCACTCGAAAGTCTAGCTATTGAATTGATTCTTGTTTCTCTCATGTTCCCATGCAGGTGACTGAGCCAAAAAACTGGGGTATCCCAACTGATTGGAAGAAAGTACTTGTCTCTTTTTTTGGGACTCAACAAATGTGAGTTCTATTTATTTGTTGGTTCTTTTGTGGTTAGATGCCTCTCCACTTAATTTACTGTGAAAAGTAAATTTTCACTTTAAGTTTAAGTTCCGATGTGATAGTCACATATTTACGGCATATGTTATTTTGGTCAGTTTTTGGTTGTATGATAAGTCAACGAGCCCTTTATCATTGGGTTTGTTGGTTGCTTTGACTTTTGTTGTATGTGTTCTATGCTAATACTGACTATATCCATGTAGTTATTTTCATCTAAAACACTTTCCTTGGTTAATTGGTATGGCTGATTGCGTATCATATATATTTATGTTTACATACAAACTTCTATTCTAATTTGTACCAATTCTTATAGAACTTTTGTGAGATAAGATTTCTGGACTGGCAGCTAAGGATTTTATGTAATTACTATTTTATTTATTTCTTTAAAAAGCAAAATATGGTGCACTTTTATGGGCATTTAAGTTTGTGCTTTTCTATTAATTGAGTCTAAATGTCCCACTTAAATTGTAAATCAAAACTAACTTCTCCTTATAAGATCTTGGACAATCCTCACCTCTTGAGCTAGCTTTTGAGGTGAGTTAGGTGCAAACCATATGGATTTAGCTATATCTAATATGGTATAAGAGCCCCAGGTTAATGTAGGCCACTTTTTTCTTCTGATGGGCTCATCCTTGTTCACATGTTGGGCTTCATTCTTCACCCACACACTTCGGCCAAACAACAAAGACCGTATTGTCATTATTCGTTCAGATAACTAGACATGAACTATCATTATTCTCGTGTTGGGTCTTTACCCACATGTTGCAATTTGCAAGGATGGGCTTTCATGTCATGTGTTGGGCTGGTGTCACCTACACATGAATGGAGAGTGTTGAGACTAAATGTCCAACATTAAGATAAAATTTTCCTAATAAGAACTTGGACAATCCTCACCTCTTGAGCTAGTTTTTGGGGTGAGTTATGTCTCAACCATTTGGACTTAGCCCAACCCATGTGTATCTAGTACAATCTTCACAAAGATCAATTCGCCTTCCACTGCCGATTCCTCTTCTTAGTTTTTTAGGCGCTTTTCCTTGTCGTTCAATTAGGTTTGCTAGCAATTGAAGAAATGTTACCTCCAATGCCGCCTGTTATACCTCCAAATGTTGTTCCTCATAAAGAAGTAAATCGTCAGCCCAAGGTCAGGTGGGTGGTCTTACTTTGAAATGGCAAAGTATTCTACTATTGACCAACTACTTCAAAGTTTCAATTGGCAAAATAGATGATTATTTATTTAATTATAATGTTACAAACAAATACGAAGATGACACCATTGTTGATGCAAAAGGTGTTGGAAGATAGATACTGGATAGGGTTCAAGAAACATATTGCGTTGAGCTGGTGGTAAAACTTATGCTTATGATGGTGAAAAGAGCTCTGTTCACCATTGGTGCTTTGACAGGAAACAAGCTTGCATTTATAGTAATTTTGGATAATGACTCATTAAATAGGGTACTGGGAGGGGAGCCCATAGAGCTGATGATGAGGGGAGTGATCGAAAAAGAACCAAAACATACAAAGTGGCTATTAACTTTGCCACTAGAATTTCCATGTAGGCCAATGCAAATGCACTTCATGGACTAGACTCTGAGAAGTTTCAAGAAGTTGTGAGAGTGCTTGACATTGTATTGAGACAAAGTGCTACAAAATAAGGTTACCTTCTGGTGCGCTAGTCATTTTTCTACAACGATGTTAAACATTTCGTGGATGTAGGGGCCGATGTTGGACGCCGGGGTTTTCATTCAAGTTTCAAGGCCACACAAGGTGGTCTTTCCTTAAACATTGATGTTTCGACTACAATGATTGTTAAGCCATGACCTTTAAAGTACTTTTATCAAATAGTTGACACTCTTTCTCATACTGACTAGATTAAGGCTAACAGGACACTGAAGAATCTTAGGATCAAGGTTACCAATACTAATAGGGAATATAAATCTTTTGTGTGAGTGACCAAATACGCAGGAGGCAAATGTTCACAATGAAACAAAATAGAGGAGTAAAGTACAAGAATTTGGACTTACCGTATTTGTTCAAAGAATCAATTGCAATTGAGGTACACTGGAGATTTTCCATGATCAATGTTGAGAAATTGAATCGTCCCACTTACATCCTGATTGAGCTATGCTCATTAATTTCATTACAACGTTATACCAAAACCTTGTCCAATGTCTAAAGAGCTTCACTAGTAAAGAATTCCTGAGAAAAACCTCAGGAGAGGAATGAGTGCTTTGAAGCAAGCACTAAATGGTAGTGATAATGATAAATACCTTGTTCTTTGATCTCATGGAATTTGAATAACCAGAGAGTTCACGCCTATTCAAGGTTTTATTCTTGCAACTCTAAGTTGAGAGTTGGTGGGGGATTTTTTTCCTCGCAACGAAAGGTAAAATTTCAATCATAAAAGACTAGTTGAACCCATAAAACTTGAACGTTGGGCATTGTGAACTTCTGTGCTCATCGATATCAGACGTTTTTGCAATGATCTTATTAAATGTGCACAAAATAAAGGAATAACTATGATTGAACCTTGTGAAATGTTGGATGAGAATACACATGTAATGTAGATGAGATTTTTGAACTTATCAAGTCCAAACTTCCCGGTGTACCTCAAATTCTCTTTCCCATACTGCCAGATAAGAAAATTTATAAAATCTATGGACCATGGAAGTGCATGATTCTCGCCGGATGTGCGATAGTACCCAGTGCATTGTACCACCTTTGTTAGTCAAAGATCAATACCTTACAAAGTTGATTTTGAACATCAACAAAAATCTTGGTGGTATTAATTCAATGTTAACTACTGTGCTCAATCCTTCAATACAATTGGTTTCTTGAGTTCCAAACCCTCTTGTGGGAATGGATGTATATCCCATGGCTCTACCGGTCGTTCAAATCTTCCATCTATCACCGCGGTGGTTAGTTCAAGAAGGTGGCCTTATATTTTCCAGTATTGAGTTGTAGTTCGTACTCGGTCACCAAAATTGGAAATAATAGATTCTTTGTTTAATAAAGTATCATATATCGATGATCAAGGCATTTCTGGTGAGCTATTGGTTGACTTCTATGCCAGTTCTGGACAATGGATACCTAATTAGATCATAATCTTTAGGGATGGAGTCACCGAGTCCCAATTCACAATTCAACCAAGTTCTAAATATTAAGTTGGAGCTATACTTTTGCTAAATCTACTATTCTTGGAGTTGAGATGGATAGTTTGTACTCGGTCACCATACTTGGAAATTATAGATTATTTGTTTAATAAAGTATCATATATCGATGATCAAGGCATTTATGGTGAGCTTTTTGTTGACTTCTATGCCAGTTCTGGACAAAGGATACCTAATCAGATCATTATCTTTAGGGATGGAGTCAGAGAGTCCCAATTCAGAATTCAACCAAGTTCTAAATATTGAGTTGGTGCTATACTTTTGCTAAATCTACTATTCTTGGAGTTGAGCTGGATTCATTCAAATTTAGGAGAATATATCAATATTTATTTGTTAACTTGGTCACTGATTGGTGGTTAGACCATCAGTGTGAAAAAAATTTATTTTCTATTTGTCTGCCTAAAGACAATAATAGGAGCTTTACCTTGTCAATGTTTATTTCTTTGCTTCTTAATATATGTCATTGTTTACATTCTATTAGGTCATGTGGCATTAGTTGTTGGCTTAATTTTTTGCATGAATTGTTTCTCATCATTGAGGCCGCGTTAAGTATTGCAAGGCACATAAGTTAACCAACATTAACTATTATTATAATTAAACTAATAACATCAAACAATGATATATATAATAATTATTATGACTTTATTTTGATTACTCCATTTCACACACAGTTTTATTGATTGTAATTCAAATGCGGGTGACATGCTGATTCACCATACGTCTAAATCCGATCATATGAGGATTTTGATGGACCTCTGTGTTTGGGTAGTTGGACTGGAATGTGAACCCTATTTTGTTTTGTTTAGTTCGTTTGGATTACACGAGCCAACCTGACCTATGCCATGATAGTAATGCGAAGAAAATTGGGTCATGACTGTGAAGTTGTCATTGCAACCAATCATAAACATGTAACTTCAAATGAAGGAATTAATAGAGAATCAACCCAATAAGATATGATCCCAACATTAATGGAAGTTGCATTGGGATCCGTCCTCAAGCTTTGGTTGGTAGAGATAGATTATGTTGAGAAGGTTGTAAATGAGATGGAGCCGTTTTTATGGATGTTATATCTATATATATCAGTGTTATCAAATCGTGTATCGCATCTCAAATCAAAATTTCCATTTTCAAAATCTTGAATCGCATCGTATCGTGAAGTGTGAGATTCATGATCAAACATTATAAACATTACAAATAACTCATAATAAAAACATTACAAACATGTAAGACAACTCATTTCAAGTAAATGAAGTTTTAACTTTCAACTTACAAAGTTAAAAAGAGTAGTAGTATTTCATGAATTAATATTGATGATCAAACGCATGTCACTACTTTCTTAAAAATTATCTATTCAATATCCCAAAAATCAGTGGTATTGCACTTAAATCGCGATACTTTCAACTGTATAAAGCTGACATCGCAAAATCGAGCTATTGAATCACGATATTGAGTTGCCTAGGGTCTGGAATATGTATATTAGTTGGGAGATTGAAGAAATATGCTTGAAGAAGGGACTTAAGGTTTATAATACGGAGGCATAATATGTTTTACTTTTGTTTATAATAAATCAGGTCGTGCCAATCTGATTTGTATCAATAGGATACTTGCACTATACGAGGGCAATAACGATAAAACCTGGGATTGGTATTGGTTTCAATGCAACTCGTATTGCAATTCATGCGATACTAACTACACTGATATATGTAATAAAAGAACTTTGATCATGTGTGACACGGAGTGTTGTGTTTATTGCACTATAATGTAAAGAGATTTGAACTGAACTTGGAATATTAATTAAGTTCAAATACTTCTTGTTATTATACGTTCATAATTAAGTCATGTTATCTCTTTGTATTGAATATAACCACACAATTCAGTACTAGTATAATACTTAATATAATACTACGACTTTCTAACCATGTGCCTCTATTTTATTTTTTCGAAAATACTCCCTTCGTCTCTTTTTTTCTATCTTTTTACTTTTGGCGCGAAGTTTTAGATAAAAGTTAGAAAGGTGGAACTTTTGGGTATTTTTACATATATGCCCTTAAAAGTAGTGGTTGAGAGTTAGTGGTGGTGTCAAATCATTACTTTATGTAAGAGGGGGTATATTTGAGAAAAATAATTCCATTTATAGAAATGGAGTGTTATTCTGGGACATCCAAAAAAAGGAAATATTAGTGAAAATTTAGGGACAGAGGGAGTATATACTTAATAGTCACATTATTATTTTGTAGTATTTAGTGGAGTTGCGAGATTTAATACAATATTTGTAATTCCTGACCATGTGCCATTAAGTTGTTTCCAAGTAATATCGTCATCTTGGTCTTTAACTTGATAATTGTTTTTTTTTACTATTCTTTGTTGTTTGTTATTTTAGAAGTAGCACCAATATGTTTTTGTTTCGTGAGTTTTTAACTGTATGATTATTAAGTAAAACTTCATATTCAACTCATGATGTTTTGAAATAATGAGAATGTCTCCATAAAGAACTTATTGCCCCACTTGCATTAAAACTCACTTTGTAGTGGGCTGTAATTTTTTAACTGCTCAACCATTTGTTCTTCTTCACTTGCACAAAATCTTTTGTCGTGAATATATTGCAAAGATTTCTTCTCTCTTCTATATCCTTCTATTGCCCACATCATGAAAGCCGTGCATTTCCTTTTTCCTCTAGTGCTTTTAAAGCTTCAATAATAACAGAAACCAGGTGAATTAGTTAGAAGCAAGCGCTTCACGTCCCTCGTTATGGCACATGAGCAAAGCATGTCGGATGTAGAGTTTTGTAATTTTGTTACCGATTTCGCAGAGTTTTATGCATCAATTTGCCCTCTCCTTTTATGTTTACTTATAGACATCTACTATGCAACCCAACCCAACATATTCTTCCATTCCTTTGTTGTTTTATGCCCAACTCTTTGACCACATGCTCTTCTACGGTTTTTGTATGTAATTGTCAAGATTTGTAAGACACCTGGACTTATGAAAGACGGACTCTTGAGATGACCAAGCTAGTCATTATCTAGATTGAACTTAGAATGTATCTAGGATTGGACTTCTGAGGTGACCATGTTATTTTTATTGTTGGAAAAAGTTGGACAATTTTAAAGCAAGAAAAAATAGATCAATATATGTTTTTGATGCATAAAAAAAAGTTGTATGTGCTGACTATATTTATTAAGTTGTAATCTTTAGCTACCTTCACAACTCCTTATTTTTGAAAGAAAGTATTGTTTAAATGCACTTTGGTGCATTCTTTTCTCACAAAAAAAAAAAAAAAAAGGACAGTTTGGTGCAATTAGAACATTGCATCTTACCATTCAAATCATGGTCGCGCCGTAATTAGAGACGGTGATAATTAGGGTATATAAGTACGACCTATCATTTCCTTATACTCGAGACAAAAGATTTAGTAGGGATAATATTCTGTTATTGCATTTGTTTCAATACCAATTTGGTTGCTTCAATCTTCAAAAATATGCACAGCTATTCATGGCATTTCATGCAAATTATTTAGTTTATACTTTCAGAACCAAATGGTAGTTTTTTTTTTCCATCAAAGTTATAAATTTGCATCTTACGACGTGTGGTATATTTATTTATACTCTAATCCATCTAATTTACTTTGTAACATGCTCTATGGTAGATCCGTCATTGTAAGACACCTTTTTTGCAATTGGTGATGACACAAAGCGCCAACGGGTGGTCTTTATTGTTTGTTGTTCAATTGCTTCAGTTAACCTCTGAGGAAATTTCAAGATACTGGAATCAAACTATTATATTTAGCTTTATAATCTTACAGACCTAAATCACAGAGACTTTTATAACAGACTTCATACATTGTAAATTTGTAATTTTTTTTCATGCATCTAGTGAGTATACATCTGTATGCCTCTGTCAGCAATTCAATCCTTTGATCGTCAATAGCAATTCTGATTGGATGTAATGTCACTGCAAGAAAAATTCGTATGTTTATGTGTATGTGTGATTACTTCTTATGTGAGAAGTGTATACTTATAATTTATTTGTCTGATTCATATATCACCATGATCTATATTTGTATTAAGATTTGTTCTCTTGTACAGTGCCTTCTGTTGTCCTGTTGATGTAGAAGAATTCACGGAAAAGACGAAAGTTTATCTTTTGGGAAAACGCCATGGGAAAAGTTCTGATTTTATTCGTGCATTAGACGAGATAATTGATTGCTTTGAGAACCTGAAGGAACAGGATGAAGCTGATAAGGATGAAGCTGCTGTAACTAAAGCTATATTACCTGCTACTAATGCCACTAATGATCTCAACTCTCTTACTGAAGCTGCAGCCGCCGAAGATGCTTTGCATGATGGGGAGAGGCAATTGGTGGAGGCACGGAAAGAAACACCCATTTGCCCCACTTCCTCGACTAGAAGCAAAACTCATGTTGCTCAATCACGTCGTCGTACCGGAAGGAGGGGCTCTGCTCGAATGTTGAGTAGTTCTTCAGGAATAGATGCTGATTCATTACATGATAGATTCATGAGAAGCAGCAAAGGGATGGTGAAGTCGTCCGCTAATTCCGAGGGACACAACGTTGATTTACTTGATATTGTATCAAATGGTAGTAAACCAGTGGCAGGAAAACTTATCAGTGAAAATGATGAAGGAGAAACAGAGTTAAGTGGTAGGCTTGACTTCCAACCTAACACCATTATCCTTAAGAAGAAAAGGAAGCTTAATCGAAAACGACTCAGCAATGACACTGCTGGGGCAGGTGGACTGGACATAGTAGTTTCAGAGACTGAAGTGCTCAAAACTAAATGTGTTTCACCTAGTAATAAAGAGAAAATGGTCAAAAGATCTGCCAAGGATGATTTAGATGCACACTTACCATTAGTCAAACGAGCCAGAGTTCGTATGGGTAGACCATCACCTGTAGCGGAGCAAGAAGATACTTCAGTTTATGAAGACGGGAAAATGTTGGTTGTTCCTGAAAGCCTTGGACTACAGTCCTCGGGACCATTGAACTGGAAAGTGGATGCTCCTGCTGATGGGAAATCTGCTCCCACTAGACGAGATCTACCTGATTCATCTTTGTCACAGGCAGGCCCTCTTGAAAAGCCTCAGTTTTGGGAAAGTAGAAAGAATTTCGCGGATGATGAAGCAACTTTGCCTCCATCCAAACGCCTACTTCGTGCCCTAGAAGCCATGTCTGCTAATGTGGCTGAAGATGCTCAAAGAGCTTCAGGTTGTTCACCAACTGGAAATACTCGTAGCAATGAGTGTGCTACTTCTTCCTCTGTGAAATGCTTTAAGTCGATAGAAAACAAAGTGGTGACTGCATTAGGATCAAGACCATTGGAAGATCATAGAAATCTTGATTCTCGTTCGAGTGCTTCTGAGTTGCGTGATGGGTTGGACATGGAAACTTCTTTACTAGTATCAGACTCTGGTAAAACTTCTCTTAGTATTGATAGCTCAAATCCTCCTGACCGGTGTAGTGATTCTTTTAAAGATGCAGAAGGTGCTGGGAGTAAACCCCTGATGATTTCACCGTTAAATGATTACCCTGCAGAAGTTATTGCTGAACATCAGCATTTAAAGCCAGACTCACCTATCTTGATTAAAGGAATGGACACCACTATTCAGATAGACAGTCCAGATAGTGATGGAGATGATGGAGGTGATGAAAAACACAAGACAAAACACCTTTTATTGGATGAGAACAATCAAGAAAGTCAGGGGTAAGCTTAAAAGTGTATATCATATTATGTTATATCTTTTCTTCACTTACTGTATATTCTAATTAATAATTTGCTGTACCATGTCTGGGTATCTTCAGGCCTGAGTTTTTGGCAGACGCTAGACCAGTATCTAGTACTTCAATTTTCAAGCCCTCTGCTACTCCTGTGAAGGCTCTAACTGGCACTCATTTTCAATCTCAATTTTGTTCCAACTCTATTTCTGATGATCATCTGGAGGGCAGAACTGTTTCAGTCATTCAGTCTTCCTCATCTCTAACTAATGGGCTAGACTCAGTTCCAAGAACAAGCCTTTCCAATTCTTCCTTGTGTAACATTCCTGCATCGGATAATAATAATTATCTGGAAAATAGCTCTTGCAGTCTTGATGTTCAATTACAACTTGAAAAAGATAAATTTTCTGGCACAAGCAGCAAAGAAGAATTGTTGTCGTCCTTTGACGCTGTTATCAGATCATTGACAAGAACAAAAGAGAGCATAGGTCAAGCGACTCAGATTGCGATCGACTGTGCAAAACTTGGTTTTGCAAAAAAGGTAGACTTCTTGGTAATCTAAATAATTTTATTGTTCCAAATTTTGTTTAAACCTGATCTTGATTGAAATTTGTAATTATTATGGCATCATATAAGGATTTTATACCAATTATAGTCTTTGTATTATTGTTGTTAACCTTGTTAAGTCTTCTTGTATGTGATCAATAATGTTATGATGCTAAGTAATTATAGCTCTGATGAAGTCTACTTGTTTGGTGAAATCTCTGTAATGAAGTTTATAAGAATCTACACTTTGATGAAGTCTACTTGTGGATGATTTGTCCTCTTTCTTACCCTACTTGTCCTGTTAATAGCATTTCATATTGTCAGATCTTGCGCTATATGTTTGTCCATAGGACCCTTCTGCAAGATAGTTGGATATTTCACCCAGTCTCTTACGAACTCTCCTTTGTTAAGAATCTCATCTAGCTGATGGATCTTTAGGAAGTGTCTTTCATGCAGATTGTCAGGATTCTGCCCTAATTAATGTTTGTACATGATGATCTATGTTTGTAGATGTTAAGTGTGCTTTCCTCTGAACTTAATGTCAAAGAATAGGCTTTCTGGAGCTACATTTTCTGATGAATATAAACTCATTTAGCTTTGGTAATGTAATATTAATTATGTAAAGGCTTTTAGTTAGGAAGTATTATTGTGTTTTTGCATTTTTTTCCCACTTTAAATAGAATTTGATTTGTAATTACTGAATATTTGAGCACTAATATTGCTTTATTATTCCGGCTTAGGTGGTGGAGATACTGGCACGTAGTTTGGAAAGTGAGTCAAGTTTATGTAAAAAAATTGACTTGTTTTTCCTCGTTGATTCTATCACTCAGTGCTCTCGAGGCATGAAAGGTAACTTGTTAGTGACCTGCCATCACTGGTTATTTTGTGGGCATGACTTGAGCTTAAACTGTCATGACATATGTATGTTGAAATTATGTTTTTTGTGAAGGTGATTGTGGCATATACCCCTCAGAAGTCCAGGCACTATTGCCTCGTTTATTGTTCGGTGCTGCTCCCCCTGGTAGTAGTTCTCTTGAGAATCATAAGCAGTGTTTGGAAGTGAGTGGGCAGTGAGTGGGCAGTGCTCCTCTTCTCAGATTCTCTTTTTGACCTTTTTCTTTCTTGTGTATTGCTATGTTTCCTAGAATTACGTAGATAATGTCTTCTTTCCTTGATTGTCCGATAGGTTTTGAGGGTGTGGCAAGAGAGAAAAATTATTCCAGAACCAATAATTTGCCACCATATTCGAGAGCTTGATTCCCTTTGTAGGCCATATCAAACTGGTGGTGGCTCTCGCCAGGATATGAAAAATGAAAGGTCGTTTGACGATCCTATCAGAGAAATGGAGGGTATGTTGGTTGATGAATATGGGAGGTAATTTGATTTCATTACTTGGAAGTTAAAACTCACTGCTGTACTCTTCAACTTCTAAATTTTAGTATGATGTAATATATACCATTGGTAACGAGCTTCATCTTTTTCTTCTAGCAATTCAAGTTTTCAGCTTCCTGGTTTTTGTATGCCTCCTATGCTGAAGGATGATGATGGAGGAAGTGATTCCGGTGGAGATAGCTTTGAGGCTGTTACTCCTGAGCGTAGTGTTGAAAATCTTGATGTAGAAAAGACTCCTATTCCTGCAACTGAGAAACGTAACCATATCTTGCAAGATGTTGACTTTGAGCTTGAAATGGAGGATGTGGCTCCCTGTTATGAAAGTAAAATTACTCCATCCAGAAATGTTTCTGGAGCTGATCGTGCACAAATCTCTCATCATCGATACAATAGTTATTATGGGGCACCTTTCGATCCTCAGCAACCCAAAGATGTATTACTGACACCTGCTCCTTTGCCAAGGTCTTCAACGCCCCTGCCACCGCGTGCCCCCCATCCAATTCCACCATCTACTTTTTCTCCTTCAGTGTTTGATTCAGTAAAAAATGGTCCTGAATCAAAGCTTTATCCTACTTCCCAGGTCTCTTTACATCACACTTTCATATTTCTTTTAAATATTACTGTGCGGCATGAAGAAGTTGGCATGATGACTTTGTTAATTTGGTTTCTAACTTTATCTGTCTGCTATATGCAGAGTTTTAATGGTAATATACATGAGTCCATGAGGAAACAGTCTATTTTGCCCCGAGGCAAGCCAACATCCTTAAGCGATGTTCATCATCGGGCTCATGAAAAAGATTTTGAAGCCCAGATGTCAAGACAGAAGCCAGACTGCAGTAATTCTTCTCGTTTATATAGAACTAACATTAACCACCCAGCAAATGGTGCTTTGAACAAGGGTTTTCATTTGCGCCCACCTCGTCCTGCTCCATCCAATCAATTCTCTTATGTCCAAGAACGAGTATCACGAAGGAATTTCACACCCCCTTCCCATCACGACAGATTTCACATACGTAATGCAGAAAGTGGAAACTTCTACAGGGATCGGGACAGAAATAAATATTCCCCACGTGACAATATTGGAGAGTGCTGGAGACCTCCTTTGTCACCCATTGCTGGTAACCATACCTTTCCCTATTTATTTAATTTTAAAATCTTGTCAGTCAACGGTTAACCTCTATAATCTTCTCTCCTAGGTCCATGCTATTACAATGATGCCAGGATGGCTCACCCATACGCGCCATACACTGATTCACCCCGCAGGACAGCATCACCGAACAATAGGTGGAATTACTCTCCCCGGCCAATGAATCACAGGCATTTCAATCCTTACCGGCCTCCATTCGAAGGTCCTGTTCCTGTGGCAAATAGAGGTTTGTGATCCGTCTTTATGTGTTATAGAGAAAAGTAAATCTGATTCTGCTTATTGTTTTGCAACTTGATTGCTTACCATAAATGAGATCGAGTATATGGGTGAGATCATTGTGTTTGGGCCTCTGTTTAAGAGTTTTCTTGAACCTTATTTAATGAAGTACTCATGCTGTTGACATCCTTCATTTAGACCTACTTAGTAGTTAGTGCCATCCTTATTGATAGTTTCATGATATATGCTCCTCTAATATCATACTCCTATTTCCTTTTTGGGATGTCTCAAAACAAACTCCATTTCCTTAAGTTGAAGAATTCTTCTAGAAAGTACCCACCTGGATTGGTTATCATTATATCAAGACTACTCCTTATAAGGTCTTGGGCAATCCTCGCCTCTTGAGTTAGCTTATGAGATGAGTTAGGCCAAGGCCATAGGGGCTTAGCCCCATCCATGTATATTAAGAGACACCAAGTTCTCAACCACTACATTTGAGGGCATAAATGTGAAGTTATTCACATACTAGATCTTACGTAGCCTGCTCATGTGCAACATAATTCTGATCTGATTCCCTTCAAGCTAATCAGCCTATCTTCTGTACAAGGGTTTCTTAAAAGATACTATATAGCATTGTACTGATCCAGTAGAATCTGCCATGTTTCATTTAGGTACAAAAAAGAAAAAGAAGCCCTTAGATTGGTAAAGAGCTTGGAATGTTATGTTCAGGTGATGGAATATATTGGCGTCAATTTACTGGTAGTTTACTTGAAATTGTAAGACACCAGATTGTTCTGTTGAATAATTAGCGATACATGCTTGTTGTTTTATGGTATCTGGGGTGCAGTCAAACTTAAGTTCGTTTTCAATTGGTATATTTTGGGCTGAGAGATAAACCTTGTTCATTAAAGAAGAAAGAAGCTATTCTTGCTGTGAATTAAACCTTCATTACTTTGTGTGATTTAGTAACTAATCCCTTCCTTTTTTATTCAGGTCCTAAATATTGGAGACCAAATTGAATTTGAGTTTTGGGCAGCTGCATCAAACTGGTATCGTTGGTGCTCCTATCATTTTTTGGTTCTCTGTTCTTTTTCTTGGATTGATGTTTGCTTATTTTCCATCTTTGTAGACTCATCTTTTGTTTGGTGCTGTGGCTTGTCCGAGAAAGAGAAAGTCTCTAAAATGTGATCAAAGAAAAGCAATTGCGCTTTTGTAGCTATAATTTTCTGAAATCTATAATTTTGTTAACTGTAACTGTATACTTTATTATTTGTTATGTGGTGTACATTTGTGAGTAGTTCTCTACTTTATTTTCTCTCGGGGTATGATATAGTGACAAATAAGCCGTCGTATGAAACTTGGTGTTTTAAGTTTAAGATATTGTTATTAATGTGAAAAACATCATATAAAATGTGTTGAATCCTATTTCTTTTTTCATATGATTAGAAATTGTGAGAATGACTATAGCAATGAATTAATAAAAAATACTATATATATGGATTTTAGATACAAAATCCACCTTATCCAGGACAACCCCCGTCCGTCCCTTGCAACTCCACCAGGCCACAATGACCTGGGTTAAGCTTCAATTTACTCGATCTGATTTTCTTTTTTTTAATTACATTGAATAAATTTAGTCAACGTTTTAATGATATAGGTTGTGGGGGTTAAATTGCTATTTCCTCTTTTTGTCCTTTTGCTAAAAGGATAGCTAGAGGAATTTTTTTTTCAAAATGGCCTTCGTGACAACCATAGTTTTTAGTATGGCTTTAGCTAATGAGTATTTTTTTAAAAGTGTCTTTTGCTTAAAATCACAGTTAGCGATTCTTTTGAAAAATTGTAGTTGACAGTTAACATAAATTTTAGTTGTCAATTGCGATTTTTCAAAAGAATCATAGTTGTTAACTTCAATTTTAAGAAAAATGTATGTTTTGGGAAAAAGTTTTCACCTAAAGTCGTATTGGAAAATATGGTGACCATAAAGACTATTTTGGAAAAGAAATCCTCCTTCCTGCTATCTAATTTTAAAACTGTTTCTTCAAATAAAAAAATATGCAATACTCTCTATATCTAATTATTAAAAAATAAAATGCAATACTATATTTTATCTAATTTGAAACTTTTCCATTAAAAGAAAGGAAATTTTGTCTTTTTGATCTGGCATGTCCCGTCTCTCTCTTAAGGAAAAACTGGAACGAAATCAAAACCAATATGTGTAATTGTATAAGATTGTAATCGTTCAAAGCGCTCATCCCAGCTGTGATATTATGTTATTCACGTGATTGTAATCGTTCAAAGCGCTCATCTTAAGGAATTCAATATTTTACGCCACAAAATTATTATCGTGTAAAAATAAAAGAAAACACATACGTAAAGCCATATTTAATCCGTGGAAAGAATCGTAAAGGGAACAATATATAAAAGAAATGGGTGCTTCTTCATCCGTCCTACAAAAATCCATCCACGAATTCACTGTCAAGGTTCTAATTTTATCCCTTTTTTTTTGTGTGTTTGTAGGAATTAAGATTTAGGGAATAATTTTTTGGTTTTTTGTATTTAATTAATATTGAGAATGCAGGACAGCAAAGGTAAAGATGTAAACCTGAATATTTACGAAGGAAAGGTCTTGCTTGTTGTTAATGTTGCTTCTAAATGGTATTGTGCCCCTAATTCTTCCATTGATTTATTTGCTTATCTTTTATCTTTTCTTTTTCTTTTTATTGGAATGGGTTTTCTTTCTTATGTTTCTGCATTTGGGTAATATTTAATTTGATTATCTTGTTGATTGGCTGAAACAGTGGGTTCACAAATTCGAATTACACCCAGTTGACAGAGCTTTACTCTAAATACAAGGACAAAGGTCTGTTCATTTTAATCATTATTATTCCTTCTAATTGAGATATTTAACTGGAAGAAGGTTTATTTAATTTGCAGGGTCATCAATTGAATGCTGTATAATTTGAGTATTTTATGTACTTTTTATGTGTTCTTCTGAGGCCAAAGGTTTTCCATTTATGGCAAGATAGGGGTTGAAGTTTTGAATTAATATTAGCATTAGTAATGGAAAATCTGTGATTGATTGTTCTTTATTGCCTATGTTTGTTTCTAATATGATTTTGGTATATCAAAAAGATTTCGAGATATTGGCCTTCCCATGCAATCAATTCATGAATCAAGAACCGGGATCGAGCCAAGAAGCAGAACAATTTGCGTGCACAAGATTCAAGGCTGAGTATCCCATCTTTCAAAAGGTACGTTACATATTTGCAATTTCATTTGGTTACTTTCCATCAGTTTTTTTCTTGCTGGAAATACTTGGCATTGTGTATTTGAGGTCAATTATATGATTAGACTTTGTGTAGTATTAGTCCATTGATAGTTGTGTTATAATTCTTCGAAATCGATTAAATTCCAGCCAACCTGTTCTTTGATTTATATGTTGCATTCTTTGTGGCTTATAACTTATGTTATTTTGTTAAGCTTTTGCAATTACTTAGTGATCATAAGACTTACTCTACTTAGGTAAAAGTAAATGGAACAGATGCAGCACCAGTTTATGTGTTCCTTAAAGCAAGTAAAGGTGGTTTTTTGGGGTCAAGTATCAAATGGAACTTCACAAAGTTTCTAATTGACAAAGATGGACACGTAATCAAACGTTATGGAACGTCTACCACACCAATGGCGATTGAGGTCTATAAATCCCTCTCTCTATAAACACAAATCTATGTATATACTCCCTATGTATGGTCGAATTACAGGAAGACGCCCAATTTTTTTGATAAATTATACGAACGACCTAAGTCTGTTCAAGTCACATAAACGGCCTTGTTCTTTCTTATTAGAAACCTGGGGGTTCTCCCTGCAATTGGACCGTATATATAGCTTTGACATTGTTTCAACACAGGCTGCTTTATTCTACTTTTCCACATGCACATTGAGTGTGGTATTGAATATGGTGTTTTGCATTTGTATTGCAGGATGATATCAAAAAAGCTTTGGGACAAATATGAACCAAAGGAATATAATATAATTTATAGATGAAAGCAGTTAGTTTGAACTCTAAACTGGATGTGTATCCTCTTTACTAATATTCTCTTTCTTTGTTACTTTCCAAACAACACGTACGGTCTTGTTAATTTGTGTGATATATCTATATATATGAGTTTTTATTTTAAATGGGCATATTACATCGATTTCAATAGTAGTACGTAATGTATAAACAACAAATTAAATGCCGCCGTCAAACAATTCTTATAAAAGATATTCATCTCTACTATAGACATAATTTTTGAGAGTATAGGGGTGAAGTGATGGTTGACCAACTAGAAAGGGACTAACTCTGATATTGAATCCAACTTAATGACAAATTTTGCTGTTGGAAAAACCAAACCAAACCAACCATTTTTCTATACTCCATATACAAATGCAAGCAATACTAAGAGCATCTCTAATAGACATATTTAACAAGAATTAAACACTTTATATTGAATATGTCTAAGAATCATTTGTAGTCGAGATTCCTTTTGTGCGATCAACACATCAAAAAACTTGACATTCGGGTAAACAGATAAGGTCAGGAAGTTTCATGTGCATCTTCAATCAAGTGAAAGTGTGAAACGTATGGACACAACAAAGCACGTGGGTATGGGCCCATTAGCATTCGGCCCAACTGAAACGTCCTAGTCACCTACCCAAAATCTGTCTAGCAGATGGGTCACACCAATTAGGCCCATGTCAAGATCACAATATTGAATTTGTTAGCAAGAATAATAAGTAAGACACAAAATTAGCTAATAAACTCAACAATTTGGGTGGAGTTGTATTTCAATTAACTTTAAACTAGAGGTTGTCACGGCCAGCAATGATGAGTGGCCGACATGTGGGGAAATAGGATTGGGTCCGAACCTAATCGGACTATAGTTTAAATTGTGGGAAATTGCACGTGAACGAGTGTGTTAAATTATATATGCAAGTTGATAGTTTCCTGTCAACCAATTAAATGGCTTTGGCTATAAATGTTAGAATCTAGATATAAGTAATTGTAGTGTATAGGATCAAGACTTGTTAAGAGGAATCTTAAATTGACATATATATCACATGTCATATTCATGCAACAATTAGGGCGATTTTGACCTAATTTAGTGTAATTCTATGACAGTAATTGATTATGGAAAAATCTGATTTTGTATATGTAGATTTTGATAAAAATTAATTTTCGTGTTTCAAGATATCAAGAGTGATTATGAATCTAGGGATCAATCAACACTCAATTAATTCACAAATGACCCAAAAAGGTTGATTTTGTTTAAAGGTGAAATTAACACCTTCAAAATCACATAAAAGTTTAAGGTAATTTTCTAAAACTCACCATTGATAATGCTTATATGAGTTGATCTAGCAGTGCAAGCTAGTATAACATTATGTTTAGACATTTCTCCTGACTACTTAACTAGTTTTGACTTTCAAAATCATAATCACATTTTTTTTTTAACGCTGTAAGAGAAAATGATCAACTCTTTGAAATTATTATTTTTTGAAAGAAAATGCCTTGTCTTAAAGCATGCATATAGAGGGAAAGAATATGGCCCATAACAAATAGAAGTTGATAACAAGTCTCATTCTTTTAGGGTAGGCAAGGAGACAAAGCTAATAAGTATTGCTTTGTCTTCTTAAGGTTTTTCATTGAATGAATGAATGAACCCTTCAGTCTTTGACCCTACAAAAAAACTGGCAATGGATTTGTATTCACCAGAATTCCCATAATTTGCATCTTCTCCTTCCTATATAAAAAAGCACAAGTGTCTCTCCAATCCCACATCAATTAATTCCCACCTCACAGCAAGCATTCAAAAATTAAAATTCTAAGTTATCAAACACAACAAGAGCATCAGATTTCATAAACATGGCAGCAAGTTCAGTTAGAAGATCTAAGGTCCGTTCGATTCAACTCAGAGAGCAGAAAGCACGTCTTTATATCATATGGAGATGTACTGTACTTCTACTATGCTGGCATGACTGAAAACTGATTATTCTTTTTTCCTAACTAAAACTAATTAGAGGTATAGATAGTTTGGTCTGTATATATAGTTAAGAGCAGGTGCAGATGGAGTATTGTAAATTACATAATTTATGCATCAAAGAAACCGAGCTCGTTTTGCTACTTTCTCGTTTCTATTTCTAAGTTACACTAACAAAATGCAGAATTCAAACACAAGAGGCAAAATATACCAACCTCTTGTTCTTGGTGAAGCATCTATTCTGATCATAGTGTGACTCGGTCCTCAGTGATATATTCACCATGATTCTCCACTTATAGATCTTGTGCAATTATGAATTCAGAAAATGGCAGAATCTATACTCTTATACGAACTCCAAATCATCAGAAGATTTGCCAAATGCAAATTCATATGCAATGCAAAATATAACTAACAGAATTGAATTGATGATTGTTGTCGAACCTAGAAATTCAAAGCAATGTAGAGTTACCAACCACAGCAGACAATATTTTTACTTTAATCAAACCACACACACACACAGAATAAGTTTCTGCTCATTGAAATGAAAACTGAATTTGGAAAAAAAAATCCCTTGTCAATGAAAAGTGTTACGAAAAATCTTTACAGATACTTTTAGGCAAATTGCCGTGTGTTCTCAGCTCTACAGAAACTCGATAGAAACAAAATCTGGAATCTTGAACCACAAAATTTATTTATTAATTTTGAATTACTATACTGTGTATTTATAGCTATGACTGAAGAGTGCAAAGGGTATAAGTCCTCGTCTCTATGTTTTCAGTAGGGTTCGAACTTGAGTCTCGCCTCTGGGGGTCGTAATTTACTACCACTTGGCCCAACCACCAAATTTGAAGATGAATGAGAATGGAACTTCAATAAGGGCCAATTTGGATAGATGGATTTGAGTTGGAGAATATCAAATCCATCAGGTTATTTGGATACAAAATTAAACCCATTCATTTGAAATTCTGGATTTTAGTTCAATGAATTTCAATCCAATTTTAAGTAGATTTGAAATTCCTCCTAAAAATAGTCATTTTAAATCCACTTAAAAGAAAGTCAACATTGTATACTTCTAAAAATTGCAATTTGATCCCAGATTTTCGAAAAATCTAGAATTACAATTCAGTCCAGAATTTTTTAAAAATTAATATTTGCAAATCGGCTCCTATTTTTAGAAAATTCGAATTGCAATTTTGACCCTGAATTTTCAAAGAACCCAGAATTGTAATTCATTCTAGAATTTCATATTTCAATTCGGACCCTAATTTTTAACAATCTAATTTCTCACTTTTGATCCCTCAATTGAAAGATATTACAATTTTGACCCTTAATATTTTAAGAATCCCAAATTTTCAGAAATTCAAATTCGTACTTTTGGTGCCTAAATTTTGGTAATTACAATTTGACCCCAAATATTTGAAAAATCGAGTATTGCAATTTAGTTTAGAATTTTAAAAAATTTTAAATTTTCAATTCAACAACCAAATTTACACTTTTGATCCCTCAACTTTCAAAATTGCAATTTGACCCCAATATTTTTAAAAACCCAAAGTTTCAGTCCATAATTTTCAATTCGGCCCCTAATTTTCATAAATCCAAATTTTAACGTTTGATCCCTTAATTTTTAGAAATTGCAATTTGACCTCATATTTTCAAAAAAACCCAGAATTGCAATTCAATCCATAATTCTCAAAAGATTAAATTTCCAATTCGGCCCCTAATTTTCAAAACCCATATTTGCACTTTTGATCCCTTAATTTTCAAAAATTGCCATTTGACCCCAGATTTTCAAAAAACCCAGAGTTCCAATTCAGTCCAGAAAATTAAGATTTTCAATTCGACCCCAAATTTTCTGAAATGCACTTTTGATCCCTCGATTTTCAGATAGAACAAATTATAAATTATGATTGGGAATTTCAAGTACCACAAATGATATATACCAAACAATGAATTTCAAATCCATTTATTTGAAATCCTTCTTCATTTCAAATCCTCCCATCCAAATGGGCCCCTAAGATTTTTTTGTTCACCTCTACTTACACTATGTAGTGATCATATTTCGATATCACTATCATCAAAAAGTTCCCATCCATCGTCTGTTAGGGCGTTACGGTTATCTCTGGCGGATTTGTCGTCAGTTCCCAATGGATCAGTTTGGTTAGGAACTGGCTCCACTTTATTTGGGATCAAACTTTTCAAGGATGAACTTGAAGAAGCTAAAATGCAGCTGGTCTGGCTGGAAGAAACTGACTTGCTAAATGGAACATGCTGATCAAACTTATCCTTTAGCAACATCACATCTTGACATATAACGGCTATTTCTCCCCTGGAAGTAGAGGTGGTGAAATGACAAAGATGCTCATCAGCTTGCATTAAAAAGTAAAGGATATTAGACATTTATCAGCTTATTCATCTTTAAACGGAGTAAGAATAAAATCACCGGTGACTTTTTTTATACATAATACATGAAAACAAAAAATGTGAACATGGACATCCTATGCTGGAAAAAAGCTTAGAGCTTCAGACCTTATATGCTCGGTTATATATAATACCTATATACGGTATACCACAAGAATATTATTACTTTAACTAATAAAAAAATTCTAATTGCACATTATGATAGTTAAAGAAGACTTGTGTGTTTTGTCGTTGTCTCTGTGCTTTGTTTTCTTCGAAAGAATCCATCATCTTCCTAAATTACAATTGCTACTTTAGCATGATTAGTTGAAGGTTTTGTATGTACAAGATTTGCCTCGTGAAAAATCAACATTAGCAGTTTAGCACATATGCTTCCAGAAAAAAAAATGATAGTGGAAAAGAGAACCATATTTAGAAGGAATAGAAAAAGGAAAATGAGTAACAGAATCTTATATAACTTACTGCAACATATCCACAACACGACCTCGATCCACAAGAAATTCCTGCAACTGCAAAGCAAGAGTGACGGTCACTAACACGACATTACGGCAAAGTATGAAAGAACGCGGGGGAGGGGGTGGTTGAATTAGCATGAATCAAATCTAACTATACAGCTCAACATGAACAAAGGAAAGAACTAAACACCAAACAGAAAAGAGTGACTACCTTGGCATAGTTTTCAGATTGCTGTTTCAGGATCTTTGACTCATGCACCACTTTTTCCATGACCATTTCCTGATCAGCAAGTGCTTTATGTGCAGACTTTTCCTTTAGAAGTTTTTCTTGCTGTGCAGATTCTATTTCATTTTCAGCTGCAGCTAATCGCACCTGTAACTTTTGCTGCATCTGCAGGAAAATACCCAAGATAAATTAAGACAGCGTTGTGATAGTTAACTATCCAAGCACTTGTAAAATTCTTAGGATATAGAATATACTATGGTTGGCTGCATCAGCTTAGAATTCTGCTGAGCTCAAGATTTAGCTGTAACACACAGTTATATTGGCTTAGCAGACCTAATATATGACTGAGATGATAATCACAAGGATACACAATAAAGAACTTTGTGCAACTCTCACGAACAGTAAAATCTTACATTTAAAATGTGTATTACAGAGAGTAAATCATCCATAAAGGTTGGCTGATGTATACTACTATAAGAGCCATGCTTAAACCGTGCATGAATACCACAGCATATTCCTCCCAACAGGATAAAAAAGAATAAATGAAATTTAAGAAAATGAACGTGAGCATATACTGGTGAATCAATATTTATAATTTTGTTTTCAGTTTTCAGAGGGAGCCGGGCTTAAAGGTAATTTCCGTGTCTCTTCTTCCATTTCCGATTCTCTTTATTCTTTAATTTGTAAAGTCACTATAACACAGCAAGGAACATGGAAAAGACAAAAGAAATCATGGTAAAAAGCAACTAATCAAAATTAAAAAGAACTAGTTCACTTAATGAAGCTATCACTATGAAAAACAAAAGTTTGATATTTCATATGAGTGCCAATTACAAGGAACAATTTACTAAAAATGTTAGTAAAAATAAAGAGAAAGCTTAAAACCAACCTCATCAAGAACTGCATGAGATTTGTCCCTTTCATCTGACAGAAAGAGCACTCGAGACTGAAGTTCTCTGTACTCAGTCGCTAGAATGGCCTTTTCGCCGTATACTTCTCCAGCATGCTAGGGGGGAGCAAAAAGTAAGGAAAGAACATGAGGATTTCATAAAGAAAAGAGTGCTTCAGGTTATTCATAGAAATGCATACAATTAAGTAATATGAATACAACCATGTCATTTGCCTCCTTTGCATGTTGCAACATCTTTCTAAGCTCTTCAACCTTATCAAGCATAGTAATACCCCCCATAGCAGCTTCCTCTTTGGTGAGCAGCTTGCTCTTTATCCTCGACTTCCTTCATCAAGCTGATAACAGACTCCATGTGGTAAATCAATATTTTCTGCACCATTTTATATCTTTAAGATGATGTGTCACCAACAAAATTTGACTAACAGAGACATTTTATTCATTTACAAAATTCAATAAACTGAAAACTTATTTGGTGGAATTGTTACACATTTTCAAGCCGGCACCATTCTAAACTTATGGGAAGATTAGAAATTGGACCAAAAAATATGCTGCATCTGGGCATCTAACGAAGGCCAAATTCATCTCATCACACACCCACCCGGAGTATATTCTCTCCAGATTCATGAACAAAATTTAATCTTTAAGGATATGTGTCGGTGAGATGCAGATAGCATCAGATTGATAAAAGGAGTTCTAGTATTCTACAACAACATACAAATCATCTAGCATCATATGATTAAGAAGACCAAAAAATTATTTTTGACTCGCGATAAACCAGCTATAAAATTGGTTCTAGGTAAAATCAATCGTTGGGAGATCAGATGTGCATCAGATGTTAAGAATGCTGTAGATAATTCATAAAAACAGAGTTTCACAAGACGGATACCTTATTACTTCTTGCATCCGACATAATTTCCTCGAGTACATCAATGATAAGGTTGTGCCTAGAAGAAGTTTTTATTTTGCTTTCTGGACATTTATAAGCTGAAATTGTTTCTTCTATTTCAGGGTCTTCTGATGATTCAATTTGACAAGTATTTACCCCACTTTTATCTATCAAAGGAGCAGGTTCACCGTGAGAGTACACATCGGCACTCATGCTAATGCTGCTTTCTTGAACTCTCTCCGACGCTGTTAATTTAGCAGCCTTCGTTATCATGATGTGCATCATATGTATTCCGCTGCTCATGGTGCCCATCATCAGCATCGTGTAGAGACTGCTGGTCACCACCATGCATGCTATAACAATTTTGCACTGTTGAGATGAAGGAGTGGTAACAATTAGACTAGTTAACACTTCAAGTTATTAAAACTAATGGACTCAAAAGTTATGATCGTGAAAAAATCAATTGAGAATTATAATGGAAAAACCTTCATCTGCAGCCTGTTCACCAACAGAAATTCTATCAGACAAAGGACTATTTGGAGTCGATCTTTGAATACAGAATGGGATGATCTCATCTAGCACAGCCATAACAGCTAGCAACAGCTCTGAGAACTCGGCTATCGATCTGTCACCAAGAGAGAGAGAAAAAAGGAAACAACCAAATCATAATCTCATAAGAATGACAGAATATGACTCATATAATACTGTTTCAGAGTTTGAAATCATCAGAACCGGTTTCATGAATAACACTATATCACCAACTAAAATTCATGAATAACACTACTAAAAAAGTTCAAAAGTAGAAATCCTAAATTACCTGCGGGAAGAGTTCCAGCAATGACTTGTACACTTGATTGGAGCCCATCGTGAAATCTCTACAAATCAACTCTGCATATAACAATTATTTCAAGTTTAGATGATCATGCTGAATTTCTCATTCAAAAGTTCACAATTAAATTCACTCACAATCGAACAAAATACACATGCACTGTGTGAACAACATGCATTCAGAAACCCTAACCCTTACAGTTACAAAAGAATTACGACTTCTCGTATTAAATTTGGTAACAATAAAGTAAATATTCATACTACAATGCGCATTACATAAAAAGGCAAAATTAAAGATAAAACAACCCTAGAGGCTAGAGAGATGAACAAGAATGACTATTGATTTACCAAAATCTCACAGCGAATTAGTCTAGTTGCGTGTATATATATATACGAAAAATAAAAGGAAATATGGACGGTAAAAAAAGAGGTACTATAGTCTCCTAAAAATATAGTACTATTATATACAGTATATAGGTCTCACCCTCCTAATTGGAGTCTCGCTGAAGTGATTTGTACCTTTCTCGATAGGTTAGACTTCAATTTCTAAATTCAACGAGTGACTCGGGGTACTATGTACAGCAACAGAATATCGTGAATATGTATGATTCGGGCGCGAACTTAGGGCGCTAAGAAATTGGGTTTTTAAGTTCAAAATATCAACCGTTGATTAGTTTAGTTAAAAGTAATTAATATTCCTAAAATGGTGATATAAGTTGGAATTATAAAAAATCTTCCTCATCTATTGGATATTACAAAAAATTTCTCATGTTTATCTCCTTTTTAAAATTAATCATTTGACCCTAATATATTCCAATTTTGTCATTGATTGATATTTGTAATGTTTGTAATATTTTATAAACGTTAAAAGTTAATGTCAATTGTTATATCTTATAAATTATAAAAATAATAATTGTATATTTCATCCGTCCTTAAATTTTTACTCCTATTTCTTTTTTGGAATGTCCCAAAATAAGGCTCCCCTTTCATAAATGAAATTATTTTTCTCAAAAGTACTCACTCACATAAAATAATGATTTGACACCACTAATTATCAACCATTACTTAAAGTATAAAAGTAAAAATACCCAAAATTTTTACTTTTACATCTCTTATTTAAAACTCCGCGAGTAAAATGAGTAAAAAAGAAGGATGGATGAAGTAGTTCACAATTAGTACTGGTTCATATACCCTTAAATTCTTTCGTCACTCATCATAATATTATTTCATAGTATAATATATACATATATGTTTATATTTTTAATTGATAGGTCAAGGAGACAAATGAATCTAGTAATATAATAATATTTGCACATGTTAATGTATAAGAGTATATAATATGATCTATACGTGATTGGTCTAGTTGACAAAAGAGACTAAAAGTTATAAATTAGTCATTTAAATTTGAATTTTGATTGAAACAGGTTTTTACATAATATGTTCAACGCACTTATAATATGACAAATCATATTTAAAACATGAATATTATTGGGATAAAAAAAGTATAAAATATGTAAAAAAAAATGAGAACGTTTAGGACTATTGGAAGGATAACCATATAGCAGCCACAAATTTTCCTTCTACAAAATAAATCAAGTTGTTTCGATTTATTTAAATTTAAAATAACTTAATAAAAATCCAAATTTACAGCCAAATTACTTTCTTGGGCTCAAAGCCCAACATTTAGAGGGAAATTTCTATTTGAAAAAACTGACGTGGACTTTCGTTATTGTCTTTTGTAACGTTTCTTTCTGAAATTTTCTCCAGTTATTTGGGTAAGAGTTCCTTTAGCTACAATTTCATTAATAGCAAAAAAAGTAATAGGCGATACTCCCATTCCATTTACCGGAGGGCGGGGGCAGACCTAGGTTGGAACAGGCGGCATGGTCCCCTAGAAAATTTATGTGGTATAGTGCATCTTGGTAAGATGCTGATTGTGTATGAAGGTCATAATTCAATTTCTTGGGAAGAACTTTTTAACTTTTAATGGATGTCCAAAAATTGAGATGCCAAATTTGTCCTCCTCTGTGGAAGATATCTTTTTATTATCTTTTAACCGTGATTTAGTTTATTTCTCTATTTTGGTTATGACATATATTTTGTGGTAGATTAATTATTTTTAATTAAACTCGTGTGTTGATATAATTTTTTTTCCATTCACCCACAAGTATATATAGCTCTTTCTTTTCATAGTTTCCATTAATCTGTGTTTTTATGTACTTTGCATATACACAAGCTTCTAATTCCTTGACCTATGTTAAATTAATGAATTATGATTTTTTTGTTGAATTATAAAATCAAAATTATAGTACTATATATCAAGAAGCAAAAAACATAGTTTTGCCTTTATATTACATCTATTAGTGGCACGTTCGACTTTTTTTTTTTTCAACTTGATTGTATCTTAAAAAAAAATATACACTATATAGAGTTTTTAAGAATACCATTAGCATAGGCATGTTTGAGAGTACGTAGGATTCGGTTTGGAGTTATGGCGCTAAAGCAAAGGGTTTTGCAAGCAATTTAAAAAAAAATAAAATTAATATGTTCCCACGTTTATTTATAATAAGGGGTAATGAATTTAATACTTTAGTGGTAGTTTTTGTAATTTATAAATGAAAGACGATGAATGTAACCATAAGGGTAGTTTGTGTAATACTTCTTTCTATTATTTAATAAACAATTTTGCTTCTATTTCATCAGCCCAGCAAAATTCACAAAACCCTAGATCCCAAATCCACTAATGCAATCAAAATTCACAACATTCTTTCCTTCTCGATTCTCGAATCCCAAAACCTCTACCCTCTACTGCCTATTACAATTCGCAGCCAACATTTCAAGCCTAAAAGTTATCTGGCGTAAGGACCAAGCACTCGATCAAGCCATTGAAAACGACAAGAAATGGCGACTCTGCGCTCGGGTCATCAGAGAAGTGTTAAACGAACCGGGTCGGGTCATCCCTCTTCGTTACTTAGAAAAGCGACGAGAGCGCCTCCGTTTATCGGTTCAAGCTCAAACCTTCATTGCGCAAAACCCAGGCTTGCTTGACATTTATATGGATAGAATCAAACCCAAATCTGATTTGGTACCTTTTATTAGGGTTAGTGATAGACTGAATCAGTTTTTGGAAGAAGAGAAACTGATTTTTTCGAAAAATGAGCCATTAATTGTTGAAAAATTGTGTAAATTGCTAATGATGGCGAAGGACAGGGTTGTTAGTGCAGATAAATTGGTTGAGGTGAAGAGGGAGTTCGGTTTTCCGAATGATTTTTTGGTGACATTGGTGTCAAAATATCCGCAGTATTTTAGGTTGTATGGGGAGCCAGGAGAGGGGAAATCATATCTCGAATTGGTTAGTTGGAATGAGGATATTGCAAAGTCAGTTATTGAGAAGAGGGCAGAGGAAGAATCCAGGTTGACTGGGATTAAAATTAGGCCCGAATTTCAATGGAAGCTCCCTAGAGGTTTTTTCATTAAGAAGGAAATGAGAGAATGGGTTGAAGATTGGAAGGAATTACCTTACATTTCGCCTTATGCTGACGTGTCTCACTTGGATTCAGCATCAAGAGAAATGGAGAAGAGAATGGTTGGGGTTTTACATGAATTGCTTTCGCTGTCTATTTACAGGAGAGTCCCAGTGCCGACT
The DNA here is from genome assembly GCA_038501285.1 of Penstemon eatonii. NCBI lineage: Eukaryota > Viridiplantae > Streptophyta > Magnoliopsida > Lamiales > Plantaginaceae > Penstemon > Penstemon eatonii. The sequence continues at coordinate 62,016,258 of CM076712.1, read as the reverse complement.
TTGGGGAAGTTTTGTGAAGAGTATAGGTTTTCTAATGCGTTTTCAAGTGTGTTTACCAGGCATTCAGGGATTTTCTATATGTCTTTGAAGGGTGGGATCCAAACTGCGATGCTGAGGGAAGCTTATAAGGGTGATGAGATAGTTGACCGGGATCCACTTCTTGAGATTAAAGATAAATTTGTTGAATTGTTGGATGAGGCATATGAACAGAGATCTGAGGAATTGAGATTAAGGAGAGAAATGGCTAAGAAAGATATAAATCTGATGGCTTCTAGGAACAAAGGCTTCGACTGTATTGAGTTATACTCAGAATCATGAAATTGCTGAAATATGAGAGAATTTAATATCTGCAGGCATGTTAGTTTGTTGATTATGTTATCATTCTTGAATTTATTATAGCCTTAGTTTGTTGATGATGTTATAATTCTTGAATTTATAATAGCGCAAATGGAGATTAAGTAAAGGCTCTGAGTATATAATCCAGAAGTTATTGTGAAAGAAATAATGAATTTATTATCTTCCAAGTTTAGGTAAAGCGTTTCTATGATACACTGTTATGGTTTACATAAATACAACAATGAACCATTGATCGCAAGTTTGATTACTCAGGTCTTGATCATTCTATGTAATGTTATATGCCCCTGCTTTATATTTCCGGGATTCTTTGCGACCTTAGTTCTTTTCGCATGAGTTTGGTTATAATGCCAAACCTGAAAGGTAGCCAACTAACCATACCAACAAATTGATAAAACATGAATTGATATGTAAGTAGTGGGCAGGTATTACTAAGTAGGTCATAGCTGACTTGACTTCTATGTTGTGTTCTTTTATGCAGACAGGCCAAGGGGGTTCTTTCCTGTGATGCTGGGGCCAAGACCACTGGGCTTTTGCGCGGTGGATCGCTGATGATTCCTATGAGATATATGGCGGTGGTGGAGTGCTCTGAAGGTGGATTTAAGGACTGGGTGGGATGTTGGAGGGTCTTGTCTCACGATTTCTCTCCGGAAAATGCTCTATTTACCTCGACTTAGTCAGAGTGGTTGATGGAGGATTAGAAGTCTAAGGTGGCGGTTTACAGCAAAACCCGATTCCTTGTAATATTCTTCTCTTTTTTTTTTTTTGGTCGATGGTTACCATGAAGTGATTCTTTCCTCTGTTCTTTTAGCAGTGGTTTTTTTTTTGGAATTTAATATTTAATAAAAAAAGTTCCATTTTTTTTTTTTTTTTTCAATTTGAGCTTGGACTACGAACAAGTGAACAACCCTCAACCAATGTCGTAGATATAAGATAACTTTGTTATTGGAATTGTTGTTAGTCATTGACACATTTGAATTGATTTGATGATGTATTGTTAGGTGAAATCTGATTTAATGATGATTTATTGATGTATTTATCATTGAATAAAATCACAAGTTTATATATGTTAGTATCAATGTGAGATATGTCTTGTTTTTAGCCGTTTGTTTGAAATTCATTATGATAAAAAGAGTTAAAGAAAAAACAAAAATCATGAACCCATGTATCAATGAACCTACCATAAAAAATAAAATTCACCTAAAATTACGTGTACAATCGAAAAACAAAAATACTTGTTTATTTGAATTTCCAGAGAATACTACTAATTTCTGAAAAAGTAATAAAGCCCTAGTTATCGTTTCTCAAAATCCAACATGGGTTAATTATCAAAATAGAAATCAAATATGGAGTTTGTTCTTACTCAAGGCTTCCTAGTTCCATATTCAAATCCATTATTCAAACATAAAGCGCATAGCTAAAAACACATAAATCAAATGGTAAATTATGAATATCCCCTCATATAAGGTTTAATTAAAAAAATCTCAGATAAAATCTAATTACAAAAATTACCCTCATGTATTAGATATTATAAAAAATTCTCTCAAATTTATCACCTTCTTACAATTAACCCTTTGCCCCTAAAATATTTAAATTTGTCCTTGAGTGTTATTTGTATTGTTTGTAATGATCTTATAAATGTTAAAACTTGGGAATTTATAATTATATCTTATAAATTTGAAAAGAGATAATTATATATTTACTATCAGAATAATTGATCAAATTTATAATTGCTCATAAGTTTTAACAAATATTGCAAACAAAATAAGGATATTTATATATTTATTAGCAATTTAAATTGTAAAATATTAAATTAAATAGAATTTTAATAATATATTTTATAAATTTGAATTGTTTACACATTAGGTAAATGAATTTATTTTATAAATTAGTAAATTTAATAAATTATATTGTATTATAAATAAGATATTTTAAATTATTAGATTTTATATTGTATTATAAATTTTAATATTTATTGAAACTTAAAAGTATAAATTATATAAATTATTTTGATGGTAAATATATAATTATTATTTTATATTTACAAGATATAACAATTAACACCAAATTTTTAAAACATTAGAAATAACTTTCAATGGCAAAATTGAAAAAATTTAGGGACAAAGGGTTAATTGTAAGAATATGATAAATCTAAGAAGAATTTTGTAAGACCCAATACGTGAGAATTTTTTTGACAATTAGACCTCACCCGAGAGGTATTCGTAATTTACACTAAATCAAAATTCAAGTTGCCACGCGAAACCTCCCCCAAACCCCCAAAAATAAATTTCACCTCGCCGACTCTATCCGCCTCCAGACGTCCACTCCATTCGTTTCTTGTAGTCTCTTTTTCAAGACTTCACTCAAGATTTAGTTAACAAGTTAATGTAATACTTTTCTCTAGATTAGAGTTCTAAAATTAGATTAACTATTTATTGTATATACTAGATTCTAGGTCCAGGAGTAACGAAGATATTCTGATTCAATTGTTAATTTTTATTGTTTTATTCATATGAATTTATTTGAAAAGTGAATATTTTGATCTACGCTTGGCATTTTTTATTATAAACCCTGCCGCTTTATTAATTTATAACGGTTGTCATTTCTAATTTTTTAAGTTTAGAATTTGAACAAAACCATCTGAATCATGTGTTTAGAACATTAAATTTCAGTGATTCATTATGTTCATATATAATTTGGTTACTGAACATGACTTGTTCCCGAATACCCGCCCACTTGAACCAGCCGGGATATGTCATATATAATTTGGTTACCTGAAATTTTATGTTCATATATGTCTAGAATTTATACCCAGGTAACCAGCCGGAATTTCTGAAACCCGATAAACGTGGATATGTAAGTTTTAAGTAGGTTTAAGATGTTCTGAGCGGTAAGTTTACTTTGAATTTATTTTCATGCTTTTAGATTGTTCCCTTCAAATTAATTATGTCGAAATAATTTTGAGGTGTCACAATAAAGGACTTGGTCAAATTACTATGTTGCACGGATAAGGATACGTCGATACGAATACGATATGACATGGATACGGCGACGCAGATTTTTAAAAATTTACTGGATACGATACTGCATGGATACGAATATAAAAAATATAAATTTATATATTTATGCATATTTAAATAAGTAAAATAATATATTTATATATTCATACATATTGAAATCGATCAAGTTAAGTTTCGTAAGTACTAAATTACATAATTTTTACAAAAAAATTTATATAGTAATTTAATACTAATAATTATACATAATGTTCATTATTTTATTATGTTATATAAAACATGTCCCGTTATAGACAAATTATCTTGTATTGCAGTTGTATATAATACAAAGTGTGATTTGACGTCCTACATTGTTCTTACCAATTGTGGTGACTTAGTAAAATTCAGAATATAAAATGTGTTGGATACGTCTAATTAAGTATCCGATACACGTGTTCAAATTTTCTTTTTAATTATATTTACCAACACGCCACGTGGAGTGTCGAATACGTATCCCACAAGTATCCGAGGAGTATCGTATCCGAACAGTGTCCGACACGGCATTTAATAAATTTTTAAAGTATCCGTGCTTCATAGGTCCAAACCCAACTGATCCAAGAAGCTAGCAGCTTCAAGACAAACAATAGCTTCCGCAGTAACCACATCAATGCAAGAGTTCTTGAATGATTTAAGGTGAGAGATCGAACCATTGGAATTACGAATGATGAAGGAGCTTACAACAAAGCCATTGGAGAAGGTGGAATCGGAATTAACTTTAAACCAACACTGAGGGGTTTTTTGCCAACCCAACCTTTCTTAGCCAGGAGAATTTTATCCAATTGAGCTTTACGGTGATCCGTCGCCTTAGATTGAATGGAAAGGAGGAGAGCGGGAAACGGCTGGGGTTGCTAGACATTAATAAGGCTTTGCGGTAAAACCAAATCGATTCCATAGCAATTGTGGAGGGAATCGCAAATTTCACACAGAGCAAAGTCAGGGTAAAAAAGTGTGGACCTGCAATCATGTAAAAGTGAAATCCAATGAGAGATAGATAAGTGAGAAACAAAAGACAATTTAAATTCCATTTGGAGCAAAACCAGATTACGTTCATCAAAAGAACATTTAAGAAAAAGATGATCAATATCTTCCGTATCAAAGGAGCAGAGCTGGCAATAGAAGTCAGGAATGCTGAACAAACGGTTCAGTCTAGCACGGGCGGGGATGGTATCATTAAGGATTCTCCACAGGAAAGTTTTGTTGCGGTCATGGAGTTTTGCGCTCCAAAGTTTAGGCCATATCGCGATGGTCCAATAATGAACACATTAATATTGGATGCTAGGGTGCAGTGTAGTGGTTTGCACCCCCTGATGATTGACTTGACAAGTGTCCCCCTAATAATGCATATTTGATTTTCAACAGACAAGAAATGCATATATGATTTGTAAGTTTCAATATACTATAAGCTACTTAACCCTTTGATGATGGCATAAGCAGAACAAGTGAGGAGATAAATACAACAAATGAAATTACACACATGTCCACTGACATTACCTTATAGTATTATAAAATTACAAGGAAATCCTTTGTTGTCTAAACTTCAATGCTCAAACCCCATAGATCATCTAAGTGTGAAGAAATGGGGCATTTCTACACAACAAAACTATCTAGGTTCGGATCATCGAGCAATTATTACAATGTTTAAATAGCACCATTGATAAATCTTGTACAAGAAATATATAAAGATAATGTACAGGGTCATTCCATATAGTACATTGACTCTGTTGCCAAAATGAATCACCAAAATCCTTCTTTTGCCATTTTAAGGAAGTTGCAGAGTGTAATGTTTGGAAGCTCCACAGAACTCGATTGCTTCTTCTTTATCCTCGTCATCTTCAAGGATTTAGCACCGTTTGATTCGGTGACTGTGGTTGATACCAAATTGTAAAACTGTAAAAAAGAAAATTCGTTTTGATATCCAGAAATTTGAATATTAGCCCCCCTCCCAGTTCGCTTCTGAGAAAAGAAGATATTTACCTCACAAACACCATGCAGTAATAAGCGATTGAAAGGATCTTGAACATGTAGCTCAAGAACATCTTGATTCCCACTATCCTTGATGAATGCGCGCAGACACTCCTGAAACAAATAATATATCAATAGTTTACTGATTAGCAGAGCATTAAAAAATATGAGAATTTGTATCGCAACTTATTTGTGATCTCAAATACATACAGCAAGGTATCCCATTTCATGTGAATCTAGGACCTAAGATCACAATAAATCTACAAGATGATAAGAATGATACTGTCATCCATTAATTTGTACAAAAACCAAAAATCATCGTTGTACAAATACAAGTTATTTGTTTTGTTCAACCACTTCTAGAATTTGTCAACTTTTTTAAGGGAGTGAAAAATTTGCTGTCGCTTAAATAGCGCAAAATTAGAGTAAGAGAAAGAGAGAGATACCTCATATCCATTGATGGATTCGGAAAGAAAACAACGACGAAGTGCCTCCCTAGTCCTAGTATCTACCCGGTGCCAAGCAGTCAATACTGCAACTTTATCAGGATCTAGACGCCCTTCCCTTTTTGATGCTGTGCCTTCAACCGACTCTATAAAAGATGCCTACACAAGGAAAACAAAACGACTTGAAGTATGGTGGGCAAGTTATAGGAATAATAGCAGTACATAACTCGCAAGCGGGAAAGAAAAGTTATATTTTTAAAAGAAAATCCAAAAAAAAAAATCACACTCAATTTCACTGTCTCATGATTCAGCAGAGCCGAGAATGCTACTATTCTTACAATCACAGAAGTTGTTCCCATGCGACAAAGAGCATCCTCACATTGAGAAAATCATATGTTTTGATTAATAAACAAAACTAATAAGCGTCAAACTTCTAATATACTCATTCAAAATGAGAGAAGGTACAACCTTTCTAGATAATCCATACTCTATCAACTTAGCTGTAAGAACAGAACATAAGTATTTTGTGAATATAACATATGAATCCCATTTCATTTGTAAAGTAGAAGAAAGAACCTCCTTATCCATGTCTATATTTCTGAAACTATCCCACTCATCCACATTTGTCATGCTAAATGTTGAAGGGGGCACTTCATCTCCTGCAAAATCAAATAATTATATTATTAGAGGAGGGGCACAACCTTTTCCAATTAGGTTTTTTTTTTCCACAGAAGACAAGCTTACCCCATGGTGGTGGAGCAAACAATCCCCTGATCTCCTCAGCATTTAAACGAGGAACAAGCTCCATTAACAGCCGATCATTTAACCATCTGCGAGATCTTCGGTTGCTAACCTACACCAAATAATCTAGTTTTCAATTCACAATTAGCATAATGGAATATCCAAATGCATTGATTACTAAATTTGCAATTATATATTACTTCGGAACTAAGATAGGTAACTGAAACAAAATTTCTATCACTTTCAGATTGGAAAAATCAGAAAAAAAAAATCGTAATGCAAACATATATCTAGGCAGCTTTATCCATCATCAATGAAAATGAAAAATTACTCTTCCAGTCAAGCTCTCAAGAAAATCGATCTTCTTCTCGATATCCGATCCCCGAGATTTAACATTCTCATCTGCAACCATTCCCAATACAAAAGTCACCGCCTTTTTCCAAGAAAAAATAGATGAAGAAAAATTCACAGATCAAAATATTGAAGTGAAGAAAAACATAAATTGACATTCGCAGCTAATAATAATCAATAATCATTAACTCAAAGAAAAAATTAGTAAAAAACGAACCTTTGGAGTTATCGAAGAGGGATGAAAACATAAGACGATCTTTCTCTGTCATCAAAATATCAGGGGTCGCCATGATTGCAAAAATTTCTTCTTTTTTAATGGTTTTTGTTTTTGTTCTGGGGCTTAATGGTGTAAGAACAGATAAGAAACTGGAAATCTGATGAATATGATGACGAAGACCAAACACGACCTTAGGTAGATTGAGGGGAAATAGGGAATATGCTTTTGGGGCTTTTGAGAATCTGATGTAAAATTTAGGGCTAGGGTTGCATTTCTTTAATGAGTTTAATCCCAAATCCGTGAGAATGTGGTTCACGTATCATTTCGTGTCCTTTGTCTTTCCCAAATTAATTATAGCTCGCCTCTCCAAAAAAAAAAAAAAAAAAATTAATTATAGCTCATTAAACTAAACATAAAATTTCATTGGAATCAAAATATAGTAAGAAGATTTGTTTGAGTGTGCTACTTTATTTATTGTGGGAATTTTGATTTAAATGTGAGAAAAATGTTCAAGTCAAATAATATTGTTTTATAGATTTAAATATATTGGTTAGATGGGGTTGAAAATGGATTCCATTTATTCAACATAAAATGAACATGCAAATAAAAAAAAGCATCTTGTAATAAGCCATGAAACGAACAAATTATTTTTTGCAATACAATAAATCGTGTAATAATTTAAATTTTTAGGCAACAATAACCAACTTCGACTAGATCATAAGTAATTTAAAAATATGTATGCTCATTTATGTGTTCGTGTGATTAAATCTTAAAGTATCATTATTCTAAATAAAATTGAAAATGTTTATCTTGAAGAATCGTGTGTTCCATCAAATCATTTTTGAAATCATTACATGAAATATATCTTCCATAAAAATACTCAACATGAAATGATCTCAACAAAATTTGTTCATAACCATATTGATTTATATAATTAACCTTAGAATAATTAAGAATGCCTCAATCAGTTTTATATAATTTTTGGTCTAGTTTAATTAGCTACCATTTTAGGTTTGGGATTCCAGCTTGTGGGAAAATAACTAAAAAAGGAGACCACAAATTTGTAATTTAAAGCAAGGTAACAAACAAAAACATACACAGTTTGTTGGAGGCTAGGGTGCAGTGCCTTATTCTTCACCCCATTTATGATTAACAAGTATTATTTATGTTAATTATTTATTTATTTTTCTTATTTTATTCTCTTCATGGAACACTTGTCAATCAATTCTACACTGCACCCTAGCATCCAATAAATCGTATCAATATATGCTTTAATTAAAGTTTTCCAACTTTCTAAGTTAAATATTTCATTTGTCCCAAATTATATGTCCTTTTAGAGAAAAAAATATGTCTCAAATTATTTGTCACTTTAGGATTTCAATACACTATTAATTACTTATTTTAGGTATATAAGAGAAATAGTAAGAGAAAGAATGCAAAACTTGAATAACCTGTAAATAGTTAATGGTGGGATAAATAAAGAGTAAAAATATTTTAGGTATATAATTTATTATTTCTCTAAAGCTAAAACTATTTAGTAAGTATCTTAATATGTGTGAAAATATGTAAAATAATAAATAATTTGGGGACGGACGGAGTAATGTCTTGGTCGTCAACCGCATGACTTTTCTTGAAAGAAGTCAAATCTCATAATAATTACATCTCTTTATTCCAATTATGTTTCTTTTTTGAATGTTCAGAAAGTATATAATAAAAAAAAGTGATTTTTTGTTTGTTTGACTCTTACTTGAGAAAGAAGAAGAGCATAAACAAATATTGAACTCTAACCAAAAGTGTTCTTTCTTTCTATCTTTCTTTTTATGATTAGTCAACCATGGCTAAAAAACCAGTCAAATACTGCGTGGTAACCAAATCTTTCTCTATTTCTCATCGTTTAGGGTATATATATGTTTTCTGATTCATCAATTGGTTTAAATAAATAAAAACAGGTTGATGCATTTACCGATGAAGCATTCAAGGGGAACCCGGCGGCGGTGTGCTTGCTGGAGGAAGAAAGAGAGGAGGAGTGGCTACAGGCGGTGGCGCGTGAGTTCAACATATCCGAAACTTGCTACTTGACTCGGCTCACTGAGTCGCAGATCGAGTCCGTTCCTAGGTTTCGCCTTCGATGGTTCACTCCTGTCGCTGAGGTGAGGTCCACATTATTATTTTATTATTCAATTAGCAATTTTTAGGCCTTAGTTTTCATCCGAAATCAATCAAAGTGAGTCGTATTATTATTAAAAACTCATTTTGTTTCTATTCCTCAAGAAATTATAGTAGTATGATATATGGTGCCTACCGAAAAATTATTTTACATAATTTGTTGCACGGGTGCTTTGGTGCAACCACATATCAAAATTTTCATCTTTTCATCGAAAACAACCAAAAAGTTTATGTTTCAATGGAAACGAGAATAAGGTTTAATTCATAAACTCTCTATTTGCTTTGAAACTCTCTTATTTTTCTTTATTTAGTAATTTAATCCAATTTGTCCTAATGTCTTTGAACATTTGAAAAAATTCCAATATTAAGTTGACCAAAACATATTCAATGAGTGCAACACACCGACGGCACTCCAAGTTGATTGACTGCACTACGTCATATGCAGCCACTGCACCGTCTGCACATACTAATTTCTGCTAATTGTTGCAGGACGTTCCTCTTTGATTATAAAATTTCAAACAGAGTTCAGACTATTTAAGTGTTGTTCTGTTTGCAGGTCAAGCTTTGTGGACATGCAACTTTAGCTGCATCTCACTTTCTATTTTCATATAACTTGGTGAAATCGGATGCGATTGAGTTCTCAACTCTCTCCGGGATTTTAACCGCCAAACGAGTACCCGAAACTAAAGGCTCTCCAAATGGAAATGTGCCGGAAAGCTTTCTCATTGAACTGGATTTTCCAGTTGTCCCAATAACCACATACGATAGTTCTGCCGAGGTTTCAGCTATTTCTAATAGCTTGAATGGTGCTTCTGTTATTGAGATCCAAAAGACAACTCCAGGAGATGATATCTTTGTGCGTATCCCTAACAAACACTACTTTAATTTTTTCAGATGTATGCTGTTTTGTTTATTTTAAGAGCTCATCTAAATCTCTAATTGGAAGGTTTTATTTAGGTTTGATTAGATTCGTGTACATTGTTTTGATTTTGGCAGGTTGTCTTACCATCTGGAGAGGCAGTCATAGAAGTAGAACCTCGATTTTCTGAGATAGAAACGTGTCCTGGAAGAGGAATTATCATTACAGGACCTGCTCCGGATGGCTCTGGATTTGACTTTTTTAGTCGTTTTTTCTGCCCAAAACTCGGGATTGACGAGGTATCATAATGGAATTATATACGAAGATCTTGGTTTTCATGAATTCAACTTTATCTTTTAATGCTATGGAGCTATGGACATTGATAACAACTTTTCAATGTTTAGGATCCTGTATGTGGAAGTGCACATTGTGCCTTAGCACCCTACTGGAGCAAGAAGCTTGGAAAATGCGATTTTATAGCATATCAAGTAAAAAAACTCTCTATCACGACACATACACACACATACATTATATACCATGCTAATTTTACATGCTTGAATTAGGCATCACCGAGAAGTGGCGTGCTAAATCTGCATTTTGATGAGAAGAACCAGAGGGTGTTACTTCGAGGGAAAGCCGTTGCTGTGATGGAAGGTTCTCTTTTGGTGTAAATCAAAGGGAAAATTTAAATTGGTCAAAATTTGTAAAAATGTGATCCTATTTTGATTTTTATTCAAATAGATTTTTATCCAAGTTTTGGACGAGGTTTTAACATTTGTAATGAATTTGTTACAATTTGCATTTATAGTCTGACTGCCTATAACATTTCACGGTTTTTACATTTACCTAATGCTTTCATTCCAGGCAGCCACTTTACAGTGCTGCTAATTTGGTGTTCAGATTTGATTATCCTTTCAATTTTGTAATGTTCTTGAGTTTATGCAAGTTTCCTAAACAAAATTTGGTAAGAATATATTTCTTCCTTAGATTGAGCTATCCATGCTCATAAAATCTTCAAGATTCCAAAGCATAAATCTTGGTTCCGTGAAAGAAGAAGATTGAGTATCTTCATTTCTTGGGGAAATATCCATTTTTCGTTTTCATGACAATAGCATAAAATTCAAGTCCCTAGTTTTCTTCTTCAGTAACTACTCTTGTTTTCTTGTACTTTATTTCAAACGGATTTCTCCATGAATACACCAAAGGTTAGACATCTAATTTTTGAGTATTACATTTCCATGAATAAATTTTAGTTATAATATAATCAATTTGAATGAACACTGCAAATTCTTGGATTTTCAGACATGTGTTTTGAAGGTTCACATCCATTGTCCTGGTTGCGAAAAGAAGGTTTATGAAGCACTGAGGAAAATAGATGGTTAAGTGTCGAAACTTGCTTGTCATAAAATCCATTTCAATAGTTGTTACTTTTCTTTTCCATTCTCTTCAATTTTTTCCCCATTTTCTCAGGTGTAACTTCAATTGCAATTGATGGAGAGCATGGAAAAGTGAGTGTGTCTGGCACAAATGCAATAGACCAATACACACTTCTAAAGGCCCTGTCAAAAGTTGGAAAAAAGGCAGAGATCCTGTGGGATAGCAGCAGCAGCAGCCTTGGTATGAACCAGCACAAAAGCAATCAAGAACAATTGGACCAGTTCTCCAAAACTGCAGGAAGGTTGAAACAAGTGGAGGTTACCTATTCCAAAACTCTTAAGATGACATATGAAGATGACTCTAGTGTAAAAAGTTGCAAGAGTAAAACAAAATATGCTGCCTTTGATTTGCCTGGATCGCTGGTGCACCGCCACCTCGGCGGTGGCTGCTGTGATGGTCATGACGACCACCACCCCAGCACGAGAGTCATAGCTGATGATTGGGATCGAAAGCCAGTGCACCACCACTTAGATGGTGGCCGCAAAACGGAATTTCTAACTTATGATTGGCATGGACACCCGGAGCACCACAACATGCACGACCATGGCCATGACCACGACCACAACCATTTGCACGGCCAGGGTCAGGATTTTGGTTGCACTCGTGCATTAATGCCACCCACAGCTGGATGCAACCACTGTGTATCTGGTGGTGCTCGTTCTCCTCCACGACCACCACGAGTGCAAGCTTACTCGCGTGCCAGCGCTTTCAGCGATGAAAATCCACATAGATGCAGTTTGATGTGAGCAGTTAATGTTATGCTATATCAATGTATCCACTAGTTTGCTATAGTTCTTGATCGCTGCCGTAATGATAGTTTTAATATTTTTTTAACATATTTTCCATATGATATTAGACTATGGTAGGAAGGTGTAAATTAATGTGGAACCCTCTAATTTATAATGTGAACTTGATCAGTTGACTAAATCAATACATTTCAGAAACAGATGGAAAACATGACCTAATTCAAATCACTCCATCCAAACTAACTAAGATGATCACCTACGTACATCTCAAATTATGGATCTTGCATTGTAAAATTAAAATTGGCACACATAGTACCATGTACTAAAACAGAAGAAGTAAATCCCAATCTTTTGGAGTCAAGATCAAATTGCAACAAGTTATCTTCCATTTGATGCCCTCCAATGACAATAGATGTCCTTGGCTTCAACCCTCCATCCAAAAACCCCAAACACCACAAATGATCAGTACCTTCTCTAAAAACTCTGACCATTGAATTCGATCCAAAAATCCTCCAAACCACATCTTCATCGTGCAACACAAGATCAATTGTCGGAACACTTGGTCCCACATGTGTACTCAAAATATCCTTTGCTTCATAACAAACCTTAAACGGCTTCACGGGCGTTGTTACCGTGAGGTTGAACCTAGCCAATTCTTCCTTCACAAATGCTTCAGTCAAAGCATTGAATATTGTTGTCTGCAGCACGGTGTATGGAGTTATTGTGCTTAACTTGGTCCCACCATAACCGTTCTTTGTAGTGCTCAGAAGCGTCCGATCAAACTCTATGGCTTTTCCGTTGACTTTTATGGAGGTCAAACCAATGAAATACTCGTTGGACGAATCTGTATAACTAATTGTTCTGCTCCCAACTTGATTCAACATGATGAGAGGCGTGTAATTAAAATGTTTTGAGAGGTCAATTTCGGGATGAAAATAATATGGCCCGTCAATACCAAAAAATGCTACGCCTGGAGCCGAAGGCGAACCGGACAAACATATCGTAAATATCAAGTTTTCAGAGGAAAAATTGCTAACTTGCGCTGGGAGAGATAAAGTAGACCGTCCAAAACCTGTTAAACCGGATGCACCTTTAACGAGGCCTTTAAGTAAAGTGCATGAAAACATGAACTCGGGGATTACCCCAAGTCTACCCGGGTTACGACCATTAGTGACGTGCAAATAAAGTGAGTCAAACCCGGCCTCACCCGTTACTAGTTTTGGAGACTTTCCTAAGAGAAGTGCACATGAGTTATTGGAACAACCTGGACCGGATGAACCGGAGCATAGTGTGCAGGATGAACCAAGCGAAGTGCATAAAGAGGAACCGCAGGGAATGGTACGGTAGGTCGAGGAAGTGAAGTTGGAAGAACAATCTAGCACAGTGAAGGAGGCACCGAGGTCGAGAAGTAGATTTGTGGGTTGAGGAGGGGTTTTCAGGTAAATTGACAATGAGTATTTTGTCTTGGCCAAGTCTTTTATGATGGGAGCTAAAAATGCTGGAAATGAAGTTTCAAACAAGAGAGGAACGAGGAAAAAGAAAAACAAAAACGATTTTATCGACATTTTGATAAAGATATAGCAAGAGAATTATATATGTTAATTAAGTAGGTGATGGTGATGGATACTTATATAGTACCACTGAAGAGGTAGAGGATATTAACAATCCTTTTTTTTTTTTTTTTTTATATTGATTGGAAAAAGGGTTTAATCCTTGAATTCAGGGTTGTATATCCGAATGATGCAAGTAAATGATGGAAGGATAAACACATGAGTTTGGCCTCTTTTGGTCATTACAACATATATATATAGGATAATATATACTATATATTGTTCTTGTGTCATTGCAGGTGTGAATACTGAACTTTTTTGCGGGAATTAAGGTTTGCGGAGTGTCGTTCTCTCCTACCATCAGATTTAGATGTCAAGAAGAGACACAAGGATTTAGATATTCACAAATGATATGTATTTTATTTGTTGACCAACATTAATGAGCTAGGTCATCTCTCTAAAAAAACTAAATAAAGTTAATTAGACACATGCATGGATCAAAATTTCCATCTTTTCCATCGAAAATATCGAAAAGTTTCCGTTTTTGAATCAGGCGAATCGAAAACAAGATGTAATTCCAAAACTATTTATTTTCCTTAAACTCTGTTATTTTCCTAAATTTGGTAACTTTTTTTACAAATTTTCCTTAGTGTTTCCGAAACATTTTCGAATAGTCTCGAAAAGTTTCTAATATTTTATTGACCGAAACATACATTTGAACCGAAATTTCAATACATGGACACATGTCGTTTGCATAACAGGTCCGTGCACTGTACGCGTAACATCTATACTTTTGTTCTGCACTTCTAGTTGCGGTGATATTTAATTGTTCAAGCTTATGATCATAAATGCTTCTACCTCACATAGCTGATTTCATTAGGGTTAAAGCTTCAACCATTCAATTTCTTGAGTAATAGCTTTAGTTTTTATCGGTTTCAACGTGCCCAAACGAATCAAAATCCGCTAGTAATTAATTAGTAATTACATTCGTTTTACTATTTGATAATACTCCAAAAAAAATGATCCACAAAAAATATGTGCAAATTAATTTGTGATTTGACGAGTGCAGTCTAGAATCTCCTTTAACAAGAATATTATCTTCTTTCTTGATTAATATTTGAATATGAGAATATGATGTTGACTATTCTTGAGCCCTTATTTTAGGAAATGGATTAATTTAATCAATGAAATTTGGATACTTTTTTTGAAATACCATGGAAAAGTAATAACAAATTGATTTGTATTCTTCAAAATACGAATTTTCTCCTTTTTCCAAATTTCTAGTAGTGGATTACATGAATACGACGGAAGAAATTAAAGAAATTCAGTTTATGAATCGAAAAACTCGAAACCATATCCACCAACCATAACCAATTGTCCTCTACATAAAATGGGCCTCTATTTAAAATACAAAGAATAACAAAAGTGACCCAGCCCATTTTTCCCGCAAGAGAAGCCCAAATCTTTCACGCATGAGTGTTAATAGACGACGTCGTCGGCACCTACTGGCACTTGGCTAAAAGTTTAAAACCCTCTCATTCCATAACTCGTTTTTCGTTGTTCATACGGAAACCCTAATTTGCGTTTTCTTCTAGTCGCGACAATGAAGCTCGTCAGGTTTGTCTTTACCTAATTCCGTTTAAATTGAATGTTTTACTCACTTAATACACGGTGATTGTGCTTTTTTTCTTCTTCTTTTTTATTTTTATTTTTTATCAGTTCACGTGATTTTCTTTTCGGGTTTTAATTTGAGCAGGTTTCTGATGAAATTGAACAATGAGACTGTGTCCATTGAGCTCAAGAACGGCACTGTTGTTAACGGCACCATTATAGGTTATTATTTTCCTTCGTGCCTCGATTTGTTATTATTTATCGTAGATGTTTGATTTTGGGGTACTTTTTTGCTATGTTTAGTTAATCTTAGTTTTTGTTCTTGATTAATCATAATTTAATTGTCTAATGGAAGGAAAAATCATATTATTTTTGTTGGAAGTATAGATATAGTAAGAGAAGGTTTTTGAAGCTATTGCTCTGAAATCTGAATGTGATAGCTTGGACTTAGTGTTAGCTCACTAGTTTCCAAGCTACTGCATAATGTCTAAAAATTGAGAGTAGACACATATAAGTCGTACATATGGAGGTCAAAGGGTGAGTGTGGTTGTGGGGTGAACTGGGTTTTCAGATTTCCAAAATGGAGACTGGGTAGTATCAGAGTTACAATTTGCTAGAATTACGTCAAAGCTGGCTAGTGGTGTTGTACATGCTTTCACCTCAAGTTGCAACAATGTTCTTTGGGTTTGCGAATATGTTCTCTCAGTACACACAGCTTCAAAATTACCACTGGCTTTGTATTTATACTACATAATTGCTAGTCTTAGAAGTTAAGACCAGTGCAAAATCTTTTATATAGATTAAAGGAGTAAAGTTTTAGCTTTGACTGTTTCCTTCTTTTGGTCCAATATTAAAAGAAACGAAATAAATTTAGCCAGTGCTCGGTTAATTGTTGTGATATATGCAAGCTTGTAACCATCTGAACTGCAGTTTCCAACTTAAATTCAGTTGCATTTTATAGGTGTTGATATCAGCATGAATACACATCTGAAGACTGTGAAGCTAACAGTGAAAGGAAAGAATCCAGTGACCATGGACCACCTGAGTGTAAGGGGCAATAATATTCGTTATTACATCCTTCCCGACAGCTTAAATCTCGAGACATTGCTGGTGGAAGAGACACCTAGGGTCAAGCCCAAGAAGCCAACTGCTGGTATTACAATAATTGCCTTTTTCTCGTTTACAATTCCAAATGATACTTGCATCAAGTTGTATCTAATATGTGTTCTCTGGAAATCCAGGAAAACCGTTGGGGCGCGGTCGGGGCAGAGGTCGTGGGCGTGGAAGAGGTCGAGGCCGTTAAGTACATGGTTTTAGTTATTGTTTTATTGTAGCATTGGTTTATGTAAACATCTGTATTTGAGGAGATATCATTTTCATTGTCCCAAGGTATGAAGTTTTGATGGCCTATGAATTGTTATGAAGATCATATTGTTTGGCTAAAAATATAAATCAGGGATGATGAAAATTAAATTCAGTTATGCAAAGAGAATGCTGCCGTATGTTTTCAAAACCATCTAGTTGTCCAATAATCATAAAAGTTCAAACCTTGACAATTTTTTCAGTTAAGTGTGGAGAGTTTTCTGATGAGATTTTGTCTGTGTCATCTGGTCCAATAGAGTTCCATAAGAGAGGAGCCAAGTTGATCGATGTTGATCCACTTCGGTTGCAAAGACTTTCTCTTAAGCCCATCTTGGGGCAACCCAAAGAGAAAAGACAATTATCTCGCTTAATGAGTGGGCCTGTATGCAATATGATTGCTTAGATGTGGAATCAATTGATTCAATCAATTATTAAAGTTAGGTTTTCAGTCTACTTACAATTTATTGTACTATTGAATCAATTTAGACATTTAGTGTTATAGTTTTGATTTTATAAGGTTTAGTATTGGCCTACAAATGCATTCTTAATTAATAATACTCTTATATGGGGTTTGGAGCATTGGACCTTGACTAAGTATTTGTATCCCATTGCTTTTCTTTGGATTTTTTGGTTGCATTAAGGCTTGAACCTAGTTTTTTCTGTAACACATTAGTAAATTAAGTGTGGCAACTTTTTTTTTTGGTGGGGGGGGGGGGGGGGGGGGTTTGGTTGTTGGGTTGATTTCTAATCAAATGGATATCTGATTGAAAATGCATTTGAAAAATTATTCTCGAGTTAGGTCTTTCCCAAGAGATACATGTCTCTTGGTTTAAAAGCTTTTCTTTCTAATCAAGAATTTATTTCGAGGCGCATTAGACACATTAAATGAAACTTCTCCCAATAAAAATTCAGACCTGGATTCGCTGCTTTGTAGTGATTAATCTCTTCCAATAGATCAATCACATGTTGGTCAAATGGATATATATATATATATATATATATATATGTTATGCACCGCGCTCTATATATTAATTATGTTATGTACATTTTTAGTCTTTAAGATTTTGTGCAGAGTTTTATATTGAAGTTGTAAAAAGAAGTTATTAAATTTTTCTAAAGTAATGAATTTCATAGTTATATTTGATCATACGGGCTTCCAACTCTATGCAATGAATCCAAATGATTTGTAGATTTGGACCCCTACAAGAATGCTTTGGTACTTAAAAAAAAAAAAATTCTTCAATTCAAAAATTTTGAGATCAATTTGTTAATTTAACAAACTCCATGCATGGGGCGTAGCAGCAAATTGATAGAGATTGATGGGGAAACGTACCAGCAAAATACTATGACAAAACTGAGGGTAGAAAAAACCAATATTTGTACATACATCTTGGGAGAAGGTCAGACACTAATTCTCCGAATCAATGAAGAAGAGTATTGTTAATTATTTATTTTTTCAAACTTAAATCTAATATTCACAGTATAGACTTTACATGCATTTCTCTTAACTGAGCGTTGGCAGAAGTTTGAATTCCAGGCCTTCAGAAACTCACCAGCTTATGTTACTTAAACATGTTAATCAATATATAATATCATCACGTAGTTGAATAGACTTTTATGCAAGTATTTTTAACCAAGTAATATTTATATGGATATCGAATTTACCCCAAAAGGGAAAAACATAGTTTGGTGAATCACAACTTGATCAGAGAAGCATTTAAAATATGAGCCGGTTTTCTGAATTACTACAGTTCTACTTTCTTAATAATTGAGAGATCAACTATCAACTGTGAACAAGAAAAAGAAAATGGCATCGAGAAGGAGAAAATAATGTGATTAAATTTTGAACTTGAATATAGTAAAACAACATAAAAGAACCTTTATCATCCAATTGTGATCAAGAAACTGCTCAAGGACAATAATAACAACTTTTTTTACTAACCATAGTTGTCATAGGGAAATAGCCAAACAGATCAACGAACGTCTTCCAAGATTAGCATTCCATACCTATAACAAAATTAGATTTCCAAGGTAACAAAATTGGACTTCCAAGGTATTGTTGTTTCATACCAAACATGAAAAACTCTTGAGAGAATGACCCAAAGAAGTTGCAATGTTATAACAACCGTGAATTAAAATGTCATTTAAAAAAATAGTTTACTAATTCTAAATGCCACATCAAGACAACCAGCAGACGGGATATTAATTAAATTCGACGTTTCTTATGATAACCAAAAGCATGTCCTTGTACTCCAAGTCTCAAAACGAAACGAGTCACTAACTTCATTTATTTCTTTCATGTTCGTGCAGTTTCACTCAATGTTAAATCATTCCTAATAATAGAATACATGTGATATTTCAATTATCATAAATACACATTAGAAATGAAATCAAAATAATATTTTCAGAGAATAATTTCCTATTGATTCAGACATGATTAAAGTGAGCAATAGGCAATCTGCACTCATAATATATCAATGTAAGAAACCTACAAACACATGTTTTGAAATTATTAGTTCTACTTATGTCCCTTTTTCTCCTAAGGATGCCCTTAGATGATGTCCTAAATATTTTCTTTGTTTTCATAAGCACCCTGTCAGTTAAAGTAATAAAATGAACCACAATCTTTCAAGAGATAAATGAAAATATATCCAAAACTTCACATTTTCAACTCTAATCTAAACTTTTTGCCAAAAGTAAATGGACATGGAGTGTTATTCAGCTAGTTTTAGATAAAAAGAATATTGTGTTGGAGTATTAATCTACCAATCTCTTTTCAAAACTATTAGGATAAGAGAATGAAAAGAAAATGGTAGGATAAGATTACACAATAAATAATTATGTCAATGAATGCATAATATAGACTGAATAACGAAAAAAGGGGTACAATTAAAATATAAAAATATACCTAAATTAATCTGGGATTTATGTAAGGCCTATAACTCTATCAACCAAAGTATAGTTAGTTAATTGAATTATGCAAAGTTTTAAATTGACAAATAACCTACGCAAGATTTACGAAGCAAGAAATGATCTCAACCAAGCAAAGAATGCATATAAATACTGCAAACAACAATCATTGGAAAAAAAAAACCAAGAATAATTAAACCACCTCAATATACTATGCAAAATTCGTCGCTGCACATATTGAGAAGAAGAAAAAATTAGAGAGGAACTACTAATCAAGTAAATAACCATTAAAAAAAAAAAAAAGTGCAAAGATGAACCTACCATTAAACTGTTACTTTCCTAAAAATATATCTTTTCCTTGGAGAAGTCACTGCAAAAGAACAACAAACTATGTTAAAAATTTACTCATTCAAGTCAAAATCTCGCATAGATCTGGTATTAGATACAATAAAAATAGAGGAAAAGATATATTTTGAAGATTATGACTTTTTCCATTGATCCCTTTTTCTTGTATTATCACTTCAAAAGACATACAATAAAAATATAGTATTATCGTTGTTGCATCTCCACCATGTGGATGTCTTGCTGGTAGTCCCAGGTCGTCCCTCTCTCCCTCCTTATGCCTGCAAGATTTTAAAGTGTGTGAAATATTGTTATGTGGTATGTGAATGAAACGATGGCACAAGACAATATGAATAATAAGTATGTTAGAAGAGAGGAACTTTCTTTGAATATGAATAAGATAAGATTTGGAGAAAGAAAATGTGTACAGGCTTTCTACAAAAAAGAGGAAAAAGAATATGAACATCAATGTACCAGCAGATATAAACATTTGACAAAAAGAAAATTCAAAATTTAACACAACAAAGAAGTATTAAAAACATATCTGAAACACCATAACAATACCTTGATATATCTAAAATGCAACTACCACTGCAAAAACGAACAAACTACAGTAAAAATAACCCAACAAACAAAAATAAAACTAAGAAAATAGTACACACCTGAATTCAAACCCAGTTGTACCTAGGAGAGAAGGAAAATAATATGTGAGAAAAAAAAAAAAAATAACAAATCTCAGCCAAGCATTAAAAAACACACTTCAAACTTGAAACTCCAAAATCATACCTCAATATATCTGAAATTCAACAAGCACTGCACAAAGAAAAAAAACTACTGTAAGGATAACACCATAAACCGAAGTAGCATCCCAAAAATAGGATAAGCGATCAAAAGAAAGAAAAAATGAGAAATACCAAAAACATAGGAGATATTTGGACGAAAAGTAAAAGTGATAAAACTAAACAAAGAAACTGAATATAAAAGCAACCTGGATTCACCTCTCCACAACTGCCTAAACTAACATAATATATGTGATTTTTCTGGAAAGGGGAATTCAGAAAACGTCAAGCTACAAATTGTTTGAACCAATCAGAAATCCCCAAAATATAAAAAAATTAAATGCAGATAAAATAAAATCATGAAAATCGACAAAAAATGAATTGCAAAGGACATGTAGAAATGTAGAAAATAATTACATGCGAATCAACCCCAGAATTCCATAAGAAGCAAGAACTCTCGCAGGAAGGACACATTTTGAAGCTAGAACATAGGCAATCAATTGAAGTAGTACAAAACAAAGCATCTCAGAAAGCACCCGTGCGGGAGTAGCGAATTAGAAACTGAGAAAACCAGCACAATAAAAGGCAAGGATAAACCCCTTTCCTGCAATCCAATGAGAAAAATAAACCGCGAAACCATAGCTGCCGCATTTAAGAAAGATAAAAACAGAATAAGGAAAAAGAAAATTGAAGGCGAAGGCATCATCCCGACTGAAAGAGTTGCAGCTAGAGAATTTCAAATCCAGAACACTTTTTTGGATTTATAATCCTTATGTATCCATTTTTTACTATTCTTTTAAGATATAACTAAAACAAAAATGGTAGTTCTGAAATATACTTAATATTAGATTCAGTTGAAATCATTTCTCCAAATTCTTCTGTAAATCCAAATCCCTCAATCAAAAGAAACCTTCGTAGTTTAATTCATAAATCGAAGCCAATCTCGCACCGCCACTAGCAGAAGCTAAGCGCTTGAAAAGCACGCTAACAAACGCTGCTTCTGTTGGCCTTTCCGTGCAGCAAAGATTTTTGGATCCCAAAATATCTTCATGCGTCCTATCTGAAATCTGAATCCTGCAATCCTGAAGCAGAAAAAACGAAATCAAATCAAACATCAAATACGAAGATACACAAATCAAATTATTGTGAAATTATTTCTGAAAATTTCGAAATAGAAAAGGGAGTAAGTGAGTAGAAGAAGAAAAATTAATAGGATTTATGTAACTGACCTAGAAAAGTAATCATAAGAAGCTACAGCCATTTGCTCTGAATTTCTGTTAACACAGTGAAAGCATAACAGAAAAGAGAACCCTTCAGTAAAATAATACCCCTAAAATTCCTTTAAAATATTGTATAAAATTTGAGGATCAGAAGATAAGGCAGAATGGAATGATGAGGCAGAGGAGATGTCTGAGGAATAAGGGAATTTCTGTTAGAACAGTTCAATTACAACTGAATCAAATGATGAGGCATAGGAGCTTTTGAATAAGAAACAAAGTCTGTTAGAGCAATTAAAACTGAAAATAGGGAGAAGCCGCAAAAAGAAAATGGAAAACAAGAGTGGGACCCACAGGTTGAGAGAACATGGTTGATACATGTGAAAAATTTAATTGGAAAAGAAATTAATCTCAAGCATAAGTTGGCAAGAAAATACCCAAAACGGCGTCGTTTTTGGGGGCCAAAGTTTAAAAAAAAAAAGAGAAAAGAAAAATCGAGCCCTCTGTTCAAAAATCGAGCCTTTTGTATACTTCACAAATCCACCTCTGCCAATAATGCTTTTTTCATTGCTAAAATCTATCTGATGCAACTTCTGGATCCTCCTGCAATTATTTATACATATATGATGTGTGATGAACAATTAAGACATTTGTCATTAAAGAAATGATCCCGAGGCTTACTTCTTCGGTAATAGTTAGCACTGTTGCCAACTGTAATGGTAATTTATTCATAAGTCTGTACTGCTCATTCAGATGATATATTAATGAGTGACATGAAACACTTGTTGAACATCATAGCAGATAAGTTTAAAAACTGCAACATACACCAATTCGAAATGTTGGGGAATTAAGGTTCCATTTTTCCTCAATCATTGGGCAATGAGGCAAGTACAAGATGATAAGGCAGCAAAGAATTATGGGAATCCGTAACCAGCCGTTATTTGACACCGTAACTTACACAAAAAACATTATTTGACACTTATCAATCTACTATCCACCCTACAACCATAACAGCCAGACTCCTTCAAATCCGCAAAGTAATCATTTAATGACATGAGATTAGTGAAAAAATGGATCAAATCGGTTATTGACGGGTTAACTATGTGGTAAATCGGTGAAACTGGTGAAAAAACATGTTTAATCATTAAAATAATGAGAAAATCAATGAAATCACAGAAAATGGTGAAAATGAGTTAAATCGATCTGAAAAACGTCTTAGGTCAGTTTAAAAGGGGTTTAAATCAGTAAAATAGTGAGAAAAAAGTCTTTATAAACAGGTTAAATTTAAAAACGGGTCGGTCTAATGGGTGAAAATTCGACAAGTTGGTGAATACAAGTTAAATCAGTATAAGATTAGTTATTCAGTGAAAAAATGGGTTTAAAAGGTAAATGAAAATCAAGCTAAACCCGTTAAAAACATTTTAAAACAGTGATATTAGTTAAAAAAAATCGATGAAACCAATGAAAATTTGCTAAAATCAATAAAAACTGATTAAATCATTGAAAAATAAGTCAAATATATGAAATCAATGAATGAATCATGGAAATTGATTAAAAAAAATAATGAGTTAAAGTAGTGAAAAACGGGTTAAAGCGATGAAAGATTGGGTCAAAATGATGAAAAAAGTGAAAAAAGGTGTTAAATTAGTTAAAAATAGGTTAAACCAACTAGTGAAAAAAATCGATGAAGTCAATGAAAAACGAGTTAAATTGTCTTTTGAGGAAAGTGGATCCACACTTATCAGATTGGTTTCCTTGATATTGTTGGGATTGGTTAGGTTAGGTTACCAATCTATTTTAATTGTCGTGTTCGGGTGTCTCATTGGACTTGAAGATTAATTTTCGATGTCCTTCTTTATTGCTTATTGGACTTTTTGATTTTTTGGTATTTAGGGAAAGTGGGATCCACATTTGTTGATGGATTAATTGTTGGGATTGCTACGGTTATCAATCTATAGGAATTACCGTGTTCTTCACTTCAACATTATTATAATATAATCATTTCCAGTATAAATATTCGGAACATAGTTTCAAAAGGAGAAATGGTTTGTTTAATTAAGAATATTCTTTGTAGTATAAAGTTAATTACCAAGTTTTTGAGGAAGAGCAATCCAATTGCACCAGTGCCATTCTTTGGTTCTCGATCGACTAATGATCTCCTTCCAAAAAGAGAAACCCCACAAGCTGCTCAAATCCACTTCGTAGGTGTTAAAAGTATGAAGATATAATATTAATAACAGATGTGACATATTAATATAGGAGTGTTAAAGTTTTCACTGCATTGTTATTCACATGACAGAAGATCTTCTAATTTTAGTCCTCCGCAGATAATCCATTTTTCTGTTCTAGTGACTGGAAACCAATGAAAAGGATATATCATGTGTCAAAAAACACTTTGCTGCTGTAATGTTGTTCTCTGATTTTCTTTCTATGCCAAAGAAAGGGACACATATTATAGTATATCACATTTCAGGTTTTGATCAAAATCTAAATTTTTGAACATAGTTATATAATTACTGGATTAAGAAAATGTTTTGAATATTTCGCATATTAAAGAGAAGTTTTGCAGTTTATGAAGTTATATAAATCATAATATTTATTAGCAGCACCGTAAGAGTATAAATTTCATGACTTCAAAGCAATTACACAAATAGTTAATAGAAGAGATCATACCTTCAAATCTGATTGCTACTATATATGTAACACTTTGTATCCCATCCAAGATCTAGCACCTTCACCTTCAGGTTTGGCTGATACCCAAATCTACATTAAAAATAAAAAATAAAAAAAATAAAAAAAGGACAAGCTATATCAAGAATCCCATTAAATTATGATCGTGTAACAACTTCATGTACAAAGGCAGCTTCAAGTGGAAACTAGGCAATACAAGGATCAATTCAGCACCTAAGTCTAAAATAAAATAACTAACCAATAAACAAATTTATTAAGAGAGCAGAAAGAAAGAATTTTGGAATCAAGTAGAGAAAAGAACCAAGAACTGTCACCAATTAAATGAAAAAAAAAAACGAAAATTGACAGAAAATGGGCTTCTTACCAGTCTTGATGACAATGGTCCGTCCCATATTATTTATCTCTTAATTGTTCTCTTAATCGAAATCTGAAACCAAGAAACCAAGAAAATTATTACTTCCTCTTTTCTTGATTTTTTTTTTTCTGATATACCCAAATACTACAAAATTAACAAAGAAAATACACAATTAGATTACCCGTTTTATAACACTAACTTAACTAATGTTTGATGGCACTCGGAAGAGTAGGGATTATTTTCTGGAGTAACCATTATTTTTCGCCTCCTCTTTATTATTTTGAACTTCTGTTCATAAGAAATAAATTCTAGCAAGGACAGATCTTTCCTATCTTGAAAAGGAAACAAAACAATTCTCTTTCTTAGTTTTATAATATACTAGTATATTATATATTATATATATATTCCGGAATACACCGCGTGGATGTGACGTTAGCCCATTTAGTTCATTATTCTCTTTTCAATTACTCCGTATAAAAATAGGAGTCCCTGTCCAACGGTCAAAAGAAATCTTTTTGGGCTGAAATATCTCGGCCCAAATACTGGGATAACTTTAACTGGGCTAATATTTGCATCTTAGCCAGTCAACGAGGCTAATCTCAATTTAGTCTAATCCGAATATGTTTTGGTTTATAAAGATTTTTTTTCTTCTTTTACAAATTCGCTAGATGCAAATATTTTAATTGAAAATATATGGAGCAAATATAGATCTAGATCAACTAGATTCGTTAAAGATTCATATTTGACAATAGATAAAATAAAATAATATATATACATAATATTTTATTAAAATGAGTAGTTTTAATAATATTTGTCATGATTTTAAGAATATATTAGTTAATAATTTATTAGTAATTTCATTTTTATATATAATTTCATCTGAAAACATGAACATAAGCTAGAAAACTCGAAAGAAGGAAAATATCATAGTTAGTTTAGTCATTAAACTCTGGTTTGAGTAACAATAATACTCAAATCCAGTTTAAGATTTTTAATTCACCATGGAGTCATTATAAATAACTCAACAAATTAAATTATTAATAACAAAGAAGAAAGTCCAAGAAACACCCAATATACAATAAATAAGAATCCGAAAACAACTCTTCTTATTTATCACACTTACAACAAAGTAAAAAAATACCCTTGTATTGTTTAGGTTAATAAGAGGTGTTTTTTTTTGTTTTTTTTGGTAAGGGTGAAATTGTCAATCCGACATGGGAGGAGCATTTTGGCAATAAAAAATAATATAAGAGAATTTTTGTTGATAAAAATAATACAGAGAGTTTTTAACTAATTAGGTAGAGCATAAGGTGTATTTTTGCATTTCGCCCATCACACTTTTTATTGAAAGAAGTAAAATAGAAATTAATCATCAAAAGGGTACTGCTCATATCTAATTACACAATCATAGAGCACGGACCGTGCTCCAATCCGGTCTTCACAGGGGTCGAGCAAAGCAATTTTGGCTGATTCAAGGCAAGTCGCACAATCGAAACCGGTGAGAGTTTGGTTGCAAGCGGCGTGGCCGTAGGCAAATGCATTCGGGTACGGTGAAATGTTGTGGAAATCATATCCTTTGCGAAATGGAGTGACGTTCTCCAACTCTGAAAGAACATAAGATAAGCTAATTGCAAAAGGATCGCCTTGTGTGTATGAACCGCTATTGCACTGCACAATTTTGATTGTTGTATTTGGCGTACATGTTGCATTGTAACGAAGAAGAAGCAATAGAATTGATGATGATAATATAACATGATTTTGGATGTTTCTTTTGGGGAGAAAACACATTTTGCTATTTTGGATGTTTTTTTATTAATGGATGAAGAAAATGAGAATTGGGTTACCCTATGAATTATTTGCATCAGTTCATTGGATGTCTCGCCCACTAATTTGACATTGTTCACTTGTTCATTATTCTTGCCGGATTTGTTTGTCTTTAGTTCAGGCTCATGGAAAGAACCGGGTTGAGTCGAGTGTTCCCACCGGATCCGAATCAGTTGGGTCTTTGACACTATACCTTTGGACTTTTCAATGGGCCAATAAATTAGAAAAGTTGGGTCTTCTGTCAATTCTAAAGTGTGCTTAGATTAACATGCTTACTGGATTATATAACCATTGGCCCAAATCACAAGAATACCACCAAAATATTCAAATACTTGTAAAGAAAATGAAACCATAGGCATAAAAGAAAATAACATTTCGGGGAAATAAGTTAGTCAATTAGTCATGAAACCTTCATTGGTATATATACAAGAAAACTCGTATTATTTGTTAACCAGAATTAAAATATACTTAAATATAATTCTATATTTATTTATTTATTTATTTATTTATTTCTCTTGTTAATGAATCCACAAGAAATGTATATGGATAATTAATTGTGAGATACACATGAGATGTTGCTTAATTACATATACATATATATATATATAATTACATATATATATATATATATTTATTTAGTTATATGTATAGTAGCATCTTTTTTTTTTTTATGTTTATAAAATTAAGTTCTCAAATATATATGTACATTCCTCTTAAACCATTCATACTATACATGAAGCTTCCTGATTTTGAAATTTGCTATTTCCCCCAATTGTTCCACCTTTTTTGCCAATATCTCAACCTTTTCCACAACCTCCAACATCAAATAATTGAAGCTGGTAATAGCAATAATTTCTTCAGTTTGTAAAGCTTCAAACAGCTTGGAAGAAGAACATAAAGGGGTCAATTGTAATTTCATAGATTGCAACTTGGGTGTTATAAAAACATTAGCTTGACATTGCTCCATTTTCTGAATCCTTTCTCCAAGCTCTTTCAATATCCATAGAATTGACAACATGAAAATTTCACAAGGTTCCTTCATCAATTGTCTTTGAATTGGTGATGGCTAATGACAAGATTGATTAATTAATTATAAACCAAGAAATAAATAATAACATATCATAATTAATAATTATTTGTACTTAATTAATTATGGATCGGAGTATATTATTACAAAAAAAATGTACCTGTTTTGGAGATTGAAGACATCCTTGTAAAGAAAGTATTGTTGCAGCTAGGTCTCTAAGATGCTCTCCAATCTCTAAATATTTATCCCATGGATAATTGAATCCGAATTTCCCATGCCAAGGTTCCCACTTTGCATAATTTGCCTGCAATAATATAATATAATTAATTAAATATTATTTGGTAAAACTTTTTCAAAAATTTCCCTTTTATCATAATGAATGATATACACCAAATTAAATTAAAGAGTCTAGCTAATTAAAATTTCTCATATATTAAATTTGTACCAGTGATTCATCAGTGGACTTTGAGTTCAAAACTGACTTGCAAGCTTGAATATGGGCACCACCACCACCACCACCACTTGCTGATTCATTTTCTTTTTCACTGGTCATTTTGAAGTATTCATCCAAGCATCCTGTAATATTAATTTAATTATATAAAACAAAAATTAAAGAAAGAAACCTCATATTGTAGTTAATTATACATGAATAATATGTACGTACAATAAATAATGTGAATTAATTAAGAAACAATTGCGTGCCTTGAATGCTAGTGGCGAGTTTACCAAACTTAGATGAAGTAGAATAATGAAATTCATCACTTGACCATATGGGACAAACGAGCAAACTGACAAATATGCACACAGCAAAACCCATTCCAATATTCGCTAGGCGTTGCACCGCCATTTCCACCACTTTGTCCGCTCGCACGCCGGAAACCGCCACTAGATTGAAGGTTAAGATGAAAATCATGAAACCATAATCATAGCTCTTCTTCATTCTTGGCACCATTCTACAATATGTTGCAGCGCTACCTAAACATATTCATATAGTTAAATTGCAATACCAAATATTTATATGCTTTTTTGGAGTGTTTGATATCAAATGTATAAATATATATGAAAATTTTAATTTTTTCGATAAATAAATATTCTACGTCGTTTATCAATCAATACGTATGAAAATTCAAGCCTAGATGGCGGGTCCACCCAATCGTACAAATTTGATGAGTTCCTTAAATTCTTAATCATATATTATTGTGTTCTCATGATCGAGTATTACTTTTTGGAGCACAATAAATTACTATGATGTATGGGTTGGGTTACGGAGCTCCTCTCACCAAAACTTCATCAGCAATAATTTGAAATTAAATTTTTTTCAAGATTTAGTAATTTTTAGATCATTTATATCTAATAGGCGATGTAATTCTTTGTGATATAAAAATAAGCATTTTATTCACTTGTAAGAAAATAATATGAGGGATGTTGCATACGTACACTTACAATTGCGATTGAAACTTTATATTGATGCGAAATATATAAAAAATTTAATTTTCTATGATAACATACTATATTCATTTTATCCTTGCGAAAAATTACGAAAATTTATTATAGGTACATCTCCGTCGTCTATGATATTGTCTAAGGAATAATTTATCCGTTGTGATTTTATCCATGAATATGAGGGGGACAACGAGTCCTTCTCACAAAAACACGAAGATGTATATTGTTATTTGGTTTACCACATGAAGGTAAATTATTAACTCTCTTTAAATTAAGAAAAAAAGCAGAAAGCTAGCGTACCAACGACAAACACCGAACAAGCAACAATGATAGGATTCCCAATCCTTCCGAAAACTTCATCCGCCAAAACTGCAACCAAACACCCCAATCCACCCCCTAATATTGTTCCAATCCCTCGATTTATTCCTTTGCATAATGTAGCACCTGCATGCACGGCATTGAATCACATAATTAAACATCTCATTTAGATATATTACCCAAAAGTAAACTTTACAAAAGAAAAATATTATTTAAAAATTCATGTATTTCCAGCTCAATGTCAATCGTCCTCCTCGAATAATTGTTTTCATCAATAAGAATATACACTTATTTTGTAATTAGATCAATGTGATGAAAACTTTTTTCTTTTACTAGAAATTTTCAATTAACTGGTATGATTTAAGACGAACCTGCATAAAACTCGAACATAACGACAACTGTCATGATAGCCCACATGGCATTTTCTCCCACTTGATTGAACAAAAAATTCAACAAATACAAAAGGGAAATCAAAACCAATGCAAACCCAACCTTGATACTATGAATCACTTTCCTCGTATCACTTTTACATTTCATTCCCATGAGAGAGGAAGCAAATGACAAAAGAAAGGAAAATCTACATCCTTTTCCCTTTTGGTTTACGAGAGAGTTACTTCCATCTTCACCACCTTTCATTTTCTTGACAAAAAGGAACAAACTTTAGTTTCCTATTTTCACAAAGGATTGAGGTTGTAAAGTTTCCTTTGATGGAATCTTGAGTTTTAGAGTGTGATTATATATAGTAGTATGAGATTAACTCCTAGTCAAAATAAAGTTAGTGGAGAGGTGCGTTCTCCATTTCTATATGGTTTGGCAAAAGGAAGATATAACATGAAAAAATATGTTCCGTATATAAATAACTCTTAGGTATATATATATATATATATATATATATATATATATATATATATATATATATATATATATATATATATATATATATATATATATATATATATATATTGTGAATTTTTGAAATCAAATTAATAAGCTATTCAATAATGATCTTATTATGTTTGGTTCTAATTAAAAAAAAAAAAAAGTTCAATATTATGCTTGGTTTAATAAAACAAATTATTAGAAGACTTGTATATATGTTCCTTTTTATTATTTTAAAACAAATAAATAAGTAATATTGAACAACATTTAACATTTGAAATTAACACACTTAGCTATTCCTGAGTTCAATTCGATTAGCTAGCTAGAAAGTTCTGAAATTAAGTATAATTTGATTCACCTACGTTTGATTTGACGAAAAATTATGAAGTACTCTCCATATATTCCAAATTAAATCAGTACAAACACATGCATGCAATATATATATATATATATATATATATATATATATATATATAAACTTGACAAGAATGAAATCAAATTAAATATAACATTATTGGAGAAAACTCTGAAGGAAGGGATTATACACCTATAATTATATATGTAGTATGCACTATATATATATATAGTTAGTGACTGAAGTGGAACACGTACGCTTGAGTAGCATGAGTGATGGAAATTAAATTGGTTACATAATTATTAAGTGATCGAGGAATGGAAATTGATTTTTTTTCCATCAGTTGTCTTAATTGTAATGTCTGAATTTATATATATGTTGAAGTAACAATTTTCATTTTACTTCTACGACCACTAACTAGCCAAGGTACGTAACAATTTGTATGTATAGCCTAGGGGGAAGATTTGACAAAAATAATTTGAATGTATTAAATTAATAAGAAAACATATATGAACATACTAATTCAAAACAGGACTTAATGAAGCATATATGCGAGCATGTTATGCATCCACTACAACTAATCAATTAGGCTTGTTAACCAGTCGTCTCAAAACCATTTTTTTGTTTGGCTAGTTGGTTGTTTATATATAATTAAGTCTTCTTCTCTTTAATTTTAATTTGGTTTAAGTCTTATTGTAAGCATTTAATTAATTAACTTTATTAAATATCAATGTCTTAATTAACTATGTTATCATTTAATTTTATTAAATATACTTTATTAATTGTTCATGAAAATCTTCTTCCACAACCTTATATATAAATTATATGTAGCTAGGTTGGAGGGAGGCTCTGGCTCGTTTCCTAGCTTGTCCCCTTACTAGCCCTTGGCCTATATATTCCTCGTCCCTAGCTAGTACCACCAACCCTTCATCTTTAAATTAGTTTGCACCTATTTTTTCCCGGCCCACTTAAATTAAATTTCTCTCACAATTATTTAAGTTTATGAATTGTGATGTCGTCGTTATACTATATATTTAATGATTAATTGATCATAATAATAAGTCGTGATCATGATCTAATGTAAATAAGACCTTCCGAGGTCGTGCATTGTTACTAATTAATTTTAAATACATTCCTAACTAAGATAATTTATTATTATTATCATAAGTCTATATAACATGGTAAACTTTTTGACGATGGCTAATTAAAGCAAAAACTGGCTGACTCATCATTCACTAAAATAGAATCCGTACTTCTCGTGTAGGCTTGGAGATGAGTCAACTTATATATAAATTTAGTTAATTATTGCTATTGGAATTTAATTCCACTATTTAATTTAGGTCACTCAATTAAAGTAATTTTATAAATTACACGGTATGGACACGATTTACATTTCTCTAAAACCAACCAAAAGATTATGAGTTTTTTGTCCTTATGTAATAAACCAATGTGAAAATGCTCTCTCTATATATACAATAGTATGTTGTTGGCCACTTTAATTTAGCTTTTGATGAATGAGCTCTTTTTTGTGATCTCCAGTGACCAGTGGTTTTACTAACCCACTATATATGTATGTATATATATTACTTAGCTTGATGGACCATCAAAATTAATGGTGGCTAATGTATCCTTTATTTATTTAATTGATGTTGATGGAAACCTGTATGTGTGACCAATATATACTATGCCATAATTTTTATTTTATTTTACTTCTTGAATTAACATAACATATATATGTAGCTAGATAGTGAGATAATTATATAATTACGTTCCGATGGATGCGGATTAATTAATAATAATATTGTACGTGTTGAGTTTTGTGTCTAATTAATTGCTGGAGGTACGTTCTCATATATTCCGTCTATACTTACCTCATCATCAATCTTATTTGGTGCATAATTACTAAGAAGTTCTTTCAAACTAATGATGTTATAAATAGATAACACGTCAATTTGGTGCTTTTAATTTAAGGCATTCACTAAAATTATTAATTTCAGACAATATAACAATATAACTGCAACAAAAATATTGTGTTGGTACTCGGTCGCTAATTGGATATTTTGTTGGTAAATAATATTTCACTATTGTTGACACAATATTACTCTGTAATTTTCAATTACAAACTTATATATATATATATATATATATATATATATATATATATATATATATATATATATATATATATATAGATTAGAATGATATCGTTGTTATTGCTCTATCTCTCATGCATTTTATCAAAATTAATTACTCAATGTTACGCCCCGTCTGGTTAAATATATTATAACCTACATAATATATATAGACAACACGCAATAATTTCTTAGATTAATTATGTATAACTAGATTTACTAAGACATTAAGAAACATACGTACATATATAAGATCACAACCGAAAATATACTCAATCTCTATCTCATTAAAACCATAAATATTACTGATATCAAGAAACACGATTATGCTTACCATCTTTGCACTATATAATTAGAGAGTTGACATAATTATTTTATACTTAGAACCCTTGTTAGTATTTAGCTTGACTGAACCTTAGAATTGTGAACGTGTAACATCATTTATTCTTTTAATTTATATTAAAAAAACTTTGTTATCATATATATGATGTGTTGTCCTCTAATTATTTATAATTAACTTGTTAGATGGTTCTTATTAATTTAGTATAATTAATACATTTGATAATATCAGATGACACCATTTATATTAATATTTGAAATATTTAATACATCATAAATGTGAATAATTTAACATGATAAATCACTTTAAATATTAAAAAATTTGACCGAATACTATAGCCAATGAAATAAAAATAGTGGGACAGATGGGGTATTATAAAATACAAAAAGAACTAATATTAAATAATTAGCTAGGTTCTTAATTAGTGGAACTTAACAATTGGCAGACAGAAAACACTGGTGGATTTGGAAGGTGACGGTGAAATATCCCAAAGGAACGGGGTTGCATTAAGTGTACGTACGAATACTTTATCCGTAGCACGGACTTATTTTATGCTATAACCTAATTCCCACTCCTTAACTTTCACAGTTTTAAATATATATACTTCTAATTGTAATGGTTCTTAGGTTCCTGTGAGTCGTGATCACTTTTGGAGAAATAGTGATGCAATTGCAGCCATTCGGTGCGTGATCATTTGATTCTATATTTGGTGGGTTGTATTGAAGTTTATTGGGCAAATGGACTGAAAAATTGAATATCAAATGGATTTAAATCTTATATAATCAGGTTAGATATATAAATATGATTATATCAATAGGTGATTGATCTAGTAAAAGAGATTAGTCTCTATAAAGTAGTGAATTCATGTTCGAACATCTGTTAAGATAAATCACCTAATGTGTCCGACGCGTACGTTTTGAAAGGGATTAAACCCTTGAGAAATATAAATGTGATTCTAATATACTTAGGACTCGAATTTTTTTTATCCAAATCGGATTTGACCGAATCCAAAGTAACTAAATGTCAAATGCAATACTTTGTTGTGAGATTTGATGATTCTTTTGTTATATTAACATTGGCATTGTTTACTATCCAATAAATTAATACACCCCCGGCCATGAGAACCAATTAAATGTGTAATATTTAGTCTCTTTTTTCAAAAGAACTCCACTCCTTTTTATTTTTATTTTTTTACATATATTTTTGAGGAATATTCGAAGCAAGTATGGAAATAATTTCCTTTATATATACACATATATTTATATAAATCAGAACTATCTAAATGTAATCTAGTTAGATATACACATATATTTCATTTTCATCCATCATGTCTGAAGAAATACACGTAGTTTTTTATGCAAGTTAGGTGTTGGTGTTTAACAATCTGTGTAATAGAAATATACTCAAAATAT
Source organism: Penstemon eatonii (assembly GCA_038501285.1). Taxonomy (NCBI): domain Eukaryota; kingdom Viridiplantae; phylum Streptophyta; class Magnoliopsida; order Lamiales; family Plantaginaceae; genus Penstemon; species Penstemon eatonii. The sequence goes on along the minus strand of CM076712.1, from coordinate 61,981,376 downwards.
ATTTCTTGTAGTAACTATAAAAGTAATTAAGTATAAACTATAATTATAATTAAATATAGTTTACTAATTAATATAGTATATTTATATTACTATATATAATATTTTTAAAGTGCAATTTTGAAAGCTAGGTGCACTTTTATAACAATTTAAAAGTGTACTATTATAGCTCTAGGTGCCCTTTTATAACAATTTTGTAGCTCAATTTTAATTAGCCATAATTAATTAAACTCAATTTAATTAGCCATAATTAATCCAATTACACCAACAAGTGCAGTGTTTTCTGTCAAATATTGGTCCAACACCTTAATTTTTATATCATGAAAATATTTTAATTGTCAGTAATACTCCAATATATATACCAAATAGAATTTTTCAAAAGGTTTATCCCGAAGGAGAAACCCCCCTCCTGCATCAGAGGTCCCTTGACCAGGAAGGATGTTAATCGAGGGATGTGAAGCGGACATTAAACAAATAAAGGCGTTTACTGACAAAACAAATATAGGTTACTTTCATAATAAAAGTCAATTTATAATAATATCTACA